>CM060369.1:168723771-170180099 GCA_030545235.1 Helianthus tuberosus
CTAACCAAGTCAAGCCCATGCCTTTGGTGCTTCTTGTTCCATCTTTTATGAACATTTAATAAATCTCTTTTAGCTCCCTTTACATCAGCCATCACTTTTGAACCTCAATAACAAATATCAACGAATTATATTTGTTATAACAACATCAATATATTTGTTATACATTTGTGCTTAAATGTGAGGATATCATCTTATAGAAAATAGACGATATCACTTGAACATGACCTTCACGGCTTCAACGATCTAGTTGGCCAACAATATACGAAGTTGGTGGTGTTTTAGCGACACGCGGAATGAAAACAAATGAGAAGGAAAAACTTAATTGTGGTTGTATCTTTTGACAATAATTTAAAATTATGTCGTTGGATATTTGTGTTTATTTGTGATTTGGAATATATTTGAGATAAAACTATTGGTTGGATTCATGTATTTTGAGATTTTGTTACGGGAATTGAAACATAAATCTAATATAATATCTTGATGAAGAAACTATATATTAGATTTATGGTATGAAAGTCATAGACTATGAGACACTTATTTTATGAGAACCGAATATATAGTTATACAATCTCTTGGTTGTTCACCTTTTAATCATGTGGATCCTCCACAATAGTTATATAATCTCTTGGTTGTTCACCTTTTAATCATGTGGATCCTCCACAATCTTGACTTTTTAGCAATAGATACTTTGACTTTTGTAAAAGGAAGTAGAAGACAACTTTTGATGCTTCCAAGAAACGTCGTTAATAATATTATGAGGTCAACATAAACTTCTTTATTCTTACCACTAATTATTTTGACTCGTTTACCAATTGATAATGTGTTTTAAATTGCATATGGGAATAACATCACGATAAGAATGAGAAAACATATGGGCATCATATAAAACTATTTAGATGTACTCTATACAATCTCCATTGTCAAATATGTACGATTTTGACCAAATAGAACATAGTACAAACCGGTAGAAACATGTTTGGTTGGATTGGAATGGAATGTTGTGTATATGGCGACAAGGTGCAATCTAATGATTACGTTTGACTCCTAATCCATTATCTATGATTTATTAGCCGTATGATGCAATTGTTAAGTCATTACTAGAGCTAAACAAACACCTCCATTTAAAAGGTATGGTGGAAATATTTATTACTACCTAGTTTTTAATTTTGAGCATTGTAACATAGAGAATGTAGATGGTTACGCAACAAATCCCTTTTGAAAAGAGCACGAATTTAAACGTAGACCTCGTTGTTTTTGCCAAGCATCATGAATACATGCAGCTATGACACGACACCTATCAGGCTCTTATCTTTTGATAAGTTGAAAACATTAACCAACACCACTTGATGTGATTATGAACCAACCATGCACATTAATTCGTCTTATAATTCTAACGATAATTGATATATTTGCTTTACCATCGTATCGATGAAAATCAACAAATACATAACTATCTCTTGATGTTTAAATGAGTTATAAATTAGTGCTGCTACATGCCTCAAATAAGAGAAAAATGCTCGGATAGTCCCTGTGGTTTGCCTTTTTTTCACCTTTAGTCTTTAACTTTTTAAATTTACAACTATTGTCCCCAACTTTTGCAATTTCGTTCCTGGATAGTCCATAAGCCTAACACAGTTGCTTTTCTCAGTTAAGAGGGTGTGAAATGACATAAATACCCTTTACATGTCTAATTAAAAGAAAGTGAGGCCCATCTTACACCCACCCCACCCCACCCCACCCCCCTTTTCTTTCTTGCTTTCTCTACCCGGAACCATATTTCTTCCCCTCTTTTCTCTCTCATCCCCAATCACCCCCATCACAACAACCAGCATCACCACCATCATCACCGTTCTTCCGACCACCACTTGCAACAACCACCGCCTACAACTACCCACCATCACCTGTCTACCTCCACCTACAACTACCCACCATCACCAAGCACCCCAAAACCACTGTAGCCACAACCACCTGCGAAACCACTCACATCCGAGCACCCCAACCTCCACCTAAAACCACCGCCCTCCGACCAACTCTGCGAAACCACTCACCTCTCATTGATACCGTCCGTTTTTAATAGTCTTTTTACATGGTAACAACATAGCTTACATAGGTAACAATGGAAGAACTATACATTGAAACATAAACCTCAATTGTATGCTTTCATTCCCGAAATATATATGTGTGTATTGTATTACAGTGAGATATTTTAATGGGAATAAAGGGAACCTATTATCTGGTTACGAGTTTATTAGTGACTGATATTTTGATGAATTTTACAATGATGATTATAATTCCCTTAGCGTTTCACAATTTTCATCTGTAGAAAGATTGATTTGGAACTGAAAAGTAGTATTTGATCGCTCTGTTAGGAGCTTTTATAATAATTCTTATATTTTTACTTTGTTGTTGATTGATGTGGGTAGTTGTAGGTGGAGGTAGACAGGTGATGTGTCACACCCTGACTTTTGCGGAAGCGTGATTATGGTGTGACTTCTTAATACCATTGCATAACAATCATAACAACACTATATGATTAAAACCAGAGATGTTCATCTATAAATTAAGTTTGAAAATACCACAACATAATTGTCTGAAACGTAGACTCCAAATTTAAATTACAAACCACAACATGTTTTAAAGAGTTCACGAAGACTCGACAAAAGACCTTAAATAAAACCGAGTTTAGAACCATGTATCTCGTCCAGGATTAAGATACATCTCCTAAACCCTAATGACTTCGGATGACATCTTTTTATTCATTACGCAGCTTGGAACATGCAAACACCCGCCAGATCCACTTAATTCCATGAAATCCATGTAATTTGAAAACATCAACAAAAGTTGAGCGAGTTCATGTGTTTGTCTGTGTATATGAATAACATTTAAAGTATGTCTGTATGTATGTAAATCCTGGTATGAGAGCAACAAGGAAAAACAGATCACCAATGGTTTGCAAGGCCAATGGTATGTGTGAAGTGATGCAGGAAAACTCAAACCTAGCGGATTTTGCCACAGCTTCAGTATGTGGACATAGTCCACCACATGGGCCACCCTAGTCCTCATGGGTGTGGGCTCGCTACACCTAAATAGATCTATCACTCATGTCCCTCGGTCCTACGACGAGGATTAATGGCCTTAAGTGTTGTACCCACCACTCACATGATCAAGCAGAAACATTCCTTAGCTAACCATACCATGTATAAAACGTATGTAAACAATTGTAACATGTATTTCACCCCCGAAGTTATAAAACTGAAAACAGTTAAAAGAAAAGGGGGACATGAACTCACTGTCTTGCGTCTTCAACAATCGTAACTCAAATCCTTCAGCAAACATGACTACCTACAATGTACTAATGTCTATTAGACGGACGGGTCGTGCCTTGTCTTAGTATTAATGTTTTTGAGTTACGTCTCTTTTATGACTTCAATATTATTCCAAGTTATAATTACTTGTTAAAATAATAAATATTTTAACTTAAATTATATTTGTTACCTTTTGGAATAATCGTTTAAACAATATTTTGTAACAATACTTCTCAAGTATTTATACTTGTATTTCCTTCCCAAGGGTGGGTATATTTGTATTTGTATATTTTTGCCATGTATTGGTGTCGTATTCCGGTGTGGATTTATACGTACGAAAATACGTGTTTTCTTGTAATCGTTAAGTATTTCTTATACTTAATTTTGTGTTAAACTTTCCGGAATATTATTTCTAATAAAAGTCCACATATATATATTTCCCAATATATATTTTAAAGAATATCTCTTAGGAACAACTATTTATAATTCTTCCTTTTGGCAAAAATATTTGTAATTCCAAAATAATATATTTTCAAGTCTAACTTTAGATAATATATATATAAACTTATTTTTATCCAAAAATAATGTATTTCATGTTTACTCTAGAAAATATATATTTTTCCCAAAAATAATATACTTTCTAATAATTTCAAGGAAACATATATATATTTAATCTCCAAAAATTATATATTTCCTTCTTGTCAAAATATGATATAACTTTGTGGTAATCATGGAAATCATATCTTCATTTCTTTGTGTCCAAAATATCATTTACCAAAAATATACTGATAAATGTATTTTCCGGAATATTTTGTAAGTTACATTCTTTCGCTCGGTTTCTCAATATTATGTGTGTAACTTGTGTATTTATTCCTTGGGATTTTTGGTACTCGCTCCGTCCCATTAAAAGTGTCCTATTTTGAATTTTCAAAGTCTTTATTTATAAACTTTGACTTTAAATAATTTTGTTTGTGTTAGATAATATTTGATGAAAGTTATATCATTTGAGTGTGTTTTACAAGTATTTTTATCGGGTTAATTTTCATCAAGTTTTATATAACACAAAAAATATATAATTAAAGTCAAAGTTTATAAATAAAGACTTTGAAAATTCAAAATAAGACACTTTTAATGGGACGGAGGTAGTAATATTTTGGATTGTAATTTCTTGGTATTTTGTTAAGTTATATTATTTAAAGCCCTAAAATAATATAACTAATACACAAAGTATACAAATAATCACACACATGTGTCTTCTAAATATATATCTTCCAAATACATATTTAGTCATTTTTATTTACAAAAATCAACCTCCAATATTTATACTTTTTGTAACAAAAATCATGGTAAACTCTTATATGAAAATCATAGTTAAAGATATACTTGTAAATACTTGTTTAAAAATATTTTTCTAAGTATTTAATTTTTACAAAAATTTCGCCATAGTTTCCCCTTAAAAATGGAGGTTTCCATGCTTTCAAAGCATATCATTTTCTTTTAAAATCATCATCAATCATCAACAATTCCATCAACACTTACCAAGTGCCAAAATCATGCAATTTATACAACAACATGAACTTGAACTTTTATAAAAACTTGTAGTAACTTACTATGTTGTTAAGTAAGCCTTGTTACCCTTAAAAATATGGTTATTTGTTTGTAAATCTTATTCCTGTAAAATTTAGTCTTTTACAACTTGTATGATGATTTTTCAAAAATCAATCTTCTTGTATTTTTCTTGTTAACAATGTACTTCTATGCTTGATTCACCACTAAAAAACATGGTTAGTTTCTTTAAAATCCATGATTATGTATATCTTGCAAATGAACTTGGTTACTTGAGAAAACTATGTTTAAAATTACTTTTATACAAGATTTCTAACATGCTTCATAACTCATCATACATAAAATCATCTTTACTTTCAAGTTCATGAGAAACATAAAGTATGATCATCTTGGTCTTTCACAAGATCATCACCTCAACTTGCTAGATCATGTGTTTAATCACAATCTAGTAAGTTCCATATGATGTTTAACATCTTCAAACACAAATAATCAACCATCAAGAAGCAAAACAACACTTAACAATATGTATTCTTATGTTAGTGAGCTTTATGTTAGAGATTATCATCTTGTTCATTAGTGTTCTTCATGATTTGCAACATATATCATATTTTAACCAACATTATAAGAAGTAACAAGAGATTATATGTAACACCCGTCTAATATTTACTTGAATTTAATAATGATTCATTCCCTTATATATAAAAGATATCTAAGTTATAACAAAATATCATAAGCAAGGTTCATAAGTAGCAAAGACATTAGTCAACTAACGACTAATTTGAAAACATTCAGAAAGTTGTTTAACAATTGTTTACATTTCATAAACAAAGTCTACTAAAAGTTAAGATATTGCGGAAGCTTCAAAAGAAATTGTGTTCGGTTCTTCAAAAATGCTCGATCATCGTCCATATTCTTGCCAAACCTGAAAACTAAAGATTTTAACAAATCTTAATGTTAGAGATTCTTAGAAATATTACGTAAACAAAACTACGCTTAAATACGGATTTGATTTAAGAAAATATGCAAAGTTCAACATTCATTTCAAGGCTCTACCGTAACTTACGGTAGTCACCGTAAGTTACGGTGGCTTCTGGAAAACTATGGTTCCACCGTAAAACAGGGGTAAACCACCGTAGCCTTCTGACCTCTACCGTAAGTTACGGTGGCACCGTAACTTACGGTAGCCTCTGCACATATAAGTTTTGACTGTTTAGTTTGTTTTGCCCACACAATTTTCTCGAATCCTTTATTCTAGCAAACCAACATATTAAATTCTCGTGTTTTAATATGTCAATATTTAATCGATAACAATAGACCAATCAATCATATTACGAAGCAATATCCATGCTTTATTTGATTATTCGACCCGTTTGGCTCGTCTAAGGAATCCTCCCTTATGACGACTACCAACGAGTTCCAACCAAATTTTGACAAATTAATCAATATAGCGACATCACCGTTTTAATTCAAAACAACCCTTATTCTAAAATTCAACTACGCATATTATAATCATCAAAATTTACTTAATGTAACGGGTCAAGTTACATACCTTCAAAGTAGGCCTTTCAAACGTGGTTCGCCACCCGCTTGTCCGCTTGACGCTCCTGCGCCCGTTCCTATAGAGTTCATTTATGATATGTTTAGAACTCTCTTTAAATCATAATTCGCATAATACACCGAAACATCATAATTATGCGTTTAAACTTGGAATTTCAATTTTAAGCCTTCTTAGAGACATTTCAACAAAAACTTTAAGGGCAGATTTTTACATGATTAAACATCAAATCTCTAGTTTATCACTTAGCCCTAATTTCACATCATTCAACCATTTTACATGATTGTTAACTTCTAAATTTCTGAAATCACTTCAAAATTGTCAAATTACACTAGATCAACACTCTTTTCCTAGTGTTCATCAGATTACACATAATCCATTAATCACCTACAATGGTGTTCATAGGTTTCACTAAATTTCACATGATTTCAACTTGTATTTGTCTAGGGTTTGTCCCTAGACACTATAGTTGTTCCTAAATCATCATAAGACACACATGCAACCATAATTTCAGATTTTCCCAATTTCATGAGAATTTCAAGTTGAGAGTTTTCATCAAATTTTACATACCTTGTAATCCTCTTGTGATGAGGATCAATAATCTATGCTCGATTTTCGTTTTGGACCAGATTTGCACCTCCAATTTGAGACTTTTAGTGAATTTTTAGGGTTTGGAGCATGGGGGTCGACCTGCTCTTTCCTCTGATCGACCAGACACCTCTATTTGGGGTGTTTGGTTTATTTTTATTTGTTTCATCTAATTTATTTTCAATTTTAACAATTAAGGCCCCTCTACTTTGTTCAACATATAGTTTGGTAGCTTTTAACCCTATTATAAGCTATTTCTAGACTTGTAACTAACTAGGTTAAAATTCCTAGTTAGTAAATTCTCGTTTATTTATACTTTATAATTCTAATATAAAGTTTTATATTTTCGGGGTGTTACATTATAAGAGCCTTACTACTAGCACAAGGCTAGGGATGAAACTCAAGAAGATGAAGATGATGAATGTGATGGATAAAAGCAAATGAAAGAGGTCCTTCAATCTCCAAGAGCTCCAAGCTTACTTGTATACCTTCTTACACCTTTGTAACACTTGAGATTGGATGATGGAAGCTTGACAATGGTGGTGGTGCTTGTGGGTGATCTCGGCCAAGAATGGGAGAGGAGAGGGAGGAGAGTAAGTGTGTGTTTGAGTGGGTGTAAGTTATGAAGGGGGGGGGGACACCCTTGTGACCGTCTAATAAAATATTGGAAACAAATAAAGGGGGGGACACCCTTGTGACCGTCACCCAAGGGGGGGGGGGTATAGGGTTGGGATGTAATGGATGGTTGAGATAACTAGTTGAAACCCAAGTGTATGTTTAGGTGTTTTAGTTAATATGATGTTATATAGTGTGTTAGGGTGTTCGGGGATCATAACTAGCTTGGAAACATTAAAACAATGCTTCTAGTATAATTTTGATGTTTCGGGTAGTGTCCGGTTGTTCGGTTAGATACTGGTTCGTTAAAGTGCTAAACTATACAATTTAGTGTTCTTTATGTACCATTTGTGACACTTTTAATTCCCGACACTTAGGAAAGCATTCATGACCATTTAGTCATGTTTCTGCATAATATAAATGTATTTAAATGCTGATTTTTGCTGTATTTTTGCAGAATTCTGCACTTTGGGTGAGTTTTAGGCACTTTCCGGCACTTAAACTATCACTAGAAAGGCAGTTTTGTGATCCTCACTTTCCTACACACTATACTAGTGTAATACTCGGTTTCTGGCTCATTCTGTGTCTCATTGCACTGTCTGTCTATGTGCTGAGTTCTGTCAGCATTTTTCTGAGTTATCCGCTAACTGTGCTAACTGTCACGACCCCCGATCCACCCTGGATGGAATCGGGAGCTGCGAACAGCCACGTGGTACCGGTGATTTAATTTGAAAATGTTGCAGCGGAAATTTCATCAGGACCGTGAGTTAGGAAAAATATCAGAGTTTAAAAAACACCAGATTTTATTTATTAAATAGATGGGATAAACCCATGTTTTACAATGGTAGCTTTAATAAAAATAAATTTGATTACATAAAACAATATTTCTTAATTTAATTTAATTAATAAAATAAGCCACTTCTTGAAGCCTTTCAGTGCAGTATCCAACTCTTACTCCAATCTACTGTAATTACCTGAAACATGTTTGAAAAAGGTTTTATCAGCGGAAAATACTGAGTGAATCATTCATTTTGCTAAAACGACACTTTTGTTATAATCTACAGTATTAAGAGCGATTACAATGTTTCTGATATCAACCAACTACCCACAGTATTTGTCACTCGACCACACATTGGCTATCTCGTTGTCCAATGGTGTCTGTGACTATGGTCATATCACCCCTTGGCTAACCCGTTGTCCAATGGTGACGATTATCAAGTATTGTATACAAACCCCATATACCGGCTGTAAATTGGTGACTACATAAACTTAATCACTGTAATTATAACTTTATAATTAAACATGCTTTGGAAATCAAATTTGGTAAAAAAAGAATGACTCACATTATAAGCATGCAGATTCATACGGTAAAGTTTAGTCTATAGATAAGCCTTGATATATTGCAGATACAGACAGAGCTTAGCTTATTGATTAGTCTTGTAACCTAGTGCACACGAACTAGGTAAGTAACTAATACCGCATTTACGATAACTCACGAGATTAAAACCCTCACAACGAATGACAAAGTGCAATCACTTAAACATCAATCGGATTCACAACGAATGACAGAGTATTCCCCGAGTTCGGGTGGTACTCAAACATCCTGTCGGAATCACGACTAATGACAAAGCATAACCCAAGTTTGAGCAGCACTTAAACATCCATTGGATATTTTTAATCAATCGGACATTGAATCGTAGCAGCGATCGAGTTAATACCCTGCTTTGCGGCAGAATTCGGACTTATGTGTGTGTTTGATAGTGTACAGTCGATAACTCAACGTACGAATTGAGTTTAATCGTCGTTCCAACGCATAAATCTAAGTGCCAAGGCCCTCTATTTATACCTGAATTTTGACCCCCTCGCGTGACACGAGGGGTCACTGTCACACCCCAACCGATGGCGGAATCATCGAGGCGTGGCACTGAGCGACACAGATTGTCCAGAAGTTTCCATAACAACTATCATTACCATTCAATTTAAATGATACGTCCCATACCGTATCTTAAATAGTCAAACAAGTTATTACAGATAACATCAAAACAAATATTCAGTTACGACAACTCAGATTTAAACATAACAAATTTATTCGTTGGTTTCTAGGACTCTTTTCCTAGCTTGGATTTCATCACAGTGCAGAGAGCGTCCTAAACCTTTCCTAGCCTCAAGTTCACAGCGAGCTAAGAATGTAAACTTCCTAAGCACCTGTCACATATGTTAAAATAAAGTCGATACATAAAATGTAAAGGTGAGCATACAAGTTTGATAATAGCATATAGAGTTCGAATTTGTTTACGCATAACCAGCACGTACACATAGTGAAATGAAGCACGTTAGTTATCGACATAGATCCATCGATACCAATGACTGCGGGTTGACTGCCCGAGGCAGTTCGCAATACATGATTACCACCGTAATCCATGCAAGTAAAAGATCCTTAACAACCCCCGTGTGAACGGGTGCTGAGTCCAAACTATAGTACTATCGTTGCTAAGGCAGGTAGACAGCATTCCATGTGTAAACATAACAAACAAGCATTCATAAGCCACGTATAACATGCATTAATGGTTTAGTGTTAAAATAGCTTGAGTAGTGTGATGGTTGTAGTTTGAATATTCGTAATGTATGTAACACCCAAAAGTGCTAAAAGCAAAAAGGGTTCGAGTATACTCACAGCGATTATGGATTGAAGGGAGCGCTTTTCAGCGAGTACGGTTAGCCTGAATAGATTCGATAACGTAACGATAAGTGGCGCGTAACACAGTACAAAGTGAGAGTGGGTAGGATAACTGATCGTGCGGATCAACTATCCGTGAGAGGAAGTCATCCGTGCGGGCGAACTATCTGTGCGGATGGTGATCCGTGCGGATGGTGATCCGTGCGGATGGTGACCCATCCGGATAAGCTATCCGTGCGAGTGTGCTGTCAATGCGGATGGTAATCCGTGCGGATTAGTTGCTCGTGCGGATTGCTTATCCGTACGGACAAGTTGGTCGCGCGGATAAACATTCGAGTGGATTGTTTCTTCCTAAGGATGTGTTTGTGTATGATGGCTTATGCTTTGAAGTTTTCGTTGTAGCATTTAGAGAACTTCCAAGTTTCTCTATCCTTCGAGCCGGTCGCGCGGACGACAATCCGTCCGGATGGTAGCCCGTGCGGAT
The DNA here is from genome assembly GCA_030545235.1 of Helianthus tuberosus. Taxonomy (NCBI): domain Eukaryota; kingdom Viridiplantae; phylum Streptophyta; class Magnoliopsida; order Asterales; family Asteraceae; genus Helianthus; species Helianthus tuberosus. The sequence goes on from CM060369.1 coordinate 168,734,562, forward strand.
ACAACTTTAAAGGTGAGTCACTTGATGAAGTCCGTCCGGATGGTAATCCGTGCGGACGAGGGTAATCCGTCCGGACAGCCTGTGCGCGCGGACAAGACCATCCGTCCGGATAGTCCGTCCGTGCGCACAGCTTGGCCGTGCGGATGAACATTGTTTGAATTTTATTCAAGGTCTTAGTATCTCATGATCCGAAGAGTAATCCATTCAGAGGTCGTCCGTCCGGATTGTCCATTCGTCGATACTCAAACCTTGTTTTGGAAAGTGGGTCCCAAGGGTAGCTCGTCCGGGTGACAATCCGTCCGCATAGCCTGTCCGTGCGGACGGCTGGTCCGTGCGGACAGCCTCTGGTCTGATTGTTCCGTTCGTCTACTCTTGGTTTCTGTTGTCGTTTATCGAGACGTTCTGATTACGTGGCAACCACTTGGAGTTGTATTCTTACCCGCACGACTAGACCGGTTAGGAACCACCCTAACTTGGCCTGTCGGCGACTCAGAACGGTCATTCCGGTTGACCCCGAAATCAGGTGTCTTGGGGTAGAATTCCAGATCTGGACTAGTGCATCACTATTATCGAGTAGAGACTAGAACCGATCAGATTCGTACCGATCTTAAGGGCAAAAGAAGGAGAGAACTTAGGTTTATTTCTCTCAACTCTTTTATCCTTAGAAAAGTTTAGATTTAGGTGAAGTTATTGTGAAATCTTGTGGAAACCGTTCAGATCTGAGTTACTCTTGGTGGAATGAAGTCAAGCTTGAAGTTCATAAGAACTTCATGATGACGTCACCCGAGAATACCTCAAATCTGGATGATTTCATGGTTGGAAGTTGAGAATTGAAAGATGGAAAGGTGCAGAATGGTGTAGTGATCAAGAATGTACAAGAATTAGTGCAAGATCTTACCTGGATTGAGAGAAATCTGAGAAAAAGTGAAGAATGCGTGCGGTTCGGACGTCACTTGCCAAAAGTGGAAAAGTTGGAGAGTGACCCGTGTATTTATAGGATGCTAAAAGAGGAAAGGGGTAATCCGTGCGGATGGCACGTACCCGGATAGGCTATCTGTCCAGATTGGTCATGCGCGCGGATTGGCGGTCCGTGCGGAGTGGCAGTCCGTGCGGATTGGCAGTCCGTGCGGATTGCCATCCGTGCGGATGTCGCCTGTTTTGGTGCGTTCGGTGCGATGTTGCTTCGGCTTCGGTTTTCGAGCGATTTGATAGGGTTTCCTAGTCAAATTACTTTCAGTCCCAACTACTTCTTATATGGTTCGACTCGGAATTCGGGTTCGGGTTCGTTTACATTCGAGTTAGACTTCGAGTTCGATTGAGTTCGCTTGATTATCACAACATAACATAACATAAAATAAACATGCACAGGTAACACGTAAGGCACACACACACGTATAAACAACAAGTAAAATACACAGTTTGAGTTACGATTCGATGTCGATTCGATTAGTATAGCTTGATTATCTTTATCGCATTGTTACTTCCTATCATTCGCAGCCGCGTGTCGATTGAAATACGATTAATTATGATTCGATTATTGTAATGAACGACACTTACTCCACATAATATAAATAAAATAAAAACATTTCTACGAGTCAAGTCGCGCGAAATCGGTCGTTGACTTTGACCTTGACTTTGACTTTCACTCGTGAAAACACGGGGTGTTACAGCCTCCCATTGTTTAGGGAATTTCGTCTCGAAATTAAGTTGAAAGCCGTAACCAACCGTGGATCACATGTGAGAGTTCTTCGTTTAATCGACCTTTTACAGATAAAAAAATCGCTGATTTTCGGATATGTTATGCGAAATTGTCTGATCTAAAAGCCTATAAAGTTTCAAATCTTAATTCGAAGCCGTTTGTGAGAAAATTTGAATTTTGTTAGAAAGAAAATGTTGAATGTTGCTGTTGATGTTCACCGTACGGATGGCATCCGTGCGGATAACATATACGCATTGACTATTGTTGACTCTGAGACGTGCGGAATCCGTGAACGTGTGTGACTGAACATGATCGTAACGGAGTCGAAATCGGTCCTACAAGTGGTACCTGAGCAGGTGATCGATTGTGATGATCAAACACACTCAGATTTGTCAAATTCTCTTTACTTCTTTTATCTTTTCACGTTTCTAACTGACATCACCAAACTAAACGACTTTTTACGGATAACATTTCTAAAAGTTGGATATGTCGTGCGAAAACACTGATCTATAACCCTACAAATTTTCTTATTCAAACAACTGTGGGTACTTTGCCTTCATGTCACTTTCGAGTTCCCAAGTAAACTCCGCGCCTCGTTTTCCTTCCCATCGGACTTTCACAATAGGAATGTTTGAGCGCCTGAGCTGCTTGGTTTGGCGATCCATGATTTCGACAGGCTTCTCCACGAAGTGTAATGTTTCGTTCACTTGTAGATCGTCTAGAGAAACATGTAAGTCGTGGTCGGCAATGCACTTTCGGAGGTTTGACACGTGGAAAGTCGGGTGGACATTGCTAAGTTCCTCCGGTAATTCGAGTCTGTAGGCGACTTTTCCGATCCTTTCCAGAATCTTAAAAGGTCCAACATATCGAGGCGCGAGTTTTCCCTTCTTGCCGAATCGGACTACACCCTTCCAAGGTGATACCTTTAGGAGTACGTAGTCACCAACGCCAAATTCCCGGGGCTTGCGCTTTTTATCGGCGTAAACTTTCTGTCTATCCCGAGCTTTCGCCAAGTTGTCTCGAATTTGGAAAATTTTGTCTGTCGTTTCTTGTAACAGCTCAGGACCGGTTAGTTGCGAGTGACCTATCTCGTGCCATACAATCGGCGATCGACATCTTCTTCCATATAACGCTTCGAAAGGTGCCATCTGGATGCTAGCCTGGTAGCTGTTGTTATACGAGAATTCGACTAACGGCAGGTGTTTATCCCAATTACCACCGAAGTCTAAAACACACGAACGGAGCATGTCTTCAAGAGTACGAATCGTTCTTTCAGTCTGACCGTCGGTTTGTGGGTGGAAAGCGGTACTTAGATTAAGCGTTGTACCGAGTGCCATTTGAAACGTTTCCCACAATCGCGAAGTAAACCGAGCATCACGATCAGAGATGATGTCGCGAGGCGTCCCATGTCAACAGATGATCTCGTCGGTGTAGATTCGGGCTAATCGCTCCACCTTGTAGTCTTCTCGTATTGGCAGAAAGTGAGCTGATTTAGTCAAACGGTTAACAACAACCCAAATGCTGTCATGACCCGATTACGTGGTTGGAAGCTTGGTTACGAAATCCATGGCTATGCTCTCCCATTTCCACATAGGAATTGGTGGTTGTTCGAGCAATCCAGAGGGCCTTTGATGTTCAGCCTTGATCCTAGCACAGGTTAGGCATTTTCCGACGTAGAGAGCGATATCCCGTTTCATACCCGGCCACCAGTATCTATGGCGAAGATCGTGGTACATTTTGTCAGCACCGGGATGGATAGAGTATCGGGATTTGTGGGCTTCATCCATGATAATCTGTCGCAAGTCGTTTCGCTTGGGAATCCAAATTCGGTCTAGAAAGTGGAATATCCCGTTCGATTGCTCACAAGCTGGGCTCCATCGTGGTAGATTCTTTCTTTCTTCAGGGTGCGTTCGTTGAAACATGCATGCTGGGCGTCGCGGATGAGAGCTTCGAGGTTGTGCTGGGCTTGAACATTACGAGTGCTAAGCAGATAGCTCCGTCTGCTAAGTGCGTCGGCAACAACATTTGCCTTGCCTGGGTGATAACGAATCTCACAGTCGTAATCGTTGAGAAGTTCTATCCATCGGCGTTGACGCATATTTAGTTCCCTCTGATTAAAGATGTGTTGTAGGCTCCTATGATCGGTGAAGATCGTACACTTAGTACCATACAGGTAGTGTCGCCAATTCTTTAATGCAAAAACAACCGCGCCTAGCTCGAGATCGTGGGTTGTATAGTTCTTCTCGTGGATTTTGAGCTGTCGAGATGCGTAAGCTATAACCTTGTCCCGTTGCATAAGAACACAACCAAGACCAAGGTTGGAAGCATCACAGTAGACAATGAAATCATTGTTTCCGTCGGGTAGTGTGAGAACAGGAGCATTGCAAAGCATGTGTTTGAGGGTTCGAAAGGCAGACTCTTGTTTAGTTCCCCAGACAAAAGGCTGGTCCTTATGCGTGAGAGAGGTAAGTGGTACAGCAATCTTCGAGAATCCTTGGATGAATCGTCGATAATAGCCCGCTAGCCCGAGAAAAGAACGGACTTCAGACGGGTTCTTAGGCGTAACCCAGCTCTTAACAGCTTCAATCTTCACGGGATTGACGTGAATGCCCTGACTATTTACGATGTGACCCAGAAACTGAACCTCCCCCAACCAAAACTCGCACTTGGAGAATTTGGCGTAGAGTTGGTTCCCCTGGAGTAACTCGAGAACCAAACGTAGATGTTGCGCGTGTTCGGCTCTCGACTTGGAATAGATCAAGACATCGTCGATGAACACGATGACGAAACGGTCGAGATATGGCCTACACACGCGATTCATTAGATCCATGAAAACTGCTGGTGCGTTGGTTAGGCCAAAAGGCATGACAACGAATTCGTAATGGCCGTAACGGGTTCGAAATGCGGTTTTGGGTATATCCTCCTCTTGTATACGCAGCTGATGGTATCCTGAACGTAGATCGATCTTCGAAAAACACGTAGCGCCTTGTAGCTGGTCAAACAAATCGTCGATTCGAGGCAGAGGATAGCGGTTCTTGATAGTCAACTTATTCAACTCCCGGTAGTCGATGCACATCCGGAACGACCCATCCTTCTTTTTGACGAAAAGGACTGGTGCGCCCCAAGGAGAGGTGCTCGGGCGAATGAAGCCTTTTTCAAGTAATTCCTGGAGTTGGGTTGCGAGTTCTCGCATTTCGGACGGTGCGAGTCGATAAGGAGCTCTAGCGGTAGGATTCGCTCCAGGAATGAGATCAATGCGAAAATCAATATCGCGTTTTGGAGGTAGTCCGGGAAGATCCTCTGGAAAAACATTGGGAAATTCTCGAACCACGGGAGCGTCTCTTACTTCCTTCTTCTCTTTCTTTTCCTTCTCTGCTGCTACAACGTGAGCCAAGAAAGCCCTGTATTCCTTGCGGAGATACTTGCTAGCTTGTAGGCACGACATAAGCTTGAGACCTTTCGAAGTAGTATCACCATAAACACACAATGAATCACCGTTCGCGAGCGAAAATCGAATCATCTTTTCGAAGCAGACAACTTCAGCATGATTTTCTCGAAGAAAATCCATGCCTACTATGACATCGAAGCTTCCGAGTTGCATCGGAATAAGGTCGATCGAGAAGATGTGATTGTTGAGCTCAAGAGTACAATCACGGATAACAGAATTAACAGCGACGGTTCTTCCAGTAGCGACTTCAACATCGAATGCAGAGGAGAGTTGGGAACGTTTACGACTAAGGAGTTTCTCGAATTCGAGCGACACAAAGCAGTTATCGGCTCCAGTATCAAACAAACATGAAGCATAAATACCATTCACAAGGAACGTACCGTTGACCACGTTGTTGTCGGCCTGGGCTTGACGCACATTGAGATGGAAAGTTCTGGCGCGTGCGGCCTGTTGTTGCTGCTGCTGTTGTTGCTGTGGTTGCTGCTGTTGCGGTTCTTGTTTCACTACCCTGTTCGGGCACATGTTGGCGAAATGATTCGGGTCGCCACATGAGAAGCAGGCTCTGGCCTTGACTGCGGGTGCCGGAGGAGCTTGTTGACCCTGTAGGGCAGTGAGTAGAGCTTGATTGGCAGGAGCTTGACGAATACGGCAGTTGGCAGTGAAGTGGCCGTAGACATTGCAATGAGCACATTAGCGGCATTGAATAGCTGTCGGGTGATGATAGGTGCAAGTAGGGCAGAGTGGGTGTGGTCCAGTATATGCACGCTTTGCCGGCGGTGCATTGACCACAGGCGCCGCTACTTGACGCTGCTGAGCTGGTACAGTCTGAACTGGTGCAGCAGTGATCGCACAGTTCTTGTTGGTGGAGTTGCTATTTCTCTTGTTCTTTCTCTTGCTGCTTGATGAGGTGGGATCCACAGTTGGTGCAGTAGCGGTAGCTTGATGCAGATGCTTGGAGGTCTTATCCCATACCCCAGCCTTAACCCTTTTGTCATTGATTTCAGCGGCTAGCAGATAGGTTTCTTTGATCGTGGTAGTCTTAGCCGCTTGCACGAAATCAGCAACGCAATCGGGCAAGGCTCGAATGTACTTCTTGATGGTCATCTCGGGAGTCTTGACCTGATCGGGACAGATAATGCTGAGCTGTTTGAAGCGAGCAGTAAGACCAGCATTGTCTCCATCCTTCTGATGTATGTGCCAGAATTCATCTTCAAGCTTTTGACGTTCGTGAGGAGGGCAGAATTCCTCTAGCATGACTTCCTTGAGCTCATCCTACGACAGGCCATAGGCTGCATCATTCCCTCGCTTGTTCCTCTCGGCCGTCCACCAGTCTAAAGCACGGGACTGAAAGACGCCGGTAGCGTTCAGAGTTCGAAGGTCATCAGGGCAACCACTTTGTCGCAGAGTAACCTCGATAGAGTCAAACCAGTGGAATAGTGCAGTAGGACCTCCTTCGCCTGTGAATTCTTTTGGCCCACATGACTTGAATTGTTTGAAACTGAAGGGTCTTGTGGCAGCTTTAGGACCTTCAGTTCTCGACTCCTCGGATGATTTGCTGGCATTCTCATAGGCGTCGCTTACAGCTTTTGCCACACTCTTCGCGATAATGGAGGCAAGACGTCTGTCCCTCTTTTCCTGACGAGTGAGTGTATGACGAGATCCAGACGACATTGTCTGCAATAGACATCGCCACGGAGCTCAACACATGTATTCGAATCTCACCTCACACGTCTATTACTACCAAAGCTCAGTAACACGTACCATGTAAACGCAGATAGTCACAAATTCACGTAATTACACGAACCATGTAAACACATAGAGCACATAACCACAACACTCCTAATACGTAAGCACAATAGCAAGAAACACATACACCTTAGTCACTAGGGGCATTCAGAAAACAGAAACCTAGTATTCAAAGTTCGCGATTGTTCGAATATAGTGTAGCGTGAGCGATTTGTTAACGATGTGTAGTGTGTCGTGTGGGCAGCAAAAGCAAAAGGCATTAGATTGAAACTAGTAGTATCTCAAAAGACGAACAAATAAGCATAAAACACGTAATTCACATAAAAGCGATGAAAATTTGAAACACATAAAATCGAGAATGGATCGTCTGCGGCTAGTAGACTTCGACTAACCAAAATGGTTCGACTATTCACAAGGATCCTGTGTGCACAATTACCTTCAGGACTATGCCTTTGCCTCGATTCTTGGGCGCTGGCGCAATTCCCATTGGTTATATTGTGTCTTCGGATCGTTGGAGTCCATCGAAACTTTGGTGAGAGTTTTGTATAAAAGCAGGACAAGTCGTCAAGGTTAAGGTGTCACCCCTATCTTACCACTTCGTCCTTGCTCTTAATAAAATTGAGGAGATTATTCATCAAAATATGGATTCCACTCCTAATTTGGTATGATTCTCCTCGTCTGTAGCTAAAACGCAAGCTGATTAGGCAACTTTAGTCGAGAGTTTGCGGTTTTCACACCTGTTCTCGGCCTCATTACCCGTTCATAACTTGAAAATTCAAGTGCAGTGATAGAAAATAGCGAGTAATAGTGGCGAGTTTACGCATACGCGTGAGTTGGTCTGTTGGTTCTTAACTATAGACTAGGTCTCTAAGACTTCGACCCGGACTAGGTCGAGTCTTGCCTAATTCCCTATAGTTATGGCTCTGATACCAATCTGTCACACCCCAACCGATGGCGGAATCATCGAGGCGTGGCACTGAGCGAAACAGATTGTCCAGAAGTTTCCATAACAACTATCATTACCATTCAATTTAAATGATACGTCCCATACCGTATCTTAAATAGTCAAACAAGTTATTACAGATAACATCAAAACAAATATTCTGTTCCGACAACTCAGATTTAAACATAACAAATTTATTTGTTGGTTTCTAGGACTCTTTTCCTAGCTTGGATTTCATCACAGTGCAGAGAGCGTCCTAGACCTTTCCTAGCCTCAAGTTCACAGCGAGCTAAGAATGTAAACTTCCTAAGCACCTGTCACATACGTTAAAATAAAGTCGATACATAATATGTAAAGGTGAGCATACAAGTTTGATAATAGCATATAGAGTTCGAATTCGTTTACGCATAACCAGCACGTACACATAGTGAAATGAAGCACGTTAGTTATCGACATAGATCCATCGATACCAATGACTGCGGGTTGACTGCCCGAGGCAGTTCGCAATACATGATTACCACCGTAATCCATGCAAGTAAAAGATCCTTAACAACCCCCGTGTGAACGGGTGCTGAGTCCAAAGTATAGTACTATCGTTGCTAAGGCAGGTAGACAGCATTCCATGTGTAAACATAACAAACAAGCATTCATAAGCCACGTATAACATGCATTAATGGTTTAGCGTTAAAATAGATAGAGTAGTGTGATGGTTGTAGTTTGAATATTCGTAACGTATGTAACACCCAAAAATGCTAAAAGCAAAAAGGGTTCGAGTATACTCACAGCGATTATGGATTGAAGGGAGCGCTTTTCAGCGAGTACGGTTAGCCTGAATAGATTCGATAACGTAATGATAAGTGGCGCGTAAAACAGTACAAAGTGAGAGTGGGTAGGATAACTGATCGTGCGGATCAACTATCCGTGAGAGGAAGTCATCTGTGCGGGCGAACTATCCGTGCGTATGGTGATCCGTGCGGATGGTGATCCGTGCGGATGGTGACCCATCCGGATAAGCTATCCGTGCGAGTGTGCTGTCCGTGCGGATGGTAATCCGTGCGGATTAGTTGCTCGTGCGGATTGCTTATCCGTACGGACAAGTTGGTCGCGCGGATAAACATTCGAGTGGATTGTTTCTTCCTAAGGATGTGTTTGTGTATGATGGCTTGTGCTTTGAAGTTTTCGTTGTAGCATTTAGAGAACTTCCAAGTTTCTCTATCCTTCGAGCCGGTCGCGCGGACGACAATCCGTCCGGATGGTAGCCCGTGCGGACACAACTTTAAAGGTGAGTCACTTGATGAAGTCCGTCCGGATGGTAATCCGTGTGGACGAGGGTAATCTGTCCGGACAACCTGTGCGCGCGGACAAGACCATCCGTCCGGATAGTCCGTCCGTGCGCACAGGTTGGCTGTGCGGATGAACATTGTTTGAATTTTATTCAAGGTCTTAGTATCTCATGATCCGAAGAGTAATCCATTCAGAGGTCGTCCGTCCGGATTGTCCATTCGTCGATACTCAAACCTTGTTTTGGAAAGTGGGTCCCAAGGGTAGCTCGTCCGGGTGACAATCCGTCCGCATAGCCTGTCCGTGCGGACGGCTGGTCCGTGCGGACAGCCTCTGGTCTGATTGTTCCGTTCGTCTACTCTTGGTTTCTGTTGTCGTTTATCGAGACGTTCTGATTACGTGGCAACCACTTGGAGTTGTATTCTTACCCGCACGACTAGACCGGTTAGGAACCACCCTAACTTGGCCTGTCGGCGACTCAGAACGGTCATTCCGGTTGACCCCGAAATCAGGTGTCTTGGGGTAGAATTCCAGATCTGGACTAGTGCATCACTATTATCGAGTAGAGACTAGAACCGATCAGATTCTACCGATCTTAAGGGCAAAAGAAGGAGAGAACTTAGGTTTATTTCTCTCAACTCTTTTATCCTTAGAAAAGTTTAGATTTAGGTGAAGTTATTGTGAAATCTTGTGGAAACCGTTCAGATCTGAGTTACTCTTGGTGGAATGAAGTCAAGCTTGAAGTTCATAAGAACTTCATGATGACGTCACCCGAGAATACCTCAAATCTGGATGATTTCATGGTTGGAAGTTGAGATTTGAAAGATGGAAAGGTGCAGAATGGTGTAGTGATCAAGAATGTACAAGAATTAGTGCAAGATCTTACCTGGATTGAGAGAAATCTGAGAAAAAGTGAAGAATGCGTGCGGTTCAGACGTCACTTGCCAAAAGTGGAAAAGTTGGAGAGTGACCCGTGTATTTATAGGATGCTAAAAGAGGAAAGGGGTAATCTGTGCGGATGGCACGTACCCGGATAGGCTATCCGTCCGGATTGGTCATGCGCGCGGATTGGCAGTCCGTGCGGATTGCCATCCGTGCGGATGTCGCCTGTTTTGGTGCGTTCGGTGCGATGTTGCTTCGGCTTCGGTTTTCGAGCGATTCGATAGGGTTTCCTAGTCAAATTACTTTCAGTCCCAACTACTTCTTATATGGTTCGACTCGGAATTCGGGTTCGGGTTCGTTTACATTCGAGTTAGACTTCGAGTTCGATTGAGTTCGCTTGATTATCACAACATAACATAACATAAAATAAACATGCACATGTAACACCTAAGGCACACACACACGTATAAACAACAAGTAAAATACACAGTTCGAGTTACGATTCGATGTCGATTCGATTAGTATAGCTTGATTATCTTTATCGCATTGTTACTTCCTATCATTCGCAGCCGCGTGTCGATTGAAATACGATTAATTATGATTCGATTATTGTAATGAACGACACTTACTCCACATAATATAAATAAAATAAAAACATTTCTACGAGTCAAGTCGCGCGAAATCGGTCGTTGACTTTGACCTTGACTTTGACTTTCACTCGTGAAAACACGGGGTGTTACAGTCACCCCTAGGGCTTCGCGTGACGTGAAGGGCAACATTTCATCAGATGGTTGCCACGTGTATTTGTAGCTCAGCTGAGTCGACGAAAATAATAAATTCGATTCTGACAGCAAACTGTGATGATAATCGTAAATGGGGAAATACCCCCCTGAGTTTTAGGGGCCCTGATTCTGATTGTTCTGAAATTTGTAGAGTTTATGTAGAATAACTTGGGTGTCTCAATTAGGGTTTCCTTGTGAACAAAATATAATAATAAATAATAGTTTTGGTGAGAGTTGTTATGGTTTGGGATAAAAGGGAATAAAACGGTGAGAAAAGAGAATGGACCCACTTTGTATATTTAGGGTTCAACTAGAAAACCTCCTGGTATAAATTTTGGGTATAACTTCTGGACTATTAAAAATATATATTTATAATTGTGTTAAGTATAGTACCCCTAATTCAACCTTATCCCGATGTCCCGAGACAGAATCCCAATAAACTTAGTCGAGCAGAGCCCTGACATGCGTTATGGGTTTCAGATCAATCGGAAAGGGTAGCGGTGATCGGGAGTTAAAACACTTAAAACGGGGCAGAACCTTATTATTATTATGTAAATAATAATAATAATAATAATAAAAATATATATGTGAGATCGAGAGAGAAATTTGTGTAAGAAAATAGAATGTGGCTCCTCTTATTTATACTGTTATAGTGGCTTGGACTCCTCACCATTTCTTATACACATGTACACTTTCTTCTCATGCCATCATTTTATAATAAACACTAATCATAATTCATGATTCACAAGTATCCACGTATCACATAAGTTGCCATTTTATTTTCTTGTACCATTCAAAGATATACACCTAGCATACATATGCATTGTTTTTAATATAGTTAAATTTTATTATTTTATTCTATATTATTTTTATTCTTTACGTAGGTTTTATTATATTTTTATTTTCTTTTAATTATTAATTTAACTATTTTATTCTTTTGGCGTGTATAACTTTTAAAATATAACGTTCTAGAAAATAATAAATATGTCTTTAGAACGATTATATTTTTGTCTACATTTGAGTCTAAGTTTTATTAAAAATAGAGTAGGTTTAAATGTAAGGTATTTTTATAGTTTAATTATTAAATGGTTCCTGAGCCCGTCTAGGTACTTCATATTTCTTACAGTCAACTTACCCGTAAGCTACCTGTCTAATAATATAAGTTTTTATAGACTTTTATTTTATTAGAAAGGTCACTCATATACAGGCCAATTTAATATAATATTTCAACCAACTATATAAAATAGTGTTTAAAACTATTTGGGTTGAATATTTATATTAAAAATAAACTAGTTACTAGTTACTGGTTACTAGTAGTTAATAAATTTAAATAAACCTAAAATTCTTATATGATAAAAATAGGAATGTTACATTCTCCCCACCTTATTTTAAATCTCGTCCTCGAGATTTGGGTTACGATATTTCTTTTAGACTTATGTCATATTTTAGTCAATAAAATAATATTTAAGGTAGATGACACAAAATTTAAAATATCAAATTTTGTGAATACGAGTTATACCATAAGTAAGATTCAATGATTCAACTGAATTAGTTCAAGAAATTGATGACAAACGAATGAGATGAAATGATATAATTTCCAAGGTGACTAGGTTCAAGCCAAAAGATATATGATCAATAGATATTTAAAATGAATGTGAAAGACTTTTAGAACTAATAAAATTCTTTGTCAAAAGAAAGCTTACCTTGATTGGCAACTGAGGAAAACTTAGAATCAACAGGTTCAAAATGAAATAAAAGCATGAAAATGATTTGTCAAATATTTATGATATTAGAAAATCAAAGTGTTGAGATGAGTGAATTGCAAAGATACACCAAAAGACAATAGAGTTAGTGTATCATTGTTTAGAGTTCTAAGTTGTTTTAATTGTGAAACAATGTGATAGTACACTATTAGTGACCATATTTTTCATACTATGTCCTAGAAATCGAAATATAATAAGAACAAGTTGTTTTGGCATGACCAACCATTATATTATAATTGTAAAGTAATGTAATGTAATATATATTATTTGTTACGTATTTTTACTATATGTAAATGGTCACTACTTTTAATAAGATATTATTTAAGTATTTTACTATACTATGTAAAATAACTTATATTTACTATGTAATATACATTACAAAACATCGCAATGAAGTTATTACAATACAAAATATTTTAGTATTATTATTTTGTAAAAGAAATCACTATTATTTATAACGTTAAATTAAAGTTGTAAATAAAGGTGTAAAAATATTTATTGTACAAAAGTATTTGTAAAATATTTTGTAAATATATAACACTTAATGGGTCGATTCTATGTGATTACTTATTTTCATTTTGAAACCATATAACGTTGTGAATGTATTTACAAATATTGTAAATAAGTGGAAAACAGGGATTATTCTTATATATTACAATGTTCTCCTAACCCAACATAGTTGATGACTATCATATTATTCTTATATGGTCATTTTCTTGTCAGAGCGTTACTGTACATAGTTACCACAGAACATGTAATAGACAATTATTTATATAATTTTATTCGTCTCTCTAATTCTTGTATTGTTTTATGAAAATATGTCTTCTCCTTACAGTACAAAGTATATATATTTTTATATATAATTAAAATTTACTAACTAAATATGATGACTTAATTTATATACATTAACTAGTCATTATCATGGTTGGATATTGGTTAGTGCTGCCTTGTTTAAGCATAGGTGATCAGTCCATGCCTAACTAAGGCTAGGCTATCCAATATCTGCCCTTGACAATAACCCTAGTACTTAAAATACTAACACTAAATATATTATTACTAATAATAAAACTAATATTAATTATTAATAATAAATAACTAAACATAAATTTAAACGAGAGTATATCTCAAACATAAAAATATAAATTCTTCACCTCAATGGTTTAACCAGAATTTTAAATATAGGAATATTATATTGTAAATTAGGTAATTACTTTTGTAAGTTTTCATATATATAATTAAATTTATATAATGTTTTAAATTCATTGACTCGATATCAAAGAGTCATCGTTTTGCAATAATGCGGATCACAGTGTCAAAGAAAATGATATTTGAGTTTGGATAAAACAACAAATCGGAATGAAGCCCTCCAGTGGTCTTCATAAATCATACAAACCACATGCGTAACAAACAGTGCATGTGTAACGTGTGGATTTACCAAGAAATGAAATAGATCAATATTCACTACTATGAAAGAAATTCTCATGGTATGATGATTATTAGAGAAAGTAGAAACACGAAAGTCAACTCTTTATATGCAGAAGTCAAAATTTCAATAAAAGAAATATAAGAACTTTATCTGGAATTTCGTGTGATAACCGTTGTTAAATGACATTACCAAGGAATGTTAAATAAAATGGAATAGGGAATTTGTAAAAAAAAATATATGACTTCTTTTGTAGTTCTAATAATTATGACTCTGATTAGACTGTGCACTGATGGTTGTGAAATCTTGTTACAACGTATCTCAGCGATATTCATGTTGCTTGTATGATCGCGTGGCAAAGTGCTTCTTTTTGATTAGTAGTTCTTCTACTGACGGAATTATATTGGTGTCATCTCGTCCAATTTATATTTTCCAAAGGTCTTTGCCTTGGAAGTCGTGTGTGATATATTTCAACGTCTGTGGACTTATAATTAAATTTTCATGTGTTTTCTTGTGCACTAGCACAACTTTACATGCTTCTTACTTGCGTTAATAGTTTATGGTAACGCATTGGAAATTCTTATACTTTTGATGGTGTCCCAACTTAATGGGTTTCCATTGTTATTATTGTTGCTCGAGACAGATGATTAAACGAAATAATGTTTGATATCGGAAAAGAGATTCCTGATAAAGAAATCTAGACACATATGCTTGTGCTTTATTTCTATTTGGCTTTTGGAATTCCTTATAGATATACATATCTATATAATCATATATTTCACATGTTGTAATATACATACCCTCTATGAGGTCTATGTATTTATCAGCTTCATATTTCCAAAAACAAATCAGATATCAGGTCATGATACTTTTTAGGGAAATCTTGTCACTTGTTTGACATATTATATACCCCATCTTATCCGGTTCGCGCCGGAGAGGTAACCCCAGTATATCCGAACAAACTGGAGAGTCTGCTACACCATACCCAGTCTTGCCGGAGAAAATTTTATATTTCCCATAAATAGTATTTTTAAAAGTGCCTCTTTTATTAGGCTTTTATCTAGAATTAGGGAAATTTGTATTCCCATAACATCTCTTATTCTAGACCAAATAATATCAATAAGCAAGAATTAATAGCAATTAAGTGCTATTGCCTGCAATGTTCTAATCGTCATTCTTACGGCATACAAAATCCATCATACTTTATTTACACCAGTACTTAGCTTATCTCGAAGCTTATACTAAGGCATATTTTCTTAAGTTCAAGTCTAAATGCTATCAGGTGTGCTACCAGTTAATAACAATCTCCTAACTCTTCCATATAAACTTAGGTATTATTATCACAACACCTATAGGCTTAAATCAGTGGCTCTGATACCACCTTCTGTCACGACCCCCGATCCACCCTGGACGGAATCGGGAGCCGCGAACAGCCACGTGGTACTGGTGATTTAATTTGAAAACGTTGCAGCGGAAATTTCATCAGGACCGTGAGTTAGGAAAAATATCAGAGTTTAGAAAACACCGGATTTTATTTATTAAATAGATGGGATAAACCCATGTTTTACAATGGTAGCTTTAATAAAGATAAATTTTATTACATAAAACAATATTTCTTAATTTAATTTAATTAATAAAATAAGCCACTTCTTGAAGCCTTTCAGTGCAGTATCCAACTCTTACTCCAATCTACTGTAATTACCTGAAACATGTTTGAAAAAGGTTTTGTCAGCGGGAAATACTGAGTGAATCATTCATTTTGCTAAAACGACACTTTTGTTATAATCTACAGTATTAAGAGCGATTACAATGTTTCTGATATCAACCAACTACCCACAGTATTTGTCACTCGACCACACATTGGCTATCTCGTTGTCCAATGGTGTCTGTGACTATGGTCATATCACCCATTGGCTAACCCGTTGTCCAATGGTGACGATTATCAAGTATTGTATACAAACCCCATATACCGGCTGTAATTTGGTGACTACATAAACTTAATCACTGTAATTATAACTTTATAATTAAACATGCTTTGGAAATCAAATTTGGTAAAAAGAGAACGACTCACATTATAAGCATGCAGATTCATACGGCAAAGTTTAGTCTATAGATAAGCCTTGATATATTGCAGATACAGACAGAGCTTAGCTTATTGATTAGTCTTGTAACCTAGTGCACACGAACTAGGTAAGTAACTAATACAGCATTTACGATAACTCACGAGATTAAAACCCTCACAACGAATGACAGAGTATTCCCCGAGTTCGGGTGGTACTCAAACATCCTGTCGGAATCACGACTAATGACAAAGCATAACCCAAGTTTGAGCAGCACTTAAACATCCATTGGATATTTTTAATCAATTGGACATTGAATCGTAGCAACGATCGAGTTAATACCCTGCTTTGCGGCAGAATTCGGACTTATGTGTGTGTTTGATAGTAAACAGTCGATAACTCAACGTACGAATTGAGTTTAATCGTCGTTCCAACGCAGAAATCTAAGTGCCAAGGCCCTCTATTTATACCTGAATTTTGACCCCCTCGCGTGACGCGAGGGGTCACCCCTAGGGCTTTGCGTGACGCGAAGGGCAACATTTCATCAGATGGTTGCCACGTGTATTTGTAGCTCAGCTGAGTCGATGAAAATAATAAATTCGATTCTGACAGCAAACTGTGATGATAATCGTAAATGGGGAAATACCCCCCTGAGTTTTAGGGGCTCTGATTCTGATTGTTCTGAAATTTGTAGAGTTTATGTAGAATAACTTGGGTGTCTCAATTAGGGTTTCCTTGTGAACAAAATATAATAATAAATAATAGTTTTGGTGAGAGTTGTTATGGTTTGGGATAAAAGGGAATAAAACAGTGAGAAAAGAGAATGGACCCACTTTGTATATTTAGGGTTCAACTAGAAAACCTCCTGGTATAAATTTTGGGTATAACTTCTGGACTATTAAAAATATATATTTATAATTGTGTTAAGTATAGTACCCCTAATTCAACCTTATCCCGATGTCCCAAGACAGAATCCCAATAAACTTAATCGAGCAGAGCCCTGACATGCGTTATGGGTTTCAGATCAATCGGAAAGGGTAGCTGTGATCGGGAGTTAAAACACTTAAAACGGGGCAGAACCTTATTATTATTATTATTATTATGTAAATAATAATAATAATAAAATTATATATGTGAGATCGAGAGAGAAATTTGTGTAAGAAAATAGAATGTGGCTCCTCTTATTTATACTGTTATAGTGACTTGGACTTCTCACCATTTCTTATACACATGTACACTTTCTTCTCATGCCATCATTTTATAATAAACACTAATCATAATTCATGATTCACAAGTATCCACGTATCACATAAGTTGCCATTTTATTTTCTTGTACCATTCAAAGATATACACCTAGCATACATATGCATTGTTTTTAATATAGTTAAATTTTATTATTTTATTATTTTATTCTATATTATTTTTATTCTTTATGTAGGTTTTATTGTATTTTTATTTTCTTTTAATTATTAATTTAACTATTTTATTCTTTTGGCATGTATAACTTCTAAAATATAACGTTCTAGAAAATAATAAATATGTCTTTAGAACGATTATATTTTTGTCTACATTTGGGTCTAAGTTTTATTAAAAATAGAGTAGGTTCAAATGTAAGGTATTTTTATAGTTTAATTATTAAATGGTTCCTGAGCCCGTCTAGGTACTTCATATTTCTTACAGTCAACTTACCCGTAAGCTACCTGTCTAATAATATAAGTTTTTATAGACTTTTATTTTATTAGAAAGGTCACTCATATACAGGGCAATTTAATATAATATTTCAACCAACTATATAAAATAGTGTTTAAAACTATTTGGGTTGAATATTTATATTAAAAATAAACTAGTTACTAGTTACTGGTTACTAGTAGTTAATAAATTTAAATAAACCTAAAATTTTTATATGATAAAAATAGGAATGTTACACTAACCGTGCTTTGTGCATCATTTATGTCTATATGGTTTGCATGTAATAATGATGTGACATTATGCAATATTTGATGCACATGTAAGTATGATGCAGTAATCAGAAATCAGTTAAGTATAATTCAGCACAGTCATTAAGCATTAATCAAGATTAATTAATTGTACGGATACCTGGATTTTTGACAGTTGTCACATGATGGTGGGTAGTTGTAGGCAGTGGTTGTTGCAGGTGGTGGTTGGAAGAACGGTGATGATGATGGTGATGTTGGTTGTTGTGATAGGGGTGATTGAAGATGAGAGAGAAGAGAGGGGAAGAAATATGGTTCGGTTGCAGAGAAAGCAAGAGAGAAAAAGGGGGTGGGGTGGGGTGGGGTGGGGTGGGAGTGGGTGTAAGATGGGTCCCACTTTCTTTTAATGAGACATGTAAAGGGTATTTATGTCATTTCACACCCTCTTAACTGAGAAAAGTAACTGATGTTAGGCCTATTGACTATCCGGGAACGAAATTGCAAAAATTGAGGACTATAGCTGTAATTTTAGAAAGTTATGGACTAAAGATGAAAAAAAGCAAACCACAGGTACTATCCAAACATTTTTCTCCTCAGATAACAATCACAAGTATTGTTTGTCCTTCCCATTCTACATATGTGAAAAAAGGATAATATATGTGTGCATTTCACGTACGATCTAAATTTAGTTAGCGAACTATTACGAGATGTACATTTTTTTTCTAATGACATAATATCGAAAAGTATGACACAACTTTTGTCTATGTATGCCATTAATTTAACACGTATTGATTGATTTAAGTATATCTACTACACAGAATAAAAGTTAATAGACCATAATGAATTTACACATATCTTATAACTTAAAATGTAAATGTAATTATATATATTGTGACTAACTATATAAATATCTTATACGGGTCAAGTTATTCTACAAAGGCTTCTAATTGTAAGAAGTGTAAGAATGATTTATAGAGTGACACGTGTCCAATAACCTAAAACTAAACCCACTACATCACCACCAAAAACCTAAACACCCACCCCCACCCCACCACCACCACCACCCAAAAACCTACCCCCCCCTCCCCCCCCCCCCCCAACCCAAAAACCTAAACCCCCCCACCCCCCACCTCCACCCCCCAAAAACCTAACCCCCCCCCCCCCCCCCACCACCAAAAAAAAAAAAAAAAACCTAAAAAAAACTAAACACCCACCCCCACCCCCACCACCCCCCAAAAACCTAAACCCCCACCCCCTCGGCAAAAAAAAAAAAAAAAAAAAAAAAAAAAAAAAAAAAATAAATAAATAAATTTTGTTTTTTTTTTGGGTGGGTGATGTGGGGGGTGGGGGGGGGGGGTGGCGGTTTTTGGTGGTGGTGGATGTTTAAGTTTTTTTTTTTTTTTTTGTGGGTTTTTTTGTGTAGTGGGTTTTTTTAGGTTATTGGACACTTGTCACTCTATAAATCCTTCTTACACTTCTTACAATTAGGATCCTTTGTATTTGATCCTAATCCTATCTTATACTATGATTTTGTATTCATAAATTTGTAAGAATGAAGAACGAAAAATAAATGGTCAAATCAAACGTTATCTTTTAGGCCAGACAAAGCAGATAAACGTGTAAGTGTACATGACAATATAAATGGGTGTCGGTGGTAAATAAAACAAGTTAAATATTAAAGGTACAGTACAGTTTACGTACTGGAAGCGCGTTACATGGCATGGGCCCACATAAGTTAAAAGATGAGATTGGTGAATATCGTTTTCATATTTTCCTTTTCATACTCCCAAAGTTACAATCAATAATTCATAAAATAAAATAAATTTTGCCAGACAATTGACAGAAAAAACGAACCTTAGTTACAAACTATTTTTGTACTCTTCAATATTTTTGTACTCTTCAATATATAGTACAAAAACTTACAATTCATTTAATGCTAAATTATTTATTTAGTTGCTTTCTCTACTTTTTTATATAGGATCACAAAAGACTATAACAATCTTTTTTTATATAAAAAGATTTGCTAAATCCATAAATATTACTTATATATAGATATTGTTGAGTTGTAATCCATGTAGAGGAATGTTAAATCATTTGACATGTTTACATGTATATAGTTACATATTGTAGTATGGATGGTATTTCATAGATGTCTCGAATTATAAAAACCCAGTCTATTAAAAACCTAAAACATAATATATAAATCTTTTAAGGCATCATTAAATATATAACGTGTAAGCCGTTATAAATCTTTTAAGGCATCATTAAATATATAACATGTGTAAGCCACGCTAGACTTAGTGAAGTCGTGTGTTGTGAGTACGTAAAATAATGCACAACAATGTTCTGCTACAAAAATTCATGTAGTGAGTATGAGAGTATGCTACAATACAACAACGATCACAACATTCTTTCCCCTTCTCACCAAAAGATTTTCGCTTCTTCTCAAACGGACGGTGCATGCCTACAGATCAAACGTCTTCTCTATCCTCACCCTCTCTCTTCCACGTCTCCAGCGTGAAATTTAAAAACTCTCAATGGAGATGTTCTTGTGTCCCTCAATCTTAAATTTCGTTGCTTTGATTGTACGTAATCTTTTCCAAACAATTTATGGTTTTAATATATTTAAGATACACCCTTTCTCTACCTAGAAACGAGGTGGTGTAAATGTAAGTTTTAGATTAAATGATCGGTGACTTGAGCATAAGGTAAGAGGAAGCAGGAAGCTCCTTTAATACTTAAAGATCTACATGACCACATCTATAAAAATATTACATTATTATATAAACTAATTTTAAAAATACAAAATACCATAAGTTTTAAATAAGTTATTATTCAGATACATTTTCTAATGTCTCCGACTTTTATAATAGATCATGACTTCTAATTTCTCTGAACAGTGGCGGAGTTTGATCAAAAGTTCTGCGAGGCGGAAAGTCATGGGACCCAATTTTTTTTTTCCTATCGCTATGTTTCGAGTTATATGTTTGGGTTGGCTATTTAATTATGGTCGGGTCATACAATAATAACTCCAAATAAAACTAAATAATCTTCATTCATTCAAAGGAACCGTTCTTACATATAAAAAAACGGAATTTGAAACCTCAAGTTTAAAAACAATTATAAAATAATACTAATAGCCTCACTCTTCACGTTTTTTTTAAACTCAATGCGAAAATATGTATATATTTTTTGGACAATATACTTAATAGGGGCAGAGAATTTTTTGACAAAATAATTGGCGGGGACGGACCTATATAATTTGAAAATTTTCAGACGAAAAATCAGAAAAATTACACTATTAACCGAAACATCGGCAGGGACGGGTGCACCCCCTTGTCCCTTGAAAGCTCTGCCCCTGTCTCCGACTTTTATAATAGGTCACGACTTCATTAAAAAAGTTAAACTATTCCAGTAAACAAAAAATTGATTAATTACAAAATTTGATAAAAACTTTTAATAAAAAAATATAATTTTGTAATTTTATAAAGTCTAATTTTTAGAATCATTGTTGCCCTTTCGAATAGGTTAAAAACATATTATTATGATGGTGGACAACCGAATAGGTTAAACCATATTATTATGATGGTGGGCAAGATTCTTATACTTTTGATTCTGAGTCAAGCACTTAATGTGGCCATGGATGAAGAAACAAAAATATCTGAAGAGAATTTTTGTGGTTCTTGTTTTTCATTTTCTGCTTTCCTTTTCACCAGGGACATTAGACTATGAGGTGTAGAGGGGCTGGGTTGAGTGTATTGCTTGACACGTAATATAAGGATATTCTTATTGGAAGATAATCTAATTTGATGACGCGACTAGTGTAAAGACGTCTTAAGAGAACGCGTAATATAAAAAAAATAGATGCTTATGTCTGATTTGTATGGTCTATAGGTAGACAGAAAAACATCTTTATTCTTCAATATGATTCGTGTATATTTATTTTGGATAGGTTTTCCTATACTATTATCCGATGATGTTAGCCTTTTAAAAAAGGGTAGATGCACGGTACCCCTGACCGCGGAAGGGATCCCCCTTCCCAAGCTAGCGACCCGACAATGCTGCCTGACGGTGAAACCTCTACCACCTCAAGGGGAACTGAAGAGCCTGTTGCCAGGATTCGAACCCGAGACCTCATGGATCCTTGAGCCGGTTTAAGGTGGGGGTCGGTGGCCACTGGGCTGACACCCAATGGTTATGTTAGCCTTTTAAGGTATCAACTATATAGGTATACCATGTCCAAAAAGTCGTCACCTTAGTGATGATGTATGCCTTAGGTTTTGTTACTACATCTACAACTCACACAAGAGGTGGAGATATAACGGTTTGTGTGTAGAGTTTTTATAATAACGGTCGAGTTATCCTAAAACACCTTTTAATAACATTTTACTAGTTTTATAAAGATAATTTGTGTTGTGTTAAATCTAGTTTAGTGAACAAAATTCTTTAATAGATCTAGGTGGCATGACACGTCAAGATACACTTTTAACAACTTTGGACATGCTTTTGACTTACTTTTTATAGCTACTTTATTCCCATTATGAATGAAATGCAAGCCTAAATCATCATTAGTGGGTTGAAATTGACAAATATTGGTGTAGTTAATACTTTATGGCATGACAACTTGACTACACTTGCAATGATTGATAAGATGGACACAAATAATTGCTTTTAGTTGAAGCGAGGGTTGTCGGGATGGCACTTGAATCGGATTTAGCGTTTCTAAAGTCTTACCTAAAATTGCAACATAGAGGAAACCTGTCAGAATGAGTCCGATTGGCTTAACGGGCTGGATCTCACTCGGTCTAAAGCCCAAATATTAACCATGATCTAGACATGGCGCATACGTTGTCACTCGTAGTATGTGGATTTTGTTTGGGTATAAGCTGACCAGATGTCATGTTACTTTACATTGAGTTACCACACGAAGTATGCGACAATTTTAAGTAAATTAGTCAGTCCATATTGTAAAAGATTTAATAAAACATTAATTGACCATTAGACCATGTGTAGTGGTAAATTGTTATAATGTCCCCACCATGGGGCATTATCCGACACGTGTCATCACAGTCAGCATGGGACATTATAGCAAAAGTGGTGTAGTGGGGCATTATTCCAATAACGCCCATGCAATCATTTGGCATTTTTTTTTTTAATTTAAAACATAAAAATCTTCATTAATTTAAAATAAAAATTACACTACTTGAAATAAAAAAAAAAACCGAAAAAAAAAAAAACAGAAAATTAAAAAACCGAAAAAAAAAACAGAAAAAAAAAACCGAAAAAAAAAAACAGAAAAAAAAACCGAAAAAAAAATAAAGTTAAAAAAAAGAAGATGATCTAGAGTCCATATTTTTCTCGAATTTTTTGTCGACACATTTGCGCAAGGATCAACGCGTCGCCTTGGAGGTGGTCGATCGATTTGGACAAAAACTCAATGTCCTTTTCCATTGCCTCGCCTCTTGCATCTCGTTAAACTTTTTGGTTTCGGCCACTCGTTCTTGCATAATCTCCCAACGTTTGTGGCAGAGGTCGCGAATGTCTTGGAGACGACGGTTCATCTCCTCGAAATCATCCTTTAACTCGAGATCGGAAGACGACTCGACCGTTTTTTTCCCGGTTCGCTTATCCTTTCTTCTACCGGGCGGTCGGTTCAACTCTTCTTGAAGTTCCTCGTCAACGTCCACCACCTCATTTAAATCGACGTTGCGGGCATCCGATGTCGGAGTTGAAGGGTCAACGGAGGATGATGTTTTTGACCTTTTAGCTCGACGTCTACTACTAGACGTCATTGGATTAACTAGCGCCCACTTTGGACTTTTTCGTAGTAGTTCCCAACACTTATAGTACGTGAAAGGGCATTTCGTCCTATCGAACTCCTCCAAAGTCCTCGTTAAAACCCCGACGTCACTTTCACCGCTCGGGCGATTATCGTAGTTACGTTGGTAAACTTCTTGGAACGCATGAGACTTGTTGTTGATGTCGGTCCATTAGCTAGAAATGGAATCTTTGTCCCGATGTTCGCCTTGACCCCACGTGCTAAAAAAGAGTGCACGAACCCTATCCCAAAAAACGGGACCCGTTTGAAAGTTTGCTACAAATTAAAAAAAAAAGTAAAAAAATAAGTTGTATGTTAAAAATAAAAGTAAAAAATAAGTAAAAAAAATAATAATAAAAGAGTTACCCGTTTCTTCGTCCTCCGAAACGTCGAGCCACGCCCGAGTCAACGTGAATTCCTCCTCCTTCGTCCATTTAATGATAGTTTTTGTACGTCGAGGTTCGTCCTTATCCTTCTTCTTATGCGACCTTCTGCCGCGTTTTGATTTGTCTTGCACCGGTTCGGGTTGCGTCTCCGGCACGACATCGACATCGGGTTGTTGTTGTGACGGCTGCGACCCGCCGGCTTGACCATAGCCGAAGGTGGGAGGTACAAACGGAGTGGCGCCAGTCAAGTAAGCCGCGTACGGTAAAAAGCTCGGGTCCATGTCTTGAAGGTTATACGGGTTTTGCGGTTGGGTTGTGTTCGGGTTCGTGGGTCTTGCGGGGACACCAAAAGGGGGTCGGTATGGATGCATGATTCTATAAAAAATAGGAGAAAGAGGGTGTTTTTTATAAAAAATAGAAGAAAGTAGAAGAGAAAGTAGGAGTTTTTTTGTATAAAAAATAATGATAAAGTGGGTTGATATATATAGTGGGTAAATTTTTAAATTAAAAAAAAAAATTAACTATTTTGACCGTTTGGCAACGGTCTAATCTCGATCCCCACAATTTTTCAGCGTTTTAATTAAAACGCCACATCCATTTTTTTTTCAAAAATAATGCCCGGTAACGCCCAGTGTAATGGCGGCCGGGGCGTTATACGGCGTTTTTTTTGAAAAATTTTTAAAAGTCACGCCCCATTACGGGTTTTCTTATAACATTCTAAATTAGTCGTCTCTACAAAAACCAGCAAAATTGTAGAATTATATCATCATTTTTAGATTCATCACATCACTAATATATGTTAAAATGAATTTCTTTTACCCAGAAATCTTACAAAATTCAAACAAGTTACACATCTAGCCTTACATTTACCAGTATCTCTGTTTATTTTTTATTCTCTTGAAAGCTGTGTCGACACATATGTCTTGTATCCAGACTCCTAAATAAATTCGGGTTTGGACCGAGTCTACTAATTGAATTAGGGTTTGAACTCTTGCTAATCCGATTCTAGTAATTATATTTTGCGTCTAGCGCGTTATGAGATCAACTAAGGGATGATAGGATACGACAGCATACACATTGTAGATGTCTTATGTTGTGCATGATTATTAATATAGTATGCTTGCTTATTGTTGAATGTTGATATATGTAAGTTTGACAACTGTGTTGAGTTTAAAATATATTGTCTATCAGGATTCAAGGTGATCTATCATTTACGAAAACTGGGCACACATCAAAATGTATTTAAAGTGTTTCCTTTATGACTATTTTCAAACAATTGGCCACACTTGTCATATTGAAAGTGTTTTATTTAATATTTGTGTATTTTAGGATTGAGGTTCCTGTATCATGTGATTTAAAGATAAGATAACCACTAAACAAAACTCATGATAATGACTTAGATTAGGCATGTCAAGACTTACATTACAATGTAAAGGACCTTTATTAATCACATAGGATTATGTTATGTTGCGATAAACAACATGTAACACATACCGCTAATGGTTTATTAATAATATATTACTAATACGGGCACAACTCTACAAGTAACAAACAAATGTAGTTTCGGCATAACAAAAGATATAACGTATAAACGTCATTCAGTTAGGAAAGCTCCCGGTCGATCGTATATGGTACAACGTCTTCTGAAGCCCGTATTTAAGCACAGCCCGATTGCCGGCCCGGAAACCATTTCCGTACACGGGTGACATGTCAGATTCAATTTGCTGTTTAAAGAAGTCTGCAAGCTTCTTCTCAAATGGAGATCTTCTCCCTTGCCTTGATAATAATGCTATCTCGGCTGTTAACCACATATGAGCTACCGTTTGACATATTCCTTCTTCCACATCTGGACGAAGAGTCGGGTACCCTTAAATAAAAAATAAAAATCAGTATATGATGGATACAATACGGCATCAAGGCCTACAACGATTTTTAAAAAGTCTAAGTCCCCACATCTGGACGAAGAGTCGGGTACCCTTAAATAAAAATCAGTATATGATGGATACAATACGGCATCAAGGCCTACAACGAATTTTAAAAAGTCTAAGTCCGGTTTTTAAAATGCTGATGAACAAAGAGTGGTGGCCAAACCTTTAAGTCGCAACCATGCATGCATCATTTCATGAGCTAAGATTGATCCAGTAAGCAACCTGTTATTTGGTAGCCATAAATTAAGTTAATTTTCAAACACAAAAGTGTTTCGGGATGACCATACAATTTTTTTTAGTGTAAAATGCCATTTTCGTCCCGGAGGTTTGGTCAGTTTTGCGACTTTCGTCCAAAGGTTTGTTTTACCGCATCTGGATCTAAAAGGTTTGAAAATTTGCCATTTTCATCCGGCTCATTAACTCCATCCATTTTTCTCAGTCAAGTCAGGGGTATTTCCGTCTTTTTGTTAACTTAAAGGGCAATTCGGTCTTTTTCACTTTATGTAAAAAGACCGAATAACCCTAAAAAAGACCAAATTTCTCTTTAAGTTAACAAAAAGATGGAAATACCCCCGACTTAATGGAGAAAAATGGGTGAAGTTAACCAGCCGGATGAAAATGGCAAAATTTCAAACCTTTTGGATCTAGATGCGAAAAAACAAACCTTTGGACGAAAGTCGCAAAACTGACCAAACCTCCGGGACGAAAATGGTATTTTACTCATTTTTTTATTTTTTATTTTGACCCTCCCATTTTCCCACCTTAGTGTAAACTATAGACAAGAAAAGTCACAAACAATACCTTGGGAGGCCGTATAAAACGAGAATAGCGGTGACCTCAGCGTGACGGGTCAGCTGATACGGCTCTATTCTTGTGTTTGGGACCCGATTTCCTATCCCAATTCTCGGTTGTCTTGAAACCTGCCAACGTAATAACATTCAACAAAGCGAATAACATCATTCCTAAAATCTAAAACCGACTCATAAATCCTTACTGTGCTGACAACTTGTTCCTCAGACAGACAGAGTCCTCTGGTCTCGGGCATGTGGTAATGACCCTGACGAAAAAGAAAATGAAAAAAGTTAATGGAATGTATATATATTCAGTGATAGCGAAGGATATTTGTGTTACATTTGTTTCTCCATCCATGGCCTCGTTAAGTGCTTGCCTCTCAACCAAAAGTAACGGGATCTTTTGTTCCAGTTTCATGTTCATACTTGCGAAAAACTGTTGTATATCGTGATACAGTGGTTGACAATCTGAGGTACCCATGATTGCAGAATCGAGACACTCCAGGCATAGTTTTCTACCGTCATTAAGAGCAGCATATTGTATTTCCTTTGGCTGTAAATGACAAATATTCTATTGGTATACGAATATAATATAAAAACAAGTTTGAACCATGCAAGGTTCAAATTTTGATTGTTAAAAAAGACAGTCAAAATGGTCAAAACTACCGACACATAAATGGTCATGCCATCTTTTTTCCCGGGTCAAAGTTGACTGCGTGAAATAGAAATTCGACAAAATTTGGTTACTTTTCAATGTTATTAGCTTTAATCAAAACTTACCTCAAAACGATCACAGCTACAACACCTAGGAGTCCCGTCACGTTCATGCCGCGGGCAGTATTTCTGAGCCCAGAAAGGATGTACCTTATATTCAACAAAACCAGCAGCATCTGTTCGAATCTGTAAAAAAGATTAAATATATTTCAAATAATCAAATTTATATATAGATTAATCATATAAACAGAAAATAAAGATTGTAACACATGGAACTGATACTTACAAAGTGGCGGCAGACATCACATCGTGGGTGATGGTTTTCTCTATAGCAAGACTTGTGATACGGATAATTTCCCGACAATAAAAACTGCATGAAAATTAGAGAGATTTCAGTCGTCATCATTTCCTTATAGAAGACATATATATATATATATCTATATACATTAGAATAAGTATTTGTATTTCACATGTGTTTAGTACCTCATTATCAGAAATTGGCAGGTTACACGCATGGCATTTTAAACATTCGGGATGCCAAACAGCACCCATGCATCTTAGATATTGTCCATGACTAATCACATTATTGCAACCAGCACATTTCCTACGCAAAGACAACGCAAAAGTAATGAAAATATTGTTAAACATTTAATATAAAATTTTTTCACTAAATACTGAACACCATATGCTGTAAACTGAGAGCAATAAGTTATAAATAAAACTGATTAAAAATCTAGATTTATACTTGTAATTATATAGAGAATAAAACTTACCTATATCCTGTTGAATGTGAGATTGACATAGGTGGTTGATGAACATTTGCATTGCGGTTCATGTTTCTGTTCCACGGTGGAGGCTCGAGTTTCAGTCTTCCATGTAGAGCCTTGGAAAGACGTTCATCTTCTTTCCGAAGGAAATCATCACCTGAAAAACAGATTTCATTTCAAGTTGATTAACAATCTTTTAGCAAAAAATGAAATTATAAAAAAAAACAAAAATACGAATATGAATTCTTACTAAACCCATGTCTTCTTCTCCCTTCTGCAAGTGACATGGCAATTGCCCGGTCAAAGTCCTCGAACTCTGACCGTGAGTCCTACACATGATTTCACCAACAATGAGGCACAATTAGTTATGCTTAATAAAGATCAAATATCATATATGTGATTAAAAATATATATATGATGATTATTATACCCATGAAACTCCACGGTTCGACCCTTCGAAAATCCTGCTAAGCGAATCCATTGCCGGGTTAAACTTTATCTGCAAAATCGCCATTATCTTATGGTTAGGGGTGTAAACAGGCACAACTGCTCCTGCGCTACTCGAGATCGGCTCGCAAAAAGCTCAAATAGAGCCGGGCTTACATAGTTACATGAGCTTGAGCCAAAGAATAAGCTTGTTTAATAAACAAACCTGAGCCCGAGCTTCACTTATCGAGCTCGAGCTGGCTTGCAAGCCTATTATTTATTTATAAATTATTATTATTTAATGTATATTTATATAATAATTAACTTCACAGATGAGAATAAGTAAATAATATATTTTATCTTATATATAAACATTATAACTAAAATAGTAAAAAAAATAACTAAAAATGTATGTAAACTAATTAATAAATAATAAATGAGTTGAGCTCGAAAGTTTGAGCTCAAGCAACTTAAACAAGCCAAGCTTGAGCCTAGTCGAGCTCAGCTGCTCAGGCTAGGCTCGGCTTGGCTTGGCTATACCCCTTACGAGTATAGTTACAATATTAGGGCTTAAATCAATGCCAACATTCAGAACCCTAATCATGTTTGCAAATTGAACAATATTAAGGCATCCAATCATCAAACCAGACATAATTTTAAACAAAACTGAGACTAAATTTCTCAATTTCATCAACAATAACAGTAAAACTCTATAAATCAGATCAGAATTTCTTACAGTGAAAACCTAGAAGTCGAAAATCTTCAATTCGAAGCAACAAAATCCTTAACTTACAAGAGGAAGCTGATTGAAAATGGCACGAAAAATGTCAATAAATAGAGAAGTGGAAGAGTTTAGTGTGATGATTCCGTTTGACATTCGTGAATTAAATAATATTAATTGAAAGAATCAGAAACTAAGAACAGTTGTTACCGTCATCACTGTTGCAAGATCACACGCTTTCCCTTCGAATTGGACGATTATTATTAACTCGAAAAGTTGAAAAAGTATTCGTTTCAGCTTTCACCGCCGGAATTCTAACCATTTTCAATCGTTGTTTAGAGAACTGCATTCTCCATTTCATTCTCCAACAGTCTGTTGCTTGTAGGATAAGTTATCTGGGATTTCACTTCAATCGTAGAATTTATTAAGGGGTGCCTTATTCCCACATACCCTATTGTATACGGGCCGTATACAATTATACGGCTCGTATAGAATGTTTTTGAATAGGAAAATGCGCGGAGAATGTTTTTTTTTGTTTTATTATATACGGCCCGTATACAGTTATACGAGTCGTATACATGTGTATACGATTTGTAAAACGTATACGGCTCAATTGATTTATTTTTGTGGGTTTTTGATGTTAGCACATGTATACGGGCCGTATAACTATATACGGGCCGTATATATTGGCGTTTTTTCAAGTATCACGTTTTATTCCTGTAAAAACACAATCCTTCTAGGGTTTCTAAACTCTTCATCACCTTTAACAATGTCGATAAACGTTGATCGGAACATGCCGCTTAAATCGGAGCACAGGTAGAGTAACGTTACCGATCAGTCCGTTGATGAAAACCTTAGCGATCGCAGAGATCTTCGTGTTGGTTATTTATCGATTCCGAGTAACTAGCAGAAGAACCTGACACAAACAAGTTCTCCACAGTTTGTTATTCAGATCTCTGTTCGGTCATCTTTCCAAACTACAACACACGATACTTTTAATAAGCTGTCATAGTTGTCAAATTCGATTTCAACAAATCTTTTCATTTTCCTTCAATTTCTAAAACATTCTCTGTTACATGAAGACGTGTCGGGTTCTTCTACTAGTGGTATTTTACTGAAGTATTGAAGATTGAGACGGGCATTGTTTAAATCTGAATATAACTAGATGTTACGTGTATCAGCGTTGTTTATCACCCTGTGTGAGCATTGGAAACCCGACAAACAGTCTTGACAACTGTGACATTTTATCTATCTATGTGTGTCACATCCATCCTGTTATTGCAATCGATATGATTAATTTTTTCAGATTTTTTTCTAATTAGCGTTGTTAACTACCAAAAGAATGCATACACAAATAGTCCTAGTGGACGAAGCAAAGAGACCGTTGTGTATCTGAATCAGGTTCTCAAATAAACCATTTTTTACCAATTTTCACTCCAGTAGTTGAAACTTGAGCGCAGGAATCAATTCAAAACCCTCACCCTCAAAAATCAACCAGAAACCAAAGGAAAAAAGGGCTGATAATGGCTGATGGTTCTTCGTTGAGGAAACCAAACGTAGACGGAGATGATAGGCCTGGTAACCGGAAGAGAAATCAATTGTATTTTTTTAGTTGCTTCTCTTGTTAAGTTTCTGAACCAACCGAAATCCACAAATTCCAACAGTTTCTTCATAGATTCCGTCCGGTTTCCAAACTCTTTCACCATTTTTTACCCATAGTATACGAGCCGTATAATAATATACGGCCCGTATACAACCATCGTATACATTGTATACGATCGGTAAAAATATTTTTTACCAATGGTATACGGCCGTATAAACCGTATACGACTCGTATACATATGGTAAAAAATGGTAAAAACCTCTTTAATCTATTAGAACGATCCAATAAACGAAGAACAAAGCCTATTTTCAAAACGCAGGTTCATACAGTGCTGTAATAGGTTGTGGTTCAGCCAAAATGACATCTAGCATTACTAACGGTTCAAGTAAGTGTCTCAAACACTACTAAACATCTGCTTTCTGAATCTGAATCAGAATGTTAACTTTTTAGTTGCTTATCTTGTTAAGTTTCTGACCCAACCGAAATCCACAAATTCTGTCACTTTGTGTATTGACGAAGCTGACAAACACATTGGTATTTTCTCAAAATGTGCAAACTTGAAGAATCTCACATTAAAGGAGTTTGCAACAACGGGATCAGATGGTTTGAGTATCTTTCATCCTCGTTTGGCTAATCTCACACTTGAAAAAGACAACATTGGTATTTTCACAAAATGTGCAAACTTGAAAATGACAACTTGCGAGATCTGACCCAACCGAAATCCACAATTCTTTTACTCATAAACCCTTGAATCCCAACGCTTCATTTGTAACCGTAAGGATGATGCAAATTTGTACGTAAAGATCTCTACACAAACTCTTCTACATCTTTTAACCAGTTGTCCATCACTTAAGACCTTGAAAGATTTGTTGAAATCGAAGCATTCACGAACCACAATGGACTCAGACTCATGTTCAAGTAAGTGTCTAAAAATCTGAAAATTCAGGTTTACCTTGTTAATTTCTCAAAACAAACTCTCGTTTCTTCATCTTCATCTTCAAGAACAATGATGAACAGATGATGTCAGATAATACTTCATTTGTTGAGAAACCATTATCTTGTGATACATGAACGTTGTATTCTTGTCTTTCAGAAGAGTTTGTATTGAAACAAGAATACTTCAAACATTCTATACCTTGCAACGTATACAGGTGCAAGAGAATGGCGAGTTATTTTCAGTTATTTCTGTTGATTCACAAATTCCATTGTTTAAACCAGTATCAGGTTCTCAATACAAGGATCGTTCTAATAGATTAAAGAGAATAAACCATTTTTTTACCATAGTATACGAGCCGTATCAGAATATACGGCCCGTATACAATCATCGTATACATTGTATACGATCGGTAAATTTGTTTTTTACCGAGAGTATACGGCCGTATAAACGGTATACGGCCCGTATACATATGGTAAAAAATGGTAAAAAAATTCTTTCTTTCCTTTTTTTAGTTGCTTCTCTTGTTAAGTTTCTGAATCAACCGAAATCCACAAATTCCAACAGTTTCTTCGTAGATTCCGTCCGGTTTCCAAACTCGGTCATTCCTTGTGATACATGAACGTTGTATTCTTGTCTTTCAGAAGAGTTTGTATTGAATGGCGAGTTACCATTTTTTAACCGAGAGTATATGAGTCAGGCGTTGGAAGGATTGTAGTAGTAGGACATTGGTACCACTATGAAAATTGCATCAGGAAGCTCAACTTGACTTGACATTGGTACCACTGTCAAGTATGTCGGGTTCTGCAAATATTATCTTGACAGTGGATCGAGTGATACGCTTATCTATTCTGGTCAAGGTGGGCATGGTTTGTTCGGGAGTAAAATTGCATCAGGAGGGGAGAGAATCTGATACAATAAGGATGTTGGGAATTAAACGCATGTACGTGACAAAATAAGGATGTTCGCATAAACATATATTCGTTTCATAACCTCCTCCTATAAATCAACCACAACTGACAAAGAGCATGTATTAGAAGCCATCCTATGTCTTTTACCAACCGAAGAGGCAGCAGAAGACGTGTCGGGTTCTTCCAACATTCACGAACCACAATGGACTCAGACTCATACTACTCACCCTCCCCTGAGGAAAAGTTTTCCCGACGACTCAAGAAAATCCACAATCAATGTATACAGGTGCAAGAGAATGGCGGGTGATATAGTAATTTTCAATAATGTAGGAAGGATTGAAGTAGTAGGACATTGGCGGGTGATATAGTAATTTTCAATAATTTTCAACCATTTTTTCTTTTCCTTCAATTTCGAGAACATTCTCCCTGTGTATGTGCTTGTGCTGTAGAAACCGGTGATGAATTTGTATACACAACTGAACGTTAATTGATATTGTTTTAGACAACAACAGATAATGAACGGATTGTTGGTGGATAACGCAAACAAGTTCTCCACAGTTTGTTATTCAGATCTCTATTCGGTCATCTTTCCAAACTACAACACACGATAAGTTTAAACTTTATAGTGTGTGATTTGACCAGGAAATGATTGGGAATTAAACGCATGTCCGTAATCCCGCGTTGATAGCTTCCGTTTTATTCAGACTCCTTACAACTCTCATCAAATGCCTCACCCTTCCTTTTATTCTATAAATATTAAATAAAGAAAAACACCATGCCCGTAATCCCGCGTTGATAGCTTCCGTTTTATTACAGTCATACGACACGTTTTCTTGTTCTTCAATCTTTGTTACTTGTTGATGTTTTATTTTTTCCTACTTTTAGAAAGTTTTGAGCATCTCACCACTCTAAAATACTTGAAAAATCAAATTTTCGTTCCATACGGGCCGTATAACAGTATACGGCCCGTATACACGTTCGTATACATTGTATACGACCAGGGAAAACTTATTTACACATGGTGTATACGGGCCGTATACTGTTATACGGCCCGTATAGAATAAAAACAACTGACAAAGTCTGCTGGCACAGACTTTGTCAGTTGTTTTTATTCTATACGGGTCGTATAACAGTATACGGCCCGTATACACCATGTGTAAATAAGTTTTCCCATGTGTTAATATTAGGACCCTTTATTAATTCAAAAACCTATATTAACCGGCGGGATGTAAATCATGTCAAATGGGCTGTTTGTTTACTTCTTAAGGGGGCTGTTAATGGTTCACATCTTTTATTAGTTCAGCAGTTAATGGTTCAGACTGTTTGTTTCGTCTGATTTGAATGGTTCAGACATTTGCCTCTGAATGGTTAAACATTATACAGAGTCTGAATGATTAAGACCTCTAGTCTGAATTGGTCAGACATTTGCCTCTGAACGATTAAGCATTATATGGTTGAGACTTCTTACTGATTCAGCACTTAATGATTCAGAGCTCTTACTGGTTCAGCACTTAACCATCCAGAAGTTGCCAAACAGCCCCTTAATGTCATATCACCGTCAGCAACATCAAAAAAGTTCGTATAAAACATTACAAAATTTAAAGCGAACGAAAAACATATGTAAAAGTTTAAACCACGCACGCAAAAAGTAAAAGATATAAAACAAGAGTTAAGTCAAGTCGATAGAGGATCCACGCCTTGTGAAGGGGCATTAAACGAGAAACAATAGGCATACGTTGAACCACACACGCACGTTGCAGCGTGTCAACTCGTAAAATTTAGATCGAAACGTAAAACGAAAATTTATAGAAGATAAAAAAATATAGGGTAACAAAGTTGAAAGTTAAAAAGTACTATATAAAAAAATTAAAGATTAAAAAAAAAATTTACAATGAATCATGGGCACAAACCTTAAAACCATACCTTTTTTTTTTATTTAAAATGATATTAACTTTTTTTGATGGCAAATGAAATGGATTTTGAATGGAACATGTAGATTAAATTCCTTATGGTGTTCGTTTCAATAAAAGAAGAAATTAGAATTGAACCTAAATCTCCGATTCACATTATTTTGGATACAAGGTAGTTATGTTATTTTACATATTTTAAATTCCAATTCCATTGATAATTATACTAATCAAACACATTATCATGTTTTAAATGAATCTTTAAAATCCAATTCTAAGTCTGTTACATTCCACAAAACAAACACTACAAAAGACTGTACGTAGTGAGCAAACGACTACCCCCCTCTCAAATGGATGGTTTTCATTGGCTGTAAGAAGAATCCACACACATATCCATGCAACTCCTCTTCACGCATGTTACCACTCGCATGTCCAAGCCCTTAAAATTCCTATGGCGTCCCTTTGGAGCGGTGTTTGGCGCCTTTATAGGGTGATGTGGCCATGGGCGCCACACCACTACACATAGTCTAAGGGCTCACAGTATGGAGCGGGAGGCGGAAGTTCGGAGTTCGAGAGGTGATCCGCGTCAACAAGGAGAAGCGAGGTACTCAACGATAAGGAGAAAAATATGTGAATAAGGTGAAAGGAGATCGAAAGAAGGGAGATTGTGAATGCGGGAACACTGTCTTCGCCTTGCGGCCCCACCCAAAAAATTATTTTCTCGCATGAAGTTCCCGAGAACATACCGACCCCCCTAAACGTGCTACTAACTGTATATCAATGTTCACTATAAGATTAGAGCATCAATTACATGAAGATAACACGTTTACGATATATGTTGGTACCTCTAGGCTATAAGCCCTTTGATATATGATATTAACAAATAACTAAATTAATAGGATATTATAGCTCTAAATACTTGTTTAAAAGCTTTTAGATGACGATGAATACTTTTATAATTGTTTAAGAGAAACATCTCATCATATATATTCTTTAACTTGTCATGTCTGAATTCCTGGGCGTTACTTTGGTTGTTTGTATAGTGGGAGTCGTTAGACCCCCGTAGTGGGGCGTTTTTTAAAAAAAAATTCAAAAAAAGCCTAAAAACGCCCAATAACCATTACACCCGGCGTTTTTTTTTTTTTTTTTAAATTCAAAAAAAGCCCCCTTGGCGTGGTTTGAAGCACGCCTTGCCTCTTTCTCCTTGTCGAATCATCTTTCATCTCCCTTTTTGTTATCCAATAAGATTTTTAGGTGTTTTTTCTTTATTTTATTTAATGCCCCATCCCCACTACACCCATTTTAGAAAACGCCCAATAATGCCCCTTTGCTGACTGGACCGCCACATGGCGTAAAATGCCCTAGGGTGGGGGCATTATCTTCCCCTTCCACTACACATGTTCTTATACTCACTAAAAGTAAACCATGCATGTATTCATCATTAATACATAGAATAGAATAGACTCAAGTTACTTATGTTTAAAGAAACGTATAATTCTTTTATTCAGAATAACCTTTCGATGCTCTTAGGCTGGAGGGGTGTGGAGGCGCCACCCTTGCCACCTCACCTTCAATGGAGCCGGTGGGGCTCTACCACCCATACCGTCATCTTTAAGGGGGGGGGGGGGGGGGGACGCCATGGTTGTTTCGCCAAGATGGTAACGGAAGAAAGGGGGCTCCATCGAATTTGATTGGCTTTAAAGGGGGGGGGGGGGGGGAGGGGGGGGGGGGGGGGGCTATAAAGCCCCTAGCCACACCCTTCATGTTAAAGGAGGGGGCTTTAAAACCCTTATGTGACGTGGCAGTGATGTGGCGCTGAGGTAGCGATGATAAAACCCCTAGCCACACCCTCCAGCCTTAACAGTATGACTTACTTTATACAAACAACTCACTTAAAACTCTTTGTATCAATGAAAACAAAAACATTTAAAACCAATTGAAACATTTAAAACTTTACGAGTTAGAAAATTAAATTGAGAAAAAAAAGAACAAAGGGTATAATTATAAAATATTAAATAGTTTTTTTTCTAATCTTATTTATTATTATCGTTGACTAATTAATTAGTTATAAAGACTCACCATCTACACTAAAATTTTTGCCTACACGCAGCAAAACTTATCCTACACGTTTTGAAATTTATTCTACACATATTGAAATTCATCCTACACAGCTCGTAATTTATCATACACTTTAAATTAATTTTTTTTTCTTTGAAAAAATACATTTTTTTTGAAAATAAGTTACAAATTTAATGTAGTTGCTATTACCAATGGGGTGGTGGTCCATTGGCAAAGACAAAACATTTAAACACTTTGGGAGAGAGAGAGTGAGAGGTCTTGGGTTCAAGTCCCACAAACGACAGAAATAAAAGAAATTTGCCGTTCAAAAAAAAAAAAAAAATTAAATAAAGACTACCAATTAATGATCTATCTAAGTTTGTGAGTATATCCTTACACTAATATTAAATACAAAAAACTAAATGAAGTAAATGAAAGATTCTTATTGGTTGATTTTTTTTTTTATTCTTACAAAAAATTTTCTTCTCATTTGAACCCTCCACTACGAGTTACTAAATGCTAGGGACCCGGGACCGGATACCCACTATACATTTATACATTTACAAAGTCCATATACATTCATACAAGCATCTAAGCTTCATTAACACTTTATAACACGTTTAATTTCAGTCACAATAACATGCATTTAAACCCATATAAAGTGAATATCACGAAGAATTTACCTTTACCTTTTAGAAGTGGTGTGGTTTAAAGCCCTCATAGTTAAAGAGTTACGTAGACGTTACGTTATATACGTAAGGGGCTTTAACTAGCGAGCCCTTTAACTAGGGTGGAGTGGTTTAAACTTTAAAACCCCCTCAATCATTTCTAAATCATTGTTTTTAGAAATATATTTAATTTAATTCAAAACATTATTCGATTAAAACAACGTAAAGAATAAAAAAAAAAACATACTAAAAAAGAATTTTGGCAAACAAAATACATTAAAGCAAACTATTAAAAATTACAATTATTCTGCTCTTCGTTGCTGAAACTTATCATCGTCATCGTTGGAGCATTTGTCATCAACCAGGGATGAAGGAGTTTTCACCAATGTTGCCCACACCGTCGACAAGATAATAACCGTACCTATACTTGACATCATCTGCATAAAATGATGACCCTCGTGAAACCTAATCTATAACATCGTTGAACATATTCGATGATTGTAAAACAACGATATCATTGTTTGCGTCGGCCATACCAAAGTACGCAAGCCAAATCCAAAGATCTTGCGCCAGGACTGCTTGTAGTATTAGCGTTGGACCAGAGCGATCACCCCGATGGTGTTAGCCTTTTCGAGTAGTTGGACAAGCTATCCACCCCCAATGCGTGCAATCAAGGCTACCAAGCATTCCGGGAAAACCATGTATTCGTTGATGGGCCTCGTAGAGATTTTGGATGACGATAGATTCAAAACTCCTCAAATACCTCCTTCTATAGAGATAAACTAGTAGGATTACCTGCGTGTTGCAGTGGGTACTCGGCTGGTATTGGCTCGATTTATTACAACATTGGTATGATACCGACACTCAATATAGCAACCGTTACCAATGTTGATGTTATCTGGTCAGAATCGATTCGGTTCGTCACGACATCGGTAGGAACGTCTAGAAAACCATAAAAACAAAAAGTAGTATTGGTCCCGATGTTCGAATGGTATCGATTCGATTTATCATGCTAAAGAACAAAATAATATATCATATTTAACCCGTTTGTGTTTTTAATAAAACTTCTATGGACAAGTAGATAAAAATAAACACGTTGCATTGTATTATTACAATACTGTAATGGTAAACGTAGTGACTTTAGTTAGAAAAAAAATGCTCCGTGAAGTAGCTTTGAGGGCATGTACGTTTGTGTTCGATCACTTATACACTATTATTCACAACTTGGAAGACTCGTTCAACATAAACTACCCCTTTGATGTTTACTAAAAATTACTCATGATGTTATATTCAAAAGAAGATGTATGCCAAAATCAGATACAAAAGGTTGATGATTTTTTCCCTAAAGTATATCTGTCGACTTGATACTTCCATGGATAACCGACCTCTAAAGGCTTGTATGCAGATAATCTAATCCTCTAACATTACCCATTGATAACCTTTAAATGATTTTCCATTTGTGTGACCATTCTCATCTACTCAATTTAAAGAGTAAACTGCAATTTTACACCCTGAGGTTAGGGGTCATTGGCATGTCTACCCCCCCTAAGGAAATAATTGCAATTTTACCCCCCACTGTTCACTGTTATGTCGCAAGATTACCCCCTGTTAACAGATTCTGTTAGTCAACGTTTGTTTTGACTGTTATAATGTGTGAAAAGTCGTTTTTGCCCCTATCTTATTAAAATTATATAAAAAATCAAGAATCATGTTCATCATTCATCATCAGTTCATTCAATCATGTTCATCATTCATCATCAGTTCATTCTTCATCATCATTATCATCATCATTCTGGGTGTTGGAAGCTAGATCCCTAACAACAACAACAAATCCATAATTCATTCAACATCAAATTTACACAAATCATCAAATCCTAAGTGCCCTAACAACAACAACAAATCCAGATCCACAACACAAATCACAAAATCAACGAAACAAGTTCATCATCATCCTCAGGTTCATCATCATCAATTCATCACCACCACCACCTCCTTCTCCATTCAAAACCCTAACTAATCACCAACAAATCCACCAAATGTATATTCATCCATCATCGTCATCTTCTCCATTTCATCATTCAAAATGCCCTCGGATCAGATCCAGATTAGCAAACAGGTTTAGTCTACAAGTGTAGAATAACATTACCATCAACAAGAGGAAGACTCTCTGAAGGAGCAATAGTATCAGGTTTTTAGCACTCTTCACTTCACAACCATCTTCAAAACACCTCCATATCCAGTCAAATCAATTGCTTCAGCCATATCACCTACCAAATCAACATGTATACCATCAGAAACAAACACTCCATCTGATTCAGAAACAGATCTGCTAAAACATAAAACCCTAAACAGATTGAAATAGTTGTGGATTAATCAGAGCTAACCTGGATCTTCATAGCTTTCAAAACCCTAACTAATCACCAGTTCATCACCACCACCACCTCCTTTTCCATTCAAAACCCTAACTAATCACCAACAAATCCAACAAATCCATGGAGAAGATGACGATGATATAACAGACCCGAACAGGAATTAATACCTGATATAACAGACTCAAATCAAATCACAGTCTCAACCCGCCATTAACGCTGGGACCAGCTTACAATCCCAACATCACCATTGCTTCATCTGCAACATGGCTGGAACACTTGCTGGTGTTAGTTTCTCTGAATTTTCTGAATATGTTATGTTTTCATCTTGTTTCTGAATAGGCGTCCTCTCCCGTGACAGTTGCAGGTCATCAAGAAGAAGGGATCTAGGGTTTAAAGTCGGTGACCGCCATGAACTGAGTGACGGAGTTCAGATTTGGATCTGGGTTTATTTGAATTGGACTAGGGTTTGTATGGTAGCGATGGGGATGGAGATGGGTTTATGTATGGTAGCGATGGGGATGGAGATGGAGTTCAGATTTGGATCCTTTTGGTTTCTGTTTGTGAAACCAAGAAGAAGACGACGGTGTTGAACATTATCTTAGGGTTAGAGTTGTTTTGTTTAAATAATAATAATAATAATAATAATAAAAATAATAATAATGGTTTGGCAAAATGACCTATTTACCCTTTGACTAAACCCTTTTTATGTTGACTGTTAAGCAAAATTGACTCCGGGGGGTAATCTTGCGACATAAGAGTGAACAGTGGGGGGTAAAATTGCAATTATTTCCTTAGGGGGGGTAGACATGCCAATGACCCCTAACCTCAGGGTGTAAAATTGCAGTTTACTCCAATTTAAACTAAATAATTATCAGCTACCAAATCAAATATTCTTTGTAAGATCTAAGATAGTGTTTGGATTTGCTTTCTAAAAGTTACTATTAATCATAATGATAAGTTTCTATAGTTTAATAATGTTCATAATAATCAGTTTCTATAGTTTAATGTTCACCCCAATGAAGTATTTAAATGAGCAGCATGTGAAGAAGATTATCCAAGATGATCTAACGGGGTGGGCTAAAAGTACCCCCTTGTCACTTGTCATACCCCCTTGAAAAACCACTTTAAATTTTGTCAAACTCCCTCCTTATAAATCTTCATGTTTGTTTATTTGATTTCAAACATATTAATTATAAATATTTAATGTTTATAGA
Organism: Helianthus tuberosus; assembly: GCA_030545235.1. NCBI lineage: Eukaryota > Viridiplantae > Streptophyta > Magnoliopsida > Asterales > Asteraceae > Helianthus > Helianthus tuberosus. The sequence goes on from CM060369.1 coordinate 168,775,741, forward strand.
CACAAAAAACATCAACTCAAAGAAATTTAAATTACTTTAACATGATTTGCTTTGACTTTTATTTATGGCCTTTCCAAAGCGGGAAGAAAGTGCTCGAATCCCTTTTGCTCAAGAAATGAACGATAATGCCAAATCGGTTTGCAATCAAGACAGCAGTATCAGGCATAATCATCCATTTTGTTCCCGGTGCACAACCCATTCCTTCAAAATATATAGACTGACACATTTCATTATAGTCTCTACCAAACACTTTCTTGTATTGATCTTGAGACAATTCCTCTACTAATTCAGCCCGGATTTTTGGCCACTGATCTTCACTGAGCCCTAGACAAAGAGCTATTGATCGAAATCCACAATTTCCATCAAGTTCAAAATTTGTATAGATGTGACATAAGGATGAAAGATGGTTGGGATTTCTTCCAATAATATGTCAAAATTTCTCACATGGGAACTATGTCTCTGTGGTGATGGTTTCAAGTCCATAAAATTATATTCAACAACATCTGACTTGGTTGAACAACTACGTCCCAGCGGTGATATCTTCATGTCCATAAAACTAAATTCAACAACATTTGGCGTGGTTGAACAAGCACGTTTAAAAGGATATTGTGGATCAGCTCGACTTTTTGTTGTTTCTTCAAGTTTGGTCGTCCACGAGCGTTTTTCTTAGCAATAGGTTCTTCGACTGAAGGTATAACTAGATTAGCTCCATTTTTTTCTTGTTGTTTCTTCAAGCTTGGCCGTCCACGAGTATTCTTCTTAATAGTAGGTTCTTCATCTGAAGGTTTACTTTGATTAGCTTGACGTTTTGGTTGTTTTTTCTTCAAGCTTGGTTGTCCACGTGTATTTATGTTAACAGTAGGTTCTTCAATTAAAGGTATACTAGGATCGGTTATGACTTTTAGCTTTTGTAGCATAATTTTCTTTCCAAGCATGGACTGGTTGTTAAAGACTTGTCAAAACTTTTTCAATTCAACATCACAAGTAATATTTTCATTTTCCTCTTCTTTTAATGGTATCTTATCAAGTTTCCTCCAAAATATGTCGATCGAATCCAAAGGAATACACTGACCTGTATATAGATATAAATGATTTTTTAGTTATACTATAATAAAAATATTTATTCGAAACGTAATCAACCGGTTATATTATAAAACTAACCTATTGCGGAATACATTAAAGCTTCACAAGCACATGGTAATCCGTAACTTTTACAAAGTTGGCAACCACAATCTAAAGGGTCTCGCTTGATCTATTCTGTTATTATATCTAACACTTCATGGTAAACAAAACCATGTAATAGTTTCAAGATTGTTTTTTTTTTGTGATGATGTTGTAGAACTGTTTTACTTTTCCCAAAACTTGCTTTAATTTCCGTATCTTGTGATTCCACAATTTCATCAATACGAGGAACAAACTTATATAAGGTAGAATTTGATGTCTTCAAGTATGCCTTTAGCTTTGAATGTTGGCTCTCAACTCTATTTGTTGTCTGATTTCCGAAGTGTAGGCATTTCCGAAGTGTAGGCATTTATCAGTCAAAAGGATACAAACATTTCTTTGTGTTTTTTAACCAAGTTCCTCCAGGTAATCTAAAACACCTGTAAGATGATGATGATGATGTGGATAATAATAATACTAATAACAACAACAATAATAATAATACCTGGATAATTAATCAACAATGATTGAAGTTGCTCATAATTTATCTTGAATGATGCCAATGTTTGAGATTCAATTAGTAAATTCCACTGTGAATTTATGGAGTCCCATGCATGTCGAGATTTGATAGATGGCCTGCACTTTTTAAATATTGCTTGAGAAATGTGCCATCTACAAAGTAATCGAGTAGCATGCGGAAAAATCCGTTGGCATGTATTCATGAGAGCGTACTCTCTGTCCGTAACTATAACCCGTGGTTGCATGCCCTCGTCTAGTATTGATTGTAAGTGCTTTAATACCGAAACGTAGATTTCCTCCGTTTCCTTATGCATAAAAGCAAAAGCTATTGAAAATGTTTTGCTGGTAGAAGTTACGTCAACAATTTGAATAAAATGTTTATCATACTTGTTTGTCTTGTACGTGACATCCATAATCATAACATGTGGAAATGCACGTAATAACTCATATGATGTATCATGAACGAAGAATTGTGATTCCAACTCATTCGAAAAAATGTTAGTAGAAGGATAAAAAGTATAACCATTATCATGTAGATGAGACATAAGAACCTGCATTGGAGTTTGCCCTTTAAAGTTCATCTCTTGAATTTTCTCGCGTGCATTCTATATGGTCTTAATCTTAGAGACATTATTTTTATTCTGCTCCTTTATAATACCCAGAATATCTTTTGGCTCCACATGTTTCTTTGTCAACTCCGCAACCAATTGAAACTCATTATCTGACAAACCGTTATGCGACTGGATGTCCTTCAAGAAATTGAGCGGGTGAATGATTATGTTCAGGTTTTGTCACACGTAATGTCCAAGAATTATTTTCTTTTGAATATTTCCTTATGAGTTCAAATGGACAGTTGGTTTTTTTTGATGCCGGTTGTTTTAGTAGAATTTTTAAGCGATTTATAGACACCGCCACGATCACACATAAGTACGACTTTAGAAACATACCCCGGCATTGTTTTTGATCTCTTAGTAATAATCACATAACCATGAGTGTGTGCAATATTTTGAACCCATGCTGTCAAATCTTCACGAGACTTGAACTCCTAAAAATAAACTAAGATTAGTTCTTTTATATTTATTCTTGCTCATAACACCAACATCATATCATATAAAAATATATAGAAAAAATCAAAATTAGTATCAATATGCAACGTGATATCAAGGTTGTGATGTCAAACCTGATCGGTAGAAAATTCAGCCATCTTTTTGTATGAGCTTTAATGTTGAATGACCAGTTTATGTATAAGCGGGAACAGTTCTTGAAGAGACTTTTGTAGTAAAATCTAACTATATAAATTTGCGACACAATGATCATTAATTATAAAAATTAAAAACTAAATCAAAGCATATGAAAAAAAAAACAGACTAAAGCATACCATCATACCACGAATGTTATTGTTCTTTTACTTATGATTACAAATGGTTTGTTATGGCTTCTTGATTTACGAAAAAGAACCTGCACATATAAAAACCTAATACATATACATATATTCTTTAAATAAATTCAAAAGATGTATAAATAGATCATATATTTCAAATTTAAAAAAAAGGATCTTCACAATCTTTTATAAGATTATATAAAGGGGGTACGTTTAGCAGCCCCTGATCTAATTAAGACAAATATCTAAACTGATGACCAGAATGATCCTGCAGACCTTTACCACATCCAAAGTGTGTTTTTAGGCTATAGGGGGTGGTTGTAGCCCTATGTGGCTTTATCAAGTCCACGTAGGATCCACGTAGATCCATGTCAGCCATGGAGCCCCCCTTTAATTTGTAGGGTGTGGATGGAACCCTCTATTAAACAAAAAAAAAAAAAAAAATAATTTGATTGGTTTACAAGTTGTGGGCCCCACCTGATAAAGCCCTTCGAGCTCGTTACCACGGTGGCGGACGATCAATGGCGCCCCGTCATAGCGCCGGGGGTGTGGACGATTGCGGGGGTGGGGCGCTATAGAGTGCCAGCTGGGTTGGGTGGCGCCCCCACACCCTCCAGCCTTAACGTGTACAACCACCTATGCTGCTGTACCAAACTATAAGAGATTAGACAAACTTTTCCCCCACCCAATCATATTGTGCCATGTTATTTCCTCTCTCATTCTTGCCTATTGCCCAAAAAATATAAGGGGTGCATGAATAAAATGAGATTAGGCAAATTATTTTTTTTCTTTTTTTAAACTACCTATTTAATAAATGAAACTTAATTTTAACAAAATAAAAGTATATTAAATTAAAAAAAAACATTACATTAAAATAAACTAACTAAAATAACATTAACTAAATTAAAAAAAAGACATTACATAAAATTAAACCTTCTAAAAAAAATAAAACCATAAAAAATTTAGAAACTACATGGCCATCCATATTTTTTTGCGATCTCGCGTTTTCGAGCTAGTGTGATTTCCAATATCTCCGGTGGAACATTGTCGTGTGGCCTGTTAAACGTCTCCAGAACGTTATCAAACCAAATCGATCTCAGCGTCTCTCGATGTTCATCCGCCAACTCGATATATTTTTCCTCTCGTTTCTTTTTAGTTTCCACTAACTCTTGTTTCATATATTTGTATTCTTGGAGCTTGTCAAACATACAAACTGACTTTTCGCTCGACGTTGTGGGTCCTTTATCTTTTTTCTCTTTCTTTTTTTCCTTGGTGGAGAGGGGTCTACGTTTATGTCCCGAACCACCACTATCCTCACCCGCTTGATAGTTAACCGAATAAGATGACTTTCTTTTTTTCCCCGAACCACAACTATTCTCACCCACCAATGGTACCGGGGCCCATTTCTCATGCTTTCTAACCACCTCCCACGCCTCAATATGAGGAAAGCCACCCGAATGTTGTTTTTGGTAATTTTTTAGCGCTTGTTTTTTAACATGAGCATCATCACTCCCGCTAGGACGTAAACGATCCTATAATAAAAATATAAATTATATTAATGTAAAAAATAAGAATATATTTTAAGGTAAAAAACAAAAACTATGTAAACGTTAAGAGTTATACCGCCTGATGCCAAAAACCGTTGAATTTATTCAACTTTGATTGCATATTTTTCCATTTCAGACGGACTTGATGAATGGTCCGTGAGCTTCCTCCAATGGTTGCATTATGGTGTGCGAGAACATTCTTCCAAAAACTTTCCGCTTTTTGTGCATTTCCTTTTTTCTTGTTAAGACTACAATGCACATATGCCATCGCTAAAGTCTCTTCTTGCTTCTTCGTCCATCTTTGCGGATCCGCCCTATTCCCTTATACTTTCCATTCATGTTCGGCTTCTACTTCACCTTGAAGATTTTCCTCTTCGTCGACTTCTTCATTTTCATCTAAGTGTTGAGTATCGGGTACAAATTCTTCATCTTTGTTGTCATCGTATATGGGAAGTATGTGTTCAATGTTATCTCTTGGAGATTGAGACAGTGGACTCCGATAAGCAAACGGGTTAAAAGCGTTTTGGGCTTCCGTAGGATACTCGTATACACCCGGTGCAACCATCGTGGGACCTTGTGGTAATGAAAAAAATTGTGGTGGATAGTTGGGTTGGGGTTGGGTGTTGTAAAAACCCGTTTGCGGAAAAAATTGTGGTGGGAAGTTGGGTTGGTACACACTTGATCCGCCTCGTCTGCTTTGCGAGCCACACCCTCTCGCATTCGAACCCGAACCCGATACTTTTTTTTGCCATTGCTCTTGTTTGTCTATCCATGGTGTGCTTGAGAATTTTTTAAATTGGGTGAGAATTTTTTAGAATGGAATGATATTTATAATGGTGTTTATTGGTTTTTTTTTATAAACTAACTGTCATATAGCCCAACGTTCAAAAAAAGTCCCCAACGGTCATTTTCAAACGGTCACATCATCCTTCCCCCATGTGGCAAACTCTCCCCGATTTGGCACCTTCCTGCGCGGCAAAGATCCTTGGCGGCGTTGTTTGCCGATTGGCAACGGGGTTGCCGAATCCCCTTGCCACGACCACCCCGTACACCCTAAGATTACTATTGAAACAACGTAATATTTATAATTAGATTTATGATACTGTTAGTTATAAAAAAAAGAGTTAAATGCCATTTTGGTCCATGTGGTTTGGGCCATTTTGCCAGTTTAGTCCAAAGGTTTCATTTTTAACCTGTGGGTCCAAAAAGGTTTCACAGTTGCCATTTTAGTCCACTGGGTTAACTTCATCCGTTTTTTCTGTTAACGAGAAGGCCAATTCGGTCATTTTATATGGCTGAATTGCCCTTTTAGTTAACAGAATTACATACAAAATGACCAAATTGGCCTTCTCGTTAACTGAAAAAATGGATGAAGTTAACCTAGTGGACTAAAATGACAACTGTGAAACCTTTTTGGACCCACAGGTTAAAAATAAAACCTTTGGACTAAACTGGCAAAATGGCCCAAACCACAGGGACTAAAATGGCATTTAACTCTAAAAAACAGTTGATAAACTTTCAACCAAAATGTGACATTTGCCACAAAACCAGGTAAATCTTAATTGATACATACGACTTACACGACTAACAATCTGATACTGGTTATGCCTCTGATGAATCCGAGGGCATGTTATAGTTAACATGTGATAGACAATATCTAAAACCGCAGTATTGGGACCATTGAATGCAGGAAACTGGTTAAACGGAAGGATTTCTGGTTAACCGTACTGTAACGAATTAAATACACCTGTAGGTGCCATAAGCGAACTTATGGGTACAGAATTACCTAAATATGATTCATAGAATATAACATAGGGTCATTGATGCCTTATCAGGTAGAAAACACGTTAAGCAAAGCAATTTTCAGTTAGCGGAACGCCTTTGATTTTAACGTGTACGGTAATAACCAAACATGCGGGTTGTACCATCAATCAAGCCTAAAACACTTATAGAATATTAATAAAATGTATTTGAAGCATATACGTGAAAGCATTCGGGTTTTCATTAACGTTGGGCTCGTATTTTAAAACTACGAAAAACAGCGAGAAAAACGCGTTATTTTGCGTCCGTTTACCGAACTGGGGGTGCGTTTAAGACCCGATAACGAACCTAACCCTAAATATGTACTAATACCTATCTTATAACATTGAAACAAGGGCTGTTGACCAGGTCAAAGGGGTCTAGAACCCCCTCCTATGTTTCGATCTGACATAAGGGGGCTCCCCTTGACTTTTATTTCAATTTTTAACAAAGCAAAACATTTCCTCCAAGCTTCTAACCCCTGTTCCAGCAAAACCCCATCAATTTTCAGCCAAACTTGTATAATCATGATTATGATGATATTTTCATACTCTTTTTATGCTAAAATTAGTTTTAAACATAATGAATCAACTTTGATCCATAAACCCTTGATATAATTGGACTTGATGGCTGTTTAAACATGATAAGCATATAACAAGATAAATGTTGGTTGATGATACAAAAACTAGGATTATGGATCAAAACTCCGATTTTTTCCGACAAGAATCGGACAAAACAAACTCTAACCGAAAAAGATTAATAAAGAGGCTTGATTATTGATATTGAATGCATATTTGTGTTGTACATGATGTGTAGGTATGATACTTAGCTTTACTCATATAAAAACTCTCCCAAAATTCTTAAAACATCCCTATACGTCCTAAAAGACACCCCGTATACGAAAAATAGGCCCGAAATACCTTTAATTTAACAAAAAAAAATAAAACAAGAATTAAAGGGCGCTCGCAGGGCGCGACCCCCTTGAGATAAGCTGTCGTGGGCCGCGACCTGGTGCCACCAGGCGGACTCTCGTGATGCCACGTGGCCCAACGCGTGGTGAAGCTAGTTCGTGACTGGCCAAGGCTAGGCCCTAGCCAGCCTAGCTCGCGGGGCGCGAAGACCCTGTCTTCATCTCTCGCGGGGCGCGACAAAGTGACGATCAGGCCCTATTAATAGAGGCCATCGACTTCAGTTGAGAAATCGTTCAAAAATAAAAAACTCTCTCAATTCTCTGATAATAAAAATAATTCTCGGGTATAATACCCACTAAAAAGAGAAGCTCTGCCTCGTTGTAAGTATTATAACCCCCGGTTACGTATTAGTTACTCTGCCCGATTGATCTAGAGCTCCATAACGCATGTCAAGGCTCTGCCTGACTCAGTCGTTGGAGTTCTGTCTCGGGGAGGGTATAGCTAATGTAAATTTGGGTTATTATACTAACACATGTGCATTGTTTAATTTAATAGATTATAACCAGGAAATCACAAGGAAATACCTAAATTAGCAATGTGAGTTAATCCTTCTTTTTGCTAAACCTTTTTGTGAGTAATTCCTCTTTTTGTAAACTGTTTTTACAAAACCTCAAATGTTTTAAATTATAATTCATAGTGATTGAGTATTTGTAAACCTACAATTATCGTCGGTATGTTGGGGTTTTGTATACATAACTTGTTACTACACTGTGAGTAGTAACATTACCACAAGTCAGTATTGACAGTACCGTGGGTGGTAATTAAAGTAGATGTAAACAAATGTAATTGCGGGTTGCCCTCAATGCTGCAAAATGATAAAGTTTGTTTTGATTAAACTGGGATTCACTCGCTAGTATTTCTTGCTGATAAAATGTTTTTAAACGCGTTTCAGGTAACAAAATATGAAAGCCAACTAGAAGCCAGCCGGAGAGCACTGAAGGCTTGGAAAAGTGGCTATAAAAGTTACCTAAATAAAGAAGAAGTTTTATTTTAATAAATTAGGGTTTATCCCTAAAAACATGTTTGTAATGGAAACTTGGGTTTATCCCATGTATTTGTTATTATAAAAATGTGGTGTTTTACTCTTATAAACAATTTCCTAACTATGGTCCTGATGTAAATTCCGCTGCCAAATTAATAAACACCGATACCACCAGCTCTGAGTAGCTCGCGGCCGCCCGCCTCCCGGGGCAGGGGTCGGGGGTTGTGATAGAAGGTGGTATCAGAGCTACAACCACTGATTTTAGCCACAGAAGTGTTCTGCTGACATCAAAATTTTATCCATTATGTTAGGAAATAATCTACGTGATTACGTGCATATCTGTATATTATTGTTTTATGTTATCTGACAATTTGTTAGTTTACAGTATGAGTGATCAAGGTCCGTCAAACGCCTATCGTCACTTGTCTAGTTCTCCTAGAGATGAAGGAACTTCCTCCCAGCCTATCCCTTCGGGGTATTCAGCTGACACAGAAGAGGGGATTTTCATATTTAAGGCGCAATCCGAAGAACCATTCCCTACGAAAAAGAGAGGATGGTTCAGTCGGGGAGCACATGAGCGTAGGAAGCGAATGAGGAAGTTACAGCAACAGAGGGCTTTAGCAGCAGCAAATAGGGAGATGAATGCCCAGACCCGAGACATAGTCAATAGGCGATTGGCCAACTTTCACATACTAGCTAGCACTGCCGCAGACCCAAACTTAGACCAAATCATTGCACCACATCCACTACCACCGTTCCCAACCCAACCCATGGAAATAGAACCTAACCCAGGAGACCAGGTTCCCATACCCGCTTTCGACCCAAACGAAATTCCTAGAATCCCAGCACCAAATCCTCTACCTTATGACCCATGGGAGGATGAACATAGGGATTATCGAGAACTCTACCCACAGGAGGAACCCATACCAAACCCTATAGCACCATACCCCAACCTCGACCCTCTAGATCCATATTGGGATGCCGATCAGTATGTTCGGGAAATACTAGAAAACCCTTACCCATATGGAGAACCCGTACCACAGTACCATGACCCAATACCCGCACCACCACCACCCATAAGTACCGAAAATGTGCAGAAACTCCGCACATTTGGTGAGGAATTAGTTGAAGGAGGAGAGAGGATAAAACAAATAGGGGAAAAGCTCGTATGGAAATACGACGAGCGGGAAATGAAATATTGGATGAACCGCCCCTAGCAATAATCTATATATATATAAATGTGTGTAGTTTGGAAAAAAAATTAGAATAGATAACCTAATATCTACTGATGCATAACTAGTAGTGTTTTCAATTCCAGTTGTAGATTGTAATATATATATATGAAAAATAGTAAATGTCGCATTGCTCGACGATTTTGATCAATGTGTTTGCGTGACTGTTTGCATTAAATCTTATTCTGTGATATTAATACCTAGTAAATGTTTGTAATCCAGATGGACAACGAAGTAAATCAGGAAAACCAGAATAATGATAATAGTGGAAACCAAATAGATAATAGTGCCATCCAACATATAGGGGCACAAGGGAATATAGACGCTATGCCATATATTATCAAAACGGTTAAGGAAGCGGAAAATAATAAAACTAACAGTGGAAGTAAACGATCACCTACTGAACCCAGTCACATCGTAAACAATGGACCATTACTTCAATTGCCTATTCCAAAAAGAAGAAGAACCATGTCATATGGTTGTTCTTATAAAGAATTCTGGTCTTGCAAAACTACAGAATTCTCTAGCAATGAAGGAGCCATTGCAGCTCTTCGTTCGATAGAAAAGACTGAGGCAGTCTTAAAAATAAGCAAGTGTGTAGAGGAAGATAAAATCATGTTTGCTTCCAATCTTTTTAAGAATGCAGCTCTAGAATGGTGGAATACTATTCTCCAGTCTAGGGGAAGTGACAGAGTCTATAATATGGAATGGACTGAGTTTAAAAATATGGTTGAAAGGAAATTCTGTCCTCCCAACGAAAAAGAACAAATAACTAATAAGTTCTTAAACCTTAGAATGACTGGAGTGGACTGCAAGGGTTACACTACCATATTTTTCGAATATGCTAGAATTGTGCCAACCCTAGCCTCACCAGAACCAGTATTAATCTCCCGTTACATCTGGGGATTAATCAGTGAGATTAGACACGTAGTCAAGGCAGCTAGACCACAAACCATAGAAGAAGTAGTAGAACTAGCAAATACCTTGACTGATGAACTAGTACGTGCGCAAGAAGAGAACCAGAGGAAGAACCTAGTCCAAAAGTTTACCCAGGAATTTCGCTACGATAATTCCAACCGTGGGAAAAACATAGGTTCTACTTCTGCACCTTACTGTAAATCCTGCAAGAAAAAGCACTCAGGGAAATGTTCCACATACTGCAACTTCTGCAAAATACCGGGACATAAGGAAGAAGACTGTAGGAAGAAACCCAGTAATGGAATATGCTTCAATTGTGGAGAAAAGGGGAATATCAAACCGAACTGTCTAAAACTAGCACCAGCCATGAACAATAAGACTACTAAGAATGCTAAAGCATTTGTTCTGACAGCCGAAGAAGCAAAGATGATTCCGGACGTGATTGGCGGTAGGTTTTTAGTTAATGATGTTTTTGCTAAAGTATTATTTGACACTGGTGCGAACCAAAGTTTCGTTAATACTTTATTTTGCAAACTTCTCAACCAACCATTAACTAAACTTCAACAAGAATGTCTAGTAGAAACGGCAAATGGGGAATCCATTAAGATCACTGAAATCTTGCAGGGAGCAAGAATAGAAATTTTAAGCCATAATTTTCTTGCTAACCTTTACCCAATGAATCTGGCTGGATTTGATATTGTATTCGGAATGGATTGGTTAGTAACCAATAAAGCCAGTATTTTATGTGATCAAAAGTCAATACAAGTAAATTCACCAAAAGGTGAAAATATCACAATTAAAGGAGACAAGCCATCTAGATCCACGAAATTCATCTCTGCAATGAAAACAGCCAGCTATGCAAGAAAAGGGTCATTAGTGTATATGATTTCCATAATCATTAACACTAAAAGAAAAGAATTGAAAGATATTCCCGTAGTATCTCAATTCTCAGATGTTTTCCCAGAAGAATTACCAGGACTACCACCAGATAGGGAGGTTGAATTCAGAATCCACCTACTACCAGGAACAGCACCGATTGCCAAGACACCCTACCGTTTGGCACCACCAGAGATGCAAGAACTGAAGAAACAGTTGGATGAACTTCTGGAGAAAGGATTCATACAGCCTAGTTCATCACCATGGGGAGCACCAATCTTGTTTGTCAAGAAGAAGGACGGATCAATGCGTATGTGCATTGATTACCGAGAATTGAACAAAGTCACGATTAAAAATCGGTACCCATTACCGAGAATCGATGATCTGTTTGATCAATTGCAAGGAGCTCGATTCTTTTCTAAGATCGATTTACGCTCAGGATATAATTAACTGAAATACAGGAAGATGACATTCCTAAAACTGCCTTCAGAACAAGGTATGACCATTATGAATTTACAGTCATGCCATTTGGTTTAACCAATGTCCCAGCTGCATTTATGGACATGATGAACATAATATGTAAACCATATCTGGATAAATTCATAATTGACTTTATAGATGATATTCTCATTTACTCTAAGAGTAAAGAGGAACATGCAGTGCATCTGCATGCATTCCTAAATTTGTTGAGAAAAGAAAAGCTTTATGCTAAATTTTCAAAATGTGAATTTTGGTTAGAAGAAGTACAATTCCTTGGACATTTGGTTAATCATGAAGGAATTCATGTGGATCCCACAAAGATCGAATACCTTGGCATAGAGTCGATTCCTTGACTATTTATAATGTGACCCAGAAACTGAACCTCCCCCAGCCAAAATTCACACTTGGAGAACTTGGCATAGAGTCGATTCCCCTGGAGTAGCTCAAGAACCAAACGTAGATGTTGCGCGTGTTCGGCTTTCGATTTGGAATAGATCAAGACATCGTCGATGAACACGATGACGAAACGGTCTAGATAAGGTTTACACACGCGATTCATCATATCCATGAAAACCACGGGTGCGTTGGTTAAACCAAAAGGCATAACAACGAACTCATAGTGGCCGTAACGAGTGCGAAAAGCGGTTTTGGGTATATCCTCCTCTTGGATGCGTAGTTGGTGATAGCCTGAACGTAGATCGATCTTGGAGAAACACGTAGCACCTTGTAGTTGATCAAACAAATCATCAATGTGAGGCAGGGGATAACGATTCTTGATAGTCAACTTATTCAGTTCCCGATAGTTGATGTACATCCGGAACGACCCATCCTTCTTTTTGACGAAAAGGACTGGCGCGCCCCAAGGAGAGGTGCTCGGGCGAATGAAGCCTTTCTCAAGTAATTCCTGAAGCTGACTCGAGAGTTCACGCATTTCGGACGGTGCGAGTTGGTAAGGATCTTTGGCAACACGGTTGGCTCCAGGAATGAGGTCGATACGGAAGTCGATATCACGACTTGGCGGAAGTCCGGGAAGATCCTCAGGAAAAATGTTAGGAAATTCTCGAACCACTGGAACATCGTTTACACCAGGTCTTCCTTTCTTTTCCTTCTCCGCTACTACAATGTTAGCCAAGAAAGCTCTGTATTCCTTGCGGAGATACTTGCTAGCTTGGACACATGACATGAGCTTGAGACCTTTCGAAGCAGTTTCACCATAAACACACAATGAATCACCATTCGCGAGTGAGAATCAAATCATCTTATAGAAGCACACAACTTCAGCATGGTTTTCATGAAGAAAGTCCATGCCTACTATGACGTCGAAACTTCCGAGTTGCATCGGAATAAGGTCAATTGGGAAGATGTGATTGTTGAGCTCAAGAGTACACTCACGAAGAACAGAATTAATGACAACAGTTCTTCCGGTGGCGACTTCAACATCGAACGTCGAGGGGAGATGGGAGCACTTACGACTAAGAAGCTTCTCGAATTCAAATGACACAAAGCAGTTATCGGCTCCAGTATCAAACAAACATGATGCATAAATACCATTCACAAGGAACGTACCATTGACCACGTTGTTGTCAGCCTGGGCTTGGCGCACATTGATGTTGAAAGTTCTGGCACGTGCGGCTTGCTGCTGCTGCTGAGGCTGTTGCTGCTGCTGCTAGGGCTCTTGTTTCACAACCCTGTTTGGGCACATGTTCGCAAATTGGTTGGGTTCGCCACATGCGAAGCAGACTCGGGCGTTGACCGCGGGTGCCTGAGCCGCTTGTTGGCCTTGTGGGGCTGGGAGCAGAGCTTGATGAGTAGTGGCTTGAGCTGGCGCTTGACGGGGACCAGTATGACAGTTTGCAGTGAAGTGGTCGTACATATTGCAGTGAGAGCAGAAACGGCAGGCGAGACCCACCGGGTGATGGTAAGTGCATGTCGGGCAGGCAGGGTGAGGGCCTGTGTATGCACGCTTTGCAGGCGGTGCATAGGTCACTGGTGCTGGGCGGTGGTGAGATTGCTGCTGAGCCGGTATAGCTTGAAGTGGAGCAGCAGTGGTAGTGACAGCACAGTTCTTGTTGCTGGAGCTGCTGTTGTTGTTCTTCTTCTTGCGGCGTGAGGCTTTTGATGACTGAGCGGCGGCGGTTTCGGCGGCTGGTGCGGCGGTGACTTGGTGCAGGTTCTTTGAAGTTTTATCCTAAAAACCAGCTTTTACTCGCTTGTCATTGATTTCGACGGCAAGCAAGTATGTTTCTTCGATCGTTGCTGGCTTTGCGGCATGCACAAAATCTGTAACACAGTCGGGTAGGGCTCGAATGTACTTCTTGATTGTCATGTCGGGCGTCTTCACTTGATCGGGGCAGATGATGCTGAGCTGCTTAAAGCAAGCAGTCAGGGCAGCGTTGTCACCTTCTCTTTGCTTAATGTGCCAGAATTCGTCCTCCAGCTTTTGGCGTTCATGGGGAGGGCAGAATTCATCCATCATGATGGCCTTCAACTCTTCCCACGTCAGCTCATAGGCTGCGTCATTTCCGCGTTTGTTTCTCTCGGCCGTCCACCAGTCTAATGCGCAGGACTGGAAGACGCCGGTAGCGTTTAGAGTGCGGAGATTTTCCGGACATCCACTCTGGCGTAGAGTGACTTCGATGGAATCGAACCATTGAAACATAGCCGTTGGGCCATCTTCTCCAGTTAATTCCTTTGGACCGCAAGCCTTGAACTGCTTGAAGCTGAAAGCAGTCTTGGGAGCAACTTTAGGAGCTTCGGTTCTGGACTCCTCAGATGATTTGCTAACATTCTCATAAATCTCACTCACGATCTAAGGCACAACCTTTGCCACTTGTTTAGCGAGGATGGCAGCAAGGCGTTTGTCTCTCTGTTCCTGGCGAGAAAGTCGTGGGTGACGGGGTCCAGATGATGGTCCAGTTGACATTGTCTGCAACAGACATCGTCATAGGTCTCAGACGCGTCATAATCGAATCTCACCTCACACGTCTAATACTACTAAAGCTTAGGAACACAGTGAAACATGTATCACATAAACACATAGGCACATAGTCACAGATTCACATAAGCACAGAGATACATAAGCACGTAAAGCACGTAAGCACATAGTTCAGGTAAGCACATGTATTCACCTTCCTATATTGTACATATGTAACCTTGTTCCTTTATCGTTCAAGTTTCGCGCGTTCAAGAATAGCGATTGCGAATAATATTGCGAGTAGTATAGCATAAGCGAATAATCATAACAACTACATGGCGTACGGTCGTTCCACGAATGGTAGCGATTTGTTAACGTTTTTAGGTAGATATGCAATGCGGGTCGTGCGTGTCGATCAAAGGGAAACGAAAATCGAGTAAGTCTCCAAAAATTAAAACACATAAGCAGGTAAATACACATACAAACACATAAAATCAATGAATCATTGGAGTCAGCAGTTGCGGGCTCAGAATCGAAACACATAGAAATCGAGAAATAGATCGTCTGCGGCTGTTAGACATTGACTATCCAAAGTGATTTGACTATTCTCAAGGACTTGTTGTACATACTTTGACTTTCAGGACTGTGCCTTTGCCTCGAATTTTGGGCGTTTGGCACGCATCCCTTTAGTCATACCATGACTTCAAGTCGTTGGAGTCCGTCGAGACTTTGGTGAGAGTTTTGTAAAACCAAGTAAAGGTCGGAACAAGTCGTCAAGGTTAGGGTTTCACCCCCAGCTTAACAACTTCGTTCCTGTTTTGATAAATTAAAAGAGAATTATGCGTCAAAGTATGGATTTCACTCCTATTCCAACGCAATTTCTCGTGTTTATAGATAAAAATGTGGGTTGAACAAGCAATTTAGTCGAGAGTTTGCTGTTCTCACACCTAATCTCGACTTAATCGCTCATTCATATTTGAAAATTCGAGTGCAGTGATAGTGTGGCGTAGGCGAGGATAGCGAGAAATAGCAAGTACGCTCATACACACTCCTTACGGGGTATGCACGAGTCGGTCTGTTGGTTCCTAACTATAGACTAGGTCTCTAAGACATCGACCCGGACTAGGTCGAGTCTTTCCTAATTCCCTATAGTTATGGCTCTGATACCAATCTGTCACACCCCAACCGATGGCGGAAACATTGGGGCGTGGCACTGAGCGAAACAGATTGTCCAGAAATTTCCATAACAACTATATTTACCAAATATTTAAAGCAACACGTCCCATACCATGTCATAAATGATAATACAATTATTAAAGAAAAGATCTAGTTAAATTGTTCTGTTCCGACAACTCAGATTTTCATTACAGACAATTGTTTATTGTTGACCTAGGTCTTTCCTAGCCTCGATTTCACAGCATGGAAAGCAAATAAGCATCCTAAGCACCTGTCACATACGTTAAAGTAAAATTCAATACACATAGTGTAAAGGTGAGCATACAAGTTTGATAATATCATATAGAGTTCAAAATCGTTACGCATAACCAGCACGTACACAGTGTGAAATGAGACATGTTAGTTATCGACATGAACCTATCGATACCAATGACTGCGGGTTGACTGCCCAAGGCAGTTCGCGATACACACTTACCACTGTGAGCCATGTAACTAATTGTCCTTAACAACCCCTGAGTGAACAGGTGCTGAGTCCAAACTATAGTACTAGCGTTGCTAAGGCAGGTAGACAACATTCCATGTGTAAACATAATAAACAAGCATTCATTAAGTCACGTATACATGCGATAACGGTTAGCGTTTAAAGTATTGCGTAGTGTGTTCGATGTGATTTTGTATAAGTAACGTATGTAACACCCAAAAGTGCGTAAAGCAAAAAGGGATCGAGTATACTCACAGCGATTGATGGATTGAAGGGAGCACTAGAGAGTAGGGTTAGCCTGAAAAGATTGATAGTATAACGATAAGCGACGCGTAAAACGATACAAAGTGCAATTGGGTAGGACAACAGTTTGATCGGATGGTAGTCCGATCGGACAGCCGGTCGTTCGAGTGACAGTCTGTTCGGACGGTCGTCCGGTCGGATGACCGTTCGAGTGGATTGTTACTTCCTTTGGGAAGGATGTGTTTGAGTATGATGGCTTGACTTTTGAAATTTTTGTTGTAGCATTTGAAAACATTGAAGTATCTCTACCTTTCAGGTCGATCGATCAAATGACCGTTCGATCGGGCGACAGTCCGATAGGTTGGGCACTTCAGCGAGAACAAGTTCTCAGCAGGTTGTCACTCGATCGGATGGTTGTTCGATCCGGTGGCATCCCTTGTGCATTGAACATGTTAAAAATTGTTTAAGTGTTGAAGTTTCGAAACATCACATAGTCGGATGGTCGGTCGATCGAGTGGTAACTCGATCGGACGGCAATCCGTTCGGTATTCCCAAAACTCTTGAGGGTTGATTTGAAAATTAATTGTGGGGCCAAGGTGCAAGTCGATCGGATGACCGGTCGTTTGGATGGCTGTCCGATCGGGCAGCAGTCCGATCGGACGACACTCCGTCGTGGTTGACCTGTTCGTCTTACACTTGGTTGTTTTGACTGCTTGTCATTTTATCGAGACGTTTTGATAACGTATTAAGCAACAGAAACTTTGTCAATACTTGGTACCCCTGATCGGACAGGAAATCACCCAAATCCGACCAGTTAACTGTTCGAGACGGTGTTCCATATTTAACCCGAAATCGGTAGTCTCGTGGATAGAATCCAGACCTTGAACCAACACAACCACAAGAATGAGTAGTAAGTCGGCACAAGCTCCGATTCTATCGGTTTTGAATGCATTGAGTGTAAAAGAGTTGAAAGAAAGTTGGAAAACCATCTTTCAATCCTTTTCATAGTGAATATGTTTAGATCTATGAAAGATATTGGTTTGTTTATGTGGAAATCGGTTAGATCTAAGTTGTTCTTGGTGGATTGAGGCCAAAACATGAAGTTCTCAAGAACACATGATGACGTCATCCTAGAACACCTTGAATCTTGATGATTTCATGGTTAAAAGTTATGATTCAAAATAGAGAAAGGTGTAGGAGTGCGTGTAGATTAAGGAAGTACAAGATTTAGGACGAGATCTTACCGGAATTGCGAGAAATCTGAAGAAAAGTGGGGAAGATGAGCTGGTCGGATGAGAGTTGCCAAAAGTGGAAAGTATGATGGTGACAGGGGGTATTTATAGGGTTTCCCAAAGAGGAAAGGGCTGGCCGATCGGGTGGCAGCTTGGTCAAACAGCTGGTCGATCGAGCAGCAGCTCGATCGAACGGCTGGTCACCTGATCGATCGGTCGCTTGGTTCGAGTGTTTGGTGCGACGAGTTCTGCCGTTTCGATTGCGATTGTGAGCGTTGCGATGCGTGAGAATTTCCTAGTCAAATTACTTTTAATCCCAACTACTATATCAACATACAATCATCCTTATTTCGTATTCGTTTAGCGTTTGCGATTCGATTGCGATTGAGTTCGATTGCGTTTCGATTGATTACCACACATAACATAAATAAACATGCACAAGTAACACATAAGGCGCACACACACATATAACAATAACCAAAATGCGTAATTCGAGTTGCGAGTGCGATTGCGATAGCGATAAAGCGATCAAACATGCGATAAACAACGACTACTATATGGTTATTAATAGATAATTCCCTAACTTGCCCTTTGAATTGTAATTCAAAGTTCATGGAATCTTCATCATCCTCATCCCTGCAAAGTTGAAGCTCTAGGAGATCTTGGAGATCAGCTACACTCAGGCCATGTGCGTTTTCCCTAGATACGTGCTTAACTTCTCCACTGGACTTGAGCAAGGTCAATACGTGGGTCTTTTGATCAGACTTCCACTTTAGTATTTTTGAGTCTGGTGGGTTTCTTGGGAGAGCTTTTATTTTTGATGAGTTTGGTGATGGAGGCCAGGTCATAACTCTTTTGGCAATATCTTGGAGTTTTGCTGAGTCAGGATTTTCTGCAAACATCTGTTGAAGAACCACTTTCATGATATCAGCTTCTTGTGCCCTTTCTTCTTCATCCATCTGTTTTTGCTTCTTTCTTTGATAAAAGACAACAGCAGGTGGAACAGTGAGTTTAACAGATCTTTTAATTGGCAGGGCCTGTTTGGTTGGAACCACTATTGCTGGATAATCTGGCTTTTTAGGAACAGCGGGATCTTTCTTTCTTCTTTCTTCCAACCTTTTGTAGGTTTCTAACACTTTCACCTCTATCCACCAAGTGACTTGATTCCTTGAGCCATAATTTGCAGTTATAAGCTCTTCCTTCATTCTTTTCAGCTTCAAAGCCCTTTCAGGTACATTCTTTTTAAACTGAGACCAAACTGGTGGGGTTTATTTTGTTTTATTGTCAAGCATCTTTTGAATTCTTGCAATTTCTTGCTTGAGTTCACTTATGGTCCATTCTTTGAATTGATGCTTTTCTGCCTGGTATTTCTCATACATCATGATGTGCTCAATGTAGTCTTGTTTTAAGCTTTCATCATCCTTTTCTGATAGCTTCTGACAAAGATCTTTTGAGAACTGCTCTAATGTTCTGACTTGACTGAGTAGATATTGTAGATTCCTCTGAATTTCTTTATCAGACTTTCCCTTTGTGTCTCTTTTTGATATATCCTCTGCTTGTTTGGCCTTCAGTTGAAGATACTCTTCTATGTTTCTTGGCAAAGGATAACTATAGAGAGATGGGAGATTCTTCTTTTCAGGATCATCTTCAGAATAAAAGGATTTGATCTCCTCTTTAACTGCTGGAAAATCCAAAGGAAATTTTACTCCCAAGGGAACCAAGACAGTAGTTTAGTCAGGGATTGAAACTGAAGAGATTGGAACAGGTTTTTGCACAGTGGATAGGATCAGAGGTTGTGAAGAAATTGGAAGTGGAGAAGGTACAGTGTCATCTTCAAGTATGACATTTGTTATCCTTTTTCTTTTGAGTTTTGGAGTGGTTGGTGGTGTATTTGTGGGTTGAGTGGTGGTTGATGTATTTGTGGGTTGAGTGGTGGTTGGTATAGTGATGAGAGCAGTTATTGAAACAACATCTGTTGAAACCACTGATGTATCAACATCTGTTGATATAACAGGTGTCTCAACATCTGTTGGCTTAGAGGTTGGAGGTGAGGAACTTTTGGGGATTTCAGAGGTATGTTTAGTGGTTTTGGAAGGTGTGGTTTTGGGTTGGCTGACCTTTCTGGTAGTCTTTCTTCTGTTTGAAGTACCCTGCACTTCCTTTGCCATAAAAACTTTCTTATCCTCTGCAAATCTTTTTTCACCCTTTATTTCCATTCTCTCTTTTCTCTTTGCTTTTTCTTCAGCAAAGGCATTGAGAGTCACATCAACCTTCTTTGTACCATCTGGTCTTGGAATTTCTACAACAGCTTTAGCCTTTGGATCAGGTTCTAGATACAAACCATCCTTTCCTTTCTTTCCTTTCTCCCCCTTTTTGGCATCATCAGGGTTTCTACATAGACAATGGTAGGAGGAGAAGTACCAGTGGTTTGGAGCAGATGAGCTTTAATTGCTTTAATGTCAGCTTGAGTATCCTTGTACCTTGCTTCCATCACATTTCTGAACATTTGTAGCCGAATTTCATGCTGTTGATCAGCATATTTCCTTTGTTGATGAAGCATAGGTTGGAAAAGCTGCCATAGCTCATTGGTGGTTGGAGCAGATGATGAAGCAGTGGATGGAACCTTTGAGGATTGTAACACCTGTTGCAACATATTTTTGATATTTTCTACAGATGTTTCAATTTTGTCAACTCTCTCCATCAATTCTTTGTATTTTAAACCATCACCAAGTGAATGGGATCATCTAATTTCCCACTAACAGTGGTTGTATCAGCAGTTGGACCAGGAGGAGTCTCCAATGGTTCATCCACTGATGCCCTTTTTTTCTTGGTACTGGGGACTTCCCTCTACATTAACTATCTTGTTTAACACACCAGTGGGTAATTTAAACACACCAGTGGAAACTTTGATAGCATCAGCAATGGTTGCCTTCAAGGGAGACTTACTGATGAAACTACTGTCCAGGTGTAAATCAGTGGATTCAACACCTGTAGTAGCTGCTCCACTTGAATTACCACCAAGAGTTACTTGTAACTCTAGGGGTGTAACCTCCTCAACTATTGATGGGTTAGCAAGGGTAGAGGAATCAGACTCAGTCACTTGTTGGAGTATATTCTCAGTGATAGGTTGTTGAGAAGAACTGATTTGTGTCTGATCCATATCCAATGCATTCAACAGAGGTATAAAGGATGGTGGGATTTGTGAAGTGAGGATAGGAGTTGAAAGAGAATTTGCCTTGGGAGCAGGGCTGTGGAAGATGGATTCAAGTGGATCCAGAGCTTCATAATGTGGTGTCCCTGTGTATACAACCTGATCCTTTTGTGAGGATGCCAGAGGAGTTTCAGGCTCAGGTTGAGATATTTCTACCATCTGCTGTGAGGAAGTAGCAACAGTGGTTATTGGTGACTTTTGTGTTGTCACAGGAGTTACTTCTGGGATCTCATCTTCCAGAAGATCCTTTTTGGATGGGTTGGTGGGCTTTTTGGATTTTCTTTTTGGCTTTTTGGTAGTTTTTGGTGGGGGTTGCACATCAGTGGTTGTGCTGCTGTGGTCACCATGAGCAGTGGGCTCAACAGTAGAAACCTAAGGAGCAGAAGTGGACTCATCCAAAGGTTGCTCAGGTTCCTCTGTTTGTGTTTTCAAATCTTTTGAATCTGATAGCCTTGTAAAAGTTTCAGAAGAAAGGCTGTTTATTTGACAAGAAGCACCATGGATAAGCACTTGTGCACTATCCTTTGGGATTTTCTTTTGTAAGTAGTAGCTCAAAAATATAGGAAACAACAAAAATGGTTTCTTTTTGTCTTTTATATTATTAACATTTTTAACCATATCATTGAAAATCTTTTGGGAATAATTAAAATCAGCTTCTGCCATGATAGCATATCCCAAGTATTGGATGTTCAATGGTATTTCATTAAAAGCTGTAGTTTTATTTGAAACACACATGAGTAGGGTGTGAAATAAAAATTTCATGGGAGGTGGAAAATTCCCTTTTTGTAAAATTGCTTTATTCATTTGGCCCTCATACCCTCTTTCAGCCAGATCAGTTTGATACTCGTTTTTAGGGAATGAATTATTACCTGTATGGTCGTTCATCTCAAAAACCTCAGAGATTGTTTGTGGTGTTATGGAAACAAGAATTTTTCCTACTACAAATGTAATAGCCCAGGGCTTTTTGTCCTGAACTTCAACTTTTGCGTTTTTCCAGAATTCACGTAGGGTTTCTTGATAAATTGGTGTGTTGCAAGTCAACAAAGTTTTATACTTTGAAGAGGAAAGAGCATCAATGACTAAGTGGAAATCTGTGTTTTGACTTGTTTTATCAAGTGTGCACAGATAGTTATTAGGGTTTTTAAGATCAAGAGCCATGGTTATTTGAAGGAAATTGTGAGAGGAGGAAGAAGATGAATGATTCGAAGGATTTTGATGGAAACTGCTTTTGAAAGAACTTTTGAATTCTACACGGAAGTGAAACCTCTGATTGGGGTTTTAATTAGGGTTTTATAAGGTGAAAAAGTGAATACTGACGTGGCAGCGATTACAAAGATCTGACGGCTAAGAACTGTCCACGTGACAACCTCTTATGAAAAATGGATGACAGTTGTTTAGGTAACCAATGATGATCAATATCAGTGGTTTACAGTGGTGAAAATGAAAACAGTGGCTGACTTTTAACTATCAGTGGGTTAAAAACACTGAGGTTTGACAACAGTGATGAACAATGAAAATGAGAGAACAGAGGTTGACTTTCAGCAGTGGATAGTTTTCAACAAAACATATGTTTGAACCAAAACAGTGGTTATGACAGACTTTTAGGGATTAATGAAAACTTTCATTTTTAACTGTTTTTAAGGATGGATTTTTGATTTTCTGAAAACATTTTAATGCTTTTTATTCATAGAAAAATAGGATTTTGCCTGTTATTCCTTGTTAAGCATGCCAATTCTAGAGATCAAGCTTTCAAAGGTAGATGTGTCTAATGCTTTTGTTAGCACATCTGCCAGCTGATCCTTGGTATGGACATGATGCAGAGAAATCAAACCTTTTTCATAGCAATCCCTCACAAAATGATGTCTGATGTCAATGTGTTTGGTGGTTGAATGTGAAACTGGATTTTTGATGATATTTTCTGCTGCCTGACTGTCCAACATGAGAGGTGTCTTTAAGGCAGTGATACCAAAATCCAACAGTTGACTTTGAAGCCATAACAGTTGGGCTGTGCAGCTTGCAGCAGCTATATACTCTACCTTAGCAGTGGATGTTGAAACAGCTGCTTGCTTTTTGCTTTGCCAAGATACTAAGCAATCACCTAGAAATTGGCACCCTCCCAATGTGGACTTCCTTGTTGCATTGCATCCAGCAAAGTCACTGTCTGAGAATCCTGAAAGCTTAACATTCCCATTAGTAGGGTACCAGATACCAAGTGTGGGAGCACTTTTTATGTATCTGAGTATCCTTTTCACAGCTATGAGGTTAGACTTCCTAGGGGCTGATTAGGATCTTGCACAAACACATGTTGCAAACATGATGTCTGGCCTAGATGCAGTTAAGTACAATAAAGACCCAATCATGCTTCTATATAAGGTTTGATCTACCAAATCATCCTTTTCATCAGTCGGGACTAGCTTGGTGGTTGCCATGGGTGTACTACATGGTTTACAATCATTCATCTCAATTTTGTTTAAAAGTTCTTTAGCATATTTGCTTTGATGAATGAAAGTACCATTTTGCAGTTGCTTTACTTGGAGACCAAGAAAGCACTATAGTTCACCCATTGTACTCATCTCAAACTCAGCTGTCATGAGTTTTCTGAACTCTTCACACATTTTTGAACATGTGCTTCCAAAAATGATGTCATCCACATAAATCTGGACAATCATCAGATCTTTCCCTCTCCATTTTAAAAAACAGTGTTTTGTCAATTTTACCTCTTGTGAATCCAATAGAGAGAAGAAAGGTGGAAAGAGTTTCATACCAGGCTCTAGGTGTTTGTTTCAAGCAATACAAAGCTTTATTTAGCTTGTAGACATGATCTGGATTAAATGGATTCTCAAAACCAGGAGGTTGACAAACATATACCTCTTCTTGAATCTTACCATAGAGGAATGCACATTTGATATCCATTTGAAACACCTTTATGTTGTGGTTGACAGAAAAGGCAAGGAACAGTCTGATAGCTTCCAATCTTGCTACAGGGGCAAAAGTTTCATCATAGTCAATGCCCACTTCCTGTCTGAACCCTTGAACCACAAGCCTGGCTTATTCTTGACAACAATGCCCCTTTCATCAGTTTTATTTTTGAAGACCCACTTTGTACCAATAGGACTCACACCCTCTGGCAGTGGTACAAGCTCCCATACTTGTTGTCTTTTAAACTGTTGGAGCTCTTCCTGCAAGGCCTCTACCCAACCGTTATCTTTCAGTGCCTCTTGGTACTTGACTGGTTGATGAAGTGATAGAAATCCAGCAAAAAGACAGATGTTTTGGGATTGACTTCTGGTGAGAAACCCTTCACTCATGTTTCCAATGATTTGGTCTGGTGGATGAGATTTCAAGAAGATTAAATCTCCTTTGTATGGAACAATGGCATTTAAGGGTGAGGGCTGCAGATGTGAATCATCTGAGCTAACAACTGTTGGTGATTTGATGATCCAACAGTGTCTTGAAATGGAGGTGGAGGGATAGGAGGAATTGGTGTGGAAACATGTTGATTTTTATCCACTGTTTAAATATTTTTATCAACAGTGTTTGAGGATGTGGAAGCAGGGGTTTAAGGACTACTTTGGTCAACAACTGTTGATGTGGCAGTGGTTGAGCTTTGACAATTGTTTTGAACATCTGCTGCTCTGGCAATGGATGTGAATTTTTGTTGTGGAATGATCACTTCATATCCATTGTCTGATGGAGGAGGTTGAGATGGACCTGCACTGTTAGTCTTGACAGAAACATTTTCAAAGGTGAATTTATCAAGATCAAATAACTCAGTAGGATTTGCAGGGATTTTCATTGAAGAAAGTTCATTGAACTTTACATTCAAAGTCTCTTCCACACACTTAGTCCTAGTGTTAAACACTTTGTAGGCCTGAGCAGTGGTTGAGTATCCCAGATGATAACCACTGTCTACTTTGGCTGCAAATTTTGAAATTGAGTCTTTTAAGTTTAAAATGAAACCTGGGCAGCCAAATACTTTAAAGTATGAGATAAGTGGTTTGATTTTATACAGAATTTCATAGGCAGTCTTTTGATGCCTGGGGTTTTTCAAAACTCTGTTCTGGACATAGCAGGCAGTGTTTACAGCCTCTGCCCAGAAAGTCAATGGCAAACCTGAATCAGCAAGCATGGTTCTGGCAGCCTCAATCAGTGTTCTGTTCTTTCTCTCAACAACCCCATTTTGTTCTGGTGTCCTTGGAATGCTGTACTGCCTTACAATTCCTTTTGACACACAAAACTCATCCAACTCCCTATTTCTGAATTCTGTGCCATTGTCATTCCTAAAGACTTTTACTGGCAAGTCAAACTGCTTTTCAACCTGTTTGACAAAGTCTTGAAAAATACCCGCAGTCTCATCTTTAGAATGTAAGAAATAAGTCCATGTAAACCTAGAAAAGTCATCTACAATTACTAAACAATATCTTTTCTTTTTGAGACTCATGACTTTTACTGGGCCAAACAGATCCATGTGCAGCATTTGCAAACACTTGGTTGTTTTGGACTCTTCAATGGACTTAAATGAGCTTTTATGTTGTTTTCCTTTTAAACATGAAACACAATGCTCAGGACAGGTGAACAATTTTTGTGGAAGACCTCTTACAAGGCCTTTTTTTGATAAAGCAGTGATTGTCTTGAGATTTGTATACCCCAATTTCTGTCTCTTTGTTAGAGGCAGCTGAGAACAGACATGCATCAGTCATGGGGCTCTCTTTTGACAAATCAACTACATAAACATTGCCACTCCATTGAGCAACAAGTTGGGTTTTTCCATTTTTTATTATTTCTTCAATCTTTTTAACCATTTCTGGTCCAACAATCCTACTACACTCCTTAGTAAAGAATGACCCATAACCTTTGTCACTCATTTGTGAGACACTCAGGAGGTTAAATTTTAGATTGTCAATCAGATTGACATTTTCAAACTTAACTTTTCCAGACTGAACTGTACCAGAACCCATCACCTTCCCTTTACTATTATTACCAAAAGATATATCACCCCCTCCATGAGTTTTGAATTCTTTGAGTAGGGCTCTACATCCAGTCATGTGCCTGGAGCCTCCACTATCTACATACCAAAGACTATCTAAGCATGCAGAAGCTCCCTGCACATCAAGTAAATAATTAGTTCAGGAGGGTCTCCAAAGCTAATAAGGCTTTGGATGGGGTCTCAACAGTGTCTATGTTAAGTTTAGGAAGATGGACAGTGGTTAGCTCAGGGGTTTGGGCAGCTTTTGAAACATTTTTCTCTAACAACTGTTGGGGGCCATTTCTTATCAGCTGTTGATAACCAAAGGGATGCATGTTCACTTTTGGTTTAGAAGGCCTTTTGTAAGCCTCATTAACATGTGGGACCCTTGGGTATCGAGGTTGACCTTTACCTCTTTGGTATTGGTTAGCAGGGGGTGCATCTGTCACTTGAACCTCTCTTTTAATAGAGTTTTGGTTCAGTTGTTTTGTAACAGCTGTTTGGACAGGCACAAATGATGGTTGTTTCTTGACTTGTGAATTTGATAAACTCATGAGTGTTTTAGAAGTATACTCTTCCTTTTTGACCTTAAAGGTTTTGAGGTACACACACTCCTGAGTAAGGTGGTTTGATTTACCACAGATGGTGCAGCTTTTTGAAGGCACAATAGTACTTGTTTTGTTAATGTCATAGGCTTTTAAATGAAAACAATCTTTTGCCAAATGATTTTTCTTTTCACAAAAGTCACAAAACAAGTTTTTAATCTTTTCTCTGTTTTTCTTCTTTTCAGACTCCTTTGCAACAGAGTTTTGAACCACTGTTGGGATGTCCTTAAGAGGAATTACCTTGGCTTTTGGTGCTTTTACACCATCCACTATGGTGAAGTCCATGGGTTTAAAATTTTCAAGGAGGTCACACTCATCAGACCAAGTGGGTTTGAATTGGTATTTCTCAATCTCCTCAAAAGTTGAGGACCCCACTGATCTTTCAAGAGTGATTTTGTTGCCACTTTTATCAGTTATTTTAACTTCTTGACCATCCTTGTTGGTGGGAATGATTTCAACAGTGTTTTGAACAGATTCATTTACAGCAGTGTTTTCAACTTGGTCATGTTTCCTGAACCCTATGCCAAATTTTACGTTGCTTTTAATATGTTTTTCAAGCATAACTGCATAACCTTTGCAGGATTCCACCCATTTTTCACATGTGATTTGGGTGGATTCCAACTCCTTTTTACAGGACTGATATTTTTCTATCATTGCCTGAAGTTGGTCCTTGGTTATACTATGCTCATGTTTGAGGCTGCAAATCTCATTTTCTTTTTCTGACAATTTGTTTTTCAATTCTTTTAAAGATTTTTCAAAATGTACTTCATCTTTTTAACATTTTATCTCTAAGGTTTTCATTCACCTCCTTAACATTAGCAAATGCTATGATGCATTTGTCTGAACATAGGTTTTTAAGAACCTGGGGTGATATCTTAGTTGTAGCCATCATGGCACAATCACAGACATGTTCACTTTCTTCTGGCTTCTTCTCTTCTTCTTCTTGCTTCTTCAACAGACCAAGGATCAGACAGTGGTTCCAACAAGGGTTTTGAATTTTCTTCCAACAGTTGTTCACCAACAACAGAAGTAACCACTACTTCAGCAATTGTATCCACTGTTTCTGCATTGGATGTTCCTTCTTCAGTTTCCAGCCCTTCTGGAATTAACTCTAATGCTGCAAAACAGAATTCATCACTAGAAACAACATTCTCAGCATATAGAGCAAAGTTTTCATCACTTAGATCCTCAGGCAAACTACTCCAATCAACAAAGCCTTGGGTGAAAAAGCTTTGCTGATCTGTTTGAACACCAGTTTGTGTAGTTTGTTGAGGTGTAACTTGTTGCACCTGAACCTGAGGAGCTGGGGCCTGGACATACTGTATCTGAGGAACAGTGGTTTGGACATAGTGCACTGGAACATGGGTTGCAGGGTGTGCATAGTGAGCAGTGTTTACATGAGCAGGAGGGGCATATTGGGAATACTGCACAGTGGTTTGGTTATTTTGTGGTCTAGAGCTAGGGTGTGTGATGATTGGTCCATTGTTTTGACTCCTACACTCTCTAGCAAAATGACCTAACCTATTACACTTGTAGCATTTGATCTTTGATTATCCGACCCTACTTTCAAGGTCCCATGTAACCCTGGAAATTTTCTCCCTGTTCTCTTATAAAACTTGCTGGTTTTAACACTCAGTAGTACAAGTTGATGCAAAATATCCATCTCCTCCAGATCAGTTGGATCAAAATGTTGGAGATCATTGAGTTTAAAGGACAGATTATCAGAATTCTGGTTTTCTCCATTAGCTGTAAAAGCATAATTGGATGAGTAAGAATCAAAGTTGTTAAAAGCTCCACCAGCTGTTATGTCAAAGTAATGATCATAACCCTGATCCTTACTACCACCAGATTCTTCCTGACCCAAAAGAGCTGTGTTGCCAAATGTATAATCATCAGCAACCTTCCCAGTCTCTTGTAGCTTCTTTTTCTGGTTCAACTCCCTTTCATAGGTAAGGAGTGTACCATGAAGTTGGGTCAGGGTAAGTTCTTTGAACCCAACTGAATTTCTGGTTACAAAAGCAATTGTGTCCCATTTTTCAGGAAGTGACCTTAGAAACCTACTATTTAGAGGTGATTTAGCAAATTCAACATTAACAAGTTTCATTTCACTTATGAGATAGCTAAAATGTTCAAACTGTTGTGTTAATGATTCACCCTTAGTGTGACAAAAGGTTTCATACTGTTGATTCAAAACCTCCCTATTGTTTTCAATTACTTCTTCAGAACCACCAAACTGTTCCTTAAGTGCATCCCACAATTCCTTGGCACTGTTACAGTGTAACAGCCCAACATAAATTTCATTTGGGAGTGCTGATGCAACTATGCTAAAAGCTTTGGCATCCAGTTCAATTTTTTGAAAATCCTGTTCAGAATAGTTTTCAATTTTCTTAGGTTCAAAAACTTTTGGATCCTCAGCACTCGGCACCATTGGAACATGTGGTCCAAAGGCAACCGACTTCCGACACCCCTGTGTTTTGTTGAGCTAAGATGTGGCCCATCCTACGCTGCCAGATGTTATATTCAGATCTGACCAACATAGGTGGTTTAAAGAGTGTGCCATTATTGTTAGTGTCTTGTGATTGAGATGCCATTCTGGTTGTTTTACAGGTACTAAATAATCAACTTTGTAGGCGATTATACCTTACTCTGTTTTTCAACTGAAAACGAACAATCGAAAGTATCAACGAAATTGAGCTGAACTTATACGTCAAAATGATTGCTAGATCAAATTTGACTGTCCTAGCTCTGATACCAATTGTTAGGATCTGAGTTTCTTAGATTGTGTTTGTTTAATTAAAATGAAGATGAAACAGAGATGAATTGCAGCAGAATTATGAAATAAACTTTGAACACACAATCAATGGAAGAAAAGTTTAAGCAAACATGTTTATCATTGAATCGAATGATTGTATTTATTACAATAATCAATTACAATAGCATGCATGCACAGATCTCCCCCTTAGCCTAAGCTCACTAATTGTTCGTACAGAATGACTTAGAAGAAGAGAGCTAATAGAACAGTACAGGGTACTGTTCTATTTATAGTACAACACAACCACTGAGCATCTTCGGCTGACGTCACCATGAAAGTGACATCTAAGTTCCTAACAAACTACAATCACTGATCTATACAACCACTGATTACTAAACTACTGATTACATAAGACAATACATAAATAAAACACTGATTCTTCATTCCACTGTTGTAGCCTAAGCACTGATGTTGAGCATTAGTGCTTTCTTCAAAGGATGATCAGTGCTCTGATCTCTAACAGTGCTTGGGACACATCAGTAGATTGAGCTTCAGTACTTTAATCTTCATCAGTGCTTTGGCTTGTCAGCAGTTATAAAACAGCAGAGCTTGTAGTCTATCAGTTGTTAGGTCCACTGTCAAGGGGAAAGACTTGTACAAAAGACTGCTTATGATGATCCACTGATTTGAACCAGTTTTAGCTTTATATCATCTATTCTTTTGTAGGGTTCAATCCCAACAAGCACGCGATCGACAAAAGAGTTATGCTAATAACAGGCGAAAACCATTGGAATTTCAAGTAGGAGATAAGGTATTATTAAAAGTTTCGCCATGGAAAGGAATAGTTAGATTCGTCAAATGGGGAAAGCTAAGCCCCAGGTATATTGGACCCTTTGAGATTATTAGAAGAATAGGACCAGTAGCTTACCAGCTACAACTGCCAGAGGAAATGGCAGGAATACATGATGTATTTCATGTATGTAATCTCAAGAAATGCTTAGCAGACGAATCACTAATAGTACCTCTTAAGGACATAGAGGTAAACGAGAAACTTAAGTTTGTAGAAAGACCCCTACATATTGAAGACAGAAAGGTCAAGAATCTCAAACACAAGAGATTGGTTCTAGTCAAAGTAAAATGGGATTCCAAGAGAGGACCAGAATACAATTGGGAGCTTGAATCAGAGATGCAGAGGAAATATCCACCCCTGTTCCAGTAGACCTCATGGACGAGTTCTAAAACAAGGTGGGGAGGATATACCAACTCTCCCAAAATTCTTAAAACATCCCTATACGTCCTAAAAGACACCCCATATACGAAAAATAGGCCCGAAATACCATTAATTTAACAAAATCAAATAAAACAAGAATTAGGGGGCGCTCGCGGGGCGCGACCCCCTTGAGATAAGCTGTCGTGGACCGCGACCTGGTACCACCAGGCGGACTCTCGTGATGCCACGTGGCCCAACGCGTGGTGAAGCTAGTTCGTGACTTGACAAGGCATGGCCCTAGCTAGCCTAGCTCGCGGGGCGCGAGGACCCTGTCTTCATCTCTCGCGGGGCGCGACGAAGTGACGATCAGGCCCTATAAATAGAGGCCATCGGCTTCAATTGAGAAATCGTTCAAAAATCGAAAACTCTCTCAATTCTCTGATAATAGAAATAATTCTAGAGTATAATATCCACTAAAAAGCGAAGCTCTGCCTCGTTGTAAGTATTATAACCCCCGGTTACGTATTAGTTACTCTGCCCGATTGATCTAGAGCTTCGTAACGCATGTCAAGGCTCTGCCTGACTCAGTCGTTGGAGTTCTGTCTCGGGGAGGGTATAGCTAATGTAAATTTGGGTTATTATACTAACGCGTGTGCATTGTTCAATTTAATAGATTATAACCAGGAAATCACAAGGAAATACCTAAATTAGCAATGTGAGTTAATCCTTCTTTTTCCTAAACCTTTTTGTGTGTAATTCCTCTTTTTGTAAACTGTTTTTACAAAACCTCAAATGTTTTAAATTATAATTCACAGTGATTGAGTATTTGTAAATCTACAATTATCGTCGGTATGTTGGGGTTTTGTATACATAACTTGTTACTACACTGTGAGTAGTAACATTACCACAAGTCAGGATTGACAGTACCGTGGGTGGTAATTAAAGTAGATGGAAACAAATGTAATTGCGGGTTGCCCTCAATGCTGTAAAATAATAAAGTTTGTTTTTATTAAAATGAGATTCACTCACCAGTATTTCTTGCTGATAAAATGTTTTTAAATGCATTTCAGGTAACAAAATATGAAAGCCTACTAGAATCCAGCTGGAGAGCACTGAAGGCTTGGAAAAGTGGCTATAAAAGTTTCCTAAATAAAGAAGAAGTTTTATTTTAATAAATTAGGGTTTATCCCTAAAAACATGTTTGTAATGGAAACTTGGGTTTATCCCATGTATTTATTATTATAAAAATGTGGTGTTTTACTCTGATAAACTATTTCCTAACTACTGTCCTGATGTAAATTCCGCTGCCAAATTAATAAACACGGATACCACCAGCTCTGAGTAGCTCGCGGCCGCCCGCCTCTCGGGGCTGGGGTCGGGGGTTGCGAGAACTCAGCACCTAAGTTCGTAGAAATCGCGTATAAGATTGTGAAACCGAAGGTATAACACCCAAAATTAGGGACTCTAGACTTTGTTTTTGCATAACTTTTTGCGTGGGTATAGTTAGGATTTGAAAATTTACAGTCTGATCATATATGATGAAAATAAGGTCCATGAAAAATTCGGAAATTTTGGAATTTCTGAATATTTATAGTGAATCTAATGGCGTTAATTCATGCAAAATATCAAACGGATTCGATATATTTTCTAGTCTGTATTAAATTAAATAAATACGAACTATGTTTAAAACAAATAAATAGTGAAAATTTTCATTTCTTTTATATTATGTAATGAAACTAAGGATGATTTATTTATAAACTTATTATTTTTAAAACCCGAATATAATTATATGAACTAATTTAATACGTGACATTATGAAAAATAATAAAATATAATAATAATAGTAAAAAATCACATTGTTTATTTATTACGTTCAGATCCAGTTTTACAAACCGAGTCGGGTTTTAGGATTCGTTAAAAAACGGATGTTACAAGTGTGACTTGTTGTAAGTTTCCATGCTCACTAAGGAACTATTGAAATGCGTTTCCACAATATTCCCCTCCTCTGTCTGTCCTTATACTCTTAATCTTCCAGTCTACTTGATTCCCGGCTAGGGCCTTGAATTTTTTGAAGTAACTTAGGGCTTCCGATTTCAATTTAAAAAAAATACCCAAGTTTTCCTGGAAAAGTCATCGATGAAGGTGATAAAGTATTTACATCCTCCAATTAATGAGGTTCTCATAGGTCACATACGTCCGAGTGTACCAATTGAAGTGGTTCACTTGCATGCCATGTAGAGCGTTTTGAGAATGGTTTCCTTGCATGTTTTCCGAATACACACCCTTCACATATGCCTTCTGTTTTTGAAATTTTTGGTAGACCTTTCACAATTGAATTAGCCGACATATCCTGATAACGTTTTGAAGTTGAAATTTACGTGACCATATCTTTGATAACAATAATGTTGATGAGTCTTGAGTAGTCATGCTGCAAACTTTCTCTGAGATGTCACAGTTCAGATTTAGAGGAAACATTTTGTTTCTTGTCATGTTTATTGTCCCAATATTCTTTCCGTGTGAATCAAGGATGGAGCATTTCTGATTAATGAACTGTAACAACCCGACTTTTCGGATCGTTACCTATCGTTGTCATTTCATTCGTAACCGCTTGTACTCTCGAGATTTGATTAACGCTACGGGTTAAACTATCTTTTTGACACATTATTAAACGCATATTACAACGCTTAATCAAAACGCAACCATCACATTTAAATGCTGTTTATAACGCGTACTATTTAAACACATTTTATCGCATTTTACATCGCTTATTTAGACTAAACGCTATCGCAACGCAAACTCAACGCAACTCGAAATGCGGATTTACTTATGTTATGTGTGTTATTTATGTGATTACTTGTTTAATGTTATGTGGTTATCAACGCAACGCTTATACGCTTAAACGCTCACTCGCAACTCGATTAAACGCAACGCAACACTTAACAAACGAACCAAAGTTGGAAAACTAACAAACGCAAACCAGGCTGTCCGAATGGACATCCGCTCGGATGACCATCCGTCCGGATGGCCATTCCCCCGGACAAGCCATCCGAACACAGTCCCTCGCACACCGACTTAACCCTTCGCTCACCCTCTATAAATACCGCCGTACACTTCCATTCTCTGACTTTGACACTTCCATCCGCTCACACGCTCCCAGTCACTCTCAGTCGCGATTAAAGGCCAATTTGTAAGCTTTTTCTCTCAAATCTTCGCTAATCTTCACCTCTAATCCCTTCTACATCATCTTCTTCATCAAAATCACACACAAAAACTAACTTTTTCCCGAAATCATCTGATTTGGACCTCTTGAAGGTGGTTTCCACCCATTTTGCTTAGGAAAACTGTTGTGGAACACCATTTGATCAAGATTGGTTCTAGATCTAAAGGATTTCACACTTTTTAAACTTAATCACAACAAGATTCAACACTTTTCCAACTGTTTTCGACTTTTCTTCACTTTTCTACTCAATATTGATGGAATCTGGACTCAACCAGACTCTCAACTCGTTCCTTAGTCGAGAGCCGGCTTGGAAACGGATTTCCACCAGAGAGATGGACCGATTTACGAGTCAAACATGAATCTTCGTCAAGAACAGTGCATTTGTTCGAGTGGGCTGAGACCATCCGGCCGAATGAACTGGATTTGGCATATTTTGTTGTTTGACATGTCATCACACCGTCTCCGTTAAACTAAAAACTTTTTACTTAGAAAATTTTACAAAAACTTCGACCGAAGGCCATCCGCTCGAATGGCTATCCGTCCGGATGACCATCCGACCAGGTGACCTGACCCTTATAATTTCCAATGATTAAACGCTTTTAACTAAACTCCGAATTTCAAAGTTTCACAAACAAACACATCTCATTTGAATGGCCATCCGTTCGAATGGCCATCCGCTCGGATGGCCATCCGTCCGGATGACCATCCGTTCGGATGACCATTCGTTCGAATGGGACCCATCTGTTTGGATCACTTGTCAAACACTTAACCCGCTCGGCACGCTATTTACACTCTGCTCAAAGACTTATGCTACTGTTTCCATACACAGGCTAACTCAACGCGCTCCCTTCAATCCAATCCAGCTTGTGTTTACTTGATAAACACACACTGTGAGTATACTCGAACCCATTTTCATTTAACGCACTTTTGGGTGTTACATACATTCTATATCAAAACACAACACACAACGCAAACACTTTATGAACGCTAACCGCTCCCACATGCTATACATGATTTTGAATGCTTGTACTATGCTATACAGTGTTACACTAGACCACCTCTAGCAACGATAGTACTATAGTTTGGACTCAGCACCTGTCGTGGACAGGGGTTGCTAGGGATCACATTACTTTACTTCATGTGTTCGCTGAACATGTGTCATTGTTTGATAGTTACATGCTTCGCCCATTACGTGTTACATGCTGGTTATGTGTAAACTCTTTTTATACTATTACTATGCAAACTTGTGTACTCGCCTTTACTTTATGTATTGACTCTATTTTAACGTATGTGACATGTTGATGGAATGATATGCTGGAATCGAGATAGGCAGTCTAGAAACTCCACTAATAGAAATCTAGGTTGTCAGATCATGTTTTGTTTGAGAGAAACTCGTTATCTGTAATAATTATTTGTTGAATATTTGTTCGTTAGTATGGGATGATAAACCTTTAAAAAATATTGGTAATGAATAGTTGTTATGGATTCTCTTGTGCAATCTAGTTCGCCTAGTGCCGCGCCCCGATGATTCCGCCATCGGTTGGGGTGTGACATGAACCTTATTTCATAACCCTATTGCACAAGTTGTCCTACGCTAAGTAGATTATGCTTTAATCCTTCAACATAAATCACATTTGACTCTCGTTTCTCTTGTCCCTTTACCTTGATAATTACATCTCCACAGCCTAACACATCAAGTTTTTTTTTATTATCACCGGTTCTAACTTCTCTTCTCTCGATTCATCTAACTTGATGAAAAGATCTTTGTCTCTAGTCGTGAGATTACTACACCGCTGTCTAGATACCAACATTATTTCTTTGGAGTTTCTTCCATATTAAAGATCATGAACATGATATTATCGTGTTAATGCATGAGAATTGTTCCGGATTTCACTTCATCTACTTTCCATTGACAGAATCGTGCGATGTGCCCTGTCGTCTGACAATTATAACATCTAATAGGGTCTGCAAATCTACCTCTTCCTCTATTGCGTCCTCTTCCTCCACATTCATATCTTGTTTGTCTTACATGATCATTGTTACTATTTTAAACTTGAAATGCTTGTTCAATCGGTGTATCATCACACTGTTTTAATCTCAATTCATGAGATTGGATGATCCCTAATAATCCCTCTGTTGAATTTGTGTTTAGATCCTTTGATTCCTCTACCGCCACTACGACTGATTTCTACTTTCTTGTCAAATTTCTGAGTATTTTCTCAACGATACATTGTTCTTCTATTTTTTCTTCATTTAGACGTAATTGATTTACTATTACACTGGTTCGGTTTACATATTCTTCAACTGTTTCGCAATCTTTCATTCAAAGATAATCAAATTCACTACGTAGAGTTTGTAGTTTTACCGTGTTCACCCGATTCTCTCCTCTGTATGCCTTCTATAAGATGGCCCAAGCATTTTTTGATGTAGTGGATGTAGCAATTCTTTCAAATATAGTATCACATACGGATGGAAGATTATGTGCAGGACCCACCTATCACGTTTGACTATTTCTTTATGATTGTTGCAAGGGTGTACCTATTGGCAAACCAATGTGCCTATTGGCACACCAAACCCTAGTTGAATCAGGGTTTACCTACGCTGCGTATAGCTCTATACGCAGCGTATAGGGTTACACTTATACGCTGCGTATAGAGCAATACGCAGCGTAGGTAAAGCATGGATCTCAGAGCCTGATCGGCAATCATTGCACAGAAAACAAGGGTTTATATACGCTGCGTATAGATCTATACGCATCGTATATAAACCATCTGAACTTTTGGGGTCATTTTGGTGGGTTTGAAGCATCAGTTTTTCACAAAGTTTATATACGCTGCGTATAGAGCTATACGCAACGTATATAACCTTTCATATTTTTGTTTGGTTATTTGGCATATTTGTGGTATAAATTATCATCCGGTTACAACGTTAACTCGCTTAAAATATATAACGAGTTAAAAATATATAATGTTTTTTATTATTTAGTCGTTGTCGTCGTTAATTTATTTAGTCGATGTCGTCGAAAATAACAACAATAATAATAATAATAATAATTATTATTATAATATTGGTAATAGCTATATAATTTTAACAATAATAATAATTATAATAATTTTAACAATAATAGTAATTATATTAACAATAATAACAACAACAACAACAACAACAACAACAACAACAACAACAACAACAACAACAACAACAACAACAACAACAACAACAACAACAACAACAACAACAACAACAACAACAACAACAACAACAACAACAACAACAACAACAACAACAACAACAACAACAACAACAACAACAACAACAACAACAACAACAACAACAACAACAACAACAACAACAACAACAACAACAACAACAACAACAACAACAACAACAATAATAATAACAACAATAATAATAATTATTATAATATTGGCAATAGTTATATAATATTAACAATAACAATAATTATAATAATTTTAACAATAATAATAATTATAATAATTTTAACAATAATAATAATTATAATAATTTTAACAATAATAATAATAATAATAATAATAATAATGTTGACAATAGTTATATAATTTTAACAATAATAATAATTATAATAATTTTAACAACAACAATAATTATTATAATGTTAAGAATTATAACAAAAATACGAATATTAACAATAACAATAACAATATAATTTTAACAATAATATTAATAATAACAATAACAATATAATTTTAACAATAATAATAATTATTATAAGAATAATACAAATATTAATGTGATACCTCCTGTATTTGAAACGGATTGCCCAGGGTAGATGGTTCATAATCATCGTACAGTGGTGTATTACGAGGCTCATAACCGTATCCACCGTATCCACCTTCACCCCCGTATCCTCCGTATCCACTTTCACCCCTGTATCCACTGTATCCTCCGTATCCATCTTCACCCCTGTATCCGTAACCCGGATACGATTGCTGCATCGGGTAATATGGTTCATCAACAGGTGCATTCTCAGCACCGTATCCACCTTGTTACACGTACGAAGATTCATACCCGTATCCGTAATCCGGATACACTTGATGTGCCGGGTAATTTGGTTCATCAACAGGTGGAGTCGGAGTCTCGTTCAAGTCTGGCAACTGTATTTTTTGATCAACAGGGACGCCAGACACAACCTCCTCCTCCTCATTAGCATCATTTACTCCCCATGCGTCGTTAGAATAGTGATTAAAGAAATAGTTCTCATCCCAAAATGATGACATTTTAACAATATTGTGTTTGATACAGAGGAAATGAATGTATACAGAACAAAGGATGTCTAAATACAGAACAAGTGAATTCGTAGGCAGAAGAAGTGAACAAGTGAATGAGTGTTTAAATTCGTAGGCAGAGATGGATGTCTAAATACACTTTTGAATTCACAATCATACGCCTCGTATAGCTCTATACTCTGCGTATAACTTTATTCACGTGCCTAGACAACATCGTATCAGTGTCAAATCTGTCTGGCATACGCTGCGTATAGGTCTATACACTGCGTATCACTTTATGTACATACGCAGCGTATAGACCTATACGCAGCGTATGTCAGACTGATTTGACATGGTACTAGGTTTAACTGTCTGGTCGTGTACCTACCCCTTACCTATGCTCCGTATAGACCTATACGCTGCGTAGACGGGTAACCCTATACGCTGCATATAGGTCTATACGCAGTGTAGGTAAACCCTAAGCGTGTAGATAGCCAACCAAGGTGTACAGATAGTGTGAGCCTTGTTGCAATCCCCATCAGATGCATTCGCTGCAAGATTCTATAGTCATCTTCTATGATACTAAATCTTGGGATGCCAGTAGTACTCGCATTTGGATATGTCAGTGGTAATAGTTTTGTCCCAACAATTTTGAAATTTGAGTC
This sequence comes from Helianthus tuberosus, assembly GCA_030545235.1. NCBI lineage: Eukaryota > Viridiplantae > Streptophyta > Magnoliopsida > Asterales > Asteraceae > Helianthus > Helianthus tuberosus. Next base: position 168,814,530 of record CM060369.1, read on the forward strand.
TGAATTCCTCGGTTCATCAACATGATTGTGATTTTTTGGACGAATTAGGGTTTAAGTTTGATTTATCGATGTGGCTTTGATAACACTTTGTTGTTTTTGAGATCGAAATCGTTGATCGAATACAATTGAATGTGAATAATGTTCTTGTGATTGAATTGGTGAGTATCAAATGAATACAAGAATGTTTGATATAGGTTTAGTATCCCCGTAGGAATAACCGCCATATCTTAGGTTATACAACAACAATAAAACATAATAATAACAATCTAAACGAATATTAAACTATATCTAATGTAGCTTATATTAATATTCCAATATAGAAACCCCAGAACACAATTTCCGTGGCTTAATCAGACTAGGAAGCGTCGTCCAAGTCCTTGTCTCACTGTCATAACTCTACCATGTCCGTGATCTTTCCATTTTGATCCACGCCACCTGCAAAGATTGCAATATTTTTAAAGCTGGCCGAGCCAAGCAACCATTTGGGTTCATTCATTGGCAGCCCTGGTGACCATGAATTTGTTAATAAACTGTACTTGTAGATACCCGGACCTAACATATCATTGCCTAAAACCAGTAGTTCAGTGCCAACTGCCATGGACTCTTTATCCGTGAGCTGGAAGCCGCTGTCAGGATCCATCACGGGTAGATTCATCTCGCTGATGGGATCAAAAGCTTCCCACATCAACTGGTCACCAGAGAAAAATAGACTCAATGTTCAATTACTTGATGAATGCTTCTTAGCCTATAAAGTTTACCACTTCTAATGAGCTCACGAAAGCTCCGGTTTAGTGACGCGATGCGAGCATAGTTGTATCTTGGCAGGGACATGAGGCTTTTCATTGTGAGGTCATGACCGATGACATGGATCAAGGAACTCATATCCAAACCTTGTTCCGTTTCCTTGATCACCTACAAGATTACAGTCATATCCAAATCTTTGAAATTTAAGGTAACTATTAGTGTGTTTGTTTGTTGATCTCTAAAAACTCATAGTTTATGTAAGGGAAGCAAAGACGGAAAAGACCAATGTATTTGCAAGAATTATATGGAGAGCAAATCTAAACCTTACAAATAATAAAGGGTTAATGGATTTTAATAATCTTAAATTTCACCTGTTGGCCGATAATAATCCCAATTTTAAAAATTCTCTCAAACGATCCCAACTTGTAAAAGATTGGCCCCATTGATCCTTTTCTAACATATACGAATTTGAACTCCTCAATAGATTCAAGTGCACATGCAGACTCCTTAATTGATTAAGTGCACCTATGTTAGAAAATGATCAAAGGGGGCCAAATTCTTACAAGTTGGGATCGTTGGAGGGAATTTTTAAAGTTTGGATTATTATTAGCCAACAAGTGGAACTTAGGATTATTAAAATCCAATAACCCAATAATAAACTTCCTTTTCTACGATACAGAATGTGATTTTGTTTATTGCTTGTAACTAATTTAACGGAAATGGCCCAAACAGTGAGTTGCAAAGCCTTTAAACACCTTAGGAGAGAGATGTCTTGGGTTCAAGTCCCACAGACGACAGGAATAAAAGAAATTTGCCGTTCAAAAAACAAAACCATTAAAAATTTTAGCCAATTATCCGTAGACCAATTGGTTTGGGGGAGGTGGGAAGGTGTACACTTGGGGTTCCTGCCCGGGAGGTCTCAGGGTCGAATCTTGTGGGGGGTGAACTGTGGCACCGGTTCAAACTGGCAATAATATGTCAACCGCGGAATTCCTACTCGTGACCTGGGTGATCAAAAGCCAAAGGCCTAACCAGGTGATCTAGCCGTTCAAAGAAAAAAAGAACGCCTCACTGTATGGAATTTTACTCAAAATCTGCCATTTCCATTAGTGAATTTTTAACAACAAGATACAAATTTTAACTGATGCTAGATTATTGAATAATGAATAGAGGTTGGATTTAAATATGAGAATTTTTTTTCTCTGAATAATTTGACATAACTATTCTATTTTTTCTTTATTGATGAAATAGGATATAGAGAGAAAGAGGGTGTATGATCAATTGAGGCCGATGTTCACCCAAATACTTGAGTCACATTTCAGTACCAAAGAGTTGATTGCTTGATTATATTCAGATACAATACAAAATAACAAGTTCAAAGCTGATAGCCATGTTTGGTATCGACGAAGTTCTGTGCTTATATTCAGATACAATACTAAAAATACATGACATAAGGAATTTAAAATACCGAAAACATTCTACTCCTACTTTTACTCATACTAATACCTAAACAATTAGAAACTAAATAAAACAAATACTTAATATATTTAATTATTATTTTACTCGTTTAGTCAATTTCACTTTAAATTTTTTCTAGACCGTCCGTTGAGATCGTCTGTGCAGCCTTCCAAACTGATGTTGTAATTTTATCAAAGATTCTAGATTCTGAAGACTGGTGCAAATACAATCACAAGAACTTTGTTGTATATCGGGTCATCGTCCCGTTAATTTGGACCGGGTATCTATACTATCTATAAAAGGAGATTAGCCGCTGACCTCGATTTGCTTACGTGTCATCCTCTGAGATATGCCACGTTGTCCATGCTGATGTCATAATTCGGATATATATATATAAATCTATAAATCTAAATAATATAATATATAATAATCTGATTTTTATTTGAGATTAGGAGGGAATTTCAAAATTGCATGGGGAGTTGTTTTGTGCCTTTAATGCATCTGAGATATCATCATATCTTCCATCTCTCTCTCTTTCTTCTTCACATTATATCCTCCATCTCTCTCTTTCTTCTTCACATTCTTAAATCTTTCATCCAGGCAAAATTTTAGGGTTTCTTCACATTCTTAAATCTTTCATCCAGATCATATCTTCCATCTCTCTCTTTCTTCTTCACATTATAATCTGTTTAATGCCTTTTTTCAGGCTCGATCTCGGTCCCTCTCCTTCTCTCACTACGAAGATGAAGTGGAGAGAGAAAGTCCTCGCCTGTGAACCTTGAACGTCTCTACTCATACCGATGAAGATGATTTTGTCATCTGAGGCTACGATGGCGAGATTTGGCCTGTTGTTGCAACATATAAACCATCGTTGCCGGCTGCCGTTCGCGGCTGTCCTAGGTAGCGTTGGCTGTAATCCATGTTCGGTCGATGATGATGAGATCGATCTCACCTAAGACCACGTTTTTTAGATTGTAAGGGATATTCAGTCAATGATGTTGATGAGATGCTTCTCACATAAGAGCCTTTTTGGCTCTTGCGATGTTTAGGTATTGATTATACCCTCAATCATTTAGGGTTTTTTGTTTCCATATTTGATTTGGGGTTTTTTCGTAAGTTGGGTTTCTGTTTATGTATTGATTACACCCTGAATTATTCAGGTAATTTGAATCTGATTTTTAAGGAAGAAAATTAGTTTAGGGTTTATTGATCGATTGAAGTTGAGCATCGTTTAATGTTGTGTTATCATGCCTTCTTGGCTCTTCCGATGTTTAGGTATTGATTATACCCTCAATCATTTAGGATTTTTTTGTTTCCATATTTGATTTGGGTTTTTTTCGTAAGTTGGGTTTCTGTTTTTGTATTGATTACACCCTGAATGATTTAGGGTTGACTGTGATGGTGAATAAAAATGAATGCAAAGTGCATTTTTCTTGTCCTTTCAAGACGAGGATATGATGATTTTGTAGATCTGAGTAAAAATTGAATGAAGATAGCATCATGGCATGGCAAGGTTGTAGGATGGCAGTTGTTCATGCAACCTCTCTTGCAACCATGGTGTTGTCATCTTTATGCACAATCTGAGCCTGGCATTCTGACAATGCGAATGTTTTGCAAGTTCACCATGAATGACCTTCGCCGACGGTGTGTTGGTGATTAAGGTTTTGAAAAGGGTCGTGTATAATCGTTGTCACATCTATACAAGAAAATGGAGTTTGGTTGGTCTGAGATGGCTATTTAGCTGTATGTGATGACGCCGGTAAGTTTTCCAATTTTTCGTTTGTAGATCGGTCACATAAAGTGACGTTTGGACCCGATTCCTGTATTTTGTTTTACAGGTGGTCGTGTGGCTATGGTGGTTTTACCAACATATCTTGGTGAATTAGACACACTGCACGTGATGTTGTTACCGAGGTACTGTTATTTTATTTATTTTTTCATGTCTTGTATTGATTAGTAATGCTATTAGGAGTTATTTATGTAATTATTCTTTTTACTCGATGTTTTTAGTTTCGTTTAATATATCGCTTTCTTGATATGTGTTTTGTGTCTGGCTTTAGATATCCAAAGTTTATTGATGCATTAAGAGATTTGGATGACTGTCTTACAATGTTGCACCTTTTCGCTGCCTTACCTGCTATAGAAAGGGAAAATATTCAAGCAGGAAGAATCCACAACCGTCGAGGGTATGCGTTGTCTCACTGAGATTTCTTCTAGCTGTATTTTTTTGTTTTTTAGATACTTTAATCAAAATTTTCTTAAAAAAGTTATAATGGAATATATGTTTCATCGAGTTAAGCCTTGAGTGGCAGTTATATATTTCCCGCACACATAAATTGCGAAAGGCTTTCATATCAGTGAAAGGAATATATTACCAGGTACAATGATTCTGTCATATCTGTTTTTTTTAATCTTTTGCACGTGTAATTTCGACTAACATGTGTTGCCAATTAACCCATGTTTAGGCAGAGGTTGAAGGTCAAAAGGTGACATGGTTGACTCCTTGATTACAACAATGCCTAATTCACAACAAGTTGTATTGAGATGAACTACTCCTAACTATCTTTATTTTGTCTACAAAATGGTGTCATTCTAGGGTGGTTACCAGAGCCATAGATGGTTCTATTGTTGTTGACAAAAAACTGTGTGGAGCTGGAGCTGTTGATACAGAAGTCGTGATAGGTACTCATCTGGTCACATAATCATCTAGACAAAGTCACAAAGGACAATTTCTTAGGTAAGAAGTGTTTACTTAAAAATAGGCATTTTGTATGGATAAAGTGCATATACTTAATCCATAAACCCCTAACTCTTTTTTTTTTGAGTTAATTGCCATTTTAGTCCCTGAGGTTTGTCCAAATTTGCCGTTTTAGTCTAAATAGTTTTTTTCGCCTCTAGGTCCCTGACTTTTCCCTTTTGTTGCTATTTTGATCACATACCCTAACTCCATCCAAAAACCCCATTTTTAACCAGCGGTATTTTGGGGATTTTAATTTTAAATCTTTTCAATTGCCATTTTGATCCAATTCTAAAAAATCAAAAAAATTCTAAAAAATCCAAAAATAAAAAAATCATAAAAATAAAAAATTCTGAAAAATAAAAAAATTCTAAAAAATCAAAAAAATTAAAAAAAAATGAAAAAAAATCATAAAAAAAATCTAAAAATAAAAAAAACTATAAAAAAAAACTCTAAAAAATCCAAAAAAATTCTAAAAATTCTAAAAAAATCAAAAAACTCTAAAAAAAAAAAATTCTAAAAAATCAAAAGAATTATAAAAAATAAAAAATTTTAAAAAATAAAAAAAATCTAAAAATCAAACAAACATATTTTAAAGTTTCAAATTCAAAAAATGACGATATATTCTTCGTCCAGACGAATATATTTTCAAGTTCTATATATTTTGTTGAGTGAATGAGTGGTCATGATTAGATAGAACCACTAACTAACTAACTAACATGCATGTTAGTTTTAGTTTATAAAATTTATATTTCATGATATTTGTATTTAGTAAATTATATTAATTGATACAAAACTAAAGATGAAAATATTATTGTAATAAATAGTTTTGCTATGAAAACATATATAAAAAGGCCAAAAGGGTGATACTTAATGTGAAAATGTAAGAATGTTTGTGAAAGATGTCAACTTAAAATGATTTTTTTTAAATGGATAAATGGATTTCTGCCGCTTTTTTAGAGTTTTTATTTTTTACCATGTTAGATTCTCTATTTTTTTAAATGGATAAATGGATTTCTGTCGTTAATCTGCTTAGAGACGGAACCAAATGTCACACCCTGACTTTTGCGGAAGCGTGGTTATTGGTGTGACTTCTTAATACCATAGCATTAAATCATAACAATGCTATATGATAAAACCCAAAGATATTCATACATAAATTTAAGTTTGAAAATACCACATCATACTTGTCTGAAATGTTGACACTGAATTCAAATTACAAACCATAACATGTTTTAAGGAGTTCACCAAGACTCGACAAAAGACCTTAAACAAACCCGAGTTTAGAAACATGTATCTCGTCCAGGAGTAAGATACATCTCCTAAACCCAACGACCTTGGATGACATCTTTTACTTATTACGCAACTTGAAACACATTCACACACCTGCCAGATCCACTTAGTTCCCTGAAATACATGTAGTTTAAAAACATCAACAAAAGTTGAGCGAGTTCATGTGTATGTGTATGAATAAACCCTTAAAGTATGTCTGTATGTATGTATGTCCCTGGTATGTAGCAATAAGGAAAGCAGATCACCAATGGTTTGCAAGGCCATTGATATGTGTGAAATGGTGCAGGAAAACTCAAACCTAGCAAATTTGTACCGGGCCTCCGGCTGGAAAACATAGTCACCCTATGGGCCACCCTGGTCCCCATGGGTGTGGGCTCGCTACACCCAAATAGATCTATCACTCATGTCCCTCGGTCCTACGACGAGGATTAATGGCCTTAAGTGTTATACCCACCGTTCACATGATCTAGCAGTAACCCTCCTTAGCTAACCATACCATGTATAAAACGTTCGTAATAATTGTAACATGTATTTCACCCCCGAAGTATAAAACTGAAAATAGTTAAAAGAAAAGGGGGACATGAACTCACTGTATTGCGTCTTCAGAGTACTGGTAACTCAAATCTCCTCAGCAAAGCAAATACGACTACCTACAGTGTACTAATGTCTATAAGACGAACGGGTCGTGCCTTTGCTTAGTATTTACCTTTTTGAGTTACGTTTCTTATGTTCCCGATATTATTCCAAGTTATAATTACTTGTTAAAATAATAATTATTTTAACCTTAAATTATATTTATTTTTGGAATAATTGTCAAACAGCATTTCTGTAACAACACTTCCCAAGTATTTATTTTCGTACTTCATTCCCAAGGATGGGGGTATTTCATACATGTATTTTAATATCATTGTATTTGTAGTTCCAAATTAATATTTTCCCTTTTTGTCAAAGTATGATATAGCTTGTAATAAAAAAAATGATACTTTCATTCCTTTTGTATCCAAAATAATATTTACCAAAAATATATTTATAACGGTATTTTCCGGAATATTTTGTAAGTTACGTTCTATCGTTCGGTTCCACAATATTATGTGTGTAACTTATATATTTATTCCTTGATATTCTTGGTATTATTTTGGATTGTAAATTTCATGGTATTTTGTTAAGTTATATTATTTTACCCTAAAATAATATAACTATTTCACCAAGTATACAAATATTCACACAAGTGTCTTTAATGTAAATATATATTCTAAATACATATTTATCCATTTTTATCTATAAAAACCAACCTCCAATATTTGTATTTTTGTTACAAAAATTATGCCAAAGTTTATATTGAAAACTTATGATCAAAATACACTTGTAAATATTTATTAGAAAATATTTTTCTAAGTGTTTATATTTTTAGAAAATTTTGCCATAGTTTCCCCTAAAAATGGAGGTGTCCATGCTGTCAAAGCATATTATTTTCTTTTCAAACATCATCATAAGCATTCAACAATCAATCCCTAAACAACTACACTTACCAAGTGCAAAAACAATGTTATTTGCACTACAACAGGAACTTGAACTTTTATTAAAAACTTGTAGGAACTTGGTAGTGTGTTTAGTAGGTTTAGTTACCCCTTAAAGTGTGTTTATTTCTTTAAAAATCTCATTCTTGAAAGATTTGAGTGTTTACAACTTGTTAGATGATTTCTCCAAAAGTCATTCTTTTGAATTTTTCTTGTAAACAAAGTGTTCTTATACTTGTTTTATCAACTCACTTTGTTTATTATTTTTCAAGAAATTACTTTATTTTTCAAGTTCATGCTTAACACATGAGGATGATCATCTTGTTTTATTACATAATCATCCTTTCTCTTGCTAGATCATGTGTTTAATCACAATCTAGCAAGCTCTTTATGATGATCAACATCATAATCTCAAGTAAATAACAAGCAAGTATCATTCATACACTAAACAACATAGTTTCATCATATGTTAAGATTATGTTCATGATTCATGTTTATGTCTTTTAATGTTCATCATGTTTAACAATGTTCATCACTTATTAACCAACTATATATGAAAGATCAAGAGTTTATAAGGGCCTTACTACTAGCACAAGGCTAGGGAAGAACAAAAGACGATGGTGATGACAAATGTGGAGGATAAAAGCAATCGGGAAAGGTCCTTCAAGATCCAAGAGTATCGGGCTTCCTTAAACACATTGTTACACCTTAGAATGATCTTGGAATGGTTGGATGATGGATGAAAATGGTGGTGGTGGTGGTGCTATGTTTCGGCCGAGAATGGGAGAGGAAGAAGGAGAGAGTTGTGGTGTTGGGTGTGTTGTGAAAATGATCCATCATGTTTACTTATAATCTCAATTTTGAGTATTGTCCATTGGGTTTTATGTTCCCTAAGTACACACAAAATCTTCTAATAGATCATTTGAGATCACATAGGATCTTAGCAAGATTGTGGGGATCAAGGGTGGGGCCACATGTGACCGTCCACCATGGGGGGGGGGGTAATTAGTTGGGTTTTGATGTTAAGTTAGATGTTTAGTTAGGATCTTAAGTGTATTAGTTAGTGTTTAAGTGTATTATGTGATATATAGTGTGTTAGGGTGTTCGGGGATCATAACTAGCTCAGAAACATTAAAACAATGCTTCTAGTATAATTTTGGTGTTTCGGGTAATGTCTGGTTGTTCGGTTAGATACCGGTTCGTTAAAGTGTCAAACTATATCGTTTAGTGATCTTTAGGTACCCTTTTGTGACACTTTTCATTCCCGACACTTAGGAAAGCATTCAGGACCATTTTGCCATATTTTTGCATGTTACTAGTTTGTTAAATTGCTGAATTTTGCTGAAATATGCAGAATTCTGCACTTAAAGTGGGTTTTAGGCACTTTCCGGCACTTAAACTATCACCTAGTGAAGCAGTTTTGTGGTCCTTACTTCCCTACACACTATACTAGTGTAGAACTTGGTTTCTGGCTCATACTGGGTCTCAAAACATTGTATGTCTATGTACTGAACCCTGTCAGCATATTCCTGTTTTATCCGTTAACTGTGCTAACTGTGCTTTGTGCATCATGTATGTCAATAAGGTTTGCATGTAAAAATGATGTGGCAATATGAAATGTGATGCACATGTATGTATGATACAGAAATCAGAAAGCAGTTTAAGTTATCAGTTCTAATTCAGCACAGTAATTAAGCACTAATTTACATTAATTAAATTGTACGGATACCTGGATTTTTGACGGTTGTCACATTCTCCCCCTGTTAAGAAAATTTCGTCCCGAAATTTTAGTTCTGCTACTAGTTGCAGGGGTTTTGGGGGAACAAATGTGGGTATTTTGCTTTCATGCGATCCTCGCGCTCCCAAGTAAACTCTGGGCCGTGACGCGCATTCCAACGCACCTTGACGAGTTTAACACTACTCATGCGTGTCTTGTTAACCTTCCAATCAGTAACCTCAACAGGTTCTTCAGTAAAGTGGAGTGTGTCGTCAATGTGGACTTCATCGGTAGGAATGACAACTGTTTCTTGAGTTGGACTCTTTTTCAGATTAGATACATGAAATGTGTCATGAACTCCATTCAGTTCTGCGGGTATATCCAACTTGTAAGCTACAAGACCAATCCTCTCTAGGATTTTGAATGGTCCAATGTATCGCGGATTCAACTTCCCACGCTTCCCAAAGCGTGCTACACCCTTCCAGGGTGAGACCTTTAACAAAACCATATCTCCTACCTCAAACTCCAGAGGTTTCGTTATTCGGTCCGCATAACTCTTTTGTCTATCATGAGCCGCCTTGATGCGTTCTCGGATCTGCATAATCTTATCAGTAGTCTCTTGAAGCAATTCAGGACCAACAAGCTGTCTATCACCCGCGTCTGCCTAGCACAACGGTGATCGACACTTGCGTCCATAGAGAGCTTCAAATGGTGCAGCTTGGATACTCGCATGGTAACTGTTGTTGTACGAGAATTCTACCAAGGGTAAGTGAGTGTCCCAACTACCACCCAAATCCGTCACGCAAGCTCGTAACATATCTTCCAACGTTTGAATCGTTCGTTCGCTCTGGCCATCAGTATGCGGATGGAATGCAGTACTCAGATTCAACTGAGAACCAAAGGCTTCTTGGAAGGATTGCCAAATCCTTGACACGAACCTTCCGTCTCTATCAGAAATAATTGAGAGAGGCACTCCATGTCGTGCAACTATCTCTCTCAGGTATAGCTCAGCAAGCTTGCTAGTATTGTCTTTCTCCTTGATCGGCAAAAAGTGTGCGGATTTCGTCAGACGGTCCACGATTACCCAAATCGTATTGTGACCTCTGGGTGTCCTTGGTAACTTCGTTATAAAGTCCATTGAAATATGCTCCCATTTCCACATGGGTATTTCAGGTTGTTGCAGAAGACCTGAAGGCTTCTGATATTCGGCCTTTACTTTGGCGCAAGTCAAACATTTGCCAACATACGTTGCAACATCACCCTTTAATTTCGGCCACCAGTAGAAATCCTTTAAATCTTGGTAGATTTTATCCGATCCTGGATGGATCGAGTACCGTGATTTGTGAGCTTCATAAAAAATAACGTCTCGTAGACCACCGAAGAGGGGAACCCAAATTCTTCCCATGAAGCACAACGTTCCTTCCTCGTTTGGTACCAACTGTTTCTCCAACCCACGGAGATACTCATCCTCAAGATTCTTTTCCTTAAGAGCTTCTCTCTGCGCAGCACGAATGCGCAACGAGAGGTCCGTTTGAATAATCATTTCCAAAGCCCTAACCCTTATGGGCTTGATTCTTTCTTTCCGACTCAGGGCATCAGCGACCACATTCGCCTTCCCTGGGTGATACTAGATCTCACAATCATAATCATTTAACAACTCTACCCATCGTCTCTGTCTCATGTTAAGCTCTTTCTGATCGAATATATGCTGTAAGCTCTTGTGATCAGTAAAGATTGCCATACAAGTAATGTCGCTAGATTTTTAAAGCAAACACCACAGTGCCTAGTTCCAAATCATGTGTGGTGTAGTTCTTCTCATGAACCTTCAACTGGCGTGAAGCATAGGCTATAACTTTCTGTCGCTGCATCAGCACGCAACCTAAACCTTGACGGGAGGCGTCACAATATACCACGAATTCGTTAGTGCCTTCGGGTAGGGATAAGATGGGTGCATCGCAAAGCTTGTTTTTTAACAACTGGAATGCTTCTTCTTGCTTGTCTCCCCATTCATACTTCTTGTCTTTCTGTGTGAGGGAGGTCAAAGGTTGAGCGATTTTCGAGAAATCCTCAATAAATGTGCGGTAATATCCTGCCAAACCTAGAAACTGACGGATCTCGGTTGGCGTCTTCGGAGTCTCCCAATTCTTGATCGCCTCGATCTTTGTGGGATCCACAAGGATTCCATCTCTGTTAACCACGTGACCAAGGAACTGAACCTCGCGCAACCAGAACTCGCACTTCGAGAACTTTGCGTACAATTTCTCTTCCTTGAGCAGCTCTAAGATAGCTCTTAGATGTTGCTCATGTTCTTCCTTCGTCTTCGAGTAGATCAAAATATCATCAATGAACACGATCACAAACTTATCGAGGTACGGCTTACAAACTCTATTCATCAAGTCCATGAAAACTGCTAGCGCGTTCGTCAGACCAAACGGCATAACCAGAAACTCGTAGTGCCCATATCGAGTCCTAAAGGCCGTCTTTGGAATACTCTCCTCTTGAATTCTCAACTGGTGATAACCTGATCAAAGATCGATCTTGGAGTAACAACTCGAACTTTGTAGTTGATCGAACAGGTCATCAATCCTCAGCAAAGGATACGGATTCTTAATGGTCAATTTGTTAAGCTCCCGGTAGTCGATACACATGCGGAAACTACCATCCTTCTTCTTAACGAACAGAACTGGAGCTCCCCAAGGCGAGAAGCTTGGTCTGATAAATCCCTTGTCTAATTACTCCTGAAGTTGTGTTGACAGCTCTTGCAATTCCTGAAGGCGCAAGTCGATAAGGTGCCTTACCTACAGGCGTAGCGCCTGGAACTAAGTCAATGTGAAACTCGACTTTCCTTTGCGGCGGAAATCCTGGCAAGTCTTCGGGGAAGACTTTAGGATATTCCTTCACGACTGGAATGTCTTTCAGCTTTGGCTCAATGGCTTCTTTGTCCACAATGTGTGCCAAGAAGGTGACACATCCTTTCTACAAACACTTTCGAGCCTTTAAACAACTAATGATCCTTAGAGGCGTATCGTGCTACTCTCCATGTACCATAACCGTTTCTTCATTCACCATCGGAATGCGAATGACCTTCTCATGACATACGATCTCTGCTCGGTTGCTTGACAACCAATCCATCCCACTACCACGTCGAAGCTTCCCAACTCGACTGGCAGCAGGTCAAGCATAAACTCGTGCTCTCCCAGTTCTATCACGCAACCTCTAATGACTTCGTTCGCTTCAACTAGCTTTCCATTTGCTAGTTCTATCGAATACGGAATGTCTAGCTTACTAGCTACCAACCCAAGTATATTCTTAAATTCTAGCGATACAAAACTATAATCGGCACCGGTATCAAATAGTACGGATGCAAAGCGTTGGTTGATAGGGAACGTACCAGTGACCACATTTTTTTAAATGGATAAATGGATTTCTGTCGTTAATCTGCTTAGAGACGGAACCAAATGTCACACCCTGACTTTTGCGGAAGCGTGGTTATTGGTGTGACTTCTTAATACCATAGCATTCAATCATAACAATGCTATATGATAAAACCCAAAGATATTCATACATAAATTTAAGTTTGAAAATACCACATCATACTTGTCTGAAATGTTGACACTGAATTCAAATTACAAACCATAACATGTTTTAAGGAGTTCACCAAGACTCGACAAAAGACCTTAAACAAACCCGAGTTTAGAAACATGTATCTCGTCCAGGAGTAAGATACATCTCCTAAACCCAACGACCTTGGATGACATCTTTTACTTATTACGCAGGTTGAAACACATGCACACACCTGCCAGATCCACTTAGTTCCCTGAAATACATGTAGTTTAAAAACATCAACAAAAGTTGAGCGAGTTCATGTGTATGTGTATGAATAAACCTTTAAAGTATGTCTGTATGTATGTATGTCCCTGGTATGTAGCAATAAGGAAAACAGATCACCAATGGTTTGCAAGGCCATTGATATGTGTGAAATGGTGCAGGAAAACTCAAACCTAGCAAATTTGTACCGGGCTTCCGGCTGGAAAACATAGTCACCCTATGGGCCACCCTGGTCCCCATGGGTGTGGGCTCGCTACACCCAAATAGATCTATCACTCATGTCCCTCGGTCCTACGACGAGGATTAATGGCCTTAAGTGTTATACCCACCGTTCACATGATCTAGCAGTAACCCTCCTTAGCTAACCATACCATGTATAAAACGTTCGTAATAATTGTAACATGTATTTCACCCCCGAAGTATAAAACTGAAAATAGTTAAAAGAAAAGGGGGACATGAACTCACTGTATTGCGTCTTCAGTACTGGTAACTCAAATCTCCTCAGCAAAGCAAATACGACTACCTACAGTGTACTAACGTCTATTAGACGAACGGGTCGTGCCTTTGCTTAGTATTTACGTTTTTGAGTTATGTTTCTTATGTTCCCGATATTATTCCAAGTTATAATTACTTGTTAAAATAATAATTATTTTAACCTTAAATTATATTTATTTTTGGAATAATTGTCAAACAGTATTTCTGTAACAACACTTCCCAAGTATTTATTTTCGTACTTCATTCCCAAGGATGGGGGTATTTCATACATGTATTTTAATATCATTGTATTTGTAGTTCCAAATTAATATTTTCCCTTTTTGTCAAAGTATGATATAGCTTGTAATAAAAAAAAAATCATACTTTCATTCCTTTTGTATCCAAAATAATATTTACCAAAAATATATTTATAACGGTATTTTCCAGAATATTTTGTAAGTTACGTTCTATCGTTCGGTTCCACAATATTATGTGTGTAACTTATATATTTATTCCTTGATATTCTTGGTATTATTTTGGATTGTAAATTTCATGGTATTTTGTTAAGTTATATTATTTTACCCTAAAATAATATAACTATTTCCCCAAGTATACAAATATTCACACAAGTGTCTTTAATGTAAATATATATTCTAAATACATATTTATCCATTTTTATCTATAAAAACCAACCTCCAATATTTGTATTTTTGTTACAAAAATTGTGCCAAAGTTTATATTGAAAACTTATGATCAAAATACACTTGTAAATATTTATTAGAAAATATTTTTCTAAGTGTTTATATTTTTAGAAAATTTTGCCATAGTTTCCCCTAAAAATGGAGGTGTCCATGCTGTCAAAGCATATTATTTTCTTTTCAAACATCATCATAAGCATTCAACAATCAATCCCTAAACAACTACACTTACCAAGTGCAAAAACAATGTTATTTTCACTACAACAGGAACTTGAACTTTTATTAAAAACTTGTAGGAACTTGGTAGTGTGTTTAGTAGGTTTAGTTACCCCTTAAAGTGTGTTTATTTCTTTAAAAATCTCATTCTTGAAAGATTTGAGTGTTTACAACTTGTTAGATGATTTCTCCAAAAGTCATTCTTTTGAATTTTTCTTGTAAACAAAGTGTTCTTATACTTGTTTTATCAACTCACTTTGTTTATTATTTTTCAAGAAATCACTTTATTTTTCAAGTTCATGCTTAACACATGAGGATGATCATCTTGTTTTATTACATAATCATCCTTTCTCTAGCTAGATCATGTGTTTAATCACAATCTAGCATGCTCCATATGATGATCAACATCATAATCTCAAGTAAATAACAAGCAAGTATCATTCATACACTAAACAACATAGTTTCATCATATGTTAAGATTATGTTCATGATTCATGTTTATGTCTTTTAATGTTCATCATGTTTAACAATGTTCATCACTTATTAACCAACTATATATGAAAGATCAAGAGTTTATAAGGGCCTTACTACTAGCACAAGGCTAGGGAAGAACAAAAGACGATGGTGATGACAAATGTGGAGGATAAAAGCAATCGGGAAAGGTCCTTCAAGATCCAAGAGTATCGGGCTTCCTTAAACACATTGTTACACCTTAGAATGATCTTGGAATGGTTGGATGATGGATGAAAATGGTGGTGGTGGTGCTATGTTTCGGTTGAGAATGGGAGAGGAAGAAGGAGAGAGTTGTGGTGTTGGGTGTGTTGTGAAAATGATCCATCATGTTTACTTATAATCTCAATTTTGAGTATTGTCCATTGGGTTTTATGTTCCCTAAGTACACACAAAATCTTCTACTAGATCATTTGAGATCACATAGGATCTTAGCAAGATTGTGGGGATCAAGGGTGGGGCCACATGTGACCGTCCACCATGGGAGGGGGGGTAATTAGTTGGGTTTTGATGTTAAGTTAGATGTTTAGTTAGGATCTTAAGTGTATTAGTTAGTGTTTAAGTGTATTATGTGATATATAGTGTGTTAGGGTGTTCGGGGATCATAACTAGCTCAGAAACATTAAAACAATGCTTCTAGTATAATTTTGGTGTTTCGGTTAATGTCCGGTTGTTCGGTTAGATACTGGTTCGTTAAAGTGTCAAACTATATCGTTTAGTGATCTTTAGGTACCCTTTTCTGACACTTTTCATTCCCGACACTTAGGAAAGCATTCAGGACCATTTTGCCATATTTTTGCATGTTACTAGTTTGTTAAATTGCTGAATTTTGCTGGAATATGCAGAATTCTGCACTTTAAGTGGGTTTTAGGCACTTTCCAGCACTTAAACTATCACCTAGTGAAGCAGTTTTGTGGTCCTTACTTCCCTACACACTATACTAGTGTAGAACTTGGTTTCTGGCTCATACTGGGTCTCAAAACATTGTCTGTCTATGTACTGAACCCCGTCAGCATATGCCTGTTTTATCCGTTAACTGTGCTAACTGTGCTTTGTGCATCATGTATGTCAATAAGGTTTGCATGTAAAAATGATGTGGCAATATGAAATGTGATGCACATGTATGTATGATTCAGAAATCAGAAAGCAGTTTAAGTCATCAGTTCTAATTCAGCACAGTCATTAAGCACTAATTTATATTAATTAAATTGTATGGATACCTGGATTTTTGACGGTTGTCACATTCTCCCCCTGTTAAGAAAATTTCGTCCCGAAATTTTAGTTCTGCTACTAGTTACAGGGGTTTTGGGGGAACAAATGTGGGTATTTTGCTTTCATGCAATCCTCGCGCTCCCAAGTAAACCCTGGGCCATGACGTGCATTCCAACGCACCTTGACGAGTTTAACACTACTCATGCGTGTCTTGTTAACCTTCCAATCAGTAACCTCAACAGGTTCTTCAGTAAAGAGGAGTGTGTCGTCAATGTGGACTTCATCGGCAGGAATGACAACTGTTTCTTGAGACTCTTTTTCAGATTAGATACATGAAATGTGTCATGAACTCCATTCAGTTCTGCGGGTATATACAACTTGTAAGCTACAAGACCAATCCTCTCTAGGATTTTGAATGGTCCAATGTATCACGGATTCAACTTCCCACGCTTCCTAAAGCGTGCTACACCCTTCCAGGGTGAGACCTTTAACAAAACCATATCTCCTACCTCAAACTCCAGAGGTTTCCTTCTTCGGTCCGCATAACTCTTTTGTCGATCATGAGCCGCCTTGATGCTTTCTCCGATCTGCATAATCTTATCAGTAGTCTCTTGAAGCAATTCAGGACCAACAAGCTGTCTATCACCCGCGTCTGCCTAGCACAACGGTGATCGACACTTGCGTCCATAGAGAGCTTCAAATGGTGCAGCTTGGATACTCGCATGGTAACTGTTGTTGTACGAGAATTCTACCAAGGGTAAGTGAGTGTCCCAACTACCACCCAAATCCGTCACGCAAGCTCGTAACATATCTTCCAACGTTTGAATCGTTCGTTCGCTCTGGCCATCAGTATGCGGATGGAATGCAGTACTCAGATTCAACTGAGAACCAAAGGCTTCTTGGAAGGATTGCCAAATCCTTGACACGAACCTTCCGTCTCTATCAGAAATAATTAAGAGAGGCACTCCATGTCGTGCAACTATCTCTCTCAGGTATAGCTCAGCAAGCTTGCTAGTGTTGTCTTTCTCCTTGATCGGCAAAAAGTGTGCGGATTTCGTCAGACGGTCCACGATTACCCAAATCGTATTGAGACCTTTGGGTGTCCTTGGTAACTTCGTTATAAAGTCCATTGAAATATGCTCCCATTTCCACATGGGTATTTCAGGTTGTTGCAGAAGACCTGAAGGCTTCTGATATTCGGCCTTTACTTTGGCGCAAGTCAAACATTTGCCAACATACGTTGCAACATCACCCTTTAATTTCGGCCACCAGTAGAAATCCTTTAAATCTTGGTAGATTTTATCCGATCCTGGATGGATCGAGTACCGTGATTTGTGAGCTTCATAAAAAAAAACGTCTCGTAGACCACCGAAGAGGGGAACCCAAATTCTTCCCATGAAGAACAACGTTCTTTCCTCGTTTGGTACCAACTGTTTCTCCAACCCACGGAGATACTCATCCTCAAGATTCTTTTCCTTAAGAGCTTCTCTCTGCGCGGCACGAATGCGCAACGAGAGGTCCGTTTGAATAATCATTTCCAAAGCCCTAACCCTTATGGGCTTGATTCTTTCGTTCCGAATCAGGTCATCGGCGACCACATTCGCCTTCCCTGGGTGAAACTTGATATCACAATCATAATCATTTAACAACTCTACCCATCGTCTCTGTCTCATGTTAAGCTCTTTCTGATCGAATATATGCTGTAAGCTCTTATGATCAGTAAAGATTGTGCATCGCGTGCCATACAAGTAATGTCGCTAGATTTTTAAAGCAAACACCACAGTGCCTAGTTCCAAATCATGTGTGGTGTAGTTCTTCTCATGAACCTTCAACTGGCGTGAAGCATAGGCTATAACTTTCTGTCACTGCATCAGTACGCAGCCTAAACCTTGACGCGAGGCGTCACAATATACCACGAATTCGTTAGTGCCTTCGGGTAGGGATAAGATGGGTGCATCGCAAAGCTTGTTTTTTAACAATTGGAATGCTTCTTCTTGCTTGTCTCCCCATTCATACTTCTTGTCTTTCTGTGTGAGGGAGGTCAAAGGTTGAGCGATTTTCGAGAAATCCTCAATAAATCTGCGGTAATATCCTGCCAAACCTAGAAACTGACGGATCTCGGTTGGCGTCTTTGGAGTCTCCCAATTCTTGATCGCCTCGATCTTTGTGGGATCCACATGGATTCCATCTCTGTTAACCACGTGACCAAGGAACTGAACCTCGCACAACCAGAACTCACACTTCGAGAACTTTGCGTACAATTTCTCTTCCTTGAGCAGCTCTAAGATAGCTCTTAGATGTTGCTCATGTTCTTCCTTCGTCTTCGAGTAGATCAAAATATCATTAATGAACACGATCACAAACTTATCGAGGTACGGCTTACAAACTCTATTCATCAAGTCCATGAAAACTGCTGGCGCGTTCGTCAGACCAAACGGCATAACCAGAAACTCGTAGTGCCCATATCGAGTCCTAAAGGCCGTCTTTGGAATACTCTCCTCTTGAATTCTCAACTGGTGATAACCTGATCAAAGATCGATCTTGGAGTAACAACTCGAACCTTGTAGTTGATCAAACAGGTCATCAATCCTCAGCAAAGGATACCGATTCTTAATGGTCAATTTGTTAAGCTCCCGGTAGTCGATACACATGCGGAAACTACCATCCTTCTTCTTAACGAACAGAACTGGAGCTCCCCAAGGCGAGAAGCTTGGTTTGATAAATCCCTTGTCTAATAACTCCTGAAGTTGTGTTGACAGCTCTTGCATTTCTGAAGGCGCAAGTCGATAAGGTGCCTTACCTACAGGCGTAGCGTCAAGAACTAAGTCAATGTGAAACTCGACTTGCCTTTGCGGCGGAAATCCTGGCAAGTCTTCGGGGAAGACTTCAGGATATTCCTTCACGACTGGAATGTCTTTCAGCTTTGGCTCAACGGCTTCTTTGTCCACAATGTGTGCCAAGAAGGCGACACATCCTTTCTAGAAACACTTTCGAGCCTTTAAACAACTAATGATCCTTAGAGGCGTATCGTGCTTCTCTCCATGTACCACAACCGTTTCTTCATTCACCATCGGAATGCGAATGACCTTCTCATGACATACGATCTCTGCTCGGTTGCTTGACAACCAATCCATCCCACTACCACGTCGAAGCTTCCCAACTCGACTGGCAGCAGGTCAAGCGTAAACTCGTGCTCTCCCAGTTCTATCACGCAACCTCTAATGACTTCGTTCGCTTCAACTAGCTTTCCATTTGCTAGTTCTATCGAATACGGAATGTCTAGCATACTAGCTACCAACCCAAGTATATTCTTAAATTCTAGCGATACAAAACTATAATCGGCACCGGTATCAAATAGTACGGATGCAAAGCGTTGGTTGATAGTGAACGTACCAGTGACCACATTTGGATCTTGGCGAGCTTCCCTCACTCCGATGTTGAAAACCCTTCCCTGAGCTTGACTGAGCTTTGGGCACTCTCTCTTGAAATGCCCCACGTCTCCACAATTAAAACAACCTGGTCCTAGACCATTACCGTTCCCATTACCACCTTGATTGTTATTCGCTCCACGGTTTCCATTTCCAGTTTGATTCCCAAAATTACCACGATTTCCGTTACCACCATTTCCTCCATGAGAGCGGTTCCCATACCCATTTCCACCACGGTTGTTGTTTCCATTACCACTGCCATAACCCCTCTGACCACCAAGACCAGCACCAGTACCATCCCAGCATGTCTCCTTCGAATAGCCAACCTTCCCACAAGACTCACATTTCCTAAATCTGCACTGGCCGGAATGATGGTACTGGCATACATCACATTTGGGCAGAGCGCCCATGTAACCTTTTCCTTTGTTTTCAACCCCAGTCTTGGCTTCCACTGGTAAGTTCACATCCTTCTTCTTGTTGGCGCTGCTGGTACCCTTCTTAAAGTTTGAGAACTTCCTTTTGTTCTCACCGGATGACTCAACGTGAGTCTCCTTCTTCTACTGGTCAGAGATCGAAAACTTGTTTAACCTGATAGCTTCTTCAGTCAGTGATACACTCAGACCAATAGCCTCAGTGATTGTAGCAGGCTTTGACGTTGTCACCATACTCATAATCTGAGGTGCCAACCCCCAAATAAAACGCTCAATGCGCTGGAATTCCGGATCAACCATGTATGGTACCACGCGAGATAAGTCGTGAAATCTCTGCACGTATTCGGTAATCTTCGGGCCGTCCATCTTGAGGTTCCAGAATTCAGTTTCCAGCTTTTGGATTTCAGCCCTGGAGCAGTATTTCTTTCGCATGAGCTCCTTTATTTCATCCCATGTCATGGCATAAGCAGCTTCTTCTACCAGGGCCTGGACTAGGAGATTCCACCATGATAATGCTCCATCTAAGAACAATCCAAAGATATAGGTGACTTGGTGTTGCGGAGCACACTTGCTCATTCTTATCACATAATCAGTCTTCTCTGTCCATCTGACAAAAGCTACAGCACCCCAGGTGCCGTCGAAATTTAGAGGCTTACAGTCTAGAAACTGTTTATAGGTACAGTCTGTACAAGTAACATCATTCACATAAAGCATTAGCGATCGCACATGAAATATCCAAATGTAACGTAATGTTTCTTTAATGACTCAAACATTACCAAGAGGTGGGTTGCTTCCCGAGGTACCTTCGCTATGCTCGAAGCGTAAGGCCTCGTGTTGTGCTATCGCTCGTGAAATCCGTTCTTGTAACTCGGCCTCAGTCGTAGGCAGTGTGTTGTCTCTTCGAGGAGGCATCTTCTATAAGAAGTTTGTATAGGTCAGGTCTTATGCATATAAGTATGTAGTATGCGTATGAAATAACATTTATCAACGCAAGAAAACACATAACATCCCATGTTATAACACAAACAAGTAATCCAACAACGTATATAATGAGAATGTTGCGATTGAGCTTTCATATATCAATGACCACAATTACAGTTTTATAAGTTCATCAAATGTATCATATCACAACAAAAAGGACTACAGGGTTACATCACCCTTGTCCAAAATATCCATCATACTACAACAATAAAAAGTCAAAGGTGAAAAAGTGGTCGTCAAAAGGCTGTGCAATCTGGGATCAATAGCTGCACTCTCACCAAAAGTATGCTACCTGCATAAAACCAAAAACTGCTATGCTGATGGTGGAGGAGGAGGTGGAGGAACGAAAAGCAAACTACGCAGATGCGCTTGCTCCTTCTCGAGGGCATGAACATGACGCAACAGATAGCTGATCTGCTGCTCCATAGTGAGGAAACGAACATCAAAATCTGGGTATGGTAAAAGAGGAGCGGGTGGAGTCGCGAATGGTGACTGACAAGTGCAAGGTGGAGGACGCGGAATCCTCTCAAGATCCATGACTCTGCGATACAACATCTCCTACTGGAGCTGTAAGGACAAAAGCAGATCATCTCTCGTGTATCCAGTGCAATGGAAGGGATGATATGGATCAGAAACAGGCATCGTGTTGGGCGGAAACCAAATCAGTGGCTTGACCGATGGTGCAGAAGCAAAAGGTGCAGTATGTGTAAACTGAGGCATGAAGGGAAAAGCTGCTGACACAGGAGGAATATGACCGGGCTGCTGACTCGATGGACCCTCCCCTGGACGGGGAGGTGGAATATCCTGTAAGAACGTGACTGGTAAATCAGTGCGGTGTGTGTCTGATATATGTGGGTGAAACGGGGCGGTGCCAACGGGTGCATGTGTAGGTGCAGGTGGGGGAGTAACAGGTCTAACAAAAGGAGGCAAGTCATCGTCGTCCTCAATCCACCCATTGTGGGTGAATGTATAACGGGGATCTACATGGTCAGCAAAAGGAGCATGGTCTGCGGGTGCAGGTAGAGGTAGAGGGTCAGGTAACAGTGGTGCAACAACTGGAATGTCAACGAGGTCATGCTTCGGTAGAGGATCATGAGCAGGTATGGGCTCGGGTGCAATCAAAGGCTCATGGTCAGCTGGTGCAACCTCAAGATCAGCGGGTATATCAAAGAGCTGATCGTCAGGAACGACAGGTGCCTCAAAAGGCTGATCATCGGGGACAAACTCAATCTCATGCTCAGGATCGAAGTCGTGTGGAAAGACAGGATTAAACTCATCATCAAACTCGAAGTCCTGCGGAGGAACAGGTGTGGCAGACATAGCTGTGTCAGAATCAGAATCTGTGGGATAACGCTGTAATCCCAGTGCGTGTAGAGTAGTAGATGACACAGACTCGAAAGAATCAGGACCAGAATGGTCAGACGAAATCTCAATGACAGGAATCTCAATAAGCGGAATAGCAATGACATCGTCGACTGGAATCTCGACAAGTGGAGCGACAATGGCATCATCGACTGGAGCTCCATCATCCTGGGCACCCTCAGGGGGACCCTCAATAAAAAGATCGATGTCGTCGTTAGACATGGCATCAACAGGCAGATCCTCGAGAGGAAATGCAGCAAGAAGAAAAGGAGCAGGGATCTGAACAAGAAGTAGATCCTCGCCAGGAAGACCATCAGCTAGCGGTATATCATCGCCAAAATCTGGTAAAGCAAACGGCTGGAAATCATCATCGTCGTCACTCGTAGTATCAGATGTAAAAACCTCATCCTCTGGGATGATCTCATCATCATAAACTATGGCCATAGGGTGTACGGTATCTGATACTCCACTATCAGAAGAGGACATGGTGTCTGTAACAAAACAATCACAACATATGCACATATATCAACAATCATCAAATAAGCATGTAGGCACTAACAATGTAAGCATGTATGCATCCTAGCCTTCCCAAGACTATCCCACCCAGCCTCTCAGACTGAACTACTTAGTCTCTCAGACTAAACCTCCCAGTTTCTCAAACTGAGCTACCCAGCCTTTCAGGCTGAACCTCCCAGTCTCTCAGACTACCCCAACTAGTCTCTTAGACTACCAAGTCTCTCAGACTGCACTACCCAGCTAGTCTCTCAGACTAACTCCCCAGTCTCTCAGACTGCTCTACCCAGCTAGTCTCTCAGACTAACTCCCCAGTCTCTCAGACTGAATTATAAACGAATTCTTTGAAATGTGTTTTGTGTCTTTTATTTGTAAAAATGTTTGTTTCATGGATCTGGACATTTCGTGAGAGCCATAATGATCGTAGTCTAGACTCGAGAAAGAATCCTAGTTCGCTACGATCGAAGCTCTGATACCAAGCTGTCACACCCTGACTTTTGCGAAAGCGTGGTTATTGGTGTGACTTCTTAATACCATAACATTCAATCATAACAATGCAATATGATAAAACCCAAAGATATTCATCCATAAATTTAAGTTTGAAAATACCACATCATACTTGTCTGAAATGTTGACACCGAATTCAAATTACAAACCATAACATGTTTTAAGGAGTTCACCAAGACTCGACAAAAGACCTTAAACAAACCCGAGTTTAGAAACATGTATCTCGTCCAGGAGTAAGATACATCTCCTAATCCCAACGACCTTGGATGACATCTTTTATTTATTACGCAGCTTGAAACACATGCACACACCTGCCGGATCCACTTAGTTCCCTGAAATACATGTAGTTTAAAAACATCAACAAAAGTTGAGCGAGTTTATGTGTATGTGTATGAATAAACCTTTAAAGTATGTCTGTATGTATGTATGTCCCTGGTATGTAGCAATAAGGAAAACAGATCACCAATGGTTTGCAAGGCCATTGATATGTGTTAAATGGTGCAGGAAAACTCAAACCTAGCAAATTTGTACCGGGCCTCCGGCTGGAAGACATAGTCACCCTATGGGCCACCCTGGTCCCCATGGGTGTGGGCTCGCTACACCCAAATAGATCTATCACTCATGTCCCTAGGTCCTACGACGAGGATTAATGGCCTTAAGTGTTATAACCACCGTTCACATGATCTAGCAGTAACCCTCCTTAGCTAACCATACCATGTATAAAACGTTCGTAATAATTGTAACATGTATTTCACCCCCGAAGTATAAAATTGAAAATAGTTAAAAGAAAAGGGGGACATGAACTCACTGTATTGCGTCTTCAGTACTGGTAACTCAAATCTCCTTAGCAAATACGACTACCTACAGTGTACTAACGTCTATTAGACGAACGGATCGTGCCTTTGCTTAGTATTTACGTTTTTGAGTTACGTTTCTTATGTTCCCTATATTATTCCAAGTTATAATTATTTGTTAAAATAATAATTATTTTAACCTTAAATTATATTTATTTTTGGAATAATTGTCAAACAGCATTTCTGTAACAACACTTCCCAAGTATTTATTTTCGTACTTCCTTCCCAAGGATGGGGGTATTTCATACATGTATTTTCGTATCATTGTATTTGAAGTTCCAAATTAATATTTTCCCTTTTTTTCAAAGTATGATATAGCTTGTAATAAAAAAAAATCATACTTTCATTCCTTTTGTATCCAAAATAATATTTACCAAAAATATATTTATAACGGTATTTTCCAGAATATTTTGTAAGTTACGTTTTATTGTTCGGTTCCACAATATTATGTGTGTAACTTATATATTTATTCCTTGATATTCTTGGTATTATTTTGGATTGTAAATTTCATGGTATTTTGTTAAGTTATATTATTTTACCCTAAAATAATATAACTATTTCACCAAGTATACAAATATTCACACAAGTGTCTTTAATGTAAATATATATTCTAAATACATATTTATCCATTTTTATCTATAAAAACCAACCTCCAATATTTGTATTTTTGTTACAAAAATTATGCCAAAGTTTATATTGAAAACTTATGATCAAAATACACTTGTAAATATTTATTAGAAAATATTTTTCTAAGTGTTTATATTTTTAGAAAATTTTGCCATAGTTTCCCCTAAAAATGGAGGTGTCCATGCTATCAAAGCA
Organism: Helianthus tuberosus; assembly: GCA_030545235.1. Classification (NCBI taxonomy): domain Eukaryota; kingdom Viridiplantae; phylum Streptophyta; class Magnoliopsida; order Asterales; family Asteraceae; genus Helianthus; species Helianthus tuberosus. The sequence continues at coordinate 168,839,832 of CM060369.1, forward strand.
TATTATTTTCTTTTCAAAAATCATCATAAGCATTCAACAATCAATCCCTAAACAACTACACTTACAAAGTGCAAAAACAATGTTATTTGCACTACAACAGGAACTTGAACTTTTATTAAAAACTTGTAGGAACTTGGTAGTGTCTTTAGTAGGTTTAGTTACCCCTTAAAGTGTGTTTATTTCTTTAAAAATCTCATTCTTGAAAGATTTGAGTGTTTATACCTTGTTAGATGATTTCTCCAAAAATCATTCTTTTGAATTTTTCTTGTAAACAAAGTGTTCTTATACTTGTTTTATCACCAAAAGTAGTGTAAGTTTAAGTAAGAGCCAAGATCTTCTAAAAATCATATTTTGAACTTGGTTCTTTTGGAAAACCATTCATAAATCTTAGATCTATTAGATTATCAACTCACTTTGTTTATTATTTTTCAAGAAATCACTTTATTTTTCAAGTTCATGCTTAACACATGAGGATGATCATCTTGTTTTATAACATAATCATCCTTTCTCTTGCTAGATCATGTGTTTAATCACAATCTAGCAAGCTCCTTATGATGATCAACATTATAATCTCAAGTAAATAACAAGCAAGTATCATTCATACACTAAACAACATAGTTTCATCATATGTTAAGCTTATGTTCATGATTCATGTTTATGTCTTTTAATGTTCATCATGTTTAACAATGTTCATCACTTATTAACCAACTATATATGAAAGATCAAGAGTTTATAAGGGCCTTACTACTAGCACAAGGCTAGGGAAGAACACAAGATGATGGTGATGACAAATGTGGAGGATAAAAGCGATCAGGAGAGGTCCTTCAAGATCCAAGAGTATCGGGCTTCCTTAAACACCTTGTTACACCTTAGAATGATCTTGGAATGGTTGGATGATGGATGAAAATGTTGGTGGTGGTGCTATGTTTCGGCCGAGAATGGGAGAGGAAGAAGGAGAGAGTTGTGGTGTTGGGTGTGTTGTGAGAATGATCCATCATGTTTACTTATAATCTCAATTTTGAGTATTGTCCATTGGGTTTTATGTTCCCTAAGTACAAACACAATCTTCTACTAGATCATTAGAGATCACATAGGATCTTAGCAAGATTATGGGGATCAAGGGTGGGGCCACATGTGACCGTCCACCATGGGGGGGGGGGGTACTTAGTTGGGTTTGATGTTAAGTTAGGATCTTAAGTGTATTAGTTAGTGTTTAAATGTATTTTGTGATATATAGTGTGTTAGGGTGTTCGGGGATCATAACTAGCTCAGAAACATTAAAACAATGCTTCTAGTATAATTTTGGTGTTTCGGGGAATGTCCGGTTGTTCGGTTAGATACCGGTTCGTTAAAGTGTCAAACTATATCGTTTAGTGATCTTTAGGTACCCTTTTGTGACACTTTTAATTCCCGAAACTTAGGAAAGCATTCAGGACCATTTTGCCATATTTTTGCATGTTACTAGTTTGTTAAATTGCTGAATTTTGCTGAAATATGCAGAATTCTGCACTTTAAGTGGGTTTTAGGCACTTTCCGGCACTTAAACTATCACCTAGTGAAGCAGTTTTGTGGTCCTTACTTCCCTACACACTATACTAGTGTAGAACTTGGTTTCTGGCTCATACTGGGTCTCAAAACACTGTCTGTCTATGTACTGAACCCCGTCAGCATATTCCTGTTTTATCCGTTAACTGTGCTAACTGTGCTTTGTGCATCATTTATGTCAATAAGGTTTGCATGTAAAAATGATGTGGCAATATGAAATGTGATGCACATGTATGTATGATACAGAAATCAGAAAGCAGTTTAAATCATCTGTTGTAATTCAGCACAGTCATTAAGCACTAATTTATATTAATTAAATTATACGGATACCTGGATTTTTGACGGTTGTCACATTCTCCCCCTGTTAAGAAAATTTCGTCCCGAAATTTTAGTTCTGCTACTAGTTGCAGGGGTTTTTGGTAACAAATGTGGGTATTTTGCTTTCATGCGATCCTCGCGCTCCTAAGTAAACTCTGGGCCGTGACGCGCATTCCAACGCACCTTGACGAGTTTAACACTACTCCTGCGTGTCTTTTTAACCTTCCAATCAGTAACCTCAACAGGTTCTTCGGTAAAGTGGAGTGTGTCATCAATGTGGACTTCATCGGCAGGAATGACAACTGTTTCTTGAGTTGGACTCTTTTTCAGATTAGATACATGAAATGTGTCATGAACTCCATTCAGTTCTGCGGGTAGATCCAACTTGTAAGCTACAAGACCAATCCTCTCTAGGATTTTGAATGGTCCAATGTATCGCGGATTCAACTTCCCACGCTTCCCAAAGCGTGCTACACCCTTCCAGGGTGAGACCTTTAACAAAACCATATCTCCTACCTCAAACTCCAGAGGTTTCCTTCTTTGGTCCGCATAACTCTTTTGTCGATCACGAGCCACCTTGATGCGTTCTTGGATCTGCATAATCTTATCAGTAGTCTCTTGAACCAATTCAGGACCAACAAGTTGTCTATCACCCGCGTCTGCCCAGCACAACGGTGATCGACACTTGCGTCCATAGAGAGCTTCAAATGGTACAGCTTGGATACTCGCATGGTAACTGTTGTTGTACAAGAATTCTACCAAGGGTAAGTGAGTATCCCAACTACCACCCAAATCCATCACGCAAGCTCGTAACATATCTTCCAACGTTTGAATCGTTCGTTCGCTCTGGCCATCAGTATGCGGATGGAATGCAGTATTCAGATTCAACTGAGAACCAAAGGCTTCTTGGAAGGATTGCCAAATCCTTGACACGAACCTTCCGTCTCTATTAGAAATAATTGAGAGAGGCACTCCATGTCGTGTGACTATCTCTCTCAGGTATAGCTCAGCAAGCTTGCTAGTGTTGTCTTTCTCCTTGATCGGCAAAAAGTGTGCGGATTTCGTCAGACGGTCCACGATTATCCAAATCGTATTGTGACCTCTGGGTGTCCTTGGTAACTTCGTTATAAAGTCCATTGAAATATGCTCCCATTTCCACATGGGTATTTCAGGTTGTTGCAGAAGACCTGAAGGCTTCTGATATTCGGCCTTTACTTTGGCGCAAGTCAAACATTTGCCAACATACGTTGTAACATCACCCTTTAATTTCGGCCACCAGTAGAAATCCTTTAAATCTTGGTACATTTTATCCGATCTTGGATGGATCGAGTACCGTGATTTGTGAGCTTCATCAAAAATAACGTCTCGTAGACCACCGAAGAGGGGAACCCAAATTCTTCCTATGAAGCACAACGTTCCTTCCTCGTTTGGTACCAACTGTTTCTCCATCCCACGGAGATACTCATCCTCAAGATTCTTTTCCTTAAGAGCTTCTCTCTGCACGGCACGAATGCGCAACGAGAGGTCCGTTTGAATAATCATTTCCAAAGCCCTAACCCTTATGGGCTTGATTCTTTCTTTCCGACTCAGGGCATCGGCGACCACATTCGCCTTCCCTGGGTGATACTTGATCTCACAATCATAATCATTTAACAGCTCTACCCATCGTCTCTATCTCATGTTAAGCTCTTTCTGATCGAATATATGCTGTAAGCTCATGTGATCAGTAAAGATTATGCATCGCGTGCCATACAAGTAATGTCGCCAGATCTTTAAAGCAAACACCACAGTGCCTAGTTCCAAATCATGTGTGGTGTAGTTCTTCTCATGAACCTTCAACTGGCATGAAGAATAGGCTATAACTTTCTGTCGCTGCATCAGCACGCAGCCTAAACCTTGACGCGAGGCGTCGCAATATACCACGGAGTCGTTAGTGCCTTCGGGTAGGGATAAGATGGGTGCATCGCAAAGCTTGTTTTTAACAACTGGAATGCTTCTTCTTGCTTGTCTCCCCATTCATACTTCTTGTCTTTCTGTGTGAGGGAGGTCAAAGGTTGAGCGATTTTCGAGAAATCCTCAATAAATCTGCGGTAATATCCTACCAAACCTAGAAACTGACGGATCTCAGTTGGCGTCTTCGGAGTCTCCCAATTCTTGATCGCCTCGATCTTTGTTGGATCCACATGGATTCCATCTCTGTTAACCACGTGACCAAGGAACTGAACCTCGCGCAACCAGAACTCGCACTTCGAGAACTTTGCGTACAATTTCTCTTCCTTGAGCAGCTCTAAGATAGCTCTTAGATGTTGCTCATGTTCTTCCGTCGTCTTCGAGTAGATCAAAATATCGTCAATGAACACGATCACAAACTTATCGGGGTACGGCTTACAAACTCTATTCATCAAGTCCATGAAAACTGCTGGCGTGTTCATCAGACCAAACGGCATAAACAGAAACTCGTAGTGCCCATATCGAGTCCTAAAGGCCGTCTTTGGAATACTCTCCTCTTGAATTCTCAACTGGTGATAACCTGATCAAAGATCAATCTTGGAGTAACAACTCGAACCTTGTAGTTGATCGAACAGGTCATCAATCCTCGGCAAAGGATACCGATTCTTAATGGTCAATTTGTTAAGCTCTCGATAGTTGATACACATTCGGAAACTACCATCCTTCTTCTTAACGAACAGAACTGGAGCTCCCCAAGGCGAGAAGCTTGGTCTGATAAATCCCTTGTCTAATAACTCCTGAAGTTGTGTTGACAGCTCTTGCATTTCTGAAGGCGCAAGCCGATAAGGTGCCTTAGCTATAGGCGTAGCGCCTGGAACTAAGTCAATGTGAAACTCGACTTGCCTTGCCTTTGTGGCGGCAATCCTGGCAAGTCTTCGGGGAAGACTTCAGGATATTCCTTCACGACTGGAATGTCTTTCAGCTTTGGCTCATCGGCTTCTTTGTCCACAATGTGTGTCAAGAAGGCGACACATCCTTTCTGCAAACACTTTCGAGCCTTTACACAACTAATGATCCTTAGAGGCGTATCGTGCTTCTCTCCATGTACCACAACCGTTTCTTCATTCGCCATCGGAATGCAAATGACCTTCTCGTGACATACGATCTCTGCTCGGTTGCTTGACAACCAATCCATCCCCACTACCACATCGAAGCTTCCCAACTCGACTGGCAGCAGGTCAAGCGTAAACTCGTGCTCTCCCAGTTCTATCACGCAACCTGTAATGACTTCGTTCGCTTCAACTAGCTTTCCATTTGCTAGTTCTATCGAATACGGAATGTCTAGCTTACTAGCTACCAACCCAAGTATATTCTTAAATTCTAGCGATACAAAACTATAATCGGCACCGGTATCAAATAGTACAGATGCAAAGCGTTGGTTGATAGGGAACGTACCAGTGACCACATTTGGATCTTGGCGAGCTTCCCTCACTCCGATGTTGAAAACCCTTCCCTGAGCTTGATTGAGCTTTGGGCACTCTCTCTTGAAATGCCCCACGTCTCCAGAATTAAAACAACCTGGTCCTCGACTATTACCGTTCCCATTACCACCTTGATTGTTATTCACTCCACGGTTTCGATTTCCAGTTTGATTCCCAAAATTACCACGATTTCCGTTACCGCCATTTCCTCCTTGAGGGCGGTTCCCATACCCATTTCCACCACGGTTGTTGTTTCCATTACCACTGCCATAACCCCTCTGACCACCACGACCAGCACCAGTACCAGCCCAGCATGTCTCCTTCAAATGGCCAACCTTCCCACAAGACTCACATTTACTAAATCTGCACTGGCCGGAATGATGGTACTGGCATACATCACATTTGGGCAGAGCGCCCATGTAACCTTTTCCTTTGTTTTCAACCCCAGTCTTGGCTTCCGCTGGTAAGTTCACATCCCTCTTCTTGTTGGCGCTGCTGGTACCCTTCTTAAAATTTGAGAACTTCCTTTTGTTCTCACCGGATGACTCAACGTGAGTCTCCTTCTTCTTCTGGTCAAAGATCGAAAACTTGTTTAACCTGATAGTTTCTTCAGTCAGTGATACACTCAGATCAATAGCCTCGGTGATTATAGCAGGCTTTGACGTTGTCACCATACTCATAATCTGAGGTGCCAACCCCCAAATAAAACGCTCAATGCGCTTGAATTCCGGATCAACCATGTATGGTACCACGCGAGATAAGTCGTGAAATCTCTGCACGTATTCGGAAATATTCGGGCCGTCCATCTTGAGGTTCTAGAATTCAGTTTCCAGCTTTTGGATTTCAGCCCTGGAGCAGTATTTCTTTCGCATGAGCTCCTTCATTTCATCCCATGTCATGGCATAAGCAGCTTCTTCTCCCAAGGTCTGGACTTGGAGATTCCACCATGATAACGCTCCATCTAAGAACAATCCAGAGATATAGGTGACTTGGTGTTGCGGAGCACACTTGCTCATTCTTATCACAGAATCAGTCTTCTCCGTCCATCTGACAAAAGCTACAGCACCCCCGGTGCCGTCGAAATTTAGAGGCTTACAGTCTAGAAACTGTTTATAGGTACAGCCTGTACAAGTAACATTATTCACATAAAGCATTAGCGATCGCACATGGAATATCCAAATGTAACGTAATGTTTCTTTAATGACTCAAACATTACCAAGAGGTGGGTTGTTTCCCGAGGTACCTCCGCTATGCTCGGAGTGTAAGGCCTCGTGTTGTGCTATCGCTCGTGAAATCCGTTCTTGTAACTCGGCCTCAGTCGTAGGCAGTGTGTTGTCTCTTCGAGGAGGCATCTTCTATAAGAAGTTTGTATAGGTCAGGTCTTATGCATATAAGTATGTAGTATGCATATGTAATAACATTTATCAACGCAAGTAAACACATAACATCCCATGTCATAACACAAACAAGTAATCCAACAACGTATATAATGAGAATGTTGCGATTGAGCTTTCATATATCAATGACCACAATTACAGTTTTACAAGTTCATCAAATGTATCATATCACAACAAAAAGGACTACAGGGCCACATCACCCTTGTCCAAAATATCCATCAAATTACAACAATCAAAAGTCAAAGGTCAAAAAGTGGTCGTCAAAAGGCTGTGCAATCTGGGCTCAATAGCTGCACTCTCACCAAAAGTATGCTACCTGCATAAAACCAAAAACTGCTATGCTGATGGTGGAGGAGGAGGTGGAGGAACGAAAAGCAAACTGCGCAGATGCGCTAGCTCCTCCTCGAGGGCATGAACATGACGCAACAGATAGATGATCTGCTGCTCCATAGTGAGGAAACGAACATCAAAATCTGGGTATGGTAAAAGAGGAGCGGGCAGAGTCGCGAATGGTGACTGACAAGTGCAAGGTGGAGGACGCGGAATCCTCTCAAGATCCATGACTCTGCGACACAACATCTCCTGCTGGAGCTGTAAGGACAAAAGCAGATCATCTCTCATGTATCCAGTGTAATGGAAGGGATGATATGGATCGAAACAGGCATCGTGTTGGGTGGAAACCAAATCAGTGGCTCGCCCGATGGTGCAGAAGAAAAAGGTGCAGTATGTGTAAACTGAGGCATGAAGGGAAAAGCTGCTGACACAGGAGGAATATGACCGGGCTGCTGACTTGATGGACCCTCCCCTGGACGGGGAGGTGGAATATCCTGTAAGAACGTGACCGGTAAATCAGTGCGGTGGGTGTCTGACACATGTGGGTGAAACGGGGCGATGCCAACGGGTGCATGTGTAGGTGCAGGTGGGGGAGTAACAGGTCTAACAAAAGGAGGCAAGTCATCGTCGTCCTCTATCCACCCATTGTGGGTGAATGCATAACGGGGTCTACATGGTCAGCAAAAGGAGCATGGTCTGCGGGTGCAGGTAGAGGGTCAGGTAACAGTGGTGCAACGACTGGAATGTCAACGGGGTCATGCTCCGGTAGAGGATCATGAGCAGGTATGGACTCGGGTGTAATCAAAGGCTCAGGGTCAGCTGGTGCAACCTCAAGATCAGCGGGTATATCAAAGAGCTGATCGTCAGGAACGACAGGTGCCTCAAAAGGCTGATCATCGGGGACAAACTCAATCTCATGCTCAGGATCGAAGTTGTGTGGAAAGACAGGATCAAACTCATCATCAAACTCGAAGTCCTGTGGAGGAACAGGTGCGGCAGACATAGCTGTGTCAGAATCAGAATCTGTGGGATAATGCTGTAATCCCAGTGCGTGTAGAGTAGTAGATGACACAGACTCGAATGAATTAGGACCAGAATGGTCAGACGAAATCTCAACGACAGGAATCTCAATAAGCAGAACAGCAATGACATCGTCGACTGGAATCTCGACAAGTGGAGCGACAATGGCATCATCGACTGGAGCTCCATCATCCTGGGCACCCTCAGGGGGACCCTCAATAAAAAGATCGATGTCATCGTCAGACATGGCATCAAGAGGCAGATCCTCGAGAGGAAATGCAGCAAGAGGAAAAGGAGCAGGGATCTGAACAAGAAGTAGATCCTCACCAGGAAGACCATCAGCTAGCGGTATATCATCGCCAAAATCTGGTAAAGCAAACGGCTGGAAATCATCATCGTCGTCACTCGTAGTATCAGATGTAAAAACCTCATCCTCTGGGATGATCTCATCATCAGAAACTATGGCCATAGGGTCTACGGTATCTGATACTCCACTATCAGAAGAGGACATGGTGTCTGTAACAAAACAATCACAACATATGCACATATATAAACAATCATCAAATAAGCATGTAGGCAGTAACAATGTAAGCATGTATGCATCCTAGCCTTTCCAAGACTATCCCACCCAGCCTCTCAGACTGAACTACTTAGTCTCTCAGACTAAACCTCCCAGTTTCTCAAACTGAGCTACCCAGCCTTTCAGGCTGAACCTCCCAGTCTCTCAGACTGCCCCAACTAGTCTCTCAGACTACCAAGTCTCTCAGACTGCACTACCCAGCTAGTCTCTCAGACTAACTCCCCAGTCTCTCAGACTGCTCTACCCAGCTAGTCTCTCAGACTAACTCCCCAGTCTCTCAGACTAAATTATAAACGAATTCTTTGAAATATGTTTTGTGTCTTTTATTTGTAAAAATGTTTGTTTCATGGATCTGGACATTTCGTGTATGCAATGAAAACATGTTTGTGAAAATATTTTCGTGAGAGCCCTAATGATCGTAGTCTAGACTCGAGAAAGAATCCTAGTTCGCTACGATCGAAGCTCTGATACCAAGCTGTCACACCCTGACTTTTGCAGAAGCGTGGTTATTGGTGTGACTTCTTAATACCATAACATTCAATCATAACAATGCTATATGATAAAACCCAAAGATATTCATCCATAAATTTAAGTTTGAAAATACCACATCATACTTGTCTGAAATGTTGACACCGAATTCAAATTACAAACCATAACATGTTTTAAGGAGTTCACCAAGACTCGACAAAAGACCTTAAACAAACCCGAGTTTAGAAACATGTATCTCATCTAGAAGAAAGATACATCTCCTAAACCCAACGACCTTAGATGACATCTTTTATTTATTACGCAGCTTGAAACACATGCACACACCTGCCGGATCCACTTAGTTCCCTGAAATACATGTAGTTTAAAAACATCAACAAAAGTTGAGCGAGTTCATATGTATGTGTATGAATAAACCTTTAAAGTATGTCTGTATGTATGTATGTCCCTGGTATGTAGCAATAAGGAAAACAGATCACCAATGGTTTGTAAGGCCATTGATATGTGTGAAATGGTGCAGGAAAACTCAAACCTGGCAAATTTGTACCGGGCATCCGGCTGGAAGACATAGTCACCCTATGGGCCACCCTGGTCCCCATGGGTGTGGGCTCGCTACACCCAAATAGATCTATCACTCATGTCCCTCGGTCCTATGACGAGGATTAATGGCCTTAAGTGTTATACCCACCGTTCACATTATCTAGCAGTAACCCTCCTTAGCTAACCATACCATGTATAAAACGTTCGTAATAATTGTAACATGTATTTCACCCCCGAAGTATAAAACTGAAAATAGTTAAAAGAAAAGGGGGACATGAACTCACTGTATTGCGTCTTTAGTACTGGTAACTCAAATATCCTCAGCAAATACGACTACCTACAGTGTACTAACGTCTATTAGACGAACGGGTCGTGCCTTTGCTTAGTATTTACATTTTTGAGTTACGTTTCTTATGTTCCCGATATTATTCCAAGTTATAATTACTTGTTAAAATAATAATTATTTTAACCTTAAATTATATTTATTTTTGGAATAATAGTCAAACGGCATTTCTGTAACAACACTTCCCAAGTATTTATTTCGTACTTCCTTCCCAAGGATGGGGGTATTTCATACATGTATTTTCGTATCATTGTATTTGTAGTTCCAAATTAATATTTTCCCTTTTTGTCAAAGTATGATATAGCTTGTAATAAAAAAAATCATACTTTCATTCCTTTTGTATCCAAAATAATATTTACCAAAAATATATTTATAACGGTATTTTCCGGAATATTTTGTAAGTTACGTTCTATCGTTCGGTTCCACAATATTATGAGTGTAACTTATATATTTATTCCTTGATATTCTTTGTATTATTTTGGATTGTAAATTTCATGGTATTTTGTTAAGTGATATTATTTTACCCTAAAATAATATAACTATTTCACCAAGTATACAAATATTCACACAAGTTTCTTTAATGTAAATATATATTCTAAATACATATTTATCTATAAAAACCAACCTCCAATATTTTTATTTTTGTTACAAAAATTATGGCAAAGTTTATATTGAAAACTTATGATTAAAATACACTTGTAAATATTTATTAGAAAATATTTTTCTAAGTGTTTATATTTTTAGAAAATTTTGCCATAGTTTCCCCTAAAAATGGAGGTGTCCATGCTATCAAAGCATATTATTTTCTTTTCAAAAATCATCATAAGCATTCAACAATCAATCCCTAAACAACTACACTTACCAAGTGCAAAAACAATGTTATTTGCACTACAACAGGAACTTGAACTTTTATTAAAAACTTGTAGGAACTTGGTAGTGTGTTTAGTAGGTTTAGTTACCCCTTAAAGTGTGTTTATTTCTTTAAAAATCTCATTCTTGAATAATTTGAGTGTTTACAACTTGTTAGATGATTTCTCCAAAAATCATTCTTTTGAATTTTTCTTGTAAATAAAGTGTTCTTATACTTGTTTTATCACCAAAAGTAGTATAAGTTTAAGTAAGAGCCAAGATCTTCTAAAAATCATATTTTGAACTTGATTTTTTTGGAAAACCATTCATAAATCTTAGATCTATTAGATTATCAACTCACTTTATTTATTATTTTTCAAGAAATCACTTTATTTTTCAAGTTCATGCTTAACACATGAGGATGATCATCTTGTTTTATCACATAATCATCCTTTCTCTTGCTAGATCATGTGTTTAATCACAATCTAGCAAGCTCCTTATGATAATCAACATCATAATCTCAAGTAAATAACAAGCAAGTATTATTCATACAATAAACTACATAGTTTCATCATATGTTAAGCTTATGTTCATGATTCATGTTTATGTATTTTAATGTTCATCATGTTTAACAATGTTCATCACTTATTAACCAACTATATATGAAAGATCAAGAGTTTATAAGGGCCTTACTACTAGCACAAGACTAGGGAAGAACACTAGATAAGGTCCTTCAAGATCCAAGAGTACCGGACTTCCTTAAACACCTTGTTACACCTTAGAATGATCTTGGAATGGTTGGATGATGGATGAAAATGGTGGTGATGGTGGTGCTATGTTTCGGCCGAGAATGGGAGAGGAAGAAGGAGAGAGTTGTTGTGTTGGGTGTGTTGTGAGAATGATCCATCATGTTTACTTATAATCTCAATTTTGAGTATTGTCCATTCGGTTTTATGTTCCCTAAGTACACACACAATCTTCTACTAGATCATTAGAGATCACATAGGATCTTAGCAAGATTGTGGGGATCAAGGGTGGGGCCACATGTGACCGTCCACCATGGGGGGGGGGGGTAATTAGTTGGGTTTTGATGTTAAGTTAGATGTTTAGTTAGGATCTTAAGTGTATTAGTTAGTGTTTAAGTGTATTATGTGATATATAGTGTGTTAGGGTGTTCGGGGATCATAACTAGCTCAGAAACATTAAAACAGTGCTTCTAGTATAATTTTGGTGTTTCGGGGAATGTCCGGTTGTTCGGTTAGATACCGGTTCGTTAAAGTGTCAAACTACATCATTTAGTGAAGCAGTTTTGTGGTCCTTACTAGTGTAGAACTTGGTTTCTGGCTCTTACTGGGTCTCAAAACACTGTCTGTTTATGTACTGAACCCCGTCAGCATATTCTTGTTTTATCCGTTAACTGTGCTAACTGTGCTTTGTGCATCATATATGTCAATAAGGTTTGCATGTAAAAATGATGTGGCAATATGAAATGTGATGCTCATGTATGTATGATACAGAAATCAGAAAGCAGTTTAAGTCATAAGTTGTAATTCAGCACAGTCATTAAGCACTAATTTATATTAATTAAATTGTACGGATACCTGGATTTTTGACGGTTATCACACCAAAAGAGGTAAGGAGTCTATGACCCCTCTGTTGAACCCTTTGTTCATGGACTCCTTACCTCTTTTGTTTGATTTTTTAGATTTCTTTTATTTTTTAGATTTTTTTTATTTTTTAGATTTTTTAGAATTCTTTTGATTGTTTAGAATTTTTAGAATTTTTTGGATTTCTTTAGAATTTTTTTGATTTTTTTGATTTTTTTTTTATTTTTAGAATTTTTTGATTTTTGTGATTTTTTTTTCATTTTTTGGATTTTTTAGAATTTTTTTGATTTTTTAGAATTTTTTTGATTTTTTAGATTTTTTCTGATTTTTTAGAATTTTTATGATTTTTTTGATTTTTTAGAGTTTTTTAGAATTTTTAGAATTTTTTAGAATTATTTTGATTTTTTAGTTTTTTTTTTATTTTTATGATTTTTTAGATTTTTTAGAATTTTTTGGATTTTATAGAATTTTTTTGTTTTTTTTGTTTTTTTAGAATTTTTTTAATTTTTTAGATTTTTTTTGATTTTTTAGAATTTTTATGATTTTTTTGATTTTTTAGAATTTTTTAAAATTTTCAGATTTTTTTTATTTCTTAGAATTTTTATAGTTTTTTTTATTTTTATGATTTTTTAGATTTTTTTTATTTTTTAGAATCTTTTTGATTTTTTAGAATTCTTTTGATTTTTTAGAATTGGATCAAAACGGCAATTGAAAAGATCTAAAATGAAAATCCCCAAAATACCCCTAGTTAAAAATGGGGTTTTTGGATGGAGTTAGGGTATGTGATCAAAATAGCAATAAAAGGGAAAAGTCAGGGGCCCAAAGGCGAAAAAAAACTATTTGGACTAAAATGGCAAATTTGGACAATCCTCAGGGACCAAAATGGCAATTAACTCTTTTTTTTTTTCTATAAATCATCGAATCATTTTAGATAGTATCAATTTTGTAATCATACTTGATACTTGACACACTGATTGTTTATATGAACATAAAGAATTGGACAAAAAGTGTATATACCATGGTATTTTGATATAACATACATATAAAATTTTCAAAAACAAATTTTACAGTGTAATGGTATTTATAAAAAAAACATCCGCTATTTATCGCTATTTGCTATGTAGCATATAACTATGAGTCTATGGTCCTCATCCCCATCCCTATAATTTAGCTAAAAGTCACATGTATTTCTATTATTGTTCATTTTATAATAATCTCCTAAATCTCTTTCCCATAGCAATCTGTATTCAGTTAAATAATATTTCTTTGTTCTTTTTTATTAGTTTTTCTCTTTCTTCCATTTATAAACACTCACAAATATGAAAGGTATAAACATAAGCATTAACTTATTTATTATTTTTCTTCGCCCTTTGTATTTTGTCAGGGGACGTTGCCATTCAGATTGCTTGCAGCTCAATATGGTGCAAACATTACATATGGGGAGGAGATTATTGATCATAAACTACTCAAATGTGAAGGACACATAAATGGTATATATAGTTTCAGTAATACAGTTCGTTTATTTATTTTTAACTATAGTTTTCTATCCACTTCTTACAAGATCATTGCGAACTCAAATGCACAAAGCTGTATGTTCCGGCCATCATTACATCTGCTTAAGTTGTTATTTTTTACAGGAGTAAATTACCATTTTAGTCCCTGTGGTTTGGCCAGAAATGCCACTTCAGTCCATATAGTTATTTCTTTCATCTGTGTCCCGAGGGTCATTTTATCTATCTACTTTTAACGTTTAGTCAGGGGCATTTTGGTCGTTATATCTATTCATTTTGTTTTTTTCCTTTCGTTTACTTTATTTACTTATTTTTAATAAAAGAAAATAGTATGGGACAAAAGGAGTATGTGATTTTACCTATTCAAAGTTTACGTATATTATCTAGGATGGAAGAAAACGTAGATGTTATCTTAGATTACAAATTGCTAACCTTAACAACTCGTTCAGCTTAAAACATAATATGTCACGTCAGCTTCTTATTTTAAAGCTACCCATTTTACCATAAAAAATGTATCATTGTATTGTAAGAGAGATAGTATAATAGCAGTCTCGCGTAAGTGTAATTGTTTATCCCGATCCAGAACAATAAATTACCTTAGTATACGACGTTAAGCATGCCACGTAGGATTAGCTATAATTTATACCAATATTTATGACAAAAAGTGGCTACCGTTTCTAATTTGTTTATAGGTGCTAGATGCTATTGGTTCTACTGATATAGTGGAGAAGGGTACAGAGAATGTTGTTTTTAGAACATGTGATCAAGAAAGAAATCATGTAGTATTTCAATTGGGCACTTCAGATGCTGTTAGGGCTTTGACTGCCGCTCAGTTGGTGTAAGTTTCTTTATTTTACGTGTTATGCTAAAATAGTTTTATCCTGTTTCAGTTGTTTTATTCTATGAGAATCACCAATACAAAGCACGAGTTTTACATGAAGTGCACCTGTGCCACACTTTTTTGGCAAAAAGTTGACTCTGAGGCGCCGTCTCATGTATTTCCAACATTTTTGTGCAGCAGATTGTTATACAACATGCTTTTCAGGTTGTACATGTATGCATTTTCAATATTAAAACATATATTAAGCTCTTCTTTCTAATGTAGAATTTGGATTCACAATTGATTCAGTGGAGTAATTTATGCATTTTAGTTATATGAGATTGATTCAATGGGGAAATAAGTGTAGAAGCTTGTATTTAATTTCATTCGGCTATTGCTTGCAGTTTACGGCAAACGTACTTTATTAGGGGAGTGGGGGCGGTCCGTTATGGACGCCCCACCACGCGTTGAAATACCACGAACACCGCCGCCACCTCCATGATCACTAGTGATAGTTTTGACGCGTTGATATTATCACGCGTTGAAATGTTTTGAAATTTGAACGTTGCACATGTTTTTATCAATTGATTCAATCAATCAATGCTAACAGTTTCCAAAACCAACCATAATCGATCAAACAAAGGTTTTATCAATTGATTCATATGAACCCTAATCCGTTCAAGCATGAACAAAACACAAGCAACAATCCTAACACTTAAGCCTATTAACAAGATTCACGATTTTGATCTCTAGCATGCATACTAACAAAATCAATCCATCTAACAATCATTCAAACATGAATACATCTCAGCCGAATATCATGCTTTCAGATTTTAAATCATCATTCAAATCATAACATCATCACATCCTATATTGATCCGTAATTACTACAAACATGAGCCGAATAAACAAACACCAAACCTCATTACAATAAATCTCGAAACATCCCTACATCATTATATGGAATCATATTGATCATACATCAATCAAAACATAAATCGTGAAACACTGACCGATTACAGATAGGATGAGGATGATCCGAATCAAAAGCTTCGAGGAAGAGAGGATCGTTACTGCCGTCGAGTTGGAGAGAGAGAGAGAGAATTAGGGTTTGTGTGTTATGAGATTTGCAACAAATGAGGAGTATACACTCCTCTCATGAGTTATGCGACACAAGGGAGTGGGCTGAACCCTCCTAATGGGCTGCCCATTCGGTTCAATCACAAAAGGGGTGTGGGCCGAGAGTGTTAAGGAACCACAGCCCAAAGGCTTGTGCGTTCAGGTTGCTGTTGTGCGATCGGTTTATTTCGTGTGATCCTAATACATACATACAAGCACAACACATATTCACATAACATTTCATTAATCATCAAAGTTCACATAATCACATAAGATCCACATACGTTACATTAACACAAAGATGTGTTCTGAAATACGAGTTGTCACATTATCCCCAAATTGAAAGAAATTTCGTCCCGAAATTTAGCACGTACTCACTGAGGAAGCTAGTTAAGTTACATGGTTTTTCCTGGTTTTCCTGGGGTGTCACATCCTTCCCCCGTTGGTTTGGAATTTCATCCCGAAATTCCGTAGTAGCTTCAGCCTCAGTAGTGGTTGTACTGTTCTCGAACAATTGGGGATACTTTTGTTTCATTTGATCTTCTCGTTCCCAGGTGAACTCTGGGCCACGACGGGAGTTCCAACGAACTCGAACAAGAGGTATTCTGGTGCGCTTGAGGACCTTAACGTCCCGGTCTGTGATTTCAACTGGTTCCTCGACGAATCGCAACCGATCATCGATAGTGAGCTCCTTCAAAGGAACTATGAGGGTCTCATCTGACAGACACTTCTTCAGATTCGACACGTGAAATACGTTGTGAACTCCACTGAGTTCTGCTGGTAGGTTTAGTTTGTAGGCCATTTTGCCTATTTTCTCCATGATCTCGAAAGGTCCAACGTATCGTGGGTTAAGTTTGCCCCGTTTGCCAAAACGAACAACACCCTTCCAAGGTGAGACTTTGAGTAGCACTCGATCCCCAATCTGGAACTCGAGTGGTTTCTTGCGCTTATTAGCGTAGCTTTTCTGACGGTCACGAGCTACCGCCATTCGTTGTCGTATTTGAGCAATCCTTTCTGTAGTATCAACTACGAGTTCTGGGCCAGTGATTTGGCTGTCGCCAACTTCTGCCGAGCAAAGAGGTGATCGGCACTTACGCCCGTACAGTGCCTCAAACGGAGCGACTTGAATGCTAGTGTGGTAGCTGTTATTATACAAGAACTCTACTAACGGCAGATGCTTTTCCCAGCCGTTGCCAAAATTAATCACACATGCCCTAAGCATGTCTTCAAGCGTTTGGATGGTGCGTTCAGACTGCCCATCCGTCTGTGGATGATAAGCTGTGCTCATGTCTAATCGTGAGCCAAAGGACTTGTGCATTGCTTGCCACAGTTCAGAAGTAAAACGTGCATCATGATCTGATATAATAGAAGTTGGCACCCCATGCCTTGAAACCACTTCCTTTAAGTAAATGTCTGCTAGAGTAGAGAACTTGTCTGTTTCTTTGATGGTCAAAAAGTGTGCAGACTTTGTGAGTCGATCCACGATCACCCAAATAGTATCATTTCCACGTTGAGATCTAGGCAGGCCAGTAACGAAATCCGTGGAAATTTGCTCCCATTTCCATTGTGGTATTTCTGGTTGTTGGAGTAGGCCCGATGGTTTCTGATATTCAGTCTTGACTCTCGCACAAGTCAAACACTTGCTAACGTAAGTTGCTATGTGAGCTTTCATGCTAGGCCACCAATACGTAGTTCTAAGATCGTGGTACATCTTATCCGAACCAGGATGTACCGAGTAACGAGACTTATGTGCTTCATCCATCACAAGTTCACGTAAGTTTCCATAAAGTGGGACCCAAATGCGCCCTGTTACGTAGTATACACCATCTTCCTTTTGTTCTAACCGTTGCCTTGAGCCGCGTAAGGCTTCAGCCCTGACGTTTTCTGGTTTCAATGCTTCTACCTGAGCATCTCGTATCTGGGAAGGAAGACTAGACTGGATGGTAAGTTGTAATGCTCGCACACGCTTAGGCGTAGTATCCTTTCGACTGAGGGCGTCAGCCACAACATTGGCTTTGCCTGGATGGTACTTGATGGCACATTCGTAATCATTCAATAGCTCGACCCATCGACGTTGTCGCATGTTCAATTCCTTTTGCTTGAAGATATGCTTGAGACTCCTGTGATCAGTGTAGATGGTGCACCTGGTACCGTACAGGTAATGTCTCCATATCTTAAGAGCAAAAACCACTGCTCCCAGTTCCAAGTCATGCATAGTGTAGTTCCTTTCGCGAACCTTAAGTTGACGTGACGCATAAGCAATGACCTTGTCACGTTGCATCAACACACAGCCAAGTCCTTGAATGGATGCGTCACAATAAACCACAAAATCGTCTGTGCCTTCAGGCAATGAGAGAATAGGCGCGCTACAAAGTCTATCCTTTAAGTGCTGAAACACGGACTCTTGTGCATCTCCCCAACGATAGGTGACACCCTTCTGAGTCAGTGAAGTGAGAGGTTGGGCAATCTTTGAGAAATCCTTGATAAACCTTCTGTAATAACCTGCCAAACCCAAGAATTGGCAGATTTCTGTTGGCGTACGGGGTGCAGGCCAGTCCTTGATCGAGTCTACCTTGGATGGATCAACGTGAATCCCGTCCTTGTTTACCACGTGGCCTAGGAAATGGACTTCGCGAAGCTAGAAGTCACATTTCGAAAACTTAGCATAAAGTTGTTCTGTTCGAAGGAGTTCCAAAATAAGTCATAGGTGCTGCTCGTGTTCCTCCTGACTCTTCGAATAGATCAGGATGTCATCGATGAAAACTATAACGAACTTATCCAGGTAAGGTTTACACACTCGGTTCATAAGGTCCATGAAGACCGCAGGTGTGTTTGTCAGCCCAAAAGGCATGACCAAAAACTCGTAGTGTCCATAACGAGTTCTAAAGGCTGTTTTGGAGACGTCCTCTTCTCGGACTCTCAGCTGGTGGTATCCCGATCTCAGATCAATCTTCGAGTAGTAGCTCGACCCTTGCAGCTGGTCGAACAAGTCATCAATACGTGGAAGAGGATAGCGATTCTTCACCGTCACCTTGTTGAGTTCGCGATAGTCAATACACATTCTGAAGGTACCATCTTTCTTCTTCACAAATAACACTGGAGCTCCCCAGGGCGAAGAACTAGGATGAATGAAACCCTTGTCCAAGAGTTCTTGTAGATGCACAGATAGTTCTTCTAATTCAGATGGAGCTAGACGATAGGGTGCTCGAGCTATGGGCGCTGCTCCAGGAGCTAGCTCGATTTGAAACTCGACTTGTCGATGAGGCGGAAGACCAGGTAAGTCCTCAGGGAATACCTCAGGAAAGTCACGTACAATCGAAAAATCTTCTATCTTCTTCTCCTTCATCGAGGTATCAGTAACGAGAGCCAAAATGGCAGTGTGACCCTTCCATAAACACTTCTGGGCCTTAAGGAAAGAGATGATGCTTAAAACAGCACCACTCTTGTTGCCACGAATCATGAGAGGTTCATCACTTGAACGGGGAATACGGACAATCTTCTCGTTGCAAAGAATCTCTGCTTGGTGTTGGGATAACCAATCCATCCCACTGACAACATCGAAACTACCCAGAACGATAGGAATAAGGTCGATAGAGAAGGTGTGATTAGCAAAAACAAGATTACAACCCTTGACTACGTGTGTGGCCTCTACACTCTTACCGTTAGCTAGCTCTACAGTGTGCTTAGTGTTCAAAAGTGTTGGGGTACGCTAAAGCATTTGACTAACTTTTAGGGACACGTAGCTAGTATCGGCACCCGAATCAAATAAAACAGTAACATAAAAGTCGTCCAGTAGGAACTTACCCGTCACAACATTGGGATCATTCCTCGCTTCACCCTGGCCAATAACGAATACATGACCCCTGGCACCATTGCCGTTGTTACCCCCATTGTTTCCATTCCCCTGGTTGTTATTATTGTTGTTGTTGTTCTGGTTCTAGTTCAGTTGGGGACAATCTCTCCTGAAGTGGCCTTCAGCTCCACACTGAAAGCACCCTTTGTTGATACCTTGCTGCTGCTGCTGCTGGCGTTGATTCTGTGGGGCTTGTGGTTGACGATTCTGATTTGCGGGGTGTAAACTTCTGCAATCCTTTACGGCGTGGCCTAGCTTGTTGCACCGATGACATTTACTCCTGGTGCATGGCCCGCTGTGGTGTAGGTTACAGCGATTGCATTTGGGGTGAATTCCCCTGTACCCACCTTGACTTTGGTTACCAGTTGATTGCTGACTAGGGCTCTTGTAGTCGTCAGTCCTTCTCTGCTGAGACTGGGACTGAACAGGAGTTGAACCTTTGCTTGAAGTTCCATCCCATTTACGCTTGTTGTCGCTGGGAGTATCAGAAGTAGTAGCGCTAATACGCTTTGGTAACCTGTTCTGCTCCACCGCTTGATCCGTGAGACGATGAGCCAACTTGATGATCTGTTGAATGGTGCCAAGATTGGCTGAGGTCACGTGACTTTGAATCTCTGGCACTAAACCCTTGAGATACAGTTCGATACGTTTGATGGGAGGGTCTACCATAGTAGGACACATGATAGCCAACTCGTTCGATCTTTTCGTGTACGCTTAAATTTCTGACCCCGTCATCTTTAAGTTGAAAAACTCTACCTCCAGCTTGTGAATATCGTTACGACTACAGTATTCTTCCTTGATCAATTCCTTGAAATCGTTCCATGGGGTGGCGTTAGCAGCAACTAACCCCAGCATTTGGACCTGAGCGTTCCACCACGTGAGCGCTACACCCTCGAGAGTACCAGTAGCATGCTTCACCCTGCGAGCCTCAGGGCATTCACACATTTCGAAGACAGATTCGAGTTTCTCGAACCAATGGAGGAGGCCTCCAGCTCCTTCAGTGCCGTTGAAAGTAGTAGGTCGGCAGTCCATAAAAGTTTTGAAGGTGCACACAGTAGGCTGAGCATGTTGACCTGTCGTGGGTGTAAGAAGGGACAAGGTTAAGCACAAGTGTTGGTTTACAAGAGTAGGACCTAGAGATCCTAGAGTGAGTTGAAATGGCAGGGTATACCTACTGCCTGAGCGGCTGCAAGTGCCGCAGTAACTTGCTCATTGATCAAAGCCGTTAGCTGGGCTTGAGTTAGGTTGATTCGTCCACTCATGATCTTCACACCAAAGGAAACATGAGTAAGAGAGGTTCGCGAAAGTGCGATGACAGAAGGGAGTAAGCACACAAGTATTTTCAAACAATAGTTGTTACGTTCATCTAAGCATACCAAGAGCAAAGTTCTATGTATCTAGCAAGTAGGCAACATAAACATAAATCATATCACCTATAGTGTTGAGTCTTGCACGTGGAGCGAAGCGTCGTTGTGGATCGTTGAGCACTGTTCAGGTTATAGTCTGGTTTTATCCAAAAGTTTCCCCCTTTTTAAAACCAAGTTCGCTATAACCAATGGCTCTGATACCAATCTGTCACACCCCCAAAAATCCACACGCGGAGTATCACCGCATGGAGGCGTGACATGACCAGGATCAAGCCACCAATCATATTGAACAATAAAGTAAAGTAATTAAGAGTTCAACCACACAATATAATTGGTGTCCAAAAACAATTTAATAAGTCTAAGTTATCAGCGGAAGCAAATAGTTCAAAACCCAAATCATAAATTCAGAGTATTTAAGTTTATCATGAACACTCAATGTCCATGCTCCACAACGACTCTTCCCCATGCAAGCTCCTACTAAACCTAGTGACCTGCAAAGCATGTAGTAACGAGTCAACAACAAAGTTGAGCGAGTTCACAGTTGGGTGTTTGTTTAAGTTACTCCAAAAACGTAGTTTCCTTTAACTGGCACCCTTGCCGTGGGGGATACCCCATAGTTGAAAACGTGATTTGTTTATCCCATTTACTCTGGCAATCCAGCCGTGGGGGCTACCCCATGTTTATACTACTAGACTCGTTACCATATCGACCACTGACTTTAGTCATGTTTATGTGCCCTTAGCATCAATGTCTATCATCATTGACGTGCCCAGATCCATTAGTTCACACCCGTCCTCTGCGGCACGGTGTGAGGCTTGTCAGACCTAAATAGCGCTATCTAACTAATGACCCGCTCGCTATTGGCCCGACGATTAAGTCGATATAAAAGTAGGGACTTCGTGATAGAGTTTTGGTCTAGTGAAATTTAAACTGTCCAAGAGGACGAGGAATTACATTCCTTAACCCATTCTGTCCTACCCAAGAAGGACGAGGAATCCATATTCCTTAACCCATTCCCAACCCACCGGGAATTACCATGCTTTGTAGAAAGTGTGAACTCTCCTTAGGTTAGCTCGGCAGACAAACGAAAGGTCAATCAAGCGGCTAGGGGTCAACCACGTCCTAACATGGTTACCATATAAGTCAGGTCTAGGTTCAAGTATTGCACGTAAGTTTACACATAAAATAATAGGTTTTCAACACGTAATAATCATGGCAACATATAAATAGTTAAGTACATAGCATATCTGGTCTTGTGCGAGTCAAAAGATTGGGCTCGCACAAGTCTAACAGCCTTGTGCGACTCACCCGTTGAAGCCCAAGATACCCGGCCCAAAATCATAAGCAGTCCAACATGTATACGGCCCAACAAATAAACATGAGTCTTGTGCGGTCCGGATGGTCTTGTGCGACTGACCAATCCTTGTGCGATCCGGACAACTTGTGCGGTTGTGTTTTGGGCTAATCAGCCCAACAACATAAGTGAAGTCCAACTGTTGTGTGTGGCCCAAGCCTAGTGCGATCGGCACTGTCTTGTGCGATCCACAAGGTCTTGTGCGATCATGCATAACTAAACAGTACCCTGAGCATAGATGGTTGTACCTAGCTTGTGCGTTTGGCTCTTGTGCGATCAGATCAGGTCTTGTGTGACCTGATCTTGTGCGACCGAGAGGGCTTGTGCGACCGGTTAACTAATTCCCTTAATTCATGCGCAGTTACAATCACTCAAATAATTTCCAAAATTTCATTCAATCAATTAATGCTAACAGTTTCCAAAACCAACCATAATCGATCAAACAAAGGTTTTATCAATTGATTCATATGAACCCTAATCCGTTCAAGCATGAACAAAACACAAGCAACAATCCTAACACTTAAGCCTATTAACAAGATTCACGATTTCGATCTCTAGGATGCATACTAACAAAATCAATCCATCTAACAATCATTCGAACATGAATACATCTCAGCCGAATATCATGCTTTCAGATTTTAAATCATCATTCAAATCATAACATCCTATATTGATCCGTAATTACTACAAACATGAGCTGAATAAACAAACACCAAACCTCATTACAATAAATCTCGAAACATCCCTACATCATTATATGGAATCATATTGATCATAGATCAATCAAAACATAAATCGTGAAACACTGACCGATTACAGATAGGATGAGGATGATCCAAATCAAAAGCTTCGAGGAAGAGAGGATCGTTACTGCCGTCGAGTTGGAGAGAGAGAGAGAGAATTAGGGTTTGTGTGTTATGAGATTTGCAACAAATGAGGAGTATACACTCCTCTCATGAGTTATGCAACACAAGGGAGTGGGCCGAACCCTCCTAATGGGCTGCCCATTCGGTTCAATCACAAAAGGGGTGTGGGCCGAGAGTGTTAAGGAACCACAGCCCAAAGGCTTGTGCGTTCAGGTTGCTGTTGTGCGATCGGTTTATTATGTGTGATCCTAATACATACATACAAGCACAACACATATTCACATAACATTTCATTAATCATCAAAGTTCACATAATCACATAAGATCCACATACGTTACATTAACACAAAGATGTGTTCTGAAATACGAGTTGTCACAGACACTGATTCTCATCACCATCCAACCGGACTATTGGAATTTCATGCTAAAAAAATAACATTCACACACAAAAAAACTGAAAGCACTAAAATTACATAGACACTGATTCTCATCGCCATCCAACCGGACTATGGTGCTTCAAGTCAGAACAAAGATCTAAACCCAAATCGAAACACCAGTTAGCTAGCTATACTTTTCTTGATAAAACTTTTATTTCAAATTGCCTTCCTGGTGAAATAATAACCGCAACCGCGTTAGCAATGCTTTTTCTTGATAAAACTTTTTTATTTTCAAATTGCCTTCTTGAGGGTGAAATAATGACATGTCATATTGATTCAGGGATGAAGCTTTTCTTACCTATGAAATTTTCTTCGGAGGCTACCGAATCCAGTTTGTGCAGATCCAAAACAACAACATACACTATGGAATCGCCAAATAATCGTAGAATAAAAAGGACTTACTTGATGAATAGTTCTACACATTCTCTCTAAGATCTTGAGAGTTATAAAAGATTACCAGAAAACAGGAAAACATGTTGGATTCGATAAGGGTCTACATATTCACACACCCAACTGCCTATTTTCACACCGTTCTAGACGCCTCGTACTATACGAGGCGTCTAGGGTTACTTTTTCCGACCAACCTCTGAACCTCGTACAACGTCACATCAGTCACATCAGACGGGGCGTCTAGGCCTGTACGAAGGAGCAATACGAGGGTACTAAGACGCCTCGTATAGGCCTATACGAGGCGTCTTAGAGACTGATTTGACTATGTGTCTGACATGTGACATAAAGCAATATGGGGCGTCTAGGGCTATACGAGACGTCTATATTTCATATAAAGTGCAACATACAGTGCATTGTTGGTCCACCCGAGCATTCATTCTGTTTCATCTACTATCTCTTCGAAACAAACTCTTGTTGTTTGCATTTGTGTTCTTATCATCCCGAAGTGTTGAAATGTCATCATACTGGGACGGCAACTATGTCTTCGGGCAGTATTCTAGCGACAACTGGGTGCCCGAAAGCGTTCCGGTAACAATTATTAGCTAAACTATTTTAATTACTTGTTGTTTTAGTTTATTATTTACTAATGATGATACCGTTTTTTGGAGGAGTCTGGCGTTCCCGATTCTAACGAGCAAGAGGAGGTTGTGTCTAGTATACAAGGAAAACAAAACAGACCGTTTCTAGATTTGAACATGCATCCCCCTGTTGATGAAACATCCCATGTAGATGACTCATACCATGCTGGTCAACCAAGTTATCCGATGCAACAAGGGTATCCAGATTATGGATACGGGTGTGAATATTCTTACGGAGGAGACGGTGGATACGGAGGAGATGGTGGATAAGGAGGAGACGGTGTTTATGGAGGAGACGGTGGATATGGAGGAGACGATGGATATGGTGGATACGGAGGAGACGGTGGTCATCAGCAATTCATTTCCCCGGGTGGTCCTTACGTTCATCAAAACAATCCGGATGTTGGAGGATATGGTGGATATGGTGGTGAGGCACCCCCATCCCGGACAATCCGTACTTAAAAAAACAGGTATCAATTTTATTTTGTTATGTTAGATAGATTAATTGTTATTATTATTATTATTATTATTATTATTGAAATTTGTATAATAATAATAATAATTTTATTATTATTATTATTATTATTAATATTGTTATTATTGTCGATGTTACAGGTTTTCAACTCTTTAGATGAACTAAAGAAACAGATACAAGAAATAGCAAACGATGATGGTTTCGTTATTGTCACCCGTCGATCAAAGAAAATCGGGGGAAGAACCGGGAGGGTATGGCTTGAATGTGACCGTGGTGGTGAGCACCACACTACAGCAACACTTAGAAAAGCCGGAAGCAAAAAAACCGGATGCCCGTTTTACCTGCTGGTTGTGCGAGACCACCCGTATGAAACCTGGGAGATAAAAGAGGGAAAAATTGAACATAACCACGAACTTTGTGAGGACCTGTCGGCCCACGCGTTTGTGCGAATGTTTACTCCAAGCGAAAAGAAACTGATCGAGCAGCTGACAGCTCAAAACATGGAGCCGCGCAAAAATTTTCAAACGATAAGGAAGCAGGACCCCGATAGGTTTCATGTTCAGAAAGATGTTTACACAGCCGCCTGCATAGCTAGATGCTCCTCCCCCTCCGCCTGAGGTTTCTTTTAGGCTTGCTGGCGTTTTGCGTTCGATGACGCTAGCACAGTTTGCGGTTCATTGTGATTTATACAGGCAGGAGGAGATCGAGACTGACGTTTACACAGGGGGGCTAGTGGTGGTCGATAGACCCACTCTTTTAGGGTTTTTCAGGTGGTTGCGGGGGCAAATACTTAGGAGCACGAGAAGTCTAAGGGGAGGGTTTCATATATTCGTGACCCATTGTACAGGTACGTACGTTTATTACAGTAATTATTGTGATTATGTGTATTGTTTATTAATTTCTGTTTCTGTATTTCGCTAACACTATATGCAGATATATGCACCATATGCTCGCTACTTCTATTGCAAGGCGCAACTACAGCCGTGAGTGGTGTACGTCCACATATCTTTTTTTTTCTTTTATTGTTTGTTGTAGAGGAGGCCGTGCGCACTAGCACACGGTCTAGCCCAATACTACGCTCCGCCCATCACCGGCAGGAGCGTGAATTTTTGTATGGCGGCGCGTACGTGACCGTCATTGCCCGTTCATTGGGCCTCGTACCGGATCAGGACCCACATTTACGGACGCCGCCCGTCATGCCGACGCGGATGGGTTTTTCATCGCTGTGGGGGATGGGACTGATCAAGAGGTTCGCCGTTGGCCCGCAGTTTAAAAATCGCGCAGGGGGCATATGGATAGAGGTCCCCCTACCAGAGCAGGTTGAGTTAGTCTATCCTCCGCTAGATCCTGCTGCAATGTTCCTACTGGACCCTCCGATGAATTTAGACGATCCAGCGATGCCACAGCCACCACCACCTCCCGGGGCGCCTCAGTTTCCATGCCACGTTATTCCAGGTCATGCCCCGGGAGCTGCAGTACATCCGAAGATACGAGCCGAGCTTGACAGGCTCAATGATTTGATAGGTTGGTTGGTACGGGCCGAGCAGGATAGACGAGAGAGAGAGGGGTTACCCCCGATACCACTTCCACCACCTCGAGCACCACATCAGCAGCAGCCGCAGCAGGCAGATCCAGATTCAGAGCCTGATGCGTAGACCAGTTGTAGTTTTTATTTTTGTTATAGATGTACAAACTTATCTCATATATTTTTGTTATGGATGTACAAAAGTTATCTTATATATGTCATATTTACGTTTGTTTTCAGTTATTTGGTTACTTAATGATTGTTGTCTTAAATTGATATAATACGGAAACAATATATGTTTTGAATATAATATGGAAACAATATTTGAACGAGATAAAATTTAAATCGGAAGAATAATATTTAAAAAGTAAAATGTTAAAAACATTATAATATTTAATCGATAGAATCTATTTAAAGTGCGATTTTTAAAATGGTTAAATTTTTTATAGTGTAGAAAACAAAACTTTTTTTAAAACCAAAAAAATTTTTGCTAAAAAAAACACCTTCAAAAACTATCAAAATAACCACACCAAAACCCACCAAAACACCCCTTCTTTCAACCAAAAAAACACCCAACGCCTGGACGCCTCGTATAGGCCTGTACGAGGCGTCTAGGGTTTCTTAAACTTTGTGCCTGACATCCCCTGAAGACCCCCTTGAATTCAGTGCCTAGACGCCTCGTATAGCCCTATACGAGGCGTCTAGGGCACAAAAAGTGTCCAAATAGTGTCAGAGGGTGTGTGGATAGATCCTGCCTTCGATAATCACATGAATAAAGTAAATTTTGGACTACTTGTTAAATACAGAAAATACCTAGTGCTAGCCTCTCAAAGATAGTAGAGCCCATCGTACATTGACCATCATCTAGAAACAGATTTAATCTCAAATTAATTTTGCATGCTGAATTAAAGCAAGAAGAACATTAAAACAAATACACATCACCAAAATTCCAACAAACCTAAACGAATATGTGTACACAGTATCATAGATGACATTTTGTGGGTTTCAATTCTCACCACGTGTTAGATGACGTAAACACCATCACCGAGGTACCTAACGACGCCCCAACCCTCTCACAGTTTCAGACCCAACCCTCACTCCTCTAACCGCCTATGCGTTGAAACCCCTCACCGCCGTGCACAACGCTCTCCATTGTTTCTCTCTTGCTAAGTGGGAAACCTCGGCGATGGCGAAGACTGTTGGAGATGGCCGCAACCCCATCTCCACCTCCGGTTGGCTTCCGTGGAATCCGACAAAGAAAAGTGATGAACTATGTTGCACGGCTGTAGGGTTAATCTTGACACATTATAAACCGGGTTATCGGGTACGAGAATGGAGCTTCGTAATCGGATACGAGTGAAACGGGTCCGCAGAAAACTTGCTATTTAGTCACATGTTTTTATTATGTTTTGATTAAGTCAAGTAACATGTTAGTGGGTCAAGTCATGGGATTGTTTCCGGTTCTTTAGGCATTAGTAAGTAGTGGTTTGTTAGTTGTTTCTTCTTATATAATATAAAGATTGCAATGAATAAAAGTGGGTTTTTAAGTAATAAAAACAAATCTCTATTAGTGAGTTTTTCTTTGTGTGTTTGTGTGTAATTGAAGCTTGAAACCCAACAATTGGTATCAGCGCTCTAGGCTCATACCGTGGGTTTAGCGAGGTTTAGAAAGAGGGCAGGTTTGAGAGTCAATTTTCGGTGAAGAAGGGAGCAGCCCTCTAAACTGTAAGAATGAGAAGAGAGAATGAATTTCGGGAAGTGTGTTGATCTGTGTGATCAGAGATGGTGTTGCCTGAGTTGATTGAGAAGAAGCTTCTGCGTGATTATATTGCAAAGAGGAGACCAAGAAAAAAACATGATCTGTGTGAATAAGTAGTGAAGACGAATCTGTGTGATTCATGGTGATGATGTAGCAAGAAGTGAGATTCTTTGTGAATCCAAAAGCAATCATAGCGGCTGAAGATCGCGATTGGTCCGGTGACTGGATGGCAACGGTACTGGGGGGTTCAGAACGTGAGATGAGAAACGGTGACCAGTGATCGCATCGGCATCGTAAATATGTTATGGAAGCCAGAACAGCCGCACGAAGAAGATTGTTCTGTGTGAACCGAACATGGTTCTAAGACTATCTCTAATGGGCCCTTGGAGACCAAGCCCTTAGAGGCCCTTGGATGCCCTTACCATTGGAGCCCATCCATCCATAGAGGCCCTTAGGTGAGATGCCCATGCACAAGGGCATGTGTTTGTCTTGGTTTTTGTGATAAGGTGGGCCCAAAGTAAAAAAATGAAAAGTTTTATTGAAATATTGTGTGTAATGGGTAGTTGATGAGGTGGAAATTAAAGAAGGTAAGGATATTTGTAGGGTTGGAGATGAAATAGGGTTTTTAAGGATTTGTAAGGATATTATGTGGCAGATGATGTGGCAGCTAAAGGCGCTTAAGGACGCTTTTAGCATTGGAGATAGTCTAGGTGAGCCATGTGGAGAAGAAATCAAGACTTGAAAAGGAGAGGTTCTTAGTGAACCGAGTATGGTTCTAAGTGAGCCGCACGGAGACAATGAAGAAGATGATCTTAGTGATCGATGTATTTGTAGGGTTGGAGATGGTAGGGTTGGAGATGAAATAGGGTTTTTAAGGATTTGTAAGGATATTATGTGGCAGATGACGTGGCAGCTAAAGGCGCCTAAGGACGCTTTTAGCATTGGAGATAGTCTAAGTGAGCCATGTGGAGAAGAAATCAAGACTTGAAAAGGAGAGGTTCTTAGTGAACCGAGTATGGTTCTAAGTGAGCCGCGCGGAGACAATGAAGAAGACGATCTATATGAAGAAGAGTTCCGAGTGAACTGATCGGTTCTTAGAGAGCCGGTAGAAGACGAGGAAAAAGACGATTTATGTGATCAAAACATACCTGCTCTGTGTGTTGTAGCCGTGAGAAAGGAGATCTTTGTGATCAAGAGAAGAAAACCCAGTGGTGTGGTTTAGAGAAAGAACCGGCATTGTGTGATCGAAAAAAACTCATTGTGAGTGGCATGTGAGACAAGAACCTGTGTGGTTCAACAATTCGGGTAGAGACGACCTATGTGGCTTAAAGAAGATCAAGAAGGAGCAGTTGTGTGCGAGAAATCTGTGTTAAGCCGATCGAAAACCTAAGTGGTGTTGTGTGATTCGATCAAGGAGGAGGAACTGTGTGATCCAGCAAAGTCAGATCTTTGTGATCGTGGGAAGAAAATTGTGGTGAAGACAACCAAAGACATGTCTGAAGTTATTGTGAAACAGGTGAAGAAATTGTACTTGTTCTGATTGGAAGCAATCTGAAGAAAAAATAGGTGTTCAGAAGGAAGCCACGACAAAGAAAAAAAAGGGAAAATAGTTGAGAGTTTGGTTGTTGTGCTAGTTGGGAAAGAAGTAAAAAAAAATCAAATGGTAGTTGTACTGTACAATAGATCCATGCATGAAGAAGCAAGAGCCTTATTTATGTTTTTAGTTAGAAAGCAACAGTGGCTTTTGAAGCAAGTACTACGAAAGAAATATAAAGAAAGCTGCAAAATTAAGAAGGAAGTGATCTAACAAGATGCAAGAGCTAGTCGAGTCGGTGTGAAACAATTAAGCAAGAAACAAGCAAAGAACCTGTTTGGTTCAAACCAAAAAAAAAAAGAAAAAAGAAATACTAGCAAGTGACCGGGCATATGTAATCGATCAGAGAGCAAGCAAGCAAAGCAAGAAAGGAAGGATTTTCAGCAAGAAAAATTTGATGAAACAAGTCAAGATTAAGGGGGTGAATGTAGGATTAATCTTGACGCATTATAAACCGGGTTATCGGGTACGAGAATGGAGCTTCGTAATCCGATACGAGTCAAACGGGTCCGCAAAAAACTTGCTATTTAGTCACATGTTTTTATTATGTTTTGATTAAGTCAAGTAACATGTTAGTGGTGTAAGATTAAATATATTATGATGTAATATTTAATCTAGTAGCCATTATAATCATTTTCATTATATAGATCAAAATATATAACAACCTATTAAATAATTAGTTGGTAATTGTTGATGAGCCTTATTACCCTTATTAACTAATTAGGGTTTCCTCTTGGGTGCATATATAAGGAGACTTATGTAGAGATTCTAAGGTTAGACACATAACCTAATTATCATAACATCAAATCGCCTCCTCTCCTCAACCGATTACCCTTTATTGGTTTTCATCATCACCATCATTTGATTGCACCCTAAGAAGGAACCAGACCAAGCTGACAATCATGTCAAACACTATTGCTGCGTCTCCATCCGGATTCTCTGCTGGCTTGTGCTGCTGCAATCAGGTATGTTATTCATGTTTTCCATTATGACTAAAACAGAACTGATCAACATGTGGTATCAGAGCATATGTTGATAAATCAGTTCTGTTTTCGTATCCATTATTCTGGGATTGAAATCTGGAAAACAGAATTTTGAAAACCTAATAAAAATTCGAAACCCTGTTTCGAGACCTAATAAAATTCCGAAATCACTGATTCTCGAAGATCTGGAAAAAGAATGGTTTATGAGTGTCTCGAAATCAAATGGGTAAAACTTATGTTCC
The DNA here is from genome assembly GCA_030545235.1 of Helianthus tuberosus. Lineage (NCBI taxonomy): Eukaryota > Viridiplantae > Streptophyta > Magnoliopsida > Asterales > Asteraceae > Helianthus > Helianthus tuberosus. The sequence continues at coordinate 168,871,214 of CM060369.1, forward strand.
GAAATCTGTACAAAGAGCTAATTTTTCAGGTTTCGGGTTCCAGAATTTTGATTTTATTAATATTAGGGTTCTTCATGTTCTTAGTGAAATTCTAATAAATTCCCTTATTTTGGAATGAATTAAGGATTAGAAGGTGTTTTTCCTGTATTTGATTAATTTTTATACCTTAAGTATTATTAGATTTAATTTTCGAAATCATTGGATAAATATAAAATATCTTTTAAAATAGGAAACAAGATATATCAAATCCCTTAAAATTCGAATTTCAAACTCATCACAATCAACTGCCATAATTAGGAGATTTGGAGACTTGGAGAATAAGTTTCGAAATTAGGTGGTTTCGACTAAGGTTCTGACTATGATACCGACTCGAAATCTCACTAAAATACGATGACAACTGAGATTTCGACTCGCAATCAAGTGGTTGTGATTCAAAACCCCATAATGAAGTCGAAATCTCTTTAAGGCATAAATCTTCATCACTCGAAACCATGGTTTCGAGTGAGGTTGCGACTGCCATTAGAGACTCGCAATCAAGTTGTTGTGACTCATGGCATTAGTGACTCGCAATCAGTTTGTTGCTGATCGGAGTGTCGCGCTCCGGTCAAAGATAATATTTATAACCCTAATTACCCTTAACAATTAGCTAGTGGTAGTAAGGGGTCGAACCACGAAGAGTATGTGGTTTGCGAATGGATTCGATTGAATTTAAATGAATGTCACACTTTATGAAGCTTGCTAGAATATTTTTGTATTTTTGTTTGGTTAAAAAGATGTGAATTAAACTAATGGAGTTGATTAACTTACTAATGATTAACAAATTGCAAGAAGGTAATTAATTGTTTAAACAATAATGAGAAAAAGGGTTCACACCCGGTTTCGGTAATTGCAAACCTAGGTTCCTACAAGTTTTAGAATTGACCTAATTGGATAAATGATTAACGGATTTAGTGTACCGTGACTTAGGTGCCAATAACTATCAACATCCCCAAGAATGGACAAGAATGCACTTTGTAATCAACACAAGTAAATCCTAACCAAGATAACGCATAAGTGTACAAATTCATTTCACAAAGTCATAACTTTATCATCGTTCGACAATTTGTAAATCCAATTCAAATACACGACAATTATAAGAGGTGTTCAAAATCAAAACACAATTTGTCACACAAGTCAAAACTGAACACAATTCGAAACACTAAGTAATACAACTACCTACACCGGGGTGAAACCAAGGTGATTAGCCGCTCATGGTTGAAGAAACTTGATCACCGGATGATTGGAACTCGAATTGAACCATCTTGAATCTTGAATAATGGAGGAATGGTTGATGGTTAGGGTTTTGGTGAGAGATGATGGTGGAAAGAATGACGGAGAAATGGTTAGGGTTTGTATATGGTGATTGTGGATGATTCTTGATGATTCGGTTGAAGCATGGTGTTAGAGATGGAATGGAAGTGGTAAGTGTGATGAATTAGGCTCCAAAGATGAGATTCAAACTCAAACTCAAGTGTAACTTATGAATTGAATGCCCAAGAGCCAATTAAAATCGTCCTCCATACCAAACTAACCAAAATTCGCGTTCTGGCAAACCAAGGCCCGTCGCCGACGGCTTGGGGCCCGTCGTCGACGGCCTCCATATTCCTGCATTCCGTCTGACGGCTTGTTTGACTGGTTACGCACTTTTGGTCTGACGGGGTAAACGGGTACGCGTCGCCGACGGCCTCCCCTGCTATGATTCTCCATTTTTTTTCATTTTGCACTCCCGGTTGACCCGTAAAGCTCCGGTTGTCTGTGTTTCGTCCCTGTGACCCGTAAAGCTCCTTAAACTCCATCAAACTTGTAAAACACCTTTTTGATTAAAAGTAGGCTATTCGAAATTAAAACTTATGTAAAAACATCAAGTTACACGATTACGAACACTGGTTTTCAACCACGTATCATATCCCCACACTTGTCTTTTGCTTGCCCTAAAGCAAATCTGTTTTTCACTTTCACATGGGTCGAACAAAGAATACACTCCCCATTCCCGAGACGAAGGTTAAGGTCTATTGTCATACAAAAGTTCAAACTCTTTACAATTTCCAACATATTTAACGGTCAAGTGAATAATCACATATAATCAATGGTTATCCAAGACTAACCCGCCCGTGAAACCAACAAATCATGCATATCCCTCACAATGTTCTCTCCACTCGGTTTAGAATTGGCTAATAGTTGATGCATTAGCACTTTTGAACTAATCACTCAAACCGATTAGAACATGAACCCGCATAGGCTTGCAACTCAATCATTCTCCACCACCGATCACGAATACTAAGCACAAGTCATAAGGTCTTTGTAAGGGTTGTAACGGGGCTAGGCTAAGGGTAGGAAATATGATATTTTAAAGTGGCTAAGGTGATGAAATTCGATTTTTTATTACAAAGCAACTATTCTAAACAAAACTAAACTATACGTTAACTTCGAGGCAACGATGTTCGCCTTTTATTTCTCAAACTAAGAATATATATTTTTTTGTTCTTTTCTCAACAATTTTCTATTCTTTTTCGTAACATTTTCTGATTTTTTTTTCTTTTTTTTTTATATGCAAACAAACAATTCACGACTATACAAACTTGATTCCTATAATCGAATTTCCATCACACGGGTTTAAAAGAAAAAGGTTTAAAGGTTATGGGCTAAAGGGTGGTCAAACGAAAGGATTAGGCTCAAAATCGGCTACTAGGGGATAATTTTTGGGTAAGGATATAAAAATGGTGTAAAAGGAAAAGGTTTACCTAATGCCCTAATCATTCTTGTGCTTGTATTCGGTCTATGGTCTCAAACGTATCAAAAGTTGCAAGTTCTACAATACATGACTAATGGTTCACTCAAACAAAGAAACATAAGCATGTGCTCTATAATGTAAAAGTGGCTCAAAACTCACATATATAAAGGGTATGATATGTGACACGCATAATGTGCTAGTTTCTTAGGCGAATTATTCCCAAATAACCACCTGCTAAATACCCGTCATGCTATTAATTTGAACTTGACCATGACAAAAGACCAAATAGGTTGTGCCATCCCTCATTGACTTAGTTACTTGTGCTTTAAGATCGCTTTCGAAACAAGATATTTTTGAAAAATTTTTGAAATTTTCCCCCATCCCCACACTTGAGGTAATCATTGTCCTCAATGTGTAGTGTTTAAATGAACGGGTCAAAATCGAAAACTTTTACTACTCCCCCATCCCCACACTTGAGGTAAACATTGTCCTCAATGTGTAAGAACTAGAGTTTTAAAACGCACAAGGGATGTGACACGGCTAACTTCCCAAAAATTCCACCCCGGAAAATAACATACAATTACAATCCACTTATTACTAATCTAAGAATCAAGGTAAAAAGGAAACGCATGCACCTGATTTTTCTCGCTAGATGCCCATATCTTCTTCTTCTCTTCACAAAAATAGTCGTTCCTCGAACATGATATACCTACAAATTTTAACCCTTGTGTAGAAGCATGCTTCTCACAACCATTGAAATTTGTTAGCTACTTAGTTCTACCATTTTTATGAAAGTGTTACCAAGTCATGCGTTAATTTACCCTGATTTATGTGGAAAAATAATGTACAACAATAACAAACCTAACTCACTTTCGTAGGAATCAGGGTTGCATTTAGCGTATGCAACAAGCCCTTTTAAACCCCCAATAGCTTGGGAGGACGAGTAGGTCTCGTGAGGGTTATATAGGGAACACACCCACAACGTTCATTTATCTAGGCAAAATAAATACTAACGAAATAAAAATAAAGAAACCAAAATATACAACAACAACAACAACAAAAAACATACCTTGCCCTCACCGCTGATATCTCTCATTCGGGTTCTCTGGCGGGTTTGGCTGGTATGGATAACCAGTGAGGGCCTCGAACATCTCCCTGTAATTATCGAGGGGACTCGGCTCTCCTTGGGCTGGCGGCTGGTATGGTATCGGGATGAAACTGGACCCAACTGCCTAGGGCCAGTGAGGGGATGGATCAGATGGGCCTCGTGGAACGCGGAGGTTGGAGTAATCGGTCCACCCCGCGTGTTCCACATAATGAAGGCCGGCTTCATAGTCTCTCTGATGTCGCTCCTGATCGTGTAGGACCTTGGCGTTATTAATAGCCATTTGATTTGAGACATATAAAGCGCTCCATCGGCGTCCTTCCAATTCATTTTGCTCGTTTTGACGCCTCTCCTCATTTGCCTCCCATGCCCGTCTTCGGGCTGCCTCATCCTCCTGCATTTGTATCAAACACTCCATTTGGGATCTTTGGAGCGCTTGTTGCATCTGCTACTCTTCCATGTGTTTTTCCATCCTCTCACGATAGGCCGCCTGGAGGGCCCACTGTTCCTGCATCTGGGATCCACGTGTTTCTCCCAGTTCTGTCTCCTCCTATCATACTCTCTGCCCTCGCCTATACCCGCAGAGACGTTATCAAACACCTCCTGTTGACCCAAGTTAAAATCCTTGTACGAGGGCACCCGCCTGAAGTTCACAAAACTCGCTACCTCTGCATTCAACTCTGGATGTGGCCTCATATACCTCTGCTTTGGTCCCCTTGGACCAGTAGGCTCAGTTTCGTCTTCTTCATCAACCATTTCCACATCTTCCTCATCCTCTTGTTGTGCATCTGGGTCAACAAACTCATACTTATGACCCAATGCGTCGGTCACCACATACTTGCTTCCCGAAAGTCTCACATGTATCTTTTAGAAGGGGAAAGCTAAGTCCCAGGTATGTTGGACCTTTTAAGATTATTAGAAGAATAGGACCTGTAGCCTATCAGCTACAACTGCCAGAGGAAATGGCAGGAATACGTGATGTATTTCATGTATCTAATCTCAAGAAATGTCTAGCCGATGAATCACTGGTAATACCTCTTAAGGATATAGAGGTAAATGAACAAATCAAGTTTGTAGAAAAGCCTCTACAGATTGAAGACAGGAAAGTTAAGAATCTCAAGCACAAAAGACTAGTTCTAGTTAAAGTGAAGTGGGACTCCAAAAGAGGACCTGAGTACACATGGGAGCTTGAATCAGAAATGCAAAGGAAATACCCACACCTATTCCAGTAGATCTTGAGGACGAGCTCTAAAACAAGGTGGGGAGGATATAGCAACTCTAAACCGACACCCCCAATATATTTTAAAATATCCCAATATGTCCTAAAATACACCCCATACGCGAAAACGAACCCCGAATACCTTGAATATTATTAAAAATAATTAAAAATTAATATTTTGGGTTTGTCGCGGGCCGCGTAAACCTTTTAAGGGTCTTACGCGGGCCGCTAGAGATCAAAGGTGTGGCGCAGCCCGGTGATGACACGTGTCATCATCGTGGCAGGTCTAGTCGATGACCCGGATCAGCTACAGCGTTGACCAACATTGACGCGGGCCGCGTATGCCTTGGTCTACCTTTACGCGGGCCGCGAGAGGACCAGATTTCAGCACTATATATAGAGGGCCTCGGATCTTCAGTCGAACTCGCTCACTTTCATTTCTATATCTCGAAAATCTGATAGTAGGCATAATATACGGGTATAATACCCCCTAATTAGCGAGGTTCTGCTCCGTTGTAAGTATTATAACCCCAGTTTCGTATTAGATACGCTGCCCGATTGATTTAGGGTTCCGTAACAACTGTCGTGGTTCTGCCCGACGTAGTTGTTGGAATACCATCTCGGGGAGGGTATCGTTAACATAATTAAAAGGGTTATTATACTAACGTTTGTAAATTTGTGTAAATTATAGCTTAATCCTAGGAAACCCTTACACGAAGTCTAAGATAGCAAAGTGAGTTTATCCGCTTTTTGTTAACCTTTTTGTAATGTTTTACAAAACCTTAATTATTTTACAATGTGATTAAGCGGTGATTGAGTCTTTGTAGTTCTTCAATTACTGCCGGTATGTTGGGGTTTTGTATACAAAATGTGGAACACGTTACCATTGGACGACGAGTTAGCCAATGTGTAATATGACCCACCAGTCAGGATTGACAGTACTGAATGAGTAATTGTGTAGAAATAAACAATGTGATCGCTCTCAATACTGTGTTAATTGATAAAATGTTTCTTGATTAAACTGGGATTCATTCACCAGTATTTCCCACTGACAAATGTTTTTAAAACACGTTTTAGGTAACACAATGTGACAGCCAATTAGTAAAAAGCCAGCTGGAGAGCACTGACGGCTTGGAAAAATGTGGCTATAAAAGTTACCAAAAAAACAATGTTTTAAATTCAAATAAATTGGGTTTACCCCTATAAACATATTGTAATAAAGAAACTTGGGTTTACCCATGTGGTTATTATTATATCAAATATGGTGGTTTTTCTCTGATAAACATTTCCTAACTACGGTCCTGATGTAATTTCCGCTGCCAAGTTAACAAACTGATACCACCACAAACGAATGTTCGCGTCCGCCTGTTCCCGGGACAGATAAGGGATCGGGGGTTGCGACAGAAGGTGGTATCAGAGCCTAGCCACTGATTCAGCCACAGAAGTGTTCTGCTGACATCAATATATTATTTAAATTGTTAGGAAATAAATTTTGAAAATACGTAAATATCTGTATTTTATTGTTATGTGTTATTTGACTATTTGTTAGTTTACAGTATGAGTGATCAAGGACCCTCAGACATGTATCGTCAGTTGTCTGATTCACCTAGGAGTGAAGGTACCTCTTCTCAGCCTGCCCTCTCTGGGTATGCTGCTGATCATGAAGAAGGGAGGTTTGCCTTTAAAGCTCAGTCGGAAGAGCCATTCCCTCATAAAAAGAGAGGATGGTTCAGTAAGGAAGCATTTGCGCGTAGAAAAAGAATGCGAAAGTTGCAACAGCAAAGAGTCCTAGCAGCCGCTAAGCGAGAGTCAGATGCCCATACACAGGATATGCTTAATAGAAGCCTAGCCAATTTCCATATCCTAGCAACAACTGTTGCTGACCCAAGTCTGGAACAACTAGTAGCGCCATAACCCTTACCTTTAATTCCCACTCAGCCGATGGAGGTAGAAATGCATGATTTCAACCCTGAGGAAATACCTAGGATATCAGTCCCTAATCCCTTAGACCCAAATTATGACCCATGGTTCGATGATCTTAGGGATTATGTGCCACGCTATCACTTAAACAAAGAAACCTTGCCGAACTTAGCAGCGTATCCAGGTTTGGACTCTCTAGATCCCTATTATGACATCGACGAATACATTAGGGAGATTTTAAAGAATCCAGTACCACATTACCCAGAGCCAATACCAGCACCTGCACCCCCAATGAGTGCAGAGAACTTGCATGAACTCCGAATTTTCGAAGAAGAAATCATAGAAAGTAGTGAGAGGATGAGGTATGTAGGAGAGCAACTCGTATGGAAATACGATGAGCGTCAGATGGATTTCGGGGAAAATCCATACCCGTGAAGGTGATGGTGAAGTTGGTAATAATAATAAAATAAATAAAATATATGTGTAATAATAATAAATCTATCGTAGTATAGACCACTTTGTGGTTAACGAGGCATAGTAGTATTGTAATTTTTAATTCATGTTTTAGTGTGTATTTGACGCATACTATATAGAAAAGAGTAAAGTCGCAATGCACGACGTTTTTGACTAATATGTGTATTATGTGGTTGTTACTTAAACTATCATTCTGTAAATATTAATAATTGGTAAATGTTTAAAATTCAGATGGCCGACGAAGTAAATCAAGGAAATCCGAATAATGATAACCAGAGTAACAATAACTTGGATAACGAAAATCCAAACAACAACAACAATGGAAATCAAGTGGACAACAGTGCTATCCAACACATAGTCGCACAAGGAATAATAGATGCAATGCCATATATTATTCAAACAGTTAGGGAAGCCGATAACAAGAGTAAACATAGTAGTAAGCGACCAACTGAACCTGAAAACAGCGTGAACAATGGACCTGTACTTCAAGCGCCCATTCCCAAAAGAAGAAGAACCATGTCTTATGGTTGTTCCTATAAAGAATTCTGGTCTTGTAAACCAATGGAATTCTCGGGAAATGAAGGGGCCATTGCAACCCTACACTGGATAGAGAAGACTGAGGCAGTCTTAAGAATAAGTAAGTGCGCAGAAGAAGACAAGATACTATTTGCTTCTAATCTGTTTAAGAATTCAGCACTAGAATGGTGGAACACTATCCTCCAATCAAGGGGAAGTGATAGAACTTACAATATGGAATGGGAGGAGTTTAAGGACAAGGTAGAAAGGAAATTATGCCCTCCTAATGAAAAAGAACAGATAGCAAACAAATTCCTAAACCTTAGGATGACTGGTGTGGATAGTAAGGGATACACTAAGTTATTCTTTGAATATGCTCGAATAGTGCTCACCCTTGCTTCACCAGAACCAGTATTAATCTCCCGTTATATCTGGGGATTAATTGGGGAGATAAGACATGTAGTCAAGGCAGCTAGACCTCAAACCATAGAAGAAGCTGTAGAACTAGCCAATACCTTGACTGATGAGTTAGTCCGTACCCGAGTAGAGGATCAAAGAAGGAACCTAACCCATAAGCTTACACAAGAATTTCATTCTGGAAATTCTAATCGTGGGAAAAATATAGGTTCTACCTCTACCCCTTACTGTAAGAATTGCAAAAGGAAGCATTCAGGAAGATGCTCCATATACTGTAACTTTTGCAAAATATCGGGACACAAGGAAGAAGACTGCAGGAAGAAAGCTAACAACAGGATATGTTACAAATGCGGAGAACAAGGTCATATCAAGCCTAACTGTCCAAAATTAGCTCCGGCTACAAACAACAAGAATGCCAAAAATGCTAGAGCATTTGTTCTAACTGCAGAAGAAGCAAAGATGATCTCGGATGTGATCACTGGTACGTTTTTAGTTAATGATATTTTTGCTAAAGTATTATTTGACTCTGGTGCAAACCAAAGTTTTATTAATACTTCATTTTGCAAATTACTTAATCAATCATTAACTAAACTTCCACAAGAATGTCTAGTGGAAACAGCAAATGGGGAAATCATTAAGATTTCTAAAATCTTGCAGGAGCAAGAATAGAAATTTTAAATCAGAAATTTATTGCAAACCTTTACCCCATGAATCTGGCAGGATTTGATGTAGTATTAGGAATGGATTGGTTAATAGCCAATAAAGCCAGTATTCTATGTGATCAAAAGTCGATACAGGTAAATTCACCAAGAGGTGAAAAGATCACAATTAAAGGATATAAAACCTCTAGATCCACTAAATTCATCTCTGTGATGAAAACCGCAAGTTACATAAGAAAAGGATCATTAGTGTATTTGATTTCTATAATCACTAACACTAAAGGAAAAGATTTAAAGGATATTCCAGTAGTATCCCAGTTTTCAGATGTATTTCCAGAAGAATTACCAGGGCAACCTCTAGATAGAAAAGTTGAATTTAGAATCCATTTAATACCCAGAACAGCACCAATTGCCAAAGCACTTTACCGTTTGGCACCTGCAGAAATGCAAGAATTAAAGAAACAATTAGAAGAATTGTTGGAGAAAGGATTCATACAACCAAGTTCATCATCTTGGGGAGCGCCATTTTTATTCGTTAAGCAGAAGGACGGATCAATGCGTATGTGAATTGACTACCGTGAATTGAATAAGGTCACGATTAAGAATCGGTATCCGTTACCAAGAATAGATGATCTGTTTGATCAATTACAAGGAGCCTGATTTTTCTCAAAAATCAATTTAAGGTCAGGATATCATCAATTAAAGGTACAGGAAGAGGACATTCCTAAAACCGCCTTCTGAACAAGGTATGGTCATTATGAATTTACTGTCATGCCATTTGGTCTAACCAATGCCCCAGCTGCATTCATGGACATGATGAACAGAATATGTAAACCATATTTGGATAAATTCATAATTGTCTTTATAGATGATATTCTAATTTACTCTAAGAGTAAAGAGGAACATGCAAAGCATTTGCACGCACTTTTAAGCCTATTAAGAAAGGAAAAGCTCTATGATATGTTTTCAAAGTGCGAGTTTTGGTTAGAACAGGTACAATTTCTCAGACACCTAGTCAATCATGAAGGAATTTATAGGGATCCCACAAAAATCGAGGCAATTACCAAATGGAAAACCCCTAAGTCACCAACTGAAGTTAGAAGTTTCTTAGGACTAGCCGGTTATTATAGAAGGTTTATTCAAGATTTTTCTAGAATAGCCATTCCCTTAACTAAGCTAACCTGTAAATCTGTTAAGTTTGAATGTGGATTAACCCATGCACCCATATTAGCATTACCAAAAGAAACTGAAGATTTTGTAATCTATTGTGATGCTTCTAAATTAGGTTATGGATGTGTATTGATGCAATGCCAAAAGGTTATAGCTTATGCATCCAGACAACTTAAGAATCATGAAGAGAATTATTCCACTCATGATTTAGAATTAGGAGCTATAATTTTTGCTCTTAAAATTTGGAGACATTACCTATACGGTAGTAAGTTTACTGTTTTCACCGATTATAAGAGTTTAAGATATGTCTTTGGACAAAAGGAATTGAATATGAGACAAAGACGCTGGATGGAATTTCTTAGTGATTATGATTGTGATATACAGTATCATGCAGGAAAAGCAAATGTAGTTGCTGATGCTCTAAGTCGAAAATATCACGAAAAGCCAAAAAGAGTACGTGCTTTTAAATTAAATCTACAAGAAGATTTAAATGAACAGATTAGAAAAGCACAAGAATCAGTAATCAAGGAGGATAATGAAAAGCTAAAAGGTATGATTAAAGAATTAGAACAAGGAACAGATGGAATTTGGAAATTCCATAAGAAAACAATGTGGATACCTAAATTAGGAAACCTACGCCACCTTATATTAGAAGAAGCTCATAAGTCTAAATATACGATGCATCCTGGAAGTGATAAGATGTATCAAGACTTAAGAAAGAATTTCTGGTGGATAGGAATGAAAAAGGATATAGCAGCTTATGTTGCAAAGTGTTAAACCTGTTCACAAGTCAAAGCTGAACATCAAAAACCTTCAGGTTTATTGCAACAGTTAGAAATGCCTGTTTGGAAATGGGAATTGATAACGATGGATTTTGTTACTAAATTACCCAAAACAAGGAAATGTAATGATACAATCTGGGTAATTGTAGATAGGTTAACCAAGTCAGCTCATTTTCTACCGATGAAAGAAACTTTCAGCATGGAACAATTAGCTAAATTGTATGTAAATGAAATTGTTTCTTTACATGGAGTTCCTCTATCAATTGTTTCTGACAGAGATAGTCGTTTTACCTCTAATTTTTGGACAAGTTTCTAAAAACCAATGGGAACCAAGTTGAATCTAAGCACAGCGTATCATCCTCAAACGGATGGACAAAGCGAAAGGACAATTCAGACAATGGAGGATATGCTTAGAGCTTGTGTAATTGATTTCGGAGGTAATTGGGACGATCACTTACCTTTAATAGAATTTTCTTATAATAATAGTTATCACACAAATATCAATGCTGCACCATTTGAAGCACTTTATGGACGAAAGTGCTGAACCCCAGTCTGTTGGGCAGAAATTGGGAAAAGCAACTATCTGGACCTGAGATAGTACAAGAAACAACCGAAAAGATCATTCAAGTCAAGGAACAACTAAAAGCAGCACGTGATCGACAAAAGAGTTATGCTGATAACAGTCGAAAGCCGTTGGAATTTCAAGTAGAGGATAAAGTATTATTAAAAGTCTCTCCTTGGAAAGGAGTAGTGAGATTCATAAAAAGGGGAAAGCTAAGTCCCAGGTATGTTGGATCTTTTAAGATTATTAGAAGAATAGGACATGTAGCCTATCAGCTACAACTGCCAGAGGAAATGGCAGGAATACATGATGTATTTCATGTATCTAATCTCAAGAAATGTCTAGCCGATGAATCACTGGTAATACCTCTTAAGGATATAGAGGTAAATGAACAACTCAAGTTTGTAGAAAAGCCTCTATAGATTGAAGACAGGAAAGTTAAGAATCTCAAGCACAAAAGCCTAGTTCTAGTCAAAGTGAAGTGGGACTCCAAAAGAGGACCTGAGTACACATGGGAGCTTGAATCAGAAATGCAAAGGAAATACCCACACCTATTCTAGTAGATCTCGAGGACGAGCTCTAAAACAAAGTGGGGAGGATATAACAACTCTAAATCGACACCCCCAATATATTTTAAAATATCCCAATATGTCCTAAAATACACCCCATACGGGAAAACGAACCCCGAATACCTTGAATATTATTAAAAAATTTTAAAATTAATATTTTGGTTTTGTCGCGGGCCGCGTAAACCTTTTAAGGGTCTTACTCGGGCCACTAGAGATCAAAGGTGTGGCGCAGCCCGGTGATGACACGTGTCATCATCATGGCAGGTCTAGTCGATGACCCGGATCAGCTACAGCGTTGACCAACATTGACGCGGGCCGCGTAGGCCTTGGTCTACCTTTACGCGGGCCGCGAGAGGACCAGAAATCAGCACTATATATAGAGGGCCTCGGATCTTCAGTCGAACTCGCTCACTTTCTTTTCTATATCTCGAAAATCTGATAGTAGGCATAATATACGGGTATAATACCCCCTAATTAGCGAGGTTCTGCTCCATTGTAAGTATTATAACCCCAGTTTCGTATTAGATACACTGTCCGATTGATTTAGGGTTCCGATACAACTGCCGTGGTTCTGCCCGACGTAGTTGTTGGAATACCGTCTCGGGGAGGGTATCGTTAATATAATTAAAAGGGTTATTATACTAACGTTTGTACATTGGTGTAAATTATAGCTTAATCCCAGGAAACCCTTACACGAAGTCTAAGATAGCAAAGTGAGTTTATCCGCTTTTTGTTAACCTTTTTGTAATGTTTTACAAAACCTTAATTATTTTACAATGTGATTAAGCGGTGATTGAGTCTTTGTAGTTCTTCAATTACTGCCGGTATGTTGGGGTTTTGTATACAAAATGTGGAACACGTTACCATTGGACACTGAGTTAGCCAATGTGTAATATGACCCACCAGTCAGGATTGACAGTACTGAATGAGTAATTGTGTAGAAATAAACAATGTGATCGCTCTCAATACTGTGTTAATTGATAAAATGTTTCTTGATTAAACTGGGATTCACTCACCAGTATTTCCCACTGACAAATGTTTTTAAAACGCGTTTCAGGTAACACAATGTGACAGCCAATTCGTAAAAAGCCAGCTCGAGAGCACTGACGGCTTGGAAAAATGTGGCTATAAAAGTTACCAAAAAGCGATGTTTTAAATTCAAATAAATAGGTTTTACCCCTATAAACGTATTGTAATAAAGAAACTTGGGTTTACCCATGTGGTTATTATTATATCAAATATGGTGGTTTTTCTCTGATAAACATTTCCTAACAACGGTCCTGATGTAATTTCCGCTGCCAAATTAACAAACTGATACCACCATAAACGAATGTTCGCGTCCGCCCGTTCCCCGGACAGATAAGGGATCGGGGGTTGCGACACAAAGTCAGCAAAGAAATGCTGGCGAGCACATAGGTTTTATGAGAGTAACGGATTCATGGCTAGTTTGCATGTTGCAGTACCTTATTAGACTACAAGAGTCAAAAGTTACAAACCTTGTTTTGAAAAGTGTATTGCAACATAATTAACCAACTCAAATCAAGTTGGTTATAGTTTATAAAATCTCGTAGCCATGATTCTTAACCCAAAAACATTTGTTTAAATAATCCAAATCATAAATTGTTCTCGTTATAAAACTCGTATGGTTTATATCATTTAGAAAACATCGTTGTGTGACATCGTTTCAAAATCGTTTGCCCAAGTGAACTAAATAATGACACGGAATGTAATATGATAAAAACATTTATATATAAGTAGTACCAGCGGCGTATCAACCATGCTTTTATCATGTTACACCCGTCCCATTACCTAATCACCACCCAAAACCAATCGTTTGTTCAAATCGTTTAACTTGTTCCAATCGTTTCCAAAATCGTTTAAATCGTCCCAAAATCGCTCTCGTTTTAATTGTGAAAACTACTTTTGGTCGTCTCGCTAATAACATCCAAACCTTCGCAACTCGTCCATCGTTCAACTTGAATTAACAAACCACCAAAGGGTATGTTAACAATCACAGATTCAGTCGTTACCCACATAACCCCCACACATAACCATGAGTGTAGTCTGATAACGGGATTTGTCAGATCCTATGGTACCATAACCTAATACTGGTCAGCTTGATCAATGTTAATGAATGTCATTTGTTATGTAATTACAACCAACAAGTTTGTTCACATTATCGAAATTGTTATTAGTTTAATATAAACCATGTTAATCATTTTTGAAACCATCGTTAAAACCTCGAAATCATTTAGCACATGTGAATCACCCCAAAACAATTGAAAACAGTAAAATAGGGGAACTATGTACTCACATTGAATTGCAAATTTCCTTGATCTAAAGAACTCAACAAGCTCAGGCAAAACAATGAAATCAAGCAGCACCTAGAAATCGGATCGCCTAGTCAAATAATCGACACCTAAATCGGAAGATCGGACAGAATGAGGTTTTGTAAACCAAATGAGTCTTGGAACTCATGTGATGTGGTTTAACAAAGCTTACATTCTAGCTCGGAACCTATCCTAAGTGCTTTCGACCCATTAAGGTAGCTTACGCTACTTTAACGCGTCGTTCTCGCAAACTCGCGTTCGAGACGTCTAACTAGTCCTATGACAAGTATTATATGCCTAAACATGTTGCATAATCAGTTAAGTGACAAAAGTTTATGTTACATATGCTTAAAATCCAATTATGCATGAAAAGGGCATTTTGGTCTTTTTACCTAGGGCATATGAACTACCTATCATACAACTACTTAAACTAAGTGACCATAAGGTATAACCTCAGAAGGTTATTCCTATACAACTATGGTCACTAAACATGCTTGGTTGGATCCTAATGATCGACCAAATAGGTCGAGTTCGAAAGTCTAAGCGGTGGTTTAGACCGCTTGACTTACGACTCTACATAAGCACTAAACTAAAAGTGACGAGCTAAACATGTTAGAACATGTTTAACTAAGTTAGAAAACATGTTTTGATATCAAAACAAAAAGGTTTTGATATCAAAACAAAAAGGTTTTGATACCCAAGAATAGTTTGGTTGCCAAATACGCATAAATAAGCATTTTGACCGAAACTATGACTCGTCACTACGCCTAATCAAAGTGGTAATCAGTAGGTATAGTCACACGGGACTATAACCATTGTGATTACGCTCACGTTGCAAAGTTCAAACGAACTTTGTGTTGACCATAACCTGGTCAAAGCAGAAAGTCAAACACTGTTTGACTTTTATGCTTGAAAAGCAATAAAGGCACGAAAGAAACTTACAAAGGGTCCAAGCTAGGATGATCTTGACTCAAATTGCTCAGGTATGAAGTGATAAACCCCAACTTAGAGCAAATATTAATCAAGTGTGCAGAAAATGGAATGAGAGCATGGGTTTATATAGTTTTCGGTAAACCGTTAGGATCGTTTCTCGCATTTCATGCTTCGATCTTGACCCTCCAAGTGGGCACATGGTTTACTAATACAATGGGACATGAAATACCATCAAAATCTAGCCCATAGTATCCCAAATCAGGGGTTAAAAACCATCAAAACAAGCTCAAAGACCAGATTCAATGTTTCTGTGCTGTAATTCTGTCGCGCCCCGCGTAATATATGGCCTGAGCTTACGCACCCCGCCTGGCATCTTTGGCAGAATGACAGTTTTGGTCCCTGCAGCCCAGAAACTTGGTTTTTGATGCATTTTTGACACGTTTAAGCCCCGTTAACCCCATTTCAAAGCTCTAAAATGAAGCTAAAGTGTAGGGAACTTAAAATATGCTCAAAAACATCTCGGATGTTGGTTCGTTTGGTCGTACGGTTGCGTTATTCGGTTAATTATGACGGAAATCGTAACGAACGCAAAAACGATCCAAATTAAGCGACGAATGGTATTTTTGCATTCCAATCTCTAAAATAAGATATTTTAATGATTACAAAATTTTTTGGATGTCCTGATATATTCAGAACGTAAGATATGCGCGAAAATGCAAACTTATGCACTTTTGACGCTTTTTGTCCCTATTGATCAAATAAGTTTATTTTAGCATACCGAACCCCTCAAAGCCTATTTCTAAGCTATGTTAAGGATATTTAGGGTATGTTTAACTTATGATCAAGTTCCAGAATGTTCATTACTGAACAAATCAGCATACTTTCACAGTTTGACACAAATAGTCCCTGCGATCGAATAGACTTGTTTTCAACACACCAAACCATCCAAAACTTATTTCTAAGTTATGTGAAGGTTATTTAAGGTATGTTAAGCCTATGTCACTATTCCGGAGTGTTTGTCGCATTAAACTGACTACGTTTACGCACCAGTTTGCGTATAACCTTCCAGAAAGCGATTTAAAGCTTGAAATCGGACTCGAATCAAATCGTAAAATCATCAAACACAATAACACAAATAATAACACCAAAACACATTGTTTTATTAATAATTAACATTTTTTTACATAATACATCGATTACAGACCACAATTGTCACAGTCTCCCCTACTTTAGGAAATTTCATCCCGAAATTTTAACAGGAGGAAACTTGTGAGAACAATTGTGGATATTTCACCTTCATTTGGTCCTCATGTTCCCAAGTAAACTCTGGGCCACGTTTGGATTCCCAATGAACCTTGACCAATCGAATCCGTTTGTTCTTCAACTGTTTGACTGCACGGTCCATTATTTCCACAGGTTTCTCAACAAAGTGCATCATTTCATCAACTTGAATTTCGTCGAGTGGAATGTGAAGATTAGCATCAGCTAAACACTTTCGCAAATTGGACACGTGAAAAGTCGGATGAATATTTCCAAGCTTTGGCGGTAGCTCTAGTCGATAAGCAACCTTTCCAATTCTTTTAACAATTTTAAATGGTCCAACATATCGAGGTGCAAGTTTTCCTTTCTTTCCAAATCTCGCCACCCCCTTCCAAGGTGACACCTTGAGTAGGACATGGTCGCCAACTTGAAATTCCAAGGGCTTGCGTCGCATATCCGCATAACTCTTTTGACGGCTTCTAGCTGTTACAAGATTATCGCGAATTTTCTTGATTTTGTCTGTTTTTTCCAGAATGAGCTCAGGTCCAGTAAGCTGAGCTTCACGGATCTCATTCCAACAGACAGGTGAACGACTTTTTCGACCGTAGAAAGCTTCGAATGGTGCCATATTGATGCTAGCATGATAACTATTGTTGTAAGAGAACTCGATCAACGGCAGATGAGAATCCCAATTACCACCAAAGTCTATCACGCATGCTCTAAGCATATCCTCCAAGGTTTGAATCATCCTCTCAGATTGTCCATCTATTTGGGAATGATAAGCAGTGCTTAGATTTAGTTGGGTTCCCATAGCAGATTGCATGGTCTTCCAAAAATGAGATGAAAATCGAGCATCACGATCAGATATGATATCCAAGGGACACCATGTCGAGATACAATCTCATCAACATAAATCTTTGCAAGTTTATCAGCTGATAGATCCTCGCGAATCGGAATAAAATGAGCTGACTTCGTTAATCGATTGATGACAACCCAAATAGCATCGTGACCTCTAGATGTACGTGGTAACTTAGTGATGAGATCCATCGCAATGTTCTCCCACTTCCAAACCGGTATCTCTGGTTGTACAAGCAAACCAGATGGTCGTTGATGTTCAGCCTTGACTTTGAGACAAGTTAGGTATTTCGATACATACAAGGCAATATCCTTCTTCATACCAGGCCACCAATACTGAGTACGAAGATCCTTGTACATTTTATCAGCACCAGGATGGATAGAATATCAGGACTTGTGAGATTCGTCCATCACTAAAGTGCGAAGATCGTCTTGTTTCGGAATCCACAAACGATCCTTGAAATAGAGTAACCCATCGCCTTTCGCTTCGAGTTTAAGCTCAAGTTGACGTGGCAATTCCTTACCCATCAAATTTTGTGAAACACAAGATTGCTGAGCTTGAGAGATACGAGTTTGAATATCAGATAGAGTTCGAACAGAATGAAGTTTAACTCGCTCCTTTCGACTAAGCGTATCGGCTACGACATTCGCCTTACCAGGATGGTAGCGAATCTCGCAATCGTAATCGCTTAAGAGCACAACTCATCATCGTTGCCTCATGTTTAGCTCCTTCTGATTAAGAATGTATTGGAGACTTTTGTGGTCTGTGAAAACCACACACTTCGTGCCATAAAGATAGTGTCTCCAGATTTTGAGTGCAAAAACCACAGCTCCCAACTCAAGATCATGAGTGGTGTAGTTCTTCTCGTGAACTTTCAGCTGTCTTGACGCATAAGCTATAACTTTGCCTCGTTGCATAAGAACACAACCAAGACATAGACTTGATGCGTCACAATAGACAACGAAATCATTGTTTCCATCGGGCAAAGACAACACAGGAGCATCACATAGCTTTCGCTTCAGCGTTTGGAACGCTTCTTCTTGCTTAGGTCCCCACTCAAAAGGCTTATTCTTCTGAGTCAAAGCAGTGAGTGGAACCGCGATCTTTGAGAAGTTCGAAATAAAATGACGATAATAACCAGTGAGACTAAGAAAAGAACGAATTTCTGTAGGTGTCGTTGGTGTATTCCAATCCTTAATTGCAGCAATTTTGGATGGATCCTCATGAATACCCTGCTCGTTGACTATATGACCCAAAAACTGAACTTCTTTAAGCCAGAATTCACACTTGGAGAATTTAGCAAAAAGTTGTTCCTTCTTCAGGAGTTCCAGTGTCAAACGAAGGTGTTGCTCGTGATCGGCTCGAGACTTCGAATTGACAAGAATATCTTCAATGAACACAATGATGAACTTGTCTAAATAAGGTTTACAGACCCTATTCATTAAATCCATGAAGATAGCTGGAGCATTAGTCAAACCAAAAGGCATGACTGTGAACTCGTAATGACCATATCTCGTACGGAAGGCAGTTTTGGGAATATCTTCTTCGAGAACACGAAGCTGATGATACCCAGAACGCAGATCGATCTTGGAAAAACAGGTAGCACCTTGCAGCTGATCAAAGAGATCATCGATTCGAGGTAGGGGATATCGATTCTTGATGGTAAGCTTATTAAGCTCACGATAATCGATGCACATTCGAAAAGACCCATCTTTCTTCTTCACAAATAGGACAGGAGCGCCCCAAGGTGAATAACTCGGTCGGATGAATCCTTTATCAGATAACTCTTGAAGTTGTTTAGATAACTCTTGCATCTCAGACGGTGCAAGACGATAAGGTGCTTTCGCAATTGGGTTGGCATTAGGTACAAGATCAATATGAAACTCGACTTGACGAACTGGAGGCAAACCAGGTAGTTCATCAGGAAACACCTCTGGATAATCTTGAACAATCGGGATATCCTGAATACTCTTGCTCTTGCCTTTCTCCTCGGTGACATGCGCCAGAAAAGCAACATATCTTTTTCGTAAATAACTTTGGGCTTTCGTACACGACATGAGTTTCAAACAAACTGAAAGTTTCTCGCCACGAACCTCTAGAACATCGCCAGACGAAAGAGGAATATGAACAATCTTATCGAAACAAATCACCTCAGCATGAAACTTAGTTAACCAATCCATCCCTACGAAAATGTCGAAACTCCCAAGTTACATCGGTGTGAGGTCAATAGGAAAAAGATGGTTATCGAGGTTCAACTGACAATCACGAATAACAGAATCAAGTACGAGGGGTTTACCAGTAGCAACTTCGACAGATAAGGGTTTCCTCAGTTTAGTTCTAGGTATCGCAAGTAAAGGCTCAAAAGATAATGACACAAAACTTCTATCGGCACCAGAATTGAAAAGAACAGATGCAGGTCGATTGTTAACAAGGAACGTACCATTGACAACCTCATTGTCAGCTCGAGCCTCATTTGCATTCAAGTTGTACGCTCGTCCACGAGCGGGATTCACATTGGCATTCACATTGACATTCGGATCAACATTTGCGTTCGGATTTGCAAGCCTCGGACAATTGTTACGGAAATGACCCATTTCACCGCAATTATAACATGAACCTGGTGGGAATCTCGCAGCATTCCCCTGAGCTTGTGCTGGATTCTGCGTAGCTTGATTCTGACCCAAACGGCAGATGTTGGCCAGGTGCCCAAGTTTACCAAAAGTAGTACACTATTTGCAAGCCTGTTGGGTCGCATGATGACCATTGCACTGAGCACAGTGAGGTGCAGTACCAGCATATTGCTTCTTCGTTGGAGGTTGTGCTGGTGGGTTCTGAGTATTCTGTGCAGTGACTGCAAAGTTCTGGGAAGCCTTGCGCTTCCTCGACTTCTTAGAAGACTCACCCTTCTTCTTACCCTTACCTTTACCCTTATCTTGTGTGGAATCAACTGACTTCTTCTTGTCACCCTTACAGGTCAGTTTACCCTTTCTGACCTGAGACTCGGTCAGAGTAGCAGCCAATTCGATCGCTTGACGAACAGTAGTAGGATTACTGCCAGTCACAATGTCTTGCACAGAATCGGGCAAACCATCGATATACCTCTCTATTGCTTTCTCCAACGGGGTAACCATAGTGGGACACAACAAACTCAGCTCTTCATAACGATCCGTATACGCACGGTGTTCACCCCCATTTTGTTTTAAATCATCGAATTCTCGTTCCAAAGCTCGAATTTCATGATGGGGACAGAACTCTCTCATCATGAGAGCTCGAAGCTCTTCCCATGTTTGTGCCATCGCCACATCGGCACCCCTATCACGCATCACACCGTTCCACCATGTAAGAGCACGCTTCTCGCACACACTGGATGCAAACTCAACCTTACACTCATTCGGACATTGCACATGTCTGAATGTGCTTTCCAAACTTTCAAACCATTGCAGGAGCGCGGTTGCTCCTTGAGACCCATAAAACTTTAACGGTTTAGCCGAATTGAAAGTCTTGAAACTACACTGTGCATTATTGTTGTTATTGTTGTTGTATAACTGATGGATATGGGTTACTACGTTTGAAAGCACTGCAGCCATTTGTTGAGCGACAAGGGCTGCTACTTCTTCATTAGTTAGGGGTTGTGCATCTCGTCGAGGAGGCATTGTCTAAAAAGAACATGAGTAACATGAGAAACGAGTGAGGTCGACAATTGGGAAAAACAAAAGAGGTATTTGAAAACATCGACAAAACACAAGGAAGGCGATCATTCGTTTGTTACCTCGAACAAACAAACGACACATAGTGACTAATCAAAGTAAATAGGTCAATATAATGTATCACGAAGACATGCTTTAGCCTATAAGTGAACACTCATCCCAAGAGTTCCCAGGTAAGAGTGACTGGTCCGATTATGTGGATTTGTACGAACACTCTAGCCTTAGACAAAAAACTCAGGATACAGGCATCCACCCTTCCAGATTGCACGTGTTCACACTATAAGACCCAAACTTTGATGACATTTTGAAAACTTAGAGGGTTCAAAACCTTATAACAAATCATTTACGAAGAAATGATTAATTTTCAAAGCGGATTCGAAATTTGTGTTCTCATTGTGGCTATCACCTAAGGATAGGTGACAGTTTTGTTTTGAAATCTAAACGCAAGAAGACTTGCGTTAGGGTCCTAGAAAGTTATAGTCTAGGTCAAAGCATTGCTAATAACCTAATTCCCTATAACCATTGGCTCTGATACTAACTCTTCTGTCACACCCCGACCGCGTTAAAACAACGAAACCACTGCGGAAACGTTGGGGAGTGTCGTAACAGAATCATTGTTTCACAACCATGGATACAAAAGTTTCATTTTATTGATTCATTAAATAATTTACATCATCTTAAAACAAACAAACAAGTTACACATCGTCTATCATTGTTATTATGTTACTAAGGCCTCGTCCAGATCCTATGTGAACATGCATCCTAGCAATCAACATCATTCAACACCACCTGAAACATATGTAAAAACAAAGTCAGCAAAGAAATGCTGGCGAGCACATAGGTTTTATGAGAGTATCAGATTCATGGCTAGTTTGCATGTTGCAGTACCTCATTAGACTACAAGAGTCAAAAGTTACAAACCTTGTTTTGAAAAGTGTATTGCAACATAATTAACCAACTCAAATCAAGTTGGTTATAGTTTATAAAATCTTGTAGCCATGATTCTTAACCCAAAAACATTTGTTTAAATAATCCAAATCGTAAATTGTTCTCGTTATAAAACCCGTATGGTTTATATCATTTAGAAAACATCATTGTGTGACATAGTTTCAAAATCGTTTGCCCAAGTGAACTAAATAATGACACGAAATGTAATATGATAAAAACACTTATATATAAGAAGTACCAGCGGCGTATCTACCATGCTTTTATCATGTTACACCCGTCCCATTACCTAATCACCACCCAAAACCAATCGTTTGTTCAAATCGTTTAACTTGTTCCAATCGTTTCCAAAATTATTTAAATCGTCCCAAAATCGCTCTCGTTTTAATTGTGAAAACTACTTTTGGTCGTCTCGCTAATAACATCCAAACCTTCGCAACTCGTCCATCGTTCAACTCGAATTAACAAACCACCAAAGGGTAAGTTAACAATCACAGATTCAGTCGTTACCCACATAACCATGGGTGCAGTCTGATAACGGGATTTGTCAGATCCTATGGTACCATAACCTAATACTGGTCGGCTTGATCAATGTTAATGAATGTCATTTGTTATGTAATTACAACCAACAAGTTTGTTTACATTATCGAAATTGTTATTAGTTTAATATAAACCATGTTAATCATTTTTGAAACCATCGTTAAAACCTCGAAATCATTTAGCACATATGAATCACCCCAAAACAATTGAAAACAGTAATATTGGGGAACTATGTACTCACATTGAATTGCAAATATCCTTGATCTAAAGAACTCAACAAGCTCATGCAAAACAATGAAATCAAGCAGCACCTAGAAATCGGATCGCCTAGTCAAATAATCGACACCTAATTCGGAAGATCGGACAGAATGAGGTTTCGTAAACCAAATGAGTCTTGGAACTCATGTGATGTGGTTTAACAAAGCCTACATTCTAGATTGGAGCCTATCCTAAGTGCTTTCGAACCGTTACGACCCATTAAGGTAGCTTACGCTACTTTAACGCGTCGTTCACGCAAACGCGCGTTCGAGACGTCTAACTAGTCCTATGACAAGTATTATATGCCTAAACATGTTGCATAATCAGTTAAGTGACAAAAGTTTATGTTACATATGCTTAAAATCCAATTATGCATGAAAAGGGCATTTTGGTCGTTTTACCTAAGGCGTATAAACTACCTATCATACAACTACTTAAACAAAGTGACCATAAGGTATAACCTCGGAAGGTTATTCCCTATACAACTATAGTCACTAAACATGCTTGGCAGGATCCTAATGATCGACCAAATGGGTCGAGTTCGAAAGTCTAAGTGGTGGTTTAGACCGCTTGACTTACGACTCTACATAAGCACTAAACTAAAAGTGACGAGCTAAACATGTTAGAACATGTTTAACTAAGTTAGAAAACAGGTTTTGATATCAAAACAAAGGGTTTTGATACCCAAGAATAGTTTGGTTGCAAAATACGCATAAATACGCATTTTGACCGAAACTATGACTCGTCACTACGCCTAATCAACGTGGTAATCAGTAGGTATAGTCACACGGGACTATAACCATCGTGATTACGCTCACGTTGCAAAGTTCAAATGAACTTTGTGTTGACCATAACCTGGTCAAAGCAGAAACTCAAACACTGTAACACCTCGTAAAATCACATCCAATGATGTATTGACACGTGTAATAAACCCTAATAAAGTCAAACGTTGACTATGAGGGACTAATTTTGTGAAAAATCAAAAACTTTGATTATGGAAGGACTAAAAGTGTCAACATGCTTAACATAAGCCTCTGAATAACGTTTCACAGTAATCATATTCACAAATGAGCCATTTGTTAATCAAGAGTAGCCGTTTGCGTAATTAATTGTAAGTTTGCGCGACAATGAGTTAAAAGCGTCAACATGTTAATTCTTACCTCTGAGTGACCTTTTAACAAACCGGGAGCTTCATGATGTTTGATTACACTCTCGGGAATGCCAAATATTGGCCGTGTAAGGCTTTTGTGCCTATAAGTGACGTTACGCGCAACTTTCTAAGTTAGAGGGACTAAAAGCGTCCATATGTTTAATTATACCTCTGAATGACCTTTTTACGAACCTAAAGCATCGTGATGTGTAATAATACTCTCAAGAATGCCTAATATGGATTAGATAAGGCTTTGATGCTATTAAACGATGATATGCGCAAGTTTGCGCATTAGAGGGACCAAAAGCATCAACTTTTGAATCTACACCTTTTGGTGACCATTTAAGCGAACGGGAGTGTAGAAATATTTAAAAACATGCTTGGAAATACTCATTATGGGCCACGGAAGGTTTGGATACCATTAAGAGACATTTCGCGCTACCTTGTGCGAATAAAGGACTAATAGCGACGACTTGCGAAACTACGCTTTAGAGGACCTTTTTAATCAAACCAAAGACTTCGCTATGCTCGTTCAAAATCCCGGATTCCTAAGAATGATTACTAGAGGTCCTTATAACTTATATTGGCATGACATAATAAATTAGGAAATTATTGTGTCGTTAAAGTAAGATTTAAGAGTTATATAACATGTAAAAGTGTAAAGGACTGATCTTGACAACTTTCAAAAGTTGTTTTAAACCTGTATCCATCTGATTCAGAAGTCAGAGGGACTAAATAGGTCATTTTTATAAGTTATACATGTTAAATAAGCTGATATATTAAGACAGGGACCAATTCTGTTCAACAGCCAAACTTGTTGGGCTGGGTCATGCGCTGGCGGGCCGCGACCGCCAGGCCCAAAGCCTACGCGGGCCGCGACCTACCCAAACAGCAGCAATAGTTGTTTTGTGTTGTGGTTTTGAGGACCTAGTTTATTCTACACACATACAAAACCATTTTTATCAAACTTGGGACTTGTCCACTGATTTGTAAAACCAGATTACACTTGTTTTAATCTTGTTATCCCTTCCAACACTTGGCATTCATCCGTGGCTTCCCGAAAACTATAAATAGAGAGGGATTTCATTTGTTCAAATCACACCATCTTTCCAAATCTGCTATATCTCTGATTTTAAGAGGATCCTGACCAACTTGGGAACCTCCTTCAGTCCTAAGGACCACTTGTAAGTGTTCCTTTCGTGCTTAGTTAAATTGTTTGGCTCTTATAGCCGAAAAGTCAAGCATTCGCAATAAACGCTTTGACTTTTAAATGATCGAGCCATTGTTCGCAACGAACATGGCTATGTGATCATAATTAGGTAGGTATTAAACCCTCAAAAGGGCACCTCTTAATTACCACGTTTGCTTAGTTAATTGTCGGGTCAAAGTAATTAAAATAAAAGTCAAACAAGTCGGTTTTTAAATAAAATTCATAACTAATGATGTAAAGGCAATAAAATCAGTTTTGTCACTTTAATAACTTAGTAAATATTAATTGAACATGTCTAGGCATGTTCAACCCGACAATTCTGAGTTTAGGCTCGGTTCGCAACCGAAAGTCGTAAAAGTTGACTTTTGCTTTGACTTTCAGTTCTGACCCAATTTAGCTTAGTTTAAATATGCCTTAGGGTTTTGTTTAGGACCATATTTCATGTTAGTATAACCTTCTGAGATTATACTATATGGTTCCTATTAAATCTGATTCATATGCATGTTTCCGTTAATTGCTTAATTGTTGACCATTATGCCCTTTTGATATAAAAATGATATTTTTTAAAATATGAGAGGACAAAAACCTTTATTACTGATTTATAAGCATGTCCTAAAAATTTGACATCAGTTTGTGGTCTAAATTAGGAGTTATGCTCGATATCGTAAATTAAAAGCTTTTTATAAATTTAACGGCATTTTCGGCATAAAACCTATTTAAACCCAAATTTTGACACCAAACTTACTATCCACTGATGTAATATAATATTTAGGGATTTTTGAAGATTTTTGTTGAATTTTAAACTGATCATAACATAGGGTTCTTGCATTGACTCGGTAATTGACGGTTATGCCCTTTTTGCTAATAAAATGAGTTTTACACATCCTTTACATATCAAACCTTTTTCTACTGATTTTATACATTAAATAAGCTATTTTAAATAGTAAAGGCTGTTCAAAATCTCAGATTTCCTTATTCAACCCGAATATCGTCAAATACCGACTTTTATGCGATTTAGGCGCGTAGTATGGTTTAAAACCGTATTTGGCACCTAAGGCTTATTACCTACTGATGTTATGAACAAATTTTCATACTTTAATAGTAAGTAAAATTTTTGATCTCAGATTTCCAAATTTGACCCTTAAAGCTTATGTGAAATGACCAAAATGCCCCTACGGTGCATAGTTTGGCCATAAATGATAAATTTCACATATATACAATATCTTACTGATATGACTTGCAAAAATAAATATTTTTACTGATCATTTTAGACCAGAACCTCAGATTGTCATTTAACCTCTTTTATAATCTTTAAAATGACCAAAATACCCCTTCGGGGCTTAAATTGGTTTTAAATCCGTTTTGGGCATAATGGAAGGTATCCTACAGATATCATAACACATTTTAAGCATATTAACTTAGGGAACCTGTTCATGACTCTTTTCGTTACCCGTTATGCATTTTTCGCTTTCGGTACGGTTTATGTAACTAGTTTGCATGAATTAACCGAAACGGGTCAATCCTTATCATTTTCACTTCAAAATCCAGAATGTGTTTAGTTTACCCATATTATACAAGTCTTAGTACTTGTCGGGTGTAAATCACATTCTAATCCGGTATTCGCTTAATCTTGCGTTTGAACCGTATACCTTTCTTTAAAACTAACCGGTCTAAGTTTAAACTTAAGTAAGACCCGTTAGGAATCTAATAGGTTATTAAAACCTTCGTTCCAGATTTAGGAGCCCAGCAAAAGATATTTGCACTTGTTGATTGTTATACGGCTGAGATAAATTATATTTTTGCTCAGGTAAATACTTTTAACTTATTTTCCCTTATACGGGCTTGGGGTACGGTATTTAATAATACCGCTTGGTCGGGTATTGAATCTTTAATCGTATGAAGGTTAAATCATTGAGATAACCCGTTTAATCTATTTTGTTTGTTTTAAGCCTTTGGGGGGTTAATGGCCATGTCCTGGATATCCTCGGCTCATTCATTGAAATGGCCACGACTTAAGCACGGGGTGTAGGCATACACCTGCCGGTGCGTATGTAAAATGATATACCCGCTTGTTCGAGAATAACTCGCCGCGGGTTATATTATGTGGTGTGTCTATTAATCTTTAACCCGGTATTTCTAACCCGGGCTACTGAACGTATAACAAACATATAATTCTTTTACAAGATTATTTTTAAATAATTATCCCAAGTTATAAAAGAATATTTGTGCCTTGTGCACTTAAAACAATTTTCTTAAATATTTACAAAAAGAGTCGGTTAATTGTATTTTCCAGTGTAAACTGACGTATTTTCCAAAAAGGTTAAGTGCAGGTACTAAGCGAAATGGGTTGGCTACTCCTAGTATCAAATAAAGAGTCTTGCAAGCTTTTGATGCTTAAATCTGTTGAACAATATTTCTTTTTATTTTGATCCGCCTGTGGATCTTTTTACAACCCGTTGTATAATACTTTATGATACTTTCGAATCGGTTGTAATATTTTTACTTTAGACTTCCGCTATGCATTGAACTGTGATTATTTGACTATGATGATATCAACTACGTCACGATACTCCCCACCGGGCCCACCGGTAATACATGGAAATATCAGGGTGTGACAGGTTGGTATCAAAGCCAACATTGAGTGAATTAAACACTAGCCTTTTGTGTTTAATCTCAATGACACAGTAGCACATTCCTTGACTTCCGAGTCCAGACATGAACTAGGAATGATCTCGTCCTTGTTATATGCATACATTGTTTTCGATATTTATGTATCTCAGGATCGAGTCGCCGAGCAAAGCTGCCATTGGTGGAGGCTCTCCAAACCCGAAGTCAAAGAATGCTAAGCTTTGTACTAGAGCTCGAATTAGCATACGACCAGTACGGAGAAAGGACCTTTTGAACCCATTAACCATATTTCAAATTCTGTACCCAAGACTTTTGAAACTTCAAATGTGAAGCCAACATCGGAGGAGTTCATACCAGCTGTCCCTGAAGCTCCCGCTCCAAAGATAATACATATGGACCCAAAGGACTCATATTTCTTAGCTCCAAGTCTTGAAATCCTAAACTTGGATTATACCTGTCCTGACCTTATTCATGATTTAAATTATTCATTAACCATAGAATCCTTGGATTCCACTTTTGCAAAGATTCCTAATATAGAAGATTTCGACTACCCACAAAAACCTTCAGTACCGTACCGCACTCAGGGAACCAAGGAGAAAACTTTCAGAAACAGAATGAAGAAGGAACTTCCTTGTTATATTTCATTTCTATAGTAGTCCCTATAAGGACATATATATCTTTTAAGGTGATGAACTGTGTTCAAGCCTTAATGCCTCGATCCTATAAGATCATGGCTTATAATTTAAATTGTCCTTGTGACTAGGCTTTTGTGCCATTCTAATATCTTGATAATTTACAATTAAGGATTAATTATAATAAAGATCCTAAATAAATGTGACAAACAAATTAACCAATATGGTTTGTCGATACCATGGTTAATGAATCATCCAGATGACTATTCCATAGTAGACTTCTGAGTAAATCATTGTCATCATTTTATGTAGCAATCAAGCTACATGGCAGAATCAGAAGAAGTCAACAGTCACCTGAGGGAGAATCATGATACTACCAGAATCAACGTAACTGGTGCGGATCTTCAAGCATTAGTTGACAATGCTGTTACTAAAGCCATGGACAGGCAGTTTAAGGAATCAAGTGGTACACGCTCTAAGACTCAATCTGTGGCTCATAGTAAGCCCCCTTAAAAAACACACGAGTCAAAGAAGGACGATGCTCGTCACTCGTCAAATCAGCAAAGTATCCCATCTAAGAAGATTGTGCTCAATCAAGAGCCACGTGCTAAAACCTCTTCTTACAAATATTTTGTCTCCTGCAAGCCCAGAGACTTCACAGGGGAGAAAGGAGCCATCGATTGTATGACTTGGCTCGACGAAATGGATACAGTGGTTCATATTAGTGGTCGTGCAGAGCAGGACATTGTGAAGTTTGTTTCACAATCCTTTAAAGGAGAAGCTTTAGCTTGGTGGAGGTCCCTAATCCAAGCTACAGGGAAGATCCCGTTGTATAATCTGACTTGGGATCAGTTTGTTGCTATAATCAAGGAAAATTTATGTCCTCAACATGAAGTTGAGAAAATTGAGACTGACTTCTTGACCTTGGTCATGAAAAACTTAGACTGTCAGACATATCTTACGAGCTTCAACACTATGTCACGATTGGTTCCATACTTGGTCACACCGGAACCGAAACGTATAGCTCGTTTTATTGGAGGTTTAGCTCCAGAAATTAAAGCAAGTGTGAAAGCATCTAGACCCACCACCTTCAGGCCGGTGGCTGATTTGTCGTTATCTCTTACTCTCGATGCGGTCAGGCAGAGATCGCTTAAGAATTCCGATGAGGGGAAGAGGAAACATGAGGAGGAGAACTCACACCGTTCTGATAAGAAACAAAAAAGGAACTCTGATCACAAGAAAGGTTCAGGGTTTGTAAAGGATAGTCAACAGTCGGGTGAAAAACCCAAATGTAAGACCTGCCTGAAGCGTCATTTGGGAAAGTGCAAGTTCGAAACAAGATCGCAGTCACAGTCAAAGCCTATCGTATGTGGGATCTGCAAGTCCAAGGTGCATAAGACATTGGATTGCAAAAAGATGAAGGACGCAACCTGTTACGGTTGCAATGAGAAGGGGCACATTAATACCAATTGCCCCAAGTATGCAAGGAAGCCTGAAGAGGCCAAGAAAACAAACACGTGAGTCTTCCTGATGAACACCCAGGAGGCAATACAGAATGATAACACCATAACAGGTACCTTTCCTTATCAAAGATGTTTATGCGAGAATTTGTTTGATTCTGGCGCAAATAACTCTATTGTGGGCAGTAAATGTTGTAAACTGTTGTATCCGCCTGTTAGGACTCTAGACACACAATGCGAGGTAGAATTGGCCGATGATACTTTAGGGACTGCTTCAACAATCTTAGATGGATACTTCATATCTATTAGGAATCACTCTTTTTCGATATCCTTATGGCAAGCTTTCAAGCTATCCAAAATCATCAATATGATCAAGACAGATGTGACATTTTGATCCCCTATCAAAAAGGTGATGGACTAGGTCTAAACCTTAAATGCCATTGATGGTCTTTTTATGGCCTAGGCTAAATATAATTGACATATATTTAAATAACATTCATTAAGAATGTTCGTACTGTATTAGCCTGTATGGTTTAATGATACCATGGTTAGTATATGTTAGGTCATCAGGGTGAAGAATAGCTATTGTAGTGCAACTAAGTAATTGTTTCATTTGGTGTTAGGGACCAAGTCTTGAGTATGCCAAACTCGGATAAGACGACCGTCAATCGCGCCATTGATGAGGCGACACATGCTAATGATGCTACAATTGTGAACCTCAAAATTATCAAAGATGTTCTCCAAGCTATGATTGACGCAACTGTTGGAAAAGCTGTGAGAAAGGTCATGAAAAAGTTCAAGGAGCCCAATACTACTCATTTAAAACTACACTTCCTTACTCACGAGAAGGATCTTGTTCATGCCGCGGATGCAAAGAATGAACGAAAAAGGAAAAGGGAGGAAGATAACTCCCAGACTTCTAAGAAAAAGGGTAAGCTTAAGCTTAATGTGAACAAACAAAAGTTCAACAAGAAACCTGTGTGCAAGACCTGCTGTAAAAGACACTAGGGGCAGTGTCGATTGGATCGAAAGGCAAGACCGTGTGGCATCTGTAAAATAACTGGTCATAAAACTCATGAATGTAAGGACATAAAGGATGCAGTGTGCTTCGGCTGTAACGAGAAAGGCCACGTCAAGACTACATGCCCTAAATCCGTCAAGGGAGGTGCGGCTAAGGATAGAAAGCCTAAGAATAAAAGCGTTTAAACTCTTCTGATGGATGCCAGGGGTAGTTCATATCAATAATGACATCAGGTACATTTCTTATCATTTATCAGTAATATAAATGCTAAGAGTTCTGTTTTGATTCGGGTACCAGTAAATCCTTCATAAATGGTAAGTATAGCAAACTTTTAAAATCTTCCATAAGAACCTTAGATAATAAGTGTAAGGTAAAACTTATAGAAGAAAATCATAGGAACCATTTCTTCTGATCCTGTCAGAAATCTTCATTTGTAAAGTTCTAGAGTACTCTCTCTCCAGATGGAATACGCCAGTATATGTTAGTCTGTTATCTCATTGATTTCTATCAACTGCGAATACCAGATTGTATGATAAAAGCGCCATATGAGGATTGGTGTATCTTGATATGTTCCATAGATTGCTTCCATGCCTGATCAGTATCGAGGTTTAATGCATGAAACCATTGAGATATCCCAATGGTCATATTGTATTAAAGTCAACTAATGGTATTCAAAGAAGATATCCAGTATGGAAATGTCCAAGTAAGTGTCACTGATTAAGGTATCCATGGATTCGTAAAGAAAATGTGTCATTTGTCTGACACAGGCAAAGATAGTAGAACCGGGGGCTTGAGATTTGGAAAAATCTCTGTAATCTCCTTGTGAATTGATTATATTCTCCAAAGACTACCCTGTTTACCTCCTGAGACAAGTAGAGTTAAGAATAATACCTCGCTTAGAGTTGCATCTATTGGAAAGCCCCATATCGGTTAGTACCAACGGAATGGAAAAACTAATAGTTAATCAGAAAAGCTTTTAGAGAAGATTTCATAAAGCCTAAATCAAAATTGTGGAAGCTCCAGTATTATTAATTAAGAAAGACGGTTCATTTTGCTTATGCATTGTTTACCGCAACCCCACTTAGGCAACAATTAAGAATCGCCATCAGCTGCCCAGGATCGTCGATTTGTTCGACTAACTGTGAGAATTAGCTATTCTTTAAGATTAGTTTAAGCAGTAGTTGGAAAGATTATCCCACCTTAAATAAGCCTTTCTATAACTAATAGTTGTTATATAAGTATTGTAGGATCGTGAAACGACCTAACGAGTCGATCAGAAGAGTGCTCAGACAGAATCAGAGGCGGAATTCATTGATTCTGTCTTTGTTTAGCTTGTATTCACTATTAACTGTCTTGTTTATTGATCTTGAAGCAATTTACAGCACTTAGACACTTCGACAACACCTCGGTGTCGGAAACAAGAAGGTTACAACTGATATCGTTTGACAGGTATATATAGTGAGGGTAATTTCGTTTGAAGGTGACATGGTATCCTTCAATTTCGTTTGAAGGTGCCATTTACCAGTTCAAACAAAATTAGCTCAATTCCTCATAAATCCTACCCTATTTCTCGTACAACGTGCCCTGATCTAACAATTCTAGTCCTAGACTCGATACAAGACGAAGTCGACAGACGTAATGCACCAACAGACTCCCCATCAGATGTTGACGAGTCTGAAGTATCGAGTCTTTGCATCTCCAGTCTTTATCAGTCTCTGGGCTTCCAAAACTTCTCCTGGCTTTCCATAGCATCAGGATCTGTAACCTGTTTCTTGTCTTCAGACTCCCCCTCTCACTCAGCTGGGATCGCAGTCTGGAATTCTTTATCAGTAGCAAAGTATCAACACCTGGAATTTGATCATCAGGAATTGAAACTTCACTTTTTATCATTTCCTGCACACAATTTCTCACAAACACGTAAGCTTTATAATAGTTACATCAAGTTCAAATTAATGACTTTGATTAACTAATCTAACTTCTTTCTCAAAACAAATTTCTTCTATTCAGCACATACACTTCCAAACCTGTTCATCATGTTCAGCACTTGGAATTTTGAATATCATCTCTCCATCATCAGTTGTCGAAAATCTTTTTATTTTTTTCAAAATTTATGCTAAAACACACTAAAATCTTTTTGAATTTTTAATGAGAATGAAATGCAGTAAAGAAATATTTACATACGATATTTTTGTGAGTTTATGTACGAGGATCATATTAGTTTATGTGACCAACCACAAGCACCGTTAAGCTTTAAACATTTTCAGTTATAAACGATTCACATAGATTGACGATATAGTTGTCCACTTAAACTCAATCTAAAATTTTTCGAAATGCTTACCGATACGTTAAGGTATATTAATTTTGCACTAAGTTCGTATGGACCCCACGATCTCAGCATATCCCCTCATCATGCAATACACTGACTCAAGTAATGCCTTTAAACTTTTATCAACTGTGATTTGTGCAAAAATAACTCAGAATGTTTAAACATTAACAATCAGGTTGATACTTCCGTATACGCAGAGAAAGTCCAATGTTTAAACAAAATAAGAAAAATAAAACAAGTTGAAATTGTTTAGGCTTTAACCACCAGATCGATACTCCCGTATACGCAGAGATGATCCAAAGCTTAAACGAAACACCAAAGAAAATAAAGCAGAACGTTTAGGCACTAACATCCAGGTCGATACTCACGTATACGCAGAGGATGTCCAATGCTTAAACAAAATAAAGAAATAAAACAAGTTTAAATCTTTGCAAAAAGAAATGCACAAAATCACAGTGACTTTTCAGCAAAGTTGTGAAAGCTCACAAACTTAACCGGTTTTATGTCCTAAGACAATCAGCGATTACTGAGTAGGTACACAATCAAGAAGGACAAAACTAAGTACTATGCTTTCGACCATGTTTTCCACTAGAACTAGGCTTTTTCATTTTAGGTTTGTATCGTTATCACAAATCTACTAGTCTAGCTGAGCCTATCGTCACATCTTTAGTGAGACCGTTTATCACTTTAGACTATCCATTTCTTTAGCATGTAGTGACATTCCAACTGATCTACTATCATTTCCTCTATTTTCAACAAAACTCAATTTTTGCATTTTTCAATGTTTTTGGAATTTTCAAATTTTCAAATTTTTTTTTAAATTTTTACTCCCCCTAAAATCAAAATATGTCTCAATTTTGATTTTCTGGAAAAAATTTGAAAACAAACTGTACAGGGAAAACTGACAACATAATGAGAATTACTTCAATTCTCCATTCACTTGGCTTAAACAATCAGAACTCCCCCTGACAACAAAACTTTTTCCCATGGTGATTTCAAAACACTTAAGTTTGTTTTAATCAAAATGGTTTTTCCGGAAAATACGTTTTGTGAGTCATTTCTCAAACATGGGGATGATGCAAATTTTCCACCATTGTTGAACAAGAATTCAAAATCACCCAAGGACAGTCAGGCTTGGGTGAATCTGTTTAAATGAAAAATCTGACTTGCCGGAACTCTCAGGTTGGTAAGTGAGGAGTAGGAATCGGCATTCTGAGAATTCAACCTACAAATGGTATTGGTTGGTAAGCCATGTGGTTGAAAAAGAGGTTGTGTTTTTAATTGAAGGTTAATCAAGGTCATTAGGTTGAACTTGATTGGACTATTCTTACAAGTGGTAAATCAGGGATATTAAGTTGTATCTGATTTCCTACAAGTGGTTGAGAAACAAAATGATGAGTTTATCCCCTAACCTACAAATGGTTAAAATCAATCATCAAAAATTATTTTCCAAAAAACCATTTGATTAAAACAAACTTGAGTGTTTTGAAATCAATGGGAAAATAGTTTGTTGTGAGGGGGAGTTCTGATTGTTTATGCCAAGTGGATGGCGATTTGAAGCGATTCGATATCAGTTGTCACGTTGTTTGTATAGTTTGTTTTCAAATTTCTTTTAAATGTGTTTGCATTTTAGGGGGAGTAAGAAATTTCTGAAAATCCAAAAACATTTGAAAATTTGAAAAATACAAAAACATGATAAAATTCAAAAATGAGTTTTGTGTCAAAGAAGAGGAAATGATAGTAGATCAGTTGGACTGTCACAGCATGCTAAAGAAATGGAGAGATAAAATGTGATAAACGGTCTCACTAAAGATGTGACGATAGGCTCAGCTAGACTAGTAGATTTGCAATAACGATACAAACTTAAATGAAAAAGCCTAGTTATAGTGGGAAACATGGTCAAAAGCATAGTACTTAGTTTTGTCCTTCTTGATTGTGTGTCTACTCAGTAATAGCTGATTGTCGAAATACATAAAACTGGTTAAGTTTGTGAACTTTCGCAACTTTGCTAAAAAGTCGCTGTGATTGTGCATTTCTTTTTGCAAAGATTTAAACTTGTTTTATTTCTTTATTTTGTTTAAGCATTGGACATCCTCTGCGTATACGTGAGTATCGAACTGGATGTTAGTGCCTAAACGTTCTGCTTTATTTTCTTTGGTGTTTCGTTTAAGCTTTGGATCACCTCTGCGTATACGGAAGTTTCGATCTGGTGATTAAAGCCTAAACAACTTCAACTTGTTTTATTTTTCTTATTTTGTTTAAACATTGGACTTTCTCTGCGTATACGGAAGTATCGACCTGATTGTTAATGTTTAAACTGTTGGTGCATTACGTCTGTCGACTTCGTCTTGTATCGAGTCTAGGACTAGAATTGTTAGATCAGGGCACGTTGTACGAGAAATAGGGTAGGATTTATGAGGAATTGAGCTAATTTCGTTTGAATTGGTAAATGGAACTTTCAAACGAAATTGACATGTTTAATGTCGTTTGAAGGACACCATGTCACCTTCAAACGAAATTACAGCTTCTATATATACCCTCCATACGAAATCATTTGTAACCTTCTTGTTTTCGACGCCGAAGTGTTGTCGAAGTGTCTACGTGCTGTAATTTGCTCAGAGATTAATAAACGAGACAGTTAATAGTGAATACAAGCTAAACAAAGACATAATCAATGAATTCCGCCTCTGATTCTATCTGAGATCTCTTCTGATCGACTCGTTAGGTCGTTTCACGATCCTACAAGTGGTATCAGAGCTCAGGAGGAAGAGTTCTTACCGTTTAGCTTGTTTTTGCTGGAAAATTCTGATTTCTACACTTTCTTTTCAAAATTAATCAAGTTTTCACGGTTAAAAATGGCTGATTTTCACATATCATGTGCGTAATGTTGTTTTAACAAATCCTAAAAAGTTTCAGAACTAAAATCGGATTAAAACTTGATCAATTGGACAAAATCTGGATCAAAATGATGATGTCATGGTAATTTCGTTTGAGTTGACCTACTGATTTCGTTTGAAGTCACACATTCATCATTATTTCATTTGAACAAGCTTGCTGATTTCGTTTGAGAGTGAACATTGATACTGATTCCGTTTGAAGTTACTAGGTGATTATGTTTGAATTCGGAATTCCGTTTGAGAGAGTTGGGTAATCTCGTTTGAAACAGTAATATCGTTTGGGAATTTCGTTTGAATGTAGGTATTTTGCATAAAATTACAATTCCGTTTGAAAGGTGATCTAGTTTGAACTTGATATTTCGTTTAAAGTGATTGTTTTGATAAACGTGTTTCCGTATCATGGATATAAATTTCTTTAATATGGATAGTAAAACACTTTTATTAATAAAAGAGTTTAACTCGTTTTCAAATTGTCCAGGTGAATGTACAAGGAGTATCATTGAGAGATATAGCCATCTTGTTCGTTCAATGTCTGAGAAAGGTATAACCAAAAGTCCAAATGAATGGGTTGAGAAATTAGCCAATGCCTTACCTCAAAAAGAATGGGATACATATCTTTTGAGTTTAAAAAGAACAGGAGAATACTATGGATTGTCTATTTCTCAATTAATTAAGAAGCTTGAAGAACAAATGGAGAACAATGCTGTGAATAAGAAAAGTCAAGATGGAAAATCAATATTAAAAAGGAGCAAGAATAAAGGTGTCCAAGTGGGAGAGGAACAGACTGAAGAGATTTCAGCTTTGAAAGACAACAAGAAAAATGATGAGAAACAGATTCTTGAGATGGGCTTAATTTGTGAAAAATTGAAATTTGAAAATGACAAACTCTTGAAGGATGTTGAGAGTTTGTCATTAGAAAACAACAATTTTAAAAAATCAGAAAATGTTTTGAAAAATCAAATAAAAAATTTAGAAAATGAAAAATTAAAAATTGAAAAAGATTTTCAAAATCAAATAAAGATTTTAGAAGATGAGAAAGATACTTTTGGTAAAAATAATCTTGAAAAGCAAATTGAAATAAATTCTCACCTTCAGAAAATTATTCAGCTTGAAAATGAAGCTGAAAGTGCTCGGAATAAAATTGCTGAGTTAGAGAATAATTTGAAAGGTTTTGTGAATTCTACATCACATGTTTGTCCAAAACCAATCAATACTGTTCCAATAAGTGACAATGTCACAAATTTTGACAAAGTCAAAATTGAAGATTGTTATGAGAAAACTGATGATGAAGTTGAGAAAAGAAAAATATTTTTGAAATTAAATGAAATGTTTCAAGAAACTGTTTTACATTCTACTGAGAAAGGTGAATGCTCAACGCAAAAACCTATAAGGAAGAATGTGGAACAAAAACAAAAGGATAAAAAACCGAAAAATTTTCAAAAAGAAAATAAATGCTCATCAGTTAAATCATCCAATCATGATAAAAAACCACAAAAATTGGAAAATCAAAAATAAAAAACTGTTGGTAATAAGTGGTGCAGGTTTAACCACAATGCTCAAAGGATAAATCCAGGAAAAAAGAGGCGAAATGATTATCACCAAGCCAAACAGTGCTATGATCTAAATGTTTGGACTGAAAGTGGTGATTGGTACGATTACAGAGTGTGTTACACTTGTGGTGTGAGAGGACACAATGCTGTTAACTGCCAAAGTTGGAAGTTTGAGATGAGAAGATGCTTTGAATGCCATATCAAAGGTCACATTGCCAGAGACTACCTAATGAGATCAAAGAAAAGATCGAGGGCTGATTCTCAGAAATTGGCAAAGAAACCAGTCAATGTCAAGCCCAAAGAACATAAAGTTGAAGAAAAGAAAGTAAAGCTTTCACAGGGGCAGAAAGACAGACTGAGAAAAAAGAGGAAGAAAGCACGAGAGTATCTCGAAAGGATTTTGTCCTCGGATACAACCAACAAAGCAAATAATAGTTCTGATAAATCGTTTTGCTCTCCTAAGACCGATAAGTCAAACAAAACGAATTCATCAGATGCAAATCTGAGGACAAAAGAGAAGAAAAAGAAAGTTGTTGGCAATGAATTTGTTTCTTCGGAAACAAAGGAGCCACATGTTGGCAATAAATCTGATGCATCAAAGTCAGACAAGCCACATTCAGGCAATGATTCTGGTTCGTCAAAGCCAGAGGAGCCATTTGTTGAGGTAAAAGTTGAGAATTCTGGTCTAACAATGGATGATGTAAATTTTCCACCATTGTTGAACAAGAATTCAAAATCACCTAAGGACCGTCAGGCTTGGGTGAATCTTTTTAAATAAAAACCCTGACTTGCCGGAGCTCCCAGGTTGGTAAGTGTGGAGCAGGAATCGGCATCTTTCTTGAGAAATTCACATTTGTGATATTTCGACTTACAAGTGGTAAATCAGGGACATTAAGTTGTACTTGATTTTCTACAAGTGATGTTTGTGGATTGATCTTAAAATGTTAGTTTTTTACAAGTGGTATCATAGCTCAGGAGGAAGAGTTCTTACCGTTTAGCTCGTTTTCGCTGGAAAATTCTGATTTCTACACTTTCTTTTCTTAATTAATCAAGTTTTCACGGTTAAAAACGGCTAATTTTCACATATCATGTGCGTAATGTTGTTTTAACAAATCCTAAAAAGTTTCAGAACTAAAATCGGATTAAAACTTGATCAATTGGACAAAACCTAGCTCTGATACCACTTGTAGGATCGTGAAACGACCTAACGAGTCGATCAGAAGAGTGCTCAGACAGAATCAGAGGCGGAATTCATTGATTCTGTCTTTGTTTAGCTTGTATTCACTATTAATTGTCTTGTTTATTGATCTTGAAGCAATTTACAGCACGTATTCGACAGCACCTCGGCGTCGGAAACAAGAAGGTTACAACTGATATCGTTTGACAGGTATATACAGTGAGGGTAATTTCGTTTGAAGGTGACATGGTGTCCTTCAAACAAAATTAAACATGTCAATTTCGTTTGAAAGTGCCATTTACCAGTTCAAACAAAATTAGCTCAATTCCTCATAAATCCTACCCTATTTCTCGTACAACGTGCCCTGATCTAACAATTCTAGTCCTAGACTCGATATAAGACGAAGTCGACAGACGTAATGCACCAACAAGTATCAAGGCTGCTCCCTAGGAGACCTTGTATAGATGGAATGTCGAAAGCCCGTTTGATGGACATAAATTTGGTAAGTCTGAATTAGCAGGACCAGAAATTACCTTGGAAACAACGAATAAGATCATACGAATTCGTAATCGTCTGGAAATTGCCACTAATCGGCGGAAAAAAACCAAGGATTGATGAAAGTCGCAACCCTCTTAAGTCCTTAATAAGGAATAAGGTTCAATTGAAGGTATCACCCTAAGAAGGGTGTGCTGAATTTTAATTTATCGGGCTAGTTAAGCTCTGGATATCTAGAATCATTCGAGGAAATCGAATATATCAAGATCAGTAGCTTATAAGCAAAAATCTATTTAAGGAGTTTGGTGGAACTCGCAAGGTGTTCCACACTTGTGATTTAAAGATATGGCTAGACAATAGGTCAAGAGCATTGTCACATAATGATATGCGGATTAATAAAAACTTATAGTTTGTGGTGAAATCAGCATCAATTGAGGATCAACAAGATTAGAAGCTCCTAAAGAATACATGTACCTATTATAAAGGTCATCTTGGGTGCTTGGAGAAGCCCCAGATATGCTGTGGAAGATTAAATCCATTATAAGACAGAAAGTACTTCCATATTTTGAGCAAATCTCGAGGTCAAGATTTCTTTTAAGGGGGCGAGGATGTAACACCTCGTAAAATCACGTCCAATGATGTATTGACACGTGTAATAAACCCTAATAAAGTCAAACGTTGACTATGAGGGACTAATTTTGCGAAAAATAAAAAACTTTGATTATGGAAGGACTAAAAGTGTCAACATACTTAACATAAGCCTCTGAATAACGTTTCACAGTAATCATATTCACAAATGAGCCATTTGTTAATCAAGAGTAGCCGTTTGCGTAATTAATTGTAAGTTTGCGCGACAAGGGGTTAAAAGCGTCAACATGTTAATTCTTACCTCTGAGTGACCTTTTAACAAACCTGGAGATTCATGATGTTTTATTACACTCTCGGGAATGCCAAATATTGGCCGTCTAAGGCTTTTGTGCCTATAAGTGACGTTACGCGCAACTTTGCAAGTTAGAGGGACTAAAAGCGTCAATATGTTTAATTATACCTCTGAATGACCTTTTTACGAACCCGAAGCATCGTGATGTGTAATAATACTCTCAAGAATGCCTAATACGGATTAGATAAGGCTTCAATGCTACTAAACGAAGATATGCGCAAGTTTGCGCATTAGAGGGACCAAAAGCGTCAACTTTTGAATCTACGCCTTTTGGTGACCATTTAAGCGAACGGGAGTGTAGAAATATTTAAACACATGCTTGGAAATACTCATTATGGGCCACGGAAGGTTTGGATATCATTAAGCGACATTTCGCGCTACCTTGTGCGAATAAAGGACTAATAGCGACGACTTGCGAAACTACGCTTTAGAGGACCTTTTTAATCAAACCGAAAACTTCGCTATGCTCGGTCAAACTCCCGGATTCCTAAGAATGATTACTAGAGGTCCTTATACCTTATATTGGCATTACATAATAAATTAAGAAATTATGTGTCGTTAAAGGAAGATTTAAGAGTTATATAACATGAAAAAGTGTAAAGGACTGATCTTGACAACTTTCAAAAGTTGTTTTAAACCTGTATCCATCTGATTCAGAAGTCAGAGGGACTAAATAGGTCATTTTTATAAGTTACACATGTTAAATAAGCTGATATATGAAGACAGGGACCAATTGTGCGCAACAGCCAAACTTGTTGGGCGGGGTCATGCGCTGGCTGGCCGCGACCGCCAGGCCCAAAGCCTACGCGAGCCGCGACCTACCCAAACAGCAGCAATAGTTGTTTTGTGTTGTGGTTTTGAGGACCTAGTTTGTTCTACACACATACAAAACCATTTTTATCAAACCTGGGACTTGTCCACTGATTTGTAAAACCAGATTACACTTGTTTTAATCTTGTTATCCCTTCCAACACTTGGCAATCATCCGTGGCTTCTCGAAAACTATAAATAGAGATGGATTTCATTTGTTCAAATCACACCATCTTTCCAAATCTGCTATATCTCTGATTTTAAGAGGATCCTGACCAACTTGGGAACCTCCTTTAGTCCTAAGGACCACTCGTAAGTGTTCCTTTCGTGCTTAGTTAAATTGTTTGGCTCTTATAGCCGAAAAGTCAAGCGTTCGTGATAAACGCTTTGACTTTTAAATGATCGAGCCATTGTTCGCAACGAACATGGCTATGTGATCGTAATTAGGTAGGTATTAAACCCTCAAAAGGGCACCTCCTAATTACCACGTTTGCTTAGTTAATTGTCGGGTCAAAGTAATTAAAATAAAAGTCAAACAAGTCGGTTTTTAAATAAAATTTATAACTAATGATGTAAAGGCAATAAAATCAGTTTTGTCACTTTAATAACTTGGTAAATATTAATTGAACATGTCTAGGCATGTTCAACCCGACAATTCTGAGTTTAGGCTCGGTTCGCAACCGAAAGTCGCAAAAGTTGACTTTTGCTTTGACTTTCAGTTCTGACCCGATTTAGCTTAGTTTAAATATGCCTTAGGGTTTCTTTAGGACCATATTTCATGTTAGTATAACCCTCTGAGATTATACTATATGGTTCCTATTAAATCTGATTCATATGCATGTTTCCGTTAATTGCTTAATTGTTGACCATTATGCCCTTTTGATATAAAAACGAGATTTTTCAAAATATGAGAGGACAAAAA
The DNA here is from genome assembly GCA_030545235.1 of Helianthus tuberosus. Taxonomy (NCBI): domain Eukaryota; kingdom Viridiplantae; phylum Streptophyta; class Magnoliopsida; order Asterales; family Asteraceae; genus Helianthus; species Helianthus tuberosus. The sequence goes on from CM060369.1 coordinate 168,913,424, forward strand.
CCTTTATTACTTATTTATAAGCATGTCCTAAAAATTTGACATCAGTTTGTGGTCTAAATTAGGAGTTATGCTCGATATCGTAAATTAAAAGCTTTTTATTAATTTAAAGGCATTTTTGGCATAAAACCTATTTAAACCCAAATTTTGACACCAAACTTTCTACCCACTGATGTAATATAATATTGAGGGATTTTTGAAGATTTTTTTTGAATTTTAAACGGATAATAACATAGGGTTCTTGCATTGACTCGGTAATTGACGGTTATGCCCTTTTTGCTAATAAAATGAGTTTTACACATCCTTTACATATCAAACCTTTTTCTACTGATTTTATACAATAAATAAGCTATTTTAAACTGTAAAGGCTGTTCAAAATCTTAGATTTCCTTATTCAACCCGAATATCGTCAAATACCGACTTTTATGCGATTTAGGCGCGTAGTATGGTTTAAAACTGTATTTGGCACCTAAGGCTTATTACCTACTGATGTTATGAACAAATTTTCATACTTTAACAGTAAGTAAAAGTTTTGAACTCAGATTTCCAAATTTGACCCTTAAAGCTTATGTGAAATGACCAAAATGCCCATACGGTGCATAGTTTGGCCATAAATGATAAATTTCACATATATACAATATCTTACTGTTATGACTTGCAAAAATAAATAATTTTAATGATCATTTTAGACTAGAACCTCAGATTGTCATTTAACCTCTTTTATAATCTTTAAAATGACCAAAATACCCCTTCGGGGCTTAAATTGGTTTTAAATCCGTTTTGGGCATAATGGAAGGTATCCTACAGATATAATAACACATTTTAAGCATATTAACTTAGGGAACCTGTTCATGACTCTTTTAGTTACCCGTTATGCATTTTTCGCGTTCAGTACGGTTTATGTAACTAGTTTGCATGAACTGACCGAAACGGGTCAAACCTTATCATTTTCACTTCAAAATCCAGAATGTGTTTAGTTTACCCATATTATACAAGTCTTCGTACTTGTCGGGTCTAAATCACATTCTAATCCGGTATTCGCTTAATCTTGCGTTTGAACCGTATACCTTTCTTTAAAACTAACCGGTCTAAGTTTAAACTTAAGTAAGACCCGTTAGGAATCTAATAGGTTATTAAAACCTTCTTTCCAGATTTAGGAGCCCAGCAAAAGATATTTGCACTTGCTGATTGTTATACGGCTGAGATAAATTATATTTTTGCTCAGGTAAATACTTTTAACTTATTTTCCCTTATACGGGCTTGGGGTACGGTATTTAATAATACCGCTTGGTCGGGTATTGAATCTTTGATCGTATGAAGGTTAAATCATTGAGATAACCCGTTTAATCTGTTTTGTTTGTTTTAAGCCTTTGGGGGGTTAATGACTATGTCCTGGATATCCTCGGCCCATTCATTGAAATGGCCATGACTTAAGCACGGGGTGTAGGCATACACCTGCCGGTGCATATGTAAAATGATATACCCGCTTGTTCGAGAATAACTCGCCGTGGGTTATATTATGTGGTGTGTCTATTAATCTTTAACCCGGTATTTCTAACCCGGGCTACTGAACGTATAACAAACATATAATTCTTTTACAAGATTATTTTTAAATAATTATCCCAAGTTATAAAAGAATATTTGTGCCTTGTGCACTTAAAACAATTTTCTTAAATATTTACAAAAAGAGTCGGTTAATTGTATTTACAAGTGTAAACTGACGTATTTTCCAAAAAGGTTAAGTGCATGTACTAAGCGAAATGGGCTGGCTACTCCTAGTATTAAATAAAGAGTCTTGCAAGCTTTTGATGCTTAAATCTGTTGAACAATATTTCTTTTTGTTTTGATCCACCTGTGGATCTTTTTACAACCCGTTGTGTAATACTTTATGATAATTTCGAATCGGTTGTAATATTTTTACTTTAGACTTCCGCTGTGCATAGAACTGTGATTATTTGACTATGATGATATCAACTACGTCACGATACTCCCCGCTGGGCCCACCGGTAATACGTGGAAATATCGGGGTGTGACAAACACTGTTTGACTTTTAAGCTTGATAAGCAATAAAAGCACGAAAGAAACTTACAAAGGGTCCAAGCTAGGATGATCTTGACTCAAATTGCTCAGGTATGAAGTGATAAACCCCAACTTAGAGCAAATATGAATCAAGTGTGCAGAAAATGGAATGAGAGCATGGGTTTATATAGTTTTCGGTAAACCGTTAGGATCGTTTCTCGCATTTCGTGCTTCGATCTTGACCCTCCAAGTGGGCACATGGTTTACTAATACAATGGGACATGAAATACCATCAAAATCTAGCCCATAGTATCCCAAATCAGGGGTTAAAAACCATCAAAACCAGCTCAAAGACCAGATTCAATGTTTCTGTGGTGTAATTCTGTCGCGCCCCGTGTAATATATGGCCTGGGCTTACGCGCCCCGCCTGGCATCTTTGGCAGAATGACAGTTTTGGTCCCTGCAGCCCAGAAACTTGGTTTTTGATGCATTTTTGACACGTTTAAAATATGCTCAAAAAAATCTCGGATGTCGGTTCGTTTGGTCGTACGGTTGCGTTATTCGGTTAATTACGATGGAAATCGTAACGAACGCAAAAACGATCCAAATTAAGCGACGAATGGTATTTTTGCATTCCAATCACTAAAATAAGATATTTTAATGATTACAAAAATTTTTGGATGTCCGGATATATCCAGAACGTAAGATATGCTCGAAAATGCAAACTTATGCACTTTTGACGCTTTTAGTCCCTATTGATCAAATAAGTTTATTTTAGCATACCGAACCCCTCAAAGCCTATTTCTAAGCTATGTAAAGGATATTTAGGGTATGTTTAACTTATGATCAAGTTTCGGAACGTTCATTACTGAACAAATCGGCATACTTTCACAGTTTGACACAAATAGTCCCTGCGATCGAATAGACTTGTTTTCAACACACCAAACCATCCAAAACTTATTTCTAAGTTGTGTGAAGGTTATTTAAGGTATGTTAAGCCTATTTCACTATTCCGGAGTATTTCTCGCGTTAAACTGACTACGTTTACGCACCAGTTTGCGTATAACCTTCCAGAAAGCAATTTAAAGTTTGAAATCGGACTCGAATCAAATCGTAAAATCATCAAACACAATAACACATATAATAACACCAAAACACATTGTTTTATTAATAATTAACATTGTTTTACATTATACATCGATTACAGAGCACAGTTGTCACACATATGGGATCATACGCCTGTGAAACGACTCCCGGGTGAACCATGTGTTCATCATGATAATGTGCCTCCATGACAAAGTCGGTGTCCCGTACAACAAGGAATGAACAACTCTACAATCACTTGCTCTCACTCCTCCCCTATCACCAAATCTCACCAAAACATATTCTAGGGATATTCCTTGAAGAATCTTCCCTTCCACCGTCATATGGCTCCTTGCGGCCGCTCCCCCGTCGTTATATGGTAATATAGTCGCCGTCATACCATCCGGATCATAATTGTTTGCATGGTTATCCAAGAAATGTTTAATGGCTGGATAATCATACGCTTGCACCCCCAATGAATCAAATCGTGCAATGCAGTGGTCACATTATTGACCATCTTCCACTTCCACAGTTTAGCTTCCAACTTCTTATCTTGGAATGCCGAGAGAGCTTTATTTTTTTCTTCATCCCAGACTCTAGCGCTTCAACTATCTTTGTATTTCGTCCATGCCCAATCCTGCCTGTATAGCCTTGCGTCACCCTCTTCTATTGAACTTTATTGCTCCCACTTCTTCGGTATCAATCCGAAAGAAGATCCCACTCCGGATGATGAGCCTTGCCCCGTAGTTTTCGCCTTTTCCTACCTCCGGCCATAACTACAATCACAAAACAAACAAATCATCAATATAAACCCAATCTTCATTAAACTCTCAAATTTGAACATAATGTATGATGTTGAAATTTTTATTAACAAACAGATGCAAAATCGCCTTTTTAAACTTCCAAAGTCGCCTATTTTGTCAACTACATATCACTTTTACTTGTTTATTCACAATTTCTTATGATTTCAACAAGGTTTCAACATCATATTCATGTTCAATCATGTAAATAACGAGTGTAATCACTTCACTATGGTTATCACATGTTCAAATCCTATCCAAAACAACCAAGCATACTTAAACTTATGCTAGAACAACATACATTGTTTAAACAACCTACTCTTAAACTAAAAAGTTTAAAATTTCAGAAGAAAAACAACTAAACATATGATAATCATGCTTAAATTTAAGTGAAATCCATACCTTTGGTGTTGTAAACAAGAAGAACTAAGACAAAGATGCAAAGCAAGCAACTTGATGAACACCCTTCAAATAACCCAAAATTTCACGCTCAGAAATCTTGCAAACTAGCAAGAATTGATGAAAACCGTGATAGGGGTTTTGTTCCTCTCTAAAACTTACACAAGATGGACTCAAGAATCAGGTGATTTGGTTAAGAATTGAAGAAGTTATGAAGAGTTGAAGCTTTTAGGGTTTTGAAGGTTTTGTAGAAGAAGATGAAGAAGATGGAATGAAAGGTGAGAGGAGAGAGAGTGTTTCAGATGAGAAAATCAGATGGGAGAGACTATAGTCCGATTTTTTGGTGAAAGTTGGGTTAAAATTGGGTTTATTTGGTTAAAAGAGATGTTTGGTTCGACATTTATTGTTGAACAAAGAAACTGCGCCGGACAGACTTATAAAGCCCGTCGCCGAGGGGTCTAAAAAATGGGCATAGTGGCGACGGGTTAATCCACTGGATACGGCCTTTGTGTGCCGACGGCACTCTCTCGAGCCCGTCCCGGACGGGGTTACCCTCGTCGCCGACGGGGTCTTGTTTATCCGTTTTTAACTTTTCAAAATTTTTATATTATTATTTTTTTTATGAAAAATAGGGAGAAAAATAAGAACTTTTTGTAAAGGAACTATATACAAACAAAAATCCTAAAAATTATTAAAAATGTTTTTGTGATTTTTTATAAGTTAAATTTTTGAAAACCCGAAACCGTTAATGGTCCTACCCCCCCCCCCCCCAAAGTCGTGTATTGTCCTCAATGCACATGATAAAGTCTAAAAAACATATCTTGCGCCTTCATGACTCGTTCGGAATATCCGGACTTCACACAATTAAAAGGATTAGTATGAAACAAAAACAATTATACCCAAATTACTCAAACAATTAAATAAATTATACATAACTCTACACAAAGTGTTACCGGTCCTTTTTAGTCGACCTCATAAACCGGGATGCTTACCACAAAGCTCACCGATTCCTTGTTTTCATCCACCCTTTCATTACCATCAAGAAACGGTTTTAGCCGATGGCCGTTGACCGTTTGTCGTGACCCATCCTTCGGGTCCTTGATGGTAACATCACCCAATTGTCCGACCCGGGTGATCACATATGGTCCCATCCATTTGCTTCGGAGCTTTCCGGGGAAAAACTTGAGCTTCGAGTTGTAGAGCCATACCTTTTGCCCAATCTCGAACTCTTTCTTCCTTAACTTGGCATCATGCGCCCTCTTCATCCCATCCTTGTACTTGGATGCGCATTCATATGCCATTTCCCTTAGCTCCTCCAACTCGCATAGATTAAGCTTCCTTTCCTTACCTGCATCATCATATTTAACATTGACCTCTTTAATAGCCCATAATGATTTATGCACAAGTCCAACCGGTAAATGACAACTTTTACCGTAAACGAACCGGTAAGGTGTAGTACCAATGGGTGTCTTATGTGCCATACGGTAGGCCCATAAAGCATCGTTCAACTTGATTGACCAATCCTTACGGTCCACCCATATGGTCTTTTGCAAAATCTCCTTGATTTGCCGGTTTGACACCTCTACTTGCCTGCTAGTTTGCGGGTGATAGGGGTAGCAATTCTATGGTCAACACCATACCGTTTTAAGAGTTTCCCAAACCGAAAATTTTTAAAATGAGATCCTCCGTCACTTATGATGACACGAGGAATCCCAAACCTTGAAAAAATATTGGTTTGAATGAAATTACAAACTACGGAATGGTCGTTTGTCTTGGTGGCTATTGCTTCGACCCACTTTGACACGTAGTCAACAGCCACCAAGATATACAAATTACCATAAGAATTGGGGAATGGGCCCATGAAATCAATACCCCACACATCCAAAATGTCAACGACGAGGATTGGTTGCATGGGCATCTCATCCCTTTTTGAAATACCCCCTAACTTTTGGCATTCTACACAATTCTTAGAAAACTCAAATGCGTCTTTAAAAATAGTTGGCCAATAAAGACCACTGTTCAACACTTTGTGACCCGTTTTGTGGCCACTAAAATGGCCACCACATGCAAATGAATGTAGGTGCTTCAGCACGCTTGGATTCTCCTCATCGTCTATGCATCTCCGAATCACTTGGTCCGCACACTCATTCCACAAGTGCGGTTCCTCCAACCGGTAACACTTAATTTGAGACATAAAGTGTTGTCTCCTCCGTCTATCCCAATGTGGAGGTAAGTCACCTGTAACAAGGTAAGTCACAATGTTAGCATACCACGGTAACTTATCTAATTTCATAATGTGCTCATCGGGAAACGACTCATTGATCTCTAAAGATTTAGGATATTCCTCAACTATCAACCGGGACAAATGGTCCGCTACCACATTCTCGGTACCCTTTTTGTCCCGGATCTCCAAATCAAACTCTTGGAGCAATAACACCCATCGGATCAGTCTCGGTTTAGCATCCTTTTTCTCCATGAGGTACCTAACAGCAGTGTGATCAGAATAAATAATCACTTTACTACCCCATATATATGACCGAAACTTATCCAATGTATATACCACCGCGAGTAGCTCTTTTTCGGTGGTGGTGTAATTCAACTGTGCATCCGAAAGAGTCTTACTCGCGTAGTATATGGCAACAGGTTTCTTGTCAACCCGTTGTCCCAACACTGCCCCCACCGCATAATCACTTGCATCGCACATAATTTCAAATGGTAAAGACCAATTTGGCGATTGCAAGATTGGGGCCTCAACTAGTTTTTCTTTTAAATTGTTAAACGCGTTTTGACAATTTTCATTAAAATCAAACGGTTGATCTTTTAATAGTAACTTACATAAAGGTTTGGTTATGTCACTAAAACCCTTAATAAACCGTTGATAGAAACCCGCATGACCTAAAAATGACCTAACACCTTTAACACTCGTGGGATATGGCAAAGTGGATATAACTTGTACCTTTGCACGATCAACCTCTATCCCACGACTCGACACCACATGACCCAACACGATTCCCTCTTGAACCATAAAATGGCTCTTTTCCCAGCTTAAGACCAAACTAGTTTCTACACATCTTTTTAGTACTTTTTCTAATTGGTCCAAACAAGTCTCAAATGACGACCCAAAAATTGAGAAATCATCCATGAAGATTTCCAAAGACTTCCCTACCATATCTGAGAAGATACTCATCATGCACCTTTGGAAGGTGGCGGGGGCGTTACATAGTCCAAACGGCATTCGCCTAAATGCGAATGCGCTGTAGGGGCATGTAAACGTTGTCTTTGCTTGATCTTCCGGATGGATGGCGATTTGATTATAACCAGAATAGGCATCTAAAAAGCAATAAAATTGTTGCCTGGATAATTTCTCAACAATTTGATCAATAAACGGTAAAGGGAAATGATCTTTGGAAGTTGCGGTATTCAACTTCCGATAATCAATACAAATTCGCCACCCGGTTACCGGCCGAGTGGCTACCTCTTCACCTGCGTCATTTTTGACGACTTGTATACCCGCTTTCTTCGGAACCATCTGTGTCGGACTCACCCATTGGCTATCCGAGATTGGATAAATAATACCCGCATCTAGCCATTTCAACACTTCTTTCTTCACCATCTCCCGCATATTCGGATTCAATCTCCGTTGTGCATCTTGAACGGGAGTTGCACCTTCTTCCGTGATGATTTTATGCATCACCACCGGGGGACTAATTCCCTTCAAATCAGCAATGGTCCATCCAATCGTCGCCCGATTGGTGACCAAAACACCCATCAACTTCTCCTCTTGCTCCTCGGTTAAGTTTGATGCAATGATAACCGGGAGTGTGTTGCCTTCACCAACGTAAGCATACTTAAGATGCTTTGGCAACACCTTCAATTCGACCTCCGGAGGCTCTACCAATGATGGCTTCAATTTGGTGTCAATGCTCTCCGGTAAACTCTCCACCTGATGCGTCCATAACGGTTTTCCCTCTTTAACCGCAAGCACCTCCAAACTCTTCACCTCCTCGTCTATGCTCCGATTTATCTCCACCTGTGACCTGTCAAACATAAAGCAATCCTCCATTGTGTTTTCCTCATCTACAACCGTGTCGTAGAGAGGTATACACCTATCGACAATGTCTGCCATAAGCATTCATCGTCGACTGAAGGAGTCGTCAATCCCGAAAAAACATGCAACATCAACCTTCGGTTTCCAAATGTCATGTCAACCATTCCCATTTTGCAATCAATTTGAGAATTCGCGGTTGCTAAGAACGGTCGACCCAAAATCACCGTAGGTTGCTTGGTTGGGTCCTTGGCCACATAATCAAGTACTAAAAAGTCCACCGGATAGTAAAAATCCTCGATTTTTACTATCACATCCGAGACAATTCCACGGGGTAGTTTGGGTGTCAAATCGGCTAACACCACGGTGGTGTTTGACGATTGAAGTGGACCAAACTCGTATTGGTCATATAAACTACCCGGTAGAATGCTCACACTAGCACCAAGATCTAGAAGTGCCCGGTTGATTTTAAAATCGCCTACTTGAATTGAAATGATAGGCGCTCCCAGATCTTGGAGCTTAGGTGGAAGTGCACCCGAAAGAATCGAACTAACATTTTCAGTTAAATCTAATTTTTTTGGACATTTATGAGTTCGTTTCTGGGTACACAATTCTTTCAAGTACTTAGCATATGACGGTACTTGCTTGATTGCATCCAAAAGAGGTAAATTAATTTTTACTTGTTTGAAAATTTCCAACAACTCTTCTTGTTGTGGACCTCTTTTGTTTACAACCTTCTTCACGGGTCCCTTCAATGCTTCAGGATAAGGGGCGGTATTAGCCTCCACACCCTTTTCCTTAGCCTTAGGGACGGGGATGGTCACAACGGGTGTGTTATTATTAATTTTTAAATTATTTTTGTTTTGACCCGTTTGACCATCCTCACGTTCATCATCACTAGCATCTTCCACCACCCCTTCAACAAACTGGGGTGATGGTGTTTTGACACTGTTATCTACAACTCACCCACTACGTAAAGTTATTTTATTAATTGGTAACTCACGTGTGTTCTTTGAGCTTTACCCTTGATGCTTAGGGTTCACAGTGGTGTCACTTGGAAGCTTTCCCATGCTTCCCCTCATTTGAGCCATTTCCTCCGCGAGTTGGCCCACTTGCTTTGCCAATGCCTCATGTGCTTTGTCCCGAATCTCATTCTCTTTCTTGGACTCCTGCATCATCGAAAGCATCGCATCCATCTTTGCATTCAAATCATTACCACCCCCTTGGTTGTTTGACCCACTTCCATTACCGCCTTGATTATTGTAATTCCTTTGGTACCCACCTTGGTAATTATTGTCCCGACCTTTGTACCCTTGATTGTAATTACGTTGGTAACCCCCTTGATTACCACCTTGGCGATTTTGATATGATGACCCGCTTTGGTTACCCGGTTTTGATTCGCGGTATTCCCATATCGGAAGTTGGGATGGTTTCTCAATCCGGGATGATAAGTGTTCGAATTCATATCATTGTTCTTTCTATCACCAAACACTTGATTTACCTCTTCGGTGTAGTCACCCGGTCCTGTTTGACATTGATCGGTCCGATGACCAATCTCCCCACAATCTTCACAAACCACAAACTGTACCGCATTCACCTCCTTCTTCTTCATGCGAGCTATCTCCCGTTCTAAAGTATAAATCCAATCCTTAGAGTCAAGATCGGGAAGTGACCGGGATACGGGATGTTTTTTAGCTCTATCGGTCGACTCTTTTTCCTTTGACCGCTTGCTCATCCTCTCGAGAAATTCCCAATCATCATTTTCATGGTTACTTAATAAAGTTCCATTGCTCGTTGACTCAAGGCGATTCCATGTCTCGTCATCCAATCCTCTCACAAAGCATTTAACCAACTCCCACTTTTCAATTTGATGATGTGGGCACTTTCGAATCAATTCCTTGTACCTTGTGAAAGCTTCATGCAATGGTTCACTTGAGAGTTGGCGAAAAGACCTAATTTCATCTCTAGCAATATCGGTCTTCGTCATCGAGTAATAGTCGTCAAGGAAGACTTGCTGCATCTCGCCCCATGTCCGAATACTATTTGCTGGAAGTGTAAGAAACCATTGTTTCGCCTTATCTTTTAGCGAAAACTGAAATAATCGCAACTTGGCCTCTTCCAATGCAAAATCATGTCCCCCGATGGTGCTACATATGGCCGAAAACTCTGCCAAATGAGTGTATGGTTCATCATTAGACCTCCCATTGAAGTGGGGAAGAATATTGATGTAGTGGGGCTTGCAATCGAACATCCCTCTTTCACAAACTATTGGAGAATCATTGTCGGTGACTACCGACCTAAAATGGTCATTTACTCCCCGTGGAGGTTGTTGACGACGATGTGGACCGTTAACTTCTTGATCAACCGGCCTTCGATTCTCCCTTCGATCACCCCCTCTATTATCTCCTCGATTTCCACTTTGATTACCTCCTTGGTTACCTCCTCCCACGAAACGAGGAATCTGGTTAGGGTTAACATTGTTGTTATTGTTGCTGTAGAACCCATCATTCGGTTCCTTTGATTGTTGTTTCGTGGTTGACGGTTGTTTCCGTAACCGTCATTTCTCACATTCCCGTACCCGTAGTTATCGTTCCACACAAAATTGGCATTTTGGTAGCCAAACTCATCATCTTCAAAACCTCTAGCATTGTAGACATTTCCCCTGTTCACATACCCCCAATCTTCATCATCGACCCAATCATCATAGTTACCCCCATCTTTCGAGTATTCCGAGTGAATACTCACATGCTACGACGATTGGTAACTGGAACACTAAACGGCTCATCATCGGGGATAGCGTTTCTCAAGTCATCTATGTTAAAGAACGGGACTTCGTGCATGGGATTGCCACGATCTCAGTTGCCTCTACGGTCGGAATTAACATTCCAGTCATCGAAGTCATTGGGTAAGGAGTTATGTCGGTGAAGGTTTTGTTGTTGGGGTGTTCTTTGGGTGTTGTTGGGATTTTGGTTTCGGAAAGGTGGTGTGGGTGGTCTAGAGTTGTTATTACCACCCGGTTGCTCTTGAGGTATAGGTTGGACATTTTGGGCTGGGTTGAAGTTTCCTCGGGTTTGGAAGTGGTTTTGATTGAGGTTTGGGTAATTGAGGTTTTGGTTGGAGTTTTGGTTTGCTATTGAATCGGTTTCAATGGATGGTGTAAATTGTGGTGTTTGGGTGACTTGGTTAGAAACAAGTGTTGCTTCCAACAGGCTTGCTAAATTCCTTCTTACAACTCTTTCGATTTCCGGTTCGTAGACTAACGTTGAAGTCCTCCCGGAGTTCCGCGTATGCATGCACTACCTGTAACCTGCACAAGTAACACACCCCACGTAACAAGGAAAAAGACAAAGTACAAGAAAAGAAACTATGCAAATTAAACAGTTAATCACACAAATTCAAACAATATCCAAACACAAAGCGCACGCACTCCCCAGCAACGGCGCCAAAATTTGATCGGAGTGTCGCGCTCCGGTCAAAGATAATATTTATAACCCTAATTACCCTTAACAATTAGCTAGTGGTAGTAAGGGGTCGAACCACGAAGAGTATGTGGTTTGCGAATGGATTCGATTGAATTAAAATGAATGTCACACTTTATGAAGCTTGCTAGAATATTTTTGTATTTTTGTTTGGTTAGAAAGATGTGAATTAAACTAATGGAGTTGATTAACTAACTAATGATTAACAAATTGCAAGAAGGTAATTGATTGTTTAAACAATAATGAGAAAAAGGGTTCACACCCGGTTTCGGTAATTGCAAAACTAGGTTCCTACAAGTTTTAGAATTGACCTAATTGGATAAATGATTAACGGATTTAGTGTACCATGACTTAGGTGCCAATAACTATCAACATCCCTAAGAATGGACAAGAATGCACTTTGTAATCAACAAAAGTAAATCCTAACCAAGATAACGCATAAGTGTACAAATTCATTTCACAAATTCATAACTTTATCATCGTTCGACAATTTGTAAATCCAATTCAAATACACGACAATTATCAATGGTGTTCAAAATCAAAACACAATTTGTCACACAAGTAAAAAATAAACACAATTCGAAACACTAAGTAATACAACTACCTACACCGGGGTGAAACCAAGGTGATTAGCCGCTCATGGTTGAAGAAACTTGATCACCGGATGATTGGAACTCGAATTGAACCATCTTGAATCTTGAATAATGGAGGAATGGTTGATGGCTAGGGTTTTGGTGAGAGATGATGGTGGAAAGAATGACGGAGAAATGGTTAGGGTTTGTATATGGTGATTGTGGATGATTCTTGATGATTCGGTTGAAGCTTGGTGTTAGAGATGGAATAGAAGTGGTAAGTGTGATGAATTAGGCTCCAAAGATGAGATTCAAACTCAAACTCAAGTGTAACTTACGAATTGAATGCCCAAGAGCCAATTAAAATCGTCCTCCATACCAAACTAACCAAAATTCGCGTTCCGGCAAACCAAGGCCCGTCGTCGATGGCTTGGGGCCCGTCACTGACGGCCTCCATATTCATGCATTCTGTCCGACGGTTTGTTTGACTGGTTACGCACTTTTGGTCCGACGGGGTAAACGGGTACGCGTCGCCGACGGCCCTAGGGCGTCGCCGACGGCCTCCAGTGCTATGATTCTCCATTTTTTTTCATTTTGCACTCCTGGTTGACCCGTAAAGCTCCGGTTGTCCGTGTTTTGTCCCAGTGACCCTTAAAGCTCCTTAAACTCCATCAAACCTACAAAACACATTTTTGATTAAAAGTAGGCTATTCGGAATTAAAACTTATGTAAAAACATCAAGTTACACGATTACGAACACCGGTTTTCAACCACGTATCAGTTGCGACTCGAAACCTTATAATGAGTCGAAATCCTACTCGAAACCTCACTCGAGATCTCATAACTGAGTCGAGATCTCATAACTGAGTTGAGATCTCATAACTAAGTCGAGATGTCACTCGAAATCTCATTATAACTCGAGACCTCACTCGAAATCTCATAAATCACTCACTCGAAATCTCATTACTTTATTAAGCTGTTTAATGTGAACTAAAATTTAGCTCGAGGCTCCGCCCCGAACCCCGTGCAGGGGGCACGTTGTCCCCCTGCAACCCCCAGTGAACTCACTGCGGAGTTCGATCCGCGCTAACAGGTGGTTTGCTATTAAATAATTGGTTTTGTAATTAGATAATTAATCAGAATCAAATAATGTTTTACAAAACCAGAATGGCTTAACTTGGATGAGCTTCTGATGTATCACTTCTGGCCAAAGCTGATTTGATACATCTATTTATTGCTCAAGTATTATAAAAGCCATGTTGAGTATGCATTACAAACGTGAATGTCTTAATTTATGGCCAAAACTGATTTAATTCATTCATGTGTAGCATTCTTAACAAGTGCATAACTAAAGTAATTGTCTCATCTCTGGGCAAAGCTGATTTGTCATGATTACTTTGCACACATGTTTAAATGATTACACTTCTGGCCAAAGCTGATTTGTCTTTGTTTAAGTAGAATTTTAACTAAGTCTATTATTTTGATGTTAGTAATAGACATATCACAACTTATTCATACAATGATTCTTATATTAATGATCCTTCATTAATCTTATGATCATTTCGTCTGGCTTATTTTTTAAGTACCCATAACTTTGCTCACTATGATTTTCTTCTATATATCTCATCCACTCTAATTCCTAAACCTAATATGTTTTGCCTTATTTAAAGTTTCTATAAGAATTAGCTCTTAAATTAAATCCTTGATTATCTCTTAAGACACGATAATCCTACTGCTCTCTTCTGATAAAGGTACTACAGAAGAAAAGTAGAGCATGATGAATAGGACAAATCGAACATGATGTCTCTTATGATAATCAAGATCTCTCTAACATAAATGCTATCACCAAAGTTATTTCAGATTAAGTTTTTCCTAAGACTAATCTATTATCTGTGGAATGATCACAAGAACTCCTAAGATGCATGCCTTCATTTAAAAATTCTAAACTATAAAGTTAAGTGGTATATGTGAATACATTATAATGTACAATACCATGACCCATAAAGTTAAGGGCTTATTCATGGAAATAAGTACAATTTTTCAGTACATTACATACTAAGATTTTCACTTGTACAATTTGATGCCTTATAAATCAACTATAACACTCAAAAGTATCAAAGGAAAATGAGTGTGTTGATAAGCAACATATGTACATAGAAATAAATGTTTGAAACTGGAAAATAAGATGTTGTTCACCTTACAACCACTGAAACATCAAAAGAGGATTGTTCTAAGGTCCATAGTCAAAATACAAGTACAAAATCCCAACTCTAAGGTTCTTCAAGGGAAAATCTCACTACATGATTATGCCATTAGACTAGCATAAGCAACGAGACTATCCATTATTCAAAGGAACAGTTGGATAAGTTAATTAGGTAGTCACTTACTAATGATATTTAAGTCTGCTAATTTTAATATTCCAATTAACACATGATTAGTTGACTCTAGTTCCATGCGTTTCCTTACCAGAACTCGACAAATAACTAACATGAGAGTTAGTGACAAAATTAAAAGTTAAGGCTATAAGAACCATAATAAGCAGTCTTCTAACAACGCTTTTCGATACCTTATATATTCTGAAGATTAATCAGAATATAGTATAAATACTTAGGCTATGTTATGAAGGTTGTAAGGTTTGCATAACTAACATGAAGTCACACTTAGCTTAAACTCTCATATTATTTGTTCTCAACATCTGGATAGAAACATTAATAAGAAGAAACTAGATGATACCTTACACTTTCACAACTTTTGTTATCATGCACATGAGAATTTGACAAAAGGAAAATGAGACCTATAAATTTCATCCGTTATAACCGAAATTCATGAGAAATCATGACATAGTTAATGAGGATGATTTTTCATCTAACCTCATTCTAAGTGATTTTAAATCATGATGTTAAAGGCCCTAAAATATTACTTGGCTTAAGAAATAAGTATGGGTCCACCTTAAGTTATTCATTAACATTCGTGGAACTTATTCCAAATGGAATATTCAGACATAATTCATTTACATTTAAAGACTATCTACTTGTATCTACATTTTGTCATATATGGCCCATAGTCTTAAAAGAAATCTATTTCATATATATACTTAATAAGATTTCTATTAAATATGTCTCTAAGTTTCTTATAGCATCTGGACATAAGGAAATCAAATAAAGTCTAACATATATATGATAGGTTCCCACGTCACGTACCTCATTGAAGCTTCTCTTGTAGCATTTTTAGAGATATCAAAGATCAGTGGGAGCATTAAGTGTCTTAATAATAACTTACCATAGTTGCAAGAGGTTGGGGTGTGAAAACTTCACATTACTTCAATTTACACCTCTTATACAAGACACTGCTCCATCTCGACACTGTTCTATCAAAACTTGTCTCCTTAAAATATAATGCTACACTTACAAAAGTTTCATTGTTGCTTAATTGTGGGCACACTTAGATTTCTTACCTAAACTAACATAATCCTCAACAAGAGAAACTACAACGACTGACGTCATTAATTTGTTTTCTCTATTAGAATTTGTTGGTCGTTAAATATTGACCCTAAGCATGCTGAGTTCTTAAAGATTTCTAAGGTCAGTGGGAGCAGTCAAAGTCCTTATCATGACTTGCAAGGAATACAAGAGGCAGGGGGAAAAGTGTCATTAAATTTCACTCCGAATTTAACTCCGATTACACCTCTTGTATACCATACTGCACCAACTCTTACAAACTTAGAATCCTGAAAACGATAGCAACCTAACCAAGAGCTAATCCATAAAACTTAAACTTTTAAAACCCAATAATCAACTCAGGAGATCATCTAGGTTTAAAAACCTACTAACTTTGATGATTACATAACCTCCCTAACTGAAGTTGAAATGGATTTTGGAAAAGTTTACTCATCCTATCTCTTCTAATTAAGCCATTAGCGTCAATCAATCTTCTAAACGGAATAAAACTGTTTTCAAGTAAAACTGATTTTATGTGTTTGAATAACGTTTGGGATTTGATTGAATTACCTAAGAGTGTTCATAAATATAAACGTTAAGACACTAAGAAGCATGATCGATTGTCAAAGGTTATACTTAGGAAGAGATAAATTATCAAATATTTCTTTGAGGATCATTACTGTTCTAGTAACTTATAATAGTTTTGAGCTGCATTAGATGAACATTAAAACAATTTTCCCTAACAATTGGTTACATGTTCATAAAGCAACCTGAAAGTTCTAAACTTAAGGTTAAAGAACAGTTTGTCTATAAGCCAATAAAATCCATGTACGGGTTAATGCAAACATCATAATGTGATGAAATCTTAACGTAATTATTTTCCTCAAGAATCAAAGTGGATTAATGTACCTACCTCAAAATGAGTGGGAGCAACTAAGATAAACTTGTGTATATAGATGATATTCTTTTGACAAGTATACGTATATGTTACATAAGTCAAAGTATTGTTAACACAAACTTTGATATAATAGATCTCATAGATATACTTATGTAATAGATATCATAACATACCGAGATAGACCCACTGGGACATTAGTTATGTTCCATAAGTTTAACCTTAAATGGGTCCTTACATATGTAACAGACAATACTGCTCTCCTTTAGAGGATAATAGGATAAATGTGATCATTTCCTTACGCTTCATTAATCAGAAGCCTTATGTAAGTTCAAGTCTATACTAGTTTAGATATTACTCACATTGCTACACACTAGATATGTCTAGATTAATGTGAAGCATCTGATAGAGTATTACAATATCTTTAAAAGAAACGAGAGGCTATAATTTGAAGAAGAAGTGAGAACTTAAACCGGTTGATTACTCTAACTTTGTGATATTCAAAGATGACAAAATGTAATTTCGGGTATATCCTTATGTCAGCAGACAAAACCTATCTCATGGAGAAGTCATAATAAACTGATGATAACAACCTAAGTTATAACGACATAATATAGTCACTAAATGTTGTTGGAAATTTATCAGTGGACTCATAAGTTTATTAACTCTATATAATTAATGTATTGAAGACTTATTGTGATAAAGTCAGTTACCATGTCTCCTTGAACAGTAACAGTTCGAGAGGTACGGCATTAAATTTCGCTACACAATTAATTATTCGTTTATGAACGAATTGAGGAAACTAAGTCTTTGTATCGATAACATTCATGATATGCTTAAGGCTCCTATAACTGAAGGGCTATTACCCATAAGTCTTATTAAGAGAGCTCATAGACGGGTATTAATTGATGGTCGTGTCTGCATATCGTACTATGAATGACTAAGTATTAGTTAATTTTCCTCATCGGTTTGATTTTGTATGTCTCTAAGAATATGTTAAACCGGTATAATGGCATATAGAAAAATAAAGTTACAAATCAAACAAAGTGCTTATGCGTATTTTGATCATAACGATTAGGTTTTAAATTAAGGCTATAGTATGACTAATGGGGGTCCTGAGTCGCATGATGATTCAACGGCTGTATTTCTCTGCTATAGTTCTTGTTTAAGGCAAAAATGAGTGTTAACTCCTGATCAGGCTTATCTAATACTCATAGTAAATGATTACTCGGCTAAGTGGGAGAATGTAAGATTAAATATATTATGATGTAATATTTAATCTAGTAGCCATTATAATCAGTTACATTATACATATCAAAATATATAACAACCTATTATATAATTAGTTGGTAATTGTTGATGGGCCTTATTACCCTTATTAACTAATTAGGGTTTCCTCTTGGTTGCATATGTAAGGAGACTTGTGTAGAGATTCTAAGGTTATACACATAACCTAATTATCATAACATCAAATCGCCTCCTCTCCTCAACCGATTACCCTTTATCGGTTTTCATCATCACCATCATTAGATTGCACCCTAAGGAGGAACCAAACCAAGCTGACAATCATGTCAAACACTATTGTTGCGTCTCCATCTGGATTCTCTGCAGGCCTGTACTGCTGCAATCAGGTATGTTATTCATGTTTTCCATTATGACTAAAACAGAACTGATCAACAAGTGGGTCAAGTCATGGGATTGTTTCCGGTTCTTTAGGCATTAGTGAGTAGTGTTTTTTAGTTGTTTCTTCTTATATAATGTTAGACCACCCGTAGTGGCCAACATTTTGGCTTTTTCCCCCTCAAACACGCCCCAAAACGCCCGGTCCTCACCCCCGCCGGCGTTTTCCGGCGTTATTTAGCAAAAAAGCCCCCCTAGCGTGATTTGAAACACGCTGAAACTTCATTTGTTTGCCCAGTAGGACCTTGCCATGTGTGTATAATTAGTTTTAATTAAAAAAAAGAAAAGAAATAATATTTGTGTGTGTATAATTAGATTTTGGAAAAGGTTTTTTTTTAAGGTTTAAGTTGCAGGTTGTTGTGGGTGACAAAGGAAGAAGAAGGTGATTTTGCACATTCAGTCCCTGCACTTTGATTGTATTTAAAAAAGGATTTAAACTTCGAAACCTTTAATATTTCAAGTTTCAAAAATGCTAAATCAGTCCCTAAAGTTTTGTTTATTAAATGTCTGATTTGGATGTTTTATAAAACCAAAAATTTTGCAATATAATTTTTTTTTAATTTTTTCCTGTTTTTTTATTTCTAGTATTGTATTTTTTTTTTAATTTAATGAAATATTTTAAGTTTTTAATTAAAAAATAATTGTGTATTGATTGGAAGGGGCGTTATTGGGCATTATTCTCACTACGCCACTTTTGCAATAACGCCCAATAATGCCCCCATGCTGATTGGACTGTCACATGGCAGAAAATGCCCCAGGGTGGGGGCATTATTCATCTAACGACTACGTATGGTCTAAAGATTGCAATGAATAGAAGTGGGTTTTTAAGCAGTAAAAACAAATCTCTATTAGTGAGTTTATCTTTGTGTATTTGTGTGTAATTGAAGTTTGAAACCCAACAACGGGGACGGGTACTTGATTTGGGTACGGGGACGATACGGGTACGGGGGAACGATAAAACTAAAAAATCCAAGATACGTGTACGGCAAAGGTACTGCCAAAAAAATATAAAAAATAGTTGTTTATAATTTATATATACACATATAATGTTAGTTTTATACTTTTCATATAATAATTTATAAACTTAAGGACCAAATGTAAACTAGTGAAAATAAAGAGGGTCAAATGTTAAAATGTACAAACTAATTTTATACTTTTATGTAAATTTTTAGAAGTTTTAGAGAATAAATAGAAACTATTGAAAGATGGAGGGACTAAATGTAAAGACACATAAATATATAACCCTAAACCTAAAAAGCAGCTGTTGCCCACAGTCTTGATCTTCATCTTCACTGTTCTTCATCTTCTTAACTTAAAACACCACCCACCAGAGGAGCCGTCCATGGTGGCCGAAGAAAAATGCAGTCACGTTACCTTCACTCTGCTATGTTTCTTTGAACTTGCTCAGGGCCGGCCATGAAGGAAACGTTCCCGAAACGTCGAATTGCCGTCCCCAATTTCCCAGAAGCGTTTCGATGTTGTCCCCATATTTCCGGAAACGTTCGGGGGACGCCCCCATGGCGTTTCCGGCGCGTTTCTGTCCCCGCGTCGTCCCCGGGACAGGTACTCATGGCTCCAAGCCGTCCCCGTGCTTCATAGGTGATGAAGAATGTACACGGGTGGATGATGAAGATGAGCGGTGAGTCGCAAAAGACGCGTGGGCAGGTGTTGAGCGAGATTTTAAGGGATGCGAAATAGGACGTGGCAGGAATGTGAAGCGTGTCGCGCGCAAAAAAAAAAACAAAAAACAAAAGGAAAGGAAAAAGGAGATAAAGGGGGCTCGAACCGGCACCTTAGACTAGAAGGTATGGGGGACGGCCAAGGCACGGCGAGGCCTGACGCCGCCCCGGAATACCGCCCCCCTTAGGCCCGTCCCATCCTACCCGGCTGATTCCAGACGTTCTCGACGGCCCCATTTTTCAAAAAATTAGCCGTTACAACGGCTACCTATTTTAAATATAAAATATAAAAAACCCTTTTTCTATAAAAATACCCCTCTTTCACCATTTTCTTCCTACTTTCAACCCAAAACACTCTCATTTTTATACCCATCTTTTATTAAAAAAAATATATTTTCACCCACAATGCAATCTAATTCTTGGTGGTCCTCGTCTTCGGAGGAAGGGGAGATGTTTTAGGCAAACGTTGTGCTAAAGGCGGCGAAGATTATTATGGAGGAGGAAGAGGAAGAGGTCTCGTCTGAAATACAAACCAGGCAACAACGGATTAACAGAGACTGCGAAGGTTTATCATTAATAAATTGTTTTTCCTTATTTCTCCCTAACCAACGATTTCACGCATGCAAACCTTCAATCCGATTTGGTAGAACATATATGGAACAACGCAAACGTCGGGGACAGTGACGAAGACGATAGCGAGTAGTATTTATGTTTGTGTGTTTTTTTAAATCTAGTCTTTTTTTATAAATTTTAGGTAGTGTAATTTTTTTTAGGTTATGTAATTTTTATTTATGTTATGTAATGGATTTAATTATTATCTTTTATGTCTTATTTTTATTTAATTTTTGAATTGTTTTTATAAAATTAAGCAAATAAAAAAGATAAACAATAAAAAATAAATAGTGTGTGGCTCCATCATTCACCCCTTAAAAATGCTTGGAGGGCCATTGTAACAACCCGCACTTTTGTGCGTTGTTACTACTCGTTACACTCGTTACGCCTAGCACCAGAGATTCGGATCATAATGTAACTATATCGTATATTTATCGCTATTCGAAGGATAATCGCATATTTTCGAAGTACAATATCACGATACTACACTACTATCACACTAACACTCACAGAGGCATTGAGTGAGGACCTATTCTACCCTCCTCAATGCCCGTGATGTGTCGAACGTAAACAATTAAAGCTAACAAGGACCCTCGGGTAAGTGCTGTAGCTCCAGTCGTCATGACGGTGATGACAATACGAGTAAACGGTACCCCGTCAGTCTTTGTGGCACTACACGAAATAACGTTCACGATGACATCAAGAAAGGACCTATACTACCCTCATTGATGGCCGTGCAACGTCGATAATAATGGCTTACTCGAATCGGAAACCGACTGTTAACTATCGAAACTTTGGATTATGGATACGTAAATACGACCCCTAGTGACATATATATATATAATAATATAATAATAACAATATAATGATAATATAAACTAATTATGGACGAACACGCTTCAAAAACTATCAAAACAATCTAAAACGGGAAATTCCAAGCGTCAGGATGTCTATCCGGACGGATGGACCATCCGGACGGATGGACATGCGCACGGATGGCCATCCGCACGCATGGGCCATCCGCACGGATGGGCCATCCGCACGGATGGGCTATCCGGGCCTGATCCATCTTCTTCTCCTCTTTCGCCTATAAATAGCCTGCCACACCACTATTCAAGTGATGTGACAGCTCCTGTTCAACCAAACGCGCACCAAGACCCTTTTCTCTCAATTTCCTCGCGATTCCGGTAAGATTTCAATCTAAAACTTGTACTTCTACAATCTACACTCGATTCTACACCATTCTATCTTTCGAAACTCAAATTCTAACCGTGAAATCTACGGATTTGAGGCGTTTTGAGGTGATGTCACCAAGAGTTCTTATGGACTTCAAGTTGGGGTCTCATTTCACTATAAACGACTCAGATCCAGGTGATTTCCACATGTTTTAATGACAAATCACACCTAAATCTGTGCGATTTCGAGTTAACCATGAAGAACCACCATGAACGGCCAGATCTGATGGAACGGGGTGATTCCCGGCCGTTAGAATGAGTCGGAATTGACGGAACTTCAAGTGTTAGTGCGAAATTACACTACTCTAGTGAAAACGAACGTTTTCTTTCCGTTAAACACTCGAAAACAGTGCGAAACAGACATGACAGCCCGCACGGACAACAGGTCAGTCCGCACGGATGACACAAGTCCGCACGGATGGGATGTCATCCGCACGCACCAGCAGCCCGCACGGATCATGTCATCCGCACGGACCACTCACCCGCGCGCACCACTCACCCGCGTGCACACTCGTCCGCACGCACAACGATGTCAGTCCGCGCGCACCTCCGTCCGCACGGACAACCTGTTATCCGCACGGATAACATGTCATCCGGACGGATGACTTGTCATCCGGACGGATAACATGTCTAATCCGCACGGATGAGGGCCAAACAACCAAATGAGCAACTTTTTGAGATAACCTCGCTTAACCGTACATCGTTTACTCTATTTCTTCAAGGATCATTACAGACGTACTCGCAACCGACTCAATCAAGTTGTAATCTCGCTAAATACGCACTGTGAGTATACTTGACCCCTTTTTAATCGAATTTTGGGTGTAACATACGTTTCTAACAAATCGAACTGATCAAACGAAATATTCAATCAATCGAACTATCACTTGCGAATAACTGTTATGCATAGATATACGTGATGCTAGTTACATATGTGCTAGGGCTTATACTCGCGACGTCCCACCAAGACTAGTATAGTACTATTGCGCCCGACGGGGTCTAGTTATGCCATCGTACATTCGAGCATCGAGGACTTAGTTGGTAGTATCAGTTTTGTGAGTATATATGTCGTGTATTACGTTTATGCATGTGGAAATTCGCAGCACTTTTAATCTATTATGCTATACTATCAAACCTGTACACTCGCTAATACTTTTGTATTGACAAACTATTTTTACGTATGTTGCAGGTTAGATCGCAGACTATATCAAATCAAGCTAGGGAGTCTAGAAACTCAACTAAAATCTAGGTTGTCGGATTTGTATTGTTCGGGAGGACAAGAAATCTGTGATAACTTATGTGATTGTATTAATTGTTAGTATGGGATAACGAATGTATTAAATATTATCGCAATATAGTTGTTATGGATTCTCTTGAGCAATCTGATTCGCCTAGTGCCGCGCCCCGATGATTCCGCCATCGGTTGGGGTGTGACAGATTGGTATCAGAGCCATAACTATAGGGAATTAGGTCAGACTCGACCTAGTCCGGGTCGACGTCTTAGAAATTGACCTAGTCTATAGTCTAAGTACCAAAAGGCCGACTCATACGAACCCGGTGGGGTTTGTATTGGGCTTACTTGATACTCTCGATCGAAATTGCTAAAAGATACAACTTTGTGTGAACCCCGCGTACTACAACTTCACGCGAAGAAGCCTTTCCTAAGGCTGAAATACTACTTAGCCTTTCCTAAGGCCGACACAATATACACGTTTTCGAAAATTCTCGTATAACGAAACCGAGCGATCCAGTCAAGACAGGTGTGAAAACCAAGAACTCTCGATAGGATTGCTCACTCAGCGCATTTTTCTAGCACGAGAACTTTTCATCGAGTTAGGAGTGACATCCACACCTCGACAAAAGTCTCCATTTCTAAATCTAGTGGAACTCACGAATTTATTCGAGGAGCATAACCACAATTAGGAACGAAACTGTTAAGCCAGGGGTGAAACCCGTACCTTAATAAGTCGTCCCATTCTCAATAAACTGGTTTTCAAAAGCTCTCACCAAGGACTCGACTATCACAATAACTCGAGCCATGCGATGACTCGGACGACGAATGCCATGAGCTGCATCCCAGTGGAAGCATGAAGTCCTCCAGGTCAACGCGCATGCTCGAACTTGTTAGATATAGTTGGGTTACCTTGGGTAGTCAACGCCTAAACACCCAAGGCACCCTATTATACGACCCGCCAATTTTACAATGATTGGAACTTATTTACGTTTTGAAGCTTTATGCTTTATCGATTTCTCGATGTAACGATTTTCACTCCCTACTTTATAAACGCACAATTCGCACAGCCATCGCAATCTAAAACGAAATCCGAATGTTCGCAACAAAACTAGTGCATAATCTATCGCATTCGCTCTCGTTTCCTCACTTCGACGCGACCTCGCTTATTCTAAATCGACCTGCATGTGTATGAATACAAATTACATCTATACAAGTATATATATATATACGTATAAACAAACAAGTCATCGTGTGAGAACTTAGAAATTTCGTGTATCCTATGTGGCTCCTATGTGATTCGTATTACTACTATACTATCGCACCAAGTTTTGAACGCGCTCAATCGCAACGCAAAACTCAAAAAAAAAAAATCATTATGATCGAATCTCACTCCAAGTCTATTCCTGTCTAGATGCCTTCCAACAACTCTACCTCGAGACGAGTAGCTAGGAGGAAAGCCAAACGAAGCGCCGAGAAGAGAATTGCTTCACTTGTGATTAAGGAAGTGAGTAAGCTTAGTTCTCAATTTGTCGCTCGAGCGCACTCTCTCCGCCACTCTCGAGCTTCGGAAGACGTTAAGACAGGAGAGCCGCAATCTACTTTTCTCTACAAGCACTTCAAAGCCTGTGACCCGATGGAGTTCACGGGTGAAGGAGGTGCGACTCAACTACTCCAGTGGTTCGATTCTATCGAAGTTACCCTTCGTCAAAGTGGGTGTCCTGATAGTCTTCGTACTACTTGCGCCACCGGAGTATTTCAATCGCGAGCACTCGACTGGTGGACCGCCGAACGTAACAAACGTGGGATCTCCGCAGCTTACGCTCTCTCTTGGAATGAGCTGAAAGACCTCATGGAGAAAGAGTACTGTCCGCCTCACGAGATTCAGAAGCTGGAAAACGAATTTTGGGAAATCAAGCAAACCAAAGGTGACAATGCTGGCTACACCACAAGGTTCAAACAGCTTAGCATAATCTGCCCAAGTCAAGTCAACACTCCGGGGAAGGCCATCGCGAAGTACATTCGTGGCTTGCCTGAGTGTGTGGGTGATTTTGTCGAACCTGCAAGGCCTGCTACCATCGAAGAAACCTACCGCTTAGCCGCAGAAATCAACAACAAACGACTCATGGAAGGAGTATTCTCAAAGAATCCTGTCAAACAAGCTCATCAAGCAATCGCCAGTAATCCTTCAGGCGAACATGTTGACGAATCTTCTAATAAGTCTACTGACGAATCTTCCGACAAATCTACTGGCGATTCTTCTGATGAATCAGCTAACGATTCTTCTGACGGATCTGCTAACGATTCCTCGGACGAATCTGCTACCGATTCTTCTGACAAATCTGCCGACGGATCTTCCGAAAAATCAGCCAAAGACTCCGCAATCGAGTCTTCAGACGAATCCTCCAACGACGACACTTCTTCGCAAGACACCGACAAACCCAGCCGCAAGCAAAAGACTTCAAGCCCGAACTCATCGACAACCGAACTACTGCAACCGGAACCTCTTCGAACAGTTCCGATGTTTCCAAAACGAGCATACACTGGATTTCATCCTCAATGTTACTCGTGTACCTATCATCATCCAGTTGGGGCTGACTGTCGCTATTGCAATAACTGCAACCGTTACGGTCACTTCACCCGCAACTGCCGCATCAAACCGCGAACTTGAGTACAACAACAACAGCTCCAGCAAAAGTCTTCAAGCGTCAGACATCTAGCAAGCATAGGATAAAGTTGTAATGATACGATTTTCGATGTTAATTTCTAAGTTTTGAACCTACTCTCTTATTCGAAGTTACCACTATATGTAACATTAACTCTCGTTTTCATTTTCTCTTCCGTTCTCTAATCGTCGCACTTAGACTAGATTCACACGCATACTATATACTATATACTATATCTCGAAATAATGTGTTTTACCCTCACTACACTCTTAGAACGAGGTACGATAAACGTGCAAGGAACAAATAATCGCGGGTGCACACGGGATTATTTGGGTCAGTGCACGGTGATCGTAGTGAATTCTAAAGGTGCCATAGCGTTTTGACAAAAGGTGACACCAAAACACGGGATGAAAGTAGTAGGGGTCGGGCGAGGAATGCCTTATCATACTACCGGAATTCCGTGAAGAAAGTGCCACGTGGAGTTGAACGTTATTAGACCTATTATACTATTGTGATTATTTTCCAACACACTACACTCAATCGCAAGGCGTAACAACTGAAATTGCATCATCGCAAGACTTGTCGTGAGTCTGCAAACGCAATGCAATCGCCTCATCGATGGACTCTGGGGAGTCTACCTCGCAGGCAAAATGCATCGACGCAAGACTGGTCGTAAGTCTGTTGCAACGAATCTCAAGCAAGCAAATAAACGCTCACGATGTTGTTGGGTGAGGACCTATTCTACCCTCCTCGATAACCGTGATGCGTCATAACGAAACGTTAAGCTTATTCGAAACAAGAATCGAGCTCGACTAATCGCAATCGCTTACCTTGTATATCTCGCAACCTCTATCGCTTATCACGTGAGCCTACACCATCTGCTGTGTATCAATCTATCGCTATATCGTTACCCGGAATATTCGTGTTAAGTTAGCACATGACCTCGCTTCACGAGATGAAGCTCATATGGTTAAGGCAGGATGTTTTAGCCATATCAGCAACCTTTCGTGGAAAAAAGGCCATGTGGGGTCTAATGCTAGTCCAACTCTGTGGTGCTAATCAATCGAACCGAACCACGTAAGTCGAACCGCATACCTCCATCGTTTGCAACGCAACAACTATCGATTATCCTAATCCGTTTATCAGCACCGTCAGCATAAGTGTTTCGTGTTTATTCGTTTAATCACCTAAATCGCTGATCGCCTATCGTGTATAATCTACCGCTTATTGCTCGCTTGGTGTTCATTGCAGTCTGTATGGTATTAAGTACACATGACACCGCTTCACGAGGCAAAGCTAACATGGTTAAGCACGGAGTTTCGCCATGGTAGTAAACCCCCGTGGAAACGTGCCATGTGGGTGTAATGTGGAATCTAATCGAAAACGCGCTATTCGCTTCTCGCTTATCAACTCGCTGGATTAATCTATTCGATCCTATCATATGCTCGGTCCGACTTTCTATCGATTGGGCCGAGTAAACGCAATTCTATCCGAGTCATATCGGCACACCTGACACTGCCCCACGAAACGGAAGTAATATGGGCAAAACATGGTGGATACGCCGCTGGTAATTCCTATATATAAGTGTTTTAAGCATATTAACGAACTTCCGTGGGAAGGTGCCAAGTGGGGCTTGATGCCAAATTATTCTTTTCAAAAGGTTAAAACTGATTTTTATAAAACTTTTATTAAAACCATGGAACAAGTGAAATTCCTCACGATGTGGAGTTAACATCGAATCAGCTTAACTCCATATTCAAAGGGAGCTTCATGAGTTCAATTTTTTTTTCCTTAAAACCCTTTTTCAAAAATCAAAAACAAGATTTTCTTGGGATATTGGTTCAACCCCGAGTTCAACTGGAACCCATATCATAGGAGAACTTACGTAACCCTTGTTTCATTTTCAAATTCCTTAAAATGTTAGAAACTTAAACTTCCTTGCAACATCGGTTAGCATCGATTCTGTTGACCGCGCGTTAAAAGGAAAATTTTCAAAATATTTTCGTCCTACATCCCTTTTAATATCTAAAACGAACGCTTCTTGTAACATTTGTTAACGAACAACTCAGTTAACTCTACGTCATGAGAAACCTTTCAAAATTACAATCGTATCGAACTAACGAACTCTACACAAGACAAGGTACTTTGGAATGCCAACTTGTGGGATTAATACTTTTGTCTTTACGTCGCCCTCTCGCTATCGCAGTCGATCTCTCTTATTCGAAACGTTCTCGCTGTCAACTTACGGTCAAATCACTAGCCGTATCGCTACTTATACAAGATCAACTCTTAGAAGTCTACCTATTGGATTAATTTCTGGACGAAATTTCCTAAAGTAGGGGAGACTGTAACAACCCGCACTTTTGTGCGTTGTTACTACTCGTTACACTCGTTACGCCTAGCACCAGAGATTCGGATCATAATGTAACTATATCGTATATTTATCGCTATTCGAAGGATAATCGCATATTTTCGAAGTACAATATCACGATACTACACTACTATCACACTAACACTCACAGAGGCATTGAGTGAGGACCTATTCTACCCTCCTCAATGGCCGTGATGTGTCGAACGTAAACAATTAAAGCTAACAAGGACCCTCGGGTAAGTGCTGTAGCTCCAGTCGTCATGACGGTGATGACAATACGAGTAAACGGTACCCCGTCAGTCTTTGTGGCACTACACGAAATAACGTTCACGATGACATCAAGAAAGGACCTATACTACCCTCATTGATGGCCGTGCAACGTCGATAATAATCGCTTACTCGAAACGGAAACCGACTGTTAACTATCGAAACTTTGGATTATGGATACGTAAATACGACCCCTAGTGACATATATATATATAATAATATAATAATAACAATATATTGATAATATAAACTAATTATGGACGAACACGCTTCAAAAACTATCAAAACGATCAAAAACGGGAAATTCCAAGCGTCAGGATGTCTATCCGGACGGATGGACCATCCGGACGGATGGACATGCGCATGGATGGCCATCCGCACGCATGGGCCATCCGCACGGATGGGCTATCCGGGCCTGATCCATCTTCTTCTCCTCTTTCGCCTATAAATAGCCTGCCACACCACTATTCAAGTGATGTGACAGCTCCTGTTCAACCAAACGCGCACCAAGACCCTTTTCTCTCAATTTCCTCGCGATTCCGGTAAGATTTCAATCTAAAACTTGTACTTCTACAATCTACACTCGATTCTACACCATTCTATCTTTCGAACCTCAAATTCTAACCGTGAAATCTACGGATTTGAGGCGTTTTGAGGTGATGTCACCAAGAGTTCTTATGGACTTCAAGTTGGGGTCTCATTTCACTATAAACGACTCAGATCCAGGTGATTTCCACATGTTTTAATGACAAATCACACCTAAATCTGTGCGATTTCGAGTTAACCATGAAGAACCACCATGAACGGCCAGATCTGATGGAACGGGTGATTCCCGGCCGTTAGAATGAGTCGGAATTGACGGAACTTCAAGTGTTAGTGCGAAATTACACTACTCTAGTGAAAACGAACATTTTCTTTCCGTTAAACACTCGAAAACAGTGCGAAACAGACATGACAGCCCGCACGGACAACAGGTCAGTCCGCACGGATGACACAAGTCCGCACGGATGGGATGTCATCCGCACGCACCAGCAGCCCGCACGGATCATGTCAGTCCGCGCGGATCATGCCAGTCCGCACGGATCATGTCAGTCGGCACGGATCATGTCATCCGCACGGACCACTCACCCGCGCGCACCACTCACCCGCGTGCACACTCGTCCGCACGCACAACGATGTCAGTCCGCGCGCACCTCCGTCCGCACGTACCACCATACCAACCGCACGGACAACCTGTTATCCGCACGGATAACATGTCATCCGGACGGATGACTTGTCATCCGGACGGATAACATGTCTAATCCGCACGGATGAGGGCCAAACAACCAAATGAGCAACTTTTTGAGATAACCTCGCTTAACCGTACATCGTTTACTCTATTTCTTCAAGGATCATTACAGACGTACTCGCAACCGACTCAATCAAGTTGTAATCTCGCTAAATACGCACTGTGAGTATACTTGACCCCTTTTTAATCGAATTTTGGGTGTAACATACGTTTCTAACAAATCGAACTGATCAAACGAAATATTCAATCAATCGAACTATCACTTGCGAATAACTGTTATGCATAGATATACGTGATGCTAGTTACATATGTGCTAGGGCTTATACTCGCGACGTCCCACCAAGACTAGTATAGTACTATTGCGCCCGACGGGGTCTAGTTATGCCATCGTACATTCGAGCATCGAGGACTTAGTTGGTAGTATCAGTTTTGTGAGTATATATGTCGTGTATTACGTTTATGCATGTGGAAATTCGCAGCACTTTTAATCTATTATGCTATACTATCAAACCTGTACACTCGCTAATACTTTTGTATTGACAAACTATTTTTACGTATGTTGCAGGTTAGATCGCAGACTATATCAAATCAAGCTAGGGAGTCTAGAAACTCAACTAAAATCTAGGTTGTCGGATTTGTATTGTTCGGGAGGACAAGAAATCTGTGATAACTTATGTGATTGTATTAATTGTTAGTATGGGATAACGAATGTATTAAATATTATCGCAATATAGTTGTTATGGATTCTCTTGAGCAATCTGATTCGCCTAGTGCCGCGCCCCGATGATTCCGCCATCGGTTGGGGTGTGACAGATTGGTATCAGAGCCATAACTATAGGGAATTAGGTCAGACTCGACCTAGTCCGGGTCGACGTCTTAGAAATTGACCTAGTCTATAGTCTAAGTACCAAAAGGCCGACTCATACGAACCCGGTGGGGTTTGTATTGGGCTTACTTGATACTCTCGATCGAAATTGCTAAAAGATACAACTTTGTGTGAACCCCGCGTACTACAACTTCACGCGAAGAAGCCTTTCCTAAGGCTGAAATACTACTTAGCCTTTCCTAAGGCCGACACAATATACACGTTTTCGAAAATTCTCGTATAACGAAACCGAGCGATCCAGTCAAGATCAGGTGTGAAAACCAAGAACTCTCGATAGGATTGCTCACTCAGCGCATTTTTCTAGCACGAGAACTTTTCATCGAGTTAGGAGTGACATCCACACCTCGACAAAAGTCTCCATTTCTAAATCTAGTGGAACTCACGAATTTATTCGAGGAGCATAACCACAATTAGGAACGAAACTGTTAAGCCAGGGGTGAAACCCGTACCTTAATAAGTCGTCCCATTCTCAATAAACTGGTTTTCAAAAGCTCTCACCAAGGACTCGACTATCACAATAACTCGAGCCATGCGATGACTCGGACGACGAATGCCATGAGCTGCATCCCAGTGGAAGCATGAAGTCCTCCAGGTCAACGCGCACGCTCGAACTTGTTAGATATAGTTGGGTTACCTTGGGTAGTCAACGCCTAAACACCCAAGGCACCCTATTATACGACCCGCCAATTTTACAATGATTGGAACTTATTTACGTTTTGAAGCTTTACGCTTTATCGATTTCTCGATGTAACGATTTTCACTCCCTACTTTATAAACGCACAATTCGCACAGCCATCGCAATCTAAAACGAAATCCGAATGTTCGCAACAAAACTAGTGCATAATCTATCGCATTCGCTCTCGTTTCCTCACTTCGACGCGACCTCGCTTATTCTAAATCGACCTGCATGTGTATGAATACAAATTACATCTATACAAGTATATATATATATACGTATAAACAAACAAGTCATCGTGTGAGAACTTAGAAATTTCGTGTATCCTATGTGGCTCCTATGTGATTCGTATTACTACTATACTATCGCACCAAGTTTTGAACGCGCTCAATCGCAACGCAAAACTCAAAAAAAAAAAAAATCATTATGATCGAATCTCACTCCAAGTCTATTCCTGTCTAGATGCCTTCCAACAACTCTACCTCGAGACGAGTAGCTAGGAGGAAAGCCAAACGAAGCGCCGAGAAGAGAATTGCTTCACTTGTGATTAAGGAAGTGAGTAAGCTTAGTTCTCAATTTGTCGCTCGAGCGCACTCTCTCCGCTACTCTCGAGCTTCGGAAGACGTTAAGACAGGAGAGCCGCAATCTACTTTTCTCTACAAGCACTTCAAAGCCTGTGACCCGATGGAGTTCACGGGTGAAGGAGGTGCGACTCAACTACTCCAGTGGTTCGATTCTATCGAAGTTACCCTTCGTCAAAGTGGGTGTCCCGATAGTCTTCGTACTACTTGCGCCACCGGAGTATTTCAATCGCGAGCACTCGACTGGTGGACCGCCGAACGTAACAAACGTGGGATCTCCGCAGCTTACGCTCTCTCTTGGAATGAGCTGAAAGACCTCATGGAGAAAGAGTACTGTCCGCCTCACGAGATTCAGAAGCTGGAAAACGAATTTTGGGAAATCAAGCAAACCAAAGGTGACAATGCTGGCTACACCACAAGGTTCAAACAGCTTAGCATAATCTGCCCAAGTCAAGTCAACACTCCGGGGAAGGCCATCGCGAAGTACATTCGTGGCTTGCCTGAGTGTGTGGGTGATTTTGTCGAACCTGCAAGGCCTGCTACCATCGAAGAAACCTACCGCTTAGCCGCAGAAATCAACAACAAACGACTCATGGAAGGAGTATTCTCAAAGAATCCTGTCAAACAAGCTCATCAAGCAATCGCCAGTAATCCTTCAGGCGAACATGTTGACGAATCTTCTAATAAGTCTACTGACGAATCTTCCGACAAATCTACTGGCGATTCTTCTGATGAATCAGCTAACGATTCTTCTGACGGATCTGCTAACGATTCCTCGGACGAATCTGCTACCGATTCTTCTGACAAATCTGCCGACGGATCTTCCGAAAAATCAGCCAAAGACTCCGCAATCGAGTCTTCAGACGAATCCTCCAACGACGACACTTCTTCGCAAGACACCGACAAACCCAGCCGCAAGCAAAAGACTTCAAGCCCGAACTCATCGACAACCGAACTACTGCAACCGGAACCTCTTCGAACAGTTCCGATGTTTCCAAAACGAGCATACACTGGATTTCATCCTCAATGTTACTCGTGTACCTATCATCATCCAGTTGGGGCTGACTGTCGCTATTGCAATAACTGCAACCGTTATGGTCACTTCACCCGCAACTGCCGCATCAAACCGCGAACTTGAGTACAACAACAACAGCTCCAGCAAAAGTCTTCAAGCGTCAGACATCTAGCAAGCATAGGATAAAGTTGTAATGATACGATTTTCGATGTTAATTTCTAAGTTTTGAACCTACTCTCTTATTCGAAGTTACCACTATATGTAACATTAACTCTCGTTTTCATTTTCTCTTCCGTTCTCTAATCGTCGCACTTAGACTAGATTCACACGCATACTATATACTATATACTATATCTCGAAATAATGTGTTTTACCCTCACTACACTCTTAGAACGAGGTACGATAAACGTGCAAGGAACAAATAATCGCGGGTGCACACGGGATTATTTGGGTCAGTGCACGGTGATCGTAGTGAATTCTAAAGGTGCCATAGCGTTTTGACAAAAGGTGACACCAAAACACGGGATGAAAGTAGTAGGGGTCGGGCGAGGAATGCCTTATCATACTACCGGAATTCCGTGAAGAAAGTGCCACGTGGAGTTGAACGTTATTAGACCTATTATACTATTGTGATTATTTTCCAACACACTACACTCAATCGCAAGGCGTAACAACTGAAATTGCATCATCGCAAGACTTGTCGTGAGTCTGCAAACGCAATGCAATCGCCTCATCGATGGACTCTGGGGAGTCTACCTCGCAGGCAAAATGCATCGACGCAAGACTGGTCGTAAGTCTGTTGCAACGAATCTCAAGCAAGCAAATAAACGCTCACGATGTTGTTGGGTGAGGACCTATTCTACCCTCCTCGATAACCGTGATGCGTCATAACGAAACGTTAAGCTTATTCGAAACAAGAATCGAGCTCGACTAATCGCAATCGCTTACCTTGTATATCTCGCAACCTCTATCGCTTATCACGTGAGCCTACACCATCTGCTGTGTATCAATCTATCGCTATATCGTTACCCGGAATATTCGTGTTAAGTTAGCACATGACCTCGCTTCACGAGATGAAGCTCATATGGTTAAGGCAGGATGTTTTAGCCATATCAGCAACCTTTCGTGGAAAAAAGGCCATGTGGGGTCTAATGCTAGTCCAACTCTGTGGTGCTAATCAATCGAACCGAACTACGTAAGTCGAACCGCATACCTCCATCGTTTGCAACGCAACAACTATCGATTATCCTAATCCGTTTATCAGCACCGTCAGCATAAGTGTTTCGTGTTTATTCGTTTAATCACCTAAATCGCTGATCGCCTATCGTGTATAATCTACCGCTTATTGCTCGCTTGGTGTTCATTGCAGTCTGTATGGTATTAAGTACACATGACACCGCTTCACGAGGCAAAGCTAACATGGTTAAGCACGGAGTTTCGCCATGGTAGTAAACCCCCGTGGAAACGTGCCATGTGGGTGTAATGTGGAATCTAATCGAAAACGCGCTATTCGCTTCTCGCTTATCAACTCGCTGGATTAATCTATTCGATCCTATCATATGCTCGGTCCGACTTTCTATCGATTGGGCCGAGTAAACGCAATTCTATCCGAGTCATATCGGCACACCTGACACTGCCCCACGAAACGGAAGTAATATGGGCAAAACATGGTGGATACGCCGCTGGTAATTCCTATATATAAGTGTTTTAAGCATATTAACGAACTTCCGTGGGAAGGTGCCAAGTGGGGCTTGATGCCAAATTATTCTTTTCAAAAGGTTAAAACTGATTTTTATAAAACTTTTATTAAAACCATGGAACAAGTGAAATTCCTCACGATGTGGAGTTAACATCGAATCAGCTTAACTCCATATTCAAAGGGAGCTTCATGAGTTCAATTTTTTTTCCTTAAAACCCTTTTTCAAAAATCAAAAACAAGATTTTCTTGGGATATTGGTTCAACCCCGAGTTCAACTGGAACCCATATCATAGGAGAACTTACGTAACCCTTGTTTCATTTTCAAATTCCTTAAAATGTTAGAAACTTAAACTTCCTTGCAACATCGGTTAGCATCGATTCTGTTGACCGCGCGTTAAAAGGAAAATTTTCAAAATATTTTCGTCCTACATCCCTTTTAATATCTAAAACGAACGCTTCTTGTAACATTTGTTAACGAACAACTCAGTTAACTCTACGTCATGAGAAACCTTTCAAAATTACAATCGTATCGAACTAACGAACTCTACACAAGACAAGGTACTTTGGAATGCCAACTTGTGGGATTAATACTTTTGTCTTTACGTCGCCCTCTCGCTATCGCAGTCGATCTCTCTTATTCGAAACGTTCTCGCTGTCAACTTACGGTCAAATCACTAGCCGTATCGCTACTTATACAAGATCAACTCTTAGAAGTCTACCTATTGGATTAATTTCTGGACGAAATTTCCTAAAGTAGGGGAGACTGTAACAACCCGCACTTTTGTGCGTTGTTACTACTCGTTACACTCGTTACGCCTAGCACCAGAGATTCGGATCATAATGTAACTATATCGTATATTTATCGCTATTCGAAGGATAATCGCATATTTTCGAAGTACAATATCACGATACTACACTACTATCACACTAACACTCACAGAGGCATTGAGTGAGGACCTATTCTACCCTCCTCAATGGCCGTGATGTGTCGAACGTAAACAATTAAAGCTAACAAGGACCCTCGGGTAAGTGCTGTAGCTCCAGTCGTCATGACGGTGATGACAATACGAGTAAACGGTACCCCGTCAGTCTTTGTGGCACTACACGAAATAACGTTCACGATGACATCAAGAAAGGACCTATACTACCCTCATTGATGGCCGTGCAACGTCGATAATAATCGCTTACTCGAAACGGAAACCGACTGTTAACTATCGAAACTTTGGATTATGGATACGTAAATACGACCCCTAGTGACATATATATATATAATAATATAATAATAACAATATATTGATAATATAAACTAATTATGGACGAACACGCTTCAAAAACTATCAAAACGATCAAAAACGGGAAATTCCAAGCGTCAGGATGTCTATCCGGACGGATGGACCATCCGGACGGATGGACATGCGCATGGATGGCCATCCGCACGCATGGGCCATCCGCACGGATGGGCTATCCGGGCCTGATCCATCTTCTTCTCCTCTTTCGCCTATAAATAGCCTGCCACACCACTATTCAAGTGATGTGACAGCTCCTGTTCAACCAAACGCGCACCAAGACCCTTTTCTCTCAATTTCCTCGCGATTCCGGTAAGATTTCAATCTAAAACTTGTACTTCTACAATCTACACTCGATTCTACACCATTCTATCTTTCGAACCTCAAATTCTAACCGTGAAATCTACGGATTTGAGGCGTTTTGAGGTGATGTCACCAAGAGTTCTTATGGACTTCAAGTTGGGGTCTCATTTCACTATAAACGACTCAGATCCAGGTGATTTCCACATGTTTTAATGACAAATCACACCTAAATCTGTGCGATTTCGAGTTAACCATGAAGAACCACCATGAACGGCCAGATCTGATGGAACGGGTGATTCCCGGCCGTTAGAATGAGTCGGAATTGACGGAACTTCAAGTGTTAGTGCGAAATTACACTACTCTAGTGAAAACGAACATTTTCTTTCCGTTAAACACTCGAAAACAGTGCGAAACAGACATGACAGCCCGCACGGACAACAGGTCAGTCCGCACGGATGACACAAGTCCGCACGGATGGGATGTCATCCGCACGCACCAGCAGCCCGCACGGATCATGTCAGTCCGCGCGGATCATGCCAGTCCGCACGGATCATGTCAGTCCGCACGGACCACTCACCCGCGCGCACCACTCACCCGCGTGCACACTCGTCCGCACGCACAACGATGTCAGTCCGCGCGCACCTCCGTCCGCACGTACCACCATACCAACCGCACGGACAACCTGTTATCCGCACGGATAACATGTCATCCGGACGGATGACTTGTCATCCGGACGGATAACATGTCTAATCCGCACGGATGAGGGCCAAACAACCAAATGAGCAACTTTTTGAGATAACCTCGCTTAACCGTACATCGTTTACTCTATTTCTTCAAGGATCATTACAGACGTACTCGCAACCGACTCAATCAAGTTGTAATCTCGCTAAATACGCACTGTGAGTATACTTGACCCCTTTTTAATCGAATTTTGGGTGTAACATACGTTTCTAACAAATCGAACTGATCAAACGAAATATTCAATCAATCGAACTATCACTTGCGAATAACTGTTATGCATAGATATACGTGATGCTAGTTACATATGTGCTAGGGCTTATACTCGCGACGTCCCACCAAGACTAGTATAGTACTATTGC
The DNA here is from genome assembly GCA_030545235.1 of Helianthus tuberosus. NCBI lineage: Eukaryota > Viridiplantae > Streptophyta > Magnoliopsida > Asterales > Asteraceae > Helianthus > Helianthus tuberosus. The sequence goes on from CM060369.1 coordinate 168,950,722, forward strand.
GCCCGACGGGGTCTAGTTATGCCATCGTACATTCGAGCATCGAGGACTTAGTTGGTAGTATCAGTTTTGTGAGTATATATGTCGTGTATTACGTTTATGCATGTGGAAATTCGCAGCACTTTTAATCTATTATGCTATACTATCAAACCTGTATACTCGCCAATACTTTTGTATTGACAAACTATTTTTACGTATGTTGCAGGTTAGATCGCAGACTATATCAAATCAAGCTAGGGAGTCTAGAAACTCAACTAAAATCTAGGTTGTCGGATTTGTATTGTTCGGGAGGACAAGAAATCTGTGATAACTTATGTGATTGTATTAATTGTTAGTATGGGATAACGAATGTATTAAATATTATCGCAATATAGTTGTTATGGATTCTCTTGAGCAATCTGATTCGCCTAGTGCCGCGCCCCGATGATTCCGCCATCGGTTGGGGTGTGACAGCCATCCCATATGGGATGGGGATGTGACGTCCTACGTGGCGACCCATCCCCTTAGGGATGACCCTCACCATACCTTCTAGTCTTAATGTAATTTTTTTTTTTGAAGGGTGACTTTCTATGTACGTGACTCAGTGTCACCGGGTTCTTGTCCAAGACAATCCCCTGTCAGCTCCGCCCTCCGGACGCGATGTTCGATTGGGCCCCGGCCGTCTCGTAAGCTGACCATCGCCCGGAAACCATATTGCCCCCACACGGGTAAAACCGCTGGGGTAACAGCTGGGTGCAAACCGGGTAGCCCTCCGGATCGAACCATGCCTCGGTAGGAACGATCCATCATTGGGACCACCCCCCCCCCCCCCCCCAATATGCCGCAGCCGGGAGTCGAACCGGCGACCTCACAAGGAGGAAGCCGGCCCAACCACCACATGGGGAACCAACTGGGCTGGAAGGGGGTATTCTAGTCTTAATGTAATAACAATACATAAAAACCACTACACCAATGGCCCAAATTTACCAGAGAATTAAAATAAAATCTATGTATACTATAAAAATATGGGATGAATGAGAAAAAAAGGAAGGGAACAGTGTACTCCTTGTGGCTGGAAACACTATTCGTAGCTTTGTAGTTTTAATAGATTTTTTATTTTATTTATTATTATTATTTATTTATTATTATTATTATTTTATATATTTATATTTATTATATTATTATTATATTTGTCTTTATATTTATATTTATATTTATATTTATATTTATATTTATATTTATATTTATATTTATATTTATATTTATATTTATATTTATATTTATATTTATATTTATATTTATATTTATATTTATATTTATATTTATTATTATTATTATTATTATTATTATTATTATTATTAGTATTTGCATGCTTTCTTAGTTGTACTTCCTGCATACCAGCTATTACTTTAGGTACATTATTATTATTATATATTTTTATAAGCTTAAAGCTTATAAATAATAGACTTCAAATCCGTTAAATTTTTTTAAACATTATAAATAACACAGAACGTTAACTTAATGTATACAAATTATTTTTACTAATTTTTTATAAGTTTTACAATTATCATTTAGCTTTGGAAGTTTCTACAAAGTTTTACATGTTATTACTATTTGAGTAAACTTCTGTTTTGCTCCCTGTGGTTTGGTCACTTTAACGGTTTTGTCCCAAACCTTTAAAAATAGCCATTTTACTCCCTGATCTTTGAAGTCTTTCATGATTTCACTCCCCGCCTCTAACTCCATCCATATTGCATGTTAACTGAAAGGGTATTTTGGTAATTTCAAGTATAAAATAAGGGGCATTTTAGTCTTTCCCATCCAACCTAAAAAGATATTTTATTATATTATTATTATACATATATAACACAAAGATACACAGTCTCCTCTCTCTAGTTTCTCACTTTGCTCTCTCTCCATAACCACATAACCAGACATCACCACCAAGAACCTCACCGGACACCACCTGCCGACACCCACCACCACCATCACCTGTCGACCACCGACCATAACCCCTAACCTTCATACCATAACCCCCAAACAAACAACCCGTTTATCCCTAAATTTTTACACATATGAGTTCAACTACAAACCCTAAAAATCAGTAATCTGAGCCCTAATATCTGACAATCGCAAACCTAGATGTTGTGGAACGACGGCGACCCTAAATCTAAGCCCAACACACCCATACGGTGGTTGTCTGATGATGGAGTTGGAGGTAGAAGATGATGCGTATGCTTCTTCACGGGTCGCTATTGATAATCATGATGATTTCTGGTAATGTGTTGTGAATTTGTACAGTAGGTTTTATGGGTTTAACCTTGATGTTAATGGTGGAATTATGCATCAGTTACTTATAGTTTATAGATATGGAAATGGGGATATGGGAAATTAAAAGGGAAAAGGGTAAAAGTTAGTGTGCATTAGATTACCATTTGTATGTGTTATATATGTGTAATCTGTTGTTTGAGAATTTCATTTGTATCGATTGCTTTAATTTGAACTGTTCAACAATAGAGGTCTTCGATTAAAGCTCAATCGAGGATCTCGTGATTAAAAGGAGGAAGTAATGAATGAATGTGAAATGGTTCTAGAGGAAGATAGAGATAGATGATGAGTTTTACAGTGAAATGGAAAGAGATGCAGGGGAATGGTGGAGAGAGAGAAAATGTGTGAAAATTAAATAGGGAAATGAATAACTTTGAGTGGAAAAGACTAAAATGCCCCTCATGTGAGGGGCATGTGACCAGTATTTAACAGTTGAATTGTATCGAGTTAGAGGCGGGGAGTGAAATTATGAAAGGCTTCAAAGATCAGGGAGTAAAATGGTTATTTTTAAAGGGTTTGGGGCAAAACCTTTAAAGTGACCAAACCACAGGGAGCAAAACGGAAGTTTACTCTTACTATTTACATATACTTTTATAAATCCAAACTTAATTTATAAAAAAATATCTTAAATGAATATTTTTTTATAAATTATACTAAATTCTACTTTTCTCTCTAAATAAATTTATTAAATTTTATTAATTAACCTAACCGCTTAGTATTTTATTTCCTAAAAAATAATTAATCATTTGATTAATTATTAAACTTCTTATAAATTCCCTAACTTTATCCAAAAATTCCCAAGATTCTCCATTAGTCTACCAACTTAAATACAAGTTTGTTTACTAAATTATATTCCATAAATAAGATAACTCTTTAAGTTTTCCAACATCTCTACTACAACAACCCTTTGTGTGCTTTGCTTGTTAATGCAGGTGAGTTTAGATAGAAGTTTTTCATTTAAACTTTTGGGTGAAACATGTTATTTAAACTTATCAATTATTTATGTTAACTTTTTTTTTTATCTCTACACTTCTTGTTATAGAAATAACTTTGGGAGCTTATATTTAACTTAGTACAATCATTAACTTGACCAAGTCCACTGTAATAAATTATAGCGCTATATGTCTGACAAATCCCTTCCGTATGGATCTAGGGATGATTGAAACAACAACATCCACAAAGGTTAATCTTTTGCCGTTCCTTCGGTCACAAGGTTTGATTGTGGGCCCCATTTGTTCCTAAGTGTTGTTTTCACAAGTAGTTTTAGATAAATTTGACATGCTGCTTATTTATTTACTTACTAGGGGCTGTTTGGTAGCCTCTTAATCCATTCAGAGGCTGTCTCTTAATGAAATCATTTGTGGCCCTTATGTCTGAATGAATAAGAGGTAACCTTATGTCTGACTGGATAAGAGGTAACATCTGAATGGTAAACCATCAAATGTCACATTCTTCTACATTATCTTTGTTAAACTCTTAAATGATTTTATTAAGAGGTAACCTCTTAATGTCATTCAGATGCTACCAAACAACCCCTTACTTATTTTAGCAAACCTATCTATGCTCATCAACTTCTTTGTAGTTGACCCATTAATTTCCACATGTTTCAGGTAATAGAGTTTGTTGATGCTTACAAGATTTATTACTCACATAGGAAGGAAGCTGATCGAGACTTAGATAAATTTAATACAGAATACTTTGTATTACTTGTTTTCTTAATGTATTGTATGATTCAAATTAATTAATAAATAGTTAAATTTGAGCTCCATGTGCCATTGAACAATTCGTAGCACCTCGATGTTTCCTTCATCGTCCGGGGTGTTACAGTTTTCCAGTTAAGTTGTTATGAAATGATTAAACTACCCTTTATATTAAAAATAATAAATAAAACATTAAAAATAAAAATGTGGGACCCACCCCTACCCACCTTTTCTACTCTCTTTCAGATCTTAAACAAACATACACATCATCACCGATATCTTCCTCACCATTTCGCACCGTCAACAGCCACCGTTCACCACCATTATCTAGCAATTTCACACATCCACCCTAATTTCAGCTTGTTAACTTGTTTTAATGCGTGGTTTGGATGGGTTCTTCAAAAAAATAAATATAAAAAATTGGAGGATTTACTGAAAATTGGGGTTTCAAAAGATAAGTGGATGGTGGTGGTTACGGTTGAAGGTCTATTACTAACGCGAATGATGTGACGACGGAGGGAGGAGCGGAAGATGAAGGTTATACGGGACTGGTGGTGACCAGAAATTTAGCCGGAAATGGTCACCCGAAAAGATGCTTGTGAGCTAAGAAACCTTTTGCTCTGATACCATGTAAGGAGAATGGTATTGAATGAAAACTGATTTTTATTGATATGAAGTGTGTCTTTACAAATGAAAAGGACCCCTCTATTTATAGGAGAAGGAAGGACCAACAAGTAAATACTAATTACATGTAGGGACACCTATAATTACATGAAAGGACATCTATATTTGCATGTAGGGACCTCTAGTTAACAACTAGGCCCTTCAACTATTTACAACTAACATATCAAAAATGTCAAAAAAGAAAAAAAGCATTTCTAAGCTGGTGGAGACTATGAATGCGCATGGACGGAACCAGGGGCCAAGAGGGTTCTTTGACCCCCAACCACGGGAATTCGTTGGATTTCTGTGTTGGTTCAGGCCCCTTCGATTATACACACAACACACTAGTAAAACGTATGTGAATGTGAAGTTGATATGCATAAAGTGAAAGGAAAACTATACTGTATTATCAAAAAGGGTACATGACTCATTAAACTAAACGGCTTTAAATAACCTACAAGAAAATAAACTTGCAATATTAAAACAAATAATAAAATACTATTTCTACCTAAAAACTAGGACTTGATAAACATGTAAGAAGAACTAATCAATTCTCATGTTCTCCTTATTATCAGCAAACCATCGTTCATTTCCACTTTAATCGGTCATCTACTACCAGGTCTTCAACAACCCATATGACCCGTAAACGAACCCGAATAATCCAACATTCTATATATAAAATCTTAGTTTTTTTTTTTTTTTTTTTTGGTAAAAATATGATTTCGAGGCTCCACTTGTAGCCGGTAGAGAAAATGATAAAGTAGCATTACGATGACCCCATAAATAAGTTATAGTTCTGCCACTAGAGTGTGTACAACTTTTATATTTTTTCAGTGAACCAACAGATCTGAGTATAAACCAATAATTTGAATAAACAGTCAAACATCTACAAACCTGATCATGATCTCCAAACGATTATAATGAACTGAGCTAGAGAATTTATACCACAAGACTGGTAATTCAATTATAAGATCTAATGTGTATTTGCCAATGGTAAGTTGCATGATATAATCTAGAAAGTAATGCGGTGTTGAATCTGCAACTGTTATTGTTGATGGATATTTCTTCAAATCACCATAAGTTACCAAATTAGACACATATCATATCCTAATATCACTCTTTACAAACAAAAATTAGCAAGCATTTATAGCTACAAAGTAGAAAAGTAATAGCAAGGCAAGACACATATTACTTAGATTTTTGAATCATATAGAACAATTTTGGACCAGTTTTCTTCTTAGCTTAACAGCTCATTATAGCTGCTATCACAACTTTTCTGGCCCATCCTCGTCCACTGTAGTGGCCCTTCGTTAGGGACCCATGAATTTATCTCTATATATCCCAGGTAGCTCTAGGGCCACAAATGACAATGAAACGATCCCCACATCCTCTAAATGCGATACCCCAACCATCCATATCGTGTGATGTTTCAGGCAACCTTCCAATAAACGCCCATTATTATTCTTCTTCTTGTCGTACATATTCATGTCACACCCTGTCTTTTGCGGAAGCGTGATTATGTGTGACTTGCTTAATATCATTGCATTCAACCATAACAAACATCTATATGATAAAACTAAAGATGTTCATCCATTAAAATAGTTTAAAACATCACAAACAACATTGTCTTGAAAACCAACATAAACTTCAAATCCAAATACAAACCATGCAACTTGTTTTAGAGTTCCACAAGAAATCGACAAAAGACATTAAATAAAACCAGGCTTTGAAAGATGTGACTTATCCAGGATAAGACACACTATCCAAACCCTTAGACTCCGGATGACATCTCTTATTCCCAACATTACTTGAAACATCCAAACGCCCGCCGGATCCACTTTTAATTTCCTGAAATACATGTAGTTTGAAAACATCAACAAAAGTTGAGCGAGTTCATGTGTTTTGTGTGTGAGCTCGAATAAACTTTGTAATCATCATAAGTAAGTATGTAATTGTAAACCTTGGTATGAAAGCAACAAGGAACAGATCGATTTATGATTTGCAAGGTCATTAATATGTGTGCAACCGTGTAGGAAGGCTCAATCCTTTGCGTATTTCGTACCGGGCCTCCCGGCTGGAATGACATAGTCACCACATGCGGTCAACTCGCGGACCCATGGGTGGGGCTCGCAACACCCAAATAGATCTATCACTCATGTCCCTCGGTCCTTAACAAGGATTAATGGTCTCAAGATAACGCCTACCCATTCATATGATCTAATAGTATTTTCCTTAGCTAACCATACCATTTGTAATCATTGTATCATTTGTAACATGTATTTCACCCCCGAAGTTATAAAACCGAAAACAGTTAAAAGGAAAAGGGGACATGAACTCACAGTTTTGCGTTCTTCGTAACCAACTGTAACTCAAAGCTCCTTCGGGTGTACACGACTACCTACAACGTACTACGGTTTATTAGACGAGCGGGTCGTGCCTTGACTGGGTATTAATTAGTGTCTTTGAGTTATGTTTCATCGTGTCTTCAATATTATTCTAAGTTATATAATTATTTGTTAAAATAACAAATATCTTAACTTAAATTATATTTGTTAAATTTTGGAATAATAGTTAAAAATAATATATTTTAACTTCACACCTTTATGTATTTATACGTGAATATCCTTCCCAAGGAGGGGTGTATTTGTATTTGTATTCGTATTCTTATACTTGTATATTTTTGCCATGTATCGGTGTCGTATTTCGGAATGTATTTATACGTACGAAAATACGTATTTTTATTGTGTTTATTAAGTATACTTATACTTAATTTTTGTATTAATTTTTCCGGAATAATATTTTAATAAAAATACATCAATATATATTTCCCAAAATATATATTTAAAAAAAATATTACTTAGAAAAATTATTCATAATTTTTCCCTTGGCAAAATAATTGTAATTTCATGTAATTTCCAAAAATATTATATTTTCAAGTCCAACTTAGAAAATATATATAAACCCATTTTTCTTCCAAAAATAGTACATCTCAAGTTTATTTAAGAGAATACATTTTCTCTCAAAAATAATGTATTTCATGTTTGTTTGAGAAAATATATATTTCTTCCAAAAATAATACATCTTCTAATAATTTCAAGAAAAATATATATATTTTTATTTGCCAAAAATAATATATTTTCTCCTTGTAAAAAATATGATATATTTTGTAATAATTGCAAAAATCATATTTTTGTTCTCTTGGTGTGCAAAATATTATTTACCAAAATATACTTATGAATAAAATTTTCCGGAAGATTTTTGTGAGTTATATTCCTTTGTTAAGTTTCACCAATATTTTGGGTATTCTTTGTGTATTCATTCTCTTGGAATTTTGGTAATATTTTGGATTGAAATTTTTGGTATTTTGATGAGTTATATTATTTCAAGTCCTAAAATAATATAACTAATACACATAATATATATAAATAATCACACACATGGTGACTTCTAAATATATATTTTCTAAATACATATTTAGGCACCTTTATTTATAAAAATCAACCTCCAATATTTATAATTTTGTAACAAAATTTATGGCAAACTTTATATGATAATTCATGGTTAAAAATATACATGTAAATATTTGTTTAAAAATATTTTTCTAATGATTAATTTTTAGAAAAATTTTGCCATAGTTTCCCCTAAAAATGGAGGTTTCCATGCCTTCATGGCATATCGTTTTCTTTTGTAAATCAACACAATCAACAATAAATCAATCTACACTTACCAATTTGCCAAAATCAAGCATAAACTATTAACTCATTAACTTGAATATTTATAAAAATGTGTAGTGACTTACTAGTGTATTTAGTAAGTCTTGTTACCCTTTAAAGTGTGGTTGTTTATTTAAAAACATCATTTTTGAAGAATCTAGATCTTTACAACTTGTAATTACATTTTCTAAAAGTGTTTCTTCTTGGATTTTTCTTGTTAAATACATGTTCCTACACTTTATTAACCACCAAAAATGGGGTTTATTTATTTAAGAACCAAGATTAAGTAAACTTTGTATTTTTCACTTGGTTTCTTGAAAAATCATTCTTGAAATCTTAGATTTACAAGACTTTATACTTACTTTGTTCATCACTTTACAAGAAAATAATTTATTCTTTCAAGTTCATGACTTTCATGAGGATGATCTGTGGATCTTTAACATGTTCATTCTCTCATCTTGCTAGATTATGTTTTTAATCATTATCTAGCAAGATCATATGATGATCTACATCATTAACATAAACAATCAATCATCAAGTAGCACAACAACACTAAACAACATGATTTATTAAGATTTTAAAGCTTATGTTCATGTTTTATGTTCTTGATTCTTAGTGTTCATCATGATTAGCAACATGTATCATCTTTTAACCACTTAAACAAGATGTAAAATGAAGAGTATGATGTTCTTACCACTAGCTCAAGGCTAGGGATGATCAATGGAACAAATGAAGTGGATAAAAGCAAATGGTGAAGGTCCTTTAGCTTCCAAAGGCTCCAAGCTTCCTTATATGTCTTCTAGCACCCTTGGATGTGTATTGAATTGGATGAAGATTGGTTGATGATGGTGATGTTGGTGTGGTTATTCTCGGCCGTAAGCAAGAGGGAGAGAATGAGAGAAGTTCAAGTGTGGGTGAATGTTGAGAATGAAGGGTTATGGTTCTTATGGTTATTCTTATAATCCAACAACTCATGATTTTCCAATGGTTTAAGTGTCTTTAAAGAACCAACATGATCCAATAAAATAACTAAACAAAATCAATAGTGGGGCCCTTGTTTGGGCCGTGAACTAGGTGGGGGGGGGGGGTATAGGCTTAGGTTTAAACTAGAAAGTTAGTTCATGGTTAGATTTCAAGTATTAGTTAGGTTATATGGTTACTAGTTGTTATATGATGTTCGGGGACCATAACTAGCTTGGTAATGTTAAAACAATGTTTCTAGTGAAAATTTGGTGTTTCGGGTAGTGTCCGGTTGTTCGGTTGGTTACCGGTTCGTTAAGGTGCTAAACTATGCAGTTTAGTGAGCTTTATGTTACCTTTTGTGACAGTTTTGATTCCCGACAATTAGAAAAGCATTCAGGACCATTTAACCATATTTCTGCATGATATTAGTGTGTTTAAATGCTGAAAATTGCTGATTTTTGCTGAATTCAGCATCTTAAGTGAGTTTTAGGCACTTTCCGGCATTTAAACTATCACTAGGATGGCAGTTTTGTGATCCTTACTTTCCTACACACTATACTAGTGTAATACTTGGTTTCTGTCTCATTTTGTGTCTCAATACAATGTTTGTCTATGTACTGAACTCCGTCAGCGTTTTTCTGATTTGTCTGATAACTGTGCTAACTGTGTTTCGTGCATCATTTGAGTCAATAAAGTTCTCATGCAATAATGATATGACATTAAGCAATATGTGATGCACATGTATGTATCATAGCAATAATCAGAAGGCAATTTAAGTCATTAATTGTAATTCAGCATAGTCATTACGCACTAATCATGGTTTAATAGTTGTACGGATACCTGGAATTTTGACAGTTGTCACATTCTCCCCCTGTTAAGAAAATTTCGTCCCGAAATTTTAAGCTCTGCTACTAGCTGCACGGGAGTTGGGGAACAAATGCAGGTATTTTTCTTTCACGCGGTCTTCACGCTCCCAAGTAAACTCTGGGCCGTGACGTGCATTCCATCTAACCTTGACAAGTTTAACACTACTCCTCCGAGTCTTGTTAACCTTCCAATTAGTAACCTCAACGGGTTCTTCGGTAAAGTGGAGTGTGTCGTCTATGTGAACTTCATCAGCAGGGATGACCACTGTTTCTTGTGTTGGACTTTTCTTCAGATTAGATACATGAAATGTATCATGAGCACCATTAAGTTCTGCTGGTAGCTCCAACTTGTATGCTACCGAACCAATCCTTTCCAATATTCTGAATGGTCCGATAAATCGTGGGTTTAACTTACCACGCTTCCCAAAGCATGCCACACCTTTCCAAGGTGAGACTTTCAACAAAACCATATCACCCACTTCGAATTCCAAAGGTTTTCGTCTTTGGTCCGTATAGCTCTTTTGTCGATCACGAGCCGCCTTGATGCGCTCTCGGATCTGCATGATCTTATCTATCGTTTCTTGGACCAGTTCAGGACCAACCAGCTGTCTATCGCCTGCATCTGCCCAACATAACGACTATCGACACTTGCGTCCGTAGAGAGCCTCGAATGGTGTAGCTTGAATGCTTGTATGGTAACTGTTGTTATAGGAAAACTCAACCAAAGGCAGATGAGTATCCCAACTGCCACCTAAATCCATTACACAAGCACGTAGCATATCTTCAAGCGTCTGAATCGTTCTTTCGCTTTGACCGTCCATCTGTGGATGAAAAGCAATACTCAGATTCAACTGAGAACCAAAAGCTTCTTGAAAGGATTGCCAAATCCTTGACACAAATCGTCCATCTCTTTCTGTATTATCGAGATAGGCACTCCATGACGTGCTACTATCTCCTTTAGGTACAACTCAGCTAGCTTTCCTGTGTTATCCTTCTCTCTGATCGGCAAGAAGTGCGCAGACTTTGTCAAACGGTCCACGATTACCCAAATCGTATCATGACCTCTGGGAGTTTTGGGCAACTTCGTTATGAAATCCATTGAGATCTGTTTCAATTTCCACATGGGTATCTCAAGTTGCTGTAGGAGACCTAAAGGCTTCTGATATTCGGCCTTCACTTTGGCGTAGGTCAAACACTTCCCAACATAAGTAGCCACATTGCCCTTAAGTCTTGGCCACTAGTAATAATCCTTCAAATCTTGGTACATCTTGTCCGATCCTGGATGGATCGAGTACCTTGATTTATGAGCCTCATCAAAAATAACATCTCTAAGACCACCAAAAAGCGGAACCCAAATTCGTCCCATAAAATACAAAGTTCCTTCCTCATTGGGTACCAGCTTGTTCTCCATCCCATGGAGATATTCAGCCTTTAAGTTCTCTTTCTTAAGAGCTTCTCTTTGTGCAGCACGAATGCGCAACGAGAGATCTGTCTGAACAATCATCTCTAAAGCCCGAACCCTTATGGGCTTAATCCTCTCTTTTCGACTCAAGGCGTCTGCCACCACATTCGCCTTCCCTGGATGATATTTGATTTCGCAATCATAATCATTTAACAACTCAACCCAACGTCGTTGTCTCATATTAAGCTCTTTCTAATCGAATATGTGCTGAAGGCTCTTGTGATCTGTAAAAATCGTACTTCTAGTACCATACAGATAATGTCGCCATATCTTCAAAGCAAACACCACTGCGCCTAACTCCAGATTATGTGTGGTGTAATTCTTCTCATGAACCTTTAACTGGCGCGAAGCATAAGTGATAACCTTTTGTCGCTGCATTAGCACACAACCCAATCCCTGACGCGAGGCGTCACAGTATACCACGAAGTCGTTGGTGCCTTCGGGTAGGGATAAAATAGGTGCATCGCAAAGCTTATTCTTAAGCAGCTGAAAAGCTTCTTCTTGTTTATCTCCCCATTCATACTTCTTGTCCTTTTGAGTAAGGGAGGTCAGCGGTTGAGCAATTTTGGAAAAATCCTCGATGAATCTGCGATAGTACCCTGCTAAACCTAGAAACTGTCGAATCTCGGTTGGCGTCTTCAGAGTTTCCCAATTCTTAATCGCCTTGATCTTGGTGGGATCCACATGAATTCTATCCTCGTTTACAACGTGACCAAGGAACTGTACTTCATGTAACCAAAACTCGCATTCCAGAACTTAGCATAGAGCATCTCCTTCTTTAACAGATCTAAGATGGCTCTAAGGTGTTGTTCATGGTCTTCTTTTATCCGCGAATAGATCAGAATATCATCGATAAATACGATCATGAATTTATCGAGATATGGCTTGCAAACTCGGTTCATCAAGTCCATAAATAATACCGGTGCATTCGTCAAACCAAACGACATTACTAGAAACCCGTAATGTCCATAAGGAGTCCTGAAAGCAGTCTTCGTTATACTATCTTCTTGAATCCCCAGCTGGTGATAACCTGATCTGTCACACCCCGACCACGTTAAAACAACAAACCGTGGCGGAAACGTCGGGGAGTGTCGTGGCAGAATTATTGTTTCATAACCATGGATACAAAAAGTTACGTTTTATTTATTCATTAAGTAATTTACATTGTTTTAACACGAAACAAACAAGTTACATATCGACTATCATTGTTATTATGTCACTAAGGCTTCGTCCAGATCCTATGTGACTCATGCATCCTAGCAATCAACATCAAGCAACATCACCTGAAACATATGTAAAAAACAAAGTCAGCAAAGAAATGCTGGCGAGCACATAGGTTTTATAAGAATGTCGGATTCATGGCTAGTTTACATGTTGCAATACCTTATTAAAAACCTTGTTTTGAAAAGAGTATAATATAGCAACGAAATTAACCAACTCAAATCAAGCGGATTATAATTTATAAAACCTCGTAGCCATGATTCTTAACCCAAAAACATTTGTTTTAGTAAACCAAATTGTAAAACATTTCGTATTAACTCGTTTAATAAATCACGTATGGTTTATATCCTTTCAAAAACATCGTTATGTGACATCGCTTCAAAATCGTTTACCCAAGTGAACTAAATAACGCCACGGTATGTAATATGTTGAAAACACTTATATATAAGAATTACCAGCGGCGTATCTACCATGTTTTCACCACATTACACCCGTCCCGTTATCTAAACACTTAACCAAAAACCAATCGTTTATCCAACTCGTTTAACTTGTTTAAATCGTTTCAAAATCGTAAACTCGTTTAAATCGTTTCCAAATCGTTTAACTCGTTTAAATCATCCTCGTTTTAATTGTGAAAACTATTTTTGGTCGCCTCGCTAATAACATTTAAACCTTCGTGACTCAACTATCTCGCTTCTCGCATTAACAAACCACCAAAGGGTAATTTAACAATCAGATTCAGTCGTTACCCACCTGACCCACACATAACCATGGGTGCAGTACGATAACGGGATTTGTCAAATCCTATGGTACCATAACCTAATACTGGTCGGCTTGATCAATGCTAATGAATGTCATTCGTTATGTAACTACAACCAACAAGTTCACTCACATTATCAAAATCGTTATTAGTTTAGTATAAACCATCTTAATCGTTTTTGAAATCATCGTTATAATATCGAAAATCATTTTGATACATATGAATCACCCCAAAACAATTGAAAACAGTAAAATAGGGGAACTATGTACTCACATGAAGTGCAAAGTATCCTCAATCAATAGAACTTCAACAAACTCAAGTAAACCAGAGAAATCAAGCAGTACCTAGTAATCGAATCACTAGTCAAACAATCGACACCTAAATCGGAAGATCGGACAGAATGAGGTCTTGTAAACCAAATGAGTGTTGGAACTCATGTGATATGGTTTAACAAAGCCTACATCCTAAATCGGAGCCTAACCTAAGTGCTTTCGACCCATTGCGACCCATTAAGGTAGCTTACACCACTTTAACGCATCGTTCGCGCAAAGCGCGTTCGAGACGTCTAACTAGTCCTATGACAAGTATTATATGCCTAAACATGTTACATAATTAGTTTAAGTAGCAAAAGTTAAGTTACATATGCTTAATTACCAATTATACATGAAAAGGGCGTTTTGGTCATTTACCTAAGGCATATAAACTACCTATCATACAACTACTTAAACTAAGTGACCATAAGGTATAACCTCGGAAGGTTATTCCCTATACAACTATGGTCACTAAACATGCTTGGTCGGATCCTAATGATCGAACAAACGGGTCGAGTTCGAAAGTCTAAGCGGGTGTTTAGTCCGCTTGACTTACGACTCTACACAAGCACTAAACTAAAAGTGACGAGCTAAACATGCTAAAACATGTTTAGTTAAGTTAGAAAACAGGTTTTGATATCAAAACAAACGGTTTTGATACCCAAGAGTAGTTTGGTTACAAAATACGCACAAATACACATTTTGACCGAAACTACGACTCGTCACTGAGCCTAGATAACGTGGTAATCAGTAGCTATAGTCACTAGGGACTATAACCATCGTGATTACGCTCACGTTATGAAGTTCAAACGAACTTCGGATTGACCATAAATTGGTTAATGCAGAAAGTCAAACGCAGTTTGACTTTTAAGCTAAAAACGCATAAAAGAACGAAAGAGGACTTACAAAGGGTCCAAGCAAGCAAATCTTGATCCAAGTAGCTTAGGTATGAAGCAAAGGCTTCAACTTAGAGCATTTTAGATCAGATTTGAGTGAGAAAGAAGTGAAGTGGGGTGGGCTATTTATAGGAAAACTAGAACCGTTAGGATCATTTTTGGATTCCCGTGCTTTAATCTAGGCCGTACACCTCGTGCCCACTGATTTGAATACCATGGGAGCCTTCAAACCAGCCCATAGATTGCCCAAAACCATGTGCAAATGTGTGTATCAACTGGAACAAGCTGGAAACAAGATTATGCTATCTGGTACCTGCTTACAGACCATAAGGAGAAGTGCATATGGTCCGTAAGGACCCTGCAGGTCAGCAAGTTTCAGAAATTGACAATTTAGCCCCTGCACTTGAGAAACTTGATTTTCGATGCATTTTTGACACGTTTAAGCCCCGTTAACCCCATTTCATAGCTCTAAAATGAAGTTAAAGTATAGGGAACTTGAAATTTGCTCAAAAATATCTCAGATGTCGGCTCGTTTGGTCGTACGGTTGCGTTGTTCGGTTAATTACGATGGAAGTCGTAACGAACGCAAAAACGATCCAAATTAAGCGACGAATGGATTTTTAACGTGGCAATCACTAAAATAAAGTATTTTAATGATTACATGAATTTTTGGATGTCCGGATATATTCAGAACGTAAGATATGCGCGAAAATGCAAACTTATGCACTTTTTGACGCTTTTAGTCCCTATTGATCAAGAAAGTTTATTTTAGCATACCGAACCCCTCAAAGCCCATTTCTAAGATATGTAAAGGTTATTTAGAGTATGTTTAACTTATGATCAAGTTCCAAAATGTTCGTTACAATACAAATCGGTATAGTTTCGCAGTTTGACACAAATAGTCCCTGCGATCGAACAAACTTGATTTCAACACACCAAACCATCCAAAACTTATTTCTAAGTTATGTGGAGGTTATTTAAGGTATGTTAAGCCTATGTCACTATTCCGGAGTGTTTGTTGCGTTAAACTGACTGCGTTCACGCACCAGTTTGCGTATAACCTTCCAGAAAACGATTTAAAGGTTGAAATCGGAATCGAATCAAATCGTAAAATCATTAAACACAAATACACACATAATAACACCAAAACACATATAATAACACCAAAGCACATTGTTTTATTGATAATCAACATTGTTTTACATTATACATCGATTACAGAGAACAGTTGTCACAGTCTCCCCTACTTCAGGAAATTTCATCCCGAAATTTTATTTAGAGGAAACTTGTGAAAACAAATGCGGATCCTTCGTCTTCATCTGGTCCTCACATTCCCAAGTAAACTCTGGGCCACGTTTGGATTCCCAGCGAACTTTGACCAATCGAATCCGTTTGTTCTTCAACTGTTTGAATGTACGGTCCACTATCTCCACGGGTTTCTCGACAAAGTGAATCGTTTCATCGATTCGAATCTTGTCGAGAGGGATGTGAAGATCTGCATCAGCTAAACACTTTCGCAAATTGGACACGTGAAAGGTCGGATGAATATTTCTAAGCTCTGGAGGTAGCTCTAGTCGATAGGCAACCTTCCCAATCCTTTCCACAATCTTAAATGGTCCAACATATCGGGGTGCAGGTTTTCCTTTCTTTCCAAATCTCACCACTCCCTTCCAAGGTGACACCTTGAGTAGGACACGGTCTCTGACATGAAATTCTAAGGGCTTGCGTCGTATATCCGCATAACTCTTTTGATGGCTTCGAGCTGTCACAAGATTATTGCGAATTTTCTTGATTTTGTCTGTTGTTTCCAGAATGAGCTCAGGTCCAGTAAGTTGAGCTTCACCGATCTCATTCAAACAGACAGGTGAATGACATTTTCGACCGTAGAGAGCTTCGAATGGTGCCATATTAATACTAGCATGATGACTATTGTTGTAAGAGAACTCGATCAATGGAAGATGAGAATCCCAATTACCACCAAAGTCTATCACGCATGCTCTAAGCATATCCTCCAAAGTTTGAATCGTTCTCTCAGATTGTCCATCTGTTTGGGGATGATAAGCAGTGCTTAGATTTAGCTGGGTTCCCAAAGCAGATTGCACGGTCTTCCAGAAATGAGATGAAAACCGAGCATCACGATCAGAAATGATATCCAAAGGAACACCATGTCGTGATACAATCTCATCAACATAAATCTTTGCAAGTTTATCAGCAGATAGATCCTCGCGAATCGGAATAAAATGAGCTGACTTCGTTAATCGATCGATAACCGCCCAAATAGCATCATGACCTTTAGATGTACGCGGTAATTTAGTGATGAGATCAATTGAAATGTTCTCCCCCTTCCAAACCGGTATCTCTGGTTGTACAAGCAAACCAGAAGGTCGTTGATGTTCAGCCTTGACTTTGAGACAAGTTAGACATTTCGATACATACAAGGCAACATCCTTTTTCATACCTGGCCACCAGTACTAAGTACGAAGATCCTTGTACATTTTATTAGCACCAGGATGGATAGAATATCGAGACTTATGAGATTCGTCCATCACTAAAGTGTGGAGATCGTCTTGTTTCGGAATCCACAAACGATCCTTGAAGTAGAGCAAACCATCGTCTTTCCTTTCGAGTTTAAGCTCGAGTTGAAGCGGTAGCTCATTTTTTTCAATAAGCCTTTGATCACACAAGATCGTTGAGCTTGAAGGACACGAGATTGAATATCAGATAGAGTTCGAATAGAATGAAGCTTGACTCGTTCCTTTCGACTAAGCGCATCGGCTACGACATTCGCCTTACCAGGATGGTAGCGAATTTCGCAATCGTAATCGTTTAAGAGTTCAACCCATCGCCGTTGCCTCATGTTTAACTCCTTCTGATTTAGAATATGCTGGAGACTTTTGTGGTCTGTAAAAACCACACACTTCGTGCCATAGAGGTAGTGTCTCCAAATTTTAAGCGCGAAAACCACAGCTCCTAACTCAAGATCATGAGTCGTATAGTTCTTCTCGTGAACTTTCAATTGTCGAGACGCATAAGCTATGACTTTACCTCATTGCATAAGAACGCAACCAAGTCCTAGATTCGACGCGTCACAGTAGACAACAAAATCATCGTTTCCCTCAGGTAGAGATAAAACAGGAGCATCACAGAGCTTCCGTTTCAGCGTTTGGAACGCTTCTTCTTGCTTAGATCCCCACTCAAAAGGCTTATTCTTCTGAGTCAAAGCAGTGAGTGGAACCGCAATCTTTGAGAAATTAAAAATTAATCGACGATAATATCCAGCAAGACCAAGAAAAGATCGAATCTCTGTAGGTGTCGTCGGTGTATTCCAATCCTTAATAGCAGCTATCTTGGATGGATCTACATGAATACCCTGCTCGTTGACTATATGACCCAAGAACTGAACTTCTTTAAGCCAAAACTCACACTTGGAGAATTTAGCAAAAAGTTGTTCCTTCTGAAGGAGTTCCAATGTTAAGCGAAGGTGTTGCTCGTGCTCGGCTTGAGACTTTGAATAAATGAGAATATCGTCAATGAACACAATGATGAACTTGTCTAAATAAGGTTTACAGACCCTATTCATTAAGTTCATAATGATAGCTGGGGCATTCGTCAAAACAAAAGGCATGATAGTGAACTCGTAATGCCCATATCTTGTGCGGAAAGCAGTTTTGGGAATATCTTCTTCAAGAACACGAAGCTGATGATACCCAGAACGCAGATCGATCTTAGAAAAGCATGAAGCACCTTGCAGCTGGTCGAAGAGATCATGAATTCGAGGTAGGGGATATCGATTCTTGATGGTAAGCTTATTAAGCTCACGATAATCGATACACATTCGAAAAGATCCATCTTTCTTTTTCACAAAGAGGACAGGAGCGCCCCATGGTGAAAAGCTCGGATGGATGAATCCTTTATCAGATAACTCTTGAAGCTGTTTCGATAACTCTTGCATCTCCGACGGTGCAAGACGATAAGGTGCTTTCGCAATCGGGTTGGCATTGGGTACAAGGTCAATATGAAACTCGACTTGATAAACTGGAGGCAAACCAGACAGTTCATCGGGAAACAGCTCTGGATAATCCCGAACAATCGAAATATCCTGAATACTCTTGCTCTTGCTTTTCTCCTCGGTGACATGTGCCAGAAAAGCAACATATCCTTTTCGCAAATAACTTTGGGCCTTTGTACACGACATAAGCTTCAAACCACCAGATGGCTTCTTGCCACGAACTTCTAAAACATCACCAGACGGAAGAGGAATACGAACAATCTTATCGAAACAAACCACCTCAGCATGGTGTTTGGATAACCAATCCATCCCCACGATAATATCGAAACTCCCAAGTTGCATCGGTGTGAGGTCAATAGGAAAAAGATGGTTATCAAGGTTTAATTGACAATCACGAATAACAGAATTGAGAACAAGAGGTTTACCAGTAGCAACTTCGATAGATAAGGGTTTCCTCAGTTTAGTTCTAGGTATTGCAAGTAAAGGCTCAAAAGATAACGAAACAAAACTTCTATCGGCACCAGAATCAAAAAGAATAGATGCAGGTTGATTGTTAACAAGAAACGTACCATTGACCACCTCGTTGTCAGCCCTCGCTTCGTTAGCATTCAGGTTGTACGCTCGTCCATGAGCGGGATTCACATTCGCGTTGACATTCACGTTCGGATTCGCATTTGCATTCAACAACCTCGGGCAGTTGTTGCGGAAGTGACCAAACTCTCCACAATTGAAACATGAACCCGGTGGGAATCTCGCAGCATTCCCCTGAACCGGTGCTGGAACCTGAGCACCTGATTCTGACCCAGACGACAAGTGTTGGCCAGATGCCGAAGTTTACCACACGTTGTGCATTGCTTGCAAGCTTTTTGTGCAACATGATGATCGTTGCAGCGAACACAATGACGTGCGGTACCAGCATATACTTTCTTTGCAGGCGGTTGAGCCGGTGGGTTCTGAGGATTCTGAGCTGTTACTGCAAAATTCTGAGCACCCTTTCGCTTTCTCGACTTCTTCGACGACTCACCTTTCTTACTCTTACCCTTTTCCTTGACAGAATCGGTCGACTTCTTCTTATTACCCTTGCAGGTAAGTTTACCCTTCCTGACTTGAGACTCAGTCAGGGTAGCAGACAACTCGATCGCGTGACGAACAGTAGTAGGATTAATGCCAGTCACAATATCCTGTATGGAATCGGGTAAACCATCGATATACCTCTCTATCACTTTCTCCAACGGGGTAACCATAGTAGGACATAAAAGACTGAGTTCCTCAAAACAATCCGTATACGCACGGTGTTCTCCCCCATCTTGCTTTTGATCGTCAAACTCTCGTTCCAAAGCTCGAATTTCGTGACGGGGACAAAACTCTTTCATCATGAGAGCTCGAAGCTCTTGCCATGTTTGTGCCAATGCCACTTTGGCACCCCTATTGCGCATCACTCCGTTCCACCACGTAAGAGCACGCTTCTCGAACACACTTGATGCAAATTCAACCTTACGCCCATTCGGACATTGCACATGTCTGAATGTGCTTTCGATACTCTCGAACCACTGCATGAGCGCAGTTGCTCCTTGCGACCCAGAAAACTTTAGCGGCTTAGCAGAATTGAAATTCTTAAAATTACACTGTGCATTGTTATTATTATTGTTGTTATATAACTCGTGGATTTGGGTCACGACGCCTGGAAGCACAGCAGCCATTTGCTGAGAGACAAGGGCTGTGACTTCTTCAGCAGTAAAAGATTGTGCATCACGTCGAGGAGGCATTGTCTAAACGGAAATATGAGAAACGAGTGAGGTCGACAATTAGGAAAAAAAAAGTGGTATGACAAAACACAAGGAAGGCGATCATTTGTTCGTTACCTCGAACAAACAAACGACACGCGGTGACTAATCAAAGTAAATGAATCAAAATAATGTATCACGAAGACATGCTCGCCTATAAGTGAACACTCACCCCAAGAGTTCCCATGTAAGAGTGACTGGTCCGATTATGTGGATTTGTACGAACACTCTAGACTTAGACAGAAAACTCAGGGTACAGGCATTCACTCTTCCAGTTTGCACGTGTTCACATTATTTAGACCCAAACTTTGACGAGATTTTGAAAACTCAAAAGGCACTAAGCGAAATATGAGTCAAACTGGAAGGGTTCAAAACCTAGTAATCAATCATCCTAGAACGGATGATTAATCTGCGAAGCAGATTCTAATTTGTGTTCTCGTTGTGGTTATCACCTAAGGGTAGGTGACGGTTTTGTTTTAAAAATCTAAACGCAAAATTCCTTGCGTTAGGGTCCTAAAAGTTATAGTCTAGGTCAAAGAATTACTAATAACCTAATTCCCTATAACCATTGGCTCTGATACCAACTCTTCTGTCACACCCCGACCACGTTAAAACAACAAACAGTGGTGGAAACGTCGGGGAGTGTCGTGGCAGAATTATTGTTTCATAACCATGGATACAAAAAGTTTTGTTTTATTTATTCATTAAGTAATTTACATTGTTTTAACATGAAACAAACAAGTTACATATCGACTATCATTGTTATTATGTCACTAAGGCTTCATCCAGATCCTATGTGACTCATGCATCCTAGCAATCAACATCAAGCAACATCACCTGAAACATATGTAAAAAACAAAGTCAACAAAGAAATGTTGGCGAGCACATAGGTTTTATAAGAGTGTCGGATTCATGGCTAGTTTACATGTTGCAATACCTTATTAAAAACCTTGTTTTGAAAAGAGTATAATATTGCAACGAAATTAACCAACTCAAATCAAGCGGGTTATAATTTATAAAACCTCGTAACCATGATTCTTAACCCAAAAACATTTGTTTTAGTAAACCAAATTGTAAAACATTTCGTATTAACTCATTTAATAAATCTCGTATGGTTTATATCCTTTCGAAAACATCGTTATGTGACATCGTTTCAAAATCGTTTACTCAAGTGAACTAAATAACGTCACGGTATGTAATATGTTGAAAACACTTATATATAAGAAGTACCGGCGGCGTATCTACCATGTTTTCACCACATTACACCCGTCCCGTTATCTAAACACTTAACCAAAAACCAATCGTTTATCCAACTCGTTTAACTTGTTCAAATCGTTTCAAAATCGTTAACTCTTTTAAATTGTTTAACTTGTTTAAGTCGTTTAAATCATCCTCGTTTTAATTGTGAAAACTATTTTTGGTCATCTCGCTAATAACATTCAAACCTTCGTGACTCGACCATCTCGCTTCTCGCATTAACAAACCACCAAAGGGTAAGTTAACAATCAGATTCAGTCGTTACCCACCTAACCCACACATAACCATGGGTGCAGTACGATAACGGGATTTGTCAGATCCTATGGTACCATAACCTAATACTGGTCGGCTTGATCAATGCGAATGAATGTCATTCGTTATGTAACTACAACCAACAAGTTCTTTCACATTATCGAAATCGTTATTAGTTTAGTATAAACCATCTTAATCGTTTTTGAAATCATCATTATAATATCGAAAATCGTTTTGATACATATGAATCACCCCAAAACAATTGAAAACAGTAAAATAGGGGAACTATGTACTCACATGAAGTGCAAAGTATCCTCAATCAATAGAACTTCAACAAACTCAAGTAAACCAGAGAAATCAAGCTGTACCTAGTAATCGAATCACTAGTCAAACAATCGACACCTAAATCGGAAGATCGGATAGAATGAGGTCTTGTAAACCAAATGAGTGTTGGAACTCATGTGATATGGTTTAACAAAGCCTACATCCTAAATCGGAGCCTAACCTAAGTGCTTTCGACCCATTGCGACCCATTAAGGTAGCTTACGCCACTTTAACGCATTGTTCGCGCAAAGCGCGTTCGAGACGTCTAACTAGTCCTATGACAAGTATTATATGCCTAAACATGTTACATAATTAGTTTAAGTAGCAAAAGTTAAGTTACATATGCTTAATTACCAATTATACATGAAAAGGGCGTTTTGGTCATTTACCTAAGGCATATAAACTACCTATCATACAACTACTTAAACTAAGTGACCTTAAGGTATAACCTCAGAGTGTTATTCCCTATACAACTATGGTCACTAAACATGCTTGGTTGGATCCTAATGATCGACCAAACGGGTCGAGTATGAAAGTCTAAGCGGGTGTTTAGTCCGCTTGACTTACGACTCTACACAAGCACTAAACTAAAAGTGACGAGCTAAACATGCTAAAACATGTTTAGTTAAGTTAGAAAACAGGTTTTGATATCAAAACAAACGGTTTTGATACCGAAGAGTAGTTTGGTTACAAAATACACATAAAAACGCATTTTGGCCGAAACTACGACTCGCCACTGAGCCTAGATAACGTGGTAATCAGTAGGTATAGTCACTAGGGACTATAACCATCGTGATTACGCTCACGTTATGAAGTTCAAACGAACTTCGCATTGACCATAAATTGGTTAATGCAGAAAGTCAAACGCAGTTTGACTTTTAAGCTAAAAACGCATAAAAGAACGAAAGAGGACTTATAAAGCAAAGGCTATTTATAGGAAATCTTGATCTAAGTAGCTCATGTATGAAGCAAAGGCTTTAACTTAGAGCATTTTAGATCAGATTTGAGTGAGAAAGAAGTGAAGTGGGTTGGGCTATTTATAGGAAAACTAGAACCGTTAGGATCGTTTCTCGATTCCCGTGCTTTAATCTAGGCCGTACACCTTGTGCCCACTGATTTGAATACCATAGGAGCCTTCAAACCAGCCCATAGATTGCCCAAAACCATGTGCAAATGTGTGTATCAGCTGGAACAAGCTGGAAACAAGTTTATGCTATCTGGTACCTGCTTATGGACCGTAAGGAGAAGTGCATATGGTCCGTAAGGACCCTGCAGGTCAGCAAGTTTCAGAAATTGACAATTTAGCCCCTACACTTGAGAAACTTGATTTTCGATGCATTTTTGACACGTTCAAGCCCCGTTAACCCCATTTCAAAGCTCTAAAATAAAGTTAAAGTATAGAGAACTTGAAATGTGCTCAAAAATATCTCGGATGTCGGCTCGTTTGGTCGTAAGGTTGCGTTGTTCGGTTAATTACGACGGAAGTCGTAACGAACGCAAAAACGATCCAAATTAAGCAACGAATGGATTTAATTTGCCAATCACTAAAATAAAGTATTTTAATGATTACATGAATTTTTGGATGTCCGGATATATTCAGAACGTAAGATATGCGCGAAAATGCAAACTTATGCACTTTTTGACGCTTTTAGTCCCTATTGATCAAGAAAGTTTATTTTAGCATACCGAACCCCTCAAAGCCCATTTATAAGCTATGTAAAGGTTATTTAGGGTATGTTTAACTTATGATCAAGTCCGGAATGTTCGTTACTATAAAAATCGGTATAGTTTCGCAGTTTGACACAAATAGTCCCTACGATCGAACAAACTTGATTTCAACACACCAAACCATCCAAAACTTATTTCTAAGTTATGTGGAGGTTATTTAAGGTATGTTAAGCCTATGTCACTATTCCAAAGTGTTTGTTGCGTTAAACTGACTGCGTTCACGCACCAGTTTGCGTATAACCTTCCAGAAAGCGATTTAAAGCTTGAAATCGGAATCGAATCGAATCGTAAAATCATCAAACACAAATACACACATAATAACACCAAAACACATATAATAACACCAAAGCACATTGTTTTATTGATAATCAACATTTTTTTACATTATACATCGATTACAGAGCACAGTTGTCACATGATCGAAGATCGATCTTGGAGTAGTAACTTAAACCCTGAAGTTGATCGAATAAATCACCAATCCTCGGCAAGGGATATCGATTCTTGATGGTTAAATTGTTCAAATCTCAGTAGTCGATGCACATACGAAAACTACCGTCCTTCTTATTGACAAACAGAACTGGAGCTCCCCAAGGCGAGAAGCTTGGTCTAATGAATACCTTATCTAAAAATTCCTGAAGCTGCGTCAACAACTCTTGCATCTCTGAAGGCGCAAGTCGATAAGGTGCCTTGGCGACAGGCACGGCACCTGGAACTAAGTCAATATGGAATTCGACTTGTCGTTGGGGCGGTAATCATGGCAAGTCTTCGGGAAAGACTTCAGGATATTCCCTCACCACAGGGATATCTTCGAGCTTCATTTCTTCGGCTTATTTATCCACGACATGAGCCAAGAAGGCAACACATCCTTTACGCAAAAACTTTCGTGCCTTCAAACAACTGACAATCCATAGAGGCGTATCATGCTTCTCCCCATGAATCACGATCGTCTCTTCATTCGCCATCAGGATACGGATAATCTTCTCATGACATACGATCTCTGCTCGATTACTTGACAACCAATCCATCCCAACTACTACGTCAAAGCTTCCCAACTCAACTGGTAGCAGATCAAGCGTAAACTCACGCTCTCCAAGCTCTATTACACAGCCTCTAATTACTTCACTAGCTTCTAGTAGCTTCCCATTAGCTAGTTCTATTGAATACAAGATATCTAACTTACTTGCAACTAACCCAAGTATATTCTTAAACTCTAGACATACGAAGCTATAGTCGGCACCCGTATCAAATAGCACAGATGCATAATGTTGATTGATAGGGAACGTACCAGTGACTACGTTCGGATCCTGACGAGCTTCCCTAGCTCCAATGTTGAAGACTCTTCCGTGAGCTCGGTTGTTCTATGGGCAATCCCGCTTGAAGTGCCCTACATTGCCACAGCCAAAACAACCTTGGCCGCGACCATTCCCATTTCCATTTCCATTTCTGCCATGATTGTTGTTTCCTCCATGGTTTCCGTTGCCAGCTTGATTTCCAGAACCACCACGATTTCCATTTCCACCGAAATTTCCATTTCCTCATTGATTGCGATTTCCAGTCTGATTCCCATTACCGTTACGGTTTCCATTACCATTTCCACCAGATCCTCCATTCCTTCATCTAGCACCGTACCAGCACGCCTCCCTGGCAGGCCCTACCTTACCACAGTTCTCACATTTCCCATACCTACATCGTCTTGTGTGATGATGCTGACAAATATCACACTTGGGCAGAGTACCCATGTATCCTTTTCCTTTGTTCTTAGAACTTGCAGCACCAGTCCTGATCTCGGCTGGTGGGTTAGCATCTCTACGCTTGTTAGTACCATTGTTGTTTCCTTGGGTACCCTTCTTGAAATTTGATAACTTCCTTTTGTTCTCTCCAGACGACTCCACATGAGTCTCTTTCTTCTTCTGCTCGGAGATTGAAAACTTGCCCAATCTGATTGCTTCTTCAGTCAGTGCCACACTCAAGCCGATGGCTTCAGTAATTGTTAGAAGCTTAGAAGTGGTCACCATGCTCAGTATTTGGGGTGCCAATCCCCAAATGAAACGTTCGACTCGCTTGAACTCTGGTTCTACCATGTAAGGGACAACACGAGACAAATCATGGAATCTCTATACGTCCTCAGCTATCTTAGGACCATCCATTTTCAGATTCCAAAACTCGGTTTTCAACTTCTCAATTTCAGCCCTTGAACAGTACTTCTTACGCATCAGCTCTTTCAACTCATCCCAAGTCATTGCATATGCTGCAGCTTCACCCAGCGTCTGAACCTGAAGGTTCCACCATGACAGAGCTCCATCGAGAAACAATCCAGAAATGTAAGTGACTTGGTGCTCTGGCGCACACTTGCTCATTAGCAGCACAGAATCTGTCTTCTCAGCCCATCTCACAAAAGCTACGGCACCTCTAGTACCGTCAAAGTTTAGAGGTTTGCAGTCCAAAAACTGCTTGTAAGTACAGCCTGTAGAAGCAATATCATTCACAGAAAGCATTAGTAAAACGCACTTGGAAATGTCCAAACGTATTGTAATGTGTCTTAAGTGACTTAAACATTACCGTTAGGTGGGTTATTCCCTGAGGTGCCTCCGCTTTGTTCGGAGCGTATGGCCTCATGTTGTGCGATTGCCTGTGAAATTCGTTCTTGTAATTCTGCCTCGGTTGTGGGCAACTGGGTGTTCCTTTGAGGATGCATCTTCTAAGAAGAAGATTGGATAAGTCAGGCCTTATTCGTATAATAAATATATAGTACGTATATATAATAGTGTTTATCATAGCAAGTAAGCATATAGCATCACAATCATAGCACAAACATGTATATCAACAACGTGTTTTAATGAGAACATGACGATTGAGCTTTCATTAATCATCGACCACAAAGTATTGTTACATGTTTTACAAAGTGTATCATATCAAAAGGGTCACAGGGTCACACTACCCTTGTCCAATAAGTCTAGCAATCTACAAAAGTCATTCAATCAAAAGGTGATCTCCAAAAGGCTTCACAAGCTCAGTTCAATAGTGGTGCTCTCATCAAAAGTAATGCAACCAATATAAGACCAAAAACCAACTATGCTGATGGTGGTAGTGGAGGACGAGGTGGAGGAAAGAAAAGCAAGCTGCGCACATGCGCAAGCTCCTCCCCAAGCTCAAAGACACGACGCAACAGATAACTGATTTGCTGCTCGACTGTGAGAAATCGAGCATCAAAATCTGGAAAAGGAGTAAGTGGAGCAGGTGGATGAGAAAATGGAGACGGTGACGAATGAGGGGAAACAAAAGCAGGCTGACAAGGAAATGGTAAAGGACACGGACTCATAATCTCATACTGAAGCTGAAGTGATAAAAGTAACTCATCCCGTGTATAACCAACAAAGTGAGAGGGATGGTAGGGATCTGAAATCGGCATGGT
Source organism: Helianthus tuberosus (assembly GCA_030545235.1). Lineage (NCBI taxonomy): Eukaryota > Viridiplantae > Streptophyta > Magnoliopsida > Asterales > Asteraceae > Helianthus > Helianthus tuberosus. Next base: position 168,978,347 of record CM060369.1, read on the forward strand.
GTACGGCGGGAACCATCGGAATGGCTCATCAAGTGGTGAAGAAGTAAAAGGATCAAAAGGTGCAGACTGAGGGGCCTTGGAAAAAGCTGCTGAGACATACGGATCATGACTAGGCTGCTGGCCTGAAGTACCTTCCCCTGTACGGGGTGCGGGTATGTCATGCTAGAAAACGATAGGTAAGTCAACACGATAGACATCAGAGTCCACAGGATGAAAAGGAGCAACATCAGCGGGTGCGGGTGCAGGTGGATGAATAAGTGGCTCAATAACAGGAGGGCCAACGGGTGCAGGAACTGGGTCAGGTATGAGGGGTGCAATGTCAGGTATGCCAAAAGGAATAGGGTCATGGCAGGTAAGGGCTCAGGATCAGCGGGTGCAACATCAGGCTGATCAAAAGGAACAAAATCTGGCTCAAGACCAGGCTCGAGGTCATGTGGAGGAGATGGTGCAGCTGACATGGTCGTATCATCTTCAGAATCAGTGGCATAGTGCCGTAATCCAACTGCCTGCAAAGCTGAAGACGTCGCAGACTCAAAGGAATCTGAGACAGAGTGCAAACTAGTATCAGAGGATAACTCGATAACAGGAATCTCAAGGAGTGGAATAGCAACAGCGTCCTCATCTAGCTCTCCATCACCATGGGCGTCATCAGGAGGACCATCAACAAACAGATCAACATCATCATCAAACAGATAATCAAAAGGCCAATCCTCAGGAGGGATGACCACTAAAGGAACAGGAGCGAGAATCGGTGCCACAATATCCTCACCATTGGGATGCCCGATGATAAGATGGTCATGGACTGGAATGGGAATAACAAAAGGATCCTCATCTGGAATACCATCAGTAAGCGGTAAGTCATCTCCAAAATCAGGCAACGCGAACGGCTGAAAGGCATCCTCGTCGTCTGACATCATATCTGGGTCACTCACAGTATCGGATGTAAAGATCTCTGGCTCTGGTGCGATCTCGTCATCGGAGACAATAGCCATATGTTGGTGCACACATCTGTCGTCTTCGTCTTATATCGAGTCTCGGTTTCGTTACGGATCTGAAAGAGGATGATGTCATCATTATTGATGATGACATCATACTAATGACATCATTCATTGCATCATGGAATTACAACATTCTTACAAATCAGAAGTTAGATCCGCTTGAAGACAAAATAGGAATATAATATTTCATGTGGGTTTCGCTTGAAAGATAATTAGGAAGTTTCACTTGAGAGATTCGCTTGAAACTGACATGTATGTTTCAAGCAAGACCATGAGTACTATAAATAGGATAGTGAGCATTTCATTTGTAACATATTTTTCAGAGTGATACCGAGGTGCTGCCGGTATTCATTTTGATTGTATACGTTGTTAATTCAATACAAAAGAAGATTAAAGTGATATTCAAGTTGTTTTCACGTCCGTTTCTCCGTTTCCGCCTCTGAAACGGATTTGAGCTTTTCCGAACGACTCATTCAGGTCGCGATTCGATCCTACAATTGGTATCAGAGCTCAGGAGGAAGAGATCTTGCCAAAACAGCCTATTTTCATCACTTTGCTGATTTCTACACCATTCTTTTTCAAAATTAAAAAAATTTTCACGGTTAAAATCGGCTCAAATTCACACATATTATGCGCAATCATGTTTTAACAAATCCTGGAAAGTTTCAGAACGAAAATCGACTTAAAACTGGTTAAAATCAGAGTTTCGCTTGAAATCTGTTCTATTTTTGCTGATGTCATCGACCTTTCGCTTGAATTTATGTGTTGAGTCCGCTTGAATCTGACCTTTCGCTTGAATTTACATGGTGTTCCGCTTGAAAACGACTTTTCGCTTGAATTTACATGGTGTTCCGCTTGAAATAGATCTTTCGCTTTAGTTTACATCGTGAGTCTCGCTTGAAACGACCGCTTGTATCACCAGTTCACTTGAGTGTGTACGTCGAGTTGTGTGTAACATTTTACGAGTTGTCAGTAGTTGGGAAAAGAAATATCGTGTCTTGTTTCAGATTGCAAGAGGTGATCAGAATCATTTGTCATTGCATGTGATATTGAATTGTCGGTCAAGCATCATCACGTGAATTCATTTGGAGTTGGTTAGTTTGCATGCGGTGGTATTGTGTCAGACTAAATTGAGAGGTCCAATTAGAAAACAATAGGTTAAAAATTTAATTGATATCAGTGTACATGTGTTAAGAAATTGGTCAAATTAAATTGTCTTCAAGTAATCACGTGGCCCATTTATTACAAATATTGTCGGCCCAATCAAAATTGTGTCGAGAATTGATATTGTTGCCATTTGAATTGAGAATAGTTTTAATGGTGTCAGTCCACTAAATAAAGCGGCCCAATCATAATTGAACATTGTGTTTTTTTTTTTTTAAGTTTTCGGCTAAGTGGATTTGTTAGGTTCAATCATCAATTGATCAATATTAATTTTTTCGGCACAAGATTTAATTGAGAACAGTGATTCATGTGAGACATGTGATTGTGACATGGAGCAGCCCAATGAGATTTGAGTTTGTTGGTCATTTTCAAAGTTTGAATATTAAAACCACCGGCCCATGTGACTTGGATTAGTGTTGTGTGATTCAAAGTTCTTAGCCCAATCAGTTCTAAGTGATCGGTATTTTGTTTGAAAGGTGATCTAGCTTGGACTTGATATTTCGCTTAACGGGACTGTCTTGATAAATGTGTTTCCGAATCATGGATATAAATTTCTTTAATATGAATAGTAAAACACTTAATAGAATAAATGTATTAGAGAAAGAGTTTGACTTGTTTTCAGGTTGTCCAGGAGAAAATACAAAGAGTATCATTGAGAGGTATAGCCATCTTGTTCGCTCAATGTCTGAGAAGGGTATTCGGAAAAATCCAAATGAATGGGTTGAAAGATTGGCCAATGCCATACCTCAACAAGAGTGGGGTACATATCTTTTGGATTTAAAAAGAACTGGAGAATACTCTAGATTGACAATTTGTCCATTCATTGAGAAACTTGAAGAACAGATGGAGAGCAATGCTGAGAAGAAGAAAAGTCAAAATGGAAAATCAATACTAAAAAGAAGCAGGAATAAAGGTGTCCAAGTGGGAGAGGAACAGACTGAAGAAATTTTAGTTTTGAAAGACGAGAAGAAATCTGAGGATAAACAGATTCTTGAAATTAAGGAAAATTGTGAGAAGCTAAAATCTGAAAATGTTAAACTGTTAAGTGATTTGAACAGTTTGACATTGAAAAACGAGATTTTGAAAGAAAAGGAAAAAGAATTTGAAAATGAAAAATTAAAATTTGAATAAGATTTTCAAAGTCAAATGAAGATTTTAGAAGATGAGAAATCTGCTATTTTTAAAAATAATCTTGAAAAACAGATTGAAATAAACTCTCATCTTCATAAAATCATTCGGCTTGAAAATGAAGCTGAAAAAGCTCGGATTAAAATCAAAGAGCTTGAAAAGAAATTGAAAGGTTTTGTGACTTCATCTGAATTCCCCTGTCCAAAACCGATCAATTCTGTTCCAATAAGTGACAATGTCACAAACTTTGACAAAGTCAAAGTTGAAGATTGTGATGAGAAAACTGATGATGAAGTTGAAAAAAAAAATATTTTTGAAATTAAATGAAATGTTTAAAGAAACTGTTTTACATTCTACTGAAAAAGGTGAATGCTCAACGCAAAAACCTGTAAAGAAGAATGTGGAACAAAAACAAAAGGATAAAAAACCGAAAAATGTTCAAAAAGAAAATAAAAGCTCATCAGTTCAATCATCCAATCGTGATAAAAAATCACAAAAAGTTGAAAAACAAAACTCAAAAATTGTTGGTAATGAGTGGTGCAGGTCGGACCACAGAGCTCAAAAGCCAAATCCTGCAAACAAGAGGAGGAAAGATTATCACCAAGCCAAACAGTGCTTTGATCTGAATGTTTAGGTTGAAAATGGTGATTGGTACGATAACAGAGTGTGTTACAGATGCGGCTATCAAGGACACATTGTTGTTAACTGCCAAAATCAGTGGTTTGAGACGAGGAGATGCTTTAACTGCAACATCATTGGCCATATTGCTAGAGATTGCTCAAAGAGATCAATGAGAAGATCGAGGGCTGAATCTTAGAAGCAGGTGAAGAAACCAGTCAATGTCAAGCCCAAAGAACAGAAGGTTCAAGAACCTAAAGTTCAAGAAAAGAAAGTGAAGCTTTCTCAGGGGCAAAAAGACAGACTGAGGAAGAAGAGGAAGAAGGCGAGAGATTATCTCGAGAAGATTTTGTCCTCGGATACAACTGGTAAAACAGATAAAAGTTCTGGTAAATCGTCTTGCTCGCCAAAGAATGACAAATCAAGCAAAACGAATACATCAGATACAAATCTGAGGACAGAAGAGAAGAAGAAGAAGAAGAAAGTTGTTGGCGATGAATCTGTTTCTGTGGAAACAAAGGAGCCACATGTCGGCGGTGAATCTGGCTCATCAAAGTCAGACAAGCCACATTCAGGCAATGAATCTGGTATGGTAAAGCCAGAAGAGCCATGTGTTGAGGTAAAAAGTGAGAATTCCGGTCTAACAATGGATGATGCAAATTTTCCACCATTGTTGAACAAGAATTCAAAATCACCCAAGGACCGTCAGGCTTGGGTGAATCTGTTTAAATAGAAAAACCTGACTTGCCGGAGATCCCAAGTTAGTAATTGTGGATCAGGAATCGGCATCTTTCTTAGTAATTGATTGTGTGTTTGAATCTTAAAAATAGTTGAATTTTTACAGGATAAGTGTGAATTGCCGGAGCTTCCAGGATGGTAAGTGCGAAGCAGGAATCGGCATCCTAGTTGGTAAAATGATCTAGTGTAGATGTTTTATTCCTACACTTGATACAGGTGATTGTATTTTTACAACTGGTACAGAGGTTTTCATTTACAAGTGGTAAATCAAGGTCATTGAGTTGAACTTGATTGGACCATACTTACAATTGGTATTTTGAAAAAAACAATGTGATGAATCAAACCCCGAAACCTACAAGTGGTAAAATCAACAAAACTTATTTTCCGGAAAAATCATTTTGGTTAAAACAAACTTAAGTGTTTTGAAATCATAATGAGAAAATAGTTTTGTGAAAGGGGGAGTTCTGATTGTTTATGCCAAGTGGATGGCGAATTGAAGCAATTCGATATCGGTTGTCAAGTTTATTGTACAGTTTGTATTTCAAATTTCCTGAAATGTGTTTGCATTTTAGGGGGAGTAGAAATTTCAGAAAATCCAAAAACATTTGAAAATTTGAAAAAGACAAAAACATGATAAAATCAAAAATGAGTTTTTGTGTCAAAGAAGAGGAAATGATAGTACATCAGTAGACAGTCATAGTATGCTAAAGAAATTTAATGTTTAAATAGCGTTAAACAGTCTCACTGATGATATGCCGATAGGTTTTTACATATTTAGTAAACTTGTTCGGGATATAAACTTAAAATTCAAACTTGCTTATTTTGTGGGGAACACTACTTGGATATATAGGTAACCCCTGAAATCTCGTTTGAAAGGTCCCTCTTTCTGAGATACTAGGTCTTTATGCTCAGTGATATCTGGGGTATTATCCCGGGACTTCTGATTTTGCGGAAGCAATGGCCTAGTCCCCGGAGAATACTTTCTTCATGCTTGAAAAATAGCGCCGCCCTCAGCAAATTGATGAAACAATAAAATTGATAGTCATTGCTGTTGTAATACAAAAGATCCTCTAAAGGGGACACACCAAAAGTCGAGCCGTCATCTCTCTGCTGAACGGAAGTTCTGACCTGAGCTCTCACGGTTTCGTGCTATAATTTATTCCCTTACAGATATCATCTGTGGTATACTCACCTGTAAGACTGAATATTGGGATCTGGATACGGGAGTATATTCAAGAGGTGGGACACATGAATGAGTTTAAGTCCTTAAAACATCTAACTCATATCCTGAATCAGTTGAAATTTGTGTGAAAATTTAAGTGGATCAGTATATTGGCAATCTAAGTGAATTGTTTAATTCTTAACGTGTAACTAAGCTCAACGGTACTTGTGACTTGTCATAAAATGATATGATCCTCTTACACAAACTCACAAAAATGTTGTCTGTAAATATTTCTTTACTGCATTTTCTTAATATCACAAAATCCAAAAAGATTTTTAGTGTGTTTTAGCATATTTTTTTTTGAAAAATCTAAAAAGATTTTAGACAACTGATGTTGAAAAGCTGAATTTCAAAATTCCGAGTGCTAAACATGACGAACAGGTTTGGGAAAGTGTGTTTGAGAATGTGTTTTGAAAAGAAAAATGATTAATTTTTTTTAAATGGTTCATCAAAATTTATCATTGATAAATCATTCTGGTTTAATCTGAGAGAGAATCTGGGTTTATAAATTTGTTAAATGTTAAATTTGTGAAATTTATTTCTGGGTTAAGAATGTGCAGGTGTAGCCAGGTTTCGATCTTGAACCTGAATATAGAGTGCCAGGTTCCGATACCTGAGGTCTATGTGATTTCAACAAGCCAGACTGCGATCCCAGCATATCGAAAGGGGGAGTCTGAAGACATCCGAGTAGAGATTGTTCGTGAAGAATCTGTTGATGCTGAAGAGAAAAAGGAGATAGAGTTTGAGGATGATTTCTCTGTGAGATATTTTAGAGAGCGTTCAGACTGATAAAGACCGAAGATTGTGAAGACTCGACACTTAAGACTCGTCAACATCTGAGGGGGAGTCTGTTGGTGCACACATCTGTCGTCTTCGTCTTATATCGAGTCTCGGTTTCGTTACGGATCTGAAAGAGGATGATGTCATCATTATTGATGATGACATCATACTAATGACATCATTCATTGCATCATGGAATTACAACATTCTTACAAATCAGAAGTTAGATCCGCTTGAAGACAAAATAGGAATATAATATTTCATGTGGGTTTCGCTTGAAAGATAATTAGGAAGTTTCGCTTGAGAGATTCGCTTGAAACTGACATGTATGTTTCAAGCGAGACCATGAGTACTATAAATAGGATAGTGAGCATTTAATTTGTAACAGATTTTTCAGAGTGATACCGAGGTGCTGCCGGTATTCCTTTTGATTGTATACGTTATTAATTCAATACAAAAGAAGATTAAAGTGATATTCAAGCTGTTTTCACGTCCGTTTCTCTGTTTCCGCCTCTGAAACGGATTTGAGCTTTTCCGAACGACTCATTCAGGTCGCGATTCGATCCTACACCATAGGGTCATCAGTGTCGGACAATCCGCTCTCGGATGAAGACATAGTGACTGTAACAGAACAATCATAACATATGCAAATATATTAACCACTATCATTTAGTATGCAATCAAAGACAATGTATCACGAAATCATGTATCCTCATTATTCCTCACAAATCCTTTCTATCCTTCCTAGTCTACCCCAGACTAAACCAAAAAAGTAAACCTTGCAATCGTGCTTCTTGTCTTTCCGTTTGTAAAAATGTTTGTTTCCCTGGATCTGGGCGTTTCGTGTATGCAATGAAAACATGTTGTAAAAATATTTTGGTGAGAGCCCTAATGATTGTAGTCTAGACTCGAGAAGGAATCCTAGTTCGCTACAATCGAAACTCTGATACCAAACTGTCACACCCTGTCTTTTGCGGAAGCGTGATTATGTGTGACTTGCTTAATATCATTGCATTCAACCATAACAAACATCTATATGATAAAAATAAAGATGTTCATCCATTAAAATAGTTTAAAACATCACAAACAACATTATCTTGAAAACGAACCCAAACTTCAAATCCAAATACAAACCACGCAACTTGTTTTAGAGTTCCACAAGGACTCGACAAAAGACATTAAATAAAACCAGGCTTTGAAAGATGTGTCTTATCCAGGATAAGACACACTATCCAAACCCTTAGACTCCAGATGACATCTCTTATTCCTAACATTACTTGAAACATCCAAACGCCCGCCAGATCCACTTTTAATTTCCTGAAATACATGTAGTTTGAAAACATCAACAAAAGTTGAGCTAGTTCATGTGTTTTGTGTGTGAGCTCGAATAAACTTTGTAATCATCATAAGTAAGTATGTAATTGTAAACCTTGGTATGAAAGCAACAAGGAACAGATTGATTAATGATTTGCAAGGTCATTAATATGTGTGCAACGGTGTAGGAAGGCTCAATCCTTTGCGTATTTCGTACCGGGCCTCCCGGCTGGAACGACATAGTCACCACATGCGGTCAACTCGCGGACCCATGGGTGGGGCTCGCAACACCCAAATAGATCTATCACTCATGTCCCTCGGTCCTTAACAAGGATTAATGGTCTCAAGATAACGCCTACCCATTCACATGATCTAAAAATATTTTCCTTAGCTAACCATACCATTTGTAATCATTGTATCATTTGTAACATGTATTTCACCCCCGAAGGTATAAAACCGAAAACAATTAAAAGAAAATGGGGACATGAACTCACAGTTTTGCGTTCTTCGTAACCAACTGTAACTCAAAGCTCCTTCGGGTGTACACGACTACCTACAACGTACTACGGTTTATAAGACGAGCGGGTCGTGCCTTGACTGGGTATTAATTAGTGTCTTTGAGTTACGTTTAATCGTGTCTTCAATATTATTCCAAGTTATATAATTATTTGTTAAAATAACAAATATTTTAACTTAAATTATATTTGTTAAATTTTGGAATAATAGTTAAAAATAATATATTTTAACTTCACACCTTTATGTATTTATACGTGAATATCCTTCCCAAGGAGGGGTGTATTTGTATTCGTATTCTTATACTTGTATATTTTTGCCATGTATCGGTGTGGTATTTCAGAGTGTATTTATACGTACGAAAATACGTATTTTTATTGTGTTTATTAAGTATACTTATACTTAATTTTTGTATTAATTTTTCCGGAATAATATCTTTAATAAAAATACATCAATATATATATTTCCCAAAATATATATTTAAAAAAAATATTACTTAGAAAAATTATTCATAATTTATCCCTTGGCAAAATAATTGTATTTTCATGTAATTTCCAAAAATATTTTCAAGTCCAACTTAGAAAATATATATAAACCCATTTTTCTTTCAAAAATAATATATCTCAAGTTTATTTAAGAGAATACATTTTCTCTCAAAAATAATGTATTTCATGTTTGTTTGAGAAAATATATATTTCTTCCAAAAATAATACATCTTCTAATAATTTCAAGAAAAATATATATATTTTTATTTGCCAAAAATAATATATTTTCTCCTTGTAAAAAATATGATATATTTTGTAATAATTGTAAAAATCATATTTTTGTTCTCTTGGTGTCCAAAATATTATTTACCAAAATATACTTATGAATAAAATTTTCTGGAATATTTTTGTGAGTTATATTCCTTTGTTCGGTTTCACCAATATTTTGGGTATTCTTTGTGTATTCATTCTCTTGGAATTTTGGTAATATTTTGGATTGAAATTTTTGGTATTTTGATGAGTTATATTATTTCAAGTCCTAAAATAATATAACTAATGCAAATAATATACAAATAATCACACACATGGTGACTTCTAAATATATATTTCCTAAATACATATTTAGTCACTTTTATTTATAAAAATCAACCTCCAATATTTATAATTTTGTAACAAAATTTATGGCAAACTTTATATGAAAATTCATGGTTAAAAATATACTTGTAAATATTTGTTTAAAAATAATTTTCTAAGTGTTTAATTTTTAGAAAAATTTTGCCATAGTTTCCCCTAAAAATGGAGGTTTCCATGCCTTCATGGCATATCATTTTCTTTTGTAAATCAACACAATCAACAATAAATCAATCTACACTTACCAATTTGCCAAAATCAAGCATAAACTATTACCTCATGAACTTGAATATTTATAAAAATGTGTAGTAACTTACTAGTGTATTTAGTAAGTCTTGTTACCCTTTAAAGTGTGGTTGTTTATTTAAAAACATCATTTTTGAAGAATCTAGTTCTTTACAACTTGTAATTACATTTTCTAAAAATGTTTTCTTCTTGGATTTTTCTTGTTAAATACATGTTCCAACACTTTATTAACCACCAAAAATGGGGTTTATTTATTTAAGAACCAAGATTAAGTAAACTTTGTATTTTTAACTTGGTTTCTTGAAAAATCATTCTTGAAATCTTAGATTTACAAGACTTTATACTTACTTTGTTAATCACTTTACAAGAAAATAATTTATTCTTTCAAGTTCATGACTTTCATGAGGATGATCTATGGATCTTTAACATGTTCATCCTCTCATCTTGCTAGATTATGTTTTTAATCATTATCTAGCAAGATCATATGATGATCTACATCATTAACATGAACAATCAATCATCAAGTAGCACAACAACACTAAACAACATGATTTATTAAGATTTTTAAGCTTATGTTCATGTTTTATGTTCTTGATTCTTAGTGTTCATCATGATTAGCAACATGTATCATCTTTTAACCACTTTAAACAAGATGTAAAATGAAGAGTATGATGTTCTTACCACTAGCTCAAGGCTAGGGATGATCAATGGAAGAAATGAAGTGGATAAAAGCAAATGGTGAAGGTCCTTTAGCTTCCAAAGGCTCCAAGCTTCCTTATATGTCTTCTAGCACCCTTGGATATGCATGGAATTGGATGAAGATTGGTTGATGATGGTGATGTTATTATGGTTGTTCTCGGCCGTAAGCAAGAGGGAGAGAAGGAGAGAAGTTCAAGTGTGGGTGAATGTTGAGAATGAAGGGTTATGGTTCTTATGGTTATTCTTATAATCCAACAACTCATGATTTTCCAATGGTTGAAGTTTCTTTAAAGAACCAACATGATCCAATAAAATAACTAAACAAAATCAATAGTGGGGCCCTTGTTTGGGCCGTGAACTAGGTGGGGGGGGTATAGGCTTAGGTTTAAACTAGAAAGTTAGTTCATGGTTAGATTTCAAGTATTAGTTAGGTTATATGGATACTAGTTGTTATATGATGTGTTATGATGTTTGGGGACCATAACTAGATTGGTAATGTTAAAACAATGCTTCTAGTGAAAATTTGGTGTTTTGGGTAGTGTCCGGTTGTTCGGTTGGTTACCGGTTCGTTAAGATGCTAAACTATGCAGTTTAGTGAGCTTTATGTTACCTTTTGTGACAGTTTTGATTCCCGACACTTAGGAAAGCATTCAGGACCATTTAACCATATTTCTGCATGATATTAGTGTGTTTAAATGCTGAAAATTGCTGATTTTTGCTGAATTCAGCATTTTAAGTGAGTTTTAGGCACTTTCCAGCACTTAAACTATCACTAGGAAGGCAGTATTGTGATCCTTACTTTCCTACACACTATACTAGTGTAATACTTGGTTTCTGTCTTATTCGGTGTCTCAATACAATGTCTGTCTATGTACTGAACTCCGTCAGCATTTTTCTGATTTGTCTGATAACTGTGCTAACTGTGTTTCGTGCATCATTTGAGTCAATAAAGTTCTCATACAATAATGATATGACATTAAGCATTATGTGATGCACATGTATGTATCATAGCAATAATAAGAAGGCAATTAAAGTCATTAATTGTAATTCAGCACAGTCATTAAGCACTAATCATGGTTTAATAGTTGTACGGATACCTGGAATTTTGACAGTTGTCACAATTCAGTTCCATTGCTGCAAAAGAAAGGTTTATTTCCTTCATATATTCATCAGAAACTTCTGTTTTTGATGAATCATCAAAAAATACATATAAACTTTCTCTGATTGTCCTTGTGTTTGAGATAAAAATCCTATATGCTTTTGAGGACATCGAATAACCAAGAAAAATATCTTTCTCTGCTTTTCTGTCAAATTTTTCAAGACTTTCAAAATCATTGAAAACAAAACACCTACAACCAAATGTGTGCAAAAATTTTACATTTGGTATTCTTCCATTTATAATGTTGTAGGGTGTTTTATGATGTCTCTTATTAATTATGGATCTGTTCTGGGTAAAACAAGCATTTGCTATTGCTTCTGCCCAAAAATGAGTGGGTAGTTTTGCATGAGCAAGCATTGTTCTGGCTGCTTCTACTAAGGTTCTATTTCTCCTTTCTACCACTCCAATCTGTTGAGGTGATCTTGGAGCAGAAAAGTCATGAGGGATTCCTTTGCTTACAAGGAAGCTCTCAATGTTTGAGTTCTTAAATTCGGTTCCATTATCTGTTCTGATCCTTCTAACTGACAATTTTAAAAGATTTTCAATTTTTCTGATAAAATTTATGATCAGATCTGGAGTCTCACTTTTCTTTCTTAAAAACTCTACCCATGTGTATCTGGAAAAGTCATCTACAATGACAAGTATGTACTTCTTTCCAGAAAAGCTTTCAGTGCTTATGGGTCCACGAAGATCCATATGCAAAAGTTCTAAATTTTGTGTTATTGAAGATTCAGAAATTGTTTTGTGTGAGCTTCTTTTAGATTTACTCATTTCACAAGCTTCATAAATTTTATCTGTGACAACTCGTACTTCAGAACCTATCTTTGTGTTTAATGTGGCGTGTATGAACTCTATGCGATTAATTGACATGTTGATGTTATCGAATAAATGTTACGTGTTTTGCGAATGTGTGTAATATATATATGTATGTATGATAAACTTGGTCGCTAATTGCACAAGCCCTTTGGGCCGCACACCTTATCCCTCATCACACACCTCTCTTTCGGCCCACTATGCTTGACTCGAGACCAAAGATGGCAAGCCAGGTTGGGTTCGGCCCACTCCCCTCACGCGCATACACTAGGGGGTGTGTATTGGTTTTTCTCATAATCTTCTCATAACACAAAACCCTAAAACTCTCTCCTCTCTCCCTACAACTCAACGGCAGCCCTCCCTTCATTCGAAGCCATTGAATCGATCAAACCAATTCATTCTACATCTCGGTTAGTGTTCCATCATTGTTAGTTTGCTTAATATATGATATTTGATGTTATGCATGATGATTGATCCTTGATGTTGTGATAAACTATGAATACATGATTAAATGATGTATGTTTGATTGTTATCTCTGAATGATTTATCCTAACCCACATGATGATCATGAGATTAGTGTTTGGTTTAGAATTAAGATTTATGTGATGATGTTCTTATGAATAGGATTGCATGATTTAGATCTAGAACCTAATAGATGTAATCGGCTGCTATGATTAAATCAATTGTTCTTGAATTTATGATGATTAAGGTAATATGAATATGCATGATTACTGAGTAATTGTTGATTTGATCTAAATTGAAACTGCCAAAACTGTTAGCAAATGTTACGGTGTTAATAGGCTGGGAATTTGGAAGTTGTTACACTTTTAATCACGACAGTGGTTGCGAGCCGAGACCACACAGTCTCGACTCGAGACCACACATCACCAGCACACAAACGACAAGACTCGAGACCACGGTTGTGGGTTTTGTTGTGACTCGAGACCTGACTCGAGACCACCTGGTCTCGAGTGACAAATGTATGACCCGAGACCTCCCTTAGTTGTGACTCGAGAACTCTAGGACTTCAACCCGAGACCACGCCGTCTCGACTCGAGATCCCTAGTCTCGACTCGAGACCACATAACCACAACTTCTGTTTGGACTTGCATACTGTTACAAGCCAAGTAATTGGGCCAGACATTTGGGTTTTGTTTATACACACGTTACTGTTGAACTCGTATGTGATGTTGCTAAACCGCCATGTTTATATGTGTATGCCATGAATAATACTTGTATGCAACGTGCTAGTATACGTGTAGAAAATATACGTGCATTACTGGGTTTGAATCTGACTTGTGTGGTAACCATACTAGGACATGGTTGACCACAATTAGCTCAAGTGACCTTTGATTATCTGCCGAGCTAATTTAAGGTGAGTTCACACTTTCTACAAAGCATGGGATTCCCAGGGGTTGGGAATAGGTTAAGGAATATGGATTCCTCGTCCTTTCTTGGGTAGGACAGTACGGGTTCAGGAATATAATTCCTCGTCCTCATGGACAGTTAACTTTCACTAGACCAAAACTCTATCACGAAGTCCCTCCTTTTTATATCGACTTAATCGCTGGGCCAATGGCTAGCGGGTCATTAGTTAGATAGCGCTATTTAGGTCTGACAAGCCTCACACCGTGCCGCAGAGGACGGGCGTGAACTAATGGATCTGGGCACGTCAATGATGATAGACATTGACAGTTCAGGGCACATAAACATGACTACAGTCAGCAGTCGATATGGTAACGAGTCTAGTAGTATATACATGGGGTAGCCCCCATGGCCAGAGAGCCAGATAACTAAACATGGGTTAGCCCCCACGGCTGGATTCCCAGAGTAAATGGGATAAACAAATCACGTTTTCAACTATGGGGTAACCCCCACGGCAGGGATGCCAGTTAAAGGAAACTGTTTTTGGAATAACTTAAAACGAACACCCAACTGTGAACTCGCTCAACAATGTTGTTGACTCGTTACTACATGCTTTGCAGGTCAATAGATACTTAGCTGGAGCTTGCATGGGGAAGAGTCGTTGTGGGATATGGACAGCTGTGTGGCATGTTAAACATTGAAACATTTGAACTTATATTTTGTTTTGGACTTAATCGTTATGCTTCCGCTTGCAACTTAAACTATGTTTTGTTTGGACACCAATTGTTTTGGTTGGGTTTTTATAATTACTTACATGCTTGTTCAATATGATTGGTGGCTGGATCCTGGTCAGTCACGCCTCCAAGCGGTGATACTCCGCGTGTGGATTTTGGGGGTGTGACAGATTGGTATCAGAGCCATTGGTTATAGTGAACTTGGTTTTAATAAGGGGAAAAAGTTTTTGTTAAAACCAGACTATAACCTGTACAGTGCTCAACGATCCACAACGACGCTTCGCTCCACGTGCAAGACTCGACATTCTAGGTGATATGGTTTATGTTTTATTGCCTACTTGCTAGATTACGTAGAACTTTATTCATGGTATGCTTAGTTTGTATGACAACTGTTGCTCGAACCCAGTGTGCTTACTCTCCTCTGTCATCGCACTTTCGCGAACCTCTCTCACTCATGTTTTCCTTTGATATGAAGATCATGAGTGGACGCGTTAACATGACTCAAGCCCAGTTGACGGCTTTGATTAACCAACAAGTTGCCGCGGCACTTGCAGCCGCACAAGCAGGAGGTATACCCTGCAGTCTAAACTCACTCTAGGATCCTTAGATCCTACTCTCGTGAACCAACCTTTGTGATAAACTTTGTCCTTTCTTACTCTCACAACAGGTCAACCTGCACAGCCTCCTGTGTGCACCTTCAAGACCTTTATGGACTGTCGACCCGGTACCTTCAATGGTACTGAAGGAGCTGTCGGTCTCCTCCACTGGTTTGAGAAGCTCGAATCCATCTTTGAAATGTGTGAATGCCCTGAGGCTCGCAGGGTGAAGTATGCTACCGGTACTCTCGAGGGTATAGCGCTCACGTAGTGGAACGCTCAGGTCCAAATGCTGGGGTTGGTTGCTGCTAACGCCACCCCATGGAACGATTTCAAGGAATTGATCAAAGAAGAATACTGTAGCCGTGATGATATTCATAAGCTGGAGGTAGAATTTTACAAGTTAAAGATGACGGGGTCGGAAATTGAAGCTTATACAAAACGGTCGAACGAGTTGGCCATCCTATGCCCCACTATGGTAGACCCTCCCATCAAACGTATCAAACTATTTCTCAAGGGTTTAGTGCCAGAGATTCAAAGTCACGTGAACTCAGCAAACCTTAGTACCATTCAACAGATCATCAAATTAGCTCATCGTCTCACGGATCAGGCGGTGGAGCAGAACAGGTTACCAAAGCGCATTAGTGCTACCACTACAGATGCTCCTAGTGACAACAAGCGAAAATGGGATGGAGGTTCAAGCAAAGGTTCAACTTCTGTTCAATCTCAGTCTCAGCAGAGAAGGACTGACGACTACAAAAGCCCTAGTCAGCAATCATCTGATAGCCAAAGTCAGGGTGGGTACAAGGGAAATCACCCCAAATGCAATCGCTGTAACTTACACCACAGCGGGCCATGCACCAGGGGTAACTGTCATCGGTGCAACAAGCCAGGCCACGCCGCAAAGGATTGCAGAAGTTTATACCCCGCAAACCAGAATCGTCAGCAACAACAAGCCCCACAGAATCAACGCCAGCAGCAGCAGCAAGGTAACAATAAAGGGTGCTTTCAGTGTGGAGCTGAAGGCCACTTCAAGAGAGATTGTCCCCAACTGAACCGGAACCAGAACAGCAACAACAATAATAACAATCAGGGGAATGGAAACAACGGGGGTAACAACGGCAATGGTGCAAGGGGTCGTGTATTCGTTATTGGCCAGGGTGAAGCGAGGAATGATCCCAATGTTGTGACGGGTAAGTTCCTTCTCGAAGACTTTTATGTTACTGTCTTATTTGATTCGGGTGCCGATACTAGCTACGTGTCCTTAAAAGTTGGTCAAATGCTTAAGCGTACCCCAACACTATTGAACACCAAGCACACTGTAGTGTTAGCTAATGGTAAGAGTTTAGAGGCCACACACGTAGTCAAGGGTTGTAATCTTGTTCTTGCTGATCACACCTTCTCTATCGACCTTATTCCTATCGTTCTGGGTAGTTTCGACGTTGTTATTGGGATGGATTGGTTATCCCAACACCAAGCTGAGATCCTTTGCCACGAGAAGATTGTCCGTATTCCTCGTTCAGGTGATGAACCTCTCATGATTCGTGGCGACAAGAGTGGTGCTGTTGTGAGCATCATCTCTTTCCTTAAGGCCCAGAAGTGTTTAAGAAAGGGCCACACTGCTATTTTGGCTCTCATTACTGACACCTCGAAGAAAGAGAAGAAGATAGAAGATTTTCCAATCGTACGCGACTATCCTGAGGTATTCCCCGAGGAATTACCTGGCCTTCCACCTCATCGTCAAGTCGAATTTCAGATTGAACTGGCTCCTGGAGCCGCACCAATAGCTCGTGCACCGTATCGTTTAGCTCCATCAGAGTTGGAAGAACTCTCTACGCAACTACAAGAACTCTTGGACAAGGGTTTTATTCGTCCTAGCTCTTCGCCATGGGGAGCTCCAGTGTTATTCGTGAAGAAGAAAGACGGTACCTTCAGGATGTGTATCGACTATCGAGAACTCAACAAGGTGACTGTTAAGAATTTTTATCCTCTTCCACGTATTGATGACCTATTTGATTAGCTGCAAGGGTCAAGCTACTACTCGAAGATTGATTTGAGATCGGGATATCACCAACTGAGAGTCCGAGAAGAGGACGTCTCCAAAACAGCCTTTAGAACTCGTTATGGACATTACGAGTTTTTAGTTATGCCTTTTGGGCTGACGAACGCACCTGCGGTTTTCATGGACCTTATGAATAGAGTGTGCAAGCCTTACCTAGACAAGTTCGTCATAGTTTTCATCGACGACATCCTGATCTATTCTAAGAGTCAGGAGGAACACGAGCAGCATCTACGACTTATTTTGGAACTCCTCCGAACAGAACAGCTTTATGCAAAGTTTTCGAAATGCGACTTCTGACTTCGTGAAGTCCATTTCCTAGGCCACGTGGTAAACAAGGATGGGATCCATGTTGATCCATCCAAGGTAGATTCGATCAGGAACTGGCCTGCACCCCGTACACCAACATAAATTCGCCAATTCTTAGGTTTGGCAGGTTACTACAGGAGATTCATTAAGGACTTCTCCAAGATTGCACAACCTCTCACCTCACTAACTCAGAAAGGTGTCACCTATCGTTGGGGTGATGCACAGGAAGCTGCGTTTCAACACTTAAAGGATAGACTTTGTAGCTCTCCTATCCTCTCATTGCCTGAAGGCACAGATGATTTTGTGGTATACTGTGACGCATCAATTTAGGGTCTGGGTTGTGTATTGATGCAACAGGATAAAGTTATTGCGTACGCCTCACGCCAACTTAAAGTTCATGAAAGGAACTACACTACACATGATTTAGAGCTGGGAGCTGTTGTTTTCGCACTCAAGATATGGAGACATTACCTGTACGGTACCAAGTGCGCCATTTACACCGATCACAGGAGTCTCGAGCATATCTTCAAACAGAAAGAGTTGAACATGCGACAACGTCGATGGGTCGAACTACTGAATGATTACGAATGCTCGATCAGGTACCATCCGGGCAAAGCGAATGTTGTGGCTGATGCCCTCAGTCGAAAGGACACTATGCCTAAACGCGTACGAGCTTTACAACTCACTATCCAATCTAGTCTTCCTACACAGATACGAGGTGCTCAGGTAGAAGCATTGAAACCAGAAAACGTCAGGGCTGAAGCCCTACGCGGCTCAAGGCAACGATTAGAACAAAGGGAAGACGGTTCTTACTACGTAACAGGACGCATTTGGGTCCCACTCTATGGCAACCTACGAGAGCTTGTGATGAATGAAGCACACAAGTCTCGCTACTCAGTACATCCTGGTTCAGATAAGATGTACCACGACTTAAAAACTACGTATTGGTGGCCTAGCATGAAGGCCACATAGCAACTTACGTCAGCAAGTGTTTGACTTGTGCGAGAGTCAAGACTGAATACCAGAAACCCTCAGGCCTACTCCAACAACCAGAGATACCACAATGGAAATGGGAGCAAATTTCCATGGATTTCGTTACTGGCCTGCCTAGATCTCAACGTGGAAACGATACTATTTGGGTGATCGTGGAACGACTCACAAAGTCTGCACACTTCCTGGCTATAAAGGAAACGGATAAGTTCTCTACCTTAGCAGACGTTTATCTTAAGGAAGTTGTCTCGAGGCACGGGGTGTCCACCTCCATTATCTCTGATCGTGATGCACGTTTTACTTCTGAACTGTGGCAAGCAATGCACAAGTCCTTTGGCTCACGTTTAGACATGAGCACAGCTTATCACCCGCAAACGGATGGGCAGTCTGAACACACCATCCAGACCCTAGAAGACATGCTTCGTGCATGTGTTATCGATTTTGGCAACGGTTGGGAAAAGCATCTGCCATTAGTGGAATTCTCGTATAATAACAGTTACCACACCAGCATTCGGGCCGCTCCATTTGAGGCATTGTATGGGCGTAAATGCCGGTCACCTCTTTGTTGGGCAGAGGTGGGGGATAGTCAGATCACTGGCCCAAAACTTGTGGTAGACACAACAGAAAGGATTGCTCAAATACGACAACGAATGGCGGCAGCTCGTGACCGTCAGAAAAGCTACGCCGATAAGGGCAGGAAACCACTCGAGCTCCAGGTTGGGGATCGAGTGCTACTCAAAGTTTCACCCTGGAAGGGTGTGGTTTGTTTTGGCAAACGAGGCAAACTTAACCCACGATACGTCGGACCGTTTGAAATCATAGAGAAAATAGGCAAAGTGGCCTACAAACTGAACCTACCAACAGAACTCAGTGCAGTTCACAACGTTTTTCACGTGTCGAATCTGAAGAAATGTCTGTCAGATGAGACCCTCATAGTTCCTTTGAAGAAGCTCACTATCGACGAGCAGTTACGATTCGTCGAGGAACCAGTTGAAATCACGGACTGAGATGTCAAGGTCCTCAAGCGCACTAGAATACCTCTTGTTCGAGTTCGTTGGAACTCACGTCGCGGCCCAGAGTTCACCTGGGAACACGAAGATCAGATGAAACAAAAGTATCCCCAACTATTCCCAAACAGTACAACCACTACTGAGGCTGAAGCTACTACGGAATTTCGGGACGAAATTCCAGATCAACGGGGGAAGGATGTGACACCCCAGGAAAACCAGGAAAAACATGCAACTTAACTAGCTTCCTCAGTGAGTACGTGCTAAATTTCGGGACGAAATTTCTTTCAACTTGGGGATAATGTGACAACTCGTACTTCAGAACCTATCTTTGTGTTTAATGTGGCGTGTATGAA
Organism: Helianthus tuberosus; assembly: GCA_030545235.1. Taxonomy (NCBI): domain Eukaryota; kingdom Viridiplantae; phylum Streptophyta; class Magnoliopsida; order Asterales; family Asteraceae; genus Helianthus; species Helianthus tuberosus. Next base: position 168,998,270 of record CM060369.1, read on the forward strand.
CTCTATGCGATTAATTGACATGTTGATGTTATCGAATAAATGTTACGTGTTTTGCGAATGTGTGTAATGTAAATATGTATGTATGATAAACTTGGTCGCTAATTGCACAAGCCCTTTGGGCCGCACACCTTATCCCTCATCACACACCTCTCTTTCGGCCCACTATGCTTGACTCGAGACCAAAGATGGCAAGCCAGGTTGGGTTCGGCCCACTCCCCTCATGCGCATACACTAGGGGGTGTGTATTGGTTTTTCTCATAATATTCTCATAACACAAAACCCTAAAACTCTCTCCTCTCTCCCTACAACTCGACGGCAGCCCTCCCTTCATTCGAAGCGATTGAATTGATCAAACCAATTCATTCAACATCTCGGTTAGTGTTCCATCATTGTTAGTTTGCTTAATATATGATATTTGATGTTATGCATGATGATTGATCCTTGATGTTGTGATAAACTATGAATACATGATTAAATGATGTATGTTTGATTGTTGTCTCTGAATGATTTATCCGAACCCACATGATGATCATGAGATTAGTGTTTGGTTTAGAATTAAGATTTATGTGATGATGTTCTTATGAATAGGATTGCATGATTTAGATCTAGAACCTAATAAATGTAATCGACTGCTATGATTAAATCAATTGTTCTTAAATTGATGATGATTAAGGTAATATGAATATGCATGATTACTGAGTAATTGTTGATTTGATCTAAACTAAAACTGCCAAAACTGTTAGCAAATGTTACGGTGTTAACAAGCTGGGAATTTGGAAGGTTGTTACACTTTTAATCACGACAGTGGTTGCGAGCCGAGACCACACAGTCTTGACTCGAGACCACATATCACCAGCACACAAACGACAAGACTCGAGACCACGGTTGTGGGTTTTGTTGTGACTCGAGACCTGACTCGAGACCACCTGGTCTCGAGTGACAAATGTATGACCCGAGACCTCCCTTAGTTGTGACTCGAGAACTCTAGGACTTCAACCCGAGACCACGCCGTCTCGACTCGAGATCCCTAGTCTCGACTCGAGACCAAATAACCACACCTTCTGTTTGGACTTGCATACTGTTACAAGCCAAGTAATTGGGCCAGACATTTGGGTTTTGTTTATATACACGTTACTGTTGAACTCGTATGTGATGTTGCTAAACTGCCATGTTTATACGTGTATGCCATGAATAATACTTGTATGCAACGTGCTAGTATACGTGTAGAAAATATACGTGCATTACTGGGTTTGAATCTGACTTGTGTGGTAACCATACTAGGACGTGGTTGACCACAATTAGCTCAAGTGACCTTTGATTATCTACCGAGCTAATTTAAGGTGAGTTCACACTTTCTACAAAGCATGGGATTCCCAGGGGTTGGGAATGGGCTAAGGAATATGGATTCCTCGTCCTTTCTTGGGTAGGACAGTACGGGTTCAGGAATATAATTCCTCGTCCTCATGGACAGTTAACTTTCACTAGACCAAAACTCTATCACGAAGTCCCTCCTTTTTATATCGACTTAATCGCCGGGCCAATGGCGAGCGGGTCATTAGTTAGATAGCGCTATTTAGGTCTGACAAGCCTCACACCGTGCCACAGAGGACGGGCGTGAACTAATGGATCTGGGCACGTCAATGATGATAGACATTGACAGTTCAGGGCACATAAACATGACTACAGTCAGCTGTCGATATGGTAACGAGTCTAGTAGTATATACATGGGGTAGCCCCCATGACCAGAGAGCCAGATAACTAAACATGGGGTAGCCCCCACAGCTGGATTGCCAGAGTAAATGGGATAAATAAATCACGTTTTCAACTATGGGGTAACCCCCACGGCAGGGATGCCAGTTAAAGGAAACTGTTTTTGGAATAACTTAAAACGAACACCCAACTGTGAACTCGCTCAACAATGTTGTTGACTCGTTACTACATGCTTTGCAGGTCAATAGATACTTAGCTGGAGCTTGCATGGGGAAGAGTCATTGTGGGATATGGACATCTGTGTGCCATGTTAAACATTGAAACATTTGAACTTATATTTTGTTTTGGACTTAATCGTTATGCTTCCGCTTGCAACTTAAACTATGTTTTGTTTCGACACCAATTGTTTTGGTTGGGTTTTTATAATTACTTACATGCTTGTTCAATATGATTGGTGGTTGGATCCTGGTCAGTCACGCCTCCAAGCGGTGATACTCTGCATGTGGATTTTTGGGGTGTGACATTATCCTTCTTTGAGGATATGAAAGGTAATCCTTTTACTAGTCCTTTGTTTGCTAATTTGCTTAAATTTTTAAAGTTTAAGTGGGCTAATCTTTTGTACCACAACCAACTACTACCTTTTTTGATTTTTGAAAACAAACACAATTTTGGATGTTCATTTTCCTCTTTAAAATCAAAATAGTAGATAGACTGTCTTATTCTTTTTCCACTTAAATAGATCTTGTTGTCTTCCATACCAATTAGCAAACATTTTCCTGGTAAGAAGGTTACCCGAAAACCTTTGTCACAAAATTGACCACAACTTAGCAGATTGTACTTTAAGCCTTCTACATAGGCTACTTTTTCGATGGTCAAAGATCCATACTTTATACATCCATATCCCAATATCCTCCCCTTTACTCCATTTCCAAAGTTAACCAATTTACCCAGTTTTGAAACAAAATTACTGAGCAAGCTCCTATCTACAGTCATGTGCTTGGAGCTACCAGAATCGCAGTACCAGATCTGCTGCATATGATGGTCCTGAAATGGTAAAGTTAGAGGGTCTTTGGTACCCAGACTTGCTTGGGTACTTTTTTTGATGACGTTTTAATCAGATTATCTTTTTTTGATGAACTTTCATCAGAATATCTGTTGCATGCTGGGCCATGAACAAATTTTTCAATTTTTGTTTGGAGATGGTGTTGAACCAGCTTCAGAATGTCAACACACATACAAGTTTCTTTATCAAAATTTTCTGATTTCTCTTCTTGTGATGACATTTTTGGATAAGTTTGAAATTTTGAGTGAACCTCTTCTGGAGTTTTTAAAAACTTTTGTTTGGATTCACTCCTCTTTGCTTTTAAGTTGATTTTTGAGATTTCAAAAGAGTTCTCAGAACTTATTGATCTGCATGATTCTGAATCAGATTCTGATGTCAATTTATCAGAAATCTGATGTGCTGCCTTCACAAAGGTGGTAGGTTTAATTACATTTGTTTTTACATACCCTAAACCTTCACCTCTGTTCTTAGGTGTGGTTTCAATAAAGTTAATGAATTCCTTTGCCTGCTGAAAACCCTTTACATTTATTTCTTTGTCATGAATTTTCTTGTATAAATCCTTCCTTTCTTTTTCATAAAATTCAATTTTTGCTTTTTGGTCAAAGCTCTCTTCAATCAGTAATTGGTTTTCAATTATAACTTTATTCAGGGTTCTTTGCAACTCATCAGATTTTTTACTTTCTGATTTCTGTTTTTCTTGCAGATTTAGAAAATCTTGCATAAGTTTGTTTAATTTATGTTCAAGGTCAAGATTTTCTAAATTTACCTTTTGTTCTAATGTTTCAGGTTGTTTACCAGAAAGTGCCATGAGACAGAAATTTGCCATCTCTTCTTCTTCTTCTTAATCAAAAGAGTCATCTGACAGCCATGTATCTGTCCCAGCTATCAAGCTGACTTGTTGTTGCTTCTTGGCTTCTTCTAGCTTCTTCTCATAGTATGCAACTTACTTTTTTTCTCTCTTGGTCCCTCAACTTTGGTAATGATATGTTTAGACCTTAACTTTAATATGGTTTTCCTTTCTTAATTTTTATTATTTACTCTATTTTTTTCTTTTTCTGGCCTCTCACATTAATAAGGTTTTTTTTTTTCATTATACCCTTAAATATAATTTTCTATCTTTATTTTTCAACTTTGGTTAATATAATTTTAATATTTATACGTGGTACGCTCCAAGTTAATTGAAAAGGCAGCTTTTATTCTTTTATGTTGATGCAGTTTTGTGTGGATGTAGCTCGGTTCGGTTCGACTCGGCTCAGTTTGGCTCAGTTCGAGACCGAAGTTGACGACGTTCCTCCGTCGTACGACCCGGCGTTCATGTTACAAGAACGAAGACACGATGCGATACGAGAATGACATCATCATCATGACATCATGATGATGATGTCATGTCGATCTTCTAATCACATGCAAGTTTTGTCAAATGTGTACAAACATGATGAATTTGCATGTAACTCCACGAAGAACCATGCGTATGATAACCTATGAAGAACCTTTTTCACATGAGAGTGTTTCGTCAGTTTGGGTTAGACGAAGAACCCATAGTGTTTTGTGGGATTGCAGACATGTTTGGTAATAAATACAGATCTTGTAACACAGTTAAAAAAAGGGAGAGCTTGTAGAAGCTTAGAGAGAGTGTAGTGAGAGAAAGTTCCGGTGAGCTTTGTATTTGTCGAATCTTGTACCGAAACTTTTTTCGAAATCAATACAAATAACCGTTAATCATTGATATCTTTACGTATTGTTCATTCTCTCGCTCGGTTTGTGTCGCGACGAGGATTCTGCGCTCGTTATGGCACCTGAAACAAGAAGTCATTATAGTCCGACGATCCGTATCGGGACCTACATTTTATTCTTTTAGTCAACTTTCTGGTTACGGTATATTTTTTAAGAATAAGAAAGGATTGAATTTGGATATGAAAATATGATAGTTTAATATAATTATTTATTGTGGAATTAATAAGTGATAGATAAATTAGGATTCAAATAGATAAAAACAAATATAGAATTTAGAGAGAGAAAATACGTATTTAATTTTAAAGAGAAATAGGCATATAATGTTTAGAGAGAGAAAAACTATATAGGATTTAAAGAGATATATAAAAGTGTAACAGTTGCCTTAAATTTAGCATTCTCTTATTTATCATGTGTCCATTATTTTATTTTTATTTTATACATTGACTTTTTTTGAAGTAAAAAATTACTTAATAGTAACTAAGTTTTTTCAAAAGTTCAAGCACAGTCACTCAAAGTTTTTTTCATTACTCTAAATTCACTCAACTTTACAATGCTATGTATTTTTTTTATAAATGTTTGTTTGTTTCTATATTAAGTAATACTAATGAAATATATATAAATGGGCCTATTTTTTACACATTCTTCGTGGAGTTAGCTGTTGCATTTACGAAAAATCTTTGTTTTGTCTCCTATGATTTGTGGGCCTCTTTTCACAAATTATTCAACATTCTTCGTGGGCCTATTACCAAGCATTCAATTTTCCACGAAACTCCTCTTTCTTGGGCTAACTCTTACGAAACACTCATTAGTGGGCCTATTCTATTTTTGGACTTGGGCTCACGAAATACCTCACATTCTTCGGGGAGCCATTTCAGATTATCATTTTATTCGTGGGTTGGGATATAGGTGAATGTCTATTCTTCGCTAAACATCTTCAGGCCAACAAAAATTTGTTATTTTTGGGCTTATTCTTCATTTCTTCGTGAGATACTTGGGCTGGTGTTTCGTGGGAATTACGTATTTCGTGGGCTGGGGATTAATAGTTCATTAAGTTTTTCGTAGTTTGGGCCAGTTATGCATCTGTTTCTTCTTGGGCTCAGGTGTTTCATCAGGCCCGCAATCAGTTGTTTTTCATGGGCTTTAACCCTTGGGCTGGAGAAGGTTATTTGTGGGTTTAAGAAATTATATCAATTTCTTCATGGATATTGATTTTTCGTGATCTATTATTAGTTCTTCCACAGAAGGTTCACAGTTGTGTTTTAAGTTAGTTTTAAGTTGCATGTTTTCAATCCATCATGAGTACACACCTTTGGGGTTAAGCACTTTTAGGATCTCAATCTTCAAATGAACCTTCTCATCAAAGAAAACCGAAAATGGCAACATATATGTATGGTTGGAAACCTGATCCTAATACGGACAACATGTATACAGGAAAGGGTTTAACGCCTTCATGGGCTCAGTCTCCCACACCCTCGTCCTCATCCATTGCAATGCAAAAGTGTTCAGTGCCATCTTGGCTTCAGTCTCCTACACCGTCAAATAACCCTCCACCATCAAAAGTCAATCTATGGGGTGAATCTATTGTCGATTGTGGTCCGACAGTATAGTTGGGGAACAGTGGTCAAACAAGAACTGCGTTTTATGCCAAAATTGTCAAGGATGTCAGCGATAGTGAGTCCTCGGGAAATGATGACAGTTCTGAACATGGCGGTAGTTCAGTTGAAGATGTTACAAGTTCAAGCGAGGATGGATCTGAATATGAATCATCGAGGGAGGTTGTTGATTCTGAGGCAGATGGGTCAATATCTGAGAGTGAATCTAGTCAGGTATGTGTTGTTAAACCAAAATCTGATAAATGTGATAGTTCTGATAGGTGTGATAGCTGTGTTGAATTAATTACTAAATTGTCTGATTTGCAAAGAAAATTGTCTGATTTGCAAAGCAAATATGATGATTTGCAAAGCAAATATGCCGTGACATTTATCCACAATCAACATTTGATCGTGGATCTTTCAAAATGCACATAGGCCAATATGATTCATAAAAATCATGAAAAGGATTTTAAGAAGGTAATTGACACATTAAAAGAAGATAATTCGTAGCTAAAGAAGACAGTTTCAAGAAAACAAACTGCAATAAACAATTACATCAATAGGCTCGAGGAAACACAAAAAGAATTGGCCTGTGTTAAGTGTGAAAGTGAGGCGATCCAGCTTAAGGTAGATAGTTATTCAAACTCGAGGTATGTGTTGGATCACATCATTGACATACAGAAAAAGAAAGAAGATGTCATGTGCATTGGATATAATAAGTGTCTTCCACCTGTTAGACACAATTATACCGCAATGCCTGATGAGGAGGATAAGCCTCAATTTGAGCCATCAGTTCCATTAGACGTTGAGGAATTCGCAGCTGGACTTGGTTACAGAAAGGAAGTATTGTGACATCTGTGCTTGTGTAATCATTGTATAAACTTTAAACAGTTCAATTATCAATAAAACAATGTGTTTTGACCCAAATATTTGTTTATTTATGTTTGACATTTTGCACGTTTTGATTTTGTTCAATTTTAAACTCTAAATCGCTTTCTGGAAAATTATACGCAAACTGATGCGTAAACATAATCAGTTTAATGCGAAAAACACTTAGGTACAGTGACATAAGCTCAACATACCTTAAATAACCTTTACATAACTTAGAAATAAGTTTTAAAGGGTTTGGTATGGCAAAAACAAGTTTATTCGATCACAGAGACTATTTGCGTCAAACTGCGAAAGTCTGCCGATTCGTATAGTAACGTACACTCCGAAACATGATATTAAGCTAAACATACCATAAATATCCTTTACATAACTTAGAAATAAGTTTTGAGGGGTTCGGTATGCGAAAATGCGCTTATTTGATCAATAGGGACTAAAAGCGTCAAAAAGTGCATAAGTTTGCATTTACGCGCATATCTTATGTTCTGAACACACCCGGACATCCAAAAATTTTTGTAATCATTAAAATATTTTATTTTAGTAATAGGAATGCAAAAATACCATTCGTCGCACAATTTGCATCGTTTTCGCGTCCGTTCGCGTTTCGTCGTAATTAACCGAATAATGTGACTGTACGATCAAACGAACCGACATCCATGATATTTTAAAGCATATTTCAAGTCCCCTATACTTTTACATCATTATAGAGCCTTGAAAATGGGTTAACGGGGCTTAAACGTGTCGAAAATCAACTTTATAGCATACAGGGGCCTGTTCTGCCAAACTTTAAAACTTCTGGACAGCAAGTCCTCGCTGGGTGCGAAGATTGAGGTTGTATCCTTCGCAGCCCACAACAGCTGGAGCTGGACAGATTCTTTGAATCTTCAAAACAGCCTGTTTCCCTTGGTTTTAATCCTAGTTTTTCAATACCTTGAGCTGGTTTAAGTGTTCCCCAAGCCCCCAAATCAGTGTGTAACATGTGTAGGGCTAGGATCATGCTTTGATTAACTCACAAACACTTGGCAATGATCAAATGGAGCTTGATTTCCTATAAATACCAAAGAAATTTCTCATTCCAACTTGCTCATTCCTCATTTCTTTCACCTTGGATCTAATTGAAGCTATCCCACTTGGTTGAAGGCTTCATACTTCAGTTTTCTTTGATCTTTTTCCAAGATTGGACCTCTTGTAAGTTTCTTTCATGCTTGGTTATGTATTTCAAGCAAGAAAGTCAAACAGTGTTTGACTTTCTACTTTGACCATGAATTGGTCAAGACAAAGTTCATTTGAACTTTGCAAAGTGAGCGTAATCACGATGGTTATAGTCCCTTGTGACTATACCTACTGATTACCACGTTGATTAGTCGAAGTGACGAGTCAAAGTTTCGGTTAAAATGCACGTTTATGTGCATTTTACGATGAAACTATTTTCGGGTATCAAAACACTTTGTTTTTATTTCAAATCATTTTTCTAACTTAGTTAAACATGTTTAACTCGTCACTTTTAGTCTAGTGCTTATATAGGGTCGTAAGTCAAGCGGTCTAAACAACCGCTTAGACTTTCGAACCCGACCCATTTGGTCGATCATTAGGATCCAACCAAACATATTTTGTGACCATAGTTGTATAGGGAATAACCATCCGAGGTTATACCTTATGGTCACTTTGTTTAATTAGTTATATGATAGGTAGTTTATATGCCTTAGGAAAATGACCAAAATGCCCTTTTTGCGCATAATTTCATTTTAAGCATATGTAACTTAATTTTTTACACTTAAACTGATTATGCAATGTTATTAAGCATGTTAAGGCCTATAATACTTGTCATAGGGCTAGTTAGACCGTTTGAACGCGCTTTTGCGCGAATGACACGTTAAAGTAGCGTAAACTACCTTAACGAGTCGTAACGGGTCATAAGCACTTAGGATAGGTTCCAACTTAGAATGTAGGCTTTATTAAACCATATCATATGAGTTCCAATACTCATTTGGTTTACGAGACCCCATTCTATCCGATCTTCCGATTTAGGTTCGGTTTATTAATATAGTTACCTATATTAGGTGTCGTTTGATTCCGTGGTCCTTCGAGCGTTACTTGGTTGTTATTCCAAGACTATTAAGCAATATCAAGTGAGTACATAGTCCCCTCTTTTATCGCTTTCAAATATTTTGGGGTGATACACACGTGCCTACTTGTTATTTTCATGCTTTTCATGCTTTCCATGACATATACTTGCTATGTTCATCTGGTACACATATAGTACATGATTTCCATTATGCTTTGCTATGTATATTGACTGAGCATGCTAGCACATTGATTTCATAAACACTTTTGCTGCATATGTTTACTCAGCATGTTGGCACATTGATTTACATTATATTTCTGCTGCATATGCTTACTCAGCATATGGGCACATTGATTTACATGGACATTTCTACTTTGTATGTTTACTTAGCATACTTAGTACACGGTTTTTACATGACATGCTTACATTTGATATGTTTAAACGGGACAAAAATACGTTCATTAACATTGATCACGCCGCTCGGTAGTATGTAGTGGTACCATAGGACTTGACAAATCCCGTTCCCGGCTTCCTAGGTTTGTTTGGAAGTAGGGAATGACAAAATCCGATATACATAATTGATAAACCTTTAACTTGTTAAGGGTTTATCCGACAGTCTCAAGGCTTGAATGTATGCGATAAACATTACTGCATAGATGTTTGTATCAATAAAGCATTGATTTTGCAAAACATAACTTTTGATTTAAACTACGGTTCATTCAAAGACATTGTTTTGTACATGACATTTGGTTTCATATGACATTTGATTATACATTGACATATACATGTGGTTTGAGTAAATACTTTTTATTCACCATACAAGACATAGTTGTTACTTGACATTTGCTATACAAGACATGATTTACACATGATATTGAGACATTAAACATTGTTATACATGAACATTTGACATTAGTTTAAACAAGACATTTTGGTGGTTATTTGGTAAGTGATTTATATAACGAGACGTGTGTAATATGATAAAAGCATGGTGGATACGCCACTGGTACTTCCTATATATAAGTGTTTTTATGATATTACATATCGTAGCGTTATCTAAACCACTTCGACAAAGACAAAGACAAAGACATGAAACATTTTATACAAAGACAAGACAAGATATTGTTTTACAAGTAGCATGTTTTATACAAATTCATTTTTACTTGGTTATTCACTTAACCATACAACTTTCTTTTATATCATCTGATTTTCTTATCGATTTTCGTATGATTTATAAAAGAAAACATTTTTATAAGGTTCATGACTACTTTTTGTTAAACATTTCTTTTAACTTACAAGTCATGAATCCTGCATCAACAAAACCTGTGTATCTCACATGCATTTTTATGCTGACGTACCTATTTTTCACATGTGTTTCCGGTGCTAATGTTTGATAAGGATCGTGATACACTTAGGCGGACTCGGGCCTTAGTGACTTAAAAGAAGCAAGAATAGTTTAACTTATGTTGTGTTTTCCTTAATTTCCAAGACAATGTAATCAAGTTAATAAATAAAACTAAACTTTAAATTCCATGGTTGTGAAACAATAATTCTGTCGCTCCACTCCCCGACGTTTCCGCCGCGGTTTGTTGTTTTACGCGGTTGGGGTGTGACAGAAGAGTTGGTATCAGAGCTCATGGTTATAGGGAATTAGGTTATTAGTAATGCTTTGACCTAGACTATAACCTTTCTAGGACCCTAACACAAGTTATCTTGTGTTTAGATCTTAAAACAATAAATGTCACCTATCTTTAGGTGATTACCAAAACGAGAACACAAATTTCCAAAACGATTTTGAAATCAATCATCCATTATTGAATGATTCTTTTGGCCTTGTGCCATCCAAGTTTTCAAAATATCGTCAAATTTTGGGTCTAAATAATGTGAACACGTGCAATCTGGAAGGGTGGATGCCTGTATCTCGAGTTTTCTGTCTAGGCTAGAGTGTTCGTACAAATCCACATAATCGGACCAGTCACTCTTACCTGGGAACTCTTGGGGTGAGAGTCCACTTATAGGCTAAAGCATGTCTTCGCGATACATTATTATGACCCATTTACTTTGATTAGTCACTGTGTGTCGTTTGTTTGTTTTGAGTTAACGAACGAATGACTACCATCCTTACTTTCTGTCGATATTTGTAACATCTCATTTTTACCCAATGACATCTCATTTTTCATCATATCATCTCACTCGTTTTCTCTCATGTTTTCCTCTTTTAGAATGCCTCCTCGACGAGACGTACAACAACCTAATGCCGAACTGGCAGCTATCATAGCACAGCAAATGGCTACTGCACTCCCAAATCTCATCGCTCAAATTAACCAAGCCAACAACAACAATAACAATAATGCACCTGCTCCGTGCAACTTTAAACAATTTAATTCGGCTAAACCGCTCAAGTTTAGTGGTTCTGAAGGAGCAACTGGGCTCCTATAGTGGTTTGAGAGTATTGAGAGTACTTTTCGCCATGTTCAGTATCTTGATATTCATAAAGTCGAGTTCGCTTCTAGCGTATTTCAAAAGAGGGCTCTTACTTGGTGGAATGGAGTAATGAGAGATCGTGGTGCTGATGTTGCTTTAGCTCAGACCTGGGCAGAGCTTAGGGCTCTAATGATGAGGGAATTCTATCCTCGCCACGAACTCAGGGCTTTGGAAAGAGATTTTGATGATTTGAAACAAGACAGTGGTGAACACCGTGCTTATACCGACAAATATGAGGAGTTGAGTTTACTATGTCCCACAATGGTTACCCCGCTGAATAAAGCCATTGAAAGGTATGTCGATGGTCTGCCTGACCCTGTGCAAGATATCATTACTGGTAGCAACCCTACCATTGTTCGTCAGGCCATCGAGTTGGCTGCAACCTTGACTGAGTCTTAGATCAGGAAAGGTAAACTCCACAAAAAGGGTGACAAGAAACCGTCTGATGAGAACGAGAAACAGAAGGGTAAGAAAGTTGAGTCTTCGAGGAAGTCTAGGAAGCGCAAGGCTTCCAAGAATTTTGCTGTTATAGCACAAGCAAATCAAGCTGCTCCTCATCAACCCGCACAACCACCTGCCAAGAAACAATATGCTGGCAATGCACCTTTGTGCAACAGATGTAACAGTCACCATCAACCACATGTTCAGTGCCGTATTTGTACCAACTGTGGGAAATCTGGTCATCTCGCTAACACATGTCGTTTTGCACCTACACAGAACTAAGCAGCTCAAAACCCTGCACAACAGCCTGCTCAACAACTAGCACAAGCTGCATGACCTCACTACCCGCCTGGTTCTTGCTACAATTGTGGGAATCTGACCCACTACAGAAATCAATGCCCGAGGTTAGCCAATGCAAATCAGGCGTAGGCTCATGGATGAGTCTTCAACATGAATTCTAACGAGGCGCGTGCAGACAACGAGGTGGTGAACGGTACGTTCTTAGTTAACGATCAACCTGCTTCTGTTCTTTTTTATTCGGGTGCCGATAAGAGTTTTGTGTCATTATCTTTCGAAACTTTGCTTTCCATGACTAGAACAAAACTAGGAAAGCCTTTGACAGTAGAAGTAGCTAGTGGTGAACTAGTTGTACTCGATTCTGTTCTTCGAAATTGCCAGTTGAACCTTAATAACCATCTTTTTTCTATCGACCTCACGCCAATGCAACTTGGAAGCTTTGATGTTATAATAGGAATGGATTGGTTAGCCAAGTACCATGCAGAGGTGGTTTGTTTTGAGAAAATTGTTCGTGTGCCACTTTCAACTGGTGAGTCTTAGAGGTTCGTGGTGAGAAACCTGCTACTAGTCTTAAACTCATGACGTGTATTCAAGCTCAAAAGTACCTACGAAAGAACTATGTGGCATTCTTGGCACATGTCGTAGAGGAAAAAGGCAAAGGTAAGACTATTCAAGATATCCCTGTTGTTCGGGATTATCCTGAGGTATTTCCTAAAGAATTACCTGGTTTTCCCCTAGCACGCCAAGATGAGTTCCGTATCGTCTTGCACCGTCTGAGATGTAAGAATTATCTAAACAACTTTAGGAGCTTTCTGACAAAGGATTTATCTATCCGAGCTTTTCACCGTGGGGTGCTCCCATTTTATTTGTGAAGAAGAAAGATGGATCTTTCAGGATGTGTATCGATTATCGTGAGCTCAACAAACTCACAATCAAGAATCGACATCCCACACCTCATATTGATGATCTCTTTGATCTGTTACAGGGTGCTACTTGCTTTTCAAAGATTGATCTATGTTCTGGATATCATCAGCTTCGTGTACTCGAGGAAGATATTCCCAAGACAGCTTTTCACATGAGATATGGTCATTACGAGTTTACTTTTATGCCCTTCGGTTTAATTAATGCTCCTGCTATTTTCATGGACTTGATGAATAGGGTTTGTAAGCCTTATTTGGACAAGTTCATCATTGTTTTCATTGATGACATTCTGATTTATTCTAAGACACGAGCCGATCATGAACAACATCTCCGTCTTACAATGGAACTTCTGAAGAAAGAACAACTTTTCGCCAAGTTCTCCAAGTGCGAATTTTGGCTTAAGGAAGTTCAATTTTTGGGACACATCGTCAACGAACAAGGTATTCATGTAGATCTCGCCAAAATCAGTGCGATTAAGGATTGGGATACACCTACTACTCCTATTGAGGTTCGTTCTTTTCTTGGTCTCGCTGGTTATTACCGCCGTTTTATTGAAAACTTCTCCAAGATTGCGATTCCTCTCACTGCATTAACTCAGAAGAATAAACCTTTTGAGTGGGGATCCAAACAGGAAGAAGCCTTTTAGACCCTGAAATAGAAAATTTGTAATGCACCTATCTTATCCTTACCTGAGGGCAACGACGATTTTGTCGTATATTGTGATGCATCCAACTTGGGCCTTGGCTGCGTTCTCATGAAAAGGAACAAAATCATAGCCTACGCATCAAGACATTTGAAGATACAAGAGAAAAACTACACGACTCATGATCTTGAGTTAGGTGCAGTAGTATTTGCTCTCAAAATCTGGAGACACTACCTTTACGGTACAAAATGTGTAGTGTTTACTGACCATAAAAGTCTCCAGCATATTTTCAATCAGAAAGAACTAAACATGAGGCAACGACGTTGGGTTGAACTTCTAAACGACTACGATTGCGAAATTCGCTACCATCCTGGTAAGGCGAATGTTGTGGCTGACACATTGAGTCGTAAAGAGCGTGTCAAGCTTCACTGTGTACAAGTTCGATCTGATATTCAAACCCTCATTTCTCAGGGTCAACATACTTGTGTTACACAAGACTTGATGGGTAAGGAGTTACCATATCATATTAAGCCTGATCTTGAACTGAAGGATAATGGGTTGTATTATTTCATGGACCGTTTGTGGGTCCCAAGTCAAGACAATCTCCGCACTTTGTTAATGGATGAAGCTCATAAGTCTCGTTATTCAATTCATCGTGGTGCAGACAAAATGTATAAGGATCTTCGAACCCAGTACTGGTGGCCGGGTATGAAGAAAGACATTTCCTTGTACGTATCCAAATGCCTTACATGTCTCAAGGTTAAGGCTGAACATCAACATCCCTCTGGATTATTGGAGCAACCAGAGATACCAGTTTGGAAATGGGAAAACATTGTTATGGATCTCATTACCAAGCTGCCACACACTAAGAAAGGTCATGATGCTATTTGGGTAGTTGTTGATCGTCTTACAAAGTCAGCACATTTCTTGCCGATCCGTGAGGATCTATCTGCTGACAAACTTGCAAAAATCTATGTGGATGAGATTGTATCCAGACATGGTGTTCCTTTGAACATTATATCTGACAGAGATGCCCGATTCTCGTCTCACTTCTGGAGAACCATGCAATCTGCCATGGGAACCCAACTTAATTTGAGCCCAGCTTATCATCCGCAAACGGATGGTCAATCTGAAAGAACAATCCAGACACTGGAGGATATGCTTAGAGCTTGTGTGATCGATTTTTGTGGTAGTTGGGATTCGTATCTACCGTTGATTGAATTCTCCTACAACAATAGTTATCACTCCAGCATCAACATGGCTCTTTTCTAAGCTTTATATGGTCGAAAATGTCGTTCACCGGTCTGCTGGAATGAGATAGGTGAAGCTCAGCTTACTGGACCTGAACTCATTCTCGGGACTACAGATAAGATCAAGAAAGTTCGTGATAATCTTCAGACAGCTAGAAGCCGTCAAAAGAGTTACGCGGATAGATGACGCAAGCCCTTGGAATTTCAAGTCGGTGATCAAGTCCTACTCAAGGTATCCCCTTGGAAAGGTGTAATCAGATTTGGAAAGAAAGGAAAACTTGCACCAAGATATGTTGGAGCATTCAAGATCGTTGAAAGAATCGGAAAAGTAGCCTACAAACTTGAGCTACCTCCTGAACTTGGAAATGTTCATCTAACCTTCCACGTGTCCAATCTTAAAAAGTGTTTAGCAGATGAAAACCTCCACATACCACTTGATGAAATTCGTGTTGATGACACGATGCATTTTGTCGAGAAGCCTGTGGAAATAATGGACCGTGAAGTTAAAAAGCTCAAAAGCAAGCGCATACCAATTGTTAAAGTTCGCTGGGAATCTAAACGTGGTCCAGAATTTACTTGGGAACGTGAAGATCAAATGAAGGCGAAATATCCACATCTATTCTCACAAGTTTCCTCTAAATAAATTTCAGGATGAAATTTCCTAAAGTAGGGGAGACTGTGACATCTGTGCTTGTGTAATCATTGTATAAACTTTGAACAGTTCAATTATCAATAAAACAATGTGTTTTGACCCCAATATTTGTTTATTTATGTTTGACATTTTGCACGTTTTGATTTTGTTCAATTTTAAACTCTAAATCGCTTTCTAGAAAATTATAGGCAAACTGATGCGTAAACGTAATCAGTTTAACGCGACAAACACTTTGGGACAGTGACATAAGCTCAACATACCTTAAATAACCTTTACATAACTTAGAAATAAGTTTTAAAGGGTTTGGTATGGCAAAAACAAGTTTATTCGATGACAGGGACTATTTGTGTAAAACTGCGAAAGTCTGTCGATTCGTATAGTAACGTACACTCCGGAACATGATCATAAGCTAAACATACCATAAATATCCTTTACATAACTTAGAAATAAGCTTTGAGGGGTTCGGCATGCGAAAATGCGCTAATTTGATCAATAGGGACTAAAAGCGTCAAAAAGTGCATAAGTTTGTATTTACGCGCCTATCTTACGTTCTGAACACATCCGGACATCCAAAAATTTTTGTAATCATTAAAATATTTTATTTTAGTAATAGGAATGCAAAAATACCATTCGTCGCGCAATTTGGATCGTTTTCGCGTCCGTTCACGTTTCATCCTAATTAACCAAATAACATAACCATACGATCAAACGAACCGACATCCATGATATTTTAAAGCATATTTCAAGTCCCCTATACTTTGACATCATTACAGAGCCTTGAAAATGGGTTAACGGGGCTTAAACGTGTCGAAAATCAACTTTATAGCATGCAGGGGCCGGTTCTGCCAAACTTTAAAACTTCTGGACAACAAGTCCTCGCTGGGCGCGAAGACTGAGGTTGTATCCTTCGCGGCCCACGACAGCTGGAGCTGGGCAGATTCTTTGAATCTTCAAAACAACATGTTTCCCTTGGTTTTAATCCTAGTTTTTCAATACCTTGAGCTGGTTTTAAGTGTTCCCCAAGCCCCCAAATCAGTGTGTAACATGCGTAGGGCTAGGATCATGCTTTGATTAACTCACAAAAACATGGCAATGATCAAATGGAGCTTGATTTCCTATAAATACCCAAGAAATTTCTCATTCCAACTTGCTCATTCCTCATTTCTTTCACCTTGGATCTGATTGAAGCTATCCCACTTAGTTGAAGGCTTCATACTTTAGTTTTCTTTGATCTTTTTCCAAGCTTGGACCTCTTGTAAGTTTCTTTCATGCTTGGTTATGTATTTCAAGCAATAAAAGTCAAACAGTGTTTGACTTTCTGCTTTGACCATGAATTGGTCAAGACGAAGTTCATTTGAACTTTGCAACGTGAGCGTAATCATGATGGTTATAGTCCCTTGTGACTATACCTACTGATTACCACGTTGATTAGTCGAAGTGACGAGTCAAAGTTTCGGTCAAAATGCACGTTTATGTGCATTTTACGATGAAACTATTTTTGGGTATCAAAACACTTTGTTTTGATATCAAATCAGTTTTCTAACTTAGTTAAACATGTTTTAACATGTTTAACTCTTCACTTTTAGTCTAGTGCTTATATAGGGTCGTAAGTCAAGCGGTCTAAATAACCGCTTAGAATTTCAAACCCGACCCGTTTGGTCGATCATTAGGATCCGACCAAACATATTTTGTGGCCATAGTTGTATAGAGAATAACTGTTGGGATTGAACCCTACCAAAGGAACAGTTGATTAAAGCCAAAACCGGATCAGAGCAGTGGATCCAGAATAAGCAGATGTTATGTATTCATTCTCTCCCCTTGAAAATGGCTAAACAACTGATGACCTCTATCTACTGCTCGTCTACAACATCTGCCCTTTAACAACTGCTGATGATTAAAGAACTGTTGAAGACTAACACTGATGTTCAACCTACTGTTCTGGGTCAAGCACTGCTGAAGACATAAGGTACTGCTGGAGTCATAACACTGGAATGGGACGCAGTAGTTTGTTTATTCTTTGTATTGTAATGTAATCAGTAGTTAGTCAGCAGTAGTTGTATTAGGTCAGTAGTTACAGGTTGTTAGGAGGTTAGATGTCACTTTCATGGTGACCTCAGCCAAGATGCTTCAGTGGTTTGCTCGTGCCTATAAATAGAACAGTACCCTGTACTGTTCTATTAGGTCTTTTCACCACTTGTCTTCCTGCACGAACAATTCACTGTGAGCTCAGGCTGAGGGGGAGTTTGTAATACATACATGAAAGTTGTAATTGAAGTTTGAAATAAATTCAATCATTCGGTTCAATGTTAAATCATGTGTGTTGAAAGCATTTCTCCTATTTGATTGTGTGTGAAAGTTTGTTTCCATTTAGTTTCCACTGCAATTACTTATTCATCTTCATTAATTCTCAAACAAAACACAATAAAAAAGAGACTCAGATCCTAACAATTGGTATCAGAGCTCGGACAGTCAAATTTGATCTAACAATCATTTTGATGTAAATAGTTCAGCTCACAATCGTTGATTCTGATAGTTGTTCGTTTTGTTGAAAAACAGAGTTGAAACGAAATGAATACAACATCTGGGAGAGAAGGATGGGTCACATCCTTGCTCAACAGAATACCGGATGTTGGAGATCGGTTGTCTTTGGACCACATGTTCCAATGGTGCCGAGTGCTGAGGATTCAAAGAAGTTCGAACCTAAGAAACCTGAAAACTATACTGAAACTGATTTTTAAAAAATTCAAACTGGATGCCAAAGCATTTAGCATCATTGCATCTGCACTACCAAATGAAATTTATGCTGGGCTGTTACACTATAACAGTGCCAAGGAATTATGGGATGCACTTAAGGAACAATTTGGGGGGACTGAAGAAGTAATTAAAAATAACAGGGAAATTCTGAATCAGCAGTATGAAACCTTTTGTCACATTAAGGGTGAATCATTAACACAACAGTTTGAGCGATTCAGTTGTCTCATTAGTGAGCTAAGACTTGTTAAAGTTGAATTTGCTAAATCTACACAAAATAGCAGGTTTCTTAGATCACTGCCTGAAAAATGGGATACAATTGATTTTGTAACTAGAAACTCTATTGAGTTCAAAGATCTGACACTGACCCAACTTCATGGTAGACTCCTGACCTATGAAAGGGATTTAAACCAGAAAAAGAAGTTGCAAGAGTCTGGTAAAGTTACAGATGACTACTCATTTGGCAGCACAGCTCTTTTGGGTCAGGAAGAATCTGGTAGTAGCAGTAAGGATGAGAGTTATGATCATTACATTGACATAACTGCTGGTGGAGCCTTTAATAACTCTGATCCTCACTCTTGAAATTATGCCTTTACAGCAAATTGTGAAAACCAGATGTCAGACAACTTGTGCTTTGAACTCAATGATTTACAGCATTTTGATCCAGTTGATTTAGAGGAAATGGACATTTTGCACCAACTTGCTTTGCTAAGTGTCAGAACAAGCAAGTTCTACAAAAGGACAGGGTGAAAATTCCCAGGGTTGCATGGGAATTTAAAAGTAGGGTTGGATAAGTCAAAAATCAAATGCTACAAGTGCAACAGGCTAGGTCACTTTGCTAGGGAATGTAGGAGTCAAACCAATGGACCTATTATCACTCACCCTAGTCCAAGACCACAAAATAGTCAAAGCGCTGTGCAGTATTCCCATTATACCCCTGCTGCCCATGTAAACACTGCTCATTATGCACACCCTGTTCCTATGCATTATGTTCAAACCACTGTCCCACAAATTCAGTATGTAAAAGCTCATGTCCCTCAGGTTCAAGTGCAACCAGTTGCACCACAACAAGCTGCACCACCAGCGGTGGTTCAACCAGATCAGCAAAGCTTTTTCACCCAAGGCTTTGTTGACTGGAGCAGTTTACCTGATGAGCTAGGTGATGAAAATTTTGCACTCTATGCTAATACTGATGCTACTAATGGTGAATTTTGTTTTATGGCATTAGAGTCAAATACCAGAAGAGCTGGATGATGAAGAAGGACAGCTAAGTGCTGAAATAGTGGATGAAGTTGCTGAAGCAGTGGTTACTGCTGTTGCTGGTGAAATACTGCTGGGAGAAAATTCAGAACCCCTGATAGAACCAATGTCTGACCCCTGGTCTGAAGAAGAAGAGAAGAAACATGGTGAGAAGGAAGAGAAGGTGACTGATGAAAAAGAGCATACTTGTGACTGTGCCATGAAGGCTGCAGCTAAGGTATCATCTCAGGTTCTTGTAAATCTGTGTTCAGACAAATGCATCATAGCATTTGCTAACATTAAAGAGGTGAATGAAAATCTTAGGGATGGAGTGTTAAATGATGAAGTCAAATTTGAGAAGTCTTTAAAAGAACTTAAAAACAAATTGGCTGAAAAAGATTAAGAAATCTGCAGTCTAAAAGAGGAACATAGCATTACCAAAAACCAACTCCAAACAATGGTAGAAAAATATCATGTTTGCAAAAAGGAGTTGGAATCCACCCAAATCACTTGTGAAAAATGGGTGGAATCCTGCAAAGGTTTTGAGATAATGCTTGAGAAACAGCTTGAAAGCAATGTGAAATTTGGCATTGGATTTAGAAAAAATGATCAAGTTGAAAACAATGCTGCAAATCAAGCTGGTTCAGTTGAAATCATTCCAACAAACAAGAATGGCCAAGAAGTTAAGATAACTGACAAACTTGGTAGTAAAATCACTTTGGAAAGATCTGTGGGGTCCTCAACTTTTGAGGAAATTGAAAAGTACCAATTTAAACCCACATGGTCTGATGAGTGTGACATTCTTAAAAATTTTAAACCCATGGACTTCACAACCACTGATGGTGTAAAAGCTCCTAAAGCAAAGGTCATTCCTCTCAAAGACATCCCAACAGTGGTTCAAAACTCTATTGCTAAGGAGTCTGAGAAGAAGAAAAGAAGAGAAAAAGTTAAAAACCTGTTTTGTGATTTCTGTGAAAAGAAGAATCATCTAACAAAAGACTGTTTTCATCTAAAAGCATACGATATCAACAAAACAAGTGTTATTGTACCTACTGAGAGCTGCACCATCTGTGGTAAATCAAACCACAAAACTCAGGAATGTGTGTATCTCAAATCCTTTGATGTAAAAAAGAATGAGTACACTGCAAAAAAACATTCTTGAGTTCATCAAATCCATCTGTCAAATTCACCAAGAATCAACCACTGTTTGTGCCAGTTCAAACAGTTGTTACAAAATGATGTGCGTGAAGTGTGTTAAGGTTTTAATGTTTATTTTAATCCCTTTTACACTTTCTTTAGCCAAGTTTTAAATTTATAAAACACGATATTTACTAACACTAAACACACATATGGGCAAGTGCACCCATCGTGAGCGTAGTATAGTGTTGGTAAGATACCGAGGTCGTCCAAGGACACAAGAGCTTTTAGTACAGGTTTATCCTCAACGTCTAATCAAATCAAAAGGTTAGAAAAAGGTTTTAAACTAGAAAAATAAAAACTAACTAAAATGCTGAAAATAAAATAAAAATAAAAACAGATAGACAAGATGAATCACTTGGTTCCGACTCGTGTATAGTGTAACCTTTGATTATTTCCGCACTTTTGCACTTTTTAAGAGATTATCTTAGTTATTGTAGTAGGCCCCTCTTTTAAAGGCGACGTTACCCTCAACCAAGTAGTTTGAGTCAGCAAGGATACAATCCTAAAGGGTCGGATTATTGAAAGATAATTAATTAAGTTATTAATGCATATTATGGTAGGCCCCTCTTTTGAATGTGACGTTACCCTCGGCTAAGTAGTCTGAGTCAGCAGGGATACAGTCCTAAGTAGCCGGATTAAAGTATTAATAGTAGCTTACATATGAGGGGATCAAAGAGTTTGGACCCCCGCCATCCAATACCGTTAAGTATTGAAGGAGGTCCTACTAAATTTGACCCAGGTCCTTGCAGGATCTATACACTGAACAAGGCAAGACTTTTACCAAACCATTCCCTTAACCCCCGACCAGGTAGCCAACATACCTCCATATACCGTGGAGATATGAATGGTGAAAATCTTTTATTTTATATAGACAGTAAAATAATGCCAAGACACCACGGACAAACGATAAGGAAAAATCACCTTCAACATAAGAAACTAGTTATTAAAGTCATTAATACATAACCAAGTAAAAAGTGCGAAAAGATTAAAAATAAAAAGTATTACACTAGACACTTTGTCTTCACCAAGTGATGTAAGAGACTTAGGCAAACATGGCCTTGATTGTCAAGAACTCTTACGATCAATCTTGGCTCCCGAGATGACTCACACACTCTATGATGGACAATGGATGATGGTGGTGGATGATGGTGTTATGGTGGTGGTGGGTGGTGGGTGAAGTGTGAGAGAGGTGGTGTGCCAAGGGATGGTTTGAGCTTGAGCCAAGCACTCCTATTTATATGCTGAACAGAAGCTCGGGCACGGCCCCGTGTCCAGTGGGCACGGCCCCGTGTCCACATCCTTCTCTGTCTTCATTAATTGCTCTTGTCTGTATTAGTTGACCACGGCCCCGTGTCCACTGGGCACGACCCCGTGTGCAGAACCATATATGTACTATCAAGATTTGCCTGGATTCTGCGAATCTTATAGTTGACCACGGCCCCGTGTCCGCTGAGCACGACCCCGTGGTGGGCGATGGAAGCTTCTACAACTTTGTCTTTTATGCTGACACTTGGGCACGCCCCCGTGCTCATTGAGCACGGGGCGTATTCAGCCTTCTGTTCTCTTGTTTTGCTTGGGAAGATGCTGTCGTGGGGTCAGGCATGTCACGTTTGTTCCTTTTCTTGTATTTATGTTAGATTTAGCTGCCTTTTTGCTTCTTTTGTTAATTTGAGCTCATTTAATCCTGAAAATACAAAAGGAAGACAAAAGCACACTTTTTCCTACATTATTACAAAAAAGGGTTAGTTTTATGCCACAATTGATGTAATTTATATGTTGCATTTTACACACATCAAATACCCCCACACTTGAATCTTTGCTTGTCCTCAAGCAAAACTCTTTATTATGTGGCTTACACACCCAAATGGAATAGGTAGAAGAGAAGGTTTGGGCTTGTCTTGAGTGTCGGGAATCCAAGATCTTTATTGAGTTTTATTTTTATATTATTTACAATCCTATTCGTTATGATTTATTTAGAACGTTTCATAAGAGAAATTACTTATTTGGGCATAACATGCCTCTTTAAAATTTTATTTATATACAAGTTCACATACCTCACGGGGAATCACTCAACACTTGGCCGAAGATGTATTTTTGTGAGACACTCGAGACCGGCATGGAACTTACTTCTACCATATGGTTGCCAAGCAATCAATCCTCCTCCTTTTTAACTATACACCTTAGTAAATATCAAGAGGACTTGGGGAAGGGTTAGGCTTGGGCTAAAGGTAGGTGGTTTTGGTTAGTGGTTAGTAAAAAGGGCTAAAAGCGTAAAAAGCGCTGGTTATCGTGAACCTTTTTCTCTTTTTTTTTTTTACATTTATTTAAACTAAGCATATTCAAACAAGATTTTTGAGTAACTTGTTTGGTTATTGCTAAATCTTTTTTTTTTTTTTTTTTTTGCCACAAGATAACCGAGCTTTTTACTAAAACAAAAGGGGTTTGAAAAGAAAAAGGTTTTGGTGGGTAAACGGTGTTTGTTTTGTGGGTTTTGAAACGAAAAGGTTTAGGCTCAAAGGGGTTAACTAGGGGGATTTTGGGTAGGTGATAAAGAAAATGAAAAATAATGGTGTTGAAAGGAAAATGGGTTAGTCCTAATGCCTCTATCATTTACTTACTCGGGTTTAAGTTGGTAAGGACCGGGAATGTATCGTCGTGGCAAGTTCTAGACTTGTAAGAACCAAGCGGCTATTCACACAAGAAACGAAAGATGAGCATTTAATCTAAAGATGTATATTTGTATGCTCAATAAAGGCTCAAAACTCACTTTTTGTGGGAATGGGTTTATAATGTGATCAAGTATATATAATCAAATTTTAACTAGATTTGTCATGTCGTTTCATAATTTTCTTATGTTGGTTCTTTTTATCACGACGCGGTCGGTTGTAAATTTGTAAAAATATAACCTTTTTAGAACTTGTTATTCCCAAATTAAACCAAGACAAGTAAAAAAATGAAAATTTTTGAAAAAAATTGGGGTGATTAGCGGTTCCAATAGAGTTTTGTGTAAGGCTTGTTTTTAGGACTTGCAAGATTCAAGGTTTTAGCATCTCCCCATACTTAAATTACACATTGTCCTCAATGTATCCCAAAAATAAGTTTTTAGGTTGATTAAAATGTGTAAAAGTGGGTTAAAAACAAGATTTTATGTTACTGGGTAGCTGAACACGGGGTGGTGTTGGCTGAGCACGGCCCCGTGGTCAGACTGCCAGTATCAAATTTAAACAGAAGGCTAAACATGGCCCCGTGTCCAGTTACCTGAACTGGGCATTTTCTGCAGAACCTCGGGCAGGGGGCGTGTTGGGGTGAGCACGGCCCCGTGCTGAACTTGCTTTAATGAAGAAAAATCATTGGGAGGCTCTGTTTTGTGCATGGGGTGTGGGTTCAAGTTTCCCTTAGTAACCTCCATCACCCCGAGTGTGTTTTATTCCTGAAAATTAAAACTAAACTAGAAAACGTAAAAGTTAATCTAAACTAAAACTACGGATAGTTCCGCGGAATGCCTCCGTGGTGCGCCACGTTTATAAGGGTCCTTGGCTAGACCCACCTTATCAGGTGGTTCTGGCTCATCTTCAATTAGGGGGTCATCATTGCCGAATGGATATTTCATTGATCGCTCAAGGTCGACACTTTTTTTGAATGACCCTAATTGAATAGGTAGATTCTTGCGCTTTCGGTTTTTCAAAGCTTCGTGGGTTTTTACAAAGGGTCATCCCAACACTAGAGGAGCGTCATCAAGGATGACAAAGTCGGTTGGGATTACCATTTGATTTGTTTGAACCAAGACATCCTCAACTACACCGATTGATTTTATTACTTTCCGATTGGATAGAAAAATGGGTATTTGAAGTGGAGAAAAATCACCAATACTTAATTTTTCGAAAATGTAGTTTGGCATTATATTAACACAAAGATCTTTATCAATTGTAATATTACTAATAAAGGAATTTTGAAAAAAACATGGAACCGGTGTAATGTTAATTTCAAATGGATCTTCTTTTATTAGCGAGGTTTGATCATTAGTTAACTTAATGCTTACCGTTTCGTCAATTTTAGTGTTAGTGTTTAACTCTTTTAAAAACTTAGCATGAGTGGGAACTAAACAATGATTTTCGAAAGAAGGTGACAAGAGATTAATTTCTTCAAAATTAGACTCTTCTTGAATTTTAACATTAACAGACTCACCTTTTTCGTTGTTTAACTCATGTGTCGTTTTTTCACTTATTTGTTCTTCCATTTTTACACTTTCAACTATCTCTTCTTTATTTAATTCTTCTCTTGCGCGGGACTCCTCTTCCCTTGCGCGAGATTCTTTTATATAGCGCTCGATAACTTTAAGGTGTTCTAATATCCTATCGGTCACTTCGGTTATAGAAAAAGGATCGGGATTTTCAAAGCTTGAATCCGGTTGTTCGATCCTTTGTTCCTCATAATACCCATATGAAGTAGATGGTTCACACCATTGTTCTTCATTGTAAGCATATGATGGATAAGGGTCGTAATTTTGTTCTTCATAATACTCATATGAGGTGGGTTGTTCACGCCATGGTTCCTCATAATAAGCATATGAGGTGGTGGCTCATATCTTGGTTCCTCAAAGTATGAGTAAGAAGGCTCATACCTTGGTTAATCAAAATACGAGTATGAGGGAGAAGGTTCATACCTTTGGTCTTCATAGGATGTGTATGAAGTTGATGGCTCGTACCTGGGCTCCTCATAGTAGGTGTATGAAGTGGACGGTTGATATAAGTTACAATATTGAACCGAGTGCGGGTCACCACAATTAGTGCAATAGTTACTCCTATAATCATCCTCCTCATAGGTGTAGTTGTAACCTCCTGAGTATTGATCCATAAGAATCACTCAGCAGACCACAACCAAGTCTCGAGATCAGGAAACAAAAATAAAAATGGAAACAGAGGCTGGACACGTCCCCGTGTTCAGTGGACACGGCCCCGTGTACAGAATCTGTATCTGGGCGTTTTAATTAAAGTTACTGATTTCGTTGAGCACGGGGCGTGTTCAGCGAGCACGGCCCGTGTTCAAGCTACTGTATCTAGGTGTTTTATGAAAATTATGCAGCACGGCCCCGTGTTCAGCGAGCACGACCCGTGTTCAGCGAGCACGACCCGTGTTCAGGTTACTGTAAATGCAAAACTAAACTAAAATGCAGAAAAATGTGCGCGCGTTTTGAAAAGGTTTTGAAAAACTGATTAGGCCGTCGATTTTAAGCTTTCTTAAAATCCTTGTGTCCCCAGCAACGGCGCCAAAAACTTGATGTGCGTGAAGTGTGTTATGGTTTTAATGTTTATTTTAAGCCCTTTTACACTTTCTTTAGCCAAGTTTTAAATTTATAAAACACGATATTTACTAACACTAAACACACATATGGGCAAGTGCACCCATCGTGAGCGTAGTATAGTGTTGGTAAGATACCGAGGTCGTCCAAGGACACAAGAGCTTTTAGTACCGGTTTATCCTCAACGTCTAATCAAATCAAAAGGTTAGAAAAAGGTTTTAAACTAGAAAAATAAAAACTAACTAAAATGCTGAAAATAAAATAAAAATAAAAACAGATAGACAAGATGAATCACTTGGTTCCGACTCGTGTATAGTGTAACCTTTGATTATTTCCGCACTTTTGCACTTTTTAAGAGATTATCTTAGTTATTGTAGTAGGCCCCTCTTTTGAAGGCGACGTTACCCTCAACCCAGTAGTTTGAGTCAGCAAGGATACAATCCTAAAGGGTTGGATTATTGAAAGATAATTAATTTATTAATGCATATTATGGTAGGCCCCTCTTTTGAAGGTGACGTTACCCTGGGCTAAGTAGTCTGAGTCAGCAGTGATACAGTTCTAAGTAGCCGGATTAAAGTATTAATAGTAGCTTACATATGAGGGGATCAAAGAGTTTGGACCCCTGCCATCCAATACCGTTAAGTATTGAAGGAGGTCCTACTAAATTTGACCCAGGTCCTTGCAGGATCTATACACTGAACAAGGCAAGACTTTTACCAAACCGTTCCCTTAACCCCCGACCAGGTAGCCAACATACCTCCATATAGACCGTGGAGATATGAATGGTGAAAATCTTTTATTTTATATAGATAGTAAAATAATGCCAAGACACCACGGACAAACGATAAGGAAAAATCACCTTCAACATAAGAAACTAGTTATTAAACTCATTAATACATAACCAAGTAAAAAGTGCGAAAAGATTAAAAATAAAAAGTATTACACTAGACATTTTTTCTTCACCAAGTGATGTAAGAGACTTAGGCAAACATGGCCTTGATTGTCAAGAACTCTTACGATCAATCTTGGATCCCGAGACGACTCACACACTCTATGATGGACAATGGATGATGGTGGTGGATGATGGTGTTATGGTGGTGGTGGTGGGTGGTGGGTGAAGTGTGAGAGAGGTGGTGTGCCAAGGGATGGTTTGAGCTTGAGCCAAGCACTCCTATTTATAGGCTGAACAGAAGCTCGGGCACGGCCCCGTGTCCAGTGGGCACGGCCCCGTGTCCACATCCTTCTCTGTCTTCATTAATTGCTATTGTCTGTATTAGTTGACCACGGCCCCGTGTCCGCTGGGCACGACCCCGTGTGCAGAAGCATATCTGCACTATCAAGATTTGCATGGATTCTGCGAATCTTATAGTTGACCACGGCCCCGTGTCCGCTGAGCACGGCCCCGTGTGCAGAAGCATATCTGCACTATCAAGATTTGCATGGATTCTGCGAATCTTATAGTTGACCACGGCCCCGTGTCCGCTGAGCACGGCCCCGTGGTGGGCGATGGAAGCTTCTACAACTTTGTCTTTTATGCTGACACTTGGGCACGCCCCCGTGCTCATTGAGCACGGGGCGTGTTCAGCCTTCTGTTCTCTTGTTTTGCTTGGGAAGATGCTGTCGTGGGGTCGGGCATGTCACGTTTGTTCCTTTTCTTGTATTTATGTTAGATTTAGCTGCCTTTTTGCTTCTTTTGTTAATTTGAGCTCATTTAATCCTGAAAATACAAAAAGAAGACAAAAGCACACTTTTTCCAACATTAGTACTAAAAAAGGGTTAGTTTTATGCCACAATTGATGTAATTTATATGTTGCATTTTACACACATCACAAAACAGCTGAACCAAACCTCTGTTAAAAGAGATGTTCAGGTGACTGATGCACCGCCTGCCAACCAATACCGAAGAGGTAAAGGTCAACCACCATACCAAAGGATCCCACATGTTTATGAGGTTTACAAAAAGCCTTCTAAACCAAGAGTGAACAGGCATCCTTTTGGGTACCAGCAGATTATTAGGCAAGACCCCCAGTAGTGGTTAGAGAAAAACATTCCCAAAAATGTTCAAACCCCTGAGTTAACCACTGTCCATCCACCTGAACATAACACAGACACTGTTGAGGCCCCATCCAAATCCTTAATGGCTTTGGAGACCCTAATGAACTAATCCTTTTACTTCATGTGCAGGGAGCTTCTGCATGCTTAGATAGCCTTTGGTATGTAGATAGTGGAGGCTCCAGGCACATGACAGGATGTAGAGCCCTAGTCAAAGATTTCAAAATTCATGGAGGGGATGAGATATCCTTTGGTAATAATAGTAAAGGGAAGGTAATGGTGTCTGGTACAGTACAGTCTGGAAATGTCAAATTTGAAAATGTCAATCTAATAGACAATCTAAAACTCAACCTCGTGAGTGTCTCACAAATGAGTGATAAGGGCTATGGCTCATTCTTCACAAAGGATTGTTGTAGGATTGTTGGACCAGAAATGGTTAAAAAGATTGAAGAAATAATAAAAAATTGAAAAACTCAACTTGTTGCTCAAAGGAGTGGCAATGTTTATGTAGTTGATATGTCAAAAGAGAGCCCCAGGACTGATGCCTGTCTGTTCTCAGCTGCCTCTAACAAAGAGACAGAATTATGGCACAGGAGATTGGGGAACACAAATCTCAAGACAATCATTGCTTTGTCAAAACAGGGGTTAGTAAGAGGTTTACCTCAAAAACTGTTCACCTGTCCTGAGCATTGTGTTTCCTACTTAAAAGGAAAACAACATAAAAGCTCCTATAAGTCCGTTGAAGAGTCCAAAACAACCAAGTGTTTGCAAATGTTGCACATGGATCTGTTTGGCCCAGTTAAAGTCATGAGTCTCAAAAAGAAAAGATATTGTTTGGTGATTGTAGATGACTTTTCTAGGTTTAAATGGACTTATTTCTTACATTCCAAAGATGAGACTGCAGGCATTTTTCAAGACTTTGTGAAACAGGTTGAAAAGCAATTTGACTTGCCAGTAAAAGTCTTCAGGAGTGACAATGGCACAGAGTTCAGAAATAGGGAGTTGGATGAGTTCTGTGCGTCAAAAGGAATTGTAAGGCAGTACAACATTCCAAGAACACCAGAACAAAATGGGGTTGTTGAAAGAAAGAACAAGACTTTGATTGAGGCTGCCAGAACCATGCTTGCAGATTCAGGTTTGCCATTAACTTTCTAGGCAGAGGCAGTAAACACTGCTTGCTATGTCCAGAACAGAGTTTTAATCAACCCCAGACATCAAAAGACTGCCTATGAACTGCTGTGTAAAATCAAACCACTGATCTCATACTTTAAAGTATTTGGCTGTCCATGCTTTATTTTGAATTTAAAAGACTCAATTTCAAAATTTGCAGCCAAAGTAGACAGTGGATATCATTTGGGATACTCAACCACTGCTAAGGCCTACAAAGTGTTTAAAATGAGGACCAAAACAGTGGAAGAGACTTTGAATGTAAAGTTCAATGAACTTTCTTCAATGAAAATCCCTACAAATCCTGCATAATTGTTTGATCTTGATAAATTTATTTTTGAAAATACTGCTGTCAAGACTAACAGTGCAGGACCATCACAAAGTACCTCATCAGACTCTGGATATGAAATCATCATTCCACAACAAAAGTCTGCATCAAATGGTAGAGCAGCAGATGTTCAAAACAGCTATCAAAGTTCAACCATTGCTACCTCAACAGTTGTTGACCAAAGTAGCCCATCAACCCCTGCTTTCGCATCATCAAACACTGTTGATAAAAGTCCCCAAACAGTAGATAAAAGTCAGCATGTGTCCACACCACTTCCTCCTATTCCACCTCCATTTGAAGCCATTGCTGGATCATCAAAGTCACCAACAGTGGTTAGCTCAGATGATTCACATCTACAGCCCTCACCATTAAATGCCATTATTCCATACAAAGGAGATCTTATCTTCTTGAAGTCTCATCCACCTGATCAAATCATTGGCAACATCAGTGAAGGGGTGCTCACAAGAAGTCAATCCCAAAACATCTGTCTTTTTGCTGGTTTTCTATCTCTCCATCAGCCAGTCAAGTACCAAGAGGCACTGAAAGACAACAGCTGGGTAGAAGCCATGCAAGAGGAGCTCCAACAGTTTAAAAGACAACAAGTTTGGGAGCTTGTACCACTACCAGAGGATGTGAGTCCTATTGGCACAAAGTAGGTCTTCAAAAATAAAACTGATGAAAGGGGCATTGTTGTCAAGAATAAAGCTAGGCTTGTGGTTCAAGGTTAAAGACAGGAAGAGAGCATTGATTATGATGAAACTTTTGCCCCTGTAGCAAGATTGGAAGCAATCAGACTGTTCCTGGCCTTTGCTGTCAACCACAACATAAAGGTGTATCAAATGGATATCAAATGTGCATTCCTCTATGGTAAGATTCAAGAAGAGGTATATGTTTGTCAACCTCCAGGTTTTGAGGATCCATTTTATCCAAATCATGTCTACAAGCTAAATAAAGCTTTGTATGGCCTGAAACAAGCACCTAGAGCCTGGTATGAAACTCTTTCCACCTTTCTTCTCTCTATTGGTTTCACAAGGGGTAAAATAGACAAAACACTGTTTTTAAAATGGAGAGGGAAAGACTTGATGATTGTCCAGATTTATGTGGATGACATCATTTTTGGAAGCACATGTAATAAAATATGTGAAGAGTTCAGACAACTCATGACAGCTGAGTTTGAAAGGAGTGCCATGGGTGAACTCTAGTGTTTCCTTGGTCTCCAAGTGAAACAACTGCAAAATGGTACTTTCATCCATCAAGGCAAATATGTCAAAGAACTTTTAAAGAAATTTGAGATGGATGATTGTAAACCATGTAGTACACCTATTGCAACCACAAAAATAGGCATGTCTGATGAGAAGGATGATTTGGTGGATCAAACACTATATAGAAGCATGATTGGGTCTTTATAGTACGTAACTGCATCTAGGCCAGACATCATGTTTGCAACATGTGTCTATGCAAGATCCCAATCAGCCCCTAGAAAGTCTGACCTCATTGCTGTAAAAAGGATATTCAGATACCTCAAAGGTGCTCCCACACTTGGTATCAGGTATCCAGCTAATGAAAATATCAAGCTTTCAGGTTTCTCAGATAGTGACCTTACTGGATGTAACACAACAAGGAAGTCCACTTCAGGAGGGTGCCAATTTCTAGGTGATTGCTTAGTATCTTTGCAAAGCAAAAAGCAAGCAGTTGTTTCAACATCCACTGCTGAGGTAGAGTATATAGCTGCTGCAAGCTGTACAGCCCAACTGCTTTGGCTTCAAAATCAGTTGCTGGATTTTGGTATCACTGCCCTAAAGACACCACTCATGTTGGACAGTCAGGCAGCAGAAAATATCATCAAAAATCCAGTTTCACATTCAACCACCAAGCACATTGATATCAGACATCACTTTGTGAGGGATTGCTATGAAAAAGGTTTGATTTCTCTGCACCATTTTCCAACTAAAGATCAATTGGCAGATGTGCTAACCAAAACATTAGACACATCCACCTTTGAAAGCTTGATCTCTAGGATTGGCATGCTGAACATGGAATAACAGGCAAAACCCTGTTTTTCTATGAATAAAAGCATTAAAATGTTTTCAGAAAATCAAAAATCCATCCTTAAAAATAGCTAAAAATGAAATTTTCATTAATCCTTAAAAGTCTGCCATAACCACTGTTTTTGTTTCAAACGTCTATTTTGCTAAAAGCTGTCCACTGCTGAAAGTCAACCTCTGTTCTCTCATTTCCTTGGTAATCACTGTTGTTCAAAATCAGTGTTTTATCCACTGATAGGTTATCCACTGATAGTTAAAATCACCCACTGTTCTCATTATAACCGTTGCAACCACTGATCTTGCTATATCAGTGGTTTCCTAAAACAACTGTCTTCCATTATTCATCAGAGGTTGGCACGTGGACAGTACATAGCGGTCAGATCTTTTGTAACCGCTGCCACGTCAGCATTCACTTTTTCCCCAATAAAACACTGATCAAAACCCCCCAAACAGGGTTTTTACTGTCGAATCTAATTCAAAATTTCTTTCTCAAAGCAGTTATCATCCATATCTCTCAAATCAATCCTCATCTTCTTCCTCTCGCACACATACTCAAATCACCGTCTTCATCTTCTCACAAATTCACTCAAATGGCCATAGAAATTCAATACAAAGCTCCTCACAACCACTTGGGTCTATTGATAAAACCAAGTCACACCGAAATTTTTGATTCAGTCATTGATGCTCTTTCATCTTGAAAGTACAAAACTTTGTTGACTGCTGATACTCCGATTTACCTGAAAACCCAGAGAGAATTTTGGAAGAATGGCACACTTGAATCTCAAGATGACATGATCATAGCCATCAATTCCTCGATAAAGGGTATGTCAGTTAAAATCACACCACAAACTCTATCCGAAGTTTTTGAACTGAATGATCTTCAAGGTAAAACTTCTTTTCCTAAAATAGAGTATCAAACAGATTTTATTGAAAGAGGGTATGCTGAGGAAATGAAAAGAGATACTTTGCAAAAAGGCAGTTTTCCTCCTGCCACAAGGTTTTTATTTCATACCCTCTTGATGTGTGTTTCTAATAAGACCACTGCTTTCAACAAAATTCCATTAAAGATCCAATACCTGGGTTATGATATCTTGCATGGGGAAAACTTTAATTACTCCCAGGAGATCTTTGATGACTTGGTCAAAAATGTTTCTAAAAAATCATTTTTACTATTTCCAAGGTTCCTAAGCTTTTATTTTCAAAAGAAATTTGGAAAGGATGATGCTCATGTGCTCATCCAGGGTGAACCCTTACAAATAAATGGCCTTGCACCTGAAACTTTTACAAGGCTATCAAAATCATCTTCCAAAACACAAGCAGAGGCACCTGAGCAGACTTTAGCAGCTTCCACTGCTCCTCAGGCACCTGCTGCTGAGCCCACTGCTCAAGGTGATCACAGCAGCAAAACAACTGCTGTGAAACCCACACCTAAATCCACCAAAATACCAAGACAAAAGAAAACACAAAAGCCCCCCAAACCTAAAACAAAGGCAACTCTGGAAGATGAGATCCCAGAGCAACTGCCAGTGACAATACAAAAGTCACCAGAAACCACTGCTGCTACTTCCTCACAGCAGATGGTAGAAAGATCTCAACCTGAACCTCAAACTCCTCCTGCTTCTTCTAAAAAAGAATAGGTTGTAAGAACTGGGACACCAAATTTTGATGCTCTAGAATCACTTGATTCTATCATCCACAGCCCACTGCCCGGGGCAAATTCGCTTTCTACACCCATACTTACATCTCAAATTCCCCCACAAACAAAACTTTTGTTGGATACACTTGACTTAGCTCAGACACAAACCAGTTCTTCTCAACCATCTATTAATGAGAATATCCCCCAACAAGTGACTGGGTCTGATGTTTCAATCATTGCTAACCCACCAACAACACCTGAGGAGGTTACGCTGCAGGAAATACAAGTATTTCTTGTCAGTAGTTCAAGTGAAGCAGCAACTACAAGTGTTGGATCCATTGATCTAAACTTGGCCAGTTGTTTCATCAATCAGACTTACTTGAAGGCAATTTCCTCTACAGCAACTCTGATATCCGCTGGTGTGTTTGTTCCAACAACTGGTTCCATTAAAAGGATGTCAATTGCTGAGGAAAGAAGTCCCCAGTACCGAGAACAAGGGGCATCATTGGATGACTTTTGGGAAAATTTCCCTAAGGCAACCACATATACAACCATTGTCAGTGGGAAATCAGATGATCCCATTAAGTTGGGTGATGGTTTAATGTACCAAGAATTGACGGATAGAGTTGACAAACTTGATACATCTGTTGTAGAAATCAAAGACATGCTGCAACAGTTGTTAAAAGTACAAAAGGTACCATCCACTGCTGCACCAACTCCAACAGCTGCTCCATCATCTGCTCCTACTCCAAATGAGCTGTGGAGTTTGTTTCAACCTCTGCTACACCAACAAAGAGAATTAGTTGATCAGCAACATGAAATACAAGTTCAAAAGATCAGAAATCTCATGGAAGCAAGGTTCAAAGACACCCAGGCTGATATCAAGGCAATCAAGGCCCATTTGCTGAACACCACTGGCACTGCTCCTCCCTCTATCATCTTTGTGGACAACCCACCACCAGCTGATGCCAAAAAGGGGGAGAAATTAAAGCAGTTGAAAAAGAAGGGATATGAAGATGGTCTGTACATTGCACCAGACAAGTCAAGTATGCTTGCAGACATCCCCTTGCCAGATGGTACTAAAAAGACTAATGTAACCACAAATGCCATTGCTGATGCACAAGCAAGGGTAAAAAGGGATATGGAGGCAAAGGATAAAGCAAGGTTTGAACAGGAGAAGAGAGGTTTTATGGAAATGAATGAGCAGGGTACTTCTGAGCCAAAGGATGAAGAAAATCCTGAGCAAAAAAGAAAGAAGCCCACTAGAAAAGTGAGGCAACCCAAAACCACACCATCCAGATCCACAAAACATGCTCCCAAACCTCCTAAAAGCTCCACACATCAATCTCCCAAGCCAACAGATGTTAAAACTCCTGTTGTATCAACAACTGTTGGTACTTCAGTGGTTTCAACAGCTGTTACCCAAACAAATGCCACCACTTCAACACACACTACAACCACTACCTCACCAAAAATACCATCACCACCAAAAATCACCTCACCACTAAAAACAACTTCATCACCACCATCACCTCCTGCTAAAAAGCAGAAGACTTCAGATGACACATCATCTGTTGTAATGACAACAGTGGTTGAAACACCAGTTGTTTCAACAACTGTTAGTCAGCAGCCTACCACTCAAATCACCACCACTCAATCCATCCAAACACCACCAACCTCTCCTAAACCCAAAAGGAGAAGGGTAACCAATGTTGTCCTTGATGATGACACTTCACCACCACAAACAACCACACAACCGTACCTATTCCAAACCCTGTGCCACTCTCTTCAGCACAAGTCTCAAATCCAAACACTACTATTGTTCCTGCAGGTGTCCAATATCCATTAGATCTTCCAGCGGTTAGAGAGGAGATCAAATCCTTCTACTCTGAAGATGACCCTGCCAAAAGGAACTTACCATCTGTTCAAGGATATCCAAGGCCTAATAATATTCAAGAATACTTGAAGGTCAAAGCTCAACAAGCAGAGGATATCTCCAAAAGGAATACAGAAGGAAAGTCTTACAGAGAAATTCAAAGATACTACCAATATCTGCTGACCCAAGTCAAAACTTTGGAGCAGTTTTCAAAAAATCTTTGTCAGCAACTTTCAGAAAGAGCAGATGAAACCTTGAGAAAAGATTATCTTGATAACATCATGGCTTACAAGAAATACAAGGGAGAAAGGTACATGTACAAAGAATGGACCATTCAGGAGCTTGAAAGTGAAACAGCCAGAATTCAGGATATAATCAAAAACAAGGTGAAGCAGACTCCTCCTATCTAGGCAAAGTTTAAAAAGAATGTACCAGAAAGGACTCTGCAGCTGAAGAGAATGAAAGAAGAGCTGATTACAACTGACTTTGGGTCAAGAAACCAAGTGTCAAGATGGACAGAGGATAAAGTGTTGGTATCCTACAAGAGGCTGGAAGATTTAAGAAAGAAAAATCCAAACATTCCACAAAAGCCTAATTACACTGAAGCAGTGGTTTCAGCTGAGCCACAAAAGCAACAATTCAAAAGATCCACTGCTCCACCTACTGCTATCCTTTACCAAAGAAGCAAACAAAAGCAGATGGATAAAGAAACAGAAGCAGATAAAACAGCAGGTGATTATCTTGTTAAAATAGGGCTTAAACGGATGATTGAAGAAAGACTTTGATGTAGTGCGTGAAGCGATAACAAAGAACAAACACGTTGATTCTGCGAATACCCGTGTAGGTCTTTTCCCAACCCCAAAATTCAACCCAAATGGCACGGAATTTGAAGTGAAAATTCAGTAGTTTCAAAATTCAATTCTGATTCTTCAAGTTACTAGAGGGACATATAAATAAGAACAGAAATTCGAAATGGGCCTAAAAAAGATAACGGGCCAAACACAAGCCCAAAAACAAAATGCCCAAAATACTTAAAAAAAATTAAAATGCAAATAACTAATGGAAATGAGCATTTTTTGCCCCGGACGATGACCCAAACTGCCATAGGCTGTTTGAAACAAGATGGAGCTTGTTCTCACGTTCGTTTCGCCTGGTCGCACACCCAAAACGGACCCCCGTAGCCCAAGTTAGAGCCATTTTAGTGAAGCCCCTTTTGTTACGCTATCTTGGGCCTCCAAATACAAAATGGCCCACTCATCCACACTTGGGCCCGCATCAGACTTGAATCTGCACAAACTCCAACTACTGCTTAGCCAGTTATTACCAGGCCACCATCTCCAAACTCATCTTCAATAAAGCCTCTCCCAAGAAACCCACTGGATTCAAAAATACTAAAGTGGAAAACTGATAAACAGACCCACGTATTCACTCTGATCAAATCCAGTGGTGAAGTGAAGAAAATATCAAGGGAACAAGCATTGGGCCTGGGTGTTGAAGATCTGCAAGATCTCCTTGATCTTACACTGTGCAGGGATGAGGATGACACAGATTCTTTGGACTTTGAATTACAATTCAAAGGACAAGTCAGAGAACTGTTGATGAGGCAATAAAGATCTACAATAATGAAGGGTTTTGGCATCATCTGTTCCAGGGGAGATTGTTGGGATTGAACCCTACCAAAGGAACAGTTGATTAAAGCCAAAACCGGATTAGAGCAGTGGATCCAGAATAAGCAGATGTTATGTATTCATTCTCTCCCCTTGAAAATGGCTAAACAACTTATGACCTCTATCTACTGCTCGTCTACAACATCTGCCCTTTAACAACTGCTAATGATTAAAGAACTGTTGCAGACTAACACTGATGTTCAATCTACTGATCTGGGTCAAGCACTGCTGAAGACATAAAGTACTGCTGGAGTCATAACAGTGGAATGGGAAGCAGTAGTTTGTCTATTCTTTGTATTGTAATGTAATCAGTAGTTAGTCAGCAGTAGTTGTATTAGGTCAGAAGTTACAGGTTGTTAGGAGGTTAGATGTCACTTTCATGGTCACCTCAGCCAAGATGCTTCAGTGGTTTGCTCGTGCCTATAAATAGAACAGTACCCTGTACTGTTCTATTAGCTCTTTTCACCACTTGTCTTCCTGCACGAACAATTCACTGTGAGCTCAGGCTGAGGGGGAGTTTGTAATACATACATGCAAAGTTGTAATTGAAGTTTGAAATAAATTCAATCATTCGGTTCAATGTTAAATCATGTGTGTTGAAAGCATTTCTCCTATTTGATTGTGTGTGAAAGTTTGTTTCCATTTAGTTTCTCCTGCAATTACTTATTCATCTTCATTAATTCTCAAACAAAACACAATCAAAAAGAGACTCAGATCCTAACAATAACCTTCCGAGGTTATACCTTATGGTCACTTTGTTTAATTAGTTGTATGATAGGTAGTTTATATGCCTTAGGAAAATGACCAAAATGCCCTTTTTGCGCATAATTTCATTTTAAGCATATGTAACTTAATTTTTGACACTTAAACTGATTATGCAATGTTATTAAGCATGTTAAGGCATATAATACTTGTCACAGGGCTAGTTAGACCGTCTGAACGCGCTTTTGCGCGAATGACACGTTAAAGTAGCGTAAACTACCTTAACGAGTCGTAACGGGTCATAAGCACTTAAAATAGGTTCCAACATAGAATGTAGGCTTTGTTAAACTATATCATATGAGTTCCAATACTCATTTGGTTTACGAGACTTCATTCTATCCGATCTTCCGATTTAGGTTCGGTTTATTAACATAGTTACCTATATTAGGTGTCGTTTGATTCTGTGGTCCTTCGAGTGTTACTTGGTTGTTATTCCAAGACTATTAAGAAATATCAAGTGAGTACATAGTCCCCTCTTTTACCGTTTTCAAATATTTTGGGGTAATACACATGTGCCTACTTGTTATTTTCATGTTTTTCATGCTTTCCATGACATATACTTGCTATGTTCATCTGGTACAAATATAGTACATGATTTCCATTATGCTTTTCTATGTATGTTGACTGAGCATGCTAGCACATTGATTTCATAAACACTTTTGCTGCATATGTTTACTCAGCATGTGGGCACATTGATTTACATTAAATTTCTGCTGCATATGCTTACTCAGCATATGGGCACATTGATTTAGATGGACATTTCTACTTTGTATGTTTACTTAGCATACTTAGTACACGGTTTTTACATGACATGCTTACATTTGGTATGACATTTGGTATGTCTAAATGGGACAAAAATACGTTCATTAACATTGATCACGCAGCTCGGTAGTATGTAGTGGTTCCATAGGACTTGACAAATCCCGTTCCCGGCTTCCTAGGTTTGTTTGGAAGTAGAGAATGACAGAATCCGATATACATAATTGATAAACCTTTAACTTGTTAAGGGTTTATCCGACAATCTCAAGGCTTGAATGTATGCGATAAACATTACTGCATAGATGTTTGTATCAATAAAGCATTGATTTTGCAAAACATAACTTTTGATTTAAACTACGGTTCTTTCAAAGACATTGTTTTGTACATGACATTTGGTTTCATATGACATTTGATTATACATTGACATATACATGGGGTTTGAGTAAATACTTTTTATTCACCATACAAGACATAGTTGTTACTTGACATTTGCTATACAAGACATGATTTACACATGACATTGAGACATTAAACATTGTTATACATGAACATTTGACATTAGTTTAAACAAGACATTTTGGTGGTTATTTGGTAAGTGATTTATATAACGAGACATGTGTAATATGATAAAAGCATGGTGGATACGCCGCTGGTACTTCCTATATATAAGTGCTTTTATGATATTACATATCGTAGCGTTATCTAAACCACTTCCACAAAGACAAAGACATGAAACATTTTATACAAAGACAAGACAATATATTGTTTTACAAGTAGCATGTTTTATACAAATTCATTTTTACTTGGTTATTCACTTAACCATACAACTTTCTTTTATATCATCTGATTTTCTTATCGATTTTCGTATGATTTATAAAAGAAAACATTTTTATAAGGTTCATGACTACTTTTTGTTAAACATTTCTTTTAACTTACAAGTCATGAATCCTGCATCAACAAAACCTATGTATCTCACAGGCATTTTTATGCTGACGTACCTATTTTTCACATGTGTTTCAGGTGCTAATGTTTGATAAGGATCGTGATACACTTAGGCGGACTCGGGCCTTAGTGACTTAAAAGAAGCAAGAATAGTTTAACTTATGTTGTGTTTTCCTTAATTTCTAAGACAATGTAATCAAGTTAATAAATAAAACTAAACTTTAAATACCATGGTTGTGAAACAATAATTCTGTCGCTCCACTCCCTGACGTTTCCGCCGCGGTTTGTTGTTTTACGCGGTCGGGGTGTGACAAGTATCCTCAGATTCGGATGAATCAACAAATTCGAAAGTGTCAACAGATGAACAAAATCAGGATCCTCCAGTCATTGTTGAGGATGCCGATTCTTCAAATGATGAATCCGAGGATACTAACTCAGCACAGTCTGATGCGGTGATCAACGAAGAGGACATACCTCTCGAGAATCATAATCTATGTGATCCTCCCGCAAAACCTGCTAAGAATGTTCTGGTTGAGTCCACTTCTGCACAAGACTCTGAGAGTGTGAATTTGCTGTATACTCT
The DNA here is from genome assembly GCA_030545235.1 of Helianthus tuberosus. Taxonomy (NCBI): domain Eukaryota; kingdom Viridiplantae; phylum Streptophyta; class Magnoliopsida; order Asterales; family Asteraceae; genus Helianthus; species Helianthus tuberosus. The sequence continues at coordinate 169,038,316 of CM060369.1, forward strand.
GGTTGGTGATGATAGAGTCTACTCAAATAAAGATTTCCCAATCAAAAATGTCAATCAATCCTTGATTGATAAAGTTTTCGAAGATTCTACTAGTAAGTTTTTGGGAAAGTCGAGCCCAGGAGTTGTAGTAACTCAGTGTGCTCCTATCCCAAAATCCGAGGTTAGAAAGAAATACGGGAATACAAAATTACAACCTCAAAACAATCAACGAAAGCAAAATCACGCTACCCAAGGAAAGGAAAAAAGCAAACAAAGGCAATACAAGAAGAAGGTTCAAAAGGTGAACTTCGTGAAATCCCAAGGGATGGATAAAATTGAATCTTTTGAAAACAAATCCAACACAGATTTTGTTATGCAAAAGAAAATTTTGAAAAGAAACAGTCAAAACAACTACACACAACACACATGCTTTGAATGCAGTGAGTATGGGCACATTGTCAGAAACTGTCCATATCTCGCCAAGGGAAAGGAAAAAGTTGATGCCCCCCATGGTAACAGTTACCATACAAGATCTGTTTCACCAAAACATGACCCTCGTCTTGTTAAACAACGAGGAATGAAACAGAAAAAGAAACAAAGAAAAGAAGTTGAAAAGACTTTAAAACCAGAGATTATCCAAACATAGTCTGTTAAATCAGATGTTAAAAATGAAAAACGGAAACCTATTTGTAAACCAAAACCGATAACTGTTTCAGGGGGAGCTACATCAATTCCGAATCATCGGGAAATGGAAGTCACAATCCTCGATGATGACGGATGACCCAAGTCTATGAAGGCTTGGGTCCCTCTCTCCAACTAATCTCTGAATGAGTGTGTAGGATGTTCCAAGAGGAACTATTGATAGTCTTAGGATTGTTGATAGTGGAGCGTCCATGCACAAGATCGGCGACAAAAGGCTCTGAAACATTGTTACTTCTAGGAGAATAGTGTTGCCTTTGATGGAGAGAGAAAAAGAAAAGAATGCAAAAATGTCCGATGAAGGAATGACGGTGATTAAATGATGATGAAAGAACTTGAAAAACTTCGACAAAATGAAAAACATACCTAAGTTTGATTGTTGAAGGTTTTGATCGGGTCCACAAGATAGATTAAATTGAAGTGTACGCGCTTGCAGCACGTCAGAAGATTAACGAAGATTTATGTCTTATATCTTCCACAAGAAGTTCAAAGTCTATAAGATGAACGTGCAGTGTACAATTCTCTACGGTGTGATTGAAGAAAATATGTTTGTTGAACAAACCACACCGGGTATGCGGATACCTTAGATTGGATTGAACAACCACACACTATTTCTAAAGGAGAAAGACGAAGACCTTTGCTGGTGCAAAAGCATGTGGAAGACATCATGTATGGACCGACCAATGATGATATGTACAAGTTTTCCCACATGCTCACTTGCTTCTTACCAGCCGGACCCGGAGGTTTATCATCTTGCTGTTGTGAAGAGATTTCTCAGTTAATTGAAGTAGCTTCAAAATTGACCTTGAAATCCACACCAGGTGGATATCCAGTTTAGGAGAGCACTGAGATTCCTACCAATGCACGAAGTAGTTGCAGGATTACGGTTTTGAATTTCTAATCTCTCCTATCTTTTTCGATATTTAAGCTACTCTATGAATTACTAACATCTTGTACAATACTCTTTGGCCAGACACGTTGATTTAGAATATCACCTCACCTGTGATTGTTTCAATATGAAACTCGTCAATGTTGTTTTGGTCCACAACGACGACCAGCGTGCCGACCTTTTTACCAAAGCATTTGACAAATCACGTTTTGACTTTTTACTTATGGTAAATGGCATTAAGGTCAAGCAAGAGTAAACCAACATCGGAAAATCGATCTTTTTGCATTTTAGGGGTAGTATATCGAAAAATACAAAAACATTGAAAATTTTCAAAAATATAAAAACAACGAAAAATTTCAAAAACACAAAAACAATAGAAAAACAAAAATCAGTTTCCTGGTGAGCAAAAGAGAAAATGATAGTACATCAGTGGTCTGTTGAAACCTCTTTGAACTAAAAATGAAAAACGATAAGCAGCTCTATATAAGATGTATCGGTAGGCTCATAATCATTTTAAAGTGTGCAGGGTGATATAAACCTAAATCGACTGAAGACCGTGTGGGAACCGCTCATTGGCATATGGTCTTGGTACCGAAATTTCGTTTGATAGATTGCCGAGGTTCTGAGATACGTGGTCTTTATGTTGTTTATCATCTGGGTATCATGGTTGATTCTTTTACCGAAAACAACGGGGACGCAAGTCTAGAAATTCCATGATACCATACATACGTGTAAATATCATACTTACATGTATATAATACATGATGCATACGACCATCAATAAGTGATAAAATATCACAGTCATTCCCGAATAAGTGATTCTAAATCACATTTATCATTCGAGAGTCAAGTTCGTCTCTTTGTCGGTACGATGGTACTAACCTATTCACGGACTTGCTCTTGTGCCTTGCATGCATCAAATATCAAGTTCCTCATTAATAAGTGATTATTATCACATAAGGCTTGTATTTATCCTCAAATAAGTGAGTATCTCAGATCATATACGTTGAAAACAGATGATAAATGGAATACTCACCAGTAAGATGAACTTTCGTGCATACCTTGATACGGGAATGTGTCGTGTGTGGATGAACACCGGTCGGTAAGTATAAATCATACCTTAATCGTATCCCCTAACCGTGAGTACATCTGATTGTTGAGTTTAAGTGGACAACAATACCGATAATCGTTATAGGATGCTTATCTAAATGTTAACAAATTGAACAACAAGAGCATTTTGGCATGACCGTACACTGATATGATTCTCTTACCCTCGAAACTCGCAAAAAGAATGTCTGTAAATATTTATTTAATGCTTTTCGTTTTTAATTTGAAATATTCAAAAATACCAAAAATATTTTAGGTGTGTTTTAATATAAACTTTATAAAAACCAAAAAGGTTTTATTTCTAATTATTTTTTATTGCCTGATGTTGGATCTCGAGTCTTTTCCACCTGAAACCTGATCGAAACATAAAACAATTGCATCTTCATAAACTGTCGAAGTTAACAAGTTTTGAAAGTCAAAATCTAAAATTGATCATATTTTTAAACTTTCAAACTGTTGTCGGTTGGTAGTTGATTGAGAGTTGGTCACATGTGTGTCGTTTGTTTATTTTGACGATATTCCAAACGATTGTTCTCATCACGTGTTTAGCTCTGTTGTGTGTGTTGATGCGGCATCTGAACTAGCTGAAGGCAAAGAGAATGTGTTAGTTGACAAGCTTTGGAAACACGACATGGATGCAGTCAGAGCATCAAGATGATCGAGTTGCGGTTGACTACTCATTAATTTCTCAACGATCTAAAGATTTGAAGATTAACCTCTCACGAGTAGTGTTCAAGGGGGAGTTTGTTAATACACTCCCTGTTTGTGACACGTGAAGACTTCGAAGATCTTACAGCGTGAAGAACGAACCATCACCAGCAATATCCAAGGGGGAGTTTGTTGATGCAGTTTTGTGTGGATGTGTCTCGGTTCGGCTCGGCTCGGTTCGAGCCCGAAGTTGACGACGTTCCTCCGTCGTACGACCCGGCATTCGTGTTACAAGAACGAAGACACGATGTGATACGGGAACGACATAATCATCATGACATCATGATGACATCATGATAATGATGTCATGTCTTCTAATCTCATGCAAGTTTTGTCTTATGTGTACAAACATGATGAATCGACATGTAACTCCACGAAGAACCATACATATGATAACTTACGAAGAACCTTCTTCACATGAGAGTGTTTCGTCAGTTTGGATTAGACGAAGAACCCATAGTCTTTCGTGGGATTGAAGACATGTTTGGTTATAAATACAGATCTTGTAACACAGTTAAAAGAAGGGAGAGCTTGTAGAAGCTTAGAGAGAGTGTAGTGAGAGAAAGTTCCGGTGAGCTTTATATTTGTCGAATCTTGTACCGAAACTTTGTCGAAATCAATACACATAACCGTTAATCATTGATATCTTTGCGTATTTTTCATTCTCTCGCTCGGTTTGTGTCGCGACGAGAATTCCGCACTCGTTACGGCACCCGAAACAAGAAGTCATCGTAGTCCGACGATCCGTATCGGGACCTACATTTTATTCTTTTTGTCGACCTTCTGGTTACCATAGATTTTTTAAGAATAAGAAAGGATTGAATTTGGATATAAAAATATGATAGTTTAATATAATTATTTATTATGGAATTAATAGGTGATAGATAATTTAGGATTCAAATAGACAAAAACAAATATAGAGTTTAGAGAGAGAAAATACGTATTTAATTTTAGAGAGGAACAGGCATATAATGTTTAGAGAGAGAAAAAATATATAGGATTTAAAGAGATATATAAAAGTGTAACAGTTGCCTTAAATTTAGCATTCTCTTATTTATCATGTGTCCATTATTTTATTTTTATTTTATACATCGACTTTTTTTGAAGTAAAAAATTACTTAATAGTAACTAAGTTTTTTCAAAAGTTCAAGCACAGTCACTCAAAGTTTTTTTTATTACTCTAAATTCACTTAACTTTACAATGCTATGTATTTTTTTTATAAATGTTTGTTTGTTTCTATATTAAGTAATACTAATGAAATATATATAAATCTCGGTTACTAATATGTGAAAATATTTTTGATAATGTTGTATTTTTAAATGATTAAAACATGTATATACCGAATGAGTTGTATAGCATTAAACGATAATGTTTATATAGGGATTTTTGTGTTGTTTTCAATACCCTATATATGGTTTATGATAAATAACGTTTATTTTTGGATTTTGGATCTTGCTGAATTGTTCTACAAAGTGCTTTATACTTCTGCAGAATTGCTGAATTTGTCTGCGGACAAGACAATCAAGTGTTTATATACTTTATCCGGGAAACTACTAGAAAATGAGCCTAATGCAACCTTTTAGATGCAACTTTTATCAATTATGTCGCATTTGACTCTAATGCAACTTGGTTCATTATAAAGGTTGCATTAAAAGATCTAATGCAACCTTCTTCATTAAAGGTTGCAAAACTTTAATGAAATTGCAACCTTTTTATTTAGAAGTTGCAAATATTACTAAAAATTGCAACCTTTTTCTTGAAAAGTTGCATTATTAAAATTTATATGCAACTGTTATTGCGTAATTCAATGAAAATGAGAAAAAATCTTAAAAATATTTGATTTGTAAATAGTAAAAAAACATATATTATTGTTTTGTCATATTTGATATATACTTTTTTTTATAAAATAAGTGGTTTGATTAATTTAAAAATATCTGAAATTGAAAATAAAAGATGACATATGCTGATACTAAAAAAATACATATATAACTCATTGGAAGTCAATATAGTTCATTAAGACATGCATGAGTGTATATATATCTCTAGGCCTAACATGACTTATTAAGAATCATTTTATAATTTTATTTTGTGTATATATATATATATATATATTCATATTTTATACAACTCTTATATACAATATCCTATTAGTTTTATATAATATATTATTTGATTTCTTATATGAGTTTGATTAAAAATAAATAAAAAATAACTTATGACATTTGTTATTTTTATCATTTTAAAATAAAAAAATCTTTATTTTTCATTCCCCAAATTCAGTTTCCCCACTAAACATACTCTCCTCATATTTCCCTCTCAGTTTTAATTTTTCATTTTCATCTTCCCATCAAAATCTCACAGCCTCCTAAAATGGCCTAATCAAGAATATTTCCTCACAATCCATCTCTTCTTCTCTCTGTGATTTCTTCTTCTTCTTCTCTATCTTTGGCTCAGTACTTCTTGATCACCATTTTGTATCGTAAAGCATTCACATCCTAACCATCAAATTATGTGAGGAGGGGTTTTTATATTATAAAGGGTATAAAAAGTGGTTGTGAGTAGAGGAGAGAGAAAATGTTACTGTTCATCTGTATATTTGGGGGGATACTGTTCACCCGTTATAATTTTTTAATATATTTTGAAAGTGGTTGTGAGTGGAAGTGAGAGAAAAGTGTAATGATAATATTATTTAATTGAAAGGAGAGAGAAAAAATATTTGTTTTTAGTGGAAATATATTGATATAGGAGTTGTTTTTTAGTGGAATGTATGTATAATTTGATGGATTGGATGTGAATGCTCTAACACATTGTTACAAGGGCTTCAAACCAGGACTAACATGTCTTTGTTACTAAGGTACTAGCCGAGCTGTATAAGATTATTAGTGTAATTATCTGTTTTATTTCATTATGGTGGTGATCTAGATATGTAACTTTATGATTTAGGGCCAAGATTTTATGTTGTGCCGTTTAAAACTAAAGGTTTAAAGACGCACACCAACTGTTTGATGTAATGCTTCAACAAAGTTTTCAAGATGCAGATTACTGGCCTCTTTCGTGCGATATGGTATTCCATATTTTGGACCTATTAATTGCCTTATACAATCAAATTAGTTCATCTATAGCAGTCCTAAAGATTCTTTTAGATGGTATGGAATGAGGAAGTGATAGTTTCATTTTTGCATATTAAAAAACTTAGATTTGTTTTGGTATCTTGCCTTTTGTTCTTGTAAGGTATTAGGGATTATAAATTCCACTAGTTGTTTGTAAAAGTCCATTATTTATAAAAACATAATTGTAATCTATTTTGCTTCTTTGATTCAAAGATAAATATGTATTTTTAGAGTTTATATACGCAAAGTATTGGTATCTGCAGGACTTACCCAGTATGTTGGGAGGGTTGAGAAGGTCGATAGGCGGTGAAAGAAGAGTGGGTGCTGGTGGTGATCGGACAATCCACGATTGAGAATTTGATTCAGTATGACACAATTAGTCCGTCCATTGCAGTGGCTGGCTTACATCCTATTAATTATGCGTGTCTATCTTATCACGAGTAAAAAGGTCATCAGCTCTTAATTTACACTTTTTAATGTTTCAGCATGCTACACTTTGATTTTTATAAGTAAGTTTGATTTTTATATTAATTTCATCAGCATAGTTTCTTAAAAACTCAGGAGAAAGCTACGAAAGTTGTTTAGGCACAGAAGCTTAGGGTTGAACTTTGAAGTCTTAGATTAAAACATGGACCCCTTGCTTTTTTAGGTGATTTGTTAACCTTTATATGAAGTTAAAGTTAAATAAAAATGGTTTTTTTTTTTTTTAATTTTAAATAACTATCTTATATCTATAATTCTATATATAATGAATATTTCTTTAATTATTGTTGCAGCTTGGAATTTAGTACATTCTTATTAGAGGTGGCAAAATCAGCGGGTCGGGTGGCATGTCTGGGTAGAATGGGTTTGGGTTTTTAGGGTTCGGGCCAGGATGGGTCAATTTAGAAAAAAAAGCTATTTTGGTACGTAACGACTTTTTATTCAAGTTCAGAGGTTCAATCTATCTGTCATTTTTATATCCTTTTAATGTAAATACTCTTGGTTGACAATTTAAAGGAGTTAGTATGTATAAAATTCCATCAAAGATCTTTTGCCATGTTATGAATAGGGGTGCAAACCAGTCGACCAGAGCCCGAGATCGTTTAATAAATGAAAGCTCGAGCTCAGTTTGGTTCGAGCTTTCTTTCTAAAGCTGTAGCTTGACTCGTGGGTGTTTTTTCAAGCTTGAGCCCGGCTCGTTTAATATTTATTAATTAATTTATAATCATTATAGTTATTGTTTTTAATAAATTTAGTTATTTTGTCATAATGTTACAAATAATAATTACTATAATTATTAAAAAGTATATTTAATATATTATTTAAAAATTATATAAGTAATTGGCTCATTTAGGCTCTCGGGCTCTGGCTCGTTTACTAAACAAGTTAATTTTTTAGACTTAGGCTCGAGGTCGTTTAACTTGCATTTGCGGGTAAAATTATTATTGAATTTGATGTTTATGGTTTGCTAATTGTTGCGTTTTTTATTACGCTACTTATATTTATGGTTTTGCGTTTGTAGGCTGAATTAGAGTCAGACGAGGTGTTCGCTGATATATCTTTGATGCCTAAACCTGATGTGAGTCTACCATCTGTATATCCTTGTGGTATGCGTGTAGTTAGCATTTGATTAATGGTTTGCTGGCACACTACTGGGATCAATGGAAGTTTTGGCACTACAAGAAATATGAGCATTAGCGACGACCTTTTTAGCGGCTACACCAAGCATGTCGTCGCTAATGGTCACAATCTGAAGTGCTCACATAACAAAGGAACTTCCGCCTTAGGTCACCTTTTGCTTATTAGACACGCCTCGTAAACACTTTTTAAAACTAACGTATAGTAGAATAAGAAAAATAATTATTTTCATATGTATTTTCCTGTAATATATTAGTCTATATACTACCGCTTGGTTAATTCGACCCTAAAGAGTTAAAATATTTTTGTTGAATATCGTCTTTCCTACATCGTTTTCCTTCATCAGCAAATATAAGCTGCAAGACACAGCATAGAGCAACAAAAATCAACATAGATACCAGCGAAAGAGTTTAGTTAATTCGACCCATTTTCTAATGCTTTAGCAGCCCGTGGCCTGCATTTTGAAAAGTTCAGTTGGTCCATCTGAGTTACCTGATCCAAAAGGGATGATATGCGGTTCAGGTGGTGTGGATGATATGTGTGTACGTACCATTGTAAATTTAATAACCTCAAATGCATATAATTTCCATACTATATGTTGCACTCGAAAAAACTGACCCGCAGGCATGAGTTTGGTATAAAGATTCTCCGGGTCATTCTGGACACGGGTCAGATGGGTCATGATAACTAAGATGGGTAATCACTCATAACTGAGAATAGGTCAGATGGGTCATTATAAAGACCCCCGGGTCATTCTGGACATGGGTACCTGCAACCTGGATTACGGAAGAGAGACAAAAGGAATACACACATGGAAATCGAAGGAGAGAGACAAGAAGGAGGTGAATGGCAGTGAGTGGCAGGTGACGGGCGGTGGGCGAAGATGCTGAAGCAGCTGGTTGTATCTGGTTATAGTTTGTTGCTCCTTTTCTTTATCACACTTTGTTTTTATGTTAAGTTATTAAATATTAATCAATTTACGTTTTGCAATTTCAATTACAAGTATTTTCCCAATATTTTATTATGACTATTGACAGAGTATTAAATTTATTTTATAATTTTTATTTCAAATCAAACTATTATAAATAAGCAATCTCAAACAATAATTTAATCACGATTATTTAGAGCGACCCGTTTTTGACCTGAACCCATTCTGACACGACCCGTTTTGACCCGAACTCATACTGACCCGCACCCATATCCTGACCCGAACTCGTTCTGACCTGGACCAAAATGACCCTTGCTACATAGGTGATAAATTAAATGTGATAACGTTAGTGGTAAATATGAAATTGATGATAGGTGGTGGAGCAATACAAGTTGGGATAAGAAGTTACCCTTTGCTCGTGCAGATTGGTGGAGTGTTTTATGTGGACATAGCTGGGTTCAAGGCGTGGACATACTCAAGGTATTGAGCCTAAACCACGACTCAATTTTTGATTTTGGGTAAGGTATATGAAAGCGGTCTGTTGATATTTTTGTTTGTGGTTAGGTCCGGCTCTTGCTTCTAAGGCGTTTCGTCTTCAATTTCGGTCAATTACTCCTGGTGTTATAAATGGAACGCAGGTATTTTTTATTCCTATGTGCAAAAAGTGACTCTTCTTTAAATTGTGTTAATCTAGATGTTATAGGTGGCACAATGGGCAGACCGGGTAACAGGTCAAAACGGGTTCCGAGTGGCAAGAGGTGTACAATAAAAGCCGGTTTTAGGGCTGAAACCGGAACCGGTTATGCCATTTTGGGTTCCCATGGTGAAAACCGGTTAAAAAACTGAACCTGTTTTTTTAAAACCGGTTTTTTCCCACACAACAATAACCTGTTCGGTTAAAAACCGACCGGTTAGAAAAAAACCGATTTGTAGACCTCTCTACGGGTGGCCTGCAAACACTTTTATGTCTATTTTCTTAAAAAGTGTAATAACTAACTAATGCGTTTTTAAAAATAGAAAACAATTTGATACTAATTATTATAATTTGAATATATATTTATTATATCAGTTAAAAATTGTATAAATAATGAGCTCGTTTAGGCTCCCGAGCCGGTTTAAGCTTCACAAGTCAAGCTTGAGCTCGTATAAGCTCGACTCGTTTCAAGCTCTTTTTCGAGTCGATCTTGAGTAGCTCAGCTCATTTATATCTCTATCGACCACCCATTATTCACTACAAGAAAACTGGGTTTTTAGTACGCGCAAAAGCATCTCAAAATGCTATTTTATAGGACCTTTCATTTAATAGGACCAATGGTAAAAGCGTTTCATGTAAAGGGGTCGTTATAAGTCCCGGAACTAAAAAAGCGTCCTAACATCTCAAATAAGATTATGAAACCAACTTTATGGTCGCGTAATATGTCTTTGAACAACCAAAATAGTGTCCCAATAAAAACATATTAGGACACTTTTACGATGTTCTAACATGTGCTTACATACTTTTAATCTTTTGATACACTTACAAACGTCCTTAGAAATTAATTGATAGGACCCTTATGATGTAACATTATAGCTAATTTAGTACCAAGAAAAGGGTCCTAACATACCAAATAAGATTATGAAACCAATTTTATGGTCACATAATATGTCTATAGACAACTTAAATAACGTCCTAAAAAGAACATATTAGGACACTTTTACAATGTTAAAACATGTGATTACCTAATTTTAATCTTTTGATACAGATACAAGCGTCCTTATAAATTAATTTATAGGACCCTTATGATGTAACGTTATAGCTATTTTAATATCAAGAAAATGGTCCTAATATCCCAAATAAGATTATAAAACCATTTTTATAAACATACCATCAACATATAACATCCTAATAGTTATTGTATAACATCAAGTAATGAAAGAAATAAAACTTCATTATATTTCAAATAAGCATGTTCATAACAAAAATACTAACTATAAATAAGTTATAACATTATCTAACATAAAGTCTTAACATTTAACAAAGAAATTAAAAGCAATTAAAGAAATAAGAAGCATAAATCTTGAGTCATTATACGTCCTCAATCCTCATGGACTACCTACAAATAAACCATACGTGTATAAGCATTAAGTTCCATGATATTAAAATTATTTGTATCACAAGTTTAACAAATACATACCGGGATGAATGGATAGGGTCATGCGATGGATGCACCAATACAATCTTGAATTGTAGAAAATAAACCATATGGTCTTACCAAGTTTTCATCCTTTTTATTGGTACTTAAAGATTTACCTCACACCATTTTGGTCCAATCTCTGTAACACCAACTAGATCATTTGGGTCCAAGCTCTGGACACTTCCTCTTGCTACAATCTCGGTAGAGTTTAGAATGCTTTTGAGGAAAACTTCATCTCCAATCTAGATTTTAGTTTTCAACAAATATTTATTAAACTCTAGTCATAATAGTGCAAAAAATCATTTTACAAAAAAATTAATAAAGTTTTACACTAACAGGCTAACAGTTTTACAGAAAAACTAAGGAAATTGGTTTTTAATAATCTCACATTTACTATTGGTACATAATGCCCAATTCATATCAGGATCAGTGCTTATAAGTAAACCTGGCAAACGGGTCGGGTCAGGTCGGGTCATGGGTCAAAACGGGTCAATTATAAAAAAAGGGTTGTTTTGGTTCGGTCGAAACGGATCCGGGTTAGAACGGGTCCGTTTTCCTGCTCTCAGATGGTCCAACATCTTGAGAAGCCATAGCCTGTAGCATACCTGTAGTTTTAATTTGCCGACAGAAAATAACAGAACTGTGAAGGTGAATGTGGTTGCTGCGTATAGTCTGTTATATACAGAATTGATATTCTATAAAACGATAATATATCTCTTAAGTATTTGAAATTCAAAATATGTTTTAAAAATATATAAAGATTTTATGAGATTATTCTTAAATAATTAAAGTTAGCTGTAAATAAAATCTAGTTTGTTATTAGAGATAGGGTTTTTAAAAAAAGGCCGTTGCTTTTTTCATGTAGGACACAAAAGCGCACATACCTCGCCTTGCTCGCCTAGGTCGCCCAGGCGCACTGGGCGATCGCTTTTAATAACACTAACCTGCAGATTATATAATGAATTTGTGGCTATGAAGTTTAAAGTAGACACGACAATCACTCAACGGTTTTGGGAGTTTGAATTCAAACCTCAACTACTTACACATACCATTAAAATGCGGTTCCATCACAGATGTCGATTAAACCCCCAAAATGATAGTAAAAAACCCTAAAACTTACAAAAAAACGTATCAAACATATTGAAAATGACAACATCCATTTCTTAATCGAATTACATATTGAAATAGAATTAGAAAGAGTAGTTAGTCACGTTACCTGAGTGACCGTTTAAACCAAATAAAAAGGTGCGAGTATGCTGCTGAAAGACGTTGAATTGAAGGCGGCGCGAGTATTGCCGATTACCCATCTAAAGAAGGTGTGTGGATTACGATGACAAATGATTAGGGAGGGAGATCGATGAACTAGGTTTTGGTGAAATGATTTTGAAGGTAAGAGGGAAAACTAATATTTTGGGAAAACTCGGTTGGTCAGTGGCCGTGCTAAGGTGGTGGCTGTTAGTCATACACTACAAGGAAAAGTAGCAATAGCAGCGACGGAAGTCGCCGCTAATAGTCCGGCTGCATAAGAGAACTGATAACAATGACAGCTGATAATCGATTCGAACTTCCAGTTAATAAAAAGTTGTGTGCATCCTGCTGCAAAGAGGCCTGCAGTCCGGCTGCAAACACGCCTGCAACCTGCTGCAAAGAAGCCTGCAGACCGGCTGCAAAGACACATTATTGTGTTCTTCAAATTCTAAAAAATCTTGTCAAATTCTAAACAGTTGTGCACAAGAGAACTGATAACAATGACGGCTGATAATCGATTCGAACTTCCAGTTAATAAAAAGTTGTGTGCATCCGGCTGCAAAGAGGCCTGCAGACCGGCTGTAAACACGCCTGCAACCTGCCGCAAAGACGCCTGTAGACCGGCTGCAAAGATACTTTATTGTGTTCTTCAAATTCTTAAAATCATGTAAAATACTAGTTTCATATCAGCCAAAATATCACTAAAAAGCAAATTAATCAAACTCTAAACCGGTCATCAGTTTGGTTTCATGGCCGGTTTTTTATATAACTTTCGGTCGGGCGGTTTTGTATTTAACTTTCGGTCGGTCAACCATAGCAAAGGGTTTGGTTCATGGTTTATATAAAAAACTGACTGTATAGAACCAGAACAGGCCATGAGATGCATCTGACAAACTTGAGACATCTGGTGGTATGTGTTTTATTTTGATTTGGTTTTGAATAAATGTTTTTGATTATAAAAGATTGATTGATGTTTATGTAAGTTTGTTGAATCACATAAGTTAGTTTTGTTTTATGGAAGAGACAACATCCCACCCACTTATCAGCTGCAACTTTGCAAATTGTGTTTTGTTTACTGTCGTAAAAAGGCACAATCAAATACTGACCTTTTTTTTTGCTTTCCGCCTAAACAAATTAGATGACGGTGGGGGAGCTTTCTCCTTCTTCGGTGCCTAAACAAACAAAAAGGTATAATTTATTAAGAATTTTATTTTACTAATCCATCTCTTTCAATTTTCACGCATGTAAACGCCTGTTTCGACCCTTAACCTGTTGGGGTATGTAGGCTGAAACTCCAGCCAGCTTCGACCCTTAGCCATTTTGTCAAACCCATTTTACCCGAACCAAAATAAGTATTTTTGAAACAACCCATCTTGACCTGAACCAGGCCCGACCCACCTGTTTTCCAGGTCTAACAATAACTCTTTTAACTCAAATTGATACCATCCCGTTTCAACCTTAACCTGTTTGGGTATTTGCACCCGTCTCGCAAGACACATAAAAAATAGTAAACCTAACAACTGTATTCAACAATTAAACCAAATACATCAACCATATCATCATATTACCACAACAAAAACCTAATCTACAAACAAAATGACAATTAAACATAACATTGCACCTAATACTTATTAATTAGAGACACAATCAGACACCTCACTTGGTGAAGAGGAAGTGCGGCGTTGCTGAGGAGGTGCTGCGGCGGCGTACGGAGGTTGTCCGGTGAGGAAATCAGCTGAACTAATGATACTGCCAGTTAAACACAAACTATCAAAACAAAAATTAAAGAATTAACACAAAATAAACAATTTAAACAAGAATCTTACCTGGTGGTCGAACTTGCAGGGACAGTGACCTGAATTATGGATGCTTCTCGGATGGAATTACACGGAAGTGGGTTGGGACGACGAGGGCTTCTTCTCTGGCGGAATTACAATGCGGCAGGGATGGTGGTTCATGGTGTCTTGTTTAGGGTTGGTGATTTGTGGTTTCTTGGGATATTGAAGGGTGAAAGAAAGTGCGAGTGATGCTTGGGTACTGGAAGGTTTGGCTGAAGGAGTGTTTCTTGGAGGGAAACATCCCGCTAAGTCCCTTTTTGGTACAATAAAACATGGGTCTTTAGATCCTCCCTCTAATCAACGGTCAGGGTTTACTTAAATATTTTTGCAGGGATTGTGCTTTGTGTCGCCATTAAAGGTGTCGCCCCTAAAGCTTCTTTTTCTTGTAGCGCCACACAAAATAACCTGATTCAGAACGATATGAACATTTTAAAAGTGACAGTAGAGAGCCGCTGATATGAACCACCATGACCTTCTCCCTCAGAGGCTCAGAGTAAGCCACTAGACCCCACCACTTCAAATTCATATTATATAAAGTACTCCATGTATAAATGTAGTACAAAAGAAACTTCATTTTGGGTAAAAAAAATTATACACATAATATATCATTATAGTAAAACTAATCAAAACAATACATGAATACAAGATTATCAGCTCCCCATATTCACAAATGGATGAACCAGAATATCATCTTAAAGATTTAGAAGTAACATACATCTTTTTGTTTGGCACTTTAACCCATATTGTTCCATTAGTGATCAGGCATGCATATGGGATACTAGGATCATCATATATAAAAAAAAAAGATAGTCAAATAGAGTTCCAAAAGTTCCCAGCAAACAAGCATAACACCAACTTAGACATTTAATTAGCAATACCAACATAAACCTAAACATTATTATAATGTAAAAAAGAAAACAACCTACTTCTACTATTAAAGTGATATACTTATTGGGCAAAGTGATATACTTATTGGGAAAAATATAGATGTAGATTTTAGCAATCATATACGGGAAACAAAGTTTCAACTTGACAGTTGTGAGTCTTTAAAAAGTAGAAGTGTTTGAATTAATGCAATCCTATATGGTTATAGGTAACTATATCAGGAAGGTAGCCCACATTCTTCGAGAATTCGCATTATTCTACTTGGGTTGCTTGCCCTATACCAACCGAAAACCAAGGTGTTTTACATTTTTTATTTCAAGATCTACAAACAAACCACATAAACCAACATTATTCCTCAATTTTATGAACCCTAAATCAGTTTGATTTTAACAACTAAAATTAATCACAAGCTAAGATATTGTTATAAGAGCATCAAAACATATAGTGAAATCTTCACAAATAGATACAGTAGAATGGCACATCAAACCTATTTTTGTTTATATCAAATAAAAAGATCCATGAAAATAGTAATTTAGCAACCAAACAAAATCTGAAAATGAAGAGAATGAACCCGAATAAGAGTGGACTTAGGACTTGGGAGCAAATTGAAAAGGATGAACCACTAAACCGATGTCCAACAAAGATTAACCGAAGATGGCTCCTCCAACCATCAGCAATTCGAAATAAAAAACAAAGATGGTTAGTGAAATCAACAAAGACAAAACAAGGTAGATAGAAATTGACTTCAGTGAAATTAGAACCATTACTAGTGATAATGATAAGTTACCTGTCCGGCTAGGGTTTGAAGATGAAGAATGGTGGTCGATGAAACACCTGTGAAGAGGTTTTGAGAACGAGATATGTGATTCTACTTTAGTGTGAGGCTAGGGTTTTGTTATTGATGGGAGGGAAATGATCTGGGGGAAATTTTATCAAAGAAGTTGAAGGAGGGAAATTTTCAATAAGAGCATACGTAGTGGGGCGCGACCACCACCCATAGCGCCGATATGGCGCCATGCACACCAAAACAAAGGGCGCTATGCCCAAAAAAATTTTGAAAGCGCGATAATTTTCGCGGCGCCATGCATTTGGTTTGTGTTCCCTCCACTCTCACAGAGATATATACATACATATATATGTATAATTTAAGGGTTCATTAATTAATTGGGTAATGATGAGGTAGGGGCGTTATGACTACGGGCTTAAATGCATAAGGCCCCATAACGCCCACACGCTGACGTGGCGCGCCACGTGTCGCATAACGCCCACAAAGGGGCGTTATGACTACGGATGGCCTAACATGAGAGGGAAATGATTTGGGGGAAATTTTATTAAAGAATTTGAAGGAGGGAAAATTTCAAGAATAATAAAAAAACGTTTATATATTTAGTGGCATACGTAAAGTGCCAATAAGGCTACTCGGTATGGTGATGGACCATCCTTGGAGGATGATCCGCCACGTAGGCGCCACGTCATATTCCTCCCAAGGATGGTCCATCCTCCAAAACTAGAGGGCATGGTAAGATGGTCCTAGTCATCATCCTCCACCACTTTTATGTTTTTTTATTTTTTTTAATCTTCAACTTTTTTTTAACATTTAACAAATAAAGTAACAAAATATTTTCATTAATATTAAAAAACATTACATAAACTTTAAAAAAAAAAATTAAACTTAAAAAAAATAAATTTAAAAAAACATAAACTTAAAAAAAATAAACTTAAAAATATCCTAATATATTAAAATTAGCTACTAGACTTCGTCTTCCATGTCTTGGCCGGGTTCGTTTTGAGCGTTGTTCCAAATGTACTCCACCAAGTCCGCTTGTAGGTTATGATGTGTGTACTCGTTACATAGAGCGAACATGTTCAAATCTTGTTGTTCCGCACTAACTGGAACAGAATTTCCAGTTGACGCGTCTTCGTCGTACTCGCATATCGCATATCGCTCTACCTTCGTCTTCAATGACCATGTTATGAAGGATGATACAAGCGTACATAATGTGTCGTAACCTCTTTGGTGTTTGCGAACGTGCTGGATGTTCAATGATGTGCCATTTTTTTTGTAGAACACCAAAAGCCCGTTCAATATCTTTTCTCGCACCCTCTTGAAACTTCGCAAACTTTTTTCTTTTGTCGTCTGTCGGGTGCGGAATAGTTTTAACGATTGTCGAGTACTTTGGGTATATCCCATCGCCTAGATAGTAACCTCGCCTGTATTCCACCCCCAAAACTGTAAAGCTTGTGTCTTGACCTGTACCCGCCACTACATCCTCAAATATTGGTGACTGGTATATGATGTTAAGGTCATTGAGCGAACCAGGTAGACCAAAAAAAGCATGCCAGATCCAGAGATCCTGTGACGCAACCGCCTCTAGAATAATAGTCGAATGTCCATGATCTCCCCTAGTATACTGACCTTGCCATTGGACTGGGCAATTCTGCCACGCCCAGTGCATGCAATCAATGCTCCCGAGCATTCCTGGGAAACCATGTCTCTGTTCGTGTGCTTGATATAATTTTTGAACGTCGTTTGCGTTCGGTTTCCGCAGGTATCGCTTGCTATACAATTTGACAACCCATTCGCAAAACTTGTGCAAACATCGACGTGCGGTTCTTTCAGACATCCTAATATACTCGTCTAATGCATCGGGTGCGTAACCGTACGCAAGTTGGTGAATGGCCGACGTGCATTTTTGTAAATTACTGAAACCCCTTTGCCCCCTAGCGTCGTTTCGCAATGTAAAAAACGGATCAGACTGGGCCATGTCGCCCGCAATACGTAAAAACAGTGGACGACTCATGCGGAACCGACGTCGAAAAATCTCGGCTGGGTACACGGGTTCGTCGGCAAAATAATCGGCTACTAGTTTAGCGTGGCCGGCTATAAATTTAAAACGAAACATAAATGCAATTAATTATAAAATACATTTTCAAATGTATATAAAACATAAGGAAAAAAAAGTAAAATACCTTCTTGGTCTCGGTTATATTTTGCTCGTCTAGTTAGCCGTTGGGACGACCCTTCAGCACCCGCCATGAAGACCTGAGCCGCGTTCATAATCATGTTGTGCATAATATCATCCTCTTCCGAAGATGATGAATACCACGCAGACGAAGACGATGAAGACATAGAAGAAATTGAAGAAATGGGAGAAGGTGAAGTCATGATAATTTTTGAGCGAGAGATGGGGTGTTAGCGGGTAAAAAATGGTATAAAATATGATGAGTTTTTATAAAAAGGGAAGAGTGGTTTATAAAATGTGAGAGAGATGGGGTGGTAGTGGGTGAAAAGTAGTGAAAAAAATGGTTAAAGATGTGAGTATTTATAAAAATTGAAGTGAATTGGGGTATATTTTGAATTATTACCGTTTGAATATTTAATTTTAATTAGAAATTTTTTTTTTTTTTTTCAACGGTAACATTTTTGAAGGGCCCCACCACTTTTGCTTCGTCGCAAACGTCTGGAATCCGACGCGGAAGACGGGACCGGGGGGGGGGGGGCGGCACGGTGTTCAGACCGTCGCCGAACCAAGCCGGAGCGGGGACGCCCCCCATACCGAGTAGCCTAAAAATCTAAATTAGTAGCAGTAATTGCTAAATGCCACTAAAAGTATGTGGAGACAAAAAAGGTATACACAAAGTGCCATTAAAAACCTAAATTAGTGGCAGAAAATCTAAATGTCATTAAAACCGTGTGCCACTAATTGGCATTTTTTTTGTAGTGCCACCACCACTATTCACCACCACCACCACTCGCCGGCCACCACCACCACCACTCACTGACCATGATTAAGCGGGTCAATAACCTAGTGTTATTATAAAACTCTAGCGAATAAACGTCCTATAAAACTTATGTTTTACGACTCAAATATTAAGTGTCCTATTACGGTGTATTATAATAACACCATAATGATTAAGCGTCCTATAAAAGTTAAAGTTATAAGACCCTAGTGTCAAGTGTCTATTAAGTTATGTTGTAATAGAACTCTAGCGAATAAGCGTCCTATAAAACTAATGTTTTATGACTCAAATATCAGATGTCCTATTACAGTATATTACAATAACACCACAATAATTAAGCGTCCTATAAAGGTTAAATTTCTAAGACCCAAGTGTCAAGTGTCTTTTTAAGTTATATTATAATAAAACTATAGCGAATAAGCGTCCTATAAAACTAATGTTTTATGACTCAAATATCAAGTGTCCTATTATGGTGTATTATAATAACACCACAATGATTAAGCGTCCTATAAAGTTTAAAGTTATAAGACCCAAGTGTCAAGGGTCCTATTAAGTTAAGTTCTAATATGAGTTCGACTAGAAAGGGTCCTATAACACTGAACATTTATGACTTAACTACAACGTGTCCTATTAAGTTATGTTATAATAGGACCCCAGATGATCAAGTGGCCTAATACAGTACCACATAATGGGACACTAACAATTAAATGTCTTATAAAGTACTTTATTAGGATCTACATTTTAAATGTCCTGTTAAGTTATATGATATAAGGGCCCCAAAAAATAATCCATCCTATTAAATAGTTTTTAGGACACCGGTTTAGTAGAGTATATTATAAAAGGACCCCAAAAGTTCATTAGTGCTACTAAATAGTTTTTTAGGACCCTCTTTTACAAGCGTCCCACAGAAAAGGTCCTAAAAAGCCATTTTTGTTGTAGTGATTCCTCACGATCCTCATAATTTTCCGTTAACTTAATATAATAGTGGACTGAGAAAAACATCGTGTCAGTGACACTAATATGGTGAGGCGATTCTAATTGCTTTTGAAGAATGCCAAGCTTCATCAGCTCATTATAGAACATAAAAACAAATATTTATGTGTATGCTACTCAACATGAGTGGCTTTATTTTCACTTGAAAGTTTATCCCTTTTTACTCTTAGCTTGCCTTTTCTTCTCGGTTTTCTTTTTGTTCACTTTTTCTGTTTTGCAGATTGAGCCAATCCCAAGCAGAAATCTGCCTCCTAGGTTTGAACCAAATACATCTTGCAGTGTGAGCGGTTTACATATGATTTTTTAGTTTGTTATTCTCCTTTTCATATGCATGTTCAAGCATGACGAATGCCTTGGTATGTCCCTGGTAACCAAGTAAGTGTTTTTATAATTTGCTATATCTTACCAATTTGTTTTTCTCGTCCTCCAATACACACAGTACTGAGGTTTATAGTTGTGATATGCAAAAGTGTTAACAGTAGGATGGCTCTATGTTTTATGTCTACTGGAAATTGTGTATTATTCTGTAGCTAAATGTGTTTTCTTTTTAATTTCTACTTTTATTTTTGAGAAAATGCTGGTATGTTGGGAACATCCATATACAGATGACGGGACAATTTCTTCAGGAGGTTTTTGCAAGCTAAAGTTGTGAAAAAGCACTCGTTTGAAACTCATTAAGTGAATAAAGAGGATCATGAAAGAAAAAAAGTTGACCTTGAAGCTTTACGACAAGATATTGATATCCAGCGACAAGACTTGGAAGATCTGTGTGGAATGTTACGAAACAACTACAAGTTGAAGATCAAGTTGCGTAGAATGTTTTAGTTACTCTTTATTATTGTAATTGACGCTTTGGTATTGACTTTTTTTGTTATTTGAGTTTGTAAAAGTATGTTAAGGTACACTATTTGACTAGCAATGATATTTGTGTTAATATTGTTTTGGCTAAATTGCGATTAAATTCATATTAATTAATAACAATTATATTTATGTCAGAAGTTGCATTTGCGTGTAAAAAAGGTTGCATTTATTGTAAAAAAAGTTGCATTTTTTTCTATATTGTGGATAATAACGGTTGCAATAAGCTTAAAAAAGGTTGCTATTTTGTAACAAAACTATAATAAAGGTTGCATTATAGTATATAAAAAGTTGCATTTAAGTGTAGGAAAAGTTGCATTAGAATGTAAAAAGGTTGCATACGATAAAGGTTGCATTTGAATAGTAAACGCAACACTTTCAAAAATGGTTGCATTAGGCTTCAAAAAAGTTGCATTAGGTCTAATGGAACTGCTTCTAATGCTGCTCCCAATATAAGGTTGCATTAGGCCATGCAACCTTTTTAAGGCCTAATGTAACATTTTACTTAAGTTGCATTAGCTTCATTTTCTTATAGAAGTATTAATTGTGGATATGTTTCCATATTTTGTTTTTGCCATTTCAGGCTGTACCGCGACTAGTCCTGGCATGAATAATGTGTTCGCATTTCTACTAGTTTGTCTAGGACATAGTTATTATTGTTTCACAATGCAGCGAACTCGATATCCTTTCATGATATAATTTTGTATAATTCCTAAACTTTTAAGACTTAATTAAATATAATTTAGTCAAGTATACGAAAATAATAGTGTAATAATTGTTTAAATTGTACGAAATTATTGGTATTTTGCCAAGTGTCACATACTCCCCCTGTTAAAGATTTGAAGATAAACGTCTCATTAATTTCTCAACGATCTAAAGATTTGAAGATAAACGTCTCACGAGTAGTGTTCAAGGGGGAGTTTGTTGATACACTCCCTGTTTGTGACACGTGAAGACTTCGAAGATCCTACAACGTGAAGAACGAACCATCACCAGCAACATCCAAGGGGGAGTTTGTTGATGCAGTTTTGTGTGGATGTGGCTCAGTTCGGTTCGGCTCGGATAGTTCGGCTCGGTTCAAGACCGAAGTTGACGACGTTCCTCCGTCGTACGACCCGGCATTCGTGTTACAAGAACGAAGGCACGATGTGATACGAGAATGACATCATCATGATGACATCATGATGACATCATGATGCTGTCATGTCTTCTAATCACATGCAAGTTTTGTCTTATGTGTACAAACATGATGAATCTGCATGTAACTCCACGAAGAACCATGCATATGATAACCTACGAAGAACCTTCTTCACATGAGAGTGTTTCGTCAGTTTGGATTAGACGAAGAACCCATAGTGTTTCGTGGGATTGCAGACATGCTTGGTTATAAATACAGATCTTGTAACACAGTTAAAAAAAGGGAGAGCTTGTAGAAGCTTAGAGAGAGTGTAGTGAGAGAAAGTTCCGGTGAGCTTTATATTTGTCGAATCTTGTACCGAAACTTTGTCGAAATCAATACACATAACCGTTAATCATTGATATCCTTACGTATTTTTCATTCTCTCGCTCGGTTTGTGTCGCGACGAGAATTCCGCACTCGTTACGGGACCCGAAACAAGAAGTCATCGTAGTCCGACGATCCGTATCGGGGCCTACATTTTACTCTTTTAGTCGACTTTCTGGTTACGGTAGATTTTTTAAGAATAAGATAGGATTGAATTTGGATATGAAAATATGATAGTTTAATATAGTTATTTATTACGGAATTAATAGGTGATAATTTAGGATTCAAATAGACAAAAACAAATATAGAATTTAGAGAGAGAAAATACGTATTTAATTTTAAAGAGAAACAAGCATATAATGTTTAGAGAGAGAAAATTTATAGGATTTAAAGAGATATATAAAAGTGTAACAGTTGCCTTAAATTTAGCATCTTATTTATCATGTGTCCATTATTTTATTTTTATTTTATACATCGATTTTTTTTGAAGTAATAATTACTTAATAGTAACTAAGTTTTTTCAAAAGTTCAAGCACAGTCACTCAAAGTTGTTTTTATTACTCTAAATTCAGTCAACTTTACAATGCTATGTATTTTTTTATAAATGTTTGTTTGTTTCTATATTAAGTAATACTAATGAAATATATGTGAAAATATTTTTGATAATGTTGTATTTTTAAATGATTAAAACATGTATATACCATAATAAATCCAATTTAAATTTAAAGATTCCAAAAAAATTATAGAAAATTTCTTTAAACACTCCATAACATTTATATAATCTGTACTAACCAGTAAAAAATATTTATGGAATTTATCTGTGATCATCTTGTCGTTTTAATTAATTTTCCAAATGTCTAAAACATGTATAATTCACAATAAATCCAAATTATATCTAAAAATTCCCAAAAAATATACAAAATATACTAACATGGTATATAAAAGTATCCTATTTTCAGTTTCACCAAAACACAATCAAAAGCCCCAAAATTATAGGATGAAGAACCCTAATTTCAACTATAATCAAATTTAATTTAATTTTTTTTTGAATGGCTAACGTTGCACACCACGGGGATTGAACCCCTGACCTCTCCAATCCTAAGCTCTATCTAAACTCACCAACACCACTGGGCTATTCCCAAGTGGATTAATCAAATTTAATTCAATTGCCTTTCTATCACAAAAATGGATAGTAGGGTTTTGTAGAGCATGAAAAATTAACCAAGACAAACGCAAGAATCATTTGAAAAAGTTACGTATTGAAGGAGAAATCGTCGTTTGAAGTTACAAGCCCTAGAATCTTCTTTGAATTAATTTGCGATGCACGGTTGATGAAACACGAAACTTTCAGTGGGGTTTTATTTGACTTGATCAGGGCTTTCAAAAGGTATAAGTTTTATCAGTCAATATTGCATTAATGGTGGTAGAGCTTTGCGTTTGATTATTTGGTTCTCTATGTTAATTAGACGTTTGATCGGCCCAGGTCTTAATTCGCCGAAAAGACGAATCAAATGGGATCAAATTGAACGTCGTACGTTACGTATGTGTGGAGATCAGGTCGGGTCGCGTTTTCAGGTTTATGGGTCTCACGGATGAGTTAGCTTGGTGGGGAAGATGATACGTCTTCGGATTGGGTTATATATATATCGTGTTCGCGTTTTAAAAAAATGAACTCTGCAGCTCAGTGGTTTGTGCTTTGTTTGTGTACATGAAGGCCTCTGTTCGAATCCCCTTTGGGTTGGTTTCCTTCTTTTTTCTTTCTTTTTTCTTTCTTTTATTCCTTTGAAGAACTTTCAAAGCTTTGACAAATCAGCCCATTATATTTAGTTAATGTTTTTCTAACTAGATTAACTTGTAACCCTAACTTAGTTAATGTATTCCTTTTATAGAGTTCACTAACAACTAACCTTGTTACTTAATTTAGTTTGTTTTAAAGTTTCAACTTTTACAAAACAACCCCTAAACTTATAACTTTAATTAACTAACCTAACTAACTCGGTTATGGTTTCACTTAAATATTTTTAGCTGAACTAACCGAAAATGCTTATGAGTTTAACGTTTTTAGTCCGGTTTTAATCAAACACGATACATGACGTTAACAAAATGATAAATAAAATATAAAAAAAATTCAAAACCCTATTTCATTCCGAAGGATCTGGTTTTACATTTTGAGTCGGGTTTCACAGATCCGTTTTTGGCGGATGTTAAATATTCCTTATCATAATTCCCTTGTGTAAGAACATTCTTTCTCTTGTTCTCCCTCTCCTCTGGTCCAACCTTGAAGAAGCTTACACACACATATATAAGGTTTTATTTAATTTTCTTTTACAACCTTCTTTATATCACCATCTAGCTCATGTCGTCATAGTCATGGTTCCTTCTGCCATAGCGGTCTCTATTCTTCTTGCTGCCCTATGACCTTAGATGTGTCGTCGTTTGTCACCACAAGGTTTTCTTACGATTAAAATATTTATAAGAAATATTTTGTCTTATATTTTCATGATTGCAAGTTCTTTTTAGTAATTCATTGGTTTCTCCACTCTGGTTTGACCGTCAGATACTTCCTCTTCATTTGGGAGCATTAGATAGACATTAGTTATTCAATTACTTTTACCATAATTAGAAGATGTACTTTTTTTATAACAACTACTGCCAAGATAGCACCCACTAGGTCGTTGGGATAGGCAACCACAAGAACGACTGTGAGGCCGGCCCCGGACCGGTACCCACCGGGTTTCTCGATGACTCATGAGAAACCATACTGCCGGCTGCCACTTGACAGACGTTGCGTCGCAACTAGAGCCGAGACTCTCAGGCGTAACGCACGATGGGATGAAAACCTGTGTTGGCTCGGATTCGAACTTGCGTCCTCCAAAGGATGCCTAGTTTTTATCTTCATTGTGAAGGATCCGGTTTTACATTCCGAGTCAGTTTCGTAGATTTGTTTTTGGCGAATGTTACATATTCCCTATCATAATCTCCTTGTGTAAGGGCTTTCTTTCTGTTGTTCTCCCTCTCCTCCGATCTGACCCTGAAGAAGCTTACACATACACACATATATATTAGGCTTTTTTACCGCCTTCTTCATATCATCATCTTTGTAGCCCAAGCCGTCAAAGTCATAGTTCCTTCTGCCATAGCGGTCTCTATTCTTCTTGCCGCCCTATGACCTTAGATGTATGTTTGTCACCACAAGTTTATCTTACTATTAAAGTTTTTATAGGAAATATTTTGTCTTATATTATCATGATTTCAAGTTCTTTGTATTCTAATTTATTCATTATTTTCTTCACTCTGGTTTAGCCGTCCGATTTACTTCCTCTTCATTGGGGAATATTAGATAGACATTAGGTACTCAATTACTTTTTCCATAATTAGGAGATATACTTTTTTTAGAACAACTACTGCCAAGATAGCACCCAATGGGTGGTTGGGACTAGCAGCCGCTGGCACGACTTTGAAGCCGGCCCCGGATCGGAACCCACCGGGTTTGTCCACGGAGGGGCATAACACAGCTTTACGGGACCTCTACATGTACCACGTGAAACCATACCGTCGGCTGTTACTTGACAGACGTTGCGCCACCACAAGAGCCGAGACTTTTAGGCGTAACGCACGGTGGGACGAAAAACCGTGTTGGCTGGATTCGAACTTGCATCCTCCAAAGGAGGCCTAATTCTTATCTTCATTGCCTTTGCCATTCCACCAAATGCCCTAATTCGAACTTAGCTTATCATCTTTTAAACATTTCATAATTACATGTTATGGGTGGGACTAGATCGGGTTAGTTTTTTTTGAACGACAAGCAACGACGTGCCAACCACCATGACACCGGGCGCTGTGGCCAAGGTCGACTACTCGACCGCCGCTAGCCCCTTGGCTCTCCCCAGATGTGCGGAAACCCGACCTCCACCCGCCCAAAGGCACGGTAGTGGAATAATCGGTAAAATCTCGACTCCCAACCAAGTCGAACCGGCGCCACCCATATTCGCTCTTCACCTGGATGCTGCAGAAAATATTGAGGAAAGTGAGAATCGAACATAGGTCACAAGAAACACTAATTCTTTCCCCAACCACTTCACCTCTACCTCATTGGCACTAGATCGGGTCAGTTAATCATCTAATCATCTGATCAGTAAAGTTCTCTATTAAAAGGGGTATCCTTTATGGGGGTATGGGGTGTCTTTCACCCAAAAAATTGTGACACCTTGCCGTTCAAAAAATAAAAATAAAAAGGGGGTATCCTTTATGGTACATTTATTATGGTTTAACCTTTTCAAATGTTACAGACAAAATAGTTAAAACACTTGTAGGTCCACTCGGAGGATCAAGATAAACCTACTCCGTTGTTATATGACACACACACGAGTGTAGAATCCAAGTGCGTATGCAAACCAAGCCAAAGAACACACAAACACAAGAAAAGATTCAAAGTTTAAAGCTCAAGTGTATTGATCCAGAAGAGTAATTGTACAATGTTTAAACAAGACAACTCTCTTAAACTCTCTGGTGTGTTCTCTTGGTTCTGTTCTGTGTAGCAAGTCTGTATATATAGCCAACATGCCCAACAACCTACGAAAGATGTACTGGGCCAATGAATTGGCCCACGAAAGACCTAAGCCCACGAAACATAGATCCTTCGTCTATGAGATTCACGAAAGATATAAACCCACGAAACATGAAGGTTCTTCATGGGAATCATTCAGTGAACAACTAAAGGGCCAAAGAAGGTTCTTCGTAAAGATGTTCTTCATGAATATTGTCATTCGCTGGTTCCATCATTCACGAATAACCTGGTCTTTCGTTACATGCATGTTGTGACATACTATCTTTTCGTGAAGATGCGTCTCCCACGAAAAAGTTGCTTCTTCGTGGGATGGCTGCAATAATAGACATATAGAACATAACATACAGAAGAGACAATACACTATTTATTAACAGTCTGCACATGCGCAACTGTTTTACATCAAATACATAATAAACTTCGTACCGGGTCAAGATAGGAGGATATCTTGACATCGGTCTTCACTTTGAAACAGAGCCGGACCGAAACGAGTCGCATCCACACAATATGCATCAACAAACTCCCCCTTGGATGCTGCTCGTGATGGTTCGTTCTTCACATTGTCGGATCTTCAGATGTCTTCACTTGTCACTGTCAGGAGGTGCGTAAGCAAACTCCCCCTTGAACGTTGCTCGTGAGACGTTGATCTTCAAATCTTTAGATCCTTGTGGAGTTGACGAGTGTTCAGCTGCAACTCGATCATCTTGATGCAAACCTTGCATCCATGACGTGTCTTCATTCCACAGCTTGTCATCTAACACGTTCTCATCGCCTTTAGCTGGATCGGATGCCGTATCTGCACACACAACACAGCTAAACGCGTAATGAGAAAAACCTCTTGGAATATAATCAATATAAACAAATGACACACATGTGACCAACTCTCAATTAACTACCAACCGAGAACAGTTTGAAAGTTTAATAATTTATCAATTTTAGATTTTTAACTTTCAAAACTTGTTAACTTTGACTGTTTATGAAGATGCAATTGATTTATTTTTCGATCAGGTTTCAGGAGGAAAAGACTCGAGTTCCAACATCGGGCAATCAAAAATAAAATAGAAATAAAATCTTTTTGGTTTTTATAAGGTTTATATTAAAACACACCTAAAATATTTTTGGTACTTTTTGAATTTTTCAAATGTAAAGACGGAAAGCAGTAAATAAATATTTACAGACATTCTTTTTGTGAGTTTCGAGGGTAAGAGAATAATATCAGTGTACGGTCAGGCCAAAACACTCTGGTTGTTCAATTAGTTAACATTTAGATAAGCATCCTATAACGATTATCGGTATTGTTGTCCACTTAAACTCAACTTATCAGATGTACTCACGGTTAGGGGATACGTTAAGGTATGATTTATACTTACCGACTGGTGTTCAGCCACACACGATACATTCCCGTATCATGGTATGCATGAGAGTTCATCTGACTGGTGAGTATACCATTTATCATCTGTTTTCAACGTATATGATGTGAGATACTCACTTATTTGAGGATGAATACAAGCCCTATGTGATAAAATCACTTATTAATGAGGAACTTGATATTCGATGCATGCAGGGCACGAGAGCAAGTCCATGAACAACTTAGTACCATCGTACCGACAAAGAGACGAACTTGACTCTCGGATGATAGATGTGATTTAGAATCACTTATTCAGGGGTGAATGTGATATTTTTATCACTTATTGATGGTCGTATACATCATTTATTATATAGACGAATATATGATATGTACAAGTATGTATGGTATCATGGAAGTTCTAGACTTGCGTCCCCATTGTTTTCGGTAAAAGAAACAACCATGATACCCAGATGAGAAACAACATAAAGACCACGTATCTCGGAACCTTGGCAATCTATCAAACGAAATTTCAATACCAAAACCATATGCCAATGAGCGGTTCCCACACGGTATTCAGTCGATTTAGTTTATATCACCCTACACACTTTAAAATGATTGTGAGCCTACCGATACATCTTATATAGAGCTGCTTATCATTTTTCATTTTAAGTTCAAAGAGGTTTCGGCAGACCAATGATGTACTATCATTTTCTCTTTTGCTCACCAGGAAACTCATTTTTGTTTTTCTATTGTTTTTGTGTTTTTGAAATTTTTTGATGTTTTTGTGTTTTTGAAATATTTTTCAATGTTTTTGTATTTTTCGAATTTACTCCCCCCTAAAATGCAAAAAGTACGATAAATTAAAAACACAAATAGATATTTACAAAAACGGTTTTCCGATGTCAGTTTTACTCTTGCTTGACCTTAATGCCATTTACCATAAGTAAAAAGTCAAAACGTGATTTGTCAAATTCTTTGGTAAAAAGGTCGGCACGTTGGTCATCGGTGTGGACCTTAACAACATCGATAAGTCTTTTATCAAAACAATCACGTATGAAGTGATATTTGATCTCGATGTGTTTGGTCTTTGAATGCTGCACAGGATTTCTAGTGATCTGTAAGGCAGCAGAATTATCAGCGAAAATAGGAGTAGATAGGAATTCAAAACCGTAGTCGCACATTTGTTGTTGGATCCACATGAATTGGGATCAACAACTTGAGGTAGCAATGTACTCAGCTTCACAGGTTGATGTAGCGACACAAGTCTACTTCTTGCACTGCCATGTGACCAGGCGATTTCCTAAAAACTGACATCCAGCCGTTGTGGATTTGCCATCGATTGTGCAGCCACCAAAATCAGAATCACTGAATGTGATCAAGTCGAAACTATCATCCCTAGGGTACCAGAGACCGGTGTCCGGGCAACCCTTCAAATAGCGGAAATCCTTTTTACAGTTTCCAGATGTGAGGCCTTCGGGTTGGCTTGATATCGGGTGAGCAGGCACGTAGGACACATTTTGTCCGGCCTCAAGGCTGTGAGATACATAAGAAATCCGATCATTGCGCGGTAAAGTGAAGAGTTAACGCTTTCACCCTTCAAGTCCGGAGTAATCCCGTGATTCTGCGGAAGTGGGGTACCAATGGGCGTCACTTCAGACATCTGGAACCGTCTCAAGATGTCACCGACATATTTAGTCTGATGGATGAATATCCCAGACTCAGTTTGTTGAACTTGTATGCCCAAAAAGAAGTTCATTTCCCCCATGGCGCTCATCTCGAATTTCTCCTGCATAACACGCTCGAAGTCGCTACACAAAACATCGTTAGTTGAACCAAAAATCATATCATTTACTTATACATGAACCAACAGAAGATCTCCATCCTTTTCTTTGATGAAAAGAGGGCAATCGATAAGACCTCGGCGAAAACCATTCTCCAGTAGATAGTTAGATAAGGTTGCATACCAAGCTCTCGGTGCTTGATGTAATCCACTGAGAGCTTTGTTGAGCAACCAAACTCGATCAGGATGAATAAGATCTTCAGAACCCGGAGGTTGTTCGATATACACCTCTTCTTTAACCACACCGTCTAAGAATGCATTTTTCACGTCCATTTGATAAACCTTGAATCCTTTGAATGAAGCATAAGCTAGAAAAATCCAAATGGCTTCAAGACGTGCAACTGGTGCATAAACTTCGTTGTAATCTATCCCTTCTACCTAACGAAACCCTTGAACAACTAATCTCGCCTTGTTTTGGACAACTACTCCACGGTCATCCTTTTTGCACTTAAAAACCTAACGGGTGCCAATCTTCTTGTAATTCTCAGGTTTTTCAACCAGTTTCCAAACACCATGCTTCTAGATTTGTTGCAGCTCCTCCTGCATAGCTTTCACCCAAGAATTATCCTTTATCATTTCTTTCCAAGACCTTGGTTCTTCTTGTGAGACCTAACACAAGAAGGACCAATCATTCTGCAAACCCGATTCTCTAATCGCTGCATACAAGCCAACATTGTTGTTGTTTCTCAACTGATTCCTCATCTGCACGCCATTTTGAACATTACCAATGATGTTTTGTTGAGGATGGGTATTATGGATTCTCGTTTCTAGATTATCCGGAACTAGAATATTTGTACCCAGATTGTTGAAGTTGAGATCAACAACCAAATCAATACCTTGTACTGGCGAAGAGGATGATGCAGTGGCTTCAGCTGTTTTGGGGCAAACCACTGGGGATGTAGCCTCAGAAGTACCACGCACAACTATTGCAGTAACTTCTTGGTCTACATCGACAAATTCATCATCCTCTGAAGATTCGTTAAGTTCAGCAGCATCGTGAAAATCCTCATTATCGTGAGCATTATTGTTAACTGAAGATGATGCTTCA
Source organism: Helianthus tuberosus (assembly GCA_030545235.1). Classification (NCBI taxonomy): domain Eukaryota; kingdom Viridiplantae; phylum Streptophyta; class Magnoliopsida; order Asterales; family Asteraceae; genus Helianthus; species Helianthus tuberosus. The sequence goes on from CM060369.1 coordinate 169,069,398, forward strand.
TTGTTGACAATAATTGGACGAACCAACGGTGACTCTGTTGCGTTGTCACTCTCGAATAACATCTGTGCCGCAGCATCCACTACATCTTCTTTAATAATAATCGAATTGAAAAAGTCATCGTACTCAAACATCCATGGCTGACCCGGACATCTGACTGGTAACGTATGCCTTTGTACTCTAACTTCAGACCATTCCTTGATCCTTTTTGTATCAAGATTCCAAACTCTTAAATTCGGGGTGGCGTACCCAGGAAAGTATACCTCAATTGCTTTTGCCCCAAACTTTCCATCCGGATTGATCATAGTGCAAGGAGCCCCAAACGGTTCAAGAAATTGTAAATCTGGTTTCCGTTTGTGCAGGAGCTCAAAGCAGGCCTTTTTGTGTCTTTTTACTGTAAGGACTCAGTTCATCGTCTAGTATGCAGAGGCCACACCTTCACTCCAGAAAGGAATGGGTAACTATGACTCTACCAACATAGTCCTTGCAGTTTCGATCAATGTTCGGTTCTTACGCTAAGCGAAGCCATTTTATTGAGGAGTGTATCTAGCACTGAATTCATGAAGAATACCTTTGGATCTATAGAACTCCTCCATAGCATGATTCTTAAATTCGGTTCCATTGTCGCTGCGTATGCGTCTCACTTTCAAAGTATACAAGTTCTCAATCGTAGTGATCAAGTTTTTGATAATTTCGAAAGTCTCACTCTTGTGTGCCATAAACGCCACCCAAGAAAATCTTGAATAGTCATCAGTCACCACGAGGCAGTATGAGTCATTACTGATGCTTTTATGCTTGATAGGACCGAATAAATCCATGTGCAAGCGTTCAAGCGGCACAGCCACCGTGTTGATCTTCTTAATTGGGTGCGATTTCTTGCTTTGCTTTCCCTTTTGGCATGAAACACAGACGTTTTGCTGATGAAAGTTTTTAACGGGAACACCATTCACTAACTTATTCTTCACCAGATGATTCATTTTTCTTAAGTGAATGTGTCCCATCTGCCTGTGCCAAGAGATTGATTCCTTTTCTGTGGCTTTAGAAACAAAACAGGCTACTTGAGCGGACGTTGTAATTGCTTGGCTCATATCAAGAACATATAAATCATTAAACCTTGGTGTAGATAAGAGAATCCAGTCTTTGGGAATCTTGAAACCGGGCTTCAGCACATAACAACCATTAGCATCAAAGTGCACTGAAAACTTCTTATCACAGATTTGAGAAACACTAAGAAGATTGTGATCAAGTTGTTGCACAAAGTTGATCTTATCAAAACTCACTACCCCGTTGGATACCATTCCTTCACCAGTAATATGTCCACCTTTATCTCCAGCAAAAGCAACATATCCTCCTCTAATAGATTTGACATCATAGAGAAGTCTCATGTCGCCTGTCATGTGCCTGGATGCTCCACTATCAACAATCCAAAGACTATTGACAGTTCCTCCTGGAACACCCTGCACATATACTCAAATGATCAATTGGAGATGGGGATCCAAGCCTTTGTGGACTTGGGTCTTCCATTTTCATCGACAAAAGTTATTTCAACTTCGTGATGGTTTGGAAATAGTGATGCTCCCCCTGAATTTGTGACCAATTTAGGTTTCCATGTCTGTTGAGTTTTACCAGTTTGATTGTTTGAAATTTTAACTTCATGATTGTTTGAACTTCATGAATGTTTGAAGTTTTAGAAATTTCTGGTTTGACTGAAACAGGTTGTTTTTGAACCACATCGGTTTTAAGAGCCTTTTCAATTACCTTGTTTTGCTTGCGTTTCTGTTTATTCTCATGTTCTTTCACAAGACGGGGATCTTGTTTTGGCGAGACAGATCGCTTTTGGTAACTTTGTTCTCGGGGAACATCAGCCTTAGCCTTTAACTTATGAAGATATGGACAATTTCGAATGATGTGTCCAAATTCACCACACTCGAAACATGATCTTCGTTCAACAAACCTCGAAGTATCATGTTGATGTCTCGTTGATGAACTTTGTGGTTTCGAAGTACTTGGTCCTGAATTGTTTTGACCATCTCTTTTCAAAATTTTAACTTGATTAACATAATCTACGTTAGATTTGTTTTGAAATGTTTCAATTTTATCGATTCCCTTCGACTTCATAAAGTTCATCTTTTGGTTCTTTCTTTGATTTTGTTCCTTTCGACCTTGAGTCATTGAATTTCCTTTTGATTTAGGATGGTTTTGCTGATTTTTCTCTGTTGGTAATTTTTGGTTGCCATACTGTTTTTGAATTTCAGTTTTTGGAATGGGGGACATTGTGTTACCACAACTCGTGAACTCGACTCTCCCAAAAACTTACTTGTCAAATCCTCAAGAATTTTACTGATTAGAGATTGATTTACATTCTAAATCGGAAAATCTTTGTTTGAATAGACTCTATCATCACCACCTAGAGTATACAGCAAATTCACACTCTCAGAGTCTTGTGCGGGAATGGATTCAACCACAACAGTCTTAGCAGGTTTTGCGGGAGGATCACATAGAATATGATTCTCGAGAGGTATGTTATCTTCTTTGATCACCGCATCAGACTGTGCTGAGTTAGTATCCTCGGATCCATCATATGAAGAATCAGCATCCTCAACAATGACTGGATGATCCTGGTTTTTTTTCAGCTGTTGACACTTTCGCATCTGCTGATTCATCCGAATTTGAAGATACTTCCTTTTTGAAACTGAGCCCAGCTGCAAATTCCTCAAGGTCCAATGGAACTGATGGCTCAAAGTGAGGTTTATCTTCCTCATCAAGCATCGCGGTATAATTGTGTCTAACAGGTGGAGGACACTTCTTATAACCAATGCATGTGACATCTTCTTTCTTTTTCTGTATGTCAATGATGTGATCCAGTACATGCATAGAGTTTGAATAACTATCTAACTTAAGTTGGATCGCCTCATTTTCACACTCAGCACAGGCCAATTCTTTTTATGTTTCCACGAGCCTATTGATGTAATTGTTTATTGTAGTTTGTTTTCTTGAAACTGTTTTCTTTAGCTCGGAAAGATCTTCTCTTAATGTGTTAATTACCTTCATAAAAATCATTTTCATGATTTTTATGAAACATACTGGCCTCTGTGCATTTTGAAAGATCCACGATCAAATTTTGATTGTGGATAAATGTCACGTCATATTTGCTTTGCAAATCGTCATATTTGCCTTGCAAATCAGACAATTTAGCACCTAAATCAACACAACTATCACACCTATCAGATTTTGGTTCATCGACACATACCTGACTTGACGAACCGCCAACATTAGCCATGAAGGCTGAGTAATGAGAAGAAGAAGAATAAGCAGCTTGATCCACCAAAATTGATCTTCTGCCATTCAATTCTTTAGCTTCACCCAAAAACTTCTCAACATCTGCATCAATGGTCTCACGTGACACTTCATCCATACCGTCTTCACCTGAACTTGAGCTTTCTTCATCCGAACTTCCACTATAACCAGAACTGTCTTCATCTTCTGAAGATTCTCCACCACATGCGTGTTTTAGATCCTTGATAACCTCAGCAAAACAAGCTGTTCCATCCTGATCACCGTTACCGAGTTGAATCGACCAATCACAACCTTCATCAACTTGTACCACAAGAGCTCGATTGTTGTTTAATGGTCCTGCTTGATGTGCATTGTTCACAGGCATCAAGGCAAGCTCATTATTTCTGGCTTGATTCTGATTCGATTGATTGTCTTGATTTCTGAAAGGATTCTGCTTCCCATGCTGAGCTGGCTTAGTACATTCCTGTTTGAAGTGACCTCGTTCACCACAGTTGAAACACTTGACCGCTTGCTTATCGAACCCATACTTGGTGTCCTTCTTGCTTTCCAAGTTTGTTCTACCAGTTCTTTCCATTTAGTCTTTTGCCAGTCTTACAGCAATAGCAAATGCCCACTTGATATCCACCAAATCCATTTCAACCTTATCTATTTGTTGACAATCTTCCTGAGATAAATTGATGTTTCCAATTTGCCCCGCTACTAACCCACAGTACGCGCTCACCAAAGTGTTTAACAGCTCCATGTGTTCTTTTGCCACCTCGACACTCACTTTTGAGAAACTAGAAGTGTCTAGCCGAATTGTGCTTGGATTAGTTGATTGCCCAACATTGACTGTTGATGAAGTGTTTCCATAACAAGCTTGTTGTTGACCGTTGTAGTTTGGATCAGGAAATGATGGTACTCCAGTAGACTGATAGTTTTGCTATGAGGCAACTGGTTGTGGTGTTCCAAACAGATTGGTGTTTGAGACAAAAGCCGTTTGTAGCTGAGCATGTTGAGTAGGTCTTGCAACAGTGCTAGTACTTCCACAATTTCCATAATACATCTCAGGATTTTGTGGCACCGGAACTCTTTTTGCCTTCCTGATTTCTTCTTGATTTTTGTTCTCCAACAGCTGAATGAAATCATAGATGTTGTTGGTTGTAGCCAAAGTGCTGTTATACTTTAAAATCTCCAAGAATCCATTCCATTGAAGTGGCAATGCATCGGCAAACTTTGTAACAACCTCTTCTGGAGTTAATGTTACCCCATAACTACCCAACTCACTCAGCAGATGATAAAATCGACTTGTCATATCTCCCAGTGGCTCCTTTTCCATACACATGAATCCGTCGAAGTCCTTTTTGAGCAAATCATGTCTCTGTTTGCGTGACGCCGCATTTTCTTGACCTCGCACCTTTAACGCATCCCATAAACCCTTTGTCGTTTTGAAGCTCACAAATTGAAGATAATCATCTTTGTTTAAGGCTTGAGTTAGAATTGGGAACGCTTTCTTTTCTAAATCATATGCCTTCTTCTCATCGGCAGTAAGATCCGCAAATGACGCGGGACTTGAACTAGCTTCTTCAAGTGCTTGATCAAATTCTGAGGTAAAACACAACCACAACTCCGTGTTTTGCCCAAGAGTGTACGTATGAAACCTATCCTGCCATCCGGGATACTCGTTCGTATGCATGAGCTTTGGTGGACGATTGTTACTTCCGGTTTCATTCTCGTTCAAAAGAAGACTTTTAATACTTTGATTCTGATTTGCAACAAACGCCCATTGATTTGCCGTAATCATACCCGCTTGTATTGGAATGGATGAGGACGAGGGTGTGGGAGACTGAGCCCATGAAGGTGATAAACCCTTTTGCGTATACGTGTTATCTGTATTCGCGTAAGGAGTTCAACCCCAAAGGTGTGTACTCATAGTTGATTGAAAAGAACCAACTTAAAATCAAACGGTCAACCTTCTATGAAAGAAATAATATCCATAAAATATAACAACCCACGAATAACTTTCCCAGCCCAAGTTTTGAAGCCCACGGAACAATCTGGCCCACGAAGAATAATGGCCCAGACGAAGAATCAATATTTGGTGAAGTATATGTTTCGTGAGTGATATGTTTCGTGAAAAAGAATGATTGTTAAACCCAACCCACGAAGAATAAGCCCAACGAAGAATAAGCCCAACAAAAAATTGTTTCTCAACCCAATTGTTTGTTTCTCAGCCAACGTACTAATGCCCACGAAACATGTATTTCGTGAGAATAACCCACGTAGAATGGATCAGACGAAGCACTAGAATGTTTCGTGGTTTTCAAATTTCAAATCAAGGATTCTTCGTGAAAAATAAAATTAAAATGGCAGTGTTTCGTGAAATGAAAGTTTCAAGAGAAGACTATTTTTTCATGAGGTTAAGACAAAACAAGTATTTCATGAAGAATGTTATGTTTCGTTGAAGGACAAGCTGTGACTTGGTTTTTGGTAAAGAAGTTGGTGGAAACTTTCTATTTTAAGCAGAATCTGGATCTCTGAATATGGAAAGTAAGTTGGTGAATATCCAGATTTGGTTAAATGACAAACATTCAAAAAATACACTTTTCAGTAAACTTTTGAAGGTTATCTTCTCAATAAGGAATATTCCGGTAACAATTCCGACCAAACACCTCACCGGAAAAATTGTCGAACTAAAAGTTTGCAAGAAATTTCAAGAAAAACCGTATTTTAACATGTCTCCATGTATTTTAACAAGGTTTTTGTAAAAATTTTCAGCAAACAACAAGTTTTCTGTAGGTCCCCGTGTCCGGATACGGATCTAACCGCCTACTTCCTTGTATACGAACCGATCTTGTTGTGCGGAATCCAACGAGATCAGCAAACCGAGATAGAGACGAAAACAAGTAAAGATAACACACGCGGTATCAACGATTAACACATCTTGTATTAAACGCGGAATCAGTTACAGAACAATGTTTACAACCGTAATATGTAAACTCTCTCAACCTCTCGTGTGCTCTCTGTGTTTACAGTATGCTCTCACACTTGTCTAGTGTTCATCTCCTACTTAAATGAACATACTGCATGGGTTTATATACCCAGCACAGATCATCTGGTCGAAGGATCAGGATTACTGATCGAAACATCATCTTTCGATCATACAGCCATCGAAGGATCCACATATACCTCGAAGGATGATATCCTTCGAGGTCCATCAACATCCATCGGAGGATCTATCTTTCGAGCTCATCGAAGGATCTAAACAATCCTTCGATGACTCACCCTTCGACACAAACATGTGAGTGGTCTGATTCAACCAATAAGTCTGGCCCAACATTAATTCACGGCCCCAACCAGCATGCACATGTTATACGTTCATGAATTCAACAAATTCAAATTGTAAGTATTAGTCAACATGTGACATCATCATGACATCATCATGATGATGTCATGGTGACGTGGCAGCGGGAACCGGCTCGCGGCGCTTCGTGCTTCGCGTGTCGAACTCTGGGACGCACGACGGAGGAACGTCGTGACGTCGGGCTTGAGCCGAACCTAACCGGGTCGAACCGAACCGAGTTGAACCGAACCAAGTCGCGTCCACATAATATGTATCAACAAACTCCCCCTTGGACGCTACTCGCGTCCACAAAATATGTATCAACAAACTCCCCCTGAAAAGGCAGCAAAATCACTTGTAGGTCCCTCTTCGGAGGTTGAGGATGAACCTATTCCTTGCTATATCTAACACACTAGCGAGTGCGGAATCCAAGCTAGCATGCAAACCGGGAGTAGAACAAGCACAAACACAAGACACACAATATCACCGATTAACACCACTTGTATTAAACGTATGAAAGGTTCCGGTTACAAGCACAATGTTTACAAAAGTGTTTTGCAAACTCTCTAAGTGTGTGTGTGTTCTGGACAGAATGCTCTCAACAGAGTGCTCTCCTTTGTCTCTCTATTTTTCTGTCTCACAAGTGTCTCACACTTTGAAATGAACACAACACATGGGTATATATACCCGAACACAGTAGGTCTGTGTCGAAGGATCAGATAGATGATCGAAGGATCATCTATCGACCAGAAACAGCTCGAATGATCAACATGTACCTCGAAGGATGGCATCTTTCGAGGTCCATCAATCGAAGGCTATCTTTCGAGCTCATCGAAGGATATAGGCAATCCTTCGATGATCTATCCTTCGACCCAGCCATCTTTCAAACATTTTCTAACTGTTTGACCAAGTCAAACCGGAGGATGGTTGACTGGTCAAACTTACAGGACTAACGAAGACATCGTTTTACATCGTTACAAAATACAGACAAAGTACAGACACTAGTGCACCAACAAACTCCCCCTTGGCTGTAGCTTTGTCTCTAGCTTTGTCTCGATCTTCATAACTTGAGCTTTGTCTCGATCTTTGTGTCTTCAACTTTGACGTCCTTTTAAGTCTTCAATGTCGGAGGATCTTTAAAGTCTTCACGTCTTCAAAGCAGAAAGTGTACCAACAAACTCCCCGTTTCATGTAGGAAGTGTGTTGACAAACTCCCCCTTAACATAAGCTCCCCCTTGAGTTATGCTCGTGAAATACTTGTTCGTTATGAATTGAGATCCTTGTGGTGTTGATGATGGTCAACGGCAACTCGATCATCTTCATCACTTGAGTGCCTTCACGTCGTGTCTTCATTCCGAAGCTTGTCATCGACCATGTTCTCCTTGCCTTTAGAATCTGCACATGCAAGAAATCTAAACGCGTAATGAGAACAACTGCTTGGAATATCATAAGCAAATGACACACATGTGACCATTTTTCAATCAAACACCGTCCGACAGTTTGAAAGTTTAATAAATTTTATCAATTTCAATTTTAACTTTCAACACTTGCAAATTTCGACCGTTTATGAAGATTTAGTCGTTTTCGGTTTTCGTTCAGGTTTCAGGTAACGAAGACTCGAGCTCCAACATCGTACGATCGAAAATAAAATAGAAATAAAATCTTTTTGGCTTTTTGAATATTTTAAAATTTAAAGACTGAAAGCAGTAAATAAATATATACAGACATACGGAAACTGAAAGCATTAAATAAATATTTACAGACATTCTTTTTGCGAGTTTCGAGGGTAAGAGAATCATATCAGTGTACGGTCATGCCAAAACGCTCTTGTTGTTCTATTAGTTAACATTAAGATAAGCATCCTATACCAATTATCGGTATTGTTATCCACATAAGCTCAACTTATCAGATGTAATCATGGCGAGGGGATACGTTAAGGTATGATTTATACTTACCGACCGGTGTTCATCCACATCACGACACATTCCCGTATCAAGGTATGCACGAGGGTTCATCTTACCGGTGAGTATACCGATTATCATCTGTTTGACCGTATATGATGTGAGATTCTCACTTATTTTGATTGAAAACAAGCCCTATGTGATATAATCACTTATTGATGAGGAACTTGATTTTCATATGCATGAGGGCACAGGAGCAAGTCCGTGAACAGGTCAGTACTTTCGTACAGCAGAGAGACGAACTTGACTCCCGGATAAATGTGATATATTATCACTTATTTTGAGGACATGTGATTGTTTATCACTTATTGAGGTCGAATGCAGTATGTACACGTATGTATAGTATCATGGAAGAACTTAGACTTAGTCTTTTATAGAAACAACCATGATACCCAGATGATAAGCAGCATAAAGACCGAATATCTCAGAACCTCGGCAATCTCTCAAACGAAATTTCGGTACCAAGACCATATGCCAATGAATGGTTCCCACCCAGTCTTCAGTCGATTTAAGTTTATATCACCCTGCACACTTTAAAATGATTGTGAGCCTACCAATACATCTTATATAGAGCTGCTTATCGTTTTTCATTTTAGGTTTAAAGAGGTTTAGACAGACCACTGATGTACTATCATTTTCTCTTTTGCTCGCCAGGAAACTCATTTTTGTTTTTCTATTGTTTTTGTGCTTTTGAAATTTTTCGATGTTTTTGGATTTTTCAAATTTGGATTTACTCCCCCTAAAATCAATAAACTAAGACAAATTTAAAACACAAAGGTATTTACAAAAATGATTTTCCGATGTTGGTTTTACTCTTGCTTGACCTTAATGCCGTTTACCAATAATAAATAGTCAAATCTTGATTTGTCAAATGCTTTGGTAAAAAGGTCGGCACGTTGGTCATCGGTGTGGACGTAAGCAACATCGATTAGCCTTTTCTCAAAGCAATCACGTATGAAGTGATACTTAATGTCGATGTGCTTAGTCTTTGAATGCTGCACAGGATTTTTAGTGATCTGTAAAGCAGCAGAATTATCAACGTAAATAGGAGTAGTTAGGAATTCAAAACCGTAGTCGCGCATTTGTTGTTGGATCCATAGGACTTGGGAGCAACAACTTGAGGCAGCAATGTATTCAGCTTCGCATGTTGATGTAGCGACGCATGTCTGCTTCTTGCACTGCCATGTGACTAGGCGATTTCCTAAAAACTGACATCCAGCCGTTGTGGATTTGCCGTCGATTTTGCATCCGCCAAAACCAGAATCACTGAATGCGATCAAGTCAAAGTTATAATCCCTAGGGTACCACAGACCGGTGTCAGGGCAACCCTTCAAATAACGAAAAATCCTTTTTACAGCTGCAAGATGTGAGGCCTTCGGGTTGACTTGATATCTGGCAAGCAGGCACGTTGGGTACATTATATCTGGTCTTGATGCTGTGAGGTACATAAGAGATCCGATCATTGCGCAATAGTATGAGGGGCTAACATCTTGACCCTTCAAGTCTGGAGTAATTCCGTGATTTTGTGGCAATGGGGTACCGATGGGCGTTGCATCAGACATCTGGAACCGGCTTAAGATGTCACCAACATATTTAGTCTGATGGATGAATATCCCAGACTCAGTTTGTTGTACTTGTAGGCCCAAAAAGAAAGTCATTTCCCCCATAGCACTCATCTCGAATTTATCCTGCATGATGCGCTCGAAATTCCTACACAAAACATCATTAGTAGAACTAAATATAATATCATCAACGTATACCTGTACCAGTAGAAGATCTCCATCTTGTTCTTTGACGAAAAGAGTACAGTCGATAAGACCTCTTCGAAATCCATTCTCCAGCAGATAATTAGATAAGGTTGCATACCAAGCTCGCGGTGCTTGATGAAGACCATAGAGAGCTTTGTTGAGCAACCAAACCCGATCGGGATGGATAGGATCTTCAAAACCTGGAGGCTGTTCGACGTACACCTCTTCTTCTACCACACCATGTAAGAATGCACTTTTCACGTCCATCTGGTATACCTTGAAACCTTTGAATGAGGCATAAGCCAGAAAGATCCGAATTGCTTCTAGACGTGCAACAGGTGCATACACTTCGTTGTAGTCGATCCCTTCTATCTGACGAAAACCTTGAACGACTAGCCTTGCTTTGTTGCGAATAACGATTCCACGGTCATCCTTTTTGCATTTAAACACCCAACGGGTACCAATCCTCTTGTAACCAGCAGGTTTCTCTACGAGTTTCCAGACACCAAGCTTCTGGAATTGTTGCAGTTCTTCCTGCATTGCTTCAACCCAAGAGCTATCTTTCAAAGCTTCTTTCCAAGTTCTTGGCTCTTCCTGTGAGACATAACACGCGAAAGACCAATCATTTTGTTGCCCAGATTCTCGGATAGCTGCATACAAGCCTGCATTGTTGTTGTTTCGCAACATGTTTCTTGTTTGAACGCCACTTTGCACATTTCCGATGATGTTTTGTTGAGGATGGGTATTATGAATCCTTGTTTCTGGATTATCTTGAACTGGAATGTTTGTACCCAGATTGTTGAGATTGAGATCATTGAGATCAACAACCAATTCAATGCCCGGAATTGCCGAAGAGGATGATGCAGTAGCTTCAGCTGTTCCAGGGACGCCCACTGGAGGAGTACCCTCTGAAGTACCATGAACTGCTGTTATCGGAGCTTCTTGATCTACATCTAGAAATTCATCATCCTCTGAAGATTCGTTCAATTCGGTAGCATCGTGAAAATCCTCATTGTCGAGAGCATTATTGTTCACTGAAGATGGTTCTTGATTGACAATAATGGGACGAACCAACGGTGAATCTGTTGCATTGTCACTCTCGAAAAACATCCTTGCAGCTTCATTTTCTTCAACTGCTTCAACATTGATCGAATTGAAAAAGTCATCGTACTCAAACATCCAAGGCTGACCAGGATTTTTGACTGGTAAAGTGTGCCTTTGTACTCTGACTTCAGACCATTCCTCGACCCTTTTAGTCTCTAGATTCCAGACTCTTAAGTTCGGGGTGGAATACCCAAGAAAGTATCCATCAATTGCTCTTGCCCCAAACTTTCCATTTGGATCGATTATTGTGCAAGGAGCTCCAAACGGTTCAAGGTAAGACAAATCTGGTTTCCGTTTGTTAATAAGCTCAAAGCAGGTCTTGTTGTGCCTTTTGACTGTAAGGACTCGGTTCAACGTATAACATGCAGAGGACACAGCTTCAGTCCAGAATGGAATGGGCAGCTGCGACTCTACCAACATAGTCCTAGCAGTCTCGATCAATGTGCGGTTTTTACGTTCAGCGACGCCATTCTGTTGTGGAGTATAAGCTGCACTAAATTCGTGAAGAATACCTTTTGAAGTGCAAAACTCCGCCATGGCATGATTTTTGAATTCAGTACCATTGTCGCTACGTATCCGCCTAACCTTCAACTTATAGAGATTCTCAATCTGAATGATCAAGTTTTTGATAATACCGAAGGTTTCACTCTTATGTGCCATGAACGCCACCCAAGAAAATCTTGAATAATCATCAGTTATCACGAGGCAGTATTGATCATTCCTAATACTTTTGTGCTTGACAGGACCGAACAAATCCATGTGCAAACGTTCAAGAGGAACAGCCACCGTGTTGACTTTCTTTGTAGGGTGTCGCTTTTTCGTTTGTTTTCCTTTCTGGCACGAGACACAGATGTCTTGAAGATGAAAGTTCTTAAGAGGAACACCATTCACTAATTCATTTGACACCAAATGATTCATTTTGCGTAGGTGAATGTGACCCATTCGTCTGTGCCAAGAGATTGAGTCTTTTTCTGTGGCTTTGGAAACGAAACAAGTTGCTTGTGCAGACGTAGTAATAGCTTGGCTCATATCAAGGACATACAGATCATTTATCCTTGGAGCCGACAAGAGAATCCATTCTTTCGGAATTTTGAAGCCGGGTTTCAGCACATAACATCCATTTGCATCAAAATGTACTGAGAACTGCTTATCACAAATTTGAGAAACGCTAAGAAGATTGTGATCAAGTTGTTGTACGAAGTTGATCTTATCAAAACTAACAACCCCGTTGGAAATCATTCCTTCACCCGTAATATATCCGCCCTTATCTCCAGCAAAAGCAACATAACCTCCTCTAATAGATTTGACGTCGTAGAGAAGCTTCATGTCGCCTGTCATGTGCCTGGATGCCCCACTATCAACAATCCAATGACTACTGATAGTTCCTCCTGGAACACCCTGCACATGAACTCACACAATTAGTTGGAGATGGGGACCCAAGCCATTGTGGTCTTGGGTCTTCCATTTTCATCAATGACAATAACCTCTATTCTTTGATGATTGGAAAATTGAGATGGTCCCCCTGAATTTTTAACCGTTTTTGGTTTCCAGGTCTGTTTTGTTATACCAGTGTTATTCTTTAAAATCTTAACTTCATGGTTGTCTGAAGTTTTTAAATTGTTTGGTTTGACAGAAACAGATGGTTTGTTAACCACATCGGTTTTAATCGCCTTTTCAATTTTCTTGACCTGTTGACGTTTCTGTTTCTTTTCCCTTTCTTTTACAAGGCGGGGATCTTGTTTTGATGAAACAGATCGCTTGCGGTCAATTTGGTCACGGGGATCATCTTCTTTTGCTTTCAACTTATGAAGATACGGGCAATTTCGAATGATATGCCCAATTGTACCACATTCAAAACATGATCTTCGTTCAACAAACCCCGAAGTATCATGTGATCGTCTTGCCGATGATGAACTTTGTGATCCCGAGGTACTAGGTTTTGAACTATTTGGTTCATTCCTTTTCATTACAGTTGCTTTCTTGACAAAATCTAAGTTAGATTGATTTTCAAACGTAGCAATTTTGTCCGTTCCCGTAGATTTCACAAAGTTCACATTCTTCTTCTTCTTCTGATTCGGCTTCTTTTGAGTTTGAGTCGGTGCTTTTCCTTTTGGTTTGGCATGATTTTGCTGTTTTTGCACTGTTGGTAATGTTTGATTGCCAAATTGTTTTCGAACTTCGGCCTTGGGGATAGGAGGGCACTGTGTTACTGTAACATGTGGTCCTGTCTTTCCCAAAAACTTATTTGTCGAATTTTCAAAGACTTTACTAATTAAAGATTGATTAACATTTTTAATAGGAAAATCTTTGTCTGAATAAATTTTATCATCACCAACAAGTGTGTACAGCAAGTCCACACTCTCCGACTCTTTTGCAGACACAGGCTCGATTGCAACAGTCTTAGCAGGTTTTGCAGGAGGATCACACAGAATATGATTCTCAAGAGGTATGTCCTCTTCTTTTATCACTGCATCAGACTTTGCTGAATCAGTATCATCAGACTCATCATCAGACGAATCAGAATCCTCACTGTATATCACAACTAGAGGAACCTGATTCGGTTCGGCAGAAGACACACATGTATCTGCTGACACATCTGAATCTGATGATACCTCTTTCTTGTATCCGAGACCTGTTGCACATTCTGTTGCAAATTCTTTAACATCTAGAGGAACAGATGGTTCAAAATGAGTTCTATATTCCTCATCAGGCAGTGCATCGTAATTGTGTCTGACAGGTGGTGGACATTGCTTATATCCGATGCATGTGACATCCTTTTTCTCTTTCTGAACATCAATGATGTGATCCAACACATAGCTAGAGCTTAAATAGCTATCTAACTTGAGTCGGATCGCCTCACTTTCGGTTTTAACACAAGCCATTTCCTTTTGCATTACCTCAAGACGAGTTATATACAAGTTAATGTCAGTTTGTTTTCTGGAAACCATTTTTGTTAACTCGATTTTATCTTTCTTTAATTTTTCAATCATCGATTTAAAATCCTTTTCATGGTTTTCATAAAACATGTTGGCTTCAGTGCACTTTGAAAGATCAACAGTTAATTTCTGATTATGAATGAATGTCACATCATATTTCTCTTGCAAAGCCTCGTGTTTGCCTTGCAACTCAGACATTTTTGCCTCTAAATCAGCACATTTAATATGCAAACTATCACAGTTATCACAGCTAACAGAAGTGGGTTCATCGACACATACCTGACTTGATGAACTGTCGACATTAGCCATAACTGAATGGAGAGAAGACGAAGAATAAGCAGCTTGATCCACCAAAATAGATCTTCTTTGAATTCCTGCTGCAGCGTCTTCCAAAAGCTCATCAATATTTGCATCGACTGACGCACTTGATGTGTCATCTTCCTGATCATTGCCTGAAGTGGAGGATTCTTCATCTGAACTTCTACTATAACCAGAAGAGTCTTCATCCTCAGAAGAGTCACCACCATTGGCGGAAGATTCTCCACCACTGGCGTGATTTAAATCCTTCACGATTTCAGCAAAACAAGCTGTGCCATCTGGAGCGTCATTTCCCAACTGGATTGACCAATCACAACCTTCATCTACTTGAACCACAAGTGCCTGGTTGGCATTAGATGGTCCTGCTTGAGTCTGGTTGTTGACAGGCACCAATGTGCGAACATTGTTCCTGTTCTGGTTCTGCTGGTTGCCTTGACCTCTGAAAGGATTCTGATTTCCATGTTGAGATGGCCTCGTACATTCACGCTTGAAATGACCACGTTCCCCACAATTGAAGCATTTAACAGCCTGCTTATCAAACCCATACTTGGTGTCTTTCTTACTTTCCAAGCTGGTTCTCCCCGTTCTTTCCATGAAATCCTTTGCTCGCCTAACAGCACTGGCAAAGGCCCACTTGATGTCCATCATCTCCATCTCCTCTTTATCTATCTGCTGATAGTCTTCTTGTGTCAGATTAATGTTGCCAATCTGACCTTCAACTAATCCACAGTATGCGCTCACCAAAGTGTTTAGCAGCTCCATGTGTTCCTTGGCTACTTCCACACTGACTTTAGAAAAGCTTGAGGTGTCGAGCCGTACTGTATTTGGTTTTGATTGTTGACCAGCAGATGATGTGCTTCCATAACACGCTTGCTGTTGAGGAGGAGGAAGTGGATTCCCATACATGTCTGTTGTAGGTCCGGTAGATTGAGCAGGTAATGGATTGCCAAACATATCAGTTGCTTCGGTAGTAGATCGAACAGGTAAAGGATTTCCGAACATATCAGTTGCTCTGATAGTTCGTTGGCTTTGCTGTTGTGGTGCTGGTTGAGAAACTGGTTCAAGCGGATTTCCAAACATGTCAGTTTTTGGAGGGACTGGAACTTGGATGGTATTGCCAAACATGTCAGTGTGAGACACAAACGCTGTTTGAAGTGGAGCATGTGAAGAAGGCTTTGTAGAAGTGCTAGAAGTTCCATAATACATTTCAGGATTTTGTGGCACTGGAACTCTTTTTGCCTTGAGAGTTTCTTCCTGATTCTTGTTTTCCAGGATTTGAACAAAGTCATTGTAGCTTGTTGTAGCTAAAGTGCCATTGTACTTCATGATTTCCAAGAAAGTACTCCATTGAGGTGGCAGCGCATCTGCAAACTTTTTCACAATCTCTGCTTGAGGTGTAACGACCTCAAAATTTGACAATTCAGACAGCAAATGATTAAATCGACTTGTCAAATCTCCTAAAGATTCATTCTCCATACAAGAAAAACCATCGAACTCTTTCTTTAGCAGGTCTTTTCTCAATTGACGTGTCGCTTCATTTCCCACGCCCCTTGTCTTCAATGCGTCCCACAACCTCTTTGTTGTCTTGTAACTCACAAACTGATGATAAATATCTTTACTTAACGCTTGAGTGAGAATGGCATATGCCTTCTTTTCCAGATCATAGACTTTCTTCTGATCTTCCGTAAGATCTGCAAACGTAGCAGCAGATGATGCGGCAACCTCTATAGTTTGATCGAAATCTGTGATGAACCGCAACCACAATTCTGTATTTTGACCAAGAACGTATGTATGAAATCTGTCAATCCATCCTGGATATTCATATAAATGCATCAACTTCGGAGGCCGATTCAAACTTCCCGTTTCACTCTCGCTTAAGAGAATGCTTTGAATACTTGGAGTTTGATTCGATACAAATGCCCATTGACCAGTATTAGCTTGAGAAGACACCGGTGCGGGAGACGAAGTACCAAAATACATATCAGTATTTACCGCCGGTCTATTCCATCTTGGATTCATTTTTGATCAAGAATAATAAAACCTGAAAATCACAACTTGTTAAACATAAACAGACTATGGATCGAAAGATCAACACCTGTTCGAAGGATCAACAGTGTTCGAAAGATCACTGTTGAGTTTCGAACAATGATTTCGAAAGACTCTCCAATCGAAGGATCCTGGTCTTTCGAAAAAGAACTGTAGACCGAAAGATATAAGTTTCGAAAAGATTCCTTGGTTCGAAGGATGATTATCTATCGAACCTCCTTTGATCGAAAGATGGTCTTTCGACTTCGAAGGATATCTTTCGAACTCCACTGACACAGTTGACAAAAGGGTGACAGGTTGGTGAAAAAGGTGATGGGTTGGTGAAGAAACTTTCGGCAGAAGGCAGAAGGTATGGTCAGACCATATCTTCTGCATGCAGAACAGGTTTTGAATAATAAAATATTACGAAAAACCAAAGTTCAACCCAGAAACCGGTACCGGAGTAAGCCGGAATCTTGGTCGGAAATCACCAAATACCTCAAAAACAGATTTTTATCTTACCCAAACCGTCCCGTAACACACCCGACAGTTTAGAACACGTTTTAACTTCTGAAAAAGCGAGAAAAATGCAGAAAAACGTGAGCTAAACCAGAAAAGTTTTTGTCCAAAAACACTCCAAAGCTTGTATAAAACCCGGTTTTTAACAAGGAAAAGAGCCACGGCTCTGATACCACTTGTAGGTCCCTCTTCGGAGGTTGAGGATGAACCTATTCCTTGCTATATCTAACACACTAGCGAGTGCGGAATCCAAGCTAGCATGCAAACCGGGAGTAGAACAAGCACAAACACAAGACACACAATATCACCGATTAACACCACTTGTATTAAACGTATGAAAGGTTCCGGTTACAAGCACAATGTTTACAAAAGTGTTTTGCAAACTCTCTAAGTGTGTGTGTGTTCTGGACAGAATGCTCTCAACAGAGTGCTCTCCTTTGTCTCTCTATTTTTCTGTCTCACAAGTGTCTCACACTTTGAAATGAACACAACACATGGGTATATATACCCGAACACAGTAGGTCTGTGTCGAAGGATCAGATAGATGATCGAAGGATCATCTATCGACCAGAAACAGCTCGAATGATCAACATGTACCTCGAAGGATGGCATCTTTCGAGGTCCATCAATCGAAGGCTATCTTTCGAGCTCATCGAAGGATATAGGCAATCCTTCGATGATCTATCCTTCGACCCAGCCATCTTTCAAACATTTTCTAACTGTTTGACCAAGTCAAACCGGAGGATGGTTGACTGGTCAAACTTACAGGACTAACGAAGACATCGTTTTACATCGTTACAAAATACAGACAAAGTACAGACACTAGTGCACCAACATTTTCCTTAACTTTTAACCCACTTTTCTTTCAAAAACTTGAATACCTTGTTTTAAAATCACGTAAACTTTCAGAAACCTTCAAACACTTGCTCAAAAACACAACAAGAAGCTTGGTTTTAACAAGGAAAAGAGCCAAAGCTCTGATATCACTGGCAGGTCCACTCGGAGGATCAAGATAAACCTACTCCGTTGTTATATGACACACACACTAGTGCGGAATCCAAGTGCGTATGCAAACCAAGCCAAAGAACACACAAACACAAGAAAAGATTCAAAGTTAAAGCTCAAGTGTATTGATCCAGAATTGTCACAGTACAATGTTTAAACAAGACAACTCTCTTAAACTCTCTGGTGTGTTCTCTTGGTTCTGTTCTGTGTAGCAAGTCTGTATATATAGCCAACATGCCCAGCAACCTACGAAAGATGTACTGGGCCCATGAATTGGCCCACGAAAGACCTAAGCCCACGAAACAAAGATCCTTCTTCTATGAGATTCACGAAAGATATAAACCCACGAAACATGAAGGTTCTTCGTGGGAATCATTCAGTGAACAACTAAAGGGACGAAGAAGGTTCTTCGTAAAGATGTTCTTCGTGAAAATTGTCATTCGTTGGTTCCATCATTCACGAATAACCTGGTCTTTCATTACATGCATGTTGTGACATACTATCTTTTCGTGAAGATGTGTCTCCCACGAAGAAGTTGGTTCTTCGTGGGATGGTTGCAATAACAGACATACAGAAGAGACAATACACCTATCTATTAATGGTCTGCACATGCGCAGCTGTTTTACATAAAAAATAAACGTCGTACCGGGTCAAGATAGGAGGATATCTTGACCTCGGTCTTCACCTTGAAACGGAGCCGAACCGAAACGAGTCGCATCCACACAATATGCATCAACAACACTTCGATGCTAGAATATCAGAAAAACTTCAATTGGCATTAAGAAAAACTACATTTCTCGTATTGATTTATTATCATTATATGTAAGATCCCTTTAAAATAAGTATATAAAATCAACAATGCTTGAAGAAGTTAATAATAAACTCTCGTCAAGTTAAGACTGGCTTGGGAGGAGCCAACACAAATACATGCTAACAATAGCTGAGACCACATAGGAAGTTACCAATTAAGATTAACTTTCAACACTGTAGAAGCCATAAGGGTCTTGAGTTTAGTGTAGTTAGTCTCCGAACATTATTTACACATTTATAAACCAACTAAGGGACAAGAACGTTGGCATTTCTAAGCAGTGAAGATTACGAGTGCATACAGTTTTTATGTTTGTTTCAGTGATCCAATAGATCTGAGTAAAAACCAGTCACAACAATTAAAAAGACTCACCATAAGATTATCCAGCCAGAAATACACAATCACAAGACTGGGTGGTTGTCATGATCATGAGATTTCCGATTCTGGTAGGTCAATTGAAAGATTAATGTGCCACATTTACACGATTTATTGTGGAAAGAGGGGTATTAAACATAAGCTAATCCATTGTTTAAGTAAGTAATGAGGTGTTGATATTGCAACAGTTATTGTTGATGAATATTTCTTCAGATCATCATAAGTTACCTAAATAGACACATATCCTTATGCCTGGCTTGCAAAGAGAAGAACTATCAAAATAATAATCTTGACTTCATTGGTTGTTTATGTAAATATCAGTCTTCACAACCAAAAAATAGCAAGCATATATTGCAACCAATAATTAACAAGGCAAGATTAAAAAGATTGATTAAAAGTACTCATAACTAGGAGAACTCCCACAAGTTTCCCACAAACGATAATTCCCACAAGTTTCTGACAAGATAACAAACAAACAAAAAACAACCCTAGATTTTCTCACAATCATTCGACAAAATAGCCACATCAGTTCACTTAGCTTTTTGAAAGATTAAGAAGATTTTTCGACCAGATTTCTTCTCAGCTTAACAGCCCATTATAGCACAATTGTAGACAAAGTTATCACTACTTTTCCAGCCAATCCTCATCCACTGTGGTGGCCCTTCGCTAGGGACCCATGAATATATCTCTATATATCTATTCTGGGTATCTCTAGGACCACAAATGATGACGACACGATTCCCACATCCTCTAAATGCAATACCCCAACCATCCCTACTGTGTGCTATTTCAGGCAACCTTCCAATAGCAACCCATTCTTTGTTCTTCTTGCTATACATCTTCAGTTCCATTGCTGCACAATCAGCAGCATATAACTCATTGCTTGCCACTGCAAGCAGCGGCGGAGCCATTCCAGGTCCGCCACCACCAGGTGACATGTTGGGAATTTCAGTCCACTTTTGGGTATCCAGATCATACTCTTCTCCACATGTCAATGGATTTGAATCATTACTGCTAATCCCTCCTATTACATAAAACTTACCATCCATAATAAGACCCCAGAACTCAATTTCCGTGGCTTAATCATACTAGGAAGTGTTTTCCAAGTCCCTGTCTCACTGTCGTAACTTTCTACCGCATCCATGATCTTTCCATTTCGATCCACACCACCTGCAAAGATTGCAATATTCTTAAAACTGGCCGACCCAAGCAACCATCTGGGTTCATTCATTGGTAGCCCTTGTGACCATGAATTTGTTAATAAACTGTACTTGTAGATACCCGGACCTAGCATATCATTTCCTATAACCAGTAGGTCTGTGCCAACTGCCATGGACTCTTTATCCGAGAACTGGAAGCCTAAGTCAGTATCCATCATGGGTAGATTCATCCATTTCTCATTGACAGGATCAAAAGCTTCCCACTTCAATGGGTCACAAGAAAAATAGACCCAATGTTCAATTACTTGATGAATGCTTCTTAGCCTATAAAGTTCACCACTTCTAATGAGCTCACGAAAACTCCGGTTTAGTGACGCGATGCGAGCATAGTTGTATCTTGGCAGGGACATGAGACTTTTCATTGTGAGGTCACGACCGATGACATGGATCAACGAACTCATATCCAAACCTTGTTCCGTTTCCTTGATCACCTACGAGATTACAGTCATATTAAGCACCTTGAGCATGCATATTATGATAACCGACACCATTTTAAGGAAACAACTAACGAATTTGTATAGTTACATAATAATAATCCACATCTATTCTGTTTTAAAATTTAAGGTAACTATTAGCGTGCTTGTTTATTGAACTCTAAAAAATAATAGTTTATAAAACAGAAAAAAGACCAATGTACTTGCAAAAATTACATGGATAACAATTCTAAACCTTATAAATAATAAAATTCTACAGAATGTGATTTGGTATATTGCTTGTAATTAATTCAACGGGAATGACCCAAACAGTGAGTTGCAAAAGAAAAACCATATCTTGCTAATTAGAAATGGAACGAGTTAAGTTACCAAAATTAGGTTAGGACAAATTAGTGCAAATAAGAACGCCTCAAAGTATATAACTTTAATCAAAATCCACCATTTCCATTAAAGAATGAATTTTTAACAACAAAATACAATCTTAACTGATGCTAGATTATTGAATAAAAATAAAGGTTGGTATCGACGAAGAAGTTTCAATGCTGGTGAGTTATTCAATAATGAAATTCATGTTCGGTGTTGTAGGTCCCTCGGAGGTTGAGGTTTAACCTATTCCTTGTTATATCTAACACACTAGCGAGTGCGGAATCCAAGCTAGCATGCAAACCGGGAGTAGAACAAGCAAGAACAAGCACAAACACAAGACACACAATATTCACCGATTAACACCACTTGTATTAAACGTATGAAAGGTTCCGGTTACAAGCACAATGTTTACAAAAGTGTTTTGCAAACTCTCTCTAAATTTCGTGTGTGTGTGTTCCGAACAGAATGCTCTCAGTTCTCTCAATGAAGTGCTCTATCAAGTCTCTACTGAAATGAACACACTACATGGGTATATATACCCGAACACAGCAGGTCTGTGTCGAAGGATCAGATAGATGATCGAAGGATCATCTATCGACCAGAAACTGCTCGAATGATCAACATGTACCTCGAAGGATGGCATCTTTCGAGGTCCATCAATCGAAGGCTATCTTTCGAGCTCATCGAAGGATATAGGCAATCCTTCGATGATCTATCCTTCGACCCAGCCATCTTTCAAACATTTTCTAACTGTTTGACCAAGTCAAATCGGAGGATGGTTGACTGGTCAAACTTACAGGACTAACGAAGACATCGTTTTACATCGTTACAAAATACGGACAAAGTACAGACACTAGTGCACCAACAAACTCCCCCTTGGCTGTAGCTTTGTCTCTAGCTTTGTCTCGATCTTCATAACTTGAGCTTTGTCTCGATCTTTGTGTCTTCAACTTTGACGTCCTTTTAAGTCTTCAATGTCGGAGGATCTTTAAAGTCTTCACGTCTTCAAAGCAGAAAGTGTACCAACAAACTCCCCGTTTCATGTAGGAAGTGTGTTGACAAACTCCCCCTTAACATAAGCTCCCCCTTGAGTTATGCTCGTGAAATACTTGATCTTTATGAAGTGAGATCCTTGTGGTATTGATGATGGTCAGCGGCAACTCGATCATCTTCATCACTTGAGTGCCTTCACGTCGTGTCTTCATTCCGAGGCTTTGTCATCGACCATGTTCTCCTTGCCTTTAGAATCTGCACATGCAAGAAATCTAAACGCGTAATGAGAACAACTGCTTGGAATATCATAAGCAAACGACACACATGTGACCATTGTTCAATCAAACACCGTCCGACAGTTTGAAAGTTTAAAAATTTATCAATTTTAGGTTTTTAACTTTCAAAACTTGCAAATTTCGACCGTTTATGAAGATTTAGTCGTTTCGGTTTTCGTTCAGGTTTCAGGTAACGAAGACTCGAGCTCCAACATCGTACGATCGAAAATAAAATAGAAATAAAATCTTTTTGGCTTTTTGAATATTTTAAATTTAAAGACTGAAAGCAGTAAATAAATATATACAAAGATGCAGAAATTTAAAGCATTAAATAAATATATACAGACATTCTTTTTGCGAGTTTCGAGGGTAAGAGAATCATATCAGTGTACGGTCATGCCAAAACGCTCTTGTTGTTCTTTTAGTTAACATCAAGATAAGCATCCTATAACAATTATCGGTATTGTTGTCCACTTAAGCTCAACTTATCATTTGTAATCATGGCGAGGGGATACGTTAATGTATGATTTATACTTACCGACCGGTGTTCATCCACATCACGACACATTCCCGTATCAAGGTATGCACGAGGGTTCATCTTACCGGTGAGTATACCGATTATCATCTATTTGACCGTATATGATGTGAGATTCTCACTTATTTTGTTTGAAAACAAGCCCTATGTGATATAATCACTTATTGATGAGGAACTTGATTTTCGATGCATGAGGGCACAGGAGCAAGTCCGTGAACAGGTCAGTACTTTCGTACAGCAGAGAGACGAACTTGACTCCCGGAAAGAATTTGTGATATATTATCACTTATTTTGAGGGACATGTGATTGTTTATCACTTATTGAGGTCGAATGCAGTATGTACACGTATGTATAGTATCATGGAAGATCTAGACTTGCGTCCCCGTTATTTTGGTAAAAGATACAACCATGATACCCAGATGATAAGCAGCATAAAGATCGAATATCTCAGAACCTCGGCAATCTCTCAAACGAAATTTCGGTACCAAGACCATATGCCAATGAATGGTTCCCACCCAGTCTTCAGTCGATTTAAGTTTATATCACCCTGCACACTTTAAAATGATTGTGAGCCTACCGATACATCTTATATAGAGCTGCTTATCGTTCTTCATTTTAGGTTTAAAGAGGTTTAGACATACCACTGATGTACTATCATTTTCTCTTTTGCTCGCCAGGAAACTCATTTTTGTTTTTCTATTGTTTTTGTGTTTTTGAAATTTTTCAATGTTTTTGGATTTTCAAATTTTGGATTTACTCCCCCTAAAATCAATAAACTAAGACAAATTTAAAACACAAAGGTATTTACAAAAATGATTTTCCGATGTTGGTTTACTCTTGCTTGACCTTAATGCCGTTTACCAATAATAAATAGTCAAATCTTGATTTGTCAAAAGCTTTGGTAAAAAGGTCGGCACGTTGGTCATCGGTGTGGACGTAAGCAACATCGATTAGCCTTTTCTCAAAGCAATCACGTATGAAGTGATACTTAATGTCGATGTGCTTAGTCTTTGAATGCTGCACAGGATTTTTAGTGATCTGTAAGGCAGCAGAATTATCAACGTAAATAGGAGTAGTTAGGAATTCAAAACCGTAGTCGCGCATTTGTTGTTGAATCCACAGGACTTGGGAGCAACAACTTGAGGCAGCAATGTATTCAGCTTCGCATGTTGATGTAGCGACACATGTCTGCTTCTTGCACTGCCATGTGACTAGGCGATTTCCCAAAAACTGACATCCAGCCGTTGTGGATTTGCCGTCGATTTTGCATCCGCCAAAATCAGAATCACTGAATGCAATCAAGTCAAAGTTATTATCCCTAGGGTACCATAGACCGGTGTCAGGGTAACCCTTCAAATAACGAAAAATCCTTTTTACAGCTGCAAGATGTGAGGCCTTCGGGTTCACTTGATATCTGGCAAGGAGGCACGTTGGGTACATTATATCTGGTCTTGATGCTGTGAGGTACATAAGAGATCCGATCATCGCGCGATAGTGTGAGGGGCTAATATCTTGACCCTTCAAGTCTGGAGTAATTCCGTGATTTTGTGGCAATGGGGTACCGATGGGCGTTGCATCTGACATCTGGAACCGGCTCAAGATGTCACCAACATATTTAGTCTGATGGATGAATATCCCAGACTCAGTTTGTTGTACTTGTAGGCCCAAAAAGAAGGTCATTTCCCCCATAGCACTCATCTCGAATTTATCCTGCATGATGCGCTCGAAATTCCTACACAAAACATCATTAGTAGAACCAAATATAATATCATCAACGTATACCTGTACCAGTAGAAGATCTCCATCTTGTTCTTTGACGAAAAGAGTACAATCGATAAGACCTCTGCGAAATCCATTCTCCAGCAGATAATTAGATAAGGTTGCGTACCAAGCTCGCGGTGCTTGATGAAGACCATAGAGAGCTTTGTTGAGCAACCAAACCCGATCGGGATGGATAGGATCTTCAAAACCTGGAGGCTGTTCGACGTACACCTCTTCTTCTACCACACCATGTAAGAATGCACTCTTCACGTCCATCTGGTATACCTTGAAATCTTTGAATGAGGCATAAGCCAGAAATATCCGAATTGCTTGTAGACGTGCAACAGGTGCATACACTTCGTTGTAGTCGATCCCTTCAATCTGACGAAAACCTTGAACGACTAGCCTTGCTTTGTTGCGAATAACAATTCCACGGTCATCCTTTTTGCATTTAAACACCCAACGGGTACCAATCTTCTTGTAACCAGCAGGTTTCTCTACGAGTTTCCAGACACCAAGCTTCTGGAATTGTTGCAGTTCTTCCTGCATTGCTTCAACCCAAGAGCTATCTTTCAAAGCTTCTTTCCAAGTTCTTGGCTCTTCCTGTGAGACATAACACGCGAAAGACCAATCGTTTTGTTGCCCGGATTCTCTAATCGCCGCATACAAGCCTGCATTGTTGTTGTTCCGCAACATGTTTCTTGTTTGAACGCCACTTTGCACATTTCCGATGATGTTTTGTTGAGGATGGGTATTATGAATCCTTGTCTCTGGATTATCTTGAACTGGAATATTTGTACCCAGATTGTTGAGATTGAGATCAACAATCAATTCAATGCCCGTAATTGACGAAGAGGATGATGCAGTAGCCTCAGCTGTTCCAGGGACGCCCACTGGAGGAGTACCCTCTGAAGTACCATGAACTGCTGTTGTTGGAGCTTATTGATCTGCATCTAGAAATTCATCATCCTCTGAAGATTCGTTCAATTCGGTAGCATCGTGAAAATCCTCATTGTCGAGAGCATTATTGTTCACTGAAGATGGTTCTTGATTGACAATAATGGGACGAACCAACGGTGAATCTGTTGCATTGTCACTCTCGAAAAACATCTTTGCTGCAGCATTTTCTTCAACTGCTTCAACATTGATCGAATTGAAAAAGTCATCGTACTCAAACATCCAAGGCTGACCAGGATTTTTGACTGGTAAAGTGTGCCTTTGTACTCTGACTTCAGACCATTCCTCGACCCTTTTAGTCTCTAGATTCCAGACTCTTAAGTTTGGGGTGGAATACCCAAGAAAGTATCCATCAATTGCTCTTGCCCCAAACTTTCCATTAGGATCGATAATTGTGCACGGAGCTCCAAACGGTTCAAGATAAGACAAATCTGGTTTCCGTTTGTTAATAAGCTCAAAACAGGTCTTGTTGTGCCTTTTGACTGTAAGGACTCGGTTCAATGTATAACATGCAGAGGACACAGCTTCAGTCCAGAATGGAATGGGCAGCTGCGACTCTACCAACATAGTCCTAGCAGTCTCGATCAATGTGCGGTTTTTACGTTCAGCGACGCCATTCTGTTGAGGAGTGTAAGCTGCACTAAATTCGTGAAGAATACCTTTTGAAGTGCAAAACTCCGCCATGGCATGATTTTTAAATTCAGTACCATTGTCGCTACGTATCCGCCTAACCTTCAACTTATATAGATTCTCAATCTGAATGATCAAGTTTTTGATAATACCGAAGGTTTCACTCTTATGTGCCATGAACGCCACCCAAGAAAATCTTGAATAATCATCAGTTATCACGAGGCAGTATTGATCATTCCTAATACTTTTGTGCTTGACAGGACCGAACAAATCCATGTGCAAACGTTCAAGAGGAACAGCCACCGTGTTGACTTTCTTTGAAGGGTGTCGCTTCTTCGTTTGTTTTCCTTTCTGGCACGAGACACAGATGTCTTGAAGATGAAAGTTCTTAAGAGGAACACCATTCACTAATTCATTTGACACCAAATGATTCATTTTGCGTAGGTGAATGTGACCCATTCGTCTGTGCCAAGAGATTGAGTCTTTTTCTGTGGCTTTGGAAACGAAACAAGTTGCTTGTGCAGACGTAGTAATAGCTTGACTCATATCAAGGACATACAGATCATTTATCCTCGGAGCCGACAAGAGAATCCATTCTTTCGGAATTTTGAAGCCGGGTTTCAGCACATAACATCCATTTGCATCAAAGTGTACTGAGAACTGCTTATCACAAATTTGAGAAGCGCTAAGAAGATTGTGATCAAGTTGTTGTACGAAGTTGATCTTGTCAAAACTAACAACCCCGTTGGAAATCATTCCTTCACCCGTAATATATCCGCCCTTATCTCCAGCAAAAGCAACATAACCTCCTCTAATAGATTTGACGTCGTAGAGAAGCTTCATGTCGCCTGTCATGTGCCTGGATGCCCCACTATCAACAATCCAATGACTACTGATAGTTCCTCCTGGAACACCCTGCACATGAACTCACACAATTAGTTGGAGATGGGGACCCAAGCCATTGTGGTCTTGGGTCTTCCATTTTCATCAATAACAATAACTTCTATTCTTTGATGATTTGAAAATTGTGATGGCCCCCCTGATTCTTTAACCGTTTTTGGTTTCCAGGTCTGTTTAGGTTTACCAGTGTCATTCTTTAAAATTTTAACTTCATGGTTGTCAGAAGTTCTTGAATTTTCTGGTTTGACAGAAACAGATTGTTTGTTAACCACATCGGTGTTAATTATCTTTTCAATTTTCTTGACCTGTTGGAGTTTCTGTTTCTTTTCCCTTTCTTTTACAAGGCGGGGATCTTGTTTTACAGAAACAGATTGTTTGCGGTCAGTTTGGGCATGGGGATCATCAACCTTTGCTTTCAACTTATGAAGATACGGGCAATTTCGAATGATATGCCCAATTGTACCACATTCAAAACATGATCTTCGTTCAACAAACCCCGAAGTATCATGTGGTCGTCTTGCCGATGATGAACTTTGTGATCCCGAGGTACTAGGTTTTGAACTGTTTAGTTCATTCCTTTTCATCACTGTAGCTTTCTTGACAAAATCTAAGTTAGATTGATTTTGAAATGTTTCAATTTTGTCCGTTCCCTTAGATTTCACAAAGTTCACATTCTTTTTCTTCTTCTGAATCGGCTTCCTTGGATTTTGAGTCGGTGTTTTACCTTTTGATTTGGCATGATTTTGCTGTTTTTGCACTGTTGGTAATTTTTGATTGCCAAATTGTTTTCGAACTTCGGCCTTTGGGATAGGAGGACACTGTGTCACAGTAACACGTGATCCTGTCTTTCCCAAAAACTTACTTGTTGAATTTTCAAAGACTTTACTGATTAATGATTGATTAACATTCTTAATAGGAAAATCTTTGTCTGAATAAACTTTATCATCACCAACAAGAGTGTACAGCAAATCCACACTCTCCGACTCTTTTGCAGATGTGGACTCAGTTGGAACAGTCTTAGCTGGTTTTGCGGGAGGATCACATAGAATATGATTCTCAAGAGGTATGTCCTCTTCTTTGATTACCGCATCAGACTTTTCCGAATCAGTATCATCAGATTCATCATCAGAAGAATCAGTATCCTCAACCACAACTGGAGGAGCCTGATTCGGTTCGGCAGAAGACACACATGTATCTGCTGACACATCTGAATCTGATGATACCTCTTTCTTGTATCCTAGTCCTGCTGCAAATTCATTAACATCTAGAGGAACAGATGGTTCAAAGTGAGTTCTGTACTCCTCATCAGGCATGGCATCATAATTTTGTCTAACAGGTGGTGGACATTGCTTATAACCTATGCATGTGACATCCTTTTTCTCTTTCTGCACATCAATGATGTGATCCAACACATAGCTAGAGCTTAAATAGCTATCTAACTTGAGTCGGATCGCCTCACTTTCGGTTTTAACACAAGCCATTTCCTTTTGCATTACCTCAAGGCGAGTTATATACAAATTAATGTCAGTTTGTTTTCTGGAAACCATTTTTGTTAACTCGATTTTATCTTTCTTTAATTTTTCAATCATCGATTTAAAATCCTTTTCATGGTTTTCATAAAACATGTTGGCTTCAGTGCACTTTGAAAGATCAACAGTTAATTTCTGATTATGAATGAATGTCACATCATATTTCTCTTGCAAAGCCTCGTGTTTGCCTTGCAATTCATGTCACACCCCGACCACGTAGAACATACAAAACGTGGCGGAAATGTCGGGGAGTGTTGTAACAGAATTAATTGTTTCAAATCCATGGCAATTGAAGTTTCGTTTTATTGATTAAAAGTGTTACAATGTCTTAACAAACAAGAAAATACAACATAATTAACTAGTCTTGCATCTTTTATTGTCACTAAAGCCCAAGTCTGTCTATGTGTATCTTGATCATCTTATGCAACAGCTCCTGAAAAACACATGTGAAAATAGGCACGTCAGCATAAAAATGCCTGTGAGATACATAGGTTTTGTGAAAATAAGATTCATGACTTATGTTTGAGAAAATGTTTAGTCATGAACCTTGTTATTTGCTTTGTCTTTTAAATCATTTGAAAAACGATAAGATCAGATGATAAGTATAAATAAATGTAAGGTTAAATGAATAACCAAGTAAAATATGTTTGCATAAGATAAGTTGTTTATAAATCAATGTCTTGTGAAAAGTATGTTATTTGTATGAAATGTTCTATGTCTCAAACTGAAATGATTCAAATAACGTTACGGCATGTAATACCATAGCTGGTGGCCTTGCCACTTGGCTAGGTCCCGCTTGATTAGGTGTAACCGCTGCGGGTTTCCTTGAAGCCTTACGCTTCCTTGATTTTGGTGCTGGCTTAACTTCTGCTTCCTTCAGTGGCTCTTGGGTGGCTTCATTGTCAAGACGAGAGGCTTCATTGTTAAGACGAGCCATGGCAATACCTAAATCCACAGTCCTCTGAATCACTTTGCCAATTTGCTGGACAAATTTGGCTGTTCGCTCGGACGTTTGACCAGTGCCAAGAGGAAGAGACATTCTAAAAGAAAATGAAAGACAGAGGAAGAAACGAGTGAAAGGTTATTGGGTAATCAATACAGAATGGTAATGAATGAAAATTGTGATCATTTGTTTGTTACCTAAGGCAAACAAATGAGATGGTGACAAATCAAAGTAAATGGGTTAAAAATAATGTATCGCGAAGACATGCTCGCCTATAAGTGAACACTCATTCCAAGAATTCCCAGGTAAGCACAACTGGTCTCGCGTCTGATGAGATGTATACGAAGTGCTTGCCTAGCCAGAAAACCCAGAATACAGGCATTCACCCTTCCAGTTTGCACGTGTTCACATTATTAAAAACCCAAAACCTTGACGAGAGTTTTGAAAACTCAAAGGGGTTCAAAACCATATAACAGAGAGTTCAAAACCTTACAATAGAGGGTTCAAAACCTAGTAATCAATCATCCTAGAACAGATGATTAGTTTTCAAAGCGGTTTTGAAATTCATGTTCTTGTTGCGGTTGTCGCCTAAGGATAGGCGACAGTATTGTTTTATGACTAAACGCAAGTAAACTCGCGTTAGGGTCCTAAGAAGGTTATAGACTAGGTCAAAGCATTACTAATAACCTAATTCCCTATAACCATGAGCTCTGATACCATCTATTCTGTCACACCCCGACCACGTAGAACATACAAAACGTGGCGGAAATGTCGGGGAGTGTTGTAACAGAATTAATTGTTTCAAATCCATGGCAATTGAAGTTTCGTTTTATTGATTAAAAGTGTTACAATGTCTTAACAAACAAGAAAATACAACATAATTAACTAGTCTTGCATCTTTTATTGTCACTAAAGCCCAAGTCTGTCTATGTGTATCTTGATCATCTTATGCAACAGCTCCTGAAAAACACATGTGAAAATAGGCACGTCAGCATAAAAATGCCTGTGAGATACATAGGTTTTGTGAAAATAAGATTCATGACTTATGTTTGAGAAAATGTTTAGTCATGAACCTTGTTATTTGCTTTGTCTTTTAAATCATTTGAAAAACGATAAGATCAGATGATAAGTATAAATAAATGTAAGGTTAAATGAATAACCAAGTAAAATATGTTTGCATAAGATAAGTTGTTTATAAATCAATGTCTTGTGAAAAGTATGTTATTTGTATGAAATGTTCTATGTCTCAAACTGAAATGATTCAAATAACGTTACGACATGTAATACCATACAAACACTTATATATAGGAAGTACCAGCGGCGTATCCACCATGCTTGTATCATATTACACACGCATCGTTACTTAATCACTTAATCAAACCAAACCAAACAATGTAAAATGTTCATGTCAAGATGTAAATCATGTCAAAATGTCTATGTCAAATATCCATGTCAAATGTCCATGTCAAATGTCTATGTCAAATATCCATGTCAAATGTCTATGTCAAAATGTCATGTATGGCAAGTGAAATGTCTCAACTAAACCATATGCACAAAAACAAAGTATTGAAGTAAAACTTGGTTTAAATCAAAGTTATGTTTTGTGGGAAATGCATGATCAAATGTCAATCATGTTAAAATGTCTATGCCGAAATGTCTATGTCAAATGTCTATGTCAAATATCCATGTCAAATGTCTATGTCAAATATCCATGTCAAATGTCTATGTCAAAATGTCATGTATGGCAAGTGAAATGTCTCAACTAAACCATATGCACAAAAACAAAGTATTGAAGTAAAACTTGGTTTAAATCAAAGCTATGTTTTGTGTAAATGCATGCAAATTTTTAATATGAACATTTATGCGGTATTGTGAATATGCATACATCCAAGCCTTGCGACTGTGGTGATAAACCCTTTAAACAAATTAAAGGTCTATCTGTCTTTATATCAACGAATTCGGTCATTCCTTTCATCCCCTTTCCCTGGGACGTCCGGAACGGGAGTTGTCAATTCCTATGGTACCACTACCTACTAACGAACGACATGATCGGTGTTAATGAATGTATTGTCCCATGTAAACAAACCAAATGTCATACCAAAATGTAAGCATGTGATGAAAACGATGTACTAAGTATGCACGCAATGGACATACATAGCATAAAATGTCAATGTAAAACGATGTACTATAATGTACTAACGAACATAGCAGGTATATGATGTGAAAACAGGAAAGCATGAAAGTAACAAGTAGGCACATGTGTTCCACCCCAAAACGTTTGGAAAACAGTAAAAGAGGGGTCTATGTACTCACTTGAGATTGCTCAGAAGTCCTAGGATAACCACCAAGCAATGCTAGAGATCACGAATATCAAACGGCACCTAATATAGGTAACTATGTTAATTAACCGGACCTAAATCGGAAGACTGGGTAGCATTAGGGTTTGTAAACCAAACGAGTGTGGAGACTCGTGTGATATGGTTTAACAAAGCCTACATACTAAATGAAACCTAACATAACTGCCTACGACCCATTACGACCCGTTTAGATAGCTTATGCTACTTTAACGCGTCGTTCGCGTGAAACGCGTTCGGACCGTCTAACTAGTCCTATGACAAGTGTTATATGCCTAAACATGTTACATAATCAGTTATGTGACAAAAGTTTAGGTTACATATGCTTAATTACCAATTATACATGAAAAGGGTATTCTGGTAATTTACCTAAGGCATATAAACTACCTATCATACAACTACTTAAACGATGTGACCATAGGGTATAACCTCGGAAGGTTATTCCCTACCTACTATGGTCACCTAATGTATTTGGTCGGATCCTAATTATCGACCAAACTGGGTCGGGTTCGAAGGTATAGGCGATTTATTAGATCGCCTACCCTACGACCCTAGACAACGTGGTAATCAGTGGGCATAGTCCCAAGGGACTATGACCAACGTGATTACACTCACGTTGCGAAGTTCAAACGAACTTCGCATTGACCATTACTGGTCAACGCTGAAAGTCAAACAAAGTTTGACTTTCTGACTCGAAAAGCAGTAAAAATAAGGAAAAGAACGAAAGAATACTTACGAAGGGTCCCCGAATGCTAATCCCGATCCAAGAACTCAGGTATGAAACAATGGTTTCAACTTAGAGCTCTCAAATCAGAATTCTTGTGCAAAATGAGGTTGTGTGGGTTGGGTATTTATAGGAATACCCGAACCGTTAGGATCGTTTCATGGAAAACGTGCCATGAATCCAACACGTACACTTGTCGGAACCTTATGGTGGCTAGAAATCCATCCTTATCAGATGACTAGACAATTATGGATGTGTGGGTGTGGTTTAATCTGCTGAAAACAGGCTGTTAAGTACTCTGCATCTGGTCTGCAGACCCCTTGCGCATCGTAGCAAAATAGTGCTACGCATCGTAGCCATACAAGTTTGGCAGAATTACCATTTTAGTCCCTGTTATGCAATCAGGTCATTTTCGACACGTTTAAGGCCCGTTAACCCCATTTCAAAGCTCTAAAATGAAGTTAAAGTATAGGGAACTTAAAACATGCTCAAAAATATCACAGATGTCGGTTCGTTTAGCCGTACGAACGCGATGTTCGCTTAATTACGACAGAATGCGCATAAGCGCGAAAAACGATCCAAATGACGCGACGAATGGATTTTTCTTATGGCGAACACTAAAATATAATGTAGTCATGCTCACATAAATTTTTGGATGTCCGGATGTATTCAGAACGTAAGTTATGCGCGAAAATGCAAACTTGTGCACTTTTTGACACTTTTAGTCCCTGAATGACCCAAAAGTTTATTTTAGCACACCGAACCCCTCAAAGCCTATTTCTAAGCTATGTAAAGGATATTTAAGGTGTGTTTAACTTATGGTCATGTTCCGGAATGTCTGTTACAGTTCAAATTGGCATACTTTCGCAGTTTGTCAAGTTTAGTCCCTGTAAGCGAATTAACTTGTTTTTTGCCATACCAAAGCCTTCAAAACTTATTTCTAAGTTATGTAAAGGTTATTTAAGGTATGTTAAGCCTATGTCACTATTCCGGAGTGTTTGTTGCATTAAACTGGTTATATTTACGCATCAGTGCGCGTATAACCTTCCAGAAAGCGATTTAGAGTTTGAAATTGAACAGAAATTGATATGTGCAAATGATACACATATTTTTACAAATCCCAAGTATGAAATATAATATTTCATTGGTTTGGTATTTGTTTGATGGCCGTGAAGGCACAGGTGTTACAGTCTCCCCTACTTTAGGAAATTTCGTCCCGAAATTTATTTAGAGGAAACTTGTGAGAGTCTAAAACATGAAGTTGAAAAGATCGAACAATATTGGTTAGGGTTCCGAACTTCTAATAACCTTAAATAACATTATGCTTGCAATGTAAGAGGGACACTTATATACAAGTATATGAAGCGTCATTGGTGCGTCCACCATGCCTCCATTACATCGTTATCATTTTGTTATTGTTGTCACTATCGGTTCTTACACATAATAAACCTTACTAGATTTCTGTGCACTAAATTTCATAATTATGTACGCGTCCATAATCAGACAATTCCTTGCACAGTTCACACAGTCTATTTTATAATGTGTAGGGGAAAAACCAAATGAACAATCCTGTGATGAGTGTGACTAGACCGCCATAGAGTCCTTTTGACTAAATCAATAAATGATCTAAATAGACTATCAAGGAGTCTGTCCAGCTACATCACTAGATGTCGTCTTTTAACCAAATTGTGAATCAATCTTTTTGACTAGACCACTAAAGGGTCTCCTATAAAACATGGAGTGGTACTATATAATCCAAGGGTCTTAACTATTACATAGAAGCCCGTTAAGGATTTAAGGTAGTACCTTTTGAATATCCTGCTACGAATCCCTCATATGAAGATATGAAAGATTCTGCGAGGATTTGGATAACGAATATCCAGAGTATTAAAACACAAAAAAATGCATAAAAGAAAACATAAGATGAATAAACACATATCACATAACCACAAAATTGTTTAACTAGAAGTTTGTTCTGCTAACAGAGTACATGTATTTAAAGCACACTAGGAATCCATCTCGTGGATTTCATTTGGCACTTTAAACATTATCAAGAATCTAACTATAAAGATAGAAAGATTCAAAAAGAAAATTCGATTTCGATTGTAAAGAACCGAAATGTTCGAATTTAGGTACATACGGAATCCAATTAAGGACTCTGATTTGAATGATGATCATCCACAAGGGTCTAATAAAAAGATCCCATATGGATTTTTAGGAGTTGAAGATGTTTTGAAACCTTGCACTGGTGTGCTTAGGTCAAATATGAAGTAAAATGCTTATGAAGTTGAGATGCCTGATATGTCAAGGCGACATATGAAGCGGAATTTGAAGGTTAAGTCAATGTATGAGGAAAATATTTTTGAATACTATGCATGGGGTTCCTTTAAGAAAAATGTGTTTAACGTTTTTGAAACCTTATATATAATACTTTTTGGAAATCATAAAGTAGGTGTATTATATAGGTATATTTATTAAAAATGTTTTAAAATCATGCGAGATGAATTTTGAAATTATGTATAAGGTTTTTGAAAGACATGAATGATGCTTTTCGAAATCATGCACTTGATCAGAAAATGTATTGTGTTAATATTGTCTTCAGACTATATAAAATATTTTGAAATTAGAAAGGTTGGTTTTGATAACATGGCCAATGTTTTTGAAATAACATAGACAAGGCATTTAGAAAAATTGTTTTCAAACTATATGAAATGTTTTGAAATCATGAAGATTGTTTTGAAATACTTGTACTGTGAATGTTGAAAAATCAAAACGTAATGGGTATGAGATTTGAAAATATCCTTAGTTATCCAACCAAGGATTCAAAAATACAGATGTGTAAAAAGCACGATTACTCATAATTTCACTTTATTTCCTGTACTTCGTTTCTTAGAATGAAACGAGTACTTAGAACTTTCGAGGAAATTATGAGCGATCACTTGAAAGTGAGAATCACAAGAGTAGTTTGTAAGGAACATAGTTCCTTAGTGCAGGTATTATAGGGAAAAGTCATAAACACATGTAATGATACTTGTATATCAGAATTGCGAACAAAAACTTTTATTTATGAACAAGACATATTGTTTCACAATACACGAGAACAAAAGAAACAAAGGCATAAGACAGTAACATCCTTTGTTCAGCCGAATGCTCATCCAATGGTTGGATTTGCATTAGCAAGCTTTGGGCAGTTGTTCCTGAAATGGCTCGTATCGCCACAGTTGTAGCAAGTACCACGCGGGAAACGAGCTTGAGTAGGGTTGACTTGGAGTTGATTTAGACCACCTTGGTTCAGGTTACATCGACAAGTACTTGCCAGGTGACCAACTCTTCCACATGATACACACCGATGACACTGTAAGTGAGCTTGGTGATGCCCCTTACATTTGTTGCATAATGGTGCCGTTCCCTTGTATTGCTTCTTAGCAGGTGGTGTTGACACCCGGATGGGTCCTGCTTGATTTGATACTGCTGCAGTTGGACAAACCCTTGCCGTATGACCTATAAGTCCACAAGTTTGGCATTTGCGGCACTTCACACTAGCCTGATGATGAAGGCTACATTGTTTGCACAAAGGTGAAGTTCCAAAGTACGGCTTCCTAGCTGGTGGCCTTGCCACTTGGCTAGGTCCCGCTTGATTAGGTGTAACCGCTGCGGGTTTCCTTGAAGCCTTACGCTTCCTTGATTTTGGTGCTGGCTTAACTTCTGCTTCCTTCAGTGGCTCTTGGGTGGCTTCATTGTCAAGACGAGAGGCTTCATTGTTAAGACGAGCCATGGCAATACCTAAATCCACAGTCCTCTGAATCACTTCGCCAATTTGCTGGACAAATTTGGCTGTTCGCTCGGACGTTTGACCAGTGCCAAGAGGAAGAGACATTCTAAAAGAAAATGAAAGACAGAGGAAGAAACGAGTGAAAGGTTATTGGGTAATCAATACAGAATGGTAATGAATGAAAATTGTGATCATTTGTTTGTTACCTAAGGCAAACAAATGAGATGGTGACAAATCAAAGTAAATGGGTTAAAAATAATGTATCGCGAAGACATGCTCGCCTATAAGTGAACACTCATTCCAAGAATTCCCAGGTAAGCACAACTGGTCTCGCGTCTGATGAGATGTATACGAAGTGCTTGCCTAGCCAGAAAACCCAGAATACAGGCATTCACCCTTCCAGTTTGCACGTGTTCACATTATTAAAAACCCAAAACCTTGACGAGAGTTTTGAAAACTCAAAGGGGTTCAAAACCATATAACAGAGAGTTCAAAACCTTACAATAGAGGGTTCAAAACCTAGTAATCAATCATCCTAGAACAGATGATTAGTTTTCAAAGCGGTTTTGAAATTCATGTTCTTGTTGCGGTTGTCGCCTAAGGATAGGCGACAGTATTGTTTTATGACTAAACGCAAGTAAACTCGCGTTAGGGTCCTAAGAAGGTTATAGACTAGGTCAAAGCATTACTAATAACCTAATTCCCTATAACCATGAGCTCTGATACCATCTATTCTGTCACACCCCGACCACGTAGAACATACAAAACGTGGCGGAAATGTCGGGGAGTGTTGTAACAGAATTAATTGTTTCAAATCCATGGCAATTGAAGTTTCGTTTTATTGATTAAAAGTGTTACAATGTCTTAACAAACAAGAAAATACAACATAATTAACTAGTCTTGCATCTTTTATTGTCACTAAAGCCCAAGTCTGTCTATGTGTATCTTGATCATCTTATGCAACAGCTCCTGAAAAACACATGTGAAAATAGGCACGTCAGCATAAAAATGCCTGTGAGATACATAGGTTTTGTGAAAATAAGATTCATGACTTATGTTTGAGAAAATGTTTAGTCATGAACCTTGTTATTTGCTTTGTCTTTTAAATCATTTGAAAAACGATAAGATCAGATGATAAGTATAAATAAATGTAAGGTTAAATGAATAACCAAGTAAAATATGTTTGCATAAGATAAGTTGTTTATAAATCAATGTCTTGTGAAAAGTATGTTATTTGTATGAAATGTTCTATGTCTCAAACTGAAATGATTCAAATAACGTTACGACATGTAATACCATACAAACACTTATATATAGGAAGTACCAGCGGCGTATCCACCATGCTTGTATCATATTACACACGCATCGTTACTTAATCACTTAATCAAACCAAACCAAACAATGTAAAATGTTCATGTCAAGATGTAAATCATGTCAAAATGTCTATGTCAAATATCCATGTCAAATGTCCATGTCAAATGTCTATGTCAAATATCCATGTCAAATGTCTATGTCAAAATGTCATGTATGGCAAGTGAAATGTCTCAACTAAACCATATGCACAAAAACAAAGTATTGAAGTAAAACTTGGTTTAAATCAAAGTTATGTTTTGTGGGAAATGCATGATCAAATGTCAATCATGTTAAAATGTCTATGCCGAAATGTCTATGTCAAATGTCTATGTCAAATATCCATGTCAAATGTCTATGTCAAATATCCATGTCAAATGTCTATGTCAAAATGTCATGTATGGCAAGTGAAATGTCTCAACTAAACCATATGCACAAAAACAAAGTATTGAAGTAAAACTTGGTTTAAATCAAAGCTATGTTTTGTGTAAATGCATGCAAATTTTTAATATGAACATTTATGCGGTATTGTGAATATGCATACATCCAAGCCTTGCGACTGTGGTGATAAACCCTTTAAACAAATTAAAGGTCTATCTGTCTTTATATCAACGAATTCGGTCATTCCTTTCATCCCCTTTCCCTGGGACGTCCGGAACGGGAGTTGTCAATTCCTATGGTACCACTACCTACTAACGAACGGCATGATCGGTGTTAATGAATGTATTGTCCCATGTAAACAAACCAAATGTCATACCAAAATGTAAGCATGTGATGAAAACGATGTACTAAGTATGCACGCAATGGACATACATAGCATAAAATGTCAATGTAAAACGATGTACTATAATGTACTAACGAACATAGCAGGTATATGATGTGAAAACAGGAAAGCATGAAAGTAACAAGTAGGCACATGTGTTCCACCCCAAAACGTTTGGAAAACAGTAAAAGAGGGGTCTATGTACTCACTTGAGATTGCTCAGAAGTCCTAGGATAACCACCAAGCAATGCTAGAGATCACGAATATCAAACGGCACCTAATATAGGTAACTATGTTAATTAACCGGACCTAAATCGGAAGACTGGGTAGCATTAGGGTTTGTAAACCAAACGAGTGTGGAGACTCGTGTGATATGGTTTAACAAAGCCTACATACTAAATGAAACCTAACATAACTGCCTACGACCCATTACGACCCGTTTAGATAGCTTATGCTACTTTAACGCGTCGTTCGCGTGAAACGCGTTCGGACCGTCTAACTAGTCCTATGACAAGTGTTATATGCCTAAACATGTTACATAATCAGTTATGTGACAAAAGTTTAGGTTACATATGCTTAATTACCAATTATACATGAAAAGGGTATTCTGGTAATTTACCTAAGGCATATAAACTACCTATCATACAACTACTTAAACGATGTGACCATAGGGTATAACCTCGGAAGGTTATTCCCTACCTACTATGGTCACCTAATGTATTTGGTCGGATCCTAATGATCGACCAAACTGGGTCGGGTTCGAAGGTATAGGCGATTTATTAGATCGCCTACCCTACGACCCTAGACAACGTGGTAATCAGTGGGCATAGTCCCAAGGGACTATGACCAACGTGATTACACTCACGTTGCGAAGTTCAAACGAACTTCGCATTGACCATTACTGGTCAACGCTGAAAGAATACTTACGAAGGGTCCCCGAATGCTAATCCCGATCCAAGAACTCAGGTATGAAACAATGGTTTCAACTTAGAGCTCTCAAATCAGAATTCTTGTGCAAAATGAGGTTGTGTGGGTTGGGTATTTATAGGAATACCCGAACCGTTAGGATCGTTTCATGGAAAACGTGCCATGAATCCAACACGTACACTTGTCGGAACCTTATGGTGGCTAGAAATCCATCCTTATCAGATGACTAGACAATTATGGATGTGTGGGTGTGGTTTAATCTGCTGAAAACAGGCTGTTAAGTACTCTGCATCTGGTCTGCAGACCCCTTGCGCATCGTAGCAAAATAGTGCTACGCATCGTAGCCATACAAGTTTGGCAGAATTACCATTTTAGTCCCTGTTATGCAATCAGGTCATTTTCGACACGTTTAAGGCCCGTTAACCCCATTTCAAAGCTCTAAAATGAAGTTAAAGTATAGGGAACTTAAAACATGCTCAAAAATATCACAGATGTCGGTTCGTTTAGCCGTACGAACGCGATGTTCGCTTAATTACGACAGAATGCGCATAAGCGCGAAAAACGATCCAAATGACGCGACGAATGGATTTTTCTTATGGCGAACACTAAAATATAATGTAGTCATGCTCACATAAATTTTTGGATGTCCGGATGTATTCAGAACGTAAGTTATGCGCGAAAATGCAAACTTGTGCACTTTTTGACACTTTTAGTCCCTGAATGACCCAAAAGTTTATTTTAGCACACCGAACCCCTCAAAGCCTATTTCTAAGCTATGTAAAGGATATTTAAGGTGTGTTTAACTTATGGTCATGTTCCGGAATGTCTGTTACAGTTCAAATTGGCATACTTTCGCAGTTTGTCAAGTTTAGTCCCTGTAAGCGAATTAACTTGTTTTTTGCCATACCAAAGCCTTCAAAACTTATTTCTAAGTTATGTAAAGGTTATTTAAGGTATGTTAAGCCTATGTCACTATTCCGGAGTGTTTGTTGCATTAAACTGGTTATATTTACGCATCAGTGCGCGTATAACCTTCCAGAAAGCGATTTAGAGTTTGAAATTGAACAGAAATTGATATGTGCAAATGATACACATATTTTTACAAATCCCAAGTATGAAATATAATATTTCATTGGTTTGGTATTTGTTTGATGGCCGTGAAGGCACAGGTGTTACAATTCACACCACCTATCATTCAAAGAAACATGTTTGTCTTGCAAGTCGAACAAACTAGCTTGTACAGCATCATGTTTGCCTTGCAACTCAGACATGTTTGCCTCTATATCAGCACATCTAACACGCAAGCTATCACAGTTATCACAGCTAACAGAAGTTGGTTCATCGACACATACCTGACTTGATGAACTGTCGACATTAGCCATAAAGGCTGAATGGAGAGAAGACGAAGAATAAGCAGCTTGATCCACCAAAATAGATCTTCTTTGAATTCCTGCTGCAGCGTCTTCCAAAAGCTCATCAATATTTGCATCGACTGACGCACTTGATGTGTCATCTTCCTGATCATTCCCTGAACCCGAGGACATTTCATCTGAACTTCCAGTGTAACCAGAAGAGTCTTCATCCTCAGAAGATTCATCACCATTGGTGGAAGATTCTCCACCACTGGCGTGTTTAAGATCCTTGACAATTTCAGCAAAACAAGCTGTTCCATCTGGAGCATCATTTC
Source organism: Helianthus tuberosus (assembly GCA_030545235.1). Lineage (NCBI taxonomy): Eukaryota > Viridiplantae > Streptophyta > Magnoliopsida > Asterales > Asteraceae > Helianthus > Helianthus tuberosus. The sequence goes on from CM060369.1 coordinate 169,110,933, forward strand.
CCAACTGGATTGACCAATCACAGCCTTCATCTACTTGAACCACAAGTGCCTGGTTGGCATTTGATGGTCCTGCTTGAGTCTGGTTGTTGACAGGCACCAATGTGCGAACATTGTTCCTGTTCTGGTTCTGTTGGTTGCCTTGACCTCTGAAAGGATTCTGGTTTCCATGTTGAGATGGCCTCGTACATTCACGCTTGAAATGACCACGTTCACCACAATTGAAGCATCTAACAGCCTGCTTATCAAACCCATACTTGGTGTCTTTCTTACTTTCCAAGCTGGTTCTCCCCGTTCTTTCCATGAAATCCTTTGCTCGCCTAACAGCACTGGCAAAGGCCCATTTGATGTCCATCATCTCCATCTCCTCTTTATCAATCTGCTGATAGTCTTCTTGTGTCAGATTAATGTTGCCAATCTGACCTTCCACTAATCCACAGTATGCGCTCACCAAAGTGTTTAGCAGCTCCATGTGTTCCTTTGCTACTTCCACACTGACTTTAGAAAAGCTTGAGGTGTCGAGCCGTACTGTATTTGGCTTTGATTGTTGACCAGCAGATGATGTGCTTCCAAAACACGCTTGCTGTTGAGGAGGAGGAGGAGGAGGAGGAGGAAGTGGATTTCCGAATATATCAGTTGCTCTGATAGGTTGTTGGCTTTGCTGTTGTGGCACTGGTTGAGGAACTGGATTAAGCGGATTTCCATATATGTCTGTTGTTGGAGGAGGAGTGCCATACAAGCTAGTGCTAGACACAAATGCTGTTTGAAGTTGAGCGTGTGAGGAAGGTTTTGTAGAAGTGCTAGAAGCTCCATAATACATTTCAGGATTTTGTGGCACTGGAACTCTTTTAGCTTTGAGAGTTTCTTCCTGATTCTTGTTTTCCAGGAGTTGAGCAAAGTCACCGAAGTTGGTTGTATCCAACGTGCCATTGTACTTCAGGATTTCTAAGAAATTATTCCATTGAGGTGGCAGTGCATCTGCAAACTTCTTCACTGTCTCTACTGAAGTTGTTACAACCCCAATATTTCCCAATTCAGTCAGCAAATGAGTAAATCGACTTGTCAAATCTCCTAAAGATTCATTCTCCATACAAGTAAAACCATCAAACTCTTTCTTTAGCAGGTCTTTTCTCAATTGACGTGTCGCTTCATTTCCTGCGCCCCTTGTTTTCAATGCGTCCCACAACCTCTTCGTTGTCTTGTGACTGACAAATTGATGATAAATATCTTTGCTTAACGCCTGAGTAAGAATGGCATACGCTTTCTTCTCTAAGTCATAGACCTTCTTCTGATCTTCCGTAAGATCAGCAAATGTAGCAGCAGATGAAGCGGCAACCTCTATTGTTTGATCAAAATCTGTGATGAAACGCAACCACAATTCTGTATTTTGACCAAGGACGTATGTATGAAATCTACCAAACCATCCCGGATATTCACTTAAATGCATCAACTTTGGAGGCCTATTCAAACTCCCCGTTTCACTCTCGCTTAACAAAATGCTTTGAACACTTGGAGTTTGATTTGATACGAATGCCCATTGACCGGTAGATATAGCATTAGCTTGCGAAGATACAGGTACGGGAGATTCGGCCCATGCAGGAGATACAGGTAAGGGAATACCCCACATCGAATTCATTTTTGATCAAGAAAAATTGTTACACCAGCCGAAGGATCTGAGATCGAAAGACAAGAAAAACACAAACTTGTTAACCTTAAACAGACAATGATCGAAAGATCAAGACTTGTTCGAAGGATCAACAGTGTTCGAAAGATCACTGTTGAGTTTCGAACAATGATTTCGAAAGACTCTCCAATCGAAGGATCCTTGTCTTTCGAAACAGAAACAAAGATTTCGAAAGATTCTCCAACGAAGGATCCTTATCTTTCGAAAAAGAACTGTAGACCGAAAGATGTATGTTTCGAAAAGATGCCTTGAATCGAAGGATGATAATCTGTCGAACTTCCTTTGATCGAAAGATGATCTTTCGACTCCGAAGGATATCTTTCGATCGATTCTGACACAGTTGACAAACAAAGTGACAGGTTGGTGAAAAGTTGATGGGTTGGTAGAAACTTTCGGCAGAAGGCAGAAAGGTATGGTCAGACCATATCTTCTGCATGCAGACTTGATTTGAAAAATAAAATATTACGAAAAACGAAAGTTCAACCCAGAAACCGGTAACCGGAGAAGCCGGAATATTGGCCGGAAATCACCAAAGTTCTTAAAAACAAGTTTTTATCTTACCCAACCCTTCCTTTAACACATGCAGAAGTTTTGAACACCTTTTTAACGACAAAAACAGCGAGAAAAACAATAAAAACAGGAGCTATAACAGAAGAGTTTTTGTCCAAAAACACTCCAAACACTTGTATAAAATCCGGTTTTTAACAAGGAAAAGAGCCACGGCTCTGATACCACTTGTAGGTCCCTCGGAGGTTGAGGTTTAACCTATTCCTTGTTATATCTAACACACTAGCGAGTGCGGAATCCAAGCTAGCATGCAAACCGGGAGTAGAACAAGCAAGAACAAGCACAAACACAAGACACACAATATTCACCGATTAACACCACTTGTATTAAACGTATGAAAGGTTCCGGTTACAAGCACAATGTTTACAAAAGTGTTTTGCAAACTCTCTCTAAATTTCGTGTGTGTGTGTTCCGAACAGAATGCTCTTAGTTCTCTCAATGAAGTGCTCTATCAAGTCTCTACTGAAATGAACACACTACATGGGTATATATACCCGAACACAGCAGGTCTGTGTCGAAGGATCAGATAGATGATCGAAGGATCATCTATCGACCAGAAACTGCTCGAATGATCAACATGTACCTCGAAGGATGGCATCTTTCGAGGTCCATCAATCGAAGGCTATCTTTCGAGCTCATCGAAGGATATAGGCAATCCTTCGATGATCTATCCTTCGACCCAGCCATCTTTCAAACATTTTCTAACTGTTTGACCAAGTCAAACCGGAGGATGGTTGACTGGTCAAACTTACAGGACTAACGAAGACATCGTTTTACATCGTTACAAAATACGGACAAAGTACAGACACTAGTGCACCAACAGGTGTTGATGTTTAAGTTTTAATGCGGATAAAGAGTTCACTACCTAGGTACAATTGTCACTGAAGAACAAATGTTCTCTAGTAAAGATTTGTGTCAGTTCCAAGTAGTGCGCACACCATGTTCCAGTACAAGACAAGATTTTGAAGACAGATGCGGATACGATCACAAGAACTTGTACTATATTTTCCTTGTAACTAAAGAGAATAGTTTTTCACGACTCATTATGTTCGTTCTTTTTGCTTCTAAAACCTTAGAATTAACAATTTAGATTGATTTTAGTTGTACAACCAATATGCATGTTGGTAGAGAGCCCCCTAAGTATTGTAATAATCTCTAATGGGATGTGTGCTTGTAGTTATACTTTGAGGCTTGAGGTGAAATGTTTTTATTATTGTGTTAATGATTAGTGTTCTTACTTTTCTTTGTATGTTTAAGTGTATATTAATAAATGTGATTTCACATTTATTAGCAATCATGGTGTCTATGTTGGTTCTTGAGTAAGCAAATCAGAAGACACATATGTACTTGCAAAAGTTAAATGGTAAAAAAAATCTAAACCATACAAAATGATATTGTAAATTATAAAATTCCTTTTTCTACCATACAAATTGTGATTTAGCATATTGCTTGTAATTAATTTAATGAGCATGCTACAAGAATGCTTTGCAAGGAAATTTAAATCTAACTAATTAGAACTAGAACGGGCTAAGTTACCAAAATTAAGTGAGGACAAAATAGAGTAAATAAGACACAATCACAAAAACTTATACTTTCTTTTCCTGATAACTAAATAGAACAGTTTTTCATGACACAATATGTTCTTAGGAACAATGGTTCTTATTGGTTTTAAAACCTTAGAATTAACAGTTTAGATTGATTCTAGTTGTACAACCAACTTGCATGTTGGTGTAGAGCCCCCTAAGTACTGTAATAATCTTTAATGAGATGTGTGCTTGTAGTTATGCAATTCCTATTGAGAGAAATATAATTTGAGGCATAAAGTGAATTGTTTTTTTTTCTTTTATTGTGTTATTAATTAGTTTTTTATAGTTCTTTGTAAGTTTGAGTACATATTATAATGTGATTTCGCGGTTCATAGCAATCACGGTGACCTTGTCTGTTCTAGTTCTTCTGTAAGTAAATCAGAAAGAAAGCACTCATGTACTTGCAAAAGTTAATGGTAACAAATCCGTACAAAATTAGATTATAAAGTAAGAATTTCCTTTTTCTATGATACAAAGTGTTATTTAGTGTATGGCATGTAGATAATTTACCGAACATGACACAAAACAATGTGTTGCAAGGCAATTTATATCTATCTAATTGGAAATGAAACGCGCTAAGTTACATAAAGTGAAGACAAAATAGAGTAAATAAGAATGCCTCGTTAAATAGAATTAACTCAAAATCCGCCATTTTCATTATGAAATTTTCCACAATAAAATACAAATTTTAGTTGATGGTAGATTATCTAATAATATTGGTTGAATTTGAATATAAGAAACTTTCTTCTCAAAATATTTTAATATAACTATTCTCTTTTTTCTTTATTAATGATATAGGATATAGAGAGAATGAGGAAAGTATTGACCATTGTTTGTGTAAAGTTGTCACTCCTCTACTTTGTCACGTGTATTTCAATTTAACTTCATTTAACTTCTATATGTGCTTTTTGAATATTATATTTCGCATATGCATTAATGTATATGTTTTCCCCAAACCAAAAAAAAAAAAAAAAAAACACAAAAAAAACCATATAAGTTTTTTTTCAAATTCTGTTAGTTATTACTTTTTTTTTCTGTTAAATACCTCACATTTTGTAAAAAGAAAAAAAATATAGGCACAAGAAAATATTTTAATTATATAACTAAATGTGCCACCGACACCAATTCAAACCTTGGGGACGCGGGTTCGATCCCTGAGCACATATCGAATCCGTTGTCGGTTGTGGAATTCACCGCCAGGGCGCTTGGTCGGGTAGCAACCTGCGGAGGGGGATCCCTCCCGCGGTCGGGGGTACCGTGCAATTACCCTTTTTTTATGTATAAATAAGTTTTATAGTTTTTGAACCAAGAGTTTTATTTTTTTCTAAATCAGCAATTATGAACTAGTTGAATATATAAAGCATAATAACACCTTTATTGGTAAAGGTAAGGACATAACAGAAGAACATTTTTCTTTTTATAATTTACTGGAACTATTGATATGCTTGTTGATCTATAACAGCAGCTAAAAATCTGAAAAATATTCCTCTAAACATTATCGGAAAAGACAAATTTAAAGCGTAATAAGGTAAATTAGCTAGTTTATTCACACTATAAAAAGTAATCCATTCGATGGAAATGATATAGAATTTGATTGTTTATCAAAACTAGTTTATTTTATGGAAATTTACTTAATAACTTTGTAAAGCAACAAACAATACTATAACACATAGTTTTCAATACTAAATCTTCTTTTTTATTGGAATTTGAAAGATGTAACTTACCGAATTGGATGGTTTAAAATTGATTGAATAGCGCACCCGCCTTATAGAACTTCTCTGCCAAGCTCCGACAATGACTTTTGAGAATAAAGAAAGGATTGAACTAAAATTTGAGAACTATGATAGTTTAATAAATTTATTTGAGATTATATAGGACTCAGAGAGAGAAATCAATTTGGAGAGAGAAAAAATACATTTAATTTTAGAGAGAGAAAAGATATATAATATTTAGAGAGAGAGAAAGTATATAATAATTTAAAAAGAGAAACAGAAAAATGTAACTCTTGTTTTAAATTTAGTAATCTCTTATTTTTCATGTGTTATTTATTTTTATTTTGAATATTAACTATGTAATATATGTACACACATGGTACACACTAATATTAAACTCACTTTTTTTCACTCTTGGTCCCTCAACTTTGGTAATGATATGTTTAGCCCTTAACTTTAATATTGTTTTCCTTTCTTATTTTTTATTATTTACTCTATTTTTTTTCTTTTTCTAGCGTCTCACACTAATAAGGTTTTTTTTTTTTTAATTTTCATTATACCCTTAAATATAATTTTCTTTCTTTATTTTTCAACCTTGGTTAATATAATTTTAATATTTATACATGGTACGCTCCAATTTAAAATTGAAAATGTAGCTTTTATTCTTTTATTCTTTTAGTCGACTTTCTGGTTACAGTAGATTTTTTAAGTATAAGAAAGGATTGAATTTGGATATGAAAATATGATAGTTTAATATAATTATTTATTATGAAAATAATAGATGAAAATAGACAAAAACTAATATAGAATTTGAAGAGAGAAAATGTGTATTTAATTTTAAAGAGAAAAAGGCATATAATGTTTAGAGAGAGAAAAAATATATACGATTTAAAGAGATATATAAAAGTGTAACGGTTGCCTTAAATTTAGCATTCTTTTATTTATCATGTGTCCATTATTTTATTTTTATTTTATACATCGACTTTTTTTAAGGAATAAATTACTTAATAGTAACCAAGTTTTTTCAAAAGTTCAAGCACGGTCACTCAAAGTTTTTTTTTTATTACTCTAAATTCACTCAACTTTACAATGCTATATATTTTTTATAAATGTTTGTTTGTTTCTATATTAAGTAAAATACTAATGAAATATATATAAATCTCGGTTACTAATATGTGAAAATACTTTTTTCAACTTGAAGTAGGAGATAATAGCCAAGAACAAAAAGGATTCTCTCAAAAAAATTTAACAGCAAAGGGGCATAAATAGATACAAGACCCAACAAGAAAATCCTAGCCTAGGTCGAGAAACAAGAAACTGCATCGATATAAAATTGGATTTTTAAGCCACTCAAACCAACTAGTGTCAACGTTATGGTTCCTATCCATGAACCACTAAAAAAAAGAAACTAACAATAGAATAAAATGCAATCTTTGTTGTTCTGCGTTCTCCAAAAATTCAACCTAAGTCACCTATAAAATTTTCCTTCAATACAACGAGTCCAGAAAATTTGAAAAATGCCCTTATCAAACAGAAGAGGGGAGAGCATATCCAACTACCTAGAAATCAATCTCCAAGTATTCACTGCATTAGCACAATCAGTTAAAAATATGATCCAAAGTCTCCACATGATTAGAAAAACGAAGCCATGAAAAGATGGAATATCCAAAATGTTGTTACTCAAATTAACTTTTGTAGGTAATCACTCCACTAGGATCCGCCATGCTATAATGTTAACTCCTCTAGGAACAAATCCATACAGACCTAGACCTATCGAATAATCCCCCATAAGAAGAAGAACTGGGTCAATAAACTGGTGTGTGCCTCTAAGCGTGAACTCATCTTAAAAATCAAGGCACCAAACCCATTAATTTGTCGCCGATTCTATACCAACTTCCAAAGTCCTACACCAGTTCCATTTCCATCCAAACAATTTAATCCCTTTGATCATAAATAAAACAATCATTATAACGACTGAGATGAAGAATCCATGGAATCTCTAAACTTCTTGAAGATCTTCGGCCCATGTGTTACGCTAGAATAAGGTCCATGCCATGTCGCCTACTTTTCCCCTATAGATGTAAAAGGTAAAATACATTTATCATTAACCAGAGAATAAGATTTAACAATATGATTCTAGATTTAGGTGGCGGATCCACATGGAAATCACTCATCACTGTTGCCAATTGAACCTTAATATAATTATATACACATTGGTATACCAAAAATGACATAAAAATTAAATAAATAAAGCATTTCTAAGCTGGTGGAGACTATGAATGCGCATGGACGGAACCAGGGGCCAAGAGGGTTCTTTGACGGCAACCACAGGAATCCGTTGGCTTTTTATATATAAAATCTGAGGTTTTTTTTCTAGTAAAAATATGATTATGAGGCTCTACTTGTAGCGGGTAGAGAAGATAGCCTTTGGATGACCCACATAAATAAGTTATAGTTCTGCCACTAGAGTGTGTACAATTTTTATATTTGTTTCAGTGAACCAACAGATCAGAGTATAAACCAATAATTTGAATAGACAGTCAAACCACTACAAAACCTGATCATGATCTGCAAACAACTATGATGAGCTGAGCAAGAGAATTTATACCACAATTCAATTATAAGATCTAATGTGTATTTGCCAATTGCATGATATAGTCTAGAAAGTGAGTAAAACATCAGGTAATCCGTCGATGAAGTAATGCCGTGTTGAATCTACAACAGTTATTATTGATGGATATTTCTTCAAATCATCATAAGTTACCAAAATAGACGCATATCCTTGTACCTGGTTTGTAAATATCAGTCTTTTCAACAAAAAATTACCAAGCATTTATTGCAACAAATCAGAAAAGTAATAACAAGGTAAGATAAAGAACCTAGATTCATAGTACTCATAAAACTAAGACAAATTACTTAGATTTTTTACTCATTTAGAACAATTTTATCACAACTTTTCCGTCGTCCACTGCAGTGGCCCTACATTAGGGACACGTGGATTTATCTCTATATATCTATCCCTGGTAGCTCTAAGGCCACAAATATGATGACGACATGATCCCTACGTCCTCTAAATGTGATACCCCAACTGTCCATATTGTGTGCTGTAGGTCCACTTGGAGGATCAAGAAACCTACTTCCTTGTTGTTAGAACACACTTACAAGTGCGGAATCCTTGTAAGAATGCAACCAAAGCAAAGTATAAAGCACACAAGTAACCAAAGATTCACTATTTTGATTAATTGGAAGAGAAAAATAACAAACACATACACACAGTGTTTACAGACTCAAACCAAAGCTCTCTTTACTGTTCTGCACAACATATGCTGCTATTTATAGACCCCAGCCCAGTAACATCACGAAGAATGTTACTGGGCCCATGAAGAATCTCAGCCCACGAAGAACCAAGGTTCTTTGTTGATCACATCCACGAAAGACCATATGAAGCACGGAGAAGGTTCTTCATGAAGATCACATTCCATGAAGAATGGTTCTTCGTGGAGGGCTGCAAACAACAAACATTCTGCAGACACTTGCAGAAACAGAACAGTTGGAGATTCAAATAAAAACAAACTGCAAGACTGTATAAACTAACAGCTGCATTACATACATAACATGACAATGTCGTACCAAGTCAAGATAGGAGGATATCTTGACTTGGTCGACTCAACCAAAACATACAGACTCGATAAACCAAAAGACCGTACATTACATACGTAAAAAGAACAAGCGAGAGACACAAAAACTGCACCAACAGACTCCCCCTTGGCTGTTGCTTGGTCTTCGGTCTTAATGAGCTGCTTCCGACCATGAGCTTCCAGCATGAATCCTACGGCAGTAACAAAAACAAGCAACGCGTAGAAAACGTAAAGCTTGACGTGCGTCATTGTCTTCATAGAATATATCATGACCAAATAATTTGTCGATATCAGCAGCCGACATGTTAACTATCCACATCATATCGATAATACGGAAGTTTTCTTTGTCATTCCTGAAGACGGTAACTACTTCATGCGTATCTGAATCATAACACCAAAGAGCCATGTTCGCGAGAATGTCTTGTTCCATTTGCATTAGCGGAATCTTTTCCAAAACCTTCACGGGCTTGTACACGAACCTGTACCGAGTCTTGTTGGTTGCTGGATCCAATGTAAACTTGATCTGTTCATACATAGGGAACTGTGGCTTGTATAATTCATCTTTCCAACCCTTTCTTCGTTCAATCCTCAACTTTCGAGCAAAGAGCTTAGCACCTTTAAAGTTTGATCGATTAATGAGCTCCAGCTTTGCTAACGCTGCCACATCGTAAAACGGTAAGGTAAGAATACTTAGAAGCGACTTGAAGTATTGAATTCCATGTTCTCGCTTCACAGCAATGCAATGAATCTCTTTCACGAACATCCAGTTGAGTATTCTTCCCTGAGGGTGACCCTTTTCGTACTTCATATAATCAACTTGTACGATAGGAGGGGCTAGTTTTGCAGTCTTTGAAAGGAAGTTCTTTCTCCATTCTTCAAACGAATCAGCTGGAACATCAGATGAATCACGATTTTTCAATCTTTTGTTGATCTCAACCATGTTATCTTTCAACCAGTCTTCATCAAATGGATTGAACTCAATACCGTCTTCTCTTACGTATTTCGACTTCTTCGCATCGCCTTCGAACACTATTTCATCAAGACCATCCAAGTTTGTTGCTTCAGGTTCACTTGGAGTCTCGTCAATTGTAGCATCATCGACTACTTGCATATCAATTAACTCCAAAATCTGTTCATCTGTCATCTCGGAAATGAACTCTCCGTCTTCTAAGTCTTCTCGACTAACAGGAGGGCATACTTGCAAGGCAATATCAGCTGAGCTTGACGCTACATTCTCACCAGCTGTAGAACTTTTAGGAGGACACACTTGCTGTGACAACCCTCATAATTACATGTATCCGTACGATTTATTAATGATAATTAAAGTGCTTGATGACTGTGTTAAATTACATAACTATTTTCTGATTACTACATCATACTTACATGTGCTTGTTAACATACTAGTATTGTCCAGAAAATTGACTAAATGGTCCTGAATGTTTTTCCTAAGTGTTAGGAATTAAAAGTATTGCAAAAAGATACCGAAAAGACACTTTACGGAATAATTAAACACTTTAACGGAACGGTATCCAACCGAACAACCGGACATTACCTGGGACACCAAATTTTTGTCAAATACATTGCTTTATTATTTTTGGCTAGTCATGGTCCCCGTACACCATAACACCCCCTAAATATCTACAAACTAACATATGGAAGTTTTTACTTGAAACCTAACTAATACTTACCAACTTAGTCACAAAATTACATCAACCCCCCCCCCCCCCCCGCTAACCGAATTCGGTCCCCAAGGGACCCACAAATCATCCCCCATGCTTCACATCCTACTACAAGATTTGATTCAATATTTTATTAGATTGTTATCTTGTCTAGGTGAACAAAATATATGAAAGAGGATTATAAGTATGGCACTAGCATCACTTCAAATCCTTCACAATCATCACACCCTCTCCCTCACTCTCTCCCTCCTCCCTCTCGGCTCACTTGTGCCGCCACCATCACCACCACAATTTTCCATTTTTAAGCTTCATTCAAGTGTAGAAGAAGGAATAAGGGAGCTTGCATCTTGTGGAACTTCAAGGAGCCTTATTCTTGCTTTTCACCATCATCTTCTTCATCTTTTCACTAGAGAATCATCCCTAGCCTTGTGCTAGTTGTAAGTCTTTGATCTACCTTAGTTTACTTCCATTTTGAGTATTTAAAAGTTGAAGTATGATGAATATCAAGAACACCAAGAACATGAACTAAAAGATTTAAACAAAAAGAAAATGAACAAGGAACATGAACATAAGTTTACATAAAGATGAAATCTTGTTGGGTTAAGGTTGATTAAAGCATGCATGATGTTAGATCGTTGATTTCTTGATAAACCCGTTGTTAGAACATTTGTTGATGCGTTTTTGTATAACTTAACAAAAACTTGCTTTTCTTGATTCTATAACGTGTTATTATGAAATACGGTTCTAATGGCACTAGAATCATAATTTTTGGACTTCGTTTGCTATTTTTAAAGGGTCGTTTTGTAACAGCAGCAAAAGCTGCATTTTTACTGCTGAAAATATGTGTTATATTTTTCATCATAACTTGAATTCTGTGTAGAATTAGCTCATGAAATTTGTACTGTAGATGACCACTGATGTATTTGTAATTCTCCCACTCGAATTTCATCAATCGGACTTACGACGAATTTTAAATGAATTATTCCGTGGACTGCAGTCAGAAAGTGATGAATCTGATTGCAGTCCGGAAAATAATTTTTTTATAAAATATTGGTGATGAATTGGATCCCGAGATTTTTACACAATAATATTTGGATCGTTTAAGACCTTTTGTAAAAATTTGGGAATTGTTGGAACAAGTTAACTATTTTATTAAAATCCCTGAAAACAGCCCAGTTTTGAATGTAAAAGCTGAAACGACATAAGTAGTAATTTGCGTGTCTAAATGTCGGGCAGGTTATCTGAGAATGATCTAACATGTTATATGTCAATAAAAGTGTTATGTGCAATATCGTATGCTTGCTCTTGAGTAGCTATAAGTGAAATGTTTGTATGGGCGTGAATTATTAAAGTGAGTACATGCTATGTGGTTGATGTGTGTAGGAACTTCGTGCTTATTTGAAGTCACTAATAAACTAAGTGGTAATCATACTAGGATGTGATTGACCAACACCGATTGTTAGCTATTTCATAGTGTCAAACCGAGCAACCGAGGTGAGTTCACACTTTCTACAAGGCATGGGATTCCCGGTGGTTTGGGAATGGGTTAAGAAACTAAAATGGAACCTACATATCCTCCTTGGGTAGGATATGTACCGCCATCCTCCTTGGGTAGGGTGCCAATATTGAAAGAACTAAAACGGAACCTGCATATCCTCCTTAGATAGGATATGTACGGCCATCCTCCATGGGTAGGATGCCAATATTAATCCTGCGTATTCTCCTTGGGTAGAATACGTACGTTCGTCTTCCTTGGGTAGGACAACAACCTTAAACTTACTAGACAAAACTCTATCATTAAGTCCCTCATTTTATATCGACTTAATCGCCGAGGCCAATGGCGAGCGGGTCATTAGTTAATAGCGCTATTAGGTTTAACAAACCTCACACCGTGCCGTTCAGACGGGCATGTACTAATGGACTATGGCAAACTGTCAATGATGATAGAACATTGACGTAGGGCACAACTATTGTTCGTCAGTTGTCGATATGGTAACGGTCTAGTGGTTCATATGGGGAAGCCCCCACTGATTATGGATATGGTCTGGGTAATAAAGAAGGAACTGGTTAATCATACTTTCAACATTAGGGTAACCCCCACGGCAAATAAGCCAACGAAAGACAAACCATGTTTTCGGAAACAACTTAAAACTAAACAACCAAACGTGAACTCACTCAACTTTGTTGTTGACTCGTTGTTACATGCCTTACAGGTAGCTAGATGCTTATGGAGCTTGCACGAGGAGGAGGTCGTTGTGGGATACGGACTGTTATGTTCCGTGCTTAATATTAAATCCTTATGAACTTATTAAACTTACGCTTTGGACTTAAAACTTATGAACTATGAAATTATGTTTTGGCTTTATGTTTTATGCTTCCGCTGTTAACTAAAAGTTGGTTACTTTCTTTTGGTCACCAATTGTATTATGATTGGTTTTATTTACTTAATTACGTTGTTCAATATGATTGGTGGCTCGATCCTGGTCATGTCATGCCTCCAAGCGGTGATACTCCGCATGGTGGATTTTGGGGGTGCGACAGATTGGTATCAGAGCCATTGGTTATAGCGAACTTGGTTTTAAAATGGGGAAAAGCTTTTTGATAAAACCAGACTATAACCTGTACAGTGCTCAACGATCCACAACGACGCTTCGCTCCACGTGCAAGACTCAACACTATAGGTAATATGGTTTATGTTTGTATTGCCTACCTGCTAGTTTAAGCAGCACATTTGATCATGGTATGCTTAGTTAGCGTAACAACTATTGTTTGAAACCCTGTGTGTTTGCTCTCTTCTGTCACTCCACACTTACGCACTTTCGCACTTTCGCGACACCTTTCTTACTTGTGTTTCCTTCGATGTGAAGATCATGAGTGGACGCCTGAACTTGACTCAAGCCCAACTAACGGCTCTAATCAACGAAGGAGTGGCTGAGGCACTCGCAACTGTCCCTGCAGGAGGTATAACCTGCCATATCGACCTATCCTTGGATGTTTAGATCCTACACTCGCGAACCAACTCTTGTGTTTAAACTTGTCTTTTATTCTCGCGCAATAGGTCAGCATGCTCAACCTCCCGTATGTACGTTCAAAACGTTCATGGATTGCCGACCTAGTACTTTCAGCGGCACAGAAGGAGCTGTAGGTCTTCTTCACTGGTTCGAGAAGCTTGAGTCTGTTTTTGAGATGTGTGAATGCCCTGAAGATCGTAGGGTGAAATATGCTACTGGAACGCTTGAAGGTGCTGCGTTAACCTGGTGGAAAGCACAGGTTCAACTATTAGGGCTGGCGGTTGCTAACGCCACCCCATGGAACGGTTTCAAAGAACTGATCAAAGAAGAGTACTATAGTCGTGACGACATCCACAAGCTAGAGGTGGAATTCTTCAATCTGAAGATGACGGGGTCTGAAATCGAGGCATACACAAAGAGGTCGAACGAATTAGCTATCTTGTGTCTTACTATGGTGGATCCTCCTATCAAGCGCATCGAGCTGTACCTTAAGGGTTTGGTGCCAGAAATTCAGAGCCACGTGACCTCGGCTAATCTTGGCACCATTCAGCAAATCATCAAGTTGGCTCATCGTCTCACTGATCAGGCAGTTGAGCAGAACAAGCTGCCCAAGCATATTAGCGCTACTACTACTGATGCCCCCAATGATAACAAGCGCAAGTGGGATGGAAATTCGAGCAAGGGTTCTACTTCAGTTCAGTCTCAGCAGCGAAAGACTGATGACTACCAGAGTCCTGGTCAGCAATCTTCCGGTAGTCAGGGACAGGGTGGATACCGAGGGAACCACCCCAAGTGCAACCTGTGCCACAAGCATCATAGCGGGCAGTGCAACAAGGGTCGTTGTCTGAGGTGTAACAAGTTTGGTTATGAAGCAAAGGATTGCAGGAGCGCACGACCAGCAAATGAGAATCGCCAACAACAACAACAAGCTCCACAGAACCACCACCACCAGCAACAGCAGGGCAATAAAGGATGCTTTCAGTGTGGCGCTGAAGGCCACTTTAAGAGAAACTGTCCTCAGCTGAACCAGAATCAGAACAACAACAACCAAGGAAACGGGAACAACAATGGAGGTAACAACGGGGGTAACAATAACGGCAATGGTGCCAGGGGACGTGTCTTCGTGCTGGGTCAGGGTGATGCAAGGAACGATCCCAACGTTGTGATGGGTAAGTTTCTTCTGGATGATTTCTTTGTTACTGTTTTATTCGATTCGGGTGCCGATACTAGTTATGTGTCCTTAAAAGTTAGTCAAATACTTAAGCGCACCCCAACACTTTTGACCACCAAACACACGGTGGAGCTAGCAAACGGTAAAAGTCTCGAGGCCACACATATAGTTAAGGGTTGTAACCTCGTCTTAGCTGGTCAGACCTTCTCTATCGATCTTATCCCTATCGTTCTGGGTAGTTTCGACGTTGTTATTGGGATGGATTGGTTATCTCATCAGCAAGCAGAAATTCTTTGCAATGAGAAGATTGTCCGCATCCCTCGTTCTGGTGAAGAACTCCTCGTGATTCATGGCGATAAGAGTGGTGCTGTTGTAGGCATTATCTCTTTCCTTAAGGCCCAGAAGTGTTTGCGAAAGGGCCACACTGCTATTCTAGCCCTCGTTTCTGATACATCCTCGGAAGAAAGGAAGATAGAAGACATACCTATTGTATGTGATTTTCCTGAGGTATTTCCTGAGGAATTACCTGGTCTTCCGCCTCATCGACAAGTCGAGTTTTAAATCGAGCTAGCTCCTGGAGCAGCACCAATAGCTCATGCACCCTATCGACTAGCTCCGTTAGAACTTGAAGAACTGTCCACGCAATTACAAGAACTCTTGGAAAAGGTTTTCATACGTCCTAGCTCTTCGCCTTGGGGAGCTCCAGTGTTATTCATGAAAAAGAAAGACGGTACCTTCAGAATGTGTATTGACTACCGTGAACTCAACAAGGTGACCGTGAAGAATCGTTATCCTCTCCCAAGCATTGATGACTTACTCGACCAGTTGCAAGGGTCGAGTTTCTATTCCAAGATTGACCTAAGGTCAGGTTACCATCAACTGAGAGTCCGAGATGAGGACGTCTCCAAAACAACATTCATAACTCGCTACGGCCATTACGAGTTTCTGGTCATGCCTTTCGGATTGACGAACGCACCAGCGGTCTTCATGGATCTCATGAACCGGGTATGCAAACCTTACCTGGATAAGTTCGTGATTGTTTTCATCGACGACATCCTAATCTACTCTAAGAGTCGGGAGGAACACGAGCAGCATCTACGACTTATGCTGGAACTTCTTAGAGCAGAGCAACTGTATGCCAAATTTTCGAAATGTGACTTCTGGCTTCGCGAAGTCCACTTTCTAGGTCATGTGGTAAACAAGGATGGGATTCATGTTGATCCATCCAAGGTTGACTCGATCAAGAACTGGCCTGCACCCCGTACACCAACAGAAATCCGCCAATTCTTGGGTTTGGCAGGATATTACAGAAGGTTTATCAAGGATTTCTCAAAGATTGCGCAACCTCTCACTTCACTAACTCAGAAGGGTGTCACCTACCGTTGGGGTGATGCACAGGAATCTGCTTTTCAGCACTTAAAAGATAGACTTTGTAGCGCGCCTATCCTCTCATTGCCTGAAGGCACAGATGATTTTGTGGTTTATTGCGACGCTTCCATACAAGGACTTGGTTGCGTGTTGATGCAACGTGACAAGGTCATTGCCTACGCATCGCGCCAACTTAAAGTTCACGAAAGGAACTACACTACGCACAACCTGGAATTGGGAGCAGTTGTTTTCGCGCTTAAGATATGGAGACATTACCTGTACGGTACCAAGTGCACCATTTACACTGATCACAGGAGTCTCGAGCATATCTTCAAGCAACAGGAGTTAAACATGCGACAACGTCGATGGGTCGAGCTCTTGAATGATTACGAATGCGCGATCAAGTACCATCCGGGCAAAGCTAATGTTGTGGCCGACGCCCTTAGTCGAAAGGATACCATACCTAAGCGCGTACGTGGGTTACAACTTACCATCCAATCTAGTCTTCCTACTCAGATACGAGACGCTCAGGTTGAAGCATTGAAAGCAGAGAACATCAAGGCTGAGTCCCTACGAGGATCTAGGAAACAGTTAGTACAAAAGGAAGACGGCGCCTACTATGTAAACGGGCGCATCTGGGTTCCACTTTATGGAAACTTACGTGAGCTTGTGATGGATGAAGCACATAAGTCTCGTTATTCAGTACATCCTGGTTCGGATAAGATGTACCATGATCTCAAGACTACGTATTGGTGGCCTAGTATGAAAGCCCACATAGCAACCTACGTTAGCAAATGTTTGACTTGTGCGAGAGTCAAGACTGAATATCAGAAACCATCAGGCCTACTTCAACAACCAAAGATACCTAAGTGGAAATGGGAGCAAATTTCCATGGATTTTGTTACTGGCCTGCCTAGATCTCAACGCAGAAATGACACTATTTGGGTGATAGTGGATCGATTGACTAAGTCTGCACACTTCTTGGCTATCAAGGAAACATATAAGTTTTCTACTCTAGCAGACATCTACCTGAAGGAAGTGGTATCAAGGCACGGAGTGCCAACCTCCATCATTTCCGATCGTGACTCACGTTTTACATCTGAATTGTGGCAAGCTATGCACAAGTCCTTTGGCTCTCGATTAGACATGAGCATGGCATACCATCCACAGACGGATGGGCAATCTGAACGCACCATCCAAACCCTTGAGGACATGCTTAGGGCATGTGTGATCGACTTTGGTAATGGCTGGGAAAAACACCTCTCGTTAGTGGAGTTTTCGTATAACAACAGTTACCACACCAGCATTCAGGCCTCTCCGTTTGAGGCATTATACGGACGGAAGTGCCGATCACC
Organism: Helianthus tuberosus; assembly: GCA_030545235.1. NCBI lineage: Eukaryota > Viridiplantae > Streptophyta > Magnoliopsida > Asterales > Asteraceae > Helianthus > Helianthus tuberosus. Next base: position 169,128,701 of record CM060369.1, read on the forward strand.
TCTTTGTTGGGCAGAGGTTGGCGACAGTCAAATCACAGGCCCAGAACTTGTAGTGGATACAACCGAAAGGATTGCTCAGATACGACAGCGAATGGCGGCAGCTCGTGACCGTCTGAAAAGCTACGCTGATAAGCGCAGGAAGCCACTCGAGTTCTAGGTTGGGGATCGGGTGCTACTCAAAGTCTCACCTTGGAAAGGTGTAGTTCGTTTTGGCAAACGAGGCAAACTCAATCCGTGTTATGTCAGACCGTTCGAAATCATTGAGAAAATTGGCAAGGTTGCTTACAAGTTAAACCTACCTGAAGAACTCAGCAGAGTTCACAACGTTTTCCATGTGTCGAATCTGAAGAAGTGTCTGTCAGATGAGACCCTCATAGTTCCCTTAAAGGAGCTCACAATCGACGACCAGTTACGATTCGTTGAGGAACCAGTTGAAATCACAGACCGAGACGTTAAGATTCTCAAGCGTACTAGAATACCTCTTGTTCGAGTTCGTTGGAACTCCCGTCATGGCCCAGAGTATACCTGGGAACGAGAAGACCAAATGAAACTCAAGTATCCCCAGTTGTTTAAGAAAAGTGCAACCACTACTGAGGCTGAAGCTACTGCAGAATTTCGGGACGAAATTCCAAATCAACGGGGGGGGGGGGGGGGAGGGGGGTTTGATGTGACACCCCGGGAAAAGCCAGTAAACACCACAACTTAACTAGCTTCCTCAGTAACTACGCTTCGGGATGAAATTTTCTTAACAGGGGGAGAATGTGACAACCCTCATAATTACATGTATCCGTACGATTTATTAATGATAATTAAAGTGCTTGATGACTGTGTTAAATTACATAACTATTTTCTGATTACTACATCATACTTACATGTGCTTGTTAACATACTAGTATTGTGCAGAAAATTGACTAAATGGTCCTGAATGTTTTTCCTAAGTGTTAGGAATTAAAAGTATTGCAAAAAGATACCGAAAAGACACTTTACGGAATAATTAAACACTTTAACGGAACGGTATCCAACCGAACAACCGGACATTACCCGGGACACCAAATTTTTGTTAAATACATTGCTTTATTATTTTTGGCTAGTCATGGTCCCCGTACACCATAACACCCCCTAAATATCTACAAACTAACATATGGAAGTTTTTACTTGAAACCTAACTAATACTTACCAACTTAGTCACAAAATTACATCAAGCCCCCCCCCCCCCCCCTAACCGAATTCGGTCCCCAAGGGACCCACAAATCATCCCCCATGCTTCACATCCTACTACAAGATTTGATTCAATATTTTATTAGATATATATCTTGTCTAGGTGAACAAAATATATGAAAGAGGATTATAAGTATGGCCCTAGCCTTGTGCTAGTTGTAAGTCTTTGATCTACCTTAGTTTACTTCCATTTTGAGTATTTAAAAGTTTAAGTATGTTGAATATCAAGAACACCAAGAACATGAACTAAAAGATTTAAACAAAAAGAAAATGAACAAGGAACATGAACATAAGTTTACATAAAGATGAAATCTTGTTGGGTTAAGGTTGATTAAAGCATGCATGATGTTAGATCGTTGATTTCTTGATAAACCCGTTGTTAGAACATTTGTTGATGCGTTTTTGTAACATTTAAACTCTAAAAAGCATGCTGATTGGTGTTTACAGCCAACTTTAGTTGGCTGTAACCAGATCATAACTTAACGAAAACTTGATTTTCTTGAGTCTATAACGTGTTATTATGAAATAAGATTCTAATGGCACTGGAATCATAATTTTTGTACTTCGTTTGCTATTTAAAGTGCAAATTTCATGAGCTAATTCTACACAGAATTCAAGTTATGACGAAAAATATAACACATATTTTCAGCAGTAAAAATGCAGCTTTTGCTGCTGTTACAAAACGACGGTTTAATGATGTATTTGTAATTCTCCCACTGGAATTTCATCAATCAGACTTACAACGAATTTTAAATGAATTATTCCGTGGACTGCAGTTAGAAAGTGATGAATCTGATTGCAGTCTGGAAAATGATTTTTTATAAAATATTGGTGATGAATTGGATCCCGATATTTTTACACAATAATATTTGGATCGTTTAAGACCTTCTGTAAAAAGTTGGGAATTTTTGGAACAAGTTAACTATTTTATTAAAATCCCTGAAAACAGCCCAGTTTTGAATGTAAAAGCTGAAACGACATAAGTAGTAATTTGCGTGTCTAAATGTCGGGCAGGTTATCTGAGAATGATCTAACATGTTATATGTCAATAAAAGTGTTATGTGCAATATCGTATGCTTGCTCTTGAGTAGCTATAAGTGGAATGTTTGTATGGGCGTGAATTATTAAAGTGAGTACATGCTATGTGGTAGATGTGTGTAGGAACTTCGTGCTTATTTGAAGTCACTAATAAACTAAGTGGTAATCATACTAGGACGTGATTGACCAACACCGATTGTTAGCTATTTCATAGAGTCAAACCGAGCAACCGAGGTGAGTTCACACTTTCTACAAGGCATGGGATTCCCGGTGGTTTGGGAATGGGTTAAGAAACTAAAATGGAACCTACATATCCTCCTTGGGTAGGATATGTACCGCCATCCTCCTTGGGTAGGGTGCCAATATTGAAAGAACTAAAACGGAACCTGCATATCCTCCTTAGGTAGGATATGTACGGCCATCCTCCATGGGTAGGATGCCAATATTAAGCCTGCGTATTCTCCTTGGGTAGAATACGTACGTTCGTCCTCCTTGGGTAGGACAACAACCTTAAACTTACTAGACAAAACTCTATCATTAAGTCCCTCATTTTATATCGACTTAATCGCCGAGGCCAATGGCGAGCGGGTCATTAGTTAATAGCGCTATTAGGTTTAACAAACCTCACACCGTGCCGTTCAGACGGGCATGTACTAATGGACTATGGCAAACTGTCAATGATGATAGAACATTGACGTAGGGCACAACTATTGTTCGTCAGTTGTCGATATGGTAACGGTCTAGTGGTTCATATGGGGAAGCCCCCACTGATTATGGATATGGTCTGGGTAATAAAGAAGGAACTGGTTAATCATACTTTCAACATTGGGGTAACCCCCACGGAAAATAAGCCAACGAAAGACAAACCATGTTTTCGGAAACAACTTAAAACTAAACAACCAAACGTGAACTCACTCAACTTTGTTGTTGACTCGTCGTTACATGCCTTACAAGTCGCTTGATGCTTATGGAGCTTGCACGAGGAGGAGGTCGTTGTGGGATACGGACTGTTATGTTCCGTGCTTAATATTAAATCCTTATGAACTTATTAAACTTACGCTTTGGACTTTAAACTTATGAACTATGAACTTATGTTTTGGCTTTATGTTTTATGCTTCCGCTGTTAACTAAAAGTTGGTTACTTTCTTTTGGTCACCAATTGTATTGTGATTGGTTTTATTTACTTAATTACGTTGTTCAATATGATTGGTGGCTCGATCCTGGTCATGTCACGCCTCCAAGCGGTGATACTCCGCATGTTGGATTTTGGGGGTGTGACACTTGCAAAGCAATACCACTTTCCATCTATTCTAGATCATATTTTGATCCACCTGAAGTGCCTTGAGTAGTCTCAATCAGCTGAGGCTGATAAACTATAATCTGAGTTGAAGCGGATGCCCCTTGTGGCTTAGAGGAGGCTGACGCATCAGGGTTACATTGGTCGTCGCTATCATGATAACGCTTACGCTGAATTTCTTGTTCTTTGCATCGATCAGACCATAAGATGTTAACCCTCTTTCTGCTTATCTCGAAGGCAGTCTTAATAGACTTGAAACCATCCACCAGACGATCTGCATATTGTTTCACGGCTAAACTTTGTTCCTTCACTCTATTCAACTCAATACTGCGAGCATTGTCAGCTGCTCGCATCTGTAGCAACTGCTTTGCTCGTTCATCATCAGCAGCTTTCAACCGTTTATTCTCAGCTCGGAGTTGCGTGATTTCAGCTTGTTATTTTCCAACAGTTTCCTTTAACTTATTAATCTCCACTTGCTGAGCAATCACCGTGTTTCTATTTGCCAACATAAATTCCGAATGCCGATTGATTTGTTCTGCAGCAGTTTGTAATTGTGAAAATAGAAAGTTTACCTTTTCATCTTGTGCCATTTCTGAGAACATTCTGCCATGGCGTTCTGAGTTTTGCTGATGAGTTGCAGATCGTTGTTGATGACTAGAGGGAGTTCCATGTTGTGGTTCAGCTGGTGGAGTCACAACAGGAGTCTCAGTTGCAGTTGTAGCCGTTGGAGGTGGTTCAGTTGCTGCAGAAGGTGAGGTCATCATGGCTGTAGTTTCCTCTGCAGTGAAGGCAAACTCAGGTCTCTTGGTTATGTTCTGTGTAGCAAGTCTGTATATATAGCCAACATGCCCAGCAACCTACGAAAGATGTACTGGGCCCATGAATTGGCCCACGAAAGACCTAAGCCCACGAAACAAAGATCCTTCTTCTATGAGATTCACGAAAGATATAAACCCACGAAACATGAAGGTTCTTCGTGGGAATCATTCAGTGAACAACTAAAGGGACGAAGAAGGTTCTTGGTAAAGATGTTCTTCGTGAAAATTGTCATTCGTTGGTTCCATCATTCACGAATAACCTGGTCTTTCAATACATGCATGTTGTGACATACTATCTTTTCGTGAAGATGTGTCTCCCACGAAGAAGTTGGGTCTTAATGGGATGGTTGCAATAACAGACATACAGAAGATAACATATAGAAGAGACAATACACTATCTATTAATGGGCTGCACATGCGCAGCGGTTTTACATCAAAAATAAATGTCGTACCAGGTCAAGATAGGAGGATATCTTGACCTCGGTCTTCACTTTGAAACGGAGCCGAACCGAAACGAGTCGCATCTACACAATATGCATCAACAACACTTCGATGCTAGAATATCAGAAACACTTCAATTGGCATTAAGAAAAACTACATTTCTCGTATTGATTTATTATCATTATATGTCAGATCCCTTTAAAATAAGTATATAAAATCAACAATGCTTGACGAAGTTAATAATAAACTCTCGTCAAGTTAAGACTGGCTTGGGAGGAGCCAACACAAATACATGCTAACAATAGCTGAGACCACATAGGAAGTTACCAATTAAGATTAACTTTCAACACTGTAGAAGCCATAAGGGTCTTGAGTTTAGTGTAGTTAGTCTCCGAACATTATTTACATATTTATAAACCAACTAAGGGACAAGAACGTTGGCATTTCTAAGCAGTGAAGATTACGAGTGCATACAGTTTTTATGTTTGTTTCAGTGATCCAATAGATCTGAGTAAAAACCAGTCACAACAATTAAAAAGACTCACCATAAGATTATCCAGCCAGAAATACACAATCACAAGACTGGGTGGTTGTCATGATCATGAGATTTCCGATTCTGGTAGGTCAATTGAAATATTAATGTGCCACATTTACACGATTTATTGTGGAAAGAGGGGTATTAAACATAAGCTAATCCATTGTTTAAGTAAGTAATGAAGTGTTGATATTGCAACAGTGATTGTTGATGAATATTTCTTCAGATCATCATAAGTTACCTAAATAGACACATATCCTTATGCCTGGCTTGCAAAGAGAAGAACTATCAAAATAATAATCTTGACTTCATTGGTTGTTTATGTAAATATTGTAAGATTAAATATATTTTTATGTTATATTTAATCTAGTAGCCATTATAATCATTTACATTATATCGATCAAAATATATAACAACCTATTAAATAATTAGTTGGTAATTGTTGATGGGCCTTATTACCCTTATTAACTAATTAGGGTTTCCTCTTGGGTGCATATATAAGGAGACTTATGTAGAGGTTCTAGGGTTAGACACATAACCTAACTAATTCACATAACATCACCATCGGCCTCTTCTCCATAACCGAACTCCCTTATTCGGTTTTCATCATCACCATCATTAGATTGCACCCTAAGGAGGAACCAGATCAAGCTGACAATCATGTCGAACACTGTTGCTGCGTCTCCATCTGGATTCTCTGCTGGCCTGTACTGATGCAATCAAAGGTATGTTTTCATGTTTTCCATTATGCCTAAAACAGAACTGATCAACATGTGGTATCAGAGCATATGTTGATTAATCAGTTCTGTTTTCCTATCCATTATTCTGGATTGAAATCTGGTAAACAGAAATTTTGAAAGCCTAATAAAATTAACAGCCATGTTTCGGGTCATAGTTCTCGAAATTACTGTTTTGAGAAAAAGAAAAGAACAAGAATGGTTTATCATGTGACTCGAAATCAAAACGGGTAAAATTTATGTCCGAAATCTGTATAAAAACATTAAAATTCAGGTTTCGGGTTCCAGAATTATTATTTTATTTTTTAGGGTTCATCATGTGTTCTTAGGAAAATTCGAAATTCCTTTATGTTTTGGAATATGATTTGGATTATTGAGTGTTTTTCCATGTTTTGATCTGTTTTAACTATTAAAAATTTTCGAAAAATCTGTTGTTAAATCAACAGATAAAGTTTTCGAAATATTTGATGAAATTAGATCATCACTAAAACAGGAAACCATATCTCAAAATCCCTAAGAATTCGAATTTTCAGTTATGCTTTTACATTAATAGCTGTAACAGGAGTTTCGAGATAAATTTTAACGAGCCGAGACCAAGATCTCGACTCGAGACCACAAGGTCTCGACTCGAAATCACAAGTGTTCTCAAATCCTTACAACTCGAGACAACGATTTCGACTCGAGACCATAAGGTTTCGACTCGAGACCACTGAGGTTTCGACTAAGGGCTTCAATCTTCACAACTCGAGACCATGGTTGCGACTCGAGACCTCATTATGGATTCGAGATCTCATAAAACACAGTAGTCGAGACCATGATTACGACTCGAGACACTGAGGTTGCGACTCGAGACCTTAATGAGTTGAGACCTCATAATGTTACAAGATGAGTCGAGACTGGACTCGAGATCTCATAACTGAGTCGAGATCTCACTCGAGACCTAAGACTAACTCAAAACCTCATAATTTTAGGCTGTTTAATGTGAACAAAAATTTAAATATTTGGTTTTTGTAAATACTTAGTTAATTAATCAGGATCAAATAATGTTTTACAAAACCAAAATGGCTTTACTTGAATGAGCTTCTGATGTGTCATTTCTGGCCAAAGCTGATTTGATACATCTACTTATCGTTCAAGTATTACGAAAGCTATGTTAAGTGTGCATTACAAACATGAATGTCTTAATATCTGGCCAAAGCTGATTTAATTCTTTCATGTATTGCATACTTAACAAGTGCATAACTAAAGTGATTGTCTCATTTCTGGCCAAAGCTGATTTGTCACAATTACTTTGCACACATGCTTAAATGATTACACTTCTGGCCAAAGCTGACTTGTTTTCGTTTAAGTAGAACTTTAAATAAGTCTATTATTTTGATGTTAGTAATAGACATATCACAACCTCTTCACATAACGATCCTTATATCAATGATCCTTCATTAATTTTATGATCATTTCGTCTGCCTTAATTTTTAGTACCCATAATTTTACTCAGTGTAATTTTCTTCTATAAATCAATATCTCATCCACTCTAATTCCTAAATCTAATATGTTTTGCTTTACTTAAAGTTTCTATAAGAATTAGCTCTTAAATTAAATCCTTGATAATCTCTTAAGACACGATAATCCTACTGCTCTTTTCTGATAAAGGTACTACAGAAGAAAAGTAGAGCATGATGAATAGGACAAATTGAGCATGATGTCTCTTATGATAATCAAGAACTCTCTAACATAAATGCTATCACTAAAGTTATTCCAGATTAAGTCTTTCCTAAGACTAATCTATTATATATGGAATAATTACAAGAATTCCTAAGATGGATGCCTTCATTTAAAATTCTAAACTATAAAGCTAAGTAGTATATGTGAATACATAATAATGTACAATACCATGACCCATAAAGTTAAGGGCTTACGCATGGAAATAAGTACATTTTGCCAGTACATTACATACTAAGATTTTCACTTGTGCAATTTGATGCCTTATACCAAAGTATAATGAGTGTGTTGATAAGCAACATATGTACAAAGAAATAAATATTTTGAAGCTGGAAAATAAGTTGTTACTCACCTTACAACCACTTAAACTTTAAAAGAGGATTGTTCTAAGGTCCATAGACAAATTACAAGTGCTAATTCCACCTCTAAGGTTCTTCAAGGGAAAATCTCACTGCATAATTATGCCGTTAGACTAGGCATAAGCAACGAGACTATCCATTATTCTAAAGAACAGTTGGATAAATTAATTACATAGTCACTTACTAATGATATTTAAGTCTGGTAATTTTAATATTCCAAGTAACACATGATTAGTTGACTCTAGTTTTAAACGTTTCCATACCAGAACTCGACAAATAACTAACATGAGAGTTAGTGACAAAATTAAATGTTAAGCTATAAGAACCATAATAAGCAGTCTTTTAACAACGTTTTTTGATACCTTATATATATTCTGAAGATTAGTCAGAATATGGTATCATAATTAAACAATGTTATGAAGGTTGTGAGGTTTGCATAGTCAACATAAAGTCACACTTACCTTAAACTCTCATTTTATTTGTTCTAAATATCTGGATAGAAACATTACTAAGATGAAACTAGATGATACCTTACACTTTCACAACTTTTGTCATCAGGCAAATGAGAATTTGACAAAAGGAATATGAGACTTATAAATTTCAACCATTATAACCGAAATTCATGAGAAATCATGACATGGTTAATGAGGATGATTACTCAACTAATCTCATTCTAAGTGATTTTAAATTATGAAGTTAAAGCCCTAAAATATGACTTGGCTTAAGGAATAAGTATGGGTCCATCATAAGTCATTTATTGACATTAGTGGAACTTATTCCAAATGGAATATTCAGATATAATTCATTTATCATTTAAAGACTATCAACTTGTATCTAAATGTTTGTCGCATATGGCCCACGGTCTTAGAAGAAATCTATTCATATATATATACTTAATAAGATTTCTATTAAATATGTCCCTAAAGTTTCTTATGATATCTGGACATTAAAGAAATCAAATAAATTCTAACATATATATGATAGGTTCCTACGTCACATACCTCATTGAAACTTCTCTTGTAGCATTTCTAGAGATATCAAACATCAGTGGGAGCATTAAGTGTCTTAATAATAACTTGCAATAGTTGCAAGAGGTGGGGGAGTGAAAATTTTACATTACCTAAATTTACACCTCTTGTACAAGACACTGCTCCATCGTGACACTGTTCTCTCATAACTTGTCTCCTTAAAATCTAATGCTACTTTTACAAAAGTTTCATTGTTGCTTAATTGTGGGCACACTTAGATTTCTTACCTAAACTAACATAATCCTCAACATGAGAAACTATAACGACTAACGTCATTAATTTGTTTTTTCTCTATTAGAATTTGTTGGTCGTTCAATATTGACCCTAAGCATGCTGAGTTCTTAAAGATTTCAAAGGTCAGTGGGAGCAGTCAAAGTCCTTATCATGACTTACAAGAAATACAAGAGGTGGGGGGAAGAGTGTCATTAAATTTCACTCCGAATTTAACTCCGATTACACCTCTTGTACACCATACTGCACCAACTCTTACAAACTAAGAATCCTGAAAGTGATAGCAACCTAACCACGAGCTAATCCATAAAACTGAAACTTTTAAAACCCAATAATCAACTCAGGAGGTCATCTAGGTTTAAAAGCCTACTAACTTTGATGATTACATAACCTCCCTAACTGAAGTTGAAATGGATTTTGGAAATGTTTAATGATCCTATCTCTTCAAATTAAGCCATTAGTGTCAATCAATCCTCTGAATGGAATAAAACTGTTTTCTAGTAAAACTGATTTTATGTGTTCGTATAACGTTTGAGACTTGATTGAATTACCTAAGAGTGTTCATAACTAAACCAAATCCTGATATAAGCGTTAAGACACGAAGAGGTATGATTGATTGTCAAATGTTATAATTAGGAAGAGATAAATTATCAAAGATTTCTTTGAGGATCATCACTGTTCTAGTAGCTCATAATAGTTTAAAGTTACATTAGATGAACATTAAAAAAAAATTTCCCTAACAAATGGCTGACATATTTACATGTTCATAAAGCAACCTGAAAGCCCTAACTTAAGGTTAAAGAACAGTTTATCTATAAGCCAATAAAATCTATGTATGGGTTAATGCAAACATCATAATGTGATGAAATCTTAACGTAATTATTTTCATCAACAACCAAGTGGATTAATGTACCTACCTCAAAATGAGTGGGAGCAACTAAATTAAACTTGTCTATATAGATGATATTCTTTTGACAAGTATTTGTTACATAAGTCAAAACATTGTTAAAACAAACTTTGATATAATAGATCTCAGTGATATCTCTTACGTGATAGATATCATAACATACCGAGATAGACCAAATGGGACATTAGTTCCGTTCCATAAGTGTAACCTTAAATGGGTCCTTACATATGTAACAAACAATACTACTCTCCTTTAGAGGATAATAGGATAAATGAGATTATTTCCTTACGCTTCATTAATTAGAAGCCTTATGTAAGTTCAAGTCTATACTCGTTTAGATATTACTCACATTGCAACACACTAGATATGTCTAGATTAACGTGAAGTATTTAATAGAGTATTACAATATCTTTAAAAGAAACGAGAGGCTACAATTTGAAGAAGAAGTGAGAACTCAAACCGGTTTATTACTTTAACTTTGTAATATTCAAAGATGACAAAATGTAATTTCGGGTATATCCTTATGTCAGTAGACAGAACCTATCTTATGGAGGAGTCATAATAAACTGATAATAACAACCTAAGTTATAACGACATAATATAGTCACTAAATGTTGTTGGAAGTTTATCAGTGGACTCATAAGTTTATTAACTCCATATAATTATTGTTTTGAAGACTTAGTGTGATAAAGTCAGCTACCATGACTCCTTGAACAATAATAGTTCGAGAGGTGCTGCATTAAGTTTCGATACACAATTAATTATTCGTTTATGAATGAATTGAGGAAACTAAGTTTTGTATCGAATTCATTCATGATATGCTTAAGGATCCTATACCTGGAGGGCTATTACCCATAAGTCTTATTAAGAGAGCTCATAGACGGGTATTAATTAATGGTCGTGCGCAATTGCATATCGTACTATGAATGACTAAGTATTAGTTAATTTTCCTCATGAGTTTGATTTTGTATGTCTCTAGGAATATGTTAAGCCGGCATAATGACATATAGACAAATAAAGTTACAAATCAAACAAAGGGCTTATGCGTATTTTGATCATAACGATTAGGTTTTAAATTAAGGGTATAGTATGACTAATGGGGGTCCTGAGTCGCATAATGATTCAACGGCTGTATTTCTCTGCTATAGTACTTGTTTAAGGCTAAAATGAGTGTTAACTCCTGATCAGGCTTATCTAATACTCATAGTAAATGATTAGTTGGCTAAGTGGGAGAATGTAAGATTAAATATATTTTTATGTTATATTTAATCTAGTTGCCATTATAATCATTTACATTATATCGATCAAAATATATAACAACCTATTAAATAATTAGTTGGTAATTGTTGATGGGCCTTATTACCCTTATTAACTAATTAGGGTTTCCTCTTGGGTGCATATATAAGGAGACTTATGTAGAGGTTCTAGGAAACACATAACCTAACTAATTCACATAACATCACCATCGGCCTCCTCTCCATAACCGAACTCCCTTATTCGGTTTTCATCATCACCATCATTAGATTGCACCCTAAGGAGGAACCAGATCAAGCTGATAATCATGTCGAACACTGTTGCTGCGTCTCCATCTGGATTCTCTACTGGCCTGTACTGATGCAATCAAAGGTATGTTTTCATGTTTTCCATTATGCCTAAAACAGAACTGATCAACAAATATCAGTCTTCACAACCAAAAATTAGCAAGCATATATTGCAACCAATAATTAACAAGGCAAGATTAAAAAGATTGATTAAAAGTACTCATAACTAGGAGAACTCCCACAAGTTTCCCACAAACGATAATTCCCACAAGTTTCTGACAAGATAACAAACAAACAAAAAACAACCCTAGATTTTCTCACAATCATTCGACAAAATAGCCACATCAGTTCACTTAGCTTTTTGAAAGATTAAGAAGATTTTTTGACCAGATTTCTTCTCAGCTTAACAGCCCATTATAGCACAATTGTAGACAAAGTTATCACTACTTTTCTGCCAATCCTCATCCACTGTGGTGGCCCTTCGCTAGGGACCCATGAATATATCTCTATATATCTATTCTGGGTATCTCTAGGACCACAAATGATGACGACACGATTCCCACATCCTCTAAATGCAATACCCCAACCATCCCTACTGTGTGCTATTTCAGGCAACCTTCCAATAGCAACCCATTCTTTGTTCTTCTTGCTATACATCTTCAGTTCCATTGCTGCACAATCAGCAGCATATAACTCATTGCTTGCCACTGCAAGCAGCGGCGGAGCCATTCCAGGTCCGCCACCACCAGGTGACATGTTGGGAATTTCAGTCCACTTTTGGGTATCCAGATCATACTCTTCTCCACATGTCAATGGATTTGAATCATTACTGCTAATCCCTCCTATTACATAAAACTTGAAATCATAATCTCCTTCACATCCTAAAGTGCAAGGGTTAATTAGTATATAGTTAATAGTTAAGAATTAGATTAGAATTAGATTAGTGATAGAAGTATGGGGACTAGATGTGACAACTTGAAAGTTAATAACCTACAAAATCAAAGGATGCGACACATCCCTCTGGTCGCACCCCTTCAAGTTTGGCGGCAACAGGAAACAAGAAACACAGGGACGTGACTATTCAAGAAGACACACCTCTTCAAATCGATTGAGAGCCACAAGATCAAAGGACACGACTCTTCATCAAGGGACACGTCTATTGGATCGTACCTCTTCAATTAGTATAAATAGGGTTAGGATTTCTATTGTAAAAACATTCACTTGTACAGATTCACAATCATTTATTCATTCAGAAATAAAGGTTAGTTTATGTTGATTCGTTCATTGTTATATTCATTGTTCATCAACAAGATTCTGGGCAACAGTGGTATCAGAGCCTAGGGCTCAAATTCGTTTCGGGAAAATGATCATCAAGCGGGTGGTTGAATTCCCTAACAATTCTGATCACGCAGGAGGCGTTGATTGGGTTGTTCTTGTTAAGTTTTAACAGCAATCGCATCATGCGGGTACGATTGTTGTTCGATTTTTTGATCCGATCATCACTGAGGGTGTTAGGATTCTAAGTTTTTTGTTAATTCAAATCACGGCAAGAGGCTACGGTTCGAGTTTAGAAGACAGAAGCAAATCTGAGAAATTTGTATTCCGGTTTGAAGAAGCAATCGCAAATCTGAGAAGTTTGGGTTGTTTGAAATTTACAAAAGACACAAAATCTGAGAAGTTTTGTGATATCAAAGCATCAAGAGGGTGTTCGGTTGAGAAGTTTAGTCGCAAATCAAGCGGGTTTGGGGCTGATTTTTTGGTTTGTGTTTAGAGAATCGCGAATCAAACAGGAAGAAAAAAAAAACGCAGCCAAGAGGGTTGTTAAGAAAAGTCAGAAAACCATGCGGAGAATCACGAAATGAGAAGTCGGTCGGTTCGCAAATTCCAGGTTCTAAGTTCTATTTTTCTGGAATTTATATAAGGTTTAGAAATTGGTTTGATTCCACGTTAGAAAGTTAGTGTGAATTTTTGGAATCATAGACTTCGGTTTTAGAAGAAAAGCAAAGTTTAGAAAGTGAAAATTGTGGGAAAGGAAATTATGGCGGATTCAGGAGGAGCCTCTCCGTCAAACGCGGTAGTTATTAAAGAGGGTAGTTCGTTCTCCCAGTTTCAGTGTCCTATCTTAAAGTCTACAAACTATACGGTATGGGCAATCCGTATAAAAACCATTTTGAGGGCAAACGGATTATGGGAAATGATAGAACCAAAAGAAAATACGCAAGCGGATGAAAAGAAGGATATGATGGCGACCGCTTATTTATATCAAGCACTACCGGAAGATATGATAATACAAGTTGCAAGTTGCAAAAGTGCAAAAGAAATTTGGGATGCATTAAAGACTAGGCACGTCGGTGCAGATCGAGTGCAAAAGGCACGTCTTCAAACGCTCAAAACAGAGTTTGAGATGTTAAAAATGAAGAAGGAAGACACTATCGATTCGTTCACTGCAAGACTAAATAGCATTATCACGAGGGCAAGTGGCCTTGGATCAACTTTTGATCAACCAACATTAGTACGGAAACTTCTAAGCTCTGTACCGAGAAGGTTCGTTCAAATTGTTGCAACCATTGAACAATTCGCTGATTTAGAAACAACGACGCTAGATGAGACAATTGGAAGACTGAAGGCATATGAAGAAAGGACCGGTTTGATGGATGAAAACCCGGTATATAATCAAGAGAAACTTATGTATGCGCGACGCGACAAGAACTATGGTCGTGGAAGGCGTTTTGGGAACAATGGACAAGGAAGGTTCAACTCATCGCAAGACAAATGGCGTGATGGAAAGTTCAAACAAGAAGAAGATGATGAAGATTCATCACATGATGCTTACAAGAGTAGAAGCAACCAAAGAAGTTTGGGAAGGATTTAAGCAAGATAAAATGCTATAATTGCCAAAAGTTTGGTCATTATGCCTCAGATTGTCCTGAATCAAATCAAGGAGGAGAGGAATCAAATCTTGTGCAGGAAGACAAGGAACCAACTCTCCTAATGGCAATCAAAGAAGACTCCAATGACCTCCTACAACAAGCTCGTGATAAAAATGGAGAAGCACATGATGGCAAGCAAGACATGGAGAAAGATCAAGGTGCAACTTAAGGATGTTCGAGATTAGGGGGGTGAATGAAATCATAATCTCCTTCACATCCTAAAGTGCAAGGGTTAATTAGTATATAGTTAATAGTTAAGAATTAGATTAGAATTAGATTAGTGATAGAAGTATGGGGACTAGATGTGACAACTTGAAAGTTAATAACCTACAAAATCAAAGGATGCAACACATCCCTCTGGTCGCACCCCTTCAAGTTTGGCGGCAACAGGAAACAAGAAACACAGGGACGTGACTATTCAAGAAGACACACCTCTTCAAATCGATTGAGAGCCACAAGATCAAAGGACACGACTCTTCATCAAGGGACACGTCTATTGGATCGTACCTCTTCAATTAGTATAAATAGGGTTAGGATTTCTATTGTAAAAACATCCACTTGTACAGATTCACAATCATTTATTCATTCAGAAATAAAGGTTAGTTTATGTTGATTCGTTCATTGTTATATTCATTGTTCATCAACAAGATTCTGGGCAACAAAACTTACCATCCATAAAGACCCCAGAACTCAATTTCCGCGGCTTAATCATACTAGGAAGTGTTTTCCAAGTCCCTGTCTCACTGTCGTAACTTTCTACCGCATCCATGATCTTTCCATTTCGATCCACACCACCTGCAAAGATTGCAATATTCTTAAAACTGGCCGACCCAAGCAACCATCTGGGTTCATTCATTGGTAGCCCTTGTGACCATGAATTTGTTAATAAACTGTACTTGTAGATACCCGGACCTAGCATATCATTTCCTATAACCAGTAGGTCTGTGCCAACTGCCATGGACTCTTTATCCGAGAACTGGAAGCCTAAGTCAGTATCTATCATGGGTAGATTCATCCATTTCTCATTGACAGGATCAAAAGCTTCCCACTTCAATGGGTCACAAGAAAAATAGACCCAATGTTCAATTACTTGATGAATGCTTCTTAGCCTATAAAGTTCACCACTTCTAATGAGCTCACGAAAACTCCGGTTTAGTGACGCGATGCGAGCATAGTTGTATCTTGGCAGGGACATGAGACTTTTCATTGTGAGGTCACGACCGATGACATGGATCAACGAACTCATATCCAAACCTTGTTCCGTTTCCTTGATCACCTACAAGATTACAGTCATATTAAGCACCTTGAGCATGCATATTATGATAACCGACACCATTTTAAGGAAACAACTAACGAACTTGTATAGTTACATAATAATAATCCACATCTATTCTGTTTTAAAATTTAAGGTAACTATTAGCGTGCTTGTTTATTGAACTCTAAAAAATAATAGTTTATAAAACAGAAAAAAGACCAATGTACTTGCAAAAATTACATGGATAACAATTCTAAACCTTATAAATAATAAAATTCTATAGAATGTGATTTGGTATATTGCTTGTAATTAATTCAACGGGAATGACCCAAACAGTGAGTTGCAAAAGAAAAACCATATCTTGCTAATTAGAAATGGAACGAGTTAAGTTACCAAAATTAGGTTAGGACAAATTAGTGCAAATAAGAACGCCTCAAAGTATATAACTTTAATCAAAATCCACCATTTCCATTAAAGAATGATTTTTTAACAACAAGATACAATCTTAACTGATGCTAGATTATTGAATAAAAATAAAGGTTGGTATCGACGAAGAAGTTTCAACGCTGGTGAGTTATTCAATAATGAAATTCATGTTCGGTGTTGATGTTTAAGTTTTAATGCGGATAAAGAGTTCACTACCTAGGTACAATTGTCACTGAAGAACAAATGTTCACCAGTAAAGATTTGTGTCAGTTCCAAGTAGTGCGCACACCATGTTCCCGTACAAGACAAGATTTTGAAGACAGATGCGGATACCATCACAAGAACTTGTACTATATTTTCCTTGTAACTAAAGAGAATACTTTTTCACAACTCATTATGTTCATTCTTATTGCTTCTAAAACCTTATAATTAACAATTTAGATTGATTTTAGTTGTACAACCAATATGCATGTTGGTAGAGAGCCCCCTAAGTATTGTTATAATCTCTAATGGGATGTGTGCTTGTAGTTATACTTTGAGACTTGAGGTGAAATGTTTTTATTATTGTGCTAATGATTAGTGTTCTTACTTTTCTTTGTATGTTTAAGTGTATATTAATAAATGTGATTTCACATTTATTAGCAATCATGGTGTCTATGTTGGTTCTTGAGTAAGCAAATCAGAAGACACATATGTACTTGCAAAAGTTAAATGGTAAAAAAAATCTAAACCATACAAAATGATATTGTAAATTATAAAATTCCTTTTTCTACCATACAAATTGTGATTTAGCATATTTGTAGGTCCCTCGGAGGTTGAGGTTAAACCTTATCCTTGTTATGTTTAACACAATAGCAAGTGCGGAATCCAAGCTAGAATGCAAACCGGTAGTTTATATGAGAACACAAGCTACAAAGAGAAAGGTAGACACACGAGATATCAAAGTTTTCTCTTGTATTTCAGTGGACACGGTTACAGCCCTTGACCAAACTGAAAATACGCTCTCTACAAGACTAAGTTCACTCACACCTCACACACACACATGAAGTGAACACATTACATGAGTATATATACCCATCACAGCTCGTCTGGTCGAAGGATCAGATAGACTGATCGAAGGATCATCTATCGATCTGAAACCTATCGAAGGATCCACATATATCTCGAAGGATGATATCCTTCGAGGTCCATCTATATCCATCGAAGGTTTATCCTTCGAGCTCATCGAAGGATATAAACAATCCTTCGATGACTCATCCTTCGACACAAACATCTTACAAATCATGTTCTAACTGTTTGGTCAAGTCAAACCAGGAGGATGGTTGACTTGGTCAAACTTACATCAAAACACACATATTAACAAACCTAAGACGTAACCCAGACTAACACAAGACATCGTTTTGTATCATGACAAAATACAGACAAAGTACAGACACAAGTGCACCAACAAACTCCCCCTTGGCTGTAGCTTTGTCTCGATCTTCGTGTCTTCTAGTCTTTGACGTCCTTTCAAGTCTTCAATGTCGGAGGATCTTTAAAGTCTTCACGTCTTGGAAGCAGAAAGTGTACCAACAAACTCCCCGTTTCATGTAGGAAGTGTGTTGACAAACTCCCCCTTAACACAGGCTCCCCCTTGAGTTATGCTCGTGAAAGACTTGATCCTTATAGCTTGAGATCCTTGTGGTGTTGATGATGGTCAACGGCAACTCGATCACTTTATCCTTTGAGTGCCTCCACTTCGTGTCTTCATTCCAAAGCTTGTCATCGAACATGTTCTCCTCGCCTTTAGCATCTGCACATGCAAGAAAGCTAAACGCATAATGAGAACAACCGCTTGGAATATAGTTAACATTTAAACAAAAGACACATATGAGATCAAATCTCAATCAAACACCAACCGACAACTGTTTGAAAGTTTAGAAAATGTACAATTTTAATCCTTTAACTTTCAAAATGTGTTAACTTCGACCATTTATGAAGGTGCAATTGTTTTCCGGCTTATAATCAGGATTTTGGGTAGGATAGACTCGAGTTCCAACATCAGTCAATCAAAAATAAACTAGAAGCAAATTTTTTTTTTTTAATTTTATAAAGTTTATATTAAAACACACCTAAAATCTTTTTGGAATTTTTCATTTTTCAAAAGTAAAGACGGAAAGCAATAAATAAATATATACAAAGGTGCAGAAACGAAAGCAGTAAACAAATATTTACAGACATTCTTTTTGTGAGTTTCGAGGGTAAGAGAATCATATCAGTGTACGGTCATGCCAAAACGCTCTTGTTGTTCAATTAATTAACATTAAGATAAGCATCCTATAACAATTATCGGTATTGTTGTCCACTTAAGCTCAACTTATCAGATGTAATCATGGCGCGGGGATACGTTAAGGTATGATTTATACTTACCGACCGGTGTTCATCCACGTCACGACACATTCCCGTATCAAGGTATGCACGAGGGTTCATCTTACCGGTGAGTATACCGATTATCATCTGTTTGACCGTATATGATGTGAGAAACTCACTTATTTTGATTTGAAAACAAGCCCTATGTGATAGAATCACTTATTGATGAGGAACTTGATTTTCATGCATGAGGGCACAGGAGCAAGTCCGTGAACAGGTCAGTACTTTCGTACAACAGAGAGACGAACTTGACTCCCGGATAAATGTGATATTTTATCACTTATTTTGGACATGTGATTGTTGATCACTTATTGAGGTCGAATGCAATATGTACACGTATGTATGGTATCATGGAAGATCTAGACTTGCGTCCCCGTTATTTTTCGGTAAAAGATACAACCATGATACCCAGATGATAAGCAGCATAAAGACCGAATATCTCAGAACCTCGGCAATCTCTCAAACGAAATTTCGGTACTAAGACCATATGCCAATGTATGGTTCCCACCTAGTCTTCAGTCGATTAAGGTTTATATCACCCTGCACACTTTAAAATGATTGTGAGCCTACCGATACATCTTATATAGAGCTGCTTATTGTTTTTCATTTTAGGTTTAAAGAGGTTTAGACAGACCACTGATGTACTATCATATTCTCTTTTTCTCGCCAGGAAACTCATTTTTGTTTTTCTATTGTTTTTGTGTTTTTAAATTTTTCGATGTTTTTGGATTTTTCAAATTTGGATTTACTCCCCCTAAAATCAACAAACTAAGATAAAATTTAAAAGACACGTAGATATTTACAAAAACGATTTCCCGATGTTGGTTAACTCATGTTTTACCTCAATGCCGTTTACCAAAATTAATTTTTAATCAGAAAAGATTTCTCGAATTTTGGAAAAATGAGTTGGCATGTCGGTAAGCGGTGCGGACCATGACAACATTGTCTGGCCAAAGAGTGCTACGAGAGGATAACAATTCATAAAGCAGCTTAAATATCGACAAGTATAGGAGAGATTAGAAATTTAAAACCGTATCCTGCAACTGCATCGTGCATTGCAAGGAATCTGAGTGCTCTCCCAAACTGGATATCCACTCGGTGTGGATTTCAAGGTCGATTTATGTAGCTACTTCACTTAATCCTAGATAGCTCCACACAGCAACAAGATCATAAACCTCCGGGTCCGGCTGGTCTTCCACATTGCACCAGCGAAGGTCTTTGTCTTTCTCTTTGAGAAGTAGTGTGCGGTTGTTCAATCCAAGCCAAGGCATCCGCACACCCGGTTGATTTGTTCAACGAACACATTTTCATCAATCACACCGCAAAGAAATGTACACTGCACGTTCATTTTGTCGATTGTGAACTTCAGACGTGCTGCAAGTGCGTTCATTTTACGTGAATCTATCCCGGGGACCCGATTAAAGCCTTGAACAATCAAACTTTTGGAATGATTTTCATTTTGTCGAAGTTATCAATTTCTTTCAACAGACAACTCTGTTTCCCTTTTCATTTTCTCTCCATCAAAGGCAACAATTTCTTCTGTCGCCTATCTTGTGCAAGGACGCTCCACTAACAACAATCTTACGACTATCGAAAGTTCTTCCTGGAATATCCTACACACTCACTCAGAGATTAGTTGGAGAGGGGGACCCAAGCCTTTGTGGACTTGGGTCGTCCTTGATCATCAAGGAAAGTGATTTCAATCACTTGATGATTAGGAAAAAGAACCTGTGGTGCTCCCCCTGATTGAATTACCTGCTTTTGCTTCCAAGCTGTTTGTCCTTTACCAGTATTTGAATTTATTGTTTTAGCATTTACTGGTTTTACAGTTTCAGATTTTGCTTGTACAGGTTTTTCTTCTTTGACCTCTGATTTTAAGGCCTTTTCAATTACCTTTTGATTCTTTTGTTTTAACTTCTTTTCCCTTTCTTTCAAGACACGTGGGTCTTGTTTCGGGGAAACTGATCGTTTTCGGTAATCGATTTCTTGGGGAGCACTCGTTTTTGACTTCAGCTTTTGCACGTGTGGGCAATATCTTACAATATGCCCAACTGTCCCACATTCAAAACATGTTCTCCGCTCTACAAACTTCGGAGAAACATGTTGATGACCAGACGGAGAACCAGACAATGAACTTTGTGATCTAGACGTGCTTGGACCTAAATCACATCCGTTGGTGTGTTGGGTGTAATTATTCTGATCATTTCGTTTTAAAATTCTAACTTGTTTTACAAAATCAACGTTAGATTTTTCCTGAAATGTTTCAAGTTTGTCTGAACCCGTGGATCCAACAAAGTTCATTTTCGGTTCTCGTTTCTTAACAGGAGCTCTTTTGTTTTGCACCTTTTGTTGTTGAACCTTAGGTTGCTCAACCTTTGATTGTTGAATTTTAGGTTGTGCAGCCTTAGGTTGAGTAGCCTTAGACTGTCCAACTTTAGGTTGTTGAACCTTTGGTTGTTCAGTCTTAGGCTGCTGAACTTTAGGTGCTTGAACATTCTTGTTCTGAGCCTTCTTTCCCTGTAGCTTACCCTTTCCAGAGTTGACTTGTTGTTTTTGGTTTCCGTATTGTTTTCTAATTTGTTCACACGGAATTGGATCACATTGAGTGACGGTAACTTTGCCACTTTTGTTCCCCAAAAACTTATCAGTGCATCCTTCAAAAATTTGCTCAATTAAATCTTGATTAACATTTTTAATTGGAAAATCTTTGTTAGAGTAGATTTTGCTATCTCCTTTGAGCGTGTATAACAAATTATTCTCTTCACGGCTAGATACAAGGGACTCCATTGCTTTTGACATTTCAGTCTTACTCGGTTTCACTGGTGGATCACACAGGATGTGATTCTCGATTGGAATATCTGTTGTAACCGAGTTGGACTGTTGTTTCACAATTTCTTCAGATTCATCATCCGAAGAATCAGCATCCTCAACAATGGGAGGACTCTGTTCCTTAACACACGATGAATCTGTCACACTCTCAGATTCTGATTGACCCGAGGATGATGTACCAGTTGTGAACCCGAGGCCTGCTGCAAAGTCATCTAGACCGAGTGGCACAGTAGGTTCAAAACGGGGCATATCCTCGTCATCAGGCAATTTGGAGTAATTGTGATTCATTGGGGGAGGACATGATTTGAATCCAATACATTTTGCATCCCCCTTTTTCTTTTGAACGTCAATGATGTGATCCAATACAAAGCGGGAATTGGAATAGCTTTCCAGTTTCTGCTTAATTGTCTCACATTCACATCGAGCTGTTGCCAACTCTACCATTTGCTTTTCAATTGTGTCAATAAGATTATTGTTAGCATGTTGTTTTCGCAAAACAGCCTTTTGTAATTCTGAAACATCATGTCTTAATGACGCAATTGTTGCTTTAAATTCCTTTTCATTTCTGGTTAAAAACAAGTTAGCTTCAGTTGCTTTAGAAAGATCTACAATCAATTCTTGATTGTGTTTGTATGTGATTTCAAACTGACTTTCCTTTTCAGCATATTTAACATTGAAACTATCACAATTTTCACAACTAACTACAGTGGGTTCATCGACACATACCTGACTTGATGAACTGTCGACATTAGCCATAAAGGCTGAATGGAGAGAAGACGAAGAGTAAGCAGCTTGATCCATCAAAATAGATCTTCTTTCAGTTCCTGCTGCAGCTTCTTCCAAAAGCTCATCAATATCTGCATCGACTGACGCACTTGATGTCTCATCCACATGATCATTGCCTGAAGTGGAGGATTCTTCATCTGAGCTTCCACTATAACCAGAACTGTCTTCATCTTCAGAAGATTCATCACCATTGGTGGAAGATTCTCCACCACTGGCGTGCTTTAAATCCTTTACGACTTCAGCAAAACACGTTGTTCCATCTGGAGCATCATTTCCCAACTGAAGCGACCAATCACAACCTTCATCTACTTGAACCACAAGTGCCTGGTTGGCATTTGATGGCCCTGCTTGGCTTTGGTTGTTGACAGGTATCAACGTACGAACATTGTTCCTGTTCTGGTTCTGCTGGTTGCCTTGGTTTCTGAAAGGATTTTGGTTTCCATGCTGAGCTGGTCTTGTGCATTCCCTTTTGAAATGACCCTTTTCACCACAATTGAAGCAAGTGACAGCATTCTTATCAAAACCATACTTGGTGTTGTTGTTGCTCTTCAAGTTGGTTCTCCCCGTCCTTTCCATAAACTCCTTTGCTCTTCGAATTGCACTAGCAAGAGCCCATTTGATATTCATCATTTCAAACTCTTCTCTATCCACTTGCTGATAATCTTCATTGGTTAGATTGATATTCCCAATCTGACCTGCGACCAATCCACAATAAGCACTAACCAAGGTGTTCAACATCTCCATATGCTCCTTGGCTATTTCGACACTGACTTTGGAAAAGTTGGAAGTGTCTAATCTGACTGTGTTCGGATTGGAAGTGGCTTGAAAGTTTGAAGAGCTTCCATAAAACCCTTGCTGTTGCGGTTGTTGCTGCTGAGCTCTGCTTGGGTCTAAGAAAGGCGGTGGTGTGAATTGTTGAGCTGTCGGTTGCACATTCTGTTGTAAAGAAGAAGAATCTGGTCTTGAATACATCGTGTATGCTGAAGGATCAAACTGATTTGTTGTGGAAGGTCCGGTGTTTGAGATGAAAGCTGTTTGAAGCTTCGCATGTTGAGAGGCTGGTTTTTCTCCACTGATACCTCCTGCAATCCCATAGTATATCTCTTGATTTTGAGGAGTTAGTGTTCTTTTTGCCTTAAGCTTTTCTTCTACATCCTTGTTCTCCATTTTTTGAATTAACTCATAAACGGTGATTGTGTCTAGAACACCATTTTCTTTGAGAATTTCAAGATAACTGCTCCACTTTGCTGGTAAGCTATCAGGGAATCTCTTCACCATTTCTTGTGGAGTGGCAGTGACTCTAAAAGCAAACATTTCGCTCAACAAGTGATGGAACCTTGTAGATAACTCTGCCAAAGTCTCATTCTCCATACACGTGAATCCTTCAAACTCTTTCTTCAGTAATTCTTGCTTGATCTTTCTAGATTGAGCATTTCCTTCACATCGTAACGTGAGCATATCCCACAAGCTTTTAGTAGTCGTGCAGTAAACAAACTGGTGGTAAATGTCTCTGTGAAGAGCTTGTGTGAGAATCATGAATGCTTTCTTTTCTAACTCAAATTTCTTCTTATCATCATCAGACATAGTGCTGTAAGTTTGTGGATTAGATCCTGCAACTTCCAAATCATTGTCAAATGCGGTGAAGAAGCACATCCATAGATCTTGACCTTGCCCCTGAACATAAGTTCTCAGCCTTTCTTTCCACCATCCCCAATCATTGATGTGATTTAGCTTTGGCGGTTTTGTGCTTGTACCAGTTTCACTGTCGTTCTGCATCATAGATTGAATGCTGCTGCTTTGATTTGTGACCAATGCCCATTGATTTGCAGTTATCATTGCAGCTTGAGATGGGGCAATAGCCTGCATCCATGCAGTTTTGTTGAAATCTGACGCAGATTGCGTAGCTGATGATTGTGGAGTCAAAGTTGTTTGAGTCCACGCGGTTGGATCCCACTGACCGTTTGTTCCCATTTTATAAAAATTAATATATTAAGTGAAAATTGATTTGAAATTTGAAAAACAAGTTTTTCCCTTTTTTTTTTAAAATTTAATTTTCACAAACTATGTTAATATCTCGAATGAAAACAACCAGTCGAAGGATCCTTGATCGAAAGACCTGAAAAACACAAACTTGTTAAACTTAAACAGACTAGGATCGAAGGAACAGTACTTGTTCGAAGGGTCAACAGTGTTCGAAAGATCACTGTTGAGTTTCGAACAATGATTTCGAAAGACTCCCCAAACGAAGGATCCTTATCTTTCAAATAAGAACTGTAGATCGAAAGATGTATTCTTCGAAAAGATTCCTTGGATCGAAGGATAAGTCACAGACTTCGAAGGATGTTCGAAGGATGATTATCTATCGAACCTCCTTTGATCGAAAGATGATCTTTCGACTTCGAAGGATATCCTTCGATCTGTACTGACACAGTTGACAAAAGTGACAGGTTGGTGAAAAAGGTGATTGGTTGGTAGAAAGCTTTCGGCAGAAGGTATGCTCAGACCATACTTTTTACCAAACCAAGATTTGAACAAAAAAATATTACTTAAAAAGGACGGTTCTTATCCAGAAAAACCGGTCACCGGAGTAAGCCGGAATTTGGCCGGAAATTACCAAACTTCTTAAAAACAAGTTTTTAAGTTACCCAACCCGTCCTTTAACACACCCGGTTAGTTTAGAACACGTTTTTACGTCAAGAAATGCGAGAAAAACTATAAAAACGGGTGCTAAACCATGTGAGTTTTGTCCAAACACTCCAAAGTCTTGTATAAACTCGGTTTTTAACAAGGAAAAGAGCCACGGCTCTGATACCACTTGTAGGTCCCTCGGAGGTTGAGGTTAAACCTTATCCTTGTTATGTTTAACACAATAGCAAGTGCGGAATCCAAGCTAGAATGCAAACCGGTAGTTTATATGAGAACACAAGCTACAAAGAGAAAGGTAGACACACGAGATATCAAAGTTTTCTCTTGTATTTCAGTGGACACGGTTACAGCCCTTGACCAAACTGAAAATACGCTCTCTACAAGACTAAGTTCACTCACACCTCACACACACACATGAAGTGAACACATTACATGAGTATATATACCCATCACAGCTCGTCTGGTCGAAGGATCAGATAGACTGATCGAAGGATCATCTATCGATCTGAAACCTATCGAAGGATCCACATATACCTCGAAGGATGATATCCTTCGAGGTCCATCTATATCCATCGAAGGTTTATCCTTCGAGCTCATCGAAGGATATAAACAATCCTTCGATGACTCATCCTTCGACACAAACATCTTACAAATCATGTTCTAACTGTTTGGTCAAGTCAAACCAGGAGGATGGTTGACTTGGTCAAACTTACATCAAAACACACATATTAACAAACCTAAGACGTAACCCAGACTAACACAAGACATCGTTTTATATCATGACAAAATACAGACAAAGTACAGACACAAGTGCACCAACAATATTGCTTGTAATTAATTTAATGAGCATGCTACAAGAATGCTTTGCAAGGAAATTTAAATCTAACTAATTAGAACTAGAACGGGCTAAGTTACCAAAATTAAGTGAGGACAAAATAGAGTAAATAAGACACAATCACAAAAACTTATACTTTCTTTTCCTGATAACTAAATAGAACAGTGTTTCATGACACAATATGTTCTTAGGAACAATGGTTCTTATTGGTTTTAAAACCTTAGAATTAACAGTTTAGATTGATTCTAGTTGTACAACCAACTTGCATGTTGGTGTAGAGCCCCCTAAGTACTGTAATAATCTTTAATGAGATGTGTGCTTGTAGTTATGCAATTCCTATTGAGAGAAATATAATTTGAGGCATAAAGTGAATTGTTTTTTTTTTTTCTTTTATTGTGTTATTAATTAGTTTTTTATAGTTCTTTGTAAGTTTGAGTACATATTATAATGTGATTTCGCGGTTCATAGCAATCATGGTGACCTTGTCTGTTCTAGTTCTTCTGTAAGTAAACCAGAAAGAAAGCACTCATGTACTTGCAAAAGTTAATGGTAACAAATCCGTACAAAATTAGATTATAAAGTAAGAATTTCCTTTTTCTATGATACAAAGTGTTATTTAGTGCACGGCATGTAGATAATTTACCGAACATGACACAAAACAATGTGTTGCAAGGCAATTTATATCTATCTAATTGGAAATGAAACGCGCTAAGTTACATAAAGTGAAGACAAAATAGAGTAAATAAGAATGCCTCGTTAAATAGAATTAACTCAAAATCCGCCATTTTCATTATGAAATTTTCCACAATAAAATACAAATTTTAGTTGATGGTAGATTATTGAATAATATTGGTTGAATTTGAATATAAGAAACTTTTTTCTCAAAATATTTTAATATAACTATTCTCTTTTTTCTTTATTAATGATATAGGATATAGAGAGAATGAGGAAAGTATTGACCATTGTTTGTGTAAAGTTGTCACTCCTCTACTTTGTCACGTGTATTTCAATTTAACTTCATTTAACTTCTATATGTGCTTTTTGAATATTATATTTCGCATATGCATTAATGTATATGTTTTCCCCAAACCAAAAAAAAAAAAAAAAAAAAAAAAAAACACAAAAAAACCATATAAGTTTTTTTTTCAAATTCTGTTAGTTATTACTTTCTTTTTTCTGTTCAATACCTCACATTTTGTAAAAAGAAAAAAAATATAGGCACAAGAAAATATTTTAATTATATAACTAAATGTGCCACCGACACCAATTCAAACCTTGGGGACACGTGTTCGATCCCTGACCACATATCGAATCCGTTGTCGGTTGTGGAATTCACCGCCAGGGCGCTTGGTCGGGTAGCAACCTGGGGAGGGGGATCCCTCCCGCGGTCGGGGGTACCGTGCAATTACCCTTTTTTTTATGTATAAATAAGTTTTATAGTTTTTGAACCAAGAGTTTTATTTTTTTCTAAATCAGCAATTATGAACTAGTTGAATATATAAAGCATAATAACACCTTTATAGGTAAAGGTAAGGACATAACAGAAGAACATTTTTCTTTTTATAATTTACTGGAACTATTGATATGCTTGTTGATCTATAACAGCAGCTAAAAATCAGAAAAATATTCTTCTAAACATTATTGGAAAAGACAAATTTAAAGCGTAATAATGTAAATTAGGTAGTTTATTCACACTACAAAAACTAATCCATTCGATGGAAATGATATAGAATTTGATTGTTTATCAAAACTAGTTTATTTTATGGAAATTTACTTAATAACTTTGTAAAGCAACAAACAATACTAAAACACATAGTTTTCAATACTAAATCTTCTTTTTTATTGGAATTTGAAAGATGTAACTTACCGAATTGGATGGTTTAAAATTGATTGAATAGCGCACCCGCCTTATAGAACTTCTCTGCCAAGCTCCGACAAAGACTTTTGAGAATAAAGAAAGGATTGAACTAAAATTTGAGAACTATGATAGTTTAATAAATTTATTTGAGATTATATAGGACTCAGAGAGAGAAATCAATTTGGAGAGAGAAAAAATACATTTAATTTTAGAGAGAGAAAAGATATATAATATTTAGAGAGAGAGAAAGTATATAATAATTTAAAAAGAGAAACAGAAAAATGTAACTCTTGTTTTAAATTTAATAATCTCTTATTTTTCATGTGTTATTTATTTTTATTTTGAATATTAACTATGTAATATATGTACACACATGGTACACACTAATTTTAAACTCACTTTTTTTCACTCTTGGTTCCTCAACTTTGGTAATGATATGTTTAGCCCTTAACTTTAATATTGTTTTCCTTTCTTATTTTTTATTATTTACTCTATTTTTTTCTTTTTCTAGCGTCTCACACTAATAAGGTTTTTTTTTTTAATTTTTTAATTATACCCTTAAATATAATTTTCTTTCTTTATTTTTCAACCTTGGTTAATATAATTTTAATATTTATACATGGTACGCTCCAATTTAAAATTGAAAAGGTAGCTTTTATTCTTTTATTCTTTTAGTCGACTTTCTGGTTACAGTAGATTTTTTAAGTATAAGAAAGGATTGAATTTGGATATGAAAATATGATAGTTTAATATAATTATTTATTATGGAAATAATAGATGAAAATAGACAAAAACAAATATAGAATTTAGAGAGAGAAAATGTGTATTTAATTTTAAAGAGAAAAAGGCATATAATGTTTAGAGAATGAGAAAAAATATATACGATTTAAAGAGATATATAAAAGTGTAACAGTTGCCTTAAATTTAGCATTCTTTTATTTATCATGTGTCCATTATTTTATTTTTATTTTATACATCGACTTTTTTTAAGGAATAAATTACTTAATAGTAACCAAGTTTTTTCAAAAGTTCAAGCACGGTCACTCAAAGTTTTTTTTTATTACTCTAAATTCACTCAACTTTACAATGCTATATATTTTTTATAAATGTTTGTTTCTATATTAAGTAAAATACTAATGAAATATATATAAATCTCGGTTACTAATATGTGAAAATATTTTTTTCAACTTGAAGTAGGAGATAATAGCCAAGAAGAAAAAGGATTCTCTCAAAAAAATTTAGCAGCAAAGGGGCATAAATAGATACAAGACCCAACAAGAAAATCCTAGCCTAGGTCGAGAAACAAGAAACTACATCCATATAAAATTGGATTTTTAAGCCACTCAAACCAACTAGTGTCAACGTTATGGTTCCTATCCATGAACCACTAAAAAAAAGAAACTAACAATAGAATAAAATGCAATCTTTGTTGTTCTGCGTTCTCCAAAAAAATCAACCTAAGTCACCTATAAAATTTTCCTTCAATACAACGAGTCCACAAAATTTGAAAAATGCCCTTATCAAACAGAAGAGGGGATAGCATATCCAACTACCTAGAAATCAATCTCCAAGTATTCACTGCATTAGCACAATCAGTTAAAAATATGATCCAAAGTCTCCACATGATTAGAAAAACGAAGCCATGAAAAGATGGAATATCCAAAATGTTGTTACTCAAATTAACTTTTGTAGGTAATCACTCCACTAGGATCCGCCATGCTATAATGTTAACTCCTCTAGGAACAAATCCATACAGACCTAGACCTATCGAATAATCCCCCATAAGAAGAAGAACTGGGTCAATAAACTGGTGTGTGCCTCTGAGCGTGAACTCATCTTAAAAATCAAGGCACCAAACCCATTAATTTGTCGCCGATTCTATACCACCTTCCAAAGTCCTACACCAGTTCCATTTCCATCCAAACAATTTAATCCCTTTGATCATAAATAAAACAATCATTATAACGACTGAGATGAAGAATCCATGGAATCTCTAAACTTCTTGAAGATCTTCGGCCCATGTGTTACGCTAGAATAAGGTCCATGCCATGTCGCCTACTTTTCCCCTATAGATTTAAAAGGTAAAATACATTTATCATTAACCAGAGAATAAGATTTAACAATATGATTCTAGATTTAAGTGGCGGATCCACATGGAAATCACTCATCACTGTTGCCAATTGAACCTTAAATATAATTATATACACATTGGTATACCAAAAATGACATAAAAATTAAATAAATAAAGCATTTCTAAGCTGGTGGAGACTATGAATGCGCATGGACGGAACCAGGGGCCAAGAGGGTTCTTTGACCGCAACCACAGGAATCCGTTGGCTTTTTATATATGTTGATGCATATTTTGTGGACACGACTCGGCTCGGTTCAACTCGGCTCAGTTCGATTTGGTCTCGACTTGAAGACACGGAGATCAAGACAAAGCTGCTTGTGTCTGTACTTTGTCTGTAATGTGTCATGATACAAAACGATGTCTTGTGTTAGATTTGTTTATATGTGCGTTCGATGTAAGTTTGACCAAGTCAACCATCCTCCGGTTTGACTTGACCAAACAGTTAGCACATTGGTTGAAACACGCTTGTGTCGAAGGATGTC
The DNA here is from genome assembly GCA_030545235.1 of Helianthus tuberosus. NCBI lineage: Eukaryota > Viridiplantae > Streptophyta > Magnoliopsida > Asterales > Asteraceae > Helianthus > Helianthus tuberosus. The sequence continues at coordinate 169,159,157 of CM060369.1, forward strand.
ATCGAAGGATGGTTTGTATCCTTCGATGACCTCGAAAGATAATGTCATTCGATAGATACAGATGGACCTCGAAGGATGTCATCCTTCGAGGTATGTATGGATCTTTCGGTAGAGATTCTGGTCGATAGATGATCCTTCGACCAGATCTCCTTATCCTTCGACCATAGGTGCTGTGTCGGGTATAAATACCCATGTGTTGTGTTCTTTTCAGTGAGACACCGTAGACACAAGAGACAGAAAGATACACTCGAGAGATAGGGAGAGCATTCTGTCAAGAACACACACACACATTAGAGAGTTTGCAATACAGATTTGTAAACCTTGTGCTTGTAACCGGAACCTTTCATACGCATTAATACAAGTGGTGTTAATCGTTGAACCTTGTGTGTTTTGTGTTTTTACTTGTCTCAACTCGGTTGCACTCTAGCTTGGATTCCGCACTTGCTAGTGTGTTAATATAACTAGGATAAGGTTTGACCTCATCCGAGAGGGACCTACAAGTGGTATCAGAGCCTTGGCTCTTCTCCTTGTTAAAACCGAGTGTTTTAGAGTGTGTTTCGGATTTTTGAAGTTCATAATTTTATGAAAAATTCTGTTTTAAAGCTTCAAAATCATCGGTTTTTGCTGAACATTGTTATAAAAACCTGTTTATTCTTCATATTCACATGTTAAAAGTTGGTTTTTATTGAAGTTTCGGCCAAAACTAGTGTTCGGCAGTGTCGGTTTTCTGGAAAATTCAAATTTTCTGGGTTGTGTTCTTCATGTCTTCAAGTGTTCTTCAAAGTGTTACATTATTTTGATCTTGTTTCATTATTTTCGAAAGTTGTTTGTGTTGGGAAGGGAACCAAATCTGGGTTGGCAGAAAGTAAGGTCTGACCATACCTTCTGTCTTCTGCCTTCTGCCGAAAGTTTCTACCAACTTGTCACCTTTTTCACCAACCTGTCACATTTGTCAACTGTGTCAGAGCTCATCGAAAGATATCCTTCGGAGTCGAAAGTTCATCTTTCGATCAAGGAGGTTCGACAGATACCCATCCTTCGAGCATCTTTCGAAGTCAGTGAGTTATCTTTCGAGCCAAGGAATCTTTTCGAAGGATATATTGTTCGAGCTACTGTTATATTTCGAAAGATAAGGATCCTTTGTCTTGGAGAATCTTTCGAAGTCTTTGTTCAAAGTTCAACAGTGATCTTTCGAACACGGTTGAACCTTCGAACAAGTGTCTGTCTTTCGAACTAGTGTGCATCTTTCGACCCTAATCTGTTTAAGTTTAACAGTTTGTGTTTTGCAGGTCTTTCGATCCTTGATCCTTCGGCTGTTTGTTTCTTTTCAAAATTTTAACATAGTTTGTGAAAATTAATTTTTTTTAAAAATCAATTTTCACTTAATATATTAATTTTTATAAAATGGGAACAAACGGTGAGTGGTGGACTCAATTAACTTCGACTCCACAATCATCAGCTACACAACCTGAGCCAGAGTTCGACAAAAATGCATTCTTGCGAGCTATTGCCCCAACTCAAGCTGCAATGATAACTGCAAATCAATGGGCATTGGTCACAAATCAAAGCAGCAGCATTCAATCTATGATGCAGAACGACAGTGAAACTGGTACAAGCACAAAACCGCCAAAGCTAAATCACATCAATGATTGGGGATGGTGGAAAGAAAGGCTGAGAACTTATGTTCAGGGGCAAGGCCAAGATCTATGGATGTGTTTCTTCACTCCATTTGATAATGAATTGGAAGTTGCAGGAGCTAATCCACAAACTTACAGCACTCTGTCTGATGAAGATAAGAAGAAATTTGAGTTAGAAAAGAAAGCCTTCATGATTCTCACACAAGCTCTTAACAGAGACATTTACCACCAGTTTGTTTACTGCACGACTACTAAAAGCTTGTGGGATATGCTCATGTTACGATGTGAAGGAAATGCTCAATCAAGAAAGATCAAGCAAGATTTACTGAAGAAAGAATTTGACGGATTCACGTGTTTGGAAAATGAGACTTTGGCAGATTTATCTACAAGGTTTCATCACTTGTTGAGCGAGATGTTTGCTTTTAAAGTCACTGCCACTCCACAAGAAATGACGAAGAGATTTGCTGATAGCTTACCAGCAAAGTGGAGCAGTTATCTTGAAATCCTTAAAGAAAATGGTGTTTTAGACACAATCACCGTTTATGATTTAATTCAAAAATTGGAGAACAAGGATGTAGAAGAAAAACTGAAGGCAAAAAGAACACTAACTCCTCAAAGTCCAGAGATGTACTTTGGGATTGCAGGAGGCATCAGTGGAGAAAAACCAGCTTCTCAACACGCGAAGCTTCAAACAGCTTTCATCTCAAACACTGGTCCATCAACAACAGATCAGTTTGATCCTTCAGCATACTTGATGTATCCAAGATCAGATGTGAAACCGACAGCTCCTCAGCAGCAACAACCGCAACAGCAAGGGTTCTATGGAAGCTCTTCAAACTTTCAAGCCACTTCCAATCCAAACACAGTTAGATTAGACACTTCCAACTTTTCCAAAGTCAGTGTCGAAATAGCCAAGGAGCATATGGAGATGTTGAATACCTTGGTTAGTGCTTATTGTGGATTGATCGCAGGTCAGATTGGAAATATCAATCTAACCAATGAAGATTATCAGCAAGTGGATAGAGATGAGTTTGAAATGATGGATATTAAATGGGCTCTTGCTAGTGCAATTCGAAGAGCAAAGGAGTTTATGGAAAGGACCGGGAGAAACAACTTGGAAAGCAAGAAAGACACCAAGTATGGGTTCGACAAGCAAGCTGTGACGTGCTTTAACTGTGGTGAACGGGGTCATTTCAAAAGGGAATGCACAAGACCAGCTCAGCATGGAAACCAAAATCCCTTCAGAAATCAAGGCAACCAGCAGAACCAGAACAGGAACAATGTTCGTACGTTGATACCGGTCAACAACCAAAGCCAGGTAGGGCAATCAAATGCCAACCGGGCACTTGTGGTTCAAATGGATGAAGGTTGTGATTGGTCGCTTCAGCTTGGAGAAGGAGGAAATGGTGGAACAGCGTGTTATGCTAAGGTGACTGAGAAGGTTGTAGAACCCGCGTCTGCTGGTGAATCTTCAGAAGATGAAGATAGTTCGGGTTATAGTGGGAGCACAGATGGGGAATCACTTGATGCTGGTGATTTATCAAGTGATGCTTTAGATTTGAAGGTTGATGAACTTTTGGCTGAAGCTGAAGTATTATGCAAGAGGAGATCAATTCTTTGCCAGAAATCTGCTGGAACTTCTGAGAAGCTTGCTAAGTTCTTCTCTGAAGATGGATCTTTTTCTTTCCATTCAGCCTTTACGGCTAATGTCGACAGTTCATCAAGTCAGGTATGTGTCGATGAACCCACTGTAGTTGCTTGTGAAAATTGTGATAGTTTAAAGGTTAAATATGCTGAACAGGAAAGTCAGTTTGAAATCACACACAAACACAATCAAGAATTGATTGTCGATCTTTCTAAAGCAACTGAAGCTAACTTGTTTTTAACCAGAAATGAAAAGGAGTTTAAAGCAACAATTGCGTCATTAAAACATGATGTTTCTGAATTACAAAAGGCTGTTTTGAGAAAACAACATGCTAACAATGATCTAATTGACACAATTGAAAAGCAAATGGTAGAGTTAGCTACAGCTCGATGTGAATGTGAGACAATTAAGCAGAAATTGGAAAGCTATTCCAATTCCCGCTATGTTTTGGATCACATTATTGATGTTCAAAAGAAAAAGGGGGATAGGAAGTGTAATGGATTCAAATCATGTCCTCCCCCAATGAATCACAATTACTCCAAATTGCCTGATGACGAGGATATGCCCCGTTTTGAACCTACAGTGCCACTCAATCTAGATGATTTTGCAGCAGGCCTCGGGTTCACAACTGGTACATCATCCTCGGGTCAATCTGAATCTGAGTCTGAGAATGTGACGGATTCATCATGTGTTAAGGAACAGAGTCCTCCCACTGTTGAGGATACTGATTCTTCGGATGATGAATCTGATTCATCGGATGATGAGTCTGTAGAAATTGTGAAACAACAGTCTAACTCGGTTACAACAGATATTCCAATCGAGAATCACATCTTGTGTGATCCACCAGTGGAACCGAGTAAGACTGAAATGTCAAAAGGAATGGATTCTCTTGTTTCTAGCAGTGAAGGAAATAACTTGTTGTACACGCTCAAAGGAGATGAAAAGATCTACTCTAACAAAGATTTTCCAATTAAAAATGTAAATCAAGATTTAATTGAGCAAATTTTTGAAGGATGTATTGATAAGTTTTTGGGGAACAAAAGTGGGAAAGTAACCGTCACTCAATGTGATCCAATTCCGTGTGAACAAATTAGAAAACAATACGGAAACCAAAAACAACCAATTGAGCGAAAACAACAAGTCAATTCTGGAAAAGGTAAAGTACAGGGAAAGAAGGCTCAGAACAAGAATGTTCAAGCACCTAAAGTTCAGCAGCAAAAGGTGCAAAACAAAAGAGCTCCGGTTAAGAAAAGAGAACCGAAAGTGAACTTTGTTGGATCAAAGGGTACAGATAAACTTGAAACATTTCAGGATAAATCTAACATTGATTTTATAAAACAAGTTAGAATTTTAAAACGAAATGATCAGAATAATTACACCCAACACACCAAAGGATGTGATTTAGGTCCAAGTACATCTAGATCACAAAGTTCATTGTCTGGTTCTCAGTCTGGTCATCAACATGTTTCTCCGAGGTTTGTAGAGCGGAGAATGTGTTTTGAGTGTGGCACAATTGGGCATATTGTAAGATACTGCCCATACCTGCAAAAGTTGAAGGCTCCCCAAGAAACCAATTACCAAAAACGATCAGTTTCCCCGAAACAAGACCCACGTGTCTTGAAAGAAAGGGAAAAGAAGTTAAAACAAAATAATCAAAAGGTAATTGAGAAGGCCTTAAAATCAGAGGTCAAAGAAGAAAAACCTGTTCAAGCAAAACCTAAAACGGTAAAACCAGTAAATGCAAAAACAATTAATACAAATACTGGTAAAGGACAAACAGCTTGGAAACCAAAACAGGTAATTCATTCAGGGGGAGCACCGCAGGTTCTTTTTCCTAATCATCAGGAGATTGAAATCACTTTCCTTGATGATCAAGGACGACCCAAGTCCACAAAGGCTTGGGTCCCCCTCTCCGTCTAATCTTTGAATGAGTGTGTAGGATATTCCAGGAGGAACTTTCGATAGTCGTAAGATTGTTGATAGTGGAGTGTCCATGCACAAAATAGGCGACAGAAGAAATTGTTGCCTTTGATGGAGAGAAAATGGAAAGAGAACAGAAATGTCTGTTGAAAGAGTTTGAAAAGCTTCGACAAAAATGCAAAGCCTTTTACAATCAAGCTTTGATCGGGTCCCCAGGATAGATTCAATCAAAATGTACGCACCTGCAGCACGTTTGAAGTTCAAAATCAACAAGATGAACGTGCAGTGTACATTTCTTCGCGGTGTGATTGAAGAAAATGTGTTTGTTGAACAAACCAACCGGGTGTGCGGATGCCTTGGCATGGATTGAACAACCGCACACTACTTCTCAAGAGAAAGACAAAAACCTTCGCTGGTGAAAAGTGGAAGACCAGCCGGACCCAAAGGTTTATGATCTTGTTGCTGTCAAGAGACTTCTCAGTAGCTACAAAGAATCGACTCTGAAATCCACACCGGGTGGATATCCAGTTTGGGAGAGCACTCAGATTCCTTGCAATGCACAAAGCAGTTGCAGGATACGGTTTTTAAAAAATTCTAATCTCTCCTTTACTTGTCGATATTTAAAGCTGCTTTATGAATTTGTATTATCTCGTACAGCACTCTTTGGCCAGACAATGTTTTCATGGTCCGCACCGCAAACCGACATGCCAACTGATTTTTCCAAAATTCGATAAATCTTTTCAGATTAAAAATTAATTTTGGTAAACGGCATTGAGGTAAAACATGAGTTAACCAACATCGGGAAGTCATTTTTGTAAATACCTTTGTGTTTTTAAATTTTATCTTAGTTTGTTGATTTTAGGGGGAGTAAATCCAAAACTTGAAAAATCCAAAAACATCGAAAAATTTCAAAGCACAAAAACAATAGAAAAACAAAAATGAGTTTCCTGGCGAGAAAAAGAGAAAATGATAGTACATCAGTGGTCTGTCTAAACCTCTTTAAACCTTAAATGAAAAAGCGATAAGCAGCTCTATATAAGATGTATCGGTAGGCTCACAATCATTTTAAAGTGTGCAGGGTGATATAAATCTTAAATCGACTGAAGACTGGGTGGGAACCATTCATTGGCATATGGTATTGGTACCGAAATTTCGTTTGAGAGATTGCCGAGGTTCTGAGATATTCGGTCTTTATGCTGCTTATCATCTGGGTATCATGGTTGTATCTTTTACCGAAAAATAACGGGGACGCAAGTCTAGATCTTCCATGATACTATACATACGTGTACATACTGCATACGACCTCAATAAGTGATCAACAATCACATGTCCCTCAAAATAAGTGATAATATATCACATTTATCCGGGAGTCAAGTTCGTCTCTCTGCTGTACGAAAGTACTGACCTGTTCACGGACTTGCTCCTGTGCCCTCATGCATATGAAAATCAAGTTCCTCATCAATAAGTGATTATATCACATAGGGCTTGTTTTCAAATCAAAATAAGTGAGAATCTCACATCATATACGGTCAAACAGATGATAATCGGTATACTCACCGGTAAGATGAACTCTCGTGCATACCTTGATACGGGAATGTGTCGTGATGTGGATGAACACCGGTCAATAAGTATAAATCATACCTTAACGTATCCCCTCGCCATGATTACAAATGATAAGTTGAGCTTATGTGGACACCAATACCGATAATCGTTATAGGATGCTTATCTAAAATGTTAACTAAAAGAACAACAAGAGCGTTTTTGGCATGACCGTACACTGATATGATTCTCTTACCCTCGAAACTCGCAAAAAGAATGTATGTAGATATTTATTTACTATTTTCAGTTTATGTATCTTTGTATATATTTATTTATTGTTTTCCGTCTTTACGTTTGAAAAATGAAAAATTCCAAAAAGATTTTAGGTGTGTTTTAATATAAACTTTATAAAAATCCAAAAAGATTTTGCTTCTAGTTTATTTTTGATTGACTGATGTTGGAACTCGAGTCTATCCTACCCAAAATCCTGATCGTAAGCCGGAAAACAATTGCATCTTCATAAACTGTCGAAGTTAACAAGTTTTGAAAGTTAAAGGATTAAAATTGAATATTTTTCTAAACTTTCAAACTGTTGTCGGATGGTGTTTGATTGAGATTTGATCTCATATGTGTCATTTGTTAAATGTTAACTATATTCCAAGCGGTTGTTCTCATTATGCGTTTAGCTTTCTTGCATGTGCAGATGCTAAAGGCGAGGAGAACATGTTCGATGATAAGCCTTGGAATGAAGACACGAAGTGGAGGCACTCAAAGGATAAAGTGATCGAGTTGCCGCTGACACTTCATCAACATCACAAGGATCTGAAGAATTGACAAGTCAAAAGATTCACGAGCATGACTCAATGGAGAGTTCAATCTAAGGGGGAGTTTATTGACACACTTCCTAAATGAAAAGGGGAGTTTGTTGATACACTTTCTACTTACGACACGTGAAGACTTTGAAGATCCTCCGACGTGGAAGACATCGAAGTTGAATCTCACGAATAGCGTTGAACCTCACGAGTAGCGTCCAAGGGGGAGTTTGTTGATGCATATTTTGTGGACACGACTCGGCTCGGTTCAACTCGGCTCAGTTCGATTTGGTCTCGACTTGAAGACACGGAGATCAAGACAAAGCTGCTTGTGTCTGTACTTTGTCTGTAATGTGTCATGATACAAAACGATGTCTTGTGTTAGATTTGTTTATATGTGCGTTCGATGTAAGTTTGACCAAGTCAACCATCCTCCGGTTTGACTTGACCAAACAGTTAGCACATTGGTTGAAACACGCTTGTGTCGAAGGATGTCATCGAAGGATGGTTTGTATCCTTCGATGACCTCGAAAGATAATGTCATTCGATAGATACAGATGGACCTCGAAGGATGTCATCCTTCGAGGTATGTATGGATCTTTCGGTAGAGATTCTGGTCGATAGATGATCCTTCGACCAGATCTCCTTATCCTTCGACCATAGGTGCTGTGTCGGGTATAAATACCCATGTGTTGTGTTCTTTTCAGTGAGACACCGTAGACACAAGAGACAGAAAGATACACTCGAGAGATAGGGAGAGCATTCTGTCAAGAACACACACACACATTAGAGAGTTTGCAATACAGATTTGTAAACCTTGTGCTTGTAACCGGAACCTTTCATACGCATTAATACAAGTGGTGTTAATCGTTGAACCTTGTGTGTTTTGTGTTTTTACTTGTCTCAACTCGGTTGCACTCTAGCTTGGATTCCGCACTTGCTAGTGTGTTAATATAACTAGGATAAGGTTTGACCTCATCCGAGAGGGACCTACAATATATAAAATCTGAGGTTTTTTTTCTAGTAAAAATATGATTATGAGGCTCTACTTGTAGCGGGTAGAGAAAATAGCCTTTGGATGACCCACATAAATAAGTTATAGTTCTGCCACTAGAGTGTGTACAATTTTTATATTTGTTTCAGTGAACCAACAGATCAGAGTATAAACCAATAATTTGAATAGACAGTCAAACCACTACAAAGCCTGATCATGATCTGCAAACAACTATGATGAGCTGAGCAAGAGAATTTATACCACAATTCAATTATAAGATCTAATGTGTATTTGCCAATTGCATGATATAGTCTAGAAAGTGAGTAAAACATCAGGTAATCCGTCGATGAAGTAATGCCGTGTTGAATCTACAACAGTTATTATTGATGGATATTTCTTCAAATCACCATAAGTTACCAAAATAGACACATATCCTTGTACCTGGTTTGTAAATATCAGTCTTTTCAACTAAAAATTACCAAGCATTTATTGCAACAAATCAGAAAAGTAATAACAAGGTAAGATAAAGAACCTAGATTCATAGTACTCATAAAACTAAGACAAATTACTTAGATTTTTTACTCATTTAGAACAATTTTATCACAACTTTTCCGTCGTCCACTGCAGTGGCCCTACATTAGGGACACGTGGATTTATCTCTATATATCTATCCCTGGTAGCTCTAAGGCCACAAATATGATGACGACATGATCCCTACGTCCTTTAAATGTGATACCCCAACTGTCCATATTGTGTGCTGTAGGTCCACTTGGAGGATCAAGAAACCTACTTCCTTGTTGTTAGAACACACTTACAAGTGCGGAATCCTTGTAAGAATGCAACCAAAGCAAAGTATAAAGCACACAAGTAACCAAAGATTCACTATTTTGATTAATTGGAAGAGAACAATAACAAACACATACACACAGTGTTTACAGGCTCAAACCAAAGCTCTCTTTACTGTTCTGCACAACATATGCTGCTATTTATAGACCCCTGCCCAGTAACATCACGAAGAATGTTACTGGGCCCATGAAGAATCTCAGCCCGCGAAGAACCAAGGTTCTTTGTTGATCACATCCACGAAAGACCATATGAAGCACGGAGAAGGTTCTTCATGAAGATCACATTCCATGAAGAATGGTTCTTCGTGGAGGGCGGCAAACAACAAACATTCTGCAGACACTTGCAGAAATACAACAGTTGGAGATTCAAATAAAAACAAACTGCAAGACTGTATAAACTAACAGCTGCATTACATACATAACATGACAATGTCGTACCAAGTCAAGATATGAGGATATCTTGACTTGGTCGACTCAATCAAAACATATAGACTCGATAAACCAAAAGACCGTACATTACATACGTAAAAAGAACAAGCGACAGACACAAAAACTGCACCAACATACTCCCCCTTGGCTGTTGCTTGGTCTTCGGTCTTAATGAGCTGCTTCCGACCATGAGCTTCCAGCATGAATCCTGCGATAGTAACAAAAACAAGCAACGCGTAGAAAACGTAAAGCTTGACGTGCGTCATTGTCTTCATAGAATATATCATGACGAAATAATTTGTCGATATCAGCTGCCGACATGTTAACTATCCACATCGTATCGATAATACGGAAGTTTTCTTTGTCATTCCTGAAGACGGTAACTGCTTCATGCGTATCTGAATCATAACACCAAAGAGCCATGTTCGCGAGAATGTCTTGTTCCATTTGCATTAGCGGAATCTTTTCCAAAACCTTCACGGGCTTGTACACGAGCCTGTACCGAGTCGTGTTGGTTGCTGGATCCAATGTAAACTTGATCTGTTCATACATAGGGAACTGTGGCTTGTATAATTCATCTTTCCAACCCTTTCTTCGTTCAATCCTCAACTTTCGAGCAAAGAGCTTAGCACCTTTAAAGTTTGATCGATTAATGAGCTCCAGCTTTGCTAACGCTGCAACATCGTAAAACGGTAAGGTAAGAATACTCAGAAGCGACTTGAAGTATTGAATTCCATGTTCTCGCTTCACAGCAATGCAATGAATCTCTTTCACGAACATCCAGCTGAGTATTCTTCCCTGAGGGTGACCCTTTTCGTACTTCATATAATCAACTTGTACCATAGGAGGGGCTAGTTTTGCAGTCTTTGAAAGGAAGTTCTTTCTCCATTCTTCAAACGAATCAGCTGGAACATCAGATGAATCACGATTTTTCAATCTTTTGTCGATCTCATCCATGTTATCTTTCAACCAGTCTTCATCAAATGGATTGAACTCAATACCGTCTTCTCTTACGTATTTCGACTTCTTCGCATCGCCTTCGAACACTATTTCATCAAGACCATCCAAGTTTGTTGCTTCGGGTTCACTTGGAGTCTCGTCAATTGTAGCATCATCGACTACTTTCATATCAATTAATTCCAAAATCTATTCATCTGTCATCTCGAAAATGAACTCTCCGTCTTCTAAGTCTTCTCGACTAACAGGAGGGCATACTTGCAAGGCACTATCAGCTGAGCTTGACGCTACATTCTCACCAGCTGTAGAACTTTTAGGAGGACACACTTGCTGTGACAACCCGCATAATTACATGTATCCGTACGATTTATTAATGATAATTAAAGTGCTTGATGACTGTGTTAAATTACATAACTATTTTCTGATTACTACATCATACTTACATGTGCTTGTTAAGATACTAGTATTGTCCAGAAAATTGACTAAATGGTCCTGAATGTTTTTTCTAAGTGTTAGGAATTAAAAGTATTGCAAAAAGATACCGAAAAGACACTTTACGGAATAATTAAACACTTTAACGGAACGGTATCCAACCGAACAACCGGACATTACCCGGGACACCAAATTTTTGTCAAATACATTGCTTTATTATTTTTGGCTAGTCATGGTCCCCGTACACCATAACACCCCCTAAATATCTACAAACTAACATATGGAAGTTTTTACTTGAAACCTAACTAATACTTACAAAATTAGTCACAAAATTACATCAAACCCCCCCCCCCCCCCCGCTAACCGAATTCGGTCCCCAAGGGACCCACAAATCATCCCCCATGCTTCACTTCCTACTACAAGATTTGATTCAATATTTTATTAGATTGTTATCTTGTCTAGGTGAACAAAATATATGAAAGAGGATTATAAGTATGGCACTAGCATCACTTCAAATCCTTCACAATCATCACACCCTCTCCCTCACTCTCTCCCTCCTCCCTCTCGGCTCACTTGTGCCGCCACCATCACCACCACAATTTTCCATTTTTAAGCTTCATTCAAGTGTAGAAGAAGGAATAAGGGAGCTTGCATCTTGTGGAACTTCAAGGAGCCTTATTATTGCTTTTCACCATCATCATCTTCTTCATCTTTTCACTAGAGAATCATCCCTAGCCTTGTGCTAGTTGTAAGTCTTTGATCTACCTTAGTTTACTTCCATTTTGAGTATTTAAAAGTTGAAGTATCATGAATATCAAGAACACCAAGAACATGAACTAAAAGATTTAAACAAAAAGAAAATGAACAAGGAACATGAACATAAGTTTACATAAAGATGAAATCTTGTTGGGTTAAGGTTGATTAAAGCATGCATGATGTTAGATCGTTGATTTCTTCCCGTTGTTAGAACATTTGTTGATGCGTTTTTGTAACATTTAAACTCTAAAAAGCATGCTGATTGGTGTTTACAGCCAACTTCCAGATCATAACTTAACGAAAACTTGATTTTCTTGAGTCTATAACGTGTTATTATGAAATACGGTTCTAATGGCACTGGAATCATAATTTTTGGACTTCGTTTGCTATTTTTAAAGGGTCGTTTTGTAACAGCAGCAAAAGCTGCATTTTTACTGCTGAAAATAAGTGTTATATTTTTCATCATAACTTGAATTCTGTGTAGAATTAGCTCATGAAATTTGTACTGTAGATGACCACTGATGTATTTGTAATTCTCCCACTGGAATTTCATCAATCGGACTTACGAAGAATTTTAAATAAATTATTCCGTGGACTGCAGTCAGAAAGTAATGAATCTGATTGCAGTCCGGAAAATGATTTTTTATAAAATATTGGTGATGAATTGGATCCCGAGATTTTTAAAAAATAATATTTGGATCGTCTAAGACCTTTTGTAAAAATTTGGGAATTTTTGGAACAAGTTAACTATTTTATTAAAATCCCCGAAAACAGCCCAGTTTTGAATGTAAAAGCTGAAACGACATTAGTAATTTGCGTGTCTAAATGTCGGGCAGGTTATCTGAGAATGATCTAACATGTTATATGTCAATAAAAGTGTTATGTGCAATATCGTATGCTTGCTCTTGAGTAGCTATAAGTGTAATGTTTGTATGGGCATGAATTATTAAAGTGAGTACATGCTATGTGGTAGATGTGTGTAGGAACTTTGTGCTTATTTGAAGTCACTAATAAACTAAGTGGTAATCATACTAGGACGTGATTGACCAACACCGATTGTTAGCTATTTCATAGAGTCAAACCGAGCAACCGAGGTGAGTTCACACTTTCTACATGGCATGGGATTCCCGGTGGTTTGGGAATGGGTTAAGAAACTAAAATGGAACCTACATATCCTCCTTGGGTAGGATATGTACCGCCATCCTCCTTGGATAGGGTGCCAATATTGAAAGAACTAAAACGGAACCTGCATATCCTCCTTAGGTAGGATATGTATGGCCATCCTCCATGGGTAGGATGCCAATATTAATCCTGCGTATTCTCCCTGGGTAGAATACGTACGTTCGTCCTCCTTGGGTAGGACAACAACCTTAAACTTACTAGACAAAACTCTATCATTAACTCCCTCATTTTATATCGACTTAATCGCCGAGGCCAATGGCGAGCGGGTCATTAGTTAATAGCGCTTTTAGGTTTAACAAACCTCACACCGTGCCGTTCAGACGGGCATGTACTAATGGACTATGGCAAACTGTCAATGATGATAGAACATTGACGTAGGGCACAACTATTGTTCGTCAGTTGTCGATATGGTAACGGTCTAGTGGTTCATATGGGGAAGCCCCCACTGATTATGGATATGGTCTGGGTAATAAAGAAGGAACTGGTTAATCATACTTTCAACATTGGGGTAACCCCCATGGCAAATAAGCCAACGAAAGACAAACCATGTTTTCGGAAACAACTTAAAACTAAACAACCAAACGTGAACTCACTCAACTTTGTTGTTGACTCATTGTTACATGCCTTACAGGTCGCTAGATGCTTATGGAGCTTGCACGAGGAGGAGGTCGTTGTGGGATACGGACTGTTATGTTCCGTGCTTAATATTAAATCCTTATGAACTTATTAAACTTACGCTTTGGACTTTAAACTTATGAACTATGAACTTATGTTTTGGCTTTATGTTTTATGCTTCCGCTTTTAACTAAAAGTTGGTTACTTTATTTTGGTCACCAATTGTATTATGATTGGTTTTATTTACTTAATTACGTTGTTCAATATGATTGGTGGCTCGATCCTGGTCATGTCACGCCTCCAAGCGGTGATACTCTGCATGGTGGATTTTGGGGGTGTGACAGATTGGTATCAGAGCCATTGGTTATAGCGAACTTGGTTTTTAAAAAGGGGAAAAGCTTTTTGATAAAACCAGACTATAACCTGTACAGTGCTCAACGATCCACAACGACGCTTCGCTCCACGTGCAAGACTCAACACTATAGGTAATATGGTTTATGTTTGTATTGCCTACCTGCTAGTTTAAGTAGCACATTTGATCATGGTATGCTTAGTTAGCGTAACAACTATTGTTTGAAACCCTGTGTGTTTGCTCTCTTCTGTCACTCCACACTTACGCACTTTCGTGACACCTTTCTTACTTGTGTTTCCTTCTATGTGAAGATCATGAGTGGACTCCTGAACTTGACTCAAGCCCAACTAACGGCTCTAATCAACGAAGGAGTGACTGAGGCACTCGCAACTGTCCCTGCAGGTGGTATAACCTGCCATATCGACCTATCCTAGGATGTTTAGATCCTACACTCGCGAACCAACTCTTGTGTTTAAACTTGTCTTTTATTCTCGCGCAATAGGTCAGCATGCACAACCTCCCGTATGTACGTTCAAAACGTTCATGGATTGCCGACCTAGTACTTTCAGCGGCACAGAAGGAGCTGTAGGTCTTCTTCACTGGTTCGAGAAGCTTGAGTCTGTTTTTGAGATGTGTGAATGCCCTGAAGATCGTAGGGTGAAATATGCTACTGGAACGCTTGAAGGTGCTGCGTTAACCTGGTGGAAAGCACAGGTTCAACTGTTAGGGCTGGCGGTTGCTAACGCCACCCCATGGAACGGTTTCAAAGAACTGATCAAAGAAGAGTACTATAGTCGTGACGACATCCACAAGCTAGAGGTGGAATTCTTCAATCTGAAGATGACGGGGTCTGAAATCGAGGCATACACAAAGAGGTCGAATGAATTAGCTATCTTGTGTCTTACTATGGTGGATCCTCCTATCAAGCGCATCGAGCTGTACCTTAAGGGTTTGGTGCCAGAAATTCAGAGCCACGTGACCTCGGCTAATCTTGGCACCATTCAGCAAATCATCAAGTTGGCTCATCGTCTCACTGATCAGGCAGTTGAGCAGAACAAGCTGCCCAAGCGTATTAGCGCTACTACTACTGATGCCCCCAATGATAACAAGCGCAAGTGGGATAGAAATTCGAGCAAGGGTTCTACTTCAGTTCAGTCTCAGCAGCGAAAGACTGATGACTACCAGAGTCCTGGTTAGCAATCTTCCGGTAGTCAAGGACAGGGTGGATACCGAGGGAACCACCCCAAGTGCAACCGGTGCCACAAGCATCATAGCGGGCAGTGCAACAAGGGTCGTTGTCTGAGGTGTAACAAGTTTGGTCATGAAGCAAAGGACTGCAGGAGCGCACGACCGGCAAATCAGAATCGCCAACAACAACAACAAGCTCCACAGAACCACCACCAGCAGCAACAGCAGGGCAATAAAGGATGCTTTCAGTGTGGCGCTGAAGGCCACTTTAAGAGAAACTGTCCTCATCTGAACCAGAATCAGAACAACAACAACCAAGGAAACGGGAACAACAATGGAGGCAACAACGGGGGTAACAATAATGGCAATGGTGCCAAGGGACGTGTCTTCGTGCTGGGTCAGGGTGATGCAAGGAACGATCCCAACGTTGTGATGGGTAAGTTTCTTCTGGATGATTTCTTTGTTACTGTTTTATTCGATTCGGGTGCCGATACTAGTTATGTGTCCTTAAAAGTTAGTCAAATGCTTAAGCGCACCCCAACACTTTTGACCACCAAACACACGGTGGAGCTAGCAAACGGTAAAAGTCTCGAGGCCACACACATAGTTAAGGGTTGTAACCTCATCTTAGCTGGTCAGACCTTCTCTATCGATCTTATCCCTATCGTTCTGGGTAATTTCGACGTTGTTATTGGGATGGATTGGTTATCTCATCAGCAAGCAGAAATTCTTTGCAATGAGAAGATTGTCCGCATTCCTCGTTCTGGTGAAGAACTCCTCGTGATTCATGGCGATAAGAGTGGTGCTGTTGTAGGCATTATCTTTTTCCTTAAGGCCCTGAAGTGTTTGCGAAAGGGCCACACTGCTATTCTAGCCCTCGTTTCTAATACATCCTCGGAAGAAAGGAAGATAGAAGACATACCTATTGTACGTGATTTTCCTAAGGTATTTCCTGAGGAATTACCTAGTCTTCCGCCTCATCGACAAGTCGAGTTTCAAATCGAGTTAGCTCCTGGAGCAGCACCAATAGCTCGTGCACCCTATCGACTAGCTCCGTCAGAACTTGAAGAACTGTCCACGCAATTACATGAACTCTTGGAAAAGGGTTTCATACGTCCTAGCTCTTCGCGTTGGGGAGCTCCAGTGTTATTCATGAAGAAGAAAGACGGTACCTTCAGAATGTGTATTGACTACCGCGAACTCAACAAGGTGACCGTGAAGAATCGTTATCCTCTCCCACGCATTGATGACTTATTCGACCAGTTGCAAGGGTCGAGTTTCTATTCCAAGATTGACCTAAGGTCAGGTTACCATCAACTGAGAGTCCGAGATGAGGACGTCTCCAAAACAACATTCAGAACTCGCTACGGCCATTACGAGTTTCTGGTCATGCCTTTCGGATTGACGAATGCACCAGCGGTCTTCATGGATCTCATGAACCGGGTATGCAAACCTTACCTGGATAAGTTCGTGATTGTTTTCATCGACGACATCCTGATCTACTCTAAGAGTCAGGAGGAATACGAGCAACATCTACGACTTATGCTGGAACTTCTTCGAGCAGAGCAACTGTATGCCAAAATTTTGAAATGTGACTTCTGGCTTCGCGAGGTCAACTTTCTAGGCCATGTGGTAAACAAGGATGGGATTCATGTTGATCCATCCAAGGTTAACTCGATCAAGAACTGGCCTGCACCCCGTACACCAACAGAAATCCGCTAATTCTTGGGTTTGGCAGGATATTACAGAAGGTTTATCAAGGATTTCTCAAAGATTGCGCAACCTTTCACTTCACTAACTCAGAAGGGTGTCACCTACCGTTGGGGTGATGCAAAGGAATCTGCTTTTCAGCACTTAAAAGATAGACTTTGTAGCGCGCCTATCCTCTCATTGCCTGAAGGCACATATGATTTTGTGGTTTATTGCGACGCTTCCATACAAGGACTTGGTTGCATGTTGATGCAACGTGACAAGGTCATTGCCTACGCATCGCGCCAACTCAAAGTTCATGAAAGGAACTACACTACGCACGACCTGGAATTGGGAGCAGTTGTTTTCGCGCTTAAGATATGGAGACATTACCTGTACGGTACCAAGTGCACCATTTACACCGATCACAGGAGTCTCGAGCATATCTTCAAGCAAAAGGAGTTAAACATGCGACAACGTCGATGGGTCGAGCTCTTGAATGATTACAAATGCGCGATCAAGTACCATCCGGGCAAAGCCAATGTTGTGGCCGACGCCCTTAGTCGAAAGGATACCATACCTAAGCGTGTACGTGCGTTACAACTTACCATCCAATCTAGTCTTCCTACTCAGATACGAGACGCTCAGGTTGAAGCATTGAAAGCAGAGAACATCAGGGCTGAGTCCCTACGAGGATCAAGGAAACGGTTAGTACAAAAGGAAGACGGCGCCTACTATGTAAACGGGCGCATCTGGGTTCCACTTTATGGAAACTTACGCGAGCTTGTGATGGATGAAGCACATAAGTCTCGTTATTCAGTACATCCTGGTTCGGATAAGATGTACCATGATCTCAAGACTACGTATTGGTGGCCTAGTATGAAAGCCCACATAGCAACCTACGTTAGCAAATGTTTGACTTATGCGAGAGTCAAGACTGAATATCAGAAACCATCAGGCCTACTTCAACAACCAGAGATACCTAAGTGGAAATGGGAGAAAATTTCCATGGATTTTGTTACTGGCCTGCCTAGATCTCAACGCGGAAATGACACTATTTGGGTGATAGTGGATCGATTGACTAAGTCTACACACTTCTTGGCTATCAAGGAAACATATAAGTTTTCTACTCTAGCAGACATCTACCTAAAGGAAGTGGTATCAAGGCACGGAGTGCCAACCTCCATCATTTCCGATCGTGACTCACGTTTTACATCTGAATTGTGGCAAGCTATGCACAAGTCCTTTGGCTCTTGATTAGACATGAGCACGGCATACCATCCACAGACGGATGGGCAATCTGAACGCACCATCCAAACCCTTGAGGACATGCTTAGGGCATGTGTGATCGACTTTGGTAATGGCTGGGAAAAACACCTCCCGTTAGTGGAGTTTTCGTATAACAACAGTTACCACACCAGCATCCAGGACGCTCCGTTTGAGGCATTATACGGACGGAAGTGCCGATCACCTCTTTGTTGGGCAGAGGTTGGCGATAATCAAATCACAGGCCCAGAACTTGTAGTGGTTACAACCGAAAGGATTGCTCAGATATGACAACGAATGGCGGCAGCTCGTGACCGTCAGAAAAGCTACGCTGATAAGCGCAGGAAGCCACTCGAGTTCCAGGTTGGGGATCGGGTGCTACTCAAAGTCTCACCTTGGAAAGGTGTAGTTCGTTTTGGCAAACGAGGCAAACTCAATCCGCGTTATGTCAGACCGTTCGAAATCATTGAGAAAATTGGCAAGGTCGCTTACAAGTTGAACCTACCTGAAGAACTCAGCGGAGTTCACAATGTTTTCCATGTGTCGAATCTGAAGAAGTGTCTGTCAGATGAGACCCACATAGTTCCCTTAAAGGAGCTCACAATCGACGACCAGTTGCGATTCGTTGAGGAACCAGTTGAAATCACAGACCGAGACATTAAGATTCTCAAGCGTACTAGAATACCTCTTGTTCGAGTTCGTTGGAACTCCCGTCATGGCCCAGAGTATACCTGGGAATGAGAAGACCAAATGAAACTCAAGTATCCACAGTTCTTTAAGAAAAGTGCAACCACTACTGAGGCTGAAGCTACTGCAGAATTTCAGGACGAAATTCCAAATCAACGAGGGGATGATGTGACACCCCAGGAAAAGCCAGTAAACACCACAACTTAACTTGCTTCCTCAGTAACTACGCACTAAATTTCGGGACGAAATTTTCTTAACAGGGGGAGAATGTGTCAACCCTCATAATTACATGTATCCGTATGATTTATTAATGATAATTAAAGTGCTTGATGACTGTGTTAAATTAAATAACTATTTTCTGATTACTACATCATACTTACATGTGCTTGTTAACATACTAGTATTGTGCAGAAAATTGACTAAATGGTCCTGAATATTTTTCCTAAGTGTTAGGAATTAAAAGTATTGCAAAAAGATACCGAAAAGACACTTTACGGAATAATTAAACACTTTAACGGAACGGTATCCAACCGAACAACCGGACATTACCCGGGACACCAAATTTTTGTCAAATACATTGCTTTATTATTTTGGGCTAGTCATGGTCCCCGTACACCATAACACCCCCTAAATATCTACAAACTAACATATGGAAGTTTTTACTTGAAACCTAACTAATACTTACCAACTTAGTCACAAAATTACATCAAGCCCCCCCCCCCCTAACCGAATTCGGTCCCCAAGGGACCCACAAATCATCCCCCATGCTTCACATCCTACTACAAGATTTGATTCAACATTTTATTAGATTGTTATCTTGTCTAGGTGAACAAAATATATGAAAGAGGATTATAAGTATGGCACTAGCATCACTTCAAATCCTTCACAATTATCACACCCTCTCCCTCACTCTCTCCCTCCTCCCTCTTGGTTCACTTGTGCCACCACCATCACCACCACAATTTTCCATTTTTAAGCTTCATTCAAGTGTAGAAGAAGGATTAAGGGAGCTTGCATCTTGTGGAACTTCAAGGAGCCTTATTCTTGCTTTTCACCATCATCTTCTTCATCTTTTCACTAGATAATCATCCATAGCCTTGTGCTAGTTGTAAGTCTTTGATCTACCTTAGTTTACTTCCATTTTGAGTATTTAAAAGTTGAAGTATGATGAATATCAAGAACACCAAGAACATGAACTAAAAGATTTAAACAAAAAGAAAATGAATAAGGAACATGAACATAAGTTTACATAAAGATGAAATCTTGTTGGGTTAAGGTTGATTAAAGCATGCATGATGTTAGATCGTTGATTTCTTCATAAACCCGTTGTTAGAACATTTGTTGATGCGTTTTTGTAACATTTAAACTCTAAAAAGCATGCTGATTGGTGTTTACAACCAACTTCAGTTGGCTGTAACCAGATCATAACTTAACGAAAACTTGATTTTCTTGAGTCTATAACGTGTTATTATGAAATACGATTCTAATGGCACTGGAATCATAATTTTTGGACTTCGTTCGTTTTGTAACAGCAGTAAAAGCTGCATTTTTACTGCTGAAAATATGTATTATATTTTTCGTAATAACTTGAATTCTGTGTAGAATTAGCTCATGAAATTTGGACTGTAGATAACCACTGATGTATTTGTAATTCTCCCACTGGAATTTCAACAATCAGACTTACGACAAATTTTAAATGAATTATTCCGTGGACTGCAGTCAAAAAGTGATGAATCTGATTGCAGTCCGGAAAATGATTTTTTATAAAATATTGGTGATGAATTGGATCCAGAGATTTTTACACAATAATATTTGGAACGTTTAAGACCTTGTGTAAAAATTTAGGAATTTTTGGAATAAGTTAACTATTTTATTAAAATCCCCGAAAACAGCCCAGTTTTGAATGTAAAAGCTGAAACGACATAAGTAGTAATTTGCGTGTCTAAATATCGGGCAGGTTATCTGAGAATGATCTAACATGTTATATGTCAATAAAAGTGTTATTTTCAATATCGTATGCTTGATCTTGCGTAGCTATAAGTGGAATGTTTGTATGGGCGTGAATTATTAAAGTAAGTACATGCTATGTGGTAGATGTGTGTAGGAACTTCGTGCTTATTTGAAGTTACTAATAAACTAAGTGGTAATCATACTAGGACGTGATTGACCAACACCGATTGTTAGCTATTTCATAGAGTCAAACCGAGCAACCAAGGTGAGTTCACACTTTCTACAAGGCATGGGATTCCCGGTGGTTTGGGAATGGGTTAAGAAACTAAAATGGAACCTACATATCCTCCTTGGGTAGGATATGTACCGCCATCCTCCTTGGGTAGGGTGACAATATTGAAAGAACTAAAACGGAACCTGCATATCCTCCTTAGGTAGGATATGTACGGCCATCCTCCATGGATAGGATGCCAATATTAATCCTGCGTATTCTCCTTGGGTAGAATGCGTACGTTCGTCCTCCTTGGGTAGGACAACAACCTTAAACTTACTAGACAAAACTCTATCATTAAGTCCCTCATTTTATATCGACTTAATCGCCGAGGCCAATGGCGAGCGGGTCATTAGTTAATAGCGCTATTAGGTTTAACAAACCTCACACCGTGTCGTTCAGACGGGCATGTACTAATGGACTATGGCAAACTGTCAATAATGATAGAACATTGACGTAGGGCATAACTATTGTTCGTCAGATGTCGATATGGTAACGGTCTAGTGGTTCATATGGGGAAGCCCCCACTGATTATGGATATGGTCTGGGTAATAAAGATGGAACTGGTTAATCATACTTTCAACATTGGGGTAACCCCCACGGCAAATAAGCCAACGAAAGACAAACCATGTTTTCGGAAACAACTTAAAACTAAACAACCAAACGTGAACTCACACAACTTTGTTGTTGATTCGTTGTTACATGCCTTACATGTCGCTAGATGCTTATGGAGCTTGCACGAGGAGGAGGTCGTTGTGGGATACAGACTGTTATGTTCCGTGCTTAATATTAAATCCTTATGAACTTATTAAACTTACGCTTTGGACTTTAAACTTATGAACTATGAACTTATGTTTTGGCTTTATGTTTTATGCTTCCGCTGTTAACTAAAAGTTGGTTACTTTCTTTTGGTCACCAATTGTATTGTGATTGGTTTTATTTACTTAATTACGTTGTTCAATATGATTGGTGGCTCGATCCTGGTCATGTCACGCCTCCAAGCGGTGATACTCCGCATGGGGGATTTTGGGGGTGTGACACTTGCAAGGCAATACCACTTCCCAGCTGTTCTAGATCATCTTTTGATCCACCTGAAGTGCCTTGAGTAGTCTCAATCAGCTGAGGCTGATAAACTATAATCTGAGTTGAAGCGGATGCCCCTTGTGGCTTAGAGGAGGCTGACGCATCAGGGTTACATTGGTCGTCGCTATCATGATCACGCTTACGCTGAATTTCTTGTTCTTTGCATCGATCAGACCATAAGATGTTAACCCTCTTTCTGCTTATCTCGAAGGCAGTCTTAATAGACTTGAAACCATCCACCAGACGATCTGCATATTTTTTCACGGCTAAACTTTGTTCCTTCACTCTATTCCACTCAATACTGCGAGCATTGTCAGCTGCTCGCATCTGTAGCAACTGCTTTGCTCGTTTATCATCAGCAGCTTTCAGCCGTTCATTCTCAGCTCGGAGTTGCGTGATTTCAGCTTGTTGTTTTCCAACAGTTTCCTTTAACTTATTAATCTCCACTTGCTGAGCAATCACCGTGTTTCTATTTGCCAACATAAATTCCGAGTGTCGATTGATTTGTTCTGCAGCAGCTTGTAATTGTGAAAATAGAAAGTTTACCTTTTCATCTTGTGCCATTTCTGAGAACATTCTGCCACGGCGTTCTGAGTTTTGCTGATGAGTTGCAGATCATTGTTGATGACTAGAGGGAGTTCCATGTTGTGGTTCAGCTGGTGGAGTCACAACAGGAGTCTCAGTTGCAGTTGTAGCCGTTGGAGGTGGTTCAGTTGCTGCAGAAGGTGAGGTCATCATGGCTGTAGTTTCCTCTGCAGTGAAGGCAAACTCAGGTCTCTTGGTTCTGTTCTGTGTAGCAAGTCTGTATATATAGCCAACATGCCCAGCAACATACGAAAGATGTACTGGGCCCATGAATTGGCCCACGAAAGACCTAAGCCCACGAAACAAAGATCCTTCTTCTATGAGATTCACGAAAGATATAAACCCACGAAACATGAAGGTTCTTCGTGGGAATCTTTCAGTGAACAACTAAAGGGACGAAGAAGGTTCTTCGTAAAGATGTTCTTCGTGAAAATTGTCATTCGTTGGTTCCATCATTCACGAATAACCTGGTCTTTCATTACATGCATGTTGTGACATACTATCTTTTCGTGAAGATGTGTCTCCCACGAAGAAGTTGGGTCTTAATGGGATGGTTGCAATAACAGACATACAGAACATAACATACAGAAGAGACAATACACTATCTATTAATGGTCTGCACATGTGCAGCGGTTTTACATCAAAAATAAAGGTCGTACCAGGTCAAGGTAGGAGGATATCTTGACCTCGGTCTTCACTTTGAAACGGAGCCGAACCGAAATGAGTCGCATCTACACAATATGCATCAACAACACTTCGATGCTAGAATATCAGAAAAACTTCAATTGGCATTAAGAAAAACTACATTTCGCGTATTGATTTATTATCATTATATGTAAGATCCCTTTAAAATAAGTATATAAAATCAACAATGCTTGAAGAAGTTAACAATAAACTCTCGTCAAGTTAAGACTGGCTTGGGAGGAGCCAACACAAATACAGGCTAACAATAGCTGAGACCACATAGGAAGTTACCAATTAAGATTAACTTTCAACACTGTAGAAGCCATAAGGGTCTTGAGTTTAGTATAGTTAGTCTCCGAACATTATTTACACATTTATAAACCAACTAAGGGACAAGAACGTTGGCATTTCTAAGCAGTGAATATTACGAGTGCATACAGTTTTTATGTTTATTTCAGTGATCCAATAGATCTGAGTAAAAACCAGTCACAACAATTAAAAAGACTCACCATAAGATTATCCAGCCAGAAATACACAATCACAAGACTGGGTGGTTGTCATGATCATGAGATTTCCGATTCTGGTAGGTCAATTGAAAGATTAATGTGCCACATTTACACGATTTATTGGGGAAAGAGGGGTATTAAACATAAGCTAATCCATTGTTTAAGTAAGTAATGAGGTGTTGATATTGCAACAGTTATTGTTGATGAATATTTCTTCAGATCATCATAAGTTACCTAAATAGACACATATCCTTATGCCTGGCTTGCAAAGAGAAAAACTATCAAAATAATAATCTTGACTTCATTGGTTGTTTATGTAAATATTGTAAGATTAAATATATTTTTATGTTATATTTAATCTAGTAGCCATTATAATTATTTACATTATATCGATCAAAATATATAACAACCTATTAAATAATTAGTTGGTAATTGTTGATGGGCCTTATTACCCTTATTAACTAATTAGGGTTTCCTCTTGGGTGCATATATAAGGAGACTTATGTAGAGGTTCTAGGGTTAGACACATAACCTAACTAATTCACATAACATCACCATCGGCCTCTTCTCCATAACCGAACTCCCTTATTCGGTTTTCATCATCACCATCATTAGATTGCACCCTAAGGAGGAACCAGATCAAGCTGACAATCATGTCGAACACTGTTGCTACGTCTTCATCTGGATTCTCTGCTGGCCTGTACTGATGCAATCAAAGGTATGTTTTCATGTTTTCCATTATGCCTAAAACAGAACTGATCAACATGTTGTATTAGAGCATATGTTGATTAATCAGTTCTGTTTTCCTATCCATTATTCTGGGATTGAAATCTGGAAAACAGAAATTTTGAAAGCCTAATAAAATTAACAGCCATGTTTCAGGTCATAGTTCTCGAAATTACTGTTTTGAGAAAAAGAAAAGAACAAGAATGGTTTATCATGTGACTCGAAATCAAAACGGGTAAAATTTATGCCGAAATCTGTATAAAAACATTAAAATTCAGGTTTCGGGTTCCAGAATTATTATTTTATTTTTTAGGGTTCATCATGTGTTCTTAGGAAAATTCGAAATTCCTTTATGTTTTGGAATATGATTTGGATTATTGAGTGTTTTTCCATGTTTTGATCTGTTTTAACTATTAAAAATTTTCGAAAAATTTGTTATTAAATCAACAGATAAAGTTTTCGAAATATTTGATGAAATTAGATCATCACTAAAACAGGAAACCATATCTCAAAATCCCTAAGAATTCGAATTTTCAGTTATGCTTTTACATTAATAGCTGTAACAGGAGTTTCGAGATAAATTTTAACGAGACGAGACCAAGATCTCGACTCGAGACCACAAGGTCTCGACTCGAAATCACAAGTGTTCTCAAATCCTTACAACTCGAGACAACGATTTCGACTCGAGACCATAAGGTTTCGACTCGAGACCACTGAGCTTTCGACTAAGGGCTTCAATCTTCACAACTCGAGACCATGGTTGCGACTCGAGACCTCATTATGGATTCGAGATCTCATAAAACACAGTAGTCGAGACCATGATTATGACTCAAGACACTGAGGTTGCGACTCAAGACCTTAATGAGTCGAGACCTCATAATGTTACAAGATGAGTCGAGACTGGACACGAGATCTCATAACTGAGTCGAGATCTCACTCGAGACCTAAGACTAACTCGAAACCTCATAATTTTAGGCTGTTTAATGTGAACTAAAATTTAAATATTTGGTTTTTGTAAATACTTAGTTAATTAATCAGGATCAAATAATGTTTTACAAAACCAAAATGGCTTTACTTGAATGAGCTTCTGATGTGTCATTTCTGGCCAAAGCTGATTTGATACATCTACTTATCGTTCAAGTATTACGAAAGCTATGTTAAGTGTGCATTACAAACATGAATGTCTTAATATCTGGCCAAAGCTGATTTAATTCTTTCATGTATAGCATACTTAACAAGTGCATAACTAAAGTGATTGTCTCATTTCTGGCCAAAGCTGATTTGTCACAATTACTTTGCACACATGCTTAAATGATTACACTTCTGGCCAAAGCTGACTTGTCTTCGTTTAAGTAGAACTTTAAATAAGTCTATTATTCTGATGTTAGTAATAGACATATTACAACCTCTTCACATAACGATCCTTATATCAATGATCCTTCATTAATTTTATGATCATTTCGTATGCCTTAATTTTTAGTACCCATAATTTTACTCAGTGTAATTTTCTTCTATAAATCAATATCTCATCCACTCTAATTCCTAAATCTAATATGTTTTTGCTTTACTTAAAATTTCTATAAGAATTAGCTCTTAAATGAAATCCTTGATTATCTCTTAAGACACGATAATCCTACTACTCTTTTCTGATAAAGGTACTACAGAAGAAAAGTAGAGCATGATGAATAGGACAAATTTAGCATGATGTCTCTTATGATAATCAAGAACTCTCAAACATAAATGCTATCACTAAAGTTATTCCAGATTAAGTCTTTCCTAAGACTAATCTATTATATATGGAATAATTACAAGAATTCCTAAGATGCATGCCTTCATTTAAAATTCTAAACTATAAAGCTAAGTGGTATATGTGAATACATAATAATGTACAATACCATGACCCATAAAGTTAAGGGCTTACACATGGAAATAAGTACATTTTTCGAGTACATTACATACTAAGATTTTCACTTGTGCAATTTGATGCCTTATACCAAAGTATAATGAGTGTGTTGATAAGCAACATATGTACAAAGAAATAAATATTTTGAAGCTGGAAAATAAGTTGTTACTCACCTTACAACCACTTAAACTTTAAAAGAGGATTGTTCTAAGGTCCATAGACAAATTAAAAGTGCTAATTCCACCTCTAAGGTTCTTCAAGGGAAAATCTCACTGCATAATTATGCCGTTAGACTAGGCATAAGCAACGAGACTATCCATTATTCTAAAGAACAGTTGGATAAATTAATTATATAGTCACTTACTAATGATATTTAAGTCTGGTAATTTTAATATTCCAATTAACACATGATTAGTTGACTCTAGTTTTAAACGTTTCCATAACAGAACTCGACAAATAACTAACATGAGAGTTAGTGACAAAATTAAATGTTAAGCAATAAGAACCATAATAAGCAATCTTTTAACAACGTTTTTTTTGATACCTTCTATATATTCTGAAGATTAGTCAGAATATGGTATCATAATTAAACAATGTTATGAAGGTTGTGAGGTTTGCATAGTCAACATAAAGTCACACTTACCTTAAACTCTCATTTTATTTGTTCTAAATATCTGGATAGAAACATTACTAAGATGAAACTAGATGATACCTTACACTTTCACAACTTTTGTCATCATGCAAATGAGAATTTGACAAAAGGAATATGAGACTTATAAATTTCATCCGTTATAACCGAAATTCATGAGAAATCATGACATGGTTAATGAGGATGATTACTCAACTAATCTCATTCTAAGTGATTTTAAATCATGACGTTAAAGCCCTAAAATATGACTTGGCTTAAGGAATAAGTATGGGTCCATCATAAGTCATTTATTGACATTCGTGGAACTTATTCCAAATGGAATATTTAGATATAATTCATTTATCATTTAAAGACTATCAACTTGTATCTAAATTTTTGTCGCATATGGCCCACGGTCTTAGAAGAAATCTATTCATATATATATACTTAATAAGATTTCTATTAAATATGTCCCTAAAGTTTCTTATGATATCTGGACATTAAAGAAATAAAATAAATTCTAACATATATATGATAGGTTCTCACGTCACATACCTCCTTGAAACTTCTCTTGTAGCATTTCTAGAGATATCAAACATCAGTGGGAGCATTAAGTGTCTTAATAATAACTTGCAATAGTTGTAAGAGGTGGGGGAGTGAAAATTTTACATTACCTAAATTTACACCTCTTGTACAAGACACTGCTCCATCGTGACACTGTTCTCTCATAACTTGTCTCCTTAAAATCTAATGCTACTTTTACAAAAGTTTCATTGTTGCTTAATTGTGGGCACACTTAGATTTCTTACCTAAACTAACATAATCCTCAACATGAGAAACTATAACGACTAACGTCATTAATTTGTTTTTTCTCTATTAGAATTTGTTGGTCGTTCAATATTGACCCTAAGCATGCTGAGTTCTTAAAGATTTCTAAGGTCAGTGGGAGCAGTCAAAGTCCTTATCATGACTTGCAAGAAATACAAGAGGCGGGGGGAAGAGTGTCATTAAATTTCACTCCGAATTTAACTCCGATTACACCTCTTGTACACCATACTGCACCAACTCTTACAAACTTAGAATCCTGAAAATGATAGCAACCTAACCAAGAGCTAATCCATAAAACTGAAACTTTTAAAACCCAATAATCAACTCAGGAGGTCATCTAGGTTTAAAAGCCTACTAACTTTGATGATTACATAACCTCCCTAACTGAAGTTGAAATGGATTTTGGAAATGTTTAATGATCCTACCTCTTCAAATTAAGCCATTAGTGTCAATCAATCCTCTGAATGGAATAAAACTGTTTTCTAGTAAAACTGATTTTATGTGTTCGTATAACGTTTGGGATTTGATTGAATTACCTAAGAGTGTTCATAACTAAACCAAATCCTGATATAAGCGTTAAGACACGAAGAGGCATGATTGATTGTCAAATGTTATAATTAGGAAGAGATAAATTATCAAAGATTTCTTTGAGGATCATCACTGTTCTAGTAGCTCATAATAGTTTAAAGCTACATTATATGAACATTAAAAAAAAATTTCCCTAACAAATGGCTGACATATTTACATGTTCATAAAGCAACCTGAAAGCCCTAACTTAAGGTTAAAGAACAGTTTATCTATAAGCCAATAAAATCCATGTATGGGTTAAAGCAAACATCATAATGTGATAAAATATTAACGCAATTATTTTCATCAACAACCAAGTGGATTAATGTACCTACCTCAAAATGAGTGGGAGCAACTAAATTAAACTTGTCTATATAGATGATATTCTTTTGACAAATATTTGTTACATAAGTCAAAGCATTGTTAACACAAACTTTGATATAATAGATCTCAGTGATATCTCTTACGTGATAGATATCATAACATACCGAGATAGACCAAATGGGACACTAGTTCCGTTCCATAAGTTTAACCTTAAATGGGTCCTTACATATGTAACAAACAATACTGCTCTCCTTTAGAGGATAATAGGATAAACGAGATTATTTCCTTACGCTTCATTAATTAGAAGCCTTATGTAAGTTCAAGTCTATACTCGTTTAGATATTACTCACATTGCAACACACTAGATATGTGTAGATTAACGTGAAGCATTTAATAGAGTATTACAATATCTTTAAAAGAAACGAGAGGCTACAATTTGAAGAAGAAGTGAGAACTCAAACCGGTTTATTACTTTAACTTTGTAATATTCAAAGATGACAAAATGTAATTTCGGGTATATCCTTATGTCAGTAGACAGAACCTATCTCATGGAGGAGTCATAATAAACTGATAATAACAACCTAAGTTATAACGACATAATATAGTCACTAAATGTTGTTGGAAGTTTATCAGTGGACTCATAAGTTTATTAACTCCATATAATTAATGTTTTAAAGACTTAGTGTGATAAAGTCAGCTACCATGACTCCTTGAACAGTAATAGTTCGACAGGTGCTGCATTAAGTTTCGATACACAATTAATTATTTGTTTATGAACGAATTGAGAAACTAAGTTTTGTATCGAATTCATTCATGATATGCTTAAGGATCCTATAACTGGAGGGCTATTACCCATAAGTCTTATTAAGAGAGCTCATAAACGGGTATTAATTAATGGTCGTGCGCAATTGCATATCGTACTATGAATGACTAAGTATTAGTTAATTTTCCTCATCAGTTGGATTTTGTATGTCTCTAGGAATATGTCAAGCCGACATAATGACATATAGACAAATAAAGTTACAAATCAAATAAAGGGCTTATGCGTATTTTGATCATAACGATTAGGTTTTAAATTAAGGCTATTGTATGACTAATGGGGGTCCTGAGTCGCATAATGATTCAACGGCTGTATTTCTCTACTATAGTACTTGTTTAAGGCTAAAATGAGTGTTAACTCCTGATCAGGCTTATCTAATACTCATAGTAAATGATTACTTGGCTAAGTGGGAGAATGTAAGATTAAATATATTTTTATGTTATATTTAATCTAGTGGCCATTATAATCATTTACATTATATCGATCAAAATATATAACAACCTATTAAATAATTAGTTGGTAATTGTTGATGGGCCTTATTACCCTTATTAATTAATTAGGGTTTCCTCTTGGGTGCATATATAAGGAGACTTATGTAGAGGTTCTAGGAAACACATAACCTAACTAATTCACATAACATCACCATCGGCCTCCAATCCATAACCGAACTCCCTTATTCGGTTTTCATCATCACCATCATTAGATTGCACCCTAAGGAAGAACCAGATCAAGCTGACAATCATGTCGAACACTGTTGCTGCGTCTCCCTCTGGATTCTCTG
Source organism: Helianthus tuberosus (assembly GCA_030545235.1). Taxonomy (NCBI): domain Eukaryota; kingdom Viridiplantae; phylum Streptophyta; class Magnoliopsida; order Asterales; family Asteraceae; genus Helianthus; species Helianthus tuberosus. Next base: position 169,189,758 of record CM060369.1, read on the forward strand.
CTGGCCTGTACTGATGCAATCAAAGGTATGTTTTCATGTTTTCCATTATGCCTAAAACAGAACTGATCAACAAATATCAGTCTTCACAACCAAAAATTAGTAAGCATATATTGCAACCAATAATTAACAAGGCAAGATTAAAAAGATTGATTAAAAGTACTCATAACTCATTGCTTGCCACTGCAAGCAGCGGCGGAGCCATTCCAGGTCCGCCACCACCAGGTGACATGTTGGGAATTTCAGTCCACTTTTGGGTATTCAGATCATACTCTTCTCCACATGTCAATGGATTTGAATCATTACTGCTAATCCCTCCTATTACATAAAACTTACCATCCATATAGACCCCAGAACTCAATTTCCGCGGCTTAATCATACTAGGAAGTGTTTTCCAAGTCCCTGTCTCACTGTCGTAACTTTCTACCGCATCCATGATCTTTCCATTTCGATCCACACCACCTGCAAAGATTGCAATATTCTTAAAACTGGCCGACCCAACCAACCATCTGGGTTCATTCATTGGTAGCCCTTGTGACCATGAATTTGTTAATAAACTGTACTTGTAGATACCCGGACCTAGCATATCATTTCCTATAACCAGTAGGTCTGTGCCAACTGCCATGGACTCTTTATCCGAGAACTGGAAGCCTAAGTCAGTATCCAGCATGGGTAGATTCATCCATTTCTCATTGACAGGATCAAAAGCTTCCCACTTCAATGGGTCACAAGAAAAATAGACCCAATGTTCAATTACTTGATGAATGCTTCTTAGCCTATAAAGTTCACCACTTCTAATGAGCTCACGAAAACTCCGGTTTAGTGACGCGATGCAAGCATAGTTGTATCTTGGCAGGGACATGAGACTTTTCATTGTGAGGTCACGACCGATGACATGGATCAACGAACTCATATCCAAACCTTGTTCCGTTTCCTTGATCACCTACAAGATTACAGTCATATTAAGCACCTTGAGCATGCATATTATGATAACCGACACCATTTTAAGGAAACAACTAACGAACTTGTATAGTTACATAATAATAATCCACATCTATTCTGTTTTAAAATTTAAGGTAACTATTAGCGTGCTTGTTTGTTGAACTCTAAAAAACAATAGTTTATAAAACAGAAAAAAGACCAATGTACTTGCAAAAATTACATGGATAACAATTCTAAACCTTATAAATAATAAAATTCTACAGAATGTGATTTGGTATATTGCTTGTAATTAATTCAATGGGAATGACCCAAACAGTGAGTTGCAAAAGAAAAACCATATCTTGCTAATTAGAAATGCAACGAGTTAAGTTACCAAAATTAGGTTAGGACAAATTAGTGCAAATAAGAACGCCTCAAAGTATATAACTTTAATCAAAATCCGCCATTTCCATTAAAGAATGATTTTTTAACAACAAAATTCAATCTTAACTGATACTAGATTATTGAATAAAAATAAAGGTTGGTATCGACGAAGAAGTTTCAATGCTGGTGAGTTATTCAATAATGAAATTCATGTTCGTTGTTGATGTTTAAGTTTTAATGCGGATAAAGAGTTCACTACCTAGGTACAATTGTCACTGAAGAACAAATGTTCACTCGTAAAGATTTGTGTCAGTTCCAAGTAGTGCGCACACCATGTTCCAGTACAAGACAAGATTTTGAAGACATATGCGGATACGGCCACAAGAACTTGTACTATGTTTTCCTTGTAACTAAAGAGAATAGTTTTTCACGACTCATTATGTTCGTTCTTATTGCTTCTAAAACCTTAGAATTAACAATTTAGATTGATTTTAGTTGTACAACCAATATGCATGTTGGTAGAGAGCCCCCTAAGTATTGTAATAATCTCTAATGGGATGTGTGCTTGTAGTTATACTTTGAGGCTTGAGGTGAAATGTTTTTATTATTGTGCTAATGATTAGTGTTCTTACATTTCTTTGTATGTTTAAGTGTATATTAATAAATGTGATTTCACATTTATTAGCAATCATGGTGTCTATGTTGGTTCTTGAGTAAGCAAATCAGAAGACACATATGTACTTGCAAAAGTTAAATGGTAAAAAAATCTAAACCATACAAAATGATATTGTAAATTATAAAATTCCTTTTTCTACCATACAAATTGTGATTTAGCGTATTGCTTGTAATTAATTTAATGAGCATGCTACAAAAATCCTTTGCAAGGAAATTTAAATCTAACTAATTAGAACTAGAACGGGCTAAGTTACCAAAATTAAGTGAGGACAAAATAGTATAAATAAGACACAATCACAAAAACTTACACTTTGTTTTCCTGATAACTAAATAGAACAGTTTTTCATGACACAATATGTTCTTAGGAACAATGGTTCTTATTGGTTTTAAAACCTTAGAATTAACAGTTTAGATTGATTCTAGTTGTACAACCAACTTGCATGTTGGTGTAGAGCCCCCTAAGTACTGTAATAATCTTTAATGAGATGTGTGCTTGTAGTTATGCAATTCCTATTGAGAGAAATATAATTTGAGGCATAAAGTGAATTTTTTTTTCTTTTATTGTGTTATTAATTAGTTTTTTTATACTTCTTTGTAAGTTTGAGTACATATTATAATGTGATTTCGCGGTTCATAGCAATCACGGTGACCTTGTCTGTTCTTGTTCTTCTGTAAGTAAATCAGAAAGAAAGCACTCATGTACTTGCAAAAGTTAATGGTAACAAATCCGTACAAAATTAGATTATAAAGTAAGAATTTCCTTTTTCTGTGATACAAAGTGTTATTTAGTGTATGACATGTAGCTAATTTACCGAACATGACACAAAACAATGTGTTGCAAGGCAATTTATATCTATCTAATTGGAAATGAAACGCGCTAAGTTACATAAAGTGGAGACAAAATAGAGTAAATAAGAATGCCTCGTTAAATATAATTAACTCAAAATCCGCCATTTTCATTATGAAATTTTCCACAATAAAATACAAATTTTAGTTGATATTTTAATTATAGGCACAAGAAAATATTTTAATTATATAACTAAATGTGCCACCGACACCAATTCAAACCTTCGGGACGCGGTTTCGATCCCTGACCACATATCGAATCCGTTGTCGGTTGGGGAATTCACCGCCAGGGCGCTTGGTCGGGTAGCAACCTGGGGAGGGGGATCCCTCCCGCGGTCGGGGGTACCGTGCAATTACCCTTTTTTTATGTATAAATAAGTTTTATAGTTTTTGAACCAAGAGTTTTATTTTTTTCTAAATCAGCAATTAGGAACTAGTTGAATATATAAAGCATAATAATACCTTTATAGGTAAAGGTAAGGACATAACAAAAGAACATTTTTCTTTTTATAATTTACTGGAACTATTGATATGCTTGTTGATCTATAACAGCAGCTAAAAATCTGAAAAATATTCTTCTAAACATTATTGGAAAAGACAAATTTAAAGCTTAATAAGGTAAATTAGCTAGTTTATTCACACTACAAAAAGTAATTCATTCGATGGAAATGATATAGAATTTGATTGTTTATCAAAACTAGTTTATTTTATGGAAATTTACTTAATAACTTTGTAAAGCAACAAACAATACTAAAACACATAGTTTTCAATACTAAATCTTCCTTTTTATTGGAATTTGAAAGATGTAACTTACCGAATTGGATGGTTTAAAATTGATTGAATAGCGAACCCGCCATATAGAACTTCTCTGCAAAGCTCCGACAATGACTTTTGAGAATAAAGAAAGCATTGAACTAAAATTTGAGAACTATGATAGTTTAATAAATTTATTTGAGATTTTATAGGACTCAGACAGAGAAATCAATTTGGAGAGAGAAAAAAAATTTAATTTTAGAGAGAGAAAAGATATATAATATTTAGAGAGAGAAAAAGTATATAATAATTTAAAAAGTGAAACAGAAAAATGTAATTCTTGTTTTAAATTTAGTAATCTCTTATTTTTAATGTGTTATTTATTTTTATTTTGAATATTAACTATGTAATATATATACACACATGGTACACACTAATATTAAACTCATTTTTTTTCACTCTTGGTCCCTCAACTTTGGTAATGATATGTTTAGCCCTTAACTTTAAAATTGTTTTCCTTTCTTATTTTTTATTATTTACTCTATTTTTTTCTTTTTCTAGCGTCTCACACTAATAAGGTTTTTTTTTTTTTTTTTTTTTAATTTTCATTATACCCTTAAATATAATTTTATTTCTTTATTTTTCAACCTTGGTTAATATAATTTTAATATTTATACATGGTACTCTCCAATTTAAAATTGAAAAGGTAGCTTTTATTCTTTTATTCGACTTTCTGGTTACAGTAGATTTTTTAAGTATAAGAAAGGATTGAATTTGGATATGAAAATATGATAGTTTAATATATTTATTTATTATAGAAATAATAGATGAAAATAGACAAAAACAAATATAGAATTTAGAGACAGAAAATGTGTATTTAATTTTAAAGAGAAAAAGGCATATAATGTTTAGAGGGAAAAAATATATACGATTTAAAGAGATATATAAAAGTGTAACAGTTGCCTTAAATTTAGCATTCTCTTATTTATCATGTGTCCATTATTTTATTTTTATTTTATACATCGACTTTTTTTAAGGAATAAATTACTTAATAGTAACCAAGTTTTTTCAAAAGTTCAAGCACGGTCACTCAAAGTTTTTTTTATTACTACTAGAAAATGAAGCTGATGCAACCCTTGAAAATAGTTGCATTAGGCCTTAAAAAAGTTGCATTAGGCCTAATGCAACCTTTTATCAAAGGCTGCATTAGGTGAAGTTGCATTAGACCTAATGCAACCTTTTCAAAGTCTATTGCAACCTTTTTTAAATGGTTGCATTTACTATTCAAATGCAACCTTTTTATAGTGCAACATTTTACATGATAATGCGACCTTTTTATATGATAATGCAACTTTTTTATTACTAAAATGCAACCTTTACTACCTCAAATGCAACCTTTAATGTACTTAAATGCAACCATTATTTTATTTTTAATAGAAACATGCAACCTTATTTTACATCAAAAGCAACACTTTTTTATGATTTTATCTACAACAAATGCAACCTTTATTATAGTTAAATGCAACTCTATAACATCATTGTTTAATGTAATAAAATTTCTATTATTATGCAATAATATTTCAATTACACAAACATGATAATAAGATAGATATAACAAATAATCTTGCACAAGCCCGATAATAACATAGATATAATAGATAATCTTATATTGTAATCCAACATAAGTCCAAACTCAAAATAATAATGTAATAAAAACAAAGTTAATTAAAATGATAAAAAGTAACAAAACCTCCTACTCATCCCTAAGATCTTGAAGTACTTCAATAGGTAGCTTTTCCATAATACTTCGCATTGTAGCTTCAAAGTTTGCTTGTTTGTTGTCAAAATCTTTATGCATAGCTTTTAGCTCAGCTTTTTTCTTTTGATGGTCCTCTTCGATTTCTTTTCGCATTTCAAGCAACTGTGTTTTTTCAACTTCAATGTCCGCTTTCAATGATTCCATAAGACCACCCGGAATCATGTATGGTTCCTCTCTACCATCCATCTTTTCTATCATCTTTTTAGTAACACCTCTACCATAAAGACGTAGGTAGCCATCATACTCCTTGTTCATTACAGCCGTAAAAGGATCAACTAAAACACTTCCATCTTCTGGAGGTTTGTAATTCTTCATTTGTTCCTTCAAAAGAGAATAATATTTTTTTTAAGTTGCAGCCAATATATCAACAAAAAAGTTAGTAAACTTACTAAATGTATAAATATTATTATCAATTTTCAGGACACATTTACCTAAAACAATACAAGTATTCAGTCTAGTATTCAAATACAAATGTTGTTATCAATTCAAAGCAAGATACTTCACATAAGTTGATATATTGTAGCCAACATATCAACAATATTGCAGCCAATATATCAGCAATTCAAAGAGCCAATATATCAACAATTCAAAGCGCCAATATATCAACAATTCAAAACATGATACTTCACATACGTTGATATATTGTAGCCAATATATCAACATTATTTGTATCTGAAACAAGTAACTCGTCTTGTAAACCTAAATGAACTAAAACTTACTAAACATAAGAATGGAACTTAAACATGTTACTGTTACTAATTTGAACTATATAACAAGCAAGCGACAAAGTCATCACATACGGGATACTTCCCACAAATTCCCAACAAAAAAAACTAGAAAGAACTTACAATACTACTCATTGATCAAACCAAATTCACATCATACAATACAATACAGTACGAACCTTGGCATAATGATTGAAGGTCACTGTAGAGGACGAAGGCGAAGACGAACTCCCTATGCTCGCCGATTAATCAAAGATGATTTGATGATAAAAATAATACCAACCGATGATCAATGATGAACTCCCTGTAATCAATCACAATATTAACCCATAATCAAAAACGAATGATCGAAGGGCTGTTGTATAACAGATACTCCGTGTTCAAGGGTTGATTTGGACGCAACTTATTAACAGAATGCCTATAAAATCTGAGTTATAATATACGTACTATTAATTATGTGTGTAGGTTTATGTTCATCAAGCTACTGACATAATATAAAATCGTTTAAACAAATTATTAACATAGCTCATTATAATCCATACGGCTCGATCGACGATATGGTATAGACTAGGTTACAGGTTCGAGTCTAGGCTTTAGCTGTTTTTTCCTTATTTTTCTTCCAGCTTCTATTTTTTTCTTATTTTTTGCTTAGGCTTTAGCTGTTTTTCTCCTCATGTGTAGACACGTTCATAATTGTAGACAACATACAGAGATAAAGCACGAATTATCCCAAGAAAAACAGAGTTGGTGAATCTAAACAGCATAAAAAACTACTACATAAATAAAAAAAGAGGAAAGAAAACCTTAATAGCTCATAATCAGTCGTTTGCTAGCTTCAAACAACTGGCGGCGGTGGTGTTTGATTTCGGCGGTGGAAAGAGACCGAGGAAAGTGATATGAACCGGAGCCCTAAACCCAGCACTCCAGCAGTCCCTTGGTCTTCCTCCTCCCCTGCCTCTCTCTCTCTCTTCCCGAAAACTATGTTTTCCATTCCCACTCTTTCAGATGTGTGGTCGTGGAAGGCTAAGCCTATTACACCCAGCTAGCAAGTAGAGGCATCTAAATACAACTATAAGACCAAGTGGAGTGGGGAGTTTTTTTTTTAAAAAATTGTTCAATCACGCCCAAAAACGCCCCTTCACCGCCCCCTGGGCGTGATTGGGCGTTATCTTGCAAAAAATGCCCCTTAGCGTGGTTTGAAAAACGCCGAATGGGGGTATTGTTGGCCAATCACATTTGAGCTTCCATTTGCTTGGCCAATAAGATTTTTAAATGTTTTATTTTATTTTATTTTACTACAAAACATAATGCCCAATAATGTCCCATCCCCACTACACCCATTTTAGAAAACGCCCAATAATGCCCTATTGCTGACTGGGCTGCCACATATCGCAAAACGCCCAAAGGTGAATATTGCCCACTACACATGGTCTAAGCAATGTTTAAAATAAAATTGCTAGAGATAACCAGCACAAAATTTGTTATACTTATCTCTTCAAACAAGATGTCACATGTTCGATTCTGATCTGCTATTTTTTCCTTATCCATTTTAAAGTATTTTTTCCACAACCTTTTATCTATTTTAAAGTATTTTTTCCACATCTGTTCCTTTCAAATATGCGGGTTTGAAACTTTCTATAAAACTAGCTATATAGTATTTTTTTTAACAATATATTTAAATATGTTGGTTCAGAACTTTATTAATTCTATAAAATTAGCTATATAGTACTTTTTAACAATATATATATAATAATTAATAGTCAACCTTTTGGAATTCGGTTATGTATAGTATTTATGAGATAGTATATAACTAATAGCTAGGTGACAAAACAACAACCAGACTTAAACACGATCACAAGCATGAAACAAAAATAATTTTGTTTTTGATTCTCATGGTGTCTAAACCATTAAATAAGAGTTGTAATTTGTTAACATGCTTTTAAACGGGCTGTGGTTACCTAGTAGATCCTCAACTGCCTTTGACACTTTAACCCATTCTTTACAACCCAACCACTGAAATAATATGACTTTTGTGTAAGTGTTGCATTTAAAATTTCCTAATGTAACCTTTTTAATAAAAGTTGCAAATTTCAACTAAATTTGCAACCTTTCAAGAAAAAGGTTGCAATTTTTAATAAAATTTGCAACCTTTTAACAAAAAGGTTGCAAATTCAATATAATTTTGCAACCTTTTATGAAAAAAGTTGCATTAGATTTTCTAATGCAACCTTTATGTTCAACAAAGTTGCATTAGAGTCAAATGTAACACATTTAAAAAAGGTTGCTAATAAAAGGTTACCTTAGGCCAATTTTCTAGTAGTGATTACTCTAAATTCACTCAACTTTACAATGCTATATATTTTTTTATAAATGTTTGTTTGTTTCTATATTAAGTAAAATACTAATGAAATATATATAAATCTCGGTTACTAATATGTGAAAATATTTTTTTCAACTTGAAGTAGGAGATAATATCCAAGAAGAAAAAGGATTCTCTCAAAAAAATTTAACAGCAAAGGGGCATAAATAGATACAATACCCAACAAGAAAATCCTAGCCTAGGTCGAGAAACAAGAAACTACATCGATATAAAATTGGATTTTTAAGCCACTCAAACCAACTAGTGTCAACGTTATGGTTCCTATCCATGAACCACTAAAAAAAAGGAACTAACAATAGAATAAAATGCAATCTTTGTTGTTCTGCGTTCTCCAAAAAAATCAACCTAAGTCACCTATAAAATTTTCCTTCAATACAACGAGTGCACAAAATTTGAAAAATGCACTTATCAAACAGAAGATGGGAGAGCATATCCAACTACCTAGAAATCAATCTCCAAGTATTCACTGCATTAGCACAATCAGTTAAAAATATGATCCAAAGTCTCCACATGATTAGAAAAACAAAGCCATGAAAAGATGGAATATCCAAAATGTTGTTGCTCAAATTAACTTTTGTAGGTAATCACTCTACTAGGATCCGCCATGCCATAATGTTAACTCCTCTAGGAACAAATCTATACAGACCTAGACCTAGACCTATCGAATAATCCCCCATAAGAAGAAGAACTGGGTCAATAAACTGGTGTGTGCCTCTGAGCGTGAACTCATCTTAAAAATCAAGGCACCAAACCCATTAATTTGTCGCCGATTCTATAGCACCTTCCAAAGTCCTACACCAGTTCCATTTCCATCCAAACAATTTAATCCCTTTGATCATAAATAAAACAATCATTATAACGACTGAGATGAATAATCCATGGAATCTCTAAACTTCTTGAAGATCTTCGGCCCATGTGTTACGCTAGAATAAGGTCCATGCCATGTCGCCTACTTTTCCCCTATAGATGTAAAAGGTAAAATACATTTATCATTAACCAGAGAATAAGATTTAACAATATGATTCTAGATTTAAGTGGCGGATCCACATGGAAATCACTCATCACTGTTGCCAATTGAACCTTAATATAATTATATACACATTGGTATACCAAAAATGACATAAAAATTAAATAAATAAAGCATTTCTAAGCTGGCGGAGACTATGAATGCGCATGGACGGAACCAGGGGCCAAGAGGGTTCTTTGACCGCAACCACAGGAATCCATTGGCTTTTTATATATAAAATCTGAGGTTTTTTTTTCTAGTAAAAATATGATTATGAGGCTCTACTTGTAGCGGGTAGAGAAAATAGCCTTTGGATGACCCACATAAATAAGTTATAGTTCTGCCACTAGAGTGTGTACAATTTTTATATTTGTTTCAGTGAACCAACAGATCAGAGTATAAACCAATAATTTGAATAGACAGTCAAATCACTACAAAACCTGATCATGATCTGCAAACAACTATGATGAGCTGAGCAAGAGAATTTATACCACAATTCAATTATAAGATCTAATGTGTATTTGCCAATTGCATGATATAGTCTAGAAAGTGAGTAAAACATCAGGTAATCCGTCGATGAAGTAATGCCGTGTTGAATCTACAACAGTTATTATTGATGGATATTTCTTCAAATCACCATAAGTTACCAAAATAGACACATATCCTTGTACCTGGTTTGTAAATATCAGTCTTTTCAACTAAAAATTACCAAGCATTTATTGCAACAAATCAGAAAAGTAATAACAAGGTAAGATAAAGAACCTAGATTCATAGTACTCATAAAACTAAGACAAATTACTTAGATTTTTTACTCATGTAGAACAATTTTATCACAACTTTTCCGTCGTCCACTGTAGTGGCCCTACATTAGGGACACGTGGATTTATCTCTATATATCTATCCCTGGTAGCTCTAAGGCCACAAATATGATGACGACATGATCCCTACGTCCTCTAAATGCGATACCCCAACTGTCCATATTGTGTGTTGTAGGTCCACTTGGAGGATCAAGAAACCTACTTCCTTGTTGTTAGAACACACTTACAAGTGCGGAATCCTTGTAAGAATGCAACCAAAGCAAAGTATAAAGCACACAAGTAACCAAAGATTCACTGTTTTGATTAATTGGAAGAGAACAATAACAAACACATACACACAGTGTTTACAGACTCAAACCAAAGCTCTCTTTACTGTTCTGCACAACATATGCTGCTATTTATAGACCCCAGCATAGTAACATCACGAAGAATGTTACTGGGCCCATGAAGAATCTCAGCCCACGAAGAACCAAGGTTCTTTGTTGATCACATCCATGAAAGACCATATGAAGCACGAAGAAGGTTCTTCATGAAGATCACATTCCATGAAGAATGGTTCTTCGTGGTGGGCTGCAAACAGCAAACATTTTGCAGACACTTGCAGAAACAGAACAGTTGGAGATTCAAATAAAAACAAACTGCAAGACTGTATTAACTAACAGCTGCATTACATACATAACATGACAATGTCGTACCAAGTCAAGATAGGAGGATATCTTGACTTGGTCGACTCAACCAAAACATACAGACTCGATAAACCAAAAGACCGTACATTACATACGTAAAAAGAACAAGCGACAGACACAAAAACTGCACCAACAAACTCCCCCTTGGCTGTTGCTTGGTCTTCGGTCTTAATGAGCTGCTTCCGACCATGAGCTTCCAGCATGAATCCTGCGATAGTAACAAAAACAAGCAACGTGTTGAAAACATAAAGCTTGACGTGCGTCTTTGTCTTCATATAATATGTCATGACGAAATAATCTGTCGATATCAGCAGCCGACATGTTAACTATCCACATCGTATCGATAATACGGAAGTTTTCTTTGTCATTCCTGAAGAAGGTAACTGCTTCATGCGTATCTGAATCATAACACCAAAGAGCCATGTTCGCGAGAATGTCTTGTTCCATTTGCATTAGTGGAATCTTTTCCAAAACCTTCACGGGCTTGTACACGAGCCTGTACCAAGCCGTGTTGGTTGCTGGATCCAATGTAAACTTGATCTGTTCATACATAGGGAACTGTGGCTTGTATAATTCATCTTTCCAACCCTTTCTTCGTTCAATCCTCAACTTTCGAGCAAAGAGCTTAGCACCTTCAAAGTTTGATCGATTAATGAGCTCCAGCTTTGCTAACGCTGCCACATCGTAAAACGGTAAGGTAAGAATACTCAGAAGCGACTTGAAGTATTGAATTCCATGTTCTCGCTTCACAGCAATGCAATGAATCTCTTTCACGAACATCCAGCTGAGTATTCTTCCCTGAGGATGACCCTTTTCGTACTTCATATTGTCAACTCGTACGATAGGAGGGGCTGGTTTTGCAGTCTTTGAAAGGAAGTTCTTTCTCCATTCTTCAAACGAATCAGCTAGAACATCAGATGAATCAGGATTTTTCAATCTTTCGTCGATATCATCCATGTTATCTTTCAACCAGTCTTCATCAAATGGATTGAACTCAATACCGTCTTCTCTTACGTATTTTGACTTCTTCGCATCGCCTTCGAACACTATTTCATCATGACCATCCAAGTTTGTTGCTTCGGGTTCACTTGGAGTCTCGTCAATTGTAGCATCATCGACTACTTTCATACCAATTAACTCCAAAATATGTTCATCTGTCATCTCGGAAATGAACTCTCCATCTTCTAAGTCTTTTCGACTAACAGGAGGGCATACTTGCAAGGCAATATCAGCTGAGCTTGACGCTACATTCTCACCAGCTGTAGAACTTTTAGGAGGACACACTTGCAAAGCAATACCACTTTCCAGCTGTTCTAGATCATCTTTTGATCCACCTGAAGTGCCTTGAGTAGTCTCAATCAGCTGAGGCTGATAAACTATAATCTGAGTAGAAGCAGATGCCCCTTGTGGCTTAGAGGAGGCTGACGCATCAGGGTTACATTGGTCGTCGCTATCATGATCACGCTTACGCTGAATTTCTTGTTCTTTGCATCGATCAGACCATAAGATGTTAAGCCTCTTTCTGCTTATCTCGAAGGCAGCCTTAATAGACTTGAAACCATCCACCAGTGTGGTGTTCCTGATATCATACCATTCCTTCATGAAATCATGACTTTCAGCCAGACGATCTGCATATTGTTTCACGGCTATACTTTGTTCCTTCACTCTATTCAACTCAATACTGCGAGCATTGTCAGCTGCTTGCATCTGTAGCAACTGCCTTGCTCGTTCATCATCAGCAGCTTTCAGCCGTTCATTCTCAGCTCGGAGTTGCGTGATTTCAGCTTGTTGTTTTCCAACAGTTTCCTTTAACTTATTAATCTCCGCTTGCTGAGCAATCACCGTGTTTCTATTTGCCAACATAAATTCCGAATGCCGATTGATTTGTTCTGCAGCAGCTTGTAATTGTGAAAATAGAAAGTTTACCTTTTCATCTTGTGCCATTTCTGAGAACATTCTGCCACGGCGTTCTGAGTTTTGCTGATGAGTTGCAGATCGTTGTTGATGACTAGAGGGAGTTCCATGTTGTGGTTCAGCTGGTGGAGTCACAACAGGAGTCTCAGTTGCAGTTGTAGCCATTGGAGGTGGTTGGTCATCATGGCTGTAGTTTCCTCTGCAGTGAAGGCAAACTCAGGTCTCTTGGTTCTGTTCTGTGTAGCAAGTCTATATATATAGCCAACATGCCCAGCAACCTACGAAAGATGTACTGGGCCCATGAATTGGCCCACGAAAGACCTAAGCCCACGAAACAAAGATCCTTCTTCTATGAGATTCACGAAAGATATAAACCCACGAAACATGAAGGTTCTTCGTGGGAATCATTCAGTGAACAGCTAAAGGGACGAAGAAGGTTCTTCGTAAAGATGTTCTTCGTGAAAATTCTCATTCGTTGGTTCCATCATTCACGAATAACCTGGTCTTTCATTACATGCATGTTATGACATACTATTTTTTCGTGAAGATGTGTCTCCCACGAAGAAGTTGGTTCTTCGTGGGATGGTTGCAATAACAGATACACAAAACATAACATATAGAAGAGACAATACACTATCTATTAATGGTCTGCACATGTGCAGCTGTTTTACATAAAAAATAAACGTCGTACCGGGTCAAGATAGGAGGATATCTTGACCTCGGTCTTCACTTTGAAACGGAGCAGAACCGAAACGAGTCGCATCCACACAATATGCATCAACAACACTTCGATGCTCGAATATCAGAAAAACTTCAATTGGCATTAAGAAAAACTACATTTCTGGTATTGATTTATTATCATTATATGTAAGATCCCTTTAAAATAAGTATATAAAATCAACAATGCTTGAAGAAGTTAATAATAAACTCTCATCAATTTAAGAATGGCTTGGGAGGAGCCAACACAAATACATGCTAACAATAGCTGAGACCACATAGGAAGTTACCAATTAAGATTAACTTTCAACACTGTAGAAGCCATAAGGGTCTTGAGTTTAGTGTAGTTAGTCTCCGAACATTATTTACACATTTATAAACCAACTAAGGGACAAGAACGTTGGCATTTCTAAGCAGTGAAGATTACGAGTGCATACAGTTTTTATGTTTGTTTCAGTGATCCAATAGATCTGAGTAAAAACTAGTCACAACAATTAAAAAGACTCACCATAAGATTATCCAGCCAGAAATACACAATCACAAGACTGGGTGGTTGGCAAAGAGAAGAACTATCAAAAATAATAATCTTGACTTCATTGGTTGTTTATGTAAATATTGTAAGATTAAATATATTTTTATGTTATATTTAATCTAGTAGCCATTATAATCATTTACATTATATCGATCAAAATATATAACAACCTATTAAATAATTAGTTGGTAATTGTTGATGGGCCTTATTACCCGTATTAACTAATTAGGGTTTCCTCTTGGGTGCATATATAAGGATACTTATGTAGAGGTTCTAGGGTTAGACACATAACCTAACTAATTCACATAACATCACCATCGGCCTCTTCTCCATAACCGAACTCCCTTATTCGGTTTTCATCATCACCATCATTAGATTGCACCCTAAGGAGGAACCAGATCAAGCTGACAATCATGTCGAACACTGTTGCTGCGTCTCCATCTGGATTCTCTGCTGGCCTGTACTGATGCAATCAAAGGTATGTTTTCATGTTTTCCATTATGCCTAAAACAGAACTGATCAACATGTTTTCCATTAGTTGACTCTAGTTTTAAACGTTTCCATACCAGAACTCGACAAATAACTAACATGAGAGTTAGTGACAAATTAAATGTTAAGCTATAAGAACCATAATAAGCAGTCTTTTAACAACGTTTTTTGATACCTTATATATATTCTGAAGATTAGTCAGAATATGGTATCATAATTAAACAATGTTATGAAGGTTGTGAGGTTTGCATAGTCAACATAAAGTCACACTTACCTTAAACTCTCATTTTATTTGTTCTAAATATCTGGATAGAAACATTACTAAGATGAAACTAGATGATACCTTACACTTTCACAACTTTTGTCATCATGCAAATGAGAATTTGATAAAAGGAATATGAGACTTATAAATTATATCCATTATAACCGAAATTCATGAGAAATCATGACATGGCTAATGAGGATGATTACTCAACTAATCTCATTCTAAGTGATTTTAAATCATGACGTTAAAGCCCTAAAATATGACTTGGCTTAAGGAATAAGTATGGGTCCATCATAAGTCATTTATTGACATTCGTGGAACTTATTCCACATGGAATATTCAGATATAATTCATTTATCATTTAAAGACTATCAACTTGTATCTAAATTTTTGTCGCATATGGCCCACAGTCTTAGAAGAAATCTATTCATATATATATACTTAATAAGATTTCTATTAAATATGTCCCTAAAGTTTCTTATGATATCTGGACATTAAAGAAATCAAATAAATTCTAACATATATATGATAGGTTCCCACGTCACATACCTCGTTGAAACTTCTCTTGTAGCATTTCTAGAGATATCAAACATCAGTGGGAGCATTAAGTGTCTTAATAATAACTTGCAATAGTTGCAAGAGTTGGGGGAGTGAAAATTTTACATTACCTAAATTTACACCTCTTGTACAAGACACTGCTCCATCTTGACACCGTTCTCTCATAACTTGTCTCCTTAAAATCTAATGCTACTTTTACAAAAGTTTCATTGTTGCTTAATTGTGGGCGCACTTAGATTTCTTACCTAAACTAACATAATCCTCAACATGAGAAACTATAACGACTAACGTCGTTAATTTGTTTTTTCTCTATTAGAATTTGTTGGTCGTTAAATATTGACCCTAAGCATGCTGAGTTCTTAAAGATTTCTAAGGTCAGTGGGAGCAGTCAAAGTCCTTATCATGACTTGCAAGAAATACAAGAGGCGGGGGGAAGAGTGTCATTAAATTTCACTCCGAATTTAACTCCGATTACACCTCTTGTACACCACACTGCACCAACTCTTACAAACTTAGAATCCTGAAAATGATAGCAACCTAACCAAGAGCTAATCCATAAAACTGAAACTTTTAAAACCCAATAATCAACTCAGGAGGTCATCTAGGTTTAAAAGCCTACTAACTTTGATGATTACATAACCTCCCTAACTGAAGTTGAAATGGATTTTGGAAATGTTTAATGATCCTATCTCTTCAAATTAAGCCATTAGTGTCAATCAATCCTCTGAATGGAATAAAACTGTTTTCTAGTAAAACTGATTTTATGTGTTCGTATAACGTTTGGGATTTGATTGAATTACCTAAGAGTGTTCATAACTAAACCAAATCCTGATATAAGCGTTAAGACACGAAGAGGCATGATTGATGGTCAAATGTTATAATTAGGAAGAGATAAATTATCAAAGATTTCTTTGAGGATCATCACTGTTCTAGTAGCTCATAATAGTTTAAAGCTACATTAGATGAACATTAAAAAAAATTTCCCTAACAAATGGCTGACATATTTACATGTTCATAAAGCAACCTGAAAGCCGTAACTTAAGGTTAAAGAACAGTTTATCTATAAGCCAATAAAATCCATGTATGGGTTAATGCAAACATCATAATGTGATGAAATCTTAACGTAATTATTTTCATCAACAACCAAGTGGATTAATGTACCTACCTCAAAATGAGTGGGAGCAACTAAATTAACCTTGTCTATATAGATGATATTCTTTTGACAAGTATTTGTTACATAAGTCAAAGCATTGTTAACACAAACTTTGATATAATAGATCTCAGTGATATCTCTTACGTGATAGATATCATAACATACCGAGATAGACCAAATGGGACATTAGTTCCGTTCCATAAGTTTAACCTTAAATGGGTCCTTACATATGTAACAAACAATACTGCTCTCCTTTAGAGGATAATAGGATAAATGAGATTATTTCCTTACGCTTCATTAATTAGAAGCCTTATGTAAGTTCAAGTCTATACTCGTTTAGATATTACTCACATTGCAACACACTAGATATGTCTAGATTAACGTGAAACATTTAATAGAGTATTACAATATCTTTAAAAGAAACGAGAGGCTACGATTTGAAGAAGAAGTGAGAACTCAAACCGGTTTATTACTTTAACTTTGTAATATTCAAAGATGACAAAATGTAATTTCAGGTATATCCTTATGTCAGTAGACAGAACCTATCTCATGGAGGAGTCATAATAAACTGATAATAACAACCTAAGTTATAACGACATAATATAGTCACTAAATGTTGTTGGAAGTTTATCAGTGGACTAATAAGTTTATTAACTCCATATAATTAATGTTTTGAAGACTTAGTGTGATAAAGTCAGCTACCATGACTCCTTGAACAGTAATAGTTCGAGAGGTGCTGCATTAAGTTTCGATACACAATTAATTATTCGTTTATGAACGAATTGAGAACTAAGTTTTGTATCGAATTCATTCATGATTTGCTTAAGGATCCTATAACTGGAGGGCTATTACCCATAAGTCTTATTAAGAGAGCTCATAGACGGGTATTAATTAATGGTCGTGCGCAATTGCATATCGTACTATGAATGACTAAGTATTAGTTAATTTTCCTCATCAGTTTGATTTTGTATGTCTCTAGGAATATGTCAAGCCGGCATAATGACATATAGACAAATAAAGTTACAAATCAAACAAAGGGCTTATGCGTATTTTGATCATAACGATTAGGTTTTAAATTAAGGCTATAGTATGACTAATGGGGGTCCTGAGTCGCATAATGATTCAACGGCTGTATTTCTTTGCTATAGTACTTGTTTAAGGCTAAAATGAGTGTTAACTCCTGATCAGGCTTATCTAATACTCATAGTAAATGATTACTTGGCTAAGTGGGAGAATGTAAGATTAAATATATTTTTATGTTATATTTAATCTAGTAGCCATTATAATCATTTACATTATATCGATCAAAATATATAACAACCTATTAAATAATTAGTTGGTAATTGTTGATGGGCTTTATTACCCTTATTAACTAATTAGGGTTTCCTCTTGGTTGCATATATAAGGAGACTTATGTAGAGGTTCTAGGGTTAGATACATAACCTAACTAATTCACATAACATCACCATCGGCCTCCTCTCAATAACCGAACTCCCTTATTCGGTTTTCATCATCACCATCATTAGATTGCACCCTAAGGAGGAACCAGATCAAGCTGACAATCATGTCGAACACCGTTGCTGCGTCTTGTAGGTCCGGCTAGGGGAGGATCTAGTCGCCTAATCCTTGTTATCGAACCAACCCGGTTGTGCGGAATCCAACCGAGATAGCAAACCGAGATAGAACACGCAATAACACGACACACAAGAGTCACCGATTAACACCAATGTATTAATACTATGAATGGATCAGTTACAGCACAAGGTTTACAAATGTTTTCTGTAAACTCTCTCAAACTCTCTCGTGTGTGTGTTCTTTCACACTTGTGTTCTCTGCCGAAACACAACACACTACATGAGTATATATACTCATCACAGCTAACATGCTCGAAGGATAAGGAAATCTGGTCGAAGGATCATCTATCGACCAGAAATCTACCGAAGGATCCATACATACCTCGAAGGATGGTATATCCTTCGAGGTCCATATGTATCCATCGAAGGTTGTCTTTCGAGGTCATCGAAGGATACAAACCATCCTTCGATGACATCCTTCGAAGCATACATGTTACAACATATGTGCTAACTGTTTGGCCAAGTCAAACCGGAGGATGGTTGACTTGGTCAAACTTACATCAAACACACATAACAAACCTAAGACGTAACTCAGACTAACACTTGGCTGTATCTTTGTCTCGATCTTCGTGTCTTCGAGTCGAAACCAAGTCGAACTGAGTTGAGTTGAACCGAGCCGAGTCGTGTCCACAAAATATGTATCAACAAACTCCCCCTTGGACGCTACTCGTGAGGTTCAACTTCCATGTCTTCCACGTCGGAGGATCTTCAAAGTCTTCACGCGTCGTAAGTAGAAAGTGTATCAACAAACTCCCCTTTTTGTTTAGGTAGTGTGTCAATAAACTCCCCCTTAGATTGAACTCTCCATTGAGTCATACTCGTGAATCTTTTGACTTGTCAATTATTCAGATCCTTGTGGTGTTGATGAAGGGTCAGCGGCAACTCGATCATTTTATCCTTTGAGTGCCTCCACTTCGTGTCTTCATTCCGAAGCTTGTCATCGAACATGTTCTCCTCGCCTTTAGCATCTGCACATGCAAGAAAGCTAAACGCATAATGAGAACAACCGCTTGGAATATAGTTAACATTTAAACAAACGACACATATGAGATCAAATCTCAATCAAACACCAACCGACAATATTTTGAAAGTTTAGAAAAATATTCAATTTTAATCCTTTAACTTTCAAAACTTGTTAACTTCGACTGTTTATGAAGATGCAATTGTTTTCCGGCTAACGATCAGGATTTTGGGTAGGATAGACTCGAGTTCCAACATCAGTCAATCAAAAATAAACTAGAAGCAAAATCTTTTTGGCTTTTATAAAGTTTATATTAAAACACACCTAAAATCTTTTTGAAATTTTTCATTTTTTTTTTAAATGTAAAGACGGAAAGCAATAAATAAATATATACAAAAGATGCATAAACTGAAAACAGTAAATAAAAATTTACAGACAATCTTTTTGCGAGTTTCGAGGGTAAGAGAATCATATCAGTGTACGGTCATGCCAAAACGTTCTTGTTGTTCAATTAGTTAACATTAAGATAAGCATCCTATAACAATTATCGGTATTGTTGTCCACTTAAGCTCAACTTATCATTTGTAATCATGGCGAGGGGATACGTTAAGGTATGATTTATACTTACCGACCGGTGTTCATCCACATCACGACACATTCCCGTATCAAGGTATGCACGAGGGTTCATCTTACCGGTGAGTATACCGATTATCATCTGTTTGACCGTATATGATGTGAGATTCTCACTTATTTTGATTTGAAAACAAGCCCTATGTGATATAATCACTTATTGATGAGGAACTTGATTTTCAGATGCATGAGGGCACAGGAGCAAGTCCGTGATCAGGTCAGTACTTTCGTACAGCAGAGAGACGAACTTGACTCCCGGATAAATGTGATATTTTATCACTTATTGAGTTTGGACATGTGATTGTTGATCACTTATTGAGGTCGAATGCAATATGTACACATATGTATAGTATCATGGAAGATCTAGACTTGCGTCCCCGTTATTTTTCGGTAAAAGATACAACCATGATACCCAGATGATAAGCAGCACAAAGACCGAATATCTCAGAACCTCGGCAATCTCTCAAACGAAATTTCGGTACTAAGACCATATGCCAATGAATGGTTCCCACCTGGTCTTCAGTCGATTTAAGTTTATATCACCCTGCACACTTTAAAATGATTGTGAGCCTACCGATACATCTTATATAGAGCTGCTTATCGCTTTTTCATTTAAGGTTTAAAGAGGTTTAGACAGACCACTGATGTCCTATCATTTTCTCTTTTTCTCGCCAGGAAACTCATTTTTGTTTTTCTATTGTTTTTGTGCTTTTGAAAATTTTTTTCGATGTTTTTGGTTTTTCAAATTTGGATTTACTCCTCCTAAAATCAATAAACTAAGATAAAATTTAAAAACACAAAGGTATTTACAAAAATGACTTTCCGATGTTGGTTAACTCATGTTTTACCTCAATGCCGTTTACCAAAATTAATTTTTTAATCAGAAAAGATTTATCGAATTTTGGAAAAATCAGTTGGCATGTCGGTTAGCGGTGCGGACCATGACAACATTGTCTGGCCGAAGAGTGCTGTACGAGATAACACAAATTCATAAAGCAGCTTAAATATCGACAAGTAAAGGAGAGATTAGAAGTTTTAAACCGTATCCTGCAACTGCTTCGTGCATTGCAAGGAATTTGAGTGCTCTCCCAAACTGGATATCCACCCGGTGTGGATTTCAAAGTCGATTCTTTGCAGCTACTGTGAAGTCTCTTGACAGCAACAAGATCATAAACCTTTGGGTCCGGCTGGTCTTCAACATTTCACCAGCGAAGGTTTTTGTCTTTCTCTTGAGAAGTAGTGTGCGGTTGTTCAACCCATGCCAAGGCATCCGCACACCCGGTTGGTTTGTTCAACAAACACATTTTCTTCAATCACACCACGAATAAATGTACACTGCACGTTCATCTTGTTGAATTTTGAACTTCAAACGTGCTGCAGGTGCGTACATTATGATTTGAATCTACCCTGGGGACCCGATCAAAGCCTTTAACAATCACACTTTTGGAATAATTTGTCATTTTGTCGAAGCTTTCAATCTCTTTCGACAGACACTTCTGTCTTCTTTTCTTTTCTTTTTCTTCTCTCCATCATAGGCAACAACTTCTTTGTCGCCAATCTTGTGCATGAACATTCCACTATCAACAATCCTATGACTATCGATAGTTCCTCCTGGAACATCCTGCACACTCACTCAGAGATTAGTTGGAGAGGGGGACCCAAGCCTTAACAGACTTGGGTCGTCCTTCATCATCGAGGATTGTGACTTCGATTTCCTGATGATTCTCAAACACAGCACCTCCCCCTGAAACAGTTACCGGTTTTGGTTTCCAAATCTGTTTTTGTTTTTCATTTTTAATTTCTAACTTAACAGACTTTGTTTGGACAACCTCCGGTTTCAACGCCTTTTCAATCACCTTCACAATTTTACGTCGTTGTTTTATTTCCTGTTCTTTAACAGTTCTTTTATCATGTTTTGGAGAAACAGGACGACGTTGTAAGTGACCTTGTTCAGAGGGGGCTCTTTCAACAAAATTTGGTTTGGGCGAGTTTTTGCAGTCTTTAATGATGTGCCCAACCTTCCCACATTTGAAACAAATTCTCCTTTCAACAAACTTAGGAGAACCGGTTCGACTTTCACGTGTTGAACCTGTAGACCCAGAGGTACTTGCTTCACACCCGTTTGTGTGCTGGGTGTAATTGTTTTGACTGTTACGTTTTAAAATCTTGACTTGTTGAATAAAATCGGTGTTTGATTTATTTTCAAATGTCTCAATTTTATCAGTACCCCTTGATGCTACAAACTTGATATCTTTGTTTTTCTTCTTGAAACGAGCTCCTTTTGATTCAACCTTAGCCATTGGCTTTGGAGCTCGTTGTTGCTGTTGTTTACCCTTAAAAGCGACAGGTTGTTGTTTAGTCGGTAATTTTTGATTTCCAAATTGTTTCCTTACTTCAGCTTTTGGAATAGGATCACACTGAGTTACTGAAACTCTCGGGATCGCTTTTCCCAAAAACTTAGTTGTATTATCTTCAAACACTTTATCAATCAAGGATTGATTGACGTTTTTTATTGGAAAATCTTTGTCTGAATAAATTTTACTATCACCGACCAAAGTATACAACACGTTATCACTTTTAATGGTAGACACTGTCTCAGTGATAGGATCTATCTCTTGTTTAGCACCAGTTGATTGCACAGCAGGAGTAGAAGGATCACACAGAATGTGATTCTCAAAAGGCACTTCTACTCCTTTTCTATCATCAAGAGATTTATCCTCATCACTCACATCTGATTCATCATCCGAAGAATCATAATCCTCAATGGTTGGAGGACTTTGATTTGAAGCACATGATGACTTTTCCTTGCTATCAGATGAGCCCTCCGATGAATTGTCCATTTTGAACCCTAAGCCAGTTGTAACTTCCTCATAATCAAGAGGTACAGTTGGCTCAAAACGCGGCATTTCCTCCTCATCGGGCGACTTGGTATAGTCGTGTCTCAAAGGGGGTGGACACGCCTTATAACCAACGCCTTTAACGTTTCCCTTTAGTTGCTGAACGTCAATGATGTGATCAAGCACATATCGGGAGTTTGAGTAACTCTCCAATTTGAGCTTGATCGCCTCATGTTCACATTTCGCCACGGCTAGCTCTTTCTTTGTTTCCTCGATGATATTAATGTAGTTATTAATACCAATTTGTTTGTTACAAACAGTTTTTGTTAATTCGGAAACACTTTTCTTTTGGGTTTCAATAACTGTTTTAAATTCCTTTTCATTGCGAGCTAAGGCCATGTTTGCCTCCTTGCACTTTGACAGTTCAACAACTAAACTCTGATTGTGACTATGAACCGTTTCAGATTCACGTTTCAATTCACCACATTCAAGTTTTAATTCTTCACAATTACTACATATGCTAGGAGTAGGAGGATCAGAATTTACCTGACTTGTCGAGGCCGAGACATTTGCCATAAAGGCAGTCTGATAAGAAAAATATCCATTTTCAGAATTAGAATCTCCTGCATTCGAACTTTCTTCATCTGAACTCCCACTATAACCCGAGCTATCATCACTTTCAGAAAACTCTTCCTTGTGAACATGCTTGATGTGATTGATAATTTTTGCATAGCATGCAGTTCCACCTCCTTGATGATTATCTCCCAATTGTACAGACCAATCACATCCTTCATCAGCTTGAACTATCAATGCTCGGTTGGGGTTTGAAGGCCCTGACTGGTTGGTTTGGTTGTTAGCAGCTACTATCCCTCTTTCGTTGTTAGCTTGATTTGAAGTACTTGTTTGATTTTGGAAGGGATTTTGGTTGCCTTGTTGGTTGCCTTGTTTGCTCGGTCGCGTGCATTCACGTTTGAAGTGACCCTTTTCACCGCAATTAAAGCATGTGACAGCATTTTTATTGAACCCGTACTTCGTATCATTTTTGCCTTCCAAGGAAGTTCTTCCAGTTCGAGTCATGAAATCCTTTGCCCTTCTAACTGCACTTGCAAACGCCCACTTGATATCCATTAACTCCATTTCATCCCTGTCTATCTGCTGATAGTCTTCGTTTGTCAAATTAATGTTGCCAATTTGACTTGCGACTAATCCGCTGTAGGCATTAACCATAGTGGTAAGAATTTCAATGTGATCCCGTGCAGCTTCTACACTCACTTGGGAAAGATTTGAAGTATCAGGTTTGTTACCATAGAAGGCTTGTTGTGGTTGGGTTTGTGGTGGGGGTTTAGAAAAATAGGAAGCTGGATCAAATTGGGGTTGGGGTGGTGCAACTTGAGGTTTTGAAAAATAGGAAGCTGGATCAAATTGGGGTTGAGGTGTGGCTACTCCTCCAAAATAGGATCTTGGGTCGAAAGCATTTGACACATAAGCTGTTTGTATCTTTGGTTGCTGGCTTGTACTAGCAGCAGGAGCAATCCCTCCAAAGTACATCTCTGGATTTTGAGGGACAGGAATTAGTTTAGCTTTTCTGATCTCTTCTGCATCCTTGTTCTCCAGCTTTTGAACAAACTCATAGATACTCACAGTATCCAATACACCTGTATGCTTTAACAATTCAATGAATGAGCTCCACTTTGGTGGTAGAGCATCAGCAAACCGTGCGACTATTTCCTGTGAAGATACAACAACCTTGTAGGAAATCAGTTCACTAAGTAAATGATAAAAACGAGTAGTCATATCATTTAGAGTCTCATTCTCCAAGAACTGAAATGATTCAAACTCTTTCTTCAACAAATCATGGCGTATCTTTCTAGTAGCTGCATTTCCTTCTCCTCTCGCTACTAATGCATCCCATAAAGCTTTCGTGGTCTTACAATATGAGAATTGATGAAAGATGTCTCTGTGAAGTGCTTGAGTGAGAATAGCATACGCCTTCTTCTCCAGATCATATGCCTTTTTATCGGCTTCTTGCATATTGTTGAAAGTTGTCACATTTGATCCTGCTTCTTCAAGAGCTTCACTAAATGCAGAGGTGAAGCACGTCCATAATTCTGTGTTTTGCCCTTGAACGTAATTATGGAAACGACCCTTCCATGATGGATAGTCGTTCATGTGATTCAGCTTTGGCGGGCGATTGTTGCTACCCGTCTCATTCTCACTAAGCAAAATATTTTGAATGCTCTGATTTTGATTCGCCACCATTGCCCATTGACTTGAACTTATTGACTGTTGTTGTTTAGGTATTGTACTCGTCATATATTCGGCCAACGACATCTGTTTTTGAGCTGGTTGTGGATTCGTACTCCAATCCCAAGGGCTTGTGCAGCTCATATTTGATGTATGAATGATAACAACCTGATTAACACACTTGAAACAAACTGTTAAAACTAAACAGACTAAGATCGAAGGATAAGCACTAGTTCGAAAGACAGACACTTGTTCGAAGGATCAACAGTGTTCGAAAGATCACTGTTGAATTTCGAACAAAGACTTCGAAAGATTCTCCAAGACGAAGGATCCTTATCTTTCGAAATGTAACAGTAGCTCGAACAATATATCCTTCGAAAAGATTCCTTGGCTCGAAAGATAACTCACTGACTTCGAAAGATGCTCGAAGGATGGGTATCTGTCGAACCTCCTTGATCGAAAGATGATCTTTCGACTTCGAAGGATATCTTTCGATGAGCACTGACACACTGACACAAAGTTGACAGGTTGGTGAGAAAGGTGACGGGTTGGTGCACAACTTTCGGCAGAAGGTATGTTCAGACCTTGCTTTCTGCCAAAACAGATATGGATCCCTTCCCAATACACAAACAACCTTCCAAACTAATCTCAAAGATCAAAAAGTCATAAACTTGAAGAACACCATGAAGATTTATATGAACAATATGAATTTTTCGGTGAACCTTCAAATTCCGAACACAATATTTTGCTAAAATGTTTAACACAAACCCATAACTAACATGTAAACATGAAAAATAACACGGTTTAACCAGATTTTAAGTTGTTTTCCAGAAAAAATATGAACTTTAAAAACCGAAAAACAAACCAAGAACACACTCGGTTTTAACAAGGAGAAGAGCCAAGGCTCTGATACCACTTGTAGGTCCGGCTAGGGGAGGATCTAGTCGCCTAATCCTTGTTATCGAACCAACCCGGTTGTGCGGAATCCAACCGAGATAGCAAACCGAGATAGAACACGCAATAACACGACACACAAGAGTCACCGATTAACACCAATGTATTAATACTATGAATGGATCAGTTACAGCACAAGGTTTACAAATGTTTTCTGTAAACTCTCTCAAACTCTCTCGTGTGTGTGTTCTTTCACACTTGTGTTCTCTGCCGAAACACAACACACTACATGAGTATATATACTCATCACAGCTAACATGCTCGAAGGATAAGGAAATCTGGTCGAAGGATCATCTATCGACCTGAAATCTACCGAAGGATCCATACATACCTCGAAGGATGGTATATCCTTCGAGGTCCATATGTATCCATCGAAGGTTGTCTTTCGAGGTCATCGAAGGATACAAACCATCCTTCGATGACATCCTTCGAAGCATACATGTTACAACATATGTGCTAACTGTTTGGCCAAGTCAAACCGGAGGATGGTTGACTTGGTCAAACTTACATCAAACGCACATAACAAACCTAAGACGTAACTCAGACTAACACTTGGCTGTATCTTTGTCTCGATCTTCGTGTCTTCGAGTCGAAACCAAGTCGAACTGAGTTGAGTTGAACCGAGCCGAGTCGTGTCCACAAAATATGTATCAACACGTCTCCATCTGGATTCTCTGCTGGCCTGTACTGATGCAATCAAAGGTATGTTTTCATGTTTTCCATTATGCCTAAAACAGAACTGATCAACAAATATCAGTCTTCACAACCAAAAATTAGCAAGCATATATTGCAACCTATAATTAACATGGCAAGATTAAAAAGATTGATTAAAAGTACTCATAACTAGGAGAACTCCCACAAGTTTCGCACAAACAATAATTCCCACAAGTTTCTGATAAGATAACAAACAAACAAAAAACAACCCTAGATTTTCTCACAATCATTCGACAAAATAGCCACATCAGTTCACTTAGCTTTTTGAAAGATTAAGAAGATTTTTTGACCATATTTCTTCTCAGCTTAACAGCCCATTATAGCACAATTGTAGACAAAGTTATCACTACTTTTCCAACCAATCCTCATCCACTGTGGTGGCCCTTCGCTAGGGACCCATGAATATATCTCTATATATCTATTCTGGGTATCTCTAGGACCACAAATGATGACGACACGATTCCCACATCCTCTAAATGCAATACCCCAACCATCCCTACTGTGTGCTATTTCAGGCAACCTTCCAATAGCAACCCATTCTTTGTTCTTCTTGCTATACATCTTCAGTTCCATTGCTGCACAATCAGCAGCATATAACTCATTGCTTGCCACTGCAAGCAGCGGCGGAGCCATTCCAGGTCTGCCACCACCAGGTGACATGTTGGGAATTTCAGTCCACTTTTGGGTATCCAGATCATACTCTTCTCCACATGTCAATGGATTTGAATCATTACTGCTAATCCCTCCTATTACATAAAACTTACCATCCATAAAGACCCCAGAACTCAATTTCCGCGGCTTAATCATACTAGGAAGTGTTTTCCAAGTCCCTGTCTCACTGTCGTAACTTTCTACCGCATCCATGATCTTTCCATTTCGATCCACACCACCTGCAAAGATTGCAATATTCTTAAAACTGGCCGACCCAAGCAACCGTCTGGGTTCATTCATTGGTAGCCCTTGTGACCATGAATTTGTTAATAAACTGTACTTGTAGATACCCGGACCTAGCATATCATTTCCTATAACCAGTAGGTCTGTGCCAACTGCCATGGACTCTTTATCCGAGAACTGGAAGCCTAAGTCAGTATCCATCATGGGTAGATTCATCCATTTCTCATTGACAGGATCAAAAGCTTCCCACTTCAATGGGTCACAAGAAAAATAGACCCAATGTTCAATTACTTGATGAATGCTTCTTAGCCTATAAAGTTCACCACTTCTAATGAGCTCACGAAAACTC
Source organism: Helianthus tuberosus (assembly GCA_030545235.1). Taxonomy (NCBI): domain Eukaryota; kingdom Viridiplantae; phylum Streptophyta; class Magnoliopsida; order Asterales; family Asteraceae; genus Helianthus; species Helianthus tuberosus. The sequence continues at coordinate 169,217,613 of CM060369.1, forward strand.
CAGTTTAGTGACGCGATGCGAGCATAGTTGTATCTTGGCAGGGACATGAGACTTTTCATTGTGAGGTCACGACCGATGACATGGATCAACGAACTCATATCCAAACCTTGTTCCGTTTCCTTGATCACCTACAAGATTACAGTCATATTAAGCACCTTGAGCATGCATATTATGATAACCGACACCATTTTAAGGAAACAACTAACGAACTTGTATAGTTACATAATAATAATCCACATCTATTCTGTTTTAAAATTTAAGGTAACTATTAGCGTGCTTGTTTGTTGAACTCTAAAAAATAATAGTTTATAAAACAGAAAAAAGACCAATGTACTTGCAAAAATTACATGGATAACAATTCTAAAACTTATAAATAATAAAATTCTACAGAATGTGATTTGGTATATTGCTTGTAATTAATTCAATGGGAATGACCCAAACAGTGAGTTGCAAAAGAAAAACCATATCTTGCTAATTAGAAATGGAACGAGTTAAGTTACCAAAATTAGGTTAGGACAAATTAGTGCAAATAAGAACGCCTCAAAGTATATAACTTTAATCAAAATCCGCCATTTCCATTAAAGAATGAATTTTTAACAACAAAATTCAATCTTAACTGATGCTAGATTATTGAATAAAAATAAAGGTTGGTATCGACGAAGAAGTTTCAATGCTGGTGAGTTATTCAATAATGAGATTCATGTTCGGTGTTGATGTTTAAGTTTTAATGCGGATAAAGAGTTCACTACCTAGGTACAATTGTCACTGAAGAACCAATGTTCACTAGTAAAGATTTGTGTCAGTTCCAAGTAGTGCGCACACCATGTTCCAGTACAAGATAAGGTTTTGAAGACATATGCGGATACGATCACAAGAACTTGTACTATGTTTTCCTTGTAACTAAAGAGAATAGTTTTTCACGACTCATTATGTTCGTTCTTATTGCTTCTAAAACCTTAGAATTAACAATTTAGATTGATTTTAGTTGTACAACCAATATGCATGTTGGTAGAGAGCCCCCTAAGTATTGTAATAATCTCTAATGGGATGTGTGCTTGTAGTTATACTTTGAGGCTTGAGGTGAAATGTTTTTATTATTGTGCTAATGATTAGTGTTCTTACTTTTCTTTGTATGTTTAAGTGTATATTAATAAATGTGATTTCACATTTATTAGCAATCATGGTGTCTATGTTGGTTCTTGAGTAAGCAAATCAGAAGACACATATGTACTTGCAAAAGTTAAATGGTAAAAAAAATCTAAACCATACAAAATGATATTGTAAATTATAAAATTCCTTTTTCTACCATACAAATTGTGATTAAGCGTATTGCTTGTAATTAATTTAATGAGCATGCTACAAGAATGCTTTGCAAGGAAATTTAAATCTAACTAATTAGAACTAGAATGGGCTAAGTTACCAAAATTAAGTGAGGACAAAATAGTGTAAATAAGACACAATCACAAAAAGTTATACTTTGTTTTCCTGATAACTAAATAGAACAGTTTTTCATGACACAATATGTTCTTAGGAACAATGGTTCTTATTGGTTTTAAAACCTTAGAATTAACAGTTTAGATTGATTCTAGTTGTACAACCAACTTGCATGTTGGTGTAGAGCCCCCTAAGTACTGTAATAATCTTTAATGAGATGTGTGCTTGTAGTTATGCAATTCCTATTGAGAGAAATATAATTTGAGGCATAAAGTGAATTGTTTTTTTTTTCTTTTATTGTGTTATTAATTAGTTTTTTATACTTCTTTGTAAGTTTGAGTACATATTATAATGTGATTCCGCGGTTCATAGCAATCACGGTGACCTTGTCTGTTCTTGTTCTTCTGTAAGTAAATCAGAAAGAAAGCACTCATGTACTCGCAAAAGTTAATGGTAACAAATCCGTACAAAATTAGATTATAAAGTAAGAATTTCCTTTTTCTATGATACAAAGTGTTATTTAGTGTATGACATGTAGCTAATTTACCGAACATGACACAAAACAATGTGTTGCAAGGCAATTTATATCTATCTAATTGGAAATGAAACGCGCTAAGTTAAATAAAGTGGAGACAAAATAGAGTAAATAAGAATGCCTCGTTAAATATAATTAACTCAAAATCCGCCCTTTTCATTATGAAATTTTCCACAATAAAATACAAATTTTAGTTGATGGTAGATTATCGAATAATATTGGTTGAATTTGAATATAAGAAACTTTTTTCTCAAAATATTTTAATATAACTATTCTCTTTTTTCTTTATTAATGATATAGGATATAGAGAAAATGAGGAAAGTGTTGACCATTGTTTGTGTAAAGTTATCACTCCTCTACTTTGTCACGTGTATTTCAATTTAACTTCATTTAACTTCTATATGTGCTTTTTGAATATTATATTTCGCATATGCATTAATGTATATGTTTTCCCCAAACCAAAAAAAAAACACAAAAAAACCATATAAGTTTTTTTTCAAATTCTGTTAGTTATTACTTTTTTTTTCTGTTCAATACCTCACATTTTGTAAAAAGAAAAAAAATATAGGCACAAGAAAATATTTTAATTATATAACTAAATGTGCCACCGACACCAATTCAAACCTTCGGGACGCGGGTACGATCCCTGACCACATATCGAATCCGTTGTCGGTTGGGGAAATCACCGCCAGGGCGCTTGGTCAGGTAGCAACCTGGGGAGGGGGATCCCTCCCGCGGTCGGGGGTACCGTGCAATTACCCTTTTTTATGTATAAATAAGTTTTATAGTTTTTGAACCAAGAGTTTTTTTTTTTTTTTTCTAAATCAGCAATTAGGAACTAGTTGAATATATAAAGCATAATAACACCTTTATAGGTAAAGGTAAGGACATAACAGAAGAACATTTTTCTTTTTATAATTTACTGGAACTATTGATATGCTTGTTGATCTATAACAGCAGCTAAAAATCTGAAAAATATTCTTCTAAACATTATTGGAAAAGACAAATTTAAAGCTTAATAAGGTAAATTAGCTAGTTTATTCACACTACAAAAAGTAATTCATTCGATGGAAATGATATAGAATTTGATTGTTTATCAAAACTAGTTTATTTTATGGAAATTTACTTAATAACTTTGTAAAGCAACAAATAATACTAAAACACATAGTTTTCAATACTAAATCTTCTTTTTTATTGGAATTTGGATCATGTAACTTACCGAATTGGATGGTTTAAAGTTGATTGAATAGCGAACCCGCCTTATAGAACTTCTCTGCAAAGCTCCGACAATGACTTTTGAGAATAAAGAAAGGATTGAACTAGAATTTGAGAACTATGATAGTTTAATAAATTTATTTGAGATTTTATAGGAATCAGAGAAAGAAATCAATTTGGAGAGAGGAAAAAAATTTAATTTTAGAGAGAGAAAAGATATATAATATTTAGAGAGAGAAAAAGTATATAATAATTAAAAAAGAGAAACAGAAAAATGTAATTCTTGTTTTAAATTTAGTAATCTCTTATTTTTCATGTGTTATTTATTTTTATTTTGAATATTAACTATGTAATATATGTACACACATGGTACACACTAATATTAAACTCACTTTTTTTCACTCTTGGTCTCTCAACTTTGGTAATGATATGTTTAGCCCTTAACTTTAATATTGTTTTCCGTTCTTATTTTTTATTATTTACTCTATTTTTTTCTTTTTCTAGCGTCTCACACTAATAACGTTTTTTTTTTTTAATTTTCATTATACCCTTAAATATAATTTTCTTTCTTTATTTTTCAACCTTGGTTAATATAATTTTAATATTTATACATGGTACTCTCCAGTTTAAAATTGAAAAGGTAGCTTTTATTCTTTTATTCGACTTTCTGGTCACAGTAGATTTTTTAAGTATAAGAAAGGATTGAATTTGGATATGAAAATATGATAGTTTAATGTAATTATTTATTATAGAAATAATAGATGAAAATAGACAAAAACAAATATAGAATTTAGAGAGAGAAAATGTGTATTTAATTTTAAAGAGAAAAAGGCATATAATGTTTAGAGAGAAAATATATACGATTTAAAGAGATATATAAAAGTGTAACAGTTGCCTTAAATTTAGCATTCTCTTATTTATCATGTGTCCATTATTTTATTTTTATTTTATACATCGACTTTTTTTAAGGAATAAATTACTTAATAGTAACCAAGTTTCTTCAAAAGTTCAAGCACGGTGACGCAAAGTTTTTTTTTACTACTCTAAATTCACTCAACTTTACAATGCTATATATTTTTTATAAATGTTTGTTTGTTTCTATATTAAGTAAAATACTAATGAAATATATATAAATCTCGGTTACTAATATGTGAAAATATTTTTTTCAACTTGAAGTAGGAGATAATATCCAAGAAGAAAAAGGATTCTCTCAAAAAAATTTAACAGCAAAGGGGCATAAATAGATACAAGACCCAACAAGAAAATCCTAGCCTAGGTCAAGAAACCACTACAAGAATTATACACTTTTACCGGCGACACCTTTAGCGGCTGTCGCCGCTATTGGTCGATCCGCGTCAAACCGAACCCCAGCCGTTGATCATTAATCTGATCTAATGGTTGGGGACTAAGGAAGCAATACCGGTGACAATTTATAACCAATACCGGCGACACGCTGTCGCCGCTAACGATTGGTGTCCCACTTTAATCCCCAGCCACACAAATCTTATCCTGATTAACCCTAGTTAGAACAGTAGCGGCGACAGAGGAAGTAATAGCGGCGACAAGCCGTCGCCGGTATTGATCTTTACGTAAAAGTCCTTGCAGCGCCATTTTCTTCCCTCCTCCTTCATTTTCCCCCCTTTTCTCTGCGAACCACCGCCGTAGAACCGGTTTTTTTGCCCAAATCGGTTAGTTTAACTTTGTTTTTGTTAAATCTCTTCTCTATTTTGTTATTTACATGTTATAGGCTTTAATTTTTGCTCGTTTTTTTTTTTTGTATATTTGTGTTTATGGAAGAAAATTCGGATCACCACCATCTCGAATCCGGTCACCACCATCTCGAATCCGGCACCACTTCGTCTCCTCGGTCTTCATCTCTTTGAAACTTGAAAAATACGGTTAGTTTTTTTTTTTTTTTTTTTTTAAGTTTAGAAATTGTATAATGTTTGGTTTAGGTATGTAAATATATAATTTTTGGTTTAGGTGTATGTAACCATCTCGAATACGGTTAGTTTTTTTTATTTTATTTAGAAATTGTATAATTTTTGGTTTAGGTGTATGTAAGCATGTATGTGTGTATGTAAGTCTATGAATTAATGTATGTATGTAGGTGTATGTTAGTATGCCAAATGTATAATGTAGGTGTATTTAATAAAAATGTGTATATGAAAATCTATTGATTTGTGTATTTTGGTGTATGTAAGCATGTATGTGTGTATGTAAGTTTATGAATGTATGTATGTAGGTGTATGTTAGTATGCAGGTGTATGTTAGTATGTAGGTGTTTATAAATGATGAACAATTGTGCATGTAAATGTTTGTAATTGGTGAAAATGTGTATGTTATTATGTATGTTTGTATAAAATATGCAAATGTGTATGTAAGTAAGTATAAATTTTGTGTTTTTGGTCAAAATGTGTGTTTGTAGGTATGTATGTGTACGTATGTAAATGTGTCTTTATAAGTATGTATGTGTGTTGGTAGTATGTTTATGTGTAGGTTTGAAAAAAAAAAAATTAAGTTTGATAATTAGTATGTTTGTGTTTAGGTTTGAAAACATTTATATTTAACTTTGAAAGATATATATTAGTTAGTAAATACCCTCCTTGAATTAAAATTATCATTTAAAACATAACGAACATAGAAAATACCTGTCCAAATTGAAATCACCATTTAAAACAAAAGGATCTAACAAAATGAAGAACATTACATATTTTAAAAACTGTGCCTGATATTGAATTCCTCATTTCAAACATAACGAGCTAAGAAAACACCCAATCGAAATTGAAATCATGATTTAAAACATAACGTTCCGCCCAAAATTTAAAACAATCATTAAGAACATAACAAGCTTAAAAAATTGTGCCCGTGTTTTAATTAATCATTTTAAACATAACGAGCTTAGAAATACCCGCCCGAAATTGATTTAGAAATTAATTTCGGGTTGTCCCCGTTTATCTTGGGACTGCTTTTTGAATACTTTATCTCATTTAGGATGTGAATGTGTATTACATGATTGTTTGTTTAAGAAGGATTCGGTTATCATTTTCTCTTTGATCCTCGGGTATATATATCATTACATATATACTTGGGAGCTAAGAGGAAATGCTGCCGAATTTTTCTTAAACAAACAATCATGTAATACACATTCACATATGAGATAAAGTGTTCAAAAAGTGGGTTCAAAAAGTGGGTTTAGCAGCCTACCCTTGTCTTGTTAATCCTAAATTAGATTTTCTTTCAGTTGCATAATGCCTATCGATAAAAGTTGGATTGATTCCCCACGTCATTCACCTCACTACAAGCAAGGACTCGAGTCATTTATCGAGATGTGTGAAAGAGTGATAAAAAACCACGATGAAGTTAGATGTCCGTGTACCAAATGTAAAAATTCTGGCTTAAAAACTATGGCAGAAATGAAATACCATTTGCGTATTAACAGTTTTTGGAAGGAATACACGAAGTGGACCTATCACAGGGACACGACTCCAATTGCAGAAGTAAACGATGTTGCGCCACAAGACGGTATGGTAAACGTTATTGAAGACATTAGGGGGGAGCGTATGGAAGAAGATACATACCTTAACCAAGAGAACTCGAATGGAGATAGTAGCGGTGTTGTTGATGATTTTGAAGACCTGGTAAAGGAAGTTGAAACAGAATTATATCCTGGTTGTACCAAGTTTTCTTCTATCGACTTTTTAGCAAAGCTTTTAGATATAAAGGATACGTACCATTTGCAAAATGAAGCAGTAGATCGACTCCTCTCGTTGTTGCGAGAGTCAATGCCAGAAGGCAACAAGATCCCCCCTTCGTATTATGTAGCTAAGAAGACATTTAAGAAAATTGGTTTGGCATATGAGACGATAGATGTGTGCACAAATGATTGTGCTCTCTTTTGGAAAGAAAACGAATCCTTGCAAAATTGTCCCGTTTGTAATGAGAGTCGATGGGTCGATAAAGACACAAAAGGCACGAAGGTGGCTCGTAAGGTGTTATGATACTTTCCTTTGACGCCTAGACTACGACGTTTGTATTGTTCAAGGCACACAGCGAAAGATATGATATGGCATAGTACTGGACGATCGGAAGATGGGACTACGCGTCATCCAGTTGATGGATCTGCATGGCAAGACTTTGATAAAAAGTACCCAAACTTCGCGATGGAGCCACGAAATGTTCGCTTAGGGCTTGCAGCTGACGGTTTTAATCCCTTTAACAACGGTAGTGGATCCTCGACTCATAGCACATGGCCGGTTATACTCACCACATATAATCTGCCTCCCTGGCTATGCATGCGAGAGTCCACATTAATGTTGACCTTGTTGATTCCTGGCCCTAAATCACCAGGGAAAGACATGGACGTTTTCCTTAGACCGTTAGTGGATGAGCTTAAGCAATTGTGGCAGACAGGTGTACGTACTAAAGACGCAGCAACAAACACATACTTCACAATGAAGGCGGCGTTGTTATGGACCATAAATGACTTTCCAGCCCGTAGTAGTCTATCAGGTTGGAGCGGACAAGGCTACATGGCATGCCCAACATGTAACCAAGACACTCCTTCAATACGTGTAACTAGTAAATGTGCTTATGTTGGTCATCGCCGGTTCTTAGATGCCAACCATCCTTGGAGAATAAGTCTCGACTTTAACGGGAGACCCGAGACACGAGACCCTCCGAGACAGTTTAGCCCAGCTGACATAGAAGCTCAACTCGGTCGTTTAATTAATCGTCTACCAGGCAAGCATCCAGATTTTGGAGGTGGGAGGATAACCCGGTCAGATTTCGAGTTGAACTGGTCCAAAAGAAGCATATTTTTTGACCTTGAGTATTGGTCTTCTCTGCAGCTGAAACATAACTTAGATGTAATGCATATAGAGAAAAATGTGTGCGACAGCTTGCTCGGTACTCTTCTAATGAACGATAAGAGCAAAGACACGCCAAATGCACGGTCCGACTTGGAAAAACTAAACATTCGGCCGACACAATGGCTGAAACAATCGGGTGGCAAGTTCTTAAGTCCCCACCCAAAGTACTCATTCAAGTCCGATGATCGAAAACTTTTTTGTCAGTTTATAAAAAATGTTAAATTACCAGATGGGTTTGGATCTAATATCAGTAAGAGGGTGACAGATAACAATGCTAACATTACCGGGTTGAAATCTCATGACTGTCATATCCTCATGCAACGTTTGATACCGATTGGGGTTAGAGGGCTTTTGACTAAAGATACATCTACACCAATAGTAGACCTTTGTATGTTCTTTAAGCAACTTTGCTCTAGAACACTATCGGTGGATGATATGAAGAAAGCAAAGGATGACATTGTTACCATCTTATGCAAGTTAGAGATGATCTATCCACCTGCGTTTTTTTGACATTATGGTTCATTTACTTGTGCATTTACCTGATGAAGCGATTGCGGGGGGTCCAGTAGCTTTTAGATGGATGTATCCATTTGAAAGGTACATGAAAAAACTAAAGAACTATGTCAAAAACCCGGCAAGGCCTGAAGGTTGTATAGCTGAACGTTATGTGTTTGAAGAAGCTCTATTATTTTGTTCAATGTACCTTAAAGATGTTCAGACTAAGTTCAATCGCCCAGATAGAAACGATGATGTCGTTGTTGAAAAAAGAAAGTTATGGGTATTTGAGTCAAAATGTCGTCCTGTTGGCGCAACAAAGGACAAATATCTATCATTCATCGAAAAAATCAAGATGGAATGGTTTGTCCTCGAAAACTGCGCAGAAGTTAGGGAGTACATGAAGTGAGTGCTTCTATCTTTAACTTTTCATAATCTGTTAATTGGTATTTTTCATTCCTTTCTTATATTTGTCATCAATGTAGTGAATTCAAACATACACATCCCCAAGATGATCTTAAAACCAAATTTCCGGGTTGGTTTCTCCATAAGGTATAATACATATATAACACTCATTACTCTACACTTGCTAGGTAATACATATATAACAAACATTATTACTCTATATTTGTTAGGTCCATTCGATGAAAACACAAAATTCTCCAGAATTCCACCCGGAGTTGTATGCTCTTTCAATTTGTGCGAAAATGACTGCATACACTTACACTGCTTGCATAGTCAACGGTGTTAGGTTTAAGACACTTGAACGTGATGCAAAATGCGCAACGCAAAACTCTGGGGTGGAAGTGGTTGGAGAGAATGGTGTGAAATTTTATGGCCAATTAGAAGAAATTATTGAGTTCCGTTATACAAATAATTATTCCACTGTCCTATTTCGGTGCAAGTGGTTTGATACTCGAAGGGGTGTAAACCATGACAATAATATCACCAGTATAAGCACTGAACGTGATTGGGACAAAGACGATCAACTCATATTTGCTTCGCAAGCTAAACAAGTGTTCTTCATCCAAGAAACGTCTCGAAACCAAAAAAATAAACATAGGTGGGTAGTCAAAAATGTTAATCATCGAAAAATTTGGGATCAGCCATTAAGTGATGATGTCCGCGTCAATAAGGTTCAAAATGTTGACAAAGGCTTAGAAGATAATGACGTTGTTGACAATAACTATTCATCTGACTGTCCACTTGTCATTGACTTGACCCAATACTTTCAAATTGGATCTTCTCATGTTACTGCGGGTGAGCCTTCAATTGAAGTTGATCCCCCAACGGCTACCGTCGATGAAGTGTTTGAGGTCGAGACTGATTGTGATGAGGTCGAGGCTGATTGTGATGAGGATGATCCCGATTATGTGGAGTCTGACTAAAAGAAAAGTTATTGTAATTTATATTGATTTGTAATTGATAAACACTTGTTTGAAATATTTATTTGAATTTGAGTTACACTTGTTGTACTTTCCCTTAATTTCTATTAGATACACATGCTGTAACATTTGTAACTTTATAGGGATTATGTTTTCGGTATTGCTGATATTCGCTTATTTGATGGCGGATGTGGCCCCCTGGGGACATGGGGGTGATGGCGCTGGTGATCCACCGCTTCCTCCTGGTGGATTTCGTGGCACACACGAGACAGACGGTAAGTCTTTTACTAAATTATTTTGTAGTCTTTATATTTTATATATTATAAATGTTGTTACTAATTATTTTTGTTTTAATTGCAGCGGTTCCCCCAAAGAAGGTTAGGGGGAAAGCTAAAAACGAGAAACTACGGCGTCTAGTAAAAGCGGGGGGCCTGTATCGCTTACGTTTGACAGACATGTCACGTTTACCCCTGTTGGTAAATCAAGAGACATGTTTTCAAGGGAGGCCGGCATGTATATGTGGCGGAGCATCCCGTTTGATAAAATTGGATGGGATAATGTTGAACAACATTACAAGGATGCCGTCATGAACCACTTACGGGTAAATAAGTTATATGCATAAAATTTTATCAAATATTTAAGCACATGCAAATCTAATTTATATATGATATTTTAACTTTTTTATTTAATTTGTAGGAAAATTTCAATTTTGATGAAGTGGAACGTGATTATGAGGCGAAAAACTTGAAGGGTGGTATTAGGAGTGTGCTTATGAAGCGGTACAATGACCGCAAGTATGAAGCTAGACAATTATTTGATAGCAAGGGAGGTTACGATGATCTTGAGAGTGCAAGGGCACACCATCCTGCGGATATGCCCTATGAAAACTGGTTGAGAACCATCGAAGGTTTCCGGCAAGAAAAATATATTAAAAAAAGCAAGGCCAACACACTAGTACGCGAGAAACAACAATTCCCATACCGTGGGGGGACATCGTCGTACGGTAGCACCGCCTATAAAAATGTAATGTTTTATGTATGTGTGCGTGTGTGTAAGCTTTTGTTTATTTAATGTCTAATCTAAGTTTAATGTTAAACAGGATATGGATTGGGTACCTACGTATGCTAAAACCCACACAGACAATCAAGGGAATTGGGTTGATCCGGTTGCTGAACAAAATTACGTAAGTATTTCTTTTAAGTATTATTTTCTATAACAAATATATATATATATATATATATATATATATACACACATATATATTTAATCATCTTCGTAAAATACAGCGGAACATACAACAGGCCACAAGTGAATGGAGCAGTGAGGGTCCGCCAATTGCCCCGTATCAGGAAGCATTGGGTGAGCGGCGAGGATGGTACCGCGGGATGGGGCCTAAACCTTCTTCCAACACGTCCTCGCACTCGTCATCTAACATGTCGTCTTCGCAAGCTCGGACGCAAGAACCTTTTTCCGAGGTAAACTACGCAATTTATAAAATGACAAACGAACGCATGTTTCCTTGTTAAATATATGTTGGTAGCGTTAATTAATATGCTAATATACGTTTTGCTATCTATTATTGTAGGATTTTGTTAACAGCTTGTTCCAAACCCCGTCATTTTTGAACCAACTTAACAACTATCTTGCTTCACAAGGAAAAGGAAAAGGAAAGTCAAAAGACTACGATTCTGACAACTTATTCGATAATGAATCCGACAATGAAACCAACGATAACGATGAGTGACTTGTTTTTAATGTATGATTTAGATTTAAACATTGTAGGATTATAATGTACGACTTAAACGTAGTTTTTAATTATATTACCTTTAGTATATGTTCGTGGCGTATGTTTGTGTTGTTTGAAATAGGCAGGTTTTGTTTGTTCGGCCGAAAAAAATGGCTGGGTGCTGTAAATACAGCAGCTGTATTAAAAAAAAAAAGACTTTTAGCGGCGACATGTGTCGCCGCTATTGACATACAACCTTTAGCGACCAAGGGCAATACCGGCGACCCTTTAGCGACGACAAATGTCGTCGCTAAAGGTTCAAGATCAATACCGGCAACGCTTACTTTTACCGACGACAGGGGGCCAATACCGGCCAATCAATACCGGCGACACTTTACCGGCGACGTGTCGCCGCTAAAAGTCAATAGCAGCGACAAAATGGACCAATACCGGCGACGCCTGTCGTCGCTAAAGGCGGCCTGTTCTTGTAGTGAACAAGAAACTACATCGATATAAAATTGGATTTTTAAGCCACTCAAACCAACTAGTGTCAACGTTATGGTTCCTATCCATGAACCACTAAAAAAAAGGAACTAACAATAGAATAAAATGCAATCTTTGTTGTTCCGCGTTCTCCAAAAAATCAACCTAAGTCACCTATAAAATTTTCCTTCAATACAACGAGTGCACAAAATTTGAAAAATGACCTTATCAAAGAGAAGATGGGAGAGCATATCCAACTACCTAGAAATCAATCTCCAAGTATTCACTGCATTAGCACAATCAGTTAAAAATATGATCCAAAGTCTCCACATGATTAGAAAAACGAAGCCATGAAAAGATGGAATATCCAAAATGTTGTTGCTCAAACTAACTTTTGTTGGTAATCACTCCACTAGGATCCGCCATGCCATAATGTTAACTCCTCTAGGAACAAATCTATACAGACCTAGACCTATCAATAATCCCCCATAAATAAAACAATCATTATAACGACTGAGATGAATAATCCATGGAATCTCTAAACTTCCTGAAGATCTTCGGCCCATGTGTTACGCTAGAATAAGGTCCATGCCATGTCGCCTACTTTTCCCCTATAGATGTAAAAGGTAAAATACATTTATCATTAACCAGATTATAAGATTTAACAATATGATTCTAGATTTAAGTGGCGGATCCACATGGAAATCACTCATCACTGTTGCCAATTGAACCTTAATATAATTATATACACATTGGTATACCAAAAATGACATAAAAATTAAATAAATAAAGCATTTCTAAGCTGGTGGAGACTATGAATGCGCATGGACGGAACCAGGGGCCAAGAGGGTTCTTTGACCGCAACCACAGGAATCCATTGGCTTTTTATATATAAAATCTGAGGTTTTTTTTTTCTAGTAAAAATATGATTATGAGGCTCTACTTGTAGCGGGTAGAGAAAATAGCCTTTGGATGACCCACATAAAAAAGTTATAGTTCTGCCACTAGAGTGTGTACAATTTTTATATTTGTTTCAGTGAACCAACAGATCAGAGTATAAACCAATAATTTGAATAGACAGTCAAATCACTACAAAACCTGATCATGATCTGCAAACAACTATGATGAGCTGAGCAAGAGAATTTATACCACAATTCAATTATATGATCTAATGTGTATTTGCCAATTGCATGATATAGTCTAGAAAGTGAGTAAAACATCAGGTAATCCGTCGATGAAGTAATGCCGTGTTGAATCTACAACAGTTATTATTGATGGATATTTCTTCAAATCACCATAAGTTACCAAAATAGACACATATCCTTGTACCTGGTTTGTAAATATCAGTCTTTTCAACTAAAAATTACCAAGCATTTATTGCAACAAATCAGAAAAGTAATAACAACGTAAGATAAAGAACCTAGATTCATAGTACTCATAAAACTAAGACAAATTACTTAGATTTTTTACTCATTTAGAACAATTTTATCACAACTTTTCCGTCGTCCACTGCAGTGGCCCTACATTAGGGACACGTGGATTTATCTCTATATATCTATCCCTGGTAGCTCTAAGGCCACAAATATGATGACGACATGATCCCTACGTCCTCTAAATGTGATACCCCAACTGTCCATATTGTGTACTGTAGGTCCACTTGGAGGATCAAGAAACCTACTTCCTTGTTGTTACTTACAAGTGCGGAATCCTTGTAAGAATGCAACCAAAGCAAAGTATAAAGCACACAAGTAACCAAAGATTCACTATTTTGATTAATTGGAAGAGAACAATAACAAACACATACACACAGTGTTTACAGACTCAAACCAAAGCTCTCTTTACTGTTCTGCACAACATATGCTGCTATTTATAGACCCCAGCATAGTAACATCACGAAGAATGTTACTGGGCTCATGAAGAATCTCAGTCCACGAAGAACCAAGGTTCTTTGTTGATCACATCCATGAAAGACCATATGAAGCACGAAGAAGGTTCTTCATGAAGATCACATTTCATGAAGAATGGTTCTTCGTGGAGGGCTGCAAACAGCAAACATTCTGCAGACACTTGCAGAAACAGAACAGTTGGAGATTCAAATAAAAACAAACTGCAAGACTGTATTAACTAACAGCTGCATTACATACATAACATGACAATGTCGTACCAAGTCAAGATAGGAGGATATCTTGACTTGGTCGACTCAACCAAAACATACAGACTTGATAAACCAAAAGACCGTACATTACATACGTAAAAAGAACAAGCGACAGACACAAAAACTGCACCAACAAACTCCCCCTTGGCTGTTGCTTGGTCTTCGGTCTTAATGAGCTGCTTCCGACCATGAGCTTCCAGCATGAATCCTGCGATAGTAACAAAAACAAGCAACGCGTTGAAAACGTAAAGCTTGACGTGCGTCATTGTCTTCATAGAATATGTCATGACGACATAATCTGTCGATATCAGCAGCCGACATGTTAACTATCCACATCGTATCGATAATATGGAAGTTTTCTTTGTCATTCCTGAAGACGGTAACTGCTTCATGCGTATCTGAATCATAACACCAAAGAGCCATGTTCGCGAGAATGTCTTGTTCCATTTGCATTATCGTAATCTTTTCCAAAACCTTCACGGGCTTGTACACGAGCCTGTACCAAGCTGTGTTGGTTGCTGGATCCAATGTAAACTTGATCTGTTCATACATAGGGAACTATTGCTTGTATAATTCATCTTTCCAACCCTTTCTTCGTTCAATCCTCAACTTTCGAGCAAAGAGCTTAGCACCTTCAAAGTTTGATCGATTAATGAGCTCCAGCTTTGCTAACGCTGCCACATCGTAAAACGGTAAGGTAAGAATACTCAGAAGCGACTTGAAGTATTGAATTCCATGTTCTTGCTTCACAGCAATGCAATGAATCTCTTTCACGAACATCCAGCTGAGTATTCTTCCCTGAGGATGACCCTTTTCGTACTTTATATTATCAACTTGTACGATAGGAGGGGCTGGTTTTGCAGTCTTTGAAAGGAAGTTCTTTCTCCATTCTTCAAACGAATCAGCTAGAACATCAGATGAATCAGGATTTTTCAATCTTTCGTCGATCTCATCCATGTTATCTTTCAACCAGTCTTCATCAAATGGATTGAACTCAATACCGTCTTCTCTTACGTATTTCGACTTCTTCGCATCGCCTTCGAACACTATTTCATCAAGACCATCCAAGTTTGTTGCTTCAGGTTCACTTGGAGTCTCGTCAATTGTAGCATCATCGACTACTTTCATATCAATTAACTCCAAAATTTGTTCATCTGTCATCTCGGAAATGAACTCTCCGTCTTCTAAGTCTTCTCGACTAACAGGAGGGCATACTTGCAAGGCAATATCAGCTGAGCTTGACGCTACATTCTCACCAGCTGTAGAACTTTTAGGAGGACACACTTGTAAAGTAATACCACTTTCCAGCTGTTCTAGATCATATTTTGATCCACCTGAAGTGCCTTGAGTAGTCTCAATCAGCTGAGGCTGATAAACTATAATCTGAGTAGAAGCAGATGCCCCTTGTGGCTTAGAGGAGGCTGACGCATCAGGGTTACATTGGTCGTCGCTATCATGATCAGGCTTACGCTGAATTTCTTGTTCTTTGCATCGATCAGACCATAAGATGTTAACCCTCTTTCTGCTTATCTCGAAGGTAGTCTTAATGGACTTGAAACCATCCACCAGTGTGGTGTTCCTGATATCATACCTTTCCTTCATGAAATCATGACTTTCAGCCAGACGATCTGCATATTGTTTCACGGCTATACTTTGTTCCTTCACTCTATTCAACTCAATACTGCGAGCATTGTCAGCTGCTCGCATCTGTAGCAACTGCCTTGCTCGTTCATCATCAGCAGCTTTCAGCCGTTCATTCTCAGCTCGGAGTTGCGTGACTTCAGCTTGTTGTTTTCCAATAGTTTCCTTTAACTTATTAATCTCCGCTTGCTGAGCAATCACCGTGTTTCTATTTGCCAACATAAATTCCGAATGCCGATTGATTTGTTCTGCAGCAGCTTGTAATTGTGAAAATAGAAAGTTTACCTTTTCATCTTGTGCCATTTCTGAGAACTTTCTGCCACGGCGTTCTGAGTTTTGCTGATGAGTTGCAGATCGTTGTTGATGACTAGAGGGAGTTCCATGTTGTGGTTCAGCTGGTGGAGTCACAACAGGAGTCTCAGTTGCAGTTGTAGCCATTGGAGGTGGTTCAGTTGCTGCAGAAGGTGAGGTCATCATGACTGTAGTTTCCTCTGCAGTGAAGGCAAACTCAGGTCTCTTGGTTCTGTTCTGTGTAGCAAGTCTGTATATACAGCGAACATGCCCAGCAACCTACGAAAGATGTACTGGGCCCATGAATTGGCCCACGAAAGACCTAAGCCCACGAAATAAAGATCATTCTTCAATGAGATTCACGAAAGATATAAACCCACGAAACATGAAGGTTCTTCGTGGGAATCATTCAGTGAACAACTAAAGGGACGAAGAAGGTTCTTCGTAAAGATGTTCTTCGTGAAAATTGTCATTCGTTGGTTCCATCATTCACGAATAACCTGGTCTTTCATTACATGCATGTTGTGACATACTATCTTTTCATGAAGATGTGTCTCCCACGAAGAAGTTGGTTCTTCGTGGGATGGTTGCAATAACAGACATACAGAACATAACATATAGAAGAGACAATACACTATCTATTAATGGTCTGCACATGCGCAGCTGTTTTACATAAAAAATAAACGTCATACCGGGTCAAGATAGGAGGATATCTTGACCTCGGTCTTCACTTTGAAACGGAGCCGAACCGAAACGAGTCGCATCCACACAATATGCATCAACAACACTTCGATGCTAGAATATCAGAAAAACTTCAATTGGCATTAAGAAAAACTACATTTCTCGTATTGATTTATTATCATTATATGTAAGATCCCTTTAAAATAAGTATATAAAATCAACAATGCTTGAAGAAGTTAATAATAAACTCTCATCAAGTTAAGACTGGCTTGGGAGGAGCCAACACAAATACATGCTAACAATAGCTGAGACCACATAGGAAGTTACCAATTAAGATTAACTTTCAACACTGTAGAAGCCATAAGGGTCTTGAGTTTAGTGTAGTTAGTCTCCGAACATTATTTACACATTTATAAACCAACTAAGGGACAAGAACGTTGGCATTTCTAAGCAGTGAAGATTACGAGTGCATACAGTTTTTATGTTTGTTTCAGTGATCCAATAGATCTGAGTAAAAACTAGTCACAACAATTAAAAAGACTCACCATAAGATTATCCAGCCAGAAATACACAATCACAAGACTGGGTGGTTGGCATGATCATGAGATTTCCGATTCTGGTAGGTCAATTGAAAGATTAATGTGCCACATTTACACGATTTATTGTGGAAAGAGGGGTATTAAACATAAGCTAATCCATTGTTTAAGTAAGTAATGAGGTGTTGATATTGCAACAGTTATTGTTGATGAATATTTCTTCAGATCATCATAAGTTACCTAAATAGACACATATCCTTATGCTTGGCTTGCAAAGAGAAGAACTATCAAAATAATAATCTTGACTTCATTAGTTGTTTATGTAAATATTGTAAGATTAAATATATTTTTATGTTATATTTAATCTAGTAGCCATTATAATCATTTACATTATATCGATCAAAATATATAACAACCTATTAAATAATTAGTTGGTAATTGTTGATGGGCGTTATTACCCTTATTAACTAATTAGGGTTTCCTCTTGGGTGCATATATAAGAAGACTTATGTAGAGGTTCTAGGGTTAGACACATAACCTAACTAATTCACATAACATCACCATCGGCCTCTTCTCCATAACCGAACTCCCTTATTCGGTTTTCATCATCACCATCATTAGATTGTACCCTAAGGAGGAACCAGATCAAGCTGACAATCATGTCGAACACTGTTGCTGCGTCTCCATCTGGATTATCTGCTGGGCTGTACTGATGCAATCAAAGGTATGTTTTCATGTTTTCCATTATGCCGAAAACAGAACTGATCAACATGTGGTATCAGAGCATATGTTGATTAATCAGTTCTGTTTTCCTATCCATTATTCTGGGATTGAAATCTGGAAAACAAAAATTTTGAAAGCCTAATAAAATTAACAGCCATGTTTTGGGTCATAGTTCTCGAAATTACTGTTTTGAGAAAAAGAAAAGAACAAGAATGGTTTATCATGTGACTGGAAATCAAAACGGGTAAAATTTATGTCCGAAATCTGAATAAAAACATTAAAATTCAGGTTTCGGGTTCCAGAATTATTATTTTATTTTTTAGGGTTCATCATGTGTTCTTAGGAAAATTCGAAATTCCTTTATGTTTTGGAATATGATTTAGATTATTGAGTGTTTTTCCATGTTTTGATCTGTTTTAACTATTAAAAATTTTCGAAAAATCTGTTATTAAATCAACAGATAAAGTTTTCGAAATATTTGATTAAATTAGATCATCACTAAAACAGGAAACCATATCTCAACATCCCTAAGAATTCGAATTTTCAGTTATGCTTTTACATTAACAGTTGTAACAGGAGTTTTGAGATAAATTTTAACGAACCGAGACCAAGATCTCGACTCGAGACCACAAGGTCTCGACTCGAAATCACAAGTGTTCTCAAATCCTTACAACTCGAGACAACGATTTCGACTCGAGACCATAAGGTTTCGACTCGAGACCACTGAGGTTTCGACTAAGGTCTTCAATCTTCACAACTCGAGACCATGGTTGCGACTCGAGACCTCATTATGGATTCGAGATCTCATAAAACACAGTAGTCGAGACCATGATTACGACTCGAGACACTAAGGTTGCGACTCGAGAATTTAATGAGTCGAGACCTCATAATGTTACTAGATGAGTCGAGACTGGACTCGAGATTTCATAACTGAGTCGAGATCTCACTCGAGACCTAAGACTAACTCGAAACCTCATAATTTTAGGCTGTTTAATGTGAACTAAAATTTAAATATTTGGTTTTTGTAAATACTTAGTTAATTAATCCGGATCAAATAATGTTTTACAAAACCAAAATGGCTTTACTTGAATGAGCTTCTGATGTGTCATTTCTGGCTAAAGCTGATTTGATACATCTACTTATCGTTCAAGTATTACGAAAGCTATGTTAAGTGTGCATTACAAACATGAATGTCTTAATATCTGGCCAAAGCTGATTTAATTCTTTCATGTATAGCATACTTAACAAGTGCATAACTAAAGTGATTGTCTCATTTCTGGCAAAAGCTGATTTGTCACAATTACTTTGCACACATGCTTAAATGATTACACTTCTGGCCAAAGCTGACTTGTCTTCGTTTAAGTAGAACTTTAAATAAGTCTATTATTTTGATGTTAGTAATAGACATATCACAACCTCTTCACATAACGATCCTTATATCAATGATCCTTCATTAATTTTATGATCATTTCGTCTGCCTTAATTTTTAGTACCCATAATTTTACTCAGTGTAATTTTCTTCTATAAATCAATATTTCATCCACTCTAATTCCTAAATTTAATATGTTTTGCTTTACTTAAAGTTTCTATAAGAATTAGCTCTTAAATTAAATCCTTGATTATCTCTTAAGACACGATAATCCAACTGCTCTTTTCTCATAAAGGTACTACAGAAGAAAAGTAGAGCATGATGAATAGGACAAATCGAGCATGATGTCTCTTATGATAATCAAGAACTCTCTAACATAAATGCTATCACTAAAGTTATTCCAGATTAAGTCTTTCCTAAGACTAATCTATTATATATGGAATAATTACAAGAATTCCTAAGATGCATGCCTTCATTTAAAATTCTAAACTATAAAGCTAAGTGGTATATGTGAATACATAATAATGTACAATACCATGACCCATAAAGTTAAGGGCTTACGCATGGAAATAAGTACATTTTGCCAGTGCATTACATACTAAGATTTTCACTTGTGCAATTTGATGCCTTATACCAAAGTATAATGAGTGTGTTGATAAGCAACATATGTACAAAGAAATAAATATTTTTAAGCTGGAAAATAAGTTGTTACTCACCTTACAACCACTTAAACTTTAAAAGAGGATTGTTCTAAGGTCCATAGACAAATTACAAGTGCTAATTCCACCTCTAAGGTTCTTCAAGGGAAAATCTCACTGCATAATTATGCCGTTAGACTAGGCATAAGCAACGAGACTATCCATTATTCTAAAGAACAGTTGGATAAATTAATTAGATAGTCACTTACTAATGATATTTAAGTCTGGTAATTTTAATATTCCAATTAACACATGATTAGTTGACTCTAGTTTTAAACATTTCCATACCAGAACTCGACAAATAACTAACATGAGAGTTAGTGACAAAATTAAATGTTAAGCTATAAGAACCATAATAAGCCGTCTTTTAACAACGTTTTTTGATACCTTATATATATTCTGAAGATTAGTCAGAATATGGTATCATAATTAAACAATGTTATGAAGGTTGTGAGGTTTGCATAGTCAACATAAAGTCACACTTACCTTAAACTCTCATTTTATTTGTTCTAAATATCTGGATAGAAACATTACTAAGAAGAAACTAGATGATACCTTACACTTTCACAACTTTTATCATCATGCAAATGAGAATTTGATAAAAGGAATATGAGACTTATAAATTTTATCCATTATAACCGAAATTCATGAGAAATCATGACATGGTTAATGAGGATGATTACTCAACTAATCTCATTCTAAGTGATTTTAAATCATGACGTTAAAGCCCTAAAATATGACTTGGCTTAAGGAATAAGTATGGGTCCATCATAAGTCATATATTGACATTCGTGGAACTTATTCCAAATGGAATATTCAGATATAATTCATTTATCATTTAAAGACTATCAACTTGTATCTAAATTTTTGTCGCATATGGCCCACGGTCTTAGAAGAAATCTATTCATATATATATACTTAATAAGATTTCTATTAAATATGTCCCTAAAGTTTCTTATGATATCTGGACATTAAAGAAATCAAATAAATTCTAACATATATATGATAGGTTCCCACGTCACATACCTCATTGAAACTTCTCTTGTAGCATTTCTAGAGATATCAAACATCAGTGGGAGCATTAAGTGTCTTAATAATAACTTGCAATAGTTGCAAGAGGTGGGGGAGTGAAAATTTTACATTACCTAAATTTACTCCTCTTGTACAAGACACTGCTCCATCTTGACACCGTTCTCTCATAACTTGTCTCCTTAAAATCTAATGCTACTTTTACAAAAGTTTCATTGTTGCTTAATTGTGGGCACACTTAGATTTCTTACCTAAACTAACTTAATCCTCAACATGAGAAACTATAACGACTAACGTCGTTAATTTGTTTTTTCTCTCTTAGAATTTGTTGGTCGTTAAATATTGACCCTAAGCATGCTGAGTTCTTAAAGATTTCTAAGGTCAGTGGGAGCAGTCAAAGTCCTTATCATGACTTGCAAGAAATACAAGAGGCGGGGGGAAGAGTGTCATTAAATTTCACTCCGAATTTAACTCCGATTACACCTCTTGTACACCATACTGCACCAACTCTTACAAACTTAGAATCCTGAAAATGATAGCAACCTAACCAAGAGCTAATCCATAAAACTGAAACTTTTAAAACCCAATAATCAACTCCGGAGGTCATCTAGGTTTAAAAGCCTACTAACTTTGATGATTACATAACCTCCCTAACTGAAGTTGAAATGGATTTTGGAAATGTTTAATGATCCTATCTCTTCAAATTAAGCCATTAGTGTCAATCAATCCTCTGAATGGAATAAAACTGTTTTCTAGTAAAACTGATTTTATGTGTTCGTATAACGTTTGGGATTTGATTAAATTACCTAATAGTGTTCATAACTAAACCAAATCCTGATATAAGCGTTAAGACACGAAGAGGCATGATTGATTGTCAAAT
Source organism: Helianthus tuberosus (assembly GCA_030545235.1). NCBI lineage: Eukaryota > Viridiplantae > Streptophyta > Magnoliopsida > Asterales > Asteraceae > Helianthus > Helianthus tuberosus. The sequence goes on from CM060369.1 coordinate 169,239,760, forward strand.
GTTATAATTAGGAAGAGATAAATTATCAAAGATTTCTTTGAGGATCATCACTGTTCTAGTAGCTCATAATAGTTTAAAGCTACATTAGATGAACATTAAAAAAAATTTCCCTAACAAATGGTTGACATATTTACATGTTCATAAAGCAACCTGAAAGCCCTAACTTAAGGATAAGGAACAGTTTATCTATAAGCCAATAAAATCCATGTATGGATTAATGCAAACATCATAATGTGATGAAATCTTAACATAATTATTTTCATCAACAACCAAGTGGATTAATGTACCTATCTCAAAATGAGTGGGAGCAACTAAATTAAACTTGTCTATATAGATGATATTCTTTTGACAAGTATTTGTTACATAAGTCAAAGCATTGTTAACACAAACTTTGATATAATAGATCTCAGTGATATCTCTTACGTGATAGATATCATAACATACCGAGATAGACCAAATGGGACATTAGTTCCGTTCCATAAGTTTAACCTTAAATGGGTCCTAACATATGTAACAAACAATACTGCTCTCCTTTAGAGGATAATAGGATAAATGAGATTATTTCCTTACGCTTCATTAATTAGAAGCCTTATGTAAGTTCAAGTCTATACTCGTTTAGATATTACTCACATTGCAACACACTAGATATGTCTAGATTAACGTGAAGCATTTAATAGAGTATTACAATATCTTTAAAAGAAACGAGAGGCTACGATTTGAAGAAGAAGTGAGAACTCAAACCGGTTTATTACTTTAACTTTGTAATATTCAAAGATGACAAAATGTAATTTCGGGTATATCCTTATGTCAGTAGACAGAACCTATCTCATGGAGGTGTTATAATAAACTGATAATAACAACCTAAGTTATAACGACTTAATATAGTCACGAAATGTTGTTGGAAGTTTATCAGTGGACTAATAAGTTTATTAACTCCGTATAATTAATGTTTTAAAGACTTAGTGTGATAAAGTCAGCTACCATGACTCCTTGAACAGTAATAGTTCGAGAGGTGCTGCATTAAGTTTCGATACACAATTAATTATTCGTTTATGAACGAATTGAGAAAACTAAGTTTTGTATGGAATTCATTCATGATATGCTTAAGGATCCTATAGCTGGAGGGCTATTACCCATAAGTCTTATTAAGAGAGCTCATAGACGGGTATTAATTAATGGTCGTGCGCAATTGCATATCGTACTATGAATGACTAAGTATTAGTTAATTTTCCTCGTCAGTTTGATTTTGTATGTCTCTACGAATATGTCAAGCCGTCATAAAGACATATAGACAAATAAAGTTACAAATCAAACAAAGGGCTTATGCGTATTTTGATCATAACGATTAGGTTTTAAATTAAGGCTATAGTATGACTAATGGGGGTCCTGAGTCGTATAATGATTCAACGGCTGTATTTCTCTGCTACAATACTTGTTTAAGGCTAAAATGAGTGTTAACTCCTGATCAGGCTTATCTAATACTCATAGTAAATGATTACTTGGCTAAGTGGGAGAATGTAAGATTAAATATATTTTTATGTTATATTTAATCTAGTAGCCATTATAATCATTTACATTATATCGATCAAAATATATAACAACCTATTAAATAATTAGTTGGTAGTTGTTGATGGGCCTTATTACCCTTATTAACTAATTAGGGTTTCCTCTTGGTTGCAAATATAAGGAGACTTATGTAGAGGTTCTAGGGTTAGACACATAACCTAACTAATTCACATAACATCACCATCGGCCTCCTCTCAATAACCGAACTCCCTTATTCGGTTTTCATCATCACCATCATTAGATTGCACCCTAAGGAGGAACCAGATCAAGCTGACAATCATGTCGAACACTGTTACTGCGTCTCCATCTGGATTCTCTGCTGGCCTGTACTGATGCAATCAAAGGTATGTTTTCATGTTTTCCATTATGCCTAAAACAGAACTGATGAACAAATATCAGTCTTCACAACCAAAAATTAGCAAGCATATATTGCAACCAATAATTAACAAGGCAAGATTAAAAAGATTGATTAAAAGTTTCTGACAAGATAACAAACAAACAAAAAACAACCCTAGATTTTCTCACAATCATTCGACAAAATAGCCACATCAGTTCACTTAGCTTTTTGAAAGATGAAGAAGATTTTTTGACCAGATTTCTTCTCAGCTTAACAGCCCATTATAGCACAATTGTAGACAAAGTTATCACTACTTTTCCAGCCAATCCTCATCCACTGTGGTGGCCCTTCGCTAGGGACCCATGAATATATCTCTATATATCTATTCTGGGTATCTCTAGGACCACAAATGATGACGACACGATTCCCACATCCTCTAAATGCAATACCCCAACCATCCCTACTGTGTGCTATTTCATGCAACCTTCCAATAGCAACCCATTCTTTGTTCTTCTTGCTATACATCTTCAGTTCCATTGCTGCACAATCAGCAGCATATAACTCATTGCTTGCCACTGCAAGCAGCGGCGGAGCCATTCCAGGTCCGCCACCACCAGGTGACATGTTGGGAATTTCAGTCCACTTTTGGGTATCCAGATCATACTCTTCTCCACATGTCAATGGATTTGAATCATTACTGCTAATCCCTCCTATTACATAAAGACCCCAGAACTCAATTTCCGCGGCTTAATCATACTAGGAAGTGTTTTCCAAGTCCCTGTCTCACTGTCGTAACTTTCTACCGCATCCATGATCTTTCCATTTCGATCCACACCACCTGCAAAGATTGCAATATTCTTAAAACTGGCCGACCCAAGCAACCATCTGGGTTCATTCATTGGTAGCCCTTGTGACCATGAATTTGTTAATAAACTGTACTTGTAGATACCCGGACCTAGCATATCATTTCCTATAACCAGTAGGTCTGTGCCAACTGCCATGGACTCTTTATCCGAGAACTGGAAGCCTAAGTCAGTATCCATCATGGGTAGATTCATCCATTTCTCATTGACTGGATCAAAAGCTTCCCACTTCAATGGGTCACAAGAAAAATAGACCCAATGTTCAATTACTTGATGAATGCTTCTTAGCCTATAAAGTTCACCACTTCTAATGAGCTCACGAAAACTCCGGTTTAGTGACGCGATGCGAGCATAGTTGTATCTTGGCAGGGACATGAGACTTTTCATTGTGAGGTCACCACCGATGACATGGATCAACGAACTCATATCCAAACCTTGTTCCGTTTCCTTGATCACCTACAAGATTACAGTCATAATAAGCACCTTGAGCATGCATATTATGATAACCGACACCATTTTAAGGAAACAACTAACGAACTTGTATAGTTACATAATAATAATCCACATCTATTCTGTTTTAAAATTTAAGGTAACTATTAGCGTGCTTGTTTGTTGAACTCTAAAAAATAATAGTTTATAAAACAGAAAAAAGACCAATGTACTTGCAAAAATTACAGGGATAACAATTCTAAACCTTATAAATAATAAAATTCTACAGAATGTGATTTGGTATATTGCTTGTAATTAATTCAACGGGAATGACCCAAACAGTGAGTTGCAAAAGAAAAACCATATCTTGCTAATTAGAAATGGAACGAGTTAAGTTACCAAAATTAGGTTAGGACAAATTAGTGCAAATAAGAACGCCTCAAAGTATATAACTTTAATCAAAATCTGCCATTTTCATTAAAGAATGAATTTTTAACAACAAAATACAATCTTAACTGATGCTAGATTATTGAATAAAAATAAAGGTTGGTATCGACGAAGAAGTTTCAATGCTGGTGAGTTATTCAATAATGAAATTCATGTTCGGTGTTGATGTTTAAGTTTTAATGCGGATAAAGAGTTCACTACCAAGGTACAATTGTCACTGAAGAACAAATGTTCACTAGTAAAGATTTGTGTCAGTTCCAAGTAGTGCGCACACCATGTTCCAGTACAAGACAAGATTTTGAAGACATATGCGGATACGATCACAAGAACTTGTACTATGCTTTCCTTGTAACTAAAGAGAATAGTTTTTCACGACTCATTATGTTCGTTCTTATTGCTTCTAAAACTTAGAATTAACAATTTAGATTGATTTTTGTTGTACAGCCAATATGCATGTTGGTAGAGAGCCCCCTAAGTATTGTAATAATCTCTAATGGGATGTGTGCTTGTAGTTATACTTTGAGGCTTGAGGTGAAATGTTTTTATTATTGTGCTAATGATTAGTGTTCTTACTTTTCTTTGTCTGTTTAAGTGTATATTAATAAATGTGATTTCACATTTATTAGCAATCATGGTGTCTATGTTGGTTCTTGAGTAAGCAAATCAGAAGACACATATGTACTTGCAAAAGTTAAATGGTAAAAAAAATCTAAACCATACAAAATGATATTGTAAATTATAAAATTCCTTTTTCTACCATACAAATTGTGATTAAGCGTATTGCTTGTAATTAATTTAATGAGCATGCTACAAGAATGCTTTGCAAGGAAATTTAAATCTAACTAATTAGAACTAGAACGGGCTAAGTTACCAAAATTAAGTGAGGACAAAATAGTGTAAATAAGACACAATCACAAAAACTTATACTTTGTTTTCCTGGTAACTAAATAGAACAGTTTTTCATGACATAATATGTTCTTAGGAACAATGGTTCTTATTTGTTTTAAAACCTTAGAATTAACAGTTTAGATTGATTCTAGTTGTACAACCAACTTGCATGTTGGTGTAGAGCCCCCTAAGTACTGTAATAATCTTTAATGAGATGTGTGCTTGTAGTTATGCAATTCCTATTGAGAGAAATATAATTTGAGGCATAAATTGAATTGTTTTTTTTTCTTTTATTGTGTTATTAATTAGTTTTTTATACTTCTTTGTAAGTTTGAGTACATATTATAATGTGATTTCGCGGTTCATAGCAATCACGGTGACCTTGTCTGTTCTTGTTCTTCTGTAAGTAAATCAGAAAGAAAGCACTCATGTACTTGCAAAAGTTAATGGTAACAAATCCGTACAAAATTAGATTATAAAGTAAGAATTTCCTTTTTCTATGATACAAAGTGTTATTTAATGTATGACATGTAGCTAATTTACCGAACATGACACAAAACAATGTGTTGCAAGGCAATTTATATCTATCTAATTGGAAATGAAACGCGCTAAGTTACATAAAGTGGAGACAAAATAGAGTAAATAAGAATGCCTCGTTAAATATAATTAACTCAAAATCCGCCATTTTCATTATGAATTTTCCACAATAAAATACAAATTTTAGTTGATGGTAGATTATCGAATAATATTGGTTGAATTTGAATATAAGAAACTTTTTTCTCAAAATATTTTAATATAACTATTCTCTTTTTTCTTTATTAATGATATAGGATATAGAGAGAATGAGGAAAGTGTAGGTCCGGCTAGGGGAGGATCTAGTCGCCTAATCCTTGTATACAAACCACCCCGGTTGTGCGGAATCCAACCGAGATAGCAAACCGAGATAGAACACGCAAATACACGACACACAATATTCACCGATTAACACCTCTGTATTAATACGTATGAAAGGTTCAGTTACAAAGCAATGTTTACAAATATATTCTGCAAACTCTCTCTAGTGTGTGTGTGTTCTGTGTGCTCTCTTTTCTCCTCTCCTCGAAACAGAAGGATAACCTTCTATTTATATACACAGACACACAGTACATGACGAATCAGAACTTTGGCGAATCAGGCTTGGCGAATCAGATCATCATTGGCGAAACAAGAAACAGTTGGCGAAACATAAACATAGTCGATGAAACAAAGCTGTTTCGTCGACATTACTTCAGTTTCGTCGAGTATTGGGCTTGGGCCCACAGTGTTTCGCCAAATCAGTGAGTAGCCCATGTTCCTGTTCTTCATATGCAGCCCAAGACTTGATTAGCTGATGGACGAGGCCCAAGAACTAGTCTTCAAGTTCTTTAAGCATCTTGGCCTGCTTGTAGTCTTCAAACGCACGACGGAGGAATGTCGTGTCCTAGCCAAGTTGCATTGCGCGAGTCGTGTCCACAAATATGTATCAACAAACTCCCCCTTGGACGCTACTCGCGAGATTCGCCTTTGATGTCTTCTATGTCGGAGGATCTTCAAAGTCTTCACGTCTTGAAAGCAGAAAGTGTATCAACAAACTCCCCGTTTCATGTAGGAAGTGTGTTGACAAACTCCCCCTTAACATAAGCTCCCCCTTGAGTTATGCTCGTGAAAGACTTGATCTTCAGTACTTGAGATCCTTGTGGTGTTGATGATGGTCAACGGCAACTCGATCATCTTCATCACTTGAGTGCCTTTACGTCGTGTCTTCATTCCGAAGCTTGTCATCGACCATGTTCTCCTTGCCTTTAGAATCTGCACATGCAAGAAATCTAAACGCGTAATGAGAACAACTGCTTGGAATATCATAAGCAAACGACACACATGTGACCATTGTTCAATCAACTACCGTCCGACAGTTTGAAAGTTTAACAAATTTATCAATTTTAGACCTTTAACTTTCAAAACTTGTTAACTTCGACATTTTATGAAGGAGCAATTGTTTTCCGGCTTACAATCAGGATTTTGGGTAGGATAGACTCGAGTTCCAACATCAGTCAATCAAAAATAAACTAGAAGCAAAATCTTTTTGGCTTTTAGAAAGTTTATATTAAAACACACCTAAAATCTTTTTGGAATTTTTTTATTTTTCAAATGTAAAGACGGAAAGCAATAAATAAATATATACAAAGATGCAGAAACGAAAAGCAGTAAATAAATATTTACAAACATTCTTTTTGCGAGTTTCGAGGGTAAGAGAATCATATCAGTGTACGGTCATGTCAAAACGCTCTTGTTGTTCAATTAATTAACATTATGATAAGCATCCTATAATGATTATCGGTATTGTTGTCCACTTAAGCTCAACTTATCAGATGTAATCATGGCGAGGGGATACGTTAAGGTATGATTTATACTTACCGACCGGTGTTCATCCACATCACGACACATTCCCGTATCAAGGTATGCACGAGGGTTCATCTTACCGGTGAGTATACCGATTATCATCTGTTTGACCGTATATGATGTGAGAAACTCACTTATTTTGATTGAAAACAAGCCCTATGTGATAAAATCACTTATTGATGAGGAACTTGATTTTCAGATGCATGAGGGCACAGGAGCAAGTCCGTGAACAGGTCAGTACTTTCGTACAGCAGAGAGACGAACTTGACTCCCGGATAAATGTGATAATTTATCACTTATTTGAAGGGACATGTGATTGTTGATCACTTATTGAGGTCGAATGCAATATGTACACGTATGTATGGTATCATGGAAGATCTAGACTTGTGTCACCGTTATTTTTCGGTAGAAGATACAACCATGATACCCAGATGATAAGCAGCATAAAGACCGAATATCTCAGAACCTCGGCAATCTATCAAACGAAATTTCGGTACTAAGACCATATGCCAATGAATGGTTCCCACCCAGTCTTCAGTCGATTTAAGTTTATATCACCCTGCACACTTTAAAATGATTGTGAGCCTACCGATACATCTTATATAGAGCTGCTTATCGCTTTTCATTTAAGGTTTAAAGAGGTTTGGACAGACCACTGATGTACTATCATATTCTCTTTTGCTCGCCAGGAAACTCATTTTTGATTTTCTATTGTTTTTGTGCTTTTGAAATTTTTCGATGTTTTTGGATTTTTCAAATATTGGATTTACTCCCCCTAAAAACAACAAACTAAGACAAAATTTAAAAACACAAGGGTATTTACAAAAATGACTTTCCGATGTTGGTTAACTCATGTTTTACCTCAATGCCGTTTACCAAAATTAATTTTTAATCTGAAAAGATTTATCGAATTTTGGAAAAATCAGTTGGCATGTCGGTTTGCGGTGCGGACCATGACAACATTGTCTGGCCGAAGAGTGCTGCGAGAGGATAACAATTTATAAAGTAGCTTAAATATCGACAAGTAAAGGAGAGATTAGAAATTTAAAACCGTATCCTGCAACTGCTTCGTGCATTGCAAGGAATCTGAGTGCTCTCCCAAACTGGATATCCACCCGGTGTGGATTTCAAAGTCGATTCTTTGTAGCTACTGAGGAGTCTCTTGACAGCAACAAGATCATAAACCTTTGGGTCCGGCTGGTCTTCCCCATTTCACCAGCGAAGGTTTTTGTCTTTCTCTTGAGAAGTAGTGTGCGGTTGTTCAACCCATGCCAAGGCATCCGCACACCCGGTGTAGTTTGATCAACTAACACATTTTCTTCAATCACACCGCGAAGAAATGTACACTGCACGTTCATCTTGTTGATTTTGAACATCAAACGTGCTGCAGGTGCGTACATTTTGATTGAATCTATCCTGGGGACCCGATCAAAGCTTGATTGTAAAAGGCTTTGCATTTTTGTCGAAGCTTTTCAAACTCTTTCAACAGACAATTCTGTTTTTCTTTTCCTTTTCTTTTCTTTTCTCCATCAAAGGCAACAATTTCTTCTGTCGCCTATTTTGTGCATGGACACTCCACTATCAACAATCTTACGACTATTGAAAGTTCCTCCTGGAATATCCTACACACTCATTCAAAGATTAGACGGAGAGGGGGACCCAAGCCTTTGTGGACTTGGGTCGTCCTTGATCATCAAGAAAAGTGATTTCAATCACTTGATGATTGAGAAAAAGAACCTGTGGTGCTCCCCCTGACTGAGTTACCTGCTTTGGTTTCCAAGCTGCTTGTCCTTTACCAGTATTTGTATTAATTGTTTTTGCATTTACTGGTTTTACAGTTTTAGGTTTTGCTTGAACAGGTTTTTCTTCTTTGACCTCTGATTTTAAGGCCTTTTCAATTACCTTTTGATTCTTTTGTTTCAACTTCTTTTCCCTTTCTTTCGAGACACGTGGGTCTTGTTTCGGGGAAACTGATCGTTTTTGGTAATTGGTTTCTTGGGGAGCCTTCAACTTTTGCAGGTATGGGCAGTATCTTACAATATGCCCAATTGTGCCACATTCAAAACACATTCTCCGCTCTACAAACCTCGGAGAAACATGTTGATGACCAGACTGAGAACCAGACGATGAACTTTGTGATCTAGATGTACTTGGACCTAAATCACATCCGTTGGAGTGTTGGGTGTAATTATTCTGATCATTTCGTTTTAAAATTCTAACTTGTTTTATAAAATCAATGTTAGATTTATCCTGAAATGTTTCCAGTTTATCTGTACCCTTGGATCCAACAAAGTTCATTTTCTGTTCTCTTTTCTTAACAGGAGCTCTTTTGTTTTGCACCTTTTGCTGTTGAACCTTAGGTGCTTGAACATTCTTGTTCTGAGCCTTCTTTCCCTGTACCTTACCCTTTCCGGAGTTCACTTGTTGTTTTCGCTCAATTGGTTGTTTTTGGTTTCCGTATTGTTTTCTAATTTGTTCAGACGGAATTGGATCACATTGAGTGACGGTAACTTTGCCACTTTTGTTCCCCAAAAACTTATCAATACATCCTTCAAAAATTTGCTCAATTAAATCTTGATTTACATTTTTAATTGGAAAATCTTTGTTAGAGTAGATTTTGTCATCTCCTTTGAGCGTATACAACAAGTTATTCCCTTCAAGACTAGAAACAATGGAATCCATTGCTTTTGACGTTTCAGTCTTACTCGGTTTCACTGGTGGATCACACAAGATGTGATTCTCAATTGGAATATCTGTTGTAACCGAGTTAGACTGTTGCTTCACAATTTCTTCAGATTCATCGTCCGAAGAGTCAGTATCCTCAACAATGATAGGACTCTGTTCCTTAACACACGATGAATCTGTCTCATTCTCAGATTCTGATTGACCCGAGGATGATGTACCAGTTGTGAACCCGAGGCCTGCTGCAAAGTCATCTAGACCGAGTGGCACAGTAGGTTCAAAACGGGGCATATCCTCGTCATCAGGCAATTTGGAGTAATTGTGATTCATTGGGGGAGGACATGATTTGAATCCCATACACTTCCTATCCCCCTTTTTCTTTTGAACGTCAATAATGTGATCCAATACATAGCGGGAATTGGAATAGCTTTCCAATTTCTGCTTAATTGTCTCACATTCACATCGAGCTGTTGCTAACTCCACCATTTGCTTTTCAATTGTGTCAATTAGATCATTGTTAGCATGTTGTTTTCTCAAAACTGCCCTTTGTAATTCTGAAACGTCATGTCTTAAAGACGCAATTGTTGTTTTAAATTCCTTTTCATTTCTGGTTAAAAACAAGTTAGCTTCAGTTGCTTTAGCAAGATCTACAATCAATTGTTGATTGTGTTTGTGTGTGATTTCAAACTGACTTTCCTTTTCTGCATATTTAACATTTAAAGCATCACACTTTTCACAGCTAACTACAGTGGGTTCGTCGACACATACCTGACCTGATGAACTGTCGACATTAGCCATAAAGGCTGAATGGAGAGAAGACGAAGTATAAGCAGCTTGATCCACCAAATTAGATCTTCTTTCAGTTCCTGCTGCAGCTTCTCCCAAAAGCTCATCAGTATTTGCATCGACTGACGCACTTGATGTCTCATCCACATGATCATTGCCTGAAGTGGAAGATTCTTCATCTGAGCTTCCACTATAACCAGAACTGTCTTCATCTCCAGAAGATGCATCACCATTGGTGGAAGATTCTCCACCACTGGAGTGCTTTAAATCCTTTACAACTTCAGCAAAACATGCTGTTCCACCATTTCCTCCTTCTCCAAGCTGAAGCGACCAATCACAACCTTCATCTATTTGAACCACCAGCCCCCGGTTGGCATTTGATGATCCTGCTTGGCCTTGATTGTTAACAGGTATCAACGTACGAACATTGTTCCCGTTCTGGTTCTGCTGGTTGCCTTGGTTTCTGAACGGATTTTGATTTCCATGCTGAGCTGGTCTTGTGCATTCCCTTTTGAAATGACCTCGTTCCCCACAGTTAAAGCACTTGACAGCTTGCTTGTCGAATCCATACTTGGTGTCTTTCTTGTTTTCCAAGTTGGTTCTCCCCGTCCTTTCCATAAACTCCTTCGCTCTTCGAATTGCACTAGCAAGAGCCCATTTAATATCCATCATTTCAAACTCATCTCTATCCACTTGCTGATAATCTTCATTGGTTAGATTGATATTCCCAATCTGACCTGCGATCAATCCACAATAAGCACTAACCAAGGTATTCAACATCTCCATATGCTCCTTGGCTATTTCGACACTGACTTTGGAAAAGTTGGAAGTGTCTAATCTGACTGTGTTCGGATTGGAAGTGGCTTGAAAGTTTGAAGAGCTTCCATGGAACCCTTGCTGTTGCGGTTGTTGCTGCTGAGCTGTCGGTTTCACATCTGGTCTTGGATACATCAAGTATGCTGAAGGATCAAACTGTTCTGTTGTTGATGGTCCAGTGTTTGAGACGAAAGCTGTTTGAAGCTTCGCGTGTTGAGAAGCTGGTTTTTCTCCACTGATGCCTCCTGCAATCCCAAAGTACATTTCTGGACTTTGAGGAGTTAGAGTTCTCTTTGCCTTAAGCTTTTCTTCCACATCCTTGTTCTCCAATTTTTGAATTAAATCATAAATGGTGATTGTGTCTAAAACACCAGTTTCTTTGAGAATTTCAAGATAACTGCTCCACTTTGCTGGTAAGCTATCAGCAAATCTCTTCACTATTTCTTGTGGAGTGGCATTGACTTTAAAAGCAAACATTTCGCTCATCAAGTGATGGAACCTTGTAGATAACTCTGCCAAAGTCTCATTCTCCATACACGTGAATCCTTCAAACTCTTTCTTCAGTAAATCTTGCTTGATCTTTCTTGATTGAGCATTTCCTTCACATCGTAACGTGAGCATATCCCACAAGCTTTTAGTAGTCGTGCAGTAAACAAACTGGTGGTAAATGTCTTTGTGAAGAGCTTGTGTGAGAATCATGAATGCTTTCTTTTCTAACTCAATTTTCTTCTTATCTTCATCAGACAGAGTGCTGTAAGTTTGTGGATTAGATCCTGCAACTTCCAACTCATTGTCAAATGCGGTGAAGAAGCACATCCATAGATCTTGACCTTGCCCCTGAACATAAGTTTTCAGCCTTTCTTTCCACCATCCCCAATCATTGATGTGATTTAACTTTGGCGGTTTTGTGCTTGTACCAGTTTCACTGTCGTTCTGCATCATAGATTGAATGCTGCTGCTTTGATTTGTGACCAATGCCCATTGATTTGCAGTTATCATTGCAGCTTGAGTTGGGGCAATAGCTCGCAAGAATGCAGTTTTGTCGAACTCTGGCTCAGGTTGTGTAGCTGATGATTGTGGAGTCGAAGTTAATTGAGTCCACCACTCACCGTTTGTTCCCATTTTATAAAAATTAATATATTAAGTGAAAATTGATTTAAAATTTGAAAAATTAATTTTCACAAACTATGTTAAAATTTCGAATGATAACAACCAGCCGAAGGATCTTTGATCGAAAGACCTGAAACACACAAACAGTTAAACAACTAGTGCAAACCTTCTGTTTAAAAATTACAACTTTCACGACGAAACAGAATGTTGACGAAACAGGCCCAGTTCAGTTTAAGGCCCAATTTACTTGTTTGGCGAAACAGACTCTAAGACACCTTGTTGACGAAACAAAAATTCTTATGTTATTGACGAAACAGGATGATGTAACTTTAACTTGACGAAACAGATTTTGAAATTTTAACAGGCCCAAGTTAATTGATTGGCGAAACAGACTGATGTAATTGTTGCTTTGGGCCTTGACGAAAGGTTTACTAGGCCCATTTATACCATTTTTGACATTTAGACGAAACAGGAGACCAATCTTAATCTTAGTCGACGAAACAAAAGGGGTTCTTTTTGGGCTTTGACGAAACAAGGCAATATTAGGCCCACTTATGGTTTTGACGAAACAGGTTATAAGCCCAACAAGGTCGACGAAAGTGAAATTCTGTTTCGCCGATGGGTGTTTCAGAGAGTTGGTAAACTTTTTGACTTTTATCTTAACCTGACACACGCAAACATGCTTTCGGCTACACCATTACCAAATTACCAACCAAATGATGACTTACAATATTTTAATCAGATTACAATTTTCAATGACACAAACACCTTATCACTTAAATTTTTAGGATCAAAAAGTGTTACTTTTGAAGAACACAATGAAGATTTCAAGAACACCACCCAGAAAAATAAGTTTTCCGGTGAACCGAAACTTTCCGAACACGCGATTTTGCTAAAATGTTTAATAAAAACCAACAACTAACATGAGAACATGATAAACAAACAAGGTTTTTAACAAAACACCAAGCAAAAACACAAGATGTTTGAAGATTTGACCAGATTTTTCAAGAAAAGTAAAAACTTCAAACACCCGAAAACACCCGAAAACACTCGGTTTTAACAAGGAGAAGAGCCAAGGCTCTGATACCACTTGTAGGTCCGGCTAGGGGAGGATCTAGTCGCCTAATCCTTGTATACAAACCACCCCGGTTGTGCGGAATCCAACCGAGATAGCAAACCGAGATAGAACACGCAAATACACGACACGCAATATTCACCGATTAACACCTCTGTATTAATACGTATGAAAGGTTCAGTTACAAAGCAATGTTTACAAATATATTCTGCAAACTCTCTCTAGTGTGTGTGTGTTCTGTGTGCTCTCTTTTCTCCTCTCCTCGAAACAGAAGGATAACCTTCTATTTATATACACAGACACACAGTACATGACGAATCAGAACTTTGGCGAATCAGGCTTGGCGAATCAGATCATCATTGGCGAAACAAGAAACAGTTGGCGAAACATAAACATAGTCGATGAAACAAAGCTGTTTCGTCGACATTACTTCAGTTTCGTCGAGTATTGGGCTTGGGCCCACAGTGTTTCGCCAAATCAGTGAGTAGCCATGTTCCTGTTCTTCATATGCAGCCCAAGACTTGATTAGCTGATGGACGAGGCCCAAGAACTAGTCTTCAAGTTCTTTAAGCATCTTGGCCTGCTTGTAGTCTTCAAACGCACGACGGAGGAATGTCGTGTCCTAGCCAAGTTGCGTTGCGCGAGTCGTGTCCACAAATATGTATCAACAGAAAGTGTTGACCATTGTTTGTGTAAAGTTGTCACTCCTCTACTTTGTCACGTTTATTTCAATTTAACTTCATTTAACTTCTATATGTGCTTTTTGAATATTATATTTCGCATATGCATTAATGTATATGTTTTCCCCAAACCAAAAAAAAAAAAACACAAAAAAACCATATAAGTTTTTTTTCAAATTCTGTTAGTTATTACTTTTTTTGTGCCACCGACACCAATTCAAACCTTCGGGACGCGGGTTCGATCCCTGACCACATATCGAGTCCGTTGTCGGTTGGGGAATTCGCCGCCAGGGCGCTTGGTCGGGTAGCAACCTGGGGAGGGGGATCCCTCCCGCGGTCGGGGGTACCGTGCAATTACCCTTTTTTTATGTATAAATAAGTTTTATAGTTTTTGAACCAAGAGTTTTATTTTTTTCTAAATCAGCAATTAGGAACTAGTTGAATATATAAAGCATAATAACACCTTTATAGGTAAAGGTAAGGACATAACAGAAGAACATTTTTCTTTTTATAATTTACTGGAACTATTGATTTGCTTGTTGATCTATAACAGCAGCTAAAAATCTGAAAAATATTCTTCTAAACATTATTGGAAAAGACAAATTTAAAGCTTAATAAGGTAAATTAGCTAGTTTATTCACACTACAAAAAGTAATTCATTTGATGGAAATGATATAGAATTTGATTGTTTATCAAAACTAGTTTATTTTATGGAAATTTACTTAATAACTTTGTAAAGCAACAAACAATACTAAAACACATAGTTTTCAATACTAAATCTTATTTTTTATTGGAATATGAAACATGTAACTTACCGAATTGGATGGTTTAAAATTGATTGAATAGCGAACCCGCCTTATAGAACTTCTCTGCAAAGCTCCGACAATGACTTTTGAGAATAAAGAAAGGATTGAACTAAAATTTGAGAACTATGATAGTTTAATAAATTTATTTGAGATTTTATAGGACTCAGAGAGAGAAATCAATTTGGAGAGAGGAAAAAAATTTAATTTTAGAGAGAGAAAAGATATATAATATTTAGAGAGAGAAAAAGTATATAATAATTTAAAAAGGGAACCAGAAAAATGTAATTCTTGTTTTAAATTTAGTAATCTCTTATTTTTCATGTGTTATTTATTTTTATTTTGAATATTAACTATGTAATATATGTACACACATGGTACACACTAATATTAAACTCACTTTTTTTCACTCTTGGTCCCTCAACTTTGGTAATGATATGTTTAGCCCTTAACTTTAATATTGTTTTCCTTTTTTTTTTTTTTTTTATTATTTACTCTATTTTTTTCTTTTTCTAGCGTCTCACACTAATAAGGTTTTTTTTTTTAATTTTCATTATACCCTTAAATATAATTTTCTTTCTTTATTTTTCAACCTTGGTTAATATAATTTTAATATTTATACATGGTACTCTCCAATTTAAAATTGAAAAGGTAGCTTTTATTCTTTTATTCGACTTTCTCTTTCTGGTTACAGTAGATTTTTTAAGTATAAGAAAGGATTGAATTTGGATATGAAAAAATGATAGTTTAATGTAATTATTTATTATAGAAATAATAGATGAAAATAGACAAAAACAAATATAGAATTTAGAGAGAGAAAATGTGTATTTAATTTTAAAGAGAAAAAGACATATAATGTTTAGAGAGAAAAAATATGTACGATTTAAAGAGATATATAAAAGTGTAACAGTTGCCTTAAATTTAGCATTCTCTTATTTATCATGTGTCCATTATTTTATTTTTATTTTATACATCCACTTTTTTTAAGGAATAAATTACTTAATAGTAACCAAGTTTTTTCAAAAGTTCAAGCACGGTCACTCAAAGTTCTTTTTTATTACTCTAAATTCACTCAACTTTACAATGCTATATATTTTTTATAAATGTTTGTTTGTTTCTATATTAAGTAAAATACTAATGAAATATATATAAATCTCGGTTACTAATATGTGAAAATATTTTTTTTTCAACTTGAAGTAGGAGATAATATCCAAGAAGAAAAAGGATTCTCTCAAAAAAAATTAACAGCAAAGGGGCATAAATAGATACAAGACCCAACAAGAAAATCCTAGCCTAGGTCGAGAAACAAGAAACTACATCGATATAAAATTGGATTTTTAAGCCACTCAAACCAACTAGTGTCAACGTTATGGTTCCTATCCATGAACCACTAAAAAAAAGGAACTAACAATAGAATAAAATGCAATCTTTGTTGTTCTGCGTTCTCCAAAAAATCAACCAAAGTCACCTATAAAATTTTCCTTCAATACAACGAGTGCACAAAATTTGAAAAATGCCCTTATCAAACAGAAGATGGGAGAGCATATCCAACTACCTAGAAATCAATCTCCAAGTATTCACTGCATTAGCACAATCAGTTAAAAATATGATCCAAAGTCTCCACAAGATTAGAAAAACGAAGCCATGAAAAGATGGAATATCCAAAATGTTGTTGCTCAAATTAACTTTTGTTGGTAATCACTCCACTAGGATCCGCCATGCCATAATGTTAACTCCTCTAGGAACAAATCTATACAGACCTAGACCTATCGAATAATCCCCCATAAGAAGAAGAACTAGGTCAATAAACTGGTGTGTGCCTCTGAGCGTGAACTCATCTTAAAAATCAAGGCACCAAACCCATTAATTTGTCGCCGATTCTATACCACCTTCCAAAGTCCTACACCAGTTCCATTTCCATCCAAACAATTTAATCCCTTTGATCATAAATAAAACGATCATTATAACGACTGAGATGAATAATCCATGGAATCTCTAAACTTCTTGAAGATCTTCGGCCCATGTGTTAAGCTAGAATAAGGTCCATGCCATGTCGCCTACTTTTCCCCTATAGATGTAAAAGGTAAAATACATTTATCATTAACCAGAGAATAAGATTTAACAATATGATTCTAGATTTAAGTGGCGGATCCACATGGAAATCACTCATCACTGTTGCTAATTGAACCTTAATATAATTATATACACATTGGTATACCAAAAATGACATAAAAATTAAATAAATAAAGCATTTCTAAGCTGGTGGAGACTATGAATGCGCATGGACGGAACCAGGGGCCAAGAGGGTTCTTTGACCGCAACCACAGGAATCCATTGGCTTTTTATATATAAAATCTGAGGTTTTTTTTTCTAGTAAAAATATGATTATGAGGCTCTACTTGTAGCGGGTAGAGAAAATAGCCTTTGGATGACCCACATAAATAAGTTATAGTTCTGCCACTAGAGTGTGTACAATTTTTATATTTGTTTCAGTGAACCAACAGATCAGAGTATAAACCAATAATTTGAATAGACAGTCAAATCACTACAAAACCTGACCATGATCTGCAAACAACTATGATGAGCTGAGCAAGAGAATTTATACCACAATTCAATTATAAGATCTAATGTGTATTTGCCAATTGCATGATATAGTCTAGAAAGTGAGTAAAACATCAGGTAATCCGTCGATGAAGTAATGCCGTGTTGAATCTACAACAGTTATTATTGATGGATATTTCTTCAAATCACCATAAGTTACCAAAATAGACACATATCCTTGTACCTGGTTTGTAAATATCAGTCTTTTCAACTAAAAATTACCAAGCATTTATTGCAACAAATCAGAAAAGTAATAACAAGGTAAGATAAAGAACCTAGATTCATAGTACTCATAAAACTAAGACAAATTACTTAGATTTTTTACTCATTTAGAACAATTTTATCACACCTTTTCCGTCGTCCACTGCAGTGGCCCTACATTAGGGACACGTGGATTTATCCCTATATATCTATCCCCGGTAGCTCTAAGGCCACAAATATGATGACGACATGATCCCTACGTCCTCTAAATGTGATACCCCAACTGTCCATATTGTGTGCTGTAGGTCCACTTGGAGGATCAAGAAACCTACTTCCTTGTTGTTAGAACACACTTACAAGTGCGGAATCCTTGTAAGAATGCAACCAAAGGAAAGTATAAAGCACACAAGTAACCAAAGATTCACTATTTTGATTAATTGGAAGAGAACAATAACAAACACATACACACAGTGTTTACAGACTCAAACCAAAGCTCTCTTTACTGTTCTGCACAACATATGCTGCTATTTATAGACCCCAGCATAGTAACATCACGAAGAATGTTACTGGGCTCATGAAGAATCTCAGCCCACGAAGAACCAAGGTTCTTTGTTGATCACATCCATGAAAGACCATATGAAGCACGAAGAAGGTTCTTCATGAAGATCACATTTCATGAAGAATGGTTCTTCGTGGAGGGCTGCAAACAGCAAACATTCTGCAGACACTTGCAGAAACAGAACAGTTGGAGATTCAAATAAAAACAAACTGCAAGACTGTATTAACTAACAGCTGCATTACATACATAACATGACAATGTCGTACCAAGTCAAGATAGGAGGATATCTTGAATTGGTCGACTCAACCAAAACATACAGACTCGATAAACCAAAAGACCGTACATTACATACGTAAAAAGAACAAGCGACAGACACAAACACTGCACCAACAAACTCCCCCTTGGCTGTTGCTTGGTCTTCGGTCTTAATGAGCTGCTTCCGACCATGAGCTTCCAGCATGAATCCTGCGATAGTAACAAAAACAAGCAACGCGTTGAAAACGTAAAGCTTGACGTGCGTCATTGTCTTCATAGAATATGTCATGACGAAATAATCTGTCGATATCAGCAGCCGACATGTTAACTATCCACATCGTATCGATAATACGGAAGTTTTCTTTGTCATTCCTGAAGACGGTAACTGCTTCATGCGTATCTGAATCATAACACCAAAGAGCCATGTTCGCGAGAATGTCTTGTTCCATTTGCATTAGCGGAATCTTTTCCAAAACCTTCACGGGCTTGTACACGAGCCTGTACCAAGCCGTGTTGGTTGCTGGATCCAATGTAAACTTGATATGTTCATACATAGGGAACTGTGGCTTGTATAATTCATCTTTCCAACCCTTTCTTCGTTCAATCCTCAACTTTCGAGCAAAGAGCTTAGCACCTTCAAAGTTTGATCGATTAATGAGCTCCAGCTTTGCTAACGCTGCCACATCGTAAAACGGTAAGGTAAGAATACTCAGAAGCGGACTTGAAGTATTGAATTCCATGTTCTCGCTTCACAACAATGCAATGAATCTCTTTCACGAACATCCAGCTGAGTATTCTTCCCTCAGGATGACCCTTTTCGTACTTTATATTATCAACTTGTACGATAGGAGGGGCTGGTTTTGCAGTCTTTGAAAGGAAGTTCTTTCTCAATTCTTCAAACGAATCAGCTAGAACATCAGATGAATCAGGATTTTTCAATCTTTCGTCGATCTCATCCATGTTATCTTTCAACCAGTCTTCATCAAATGGATTGAACTCAATACCATCTTCTCTTACGTATTTCGACTTCTTCGCATCTCCTTCGAACACTATTTCATCAAGACCATCCAAGTTTGTTGCTTCGGGTTCACTTGGAGTCTCGTCAATTGTAGCATCATCGACTACTTTCATATCAATTAACTCCAAAATCTGTTCATCTGTCATCTCGGAAATGAACTCTCCGTCTTCTAAGTCTTCTCGACTAACAGGAGGGCATACTTGCAAGGCAATATCAGCTGAGCTTGACGCTACATTCTCACCAGCTGTAGAACTTTTAGGACGACACACTTGCAAAGCAATACCACTTTCCAGCTGTTCTAGATCATCTTTTGATCCACTTGAAGTGCCTTGAGTAGTCTCAATCAGCTGAGGCTGATAAACTATAATCTGAGTAGAAGCAGATGCCCCTTGTGGCTTAGAGGAGGCTGACGCATCAGGTTACATTGGTCGTCGCTATCATGATCACGCTTACGCTGAATTTCTTGTTCTTTGCATCGATCAGACCATAAGATGTTAGCCCTCTTTCTGCTTATCTCGAAGGCAGTCTTAATAGACTTGAAACCATCCACCAGTGTGGTGTTCCTGATATCATACCATTCCTTCATGAAATCATGACTTTCAGCCAGACGATCTGCATATTGTTTCACGGCTATATTTTGTTCCTTCACTCTATTCAACTCAATACTGCGAGCATTGTCAGCTGCTCGCATCTGTAGCAACTGCCTTGCTCGTTCAACATCAGCAGCTTTCAGCCGTTCATTCTCAGCTCGGAGTTGCGTGACTTCAGCTTGTTATTTTCCAACAGTTTCCTTTAACTTATTAATCTCCGCTTGCTGAGCAATCACCGTGTTTCTATTTGCCAACATAAAATCCGAATGCCGATTGATTTGTTCTGCAGCAGCTTGTAATTGTGAAAATAGAAAGTTTACCTTTTCATCTTGTGCCATTTCTGAGAACATTCTGCCACCGCGTTCTGAGTTTTGCTGATGAGTTGCAGATCGTTGTTGATGACTAGAGGGAGTTCCATGTTGTGGTTCAGCTGGTGGAGTCACAACAGGAGTCTCAGTTGCAGTTGTAGCCGTTGGAGGTGGTTCAGTTGCTGCAGAAGGTGAGGTCATCATGGCTGTAGTTTCCTCTGCAGTGAAGGCAAACTCAGGTCTCTTGGTTCTGTTCTGTGTAGCAAGTCTGTATATATAGCCA
The DNA here is from genome assembly GCA_030545235.1 of Helianthus tuberosus. Lineage (NCBI taxonomy): Eukaryota > Viridiplantae > Streptophyta > Magnoliopsida > Asterales > Asteraceae > Helianthus > Helianthus tuberosus. The sequence goes on from CM060369.1 coordinate 169,260,475, forward strand.
ACATGCCCAGCAACCTACGAAAGATGTATTGGGCCCATGAATTGGCCCACGAAAGACCTAAGCCCACGAAACAAAGATCCTTCTTCTATGAGATTCACGAAAGATATAAACCCACGAAACATGAAGGTTCTTCGTGGGAATCATTCAGTGAACAACTAAAGGGACGAAGAAGGTTCTTCGTAAAGATGTTCTTCGTGAAAATTGTCATTCGTTGGTTCCATCATTCACGAATAACCTGGTCTTTCATTACATGCATGTTGTGACATACTATCTTTTCGTGAAGATGTGTCTCCCATGAAGAAGTTGGTTCTTCGTGGGATGGTTGCAATAACAGACATACAGAACATAACATATAGAAGAGACAATACACTATCTATTAATGGTCTGCACATGCGCAGCTGTTTTACTTAAAAAATAAACGTCGTACCAGGTCATAAGGTCATGATAGGAGGATATCTTGACCTCGGTCTTCACTTTGAAACAGAGCCGAACCGAAATGAGTCGCATCCACACAATATGCATCAACAACACTTCGATGCTAGAATATCAGAAAAACTTCAATTGGCATTAAGAAAAACTACATTTCTCGTATTGATTTATTATCATTATATGTAAGATCCCTTTAAAATAAGTATATAAAATCAACATTGCTTGAAGAAGTTAATAATAAACTCTCGTCAAGTTAAGACTGGCTTGGGAGGAGCCAACACAAATACATGCTAACAATAGCTGAGACCACATTGGAAGTTACCAATTAAGATTAACTTTCAACACTGTACAAGCCATAAGGGTCTTGAGTTTAGTGTAGTTAGTCTCCGAACATTATTTACACATTTATAAACCAACTAAGGGACAAGAACGTTGGCATTTCTAAGCAGCGAAGATTACGAGTGCATACAGTTTTTATGTTTGTTTCACTGATCCAATAGATCTGAGTAAAAACTAGTCACAACAATTAAAAAGACTCACCATAAGATTATCCAGCCAGAAATACACAATCACAAGACTGGGTGGTTGGCATGATCATGAGATTTTCGATTCTGGTAGGTCAATTGAAAGATTAATGTGCCACATTTACACGATTTATTGTGGAAAGAGGGGTATTAAACATAAGCTAATCCATTGTTTAAGTAAGTAATGAGGTGTTGATATTGCAACAGTTATTGTTGATGAATATTTCTTCAGATCATCATAAGTTACCTAAATAGACACATATCCTTATGCCTAGCTTGCAAAGATAAGAACTATCAAAATAATAATCTTGACTTCATTGGTTGTTTATGTAAATATTGTAAGATTAAATATATTTTTATGTTATATTTAATCTAGTAGCCATTATAATCATTTACATTATATCGATCAAAATATATAACAACCTATTAAATAATTAGTTGGTAATTGTTGATGGGCCTTATTACCCTTATTAACTAATTAGGGTTTCCTCTTGGATGTATATATAAGGAGACTTAAGTAGAGGTTCTAGGGTTAGACACATAACCTAACTAATTCACATAACATCACCATCGGCCTCTTCTCCATAACCGAACTCCCTTCTTCAGTTTTCATCATCACCATCATTAGATTGCACCCTAAGGAGGAACCAGATCAAGCTGACAATCATGTCGAACACTGTTGATGCGTCTCCATCTGGATTCTCTGCTGGCCTGTACTGATGCAATCAAAGGTATGTTTTCATGTTTTCCATTATGCCTAAAACAGAACTGATCACATGTGGTATCAGAGCATATGTTGATTAATCAGTTCTGTTTTCCTATCCATTATATTATTCTGGGATTGAAATCTGGAAAATAGAAATTTTTAAAGCCTAATAAAATTAACAGCCATGTTTTGGGTCATAGTTCTCGAAATTACTGTTTTGAGAAAAAGAAAAGAACAAGAATGGTTTATCATGTGACTCGAAATCAAAACGGGTAAAATTTATGTCCGAAATCTGAATAAAAACATTAAAATTCAGGTTTCGGGTTCCAGAATTATTATTTTATTTTTTAGGGTTCATCATGTGTTCTTAGGAAAATTCAAAATTCCTTTATGTTTTGGAATATGATTTGGATTATTGAGTGTTTTTCCATGTTTTGATCTGTTTTAACTATTAAAATTTTTTGAAAAATCTGTTATTAAATCAACAGATAAAGTTTTCGAAATATTTTGATGAAATTAGATCATCACTAAAATAGGAAACCATATCTCAAAATCCCTAAGAATTCGAATTTTCAGTTATGCTTTTACATTAACAGCTGTAACAGGAGTTTCGAGATAAATTTTAACGAGCCGAGACCAAGATCTCGACTCGAGACCACAAGGTCTCGACTCAAAATCCCAAGTGTTCTCAAATCCTTACAACTCGAGACAACGATTTCGACTCGAGACCATAAGGTTTCGACTCGAGAATGAGGTTTCGACTAAGGGCTTCAATCTTCACAACTCGAGACCATGGTTGCGACTCGAGACCTCATTATGGATTCGAGATCTCATAAAACACAGTAGTCGAGACCATGATTACGACTCGAGACACTGAGGTTGCGACTCGAAACCTTAATGAGTCGAGACCTCATAATGTTACAAGATGAGTCGAGACTGGACTCGAGATCTCATAACTGAGTCGAGATCTCACTCGAGACCTAAGACTAACTCGAAACCTCATAATTTTAGGCTGTTTAATGTGAACTAAAATTTAAATATTTGGTTTTTGTAAATACTTAGTTAATTAATCAGGATCAAATAATGTTTTACAAAACCAAAATGGCTTTACTTGAATGAGCTTCTGATGTGTCATTTCTGGCCAAAGCTGATTTGATACATCTACTTATCGTTCAAGTATTACGAAAGCTATGTTAAGTGTGCATTACAAACATGAATGTCTTAATATCTGGCCAAAGCTGATTTAATTCTTTCATGTATAGCATACTTAACACGTGCATAACTAAAGTGATTGTCTCATTTCTGGCCAAAGCTGATTTTTCAAAATTACTTTGCACACATGCTTAGATGATTACACTTCTGGCCAAAGCTGACTTGTCATCATGCAAATGAGAATTTGACAAAAGGAATATGAGACTTATAAATTTCATCCGTTATAACCGAAATTCATGAGAAATCATGACATGGTTAATGAGGATGATTACTCAATTAATCTCATTCTAAGTGATTTTAAATCATGACGTTAAAGCCCTAAAATATGACTTGTCTTAAGCAATAAGTATGGGTCCATCATAAGTCATTTATTGACATTCGTGGAACTTATTCCAAATGGAATATTCAGATATAATTCATTTATCATTTAAAGACTATCAACTTGTATCTAAATTTTTGTCGCATATGGCCCACGGTATTAGAAGAAATCTATTCATATATATATACTTAATAAGATTTCTATTAAATATGTCCCTAAAGTTTCTTATGATATCTGGACATTAAAGAAATCAAATAAATTCTAACATATATATGATAGGTTCCCACGTCACATACCTCGTTGAAACTTCTCTTGTAGCATTTCTAAAGATATCATCAGTGGGAGCATTAATAGTCTTAATAATAACTTGCAATAGTTGCAAGAGGTGGGGGAGTGAAAATTTTACATTACCTAAATTTACACCTCTTGTACAAGACACTGCTCCATCTTGACACCGTTCTCTCATAACTTGTCTCCTTAAAATCTAATGCTACTTTTACAAAAGTTTCATTGTTGCTTAATTGTGGGCACACTTAGATTTCTTACCTAAACTAACATAATCCTCAACATGAGAAACTATAACGACTAACGTCATTAATTTGTTTTTTCTCTATTAGAATTTGTTGGTCGTTAAATATTGACCCTATGCATGCTGAGTTCTTAAAGATTTCTAAGGTCAGTGGGAGCAGTCAAAGTCCTTATCATGACTTGCAAGAAATACAAGAGGCGGGGGGAAGAGTGTCATTAAATTTCACTCCGAATTTAACTCCGATTACACCTCTTGTACACCATACTGCATCAACTCTTACAAACTTAGAATCCTGAAAATGATAGCTACATAACCAAGAGCTTATCCATAAAACTGAAACTTTTAAAACCCAATAATCATCTCAGGAGGTCATCTAAGTTTAAAAGCCTACTAACTTTGATGATTACATAACCTCCCTAACTGAAGTTGAAATGGATTTTGGAAATGTTTAATGATCCTACCTCTTCAAATTAAGCTATTAGTGTCAATCAATCATCTGAATGGAATAAAACTGTTTTCTAGTAAAACTGATTATATGTGTTCGTATAACGTTTGGGATTTGATTGAATTACCTAAGAGTGTTCATAACTAAACCAAATCCTGATATAAGCGTTAAGACACGAAGAGGCATGATTGATTGTCAAATGTTATAATTAGGAAGAGATAAATTATCAAAGATTTCTTTGAGGATCATCACTGTTCTAGTAGCTCATAATAGTTTAAAGCTACATTAGATGAACATTAAAAAAAAAACTCCCTAACAAATGGCTGACATATTTACATGTTCATAAAGCAACCTGAAAGCCCTAACTTAAGCTTAAAGAACAGTTTATCTATAAGCCAATAAAATCCATGTATGGATTAATGCAAACATCATAATGTGATGAAATCTTAACGTAATTATTTTCATCAACAACCAAGTGGATTAATGTACCTACCTCGAAATGAGTGGGAGCAACTAAATTAAACTTGTCTATATAGATGATATTCTTTTGACAAGTATTTGTTACATAAGTCAAAACATTGTTAACACAAACTTTGATATAATAGATCTCAGTGATATCTCTTACGTGATAGATATCATAACATACCGAGATAGACCAAATGGGACATTAGTTCCGTTCCATAAGTTTAACCTTAAATGGGTCCTTACATATGTAACAAACAATACTGCTCTCCTTTAGAGGATAATAGGATAAATGAGATTATTTCCTTACGCTTCATTAATTAGAAGCCTTATGTAAGTTCAAGTCTATACTCGTTTAGATATTACTCACATTGCAACACACTAGATATGTCTAGATTAACGTGAAACATTTAATAGAGTATTACAATATCTTTAAAAGAAACGAGAGGCTACGATTTGAAGAAGAAGTGAGAACTCAAACCGGTTTATTACTTTAACTTTGTAATATTCAAAGATGACAAAATGTAATTTCGGGTATATCCTTATGTCAGTAGACAGAACCTATCTCATGGAGGAGTCATAATAAACTAATAATAACAACCTAAGTTATAATGACATAATATAGTCACTAAATGTTATTGGAAGTTTATCAGTGGACTCATAAGTTTATTAACTCCATATAATTAATGTTTTGAAGACTTAGTGTGATAAAGTCAGCTACCATGACTCCTTGAACAGTAATAGTTCGAGAGGTGCTGCATTAAGTTTCGATGCACAATTAATTATTCGTTTATGAACGAATTGAGGAAACTAAATTTTGTATGGAATTCATTCATGATATGCTTAAGGATCCTATAAGTGGAGGGCTATTACCCATAAGTCTTATTAAGAGAGCTCATAGACGGGTATTAATTAATGGTCGTGCGCAATTGCATATCGTACTATGAATGACTAAGTATTAGTTAATTTTCCTCATCAGTTTGATTTTGTATGTCTCTAGGAATATGTCAAGCCGGCATAATGACATATAGACAAATAAAGTTACAAATCAAACAAAGGGCTTATGCGTATTTTGATCATAACGATTAGGTTTTAAATTAAGGCTATAGTATGACAAATGGGGGTCCTGAGTCGCATAATGATTCAACGGCTGTATTTCTCTGCTATAGTACTTGTTTAAGGCTAAAATGAGTGTTAACTCCTGATCAGGCTTATCTAATACTCATAGTAAATGATTACTTGGCTAAGTGGGAGAATGTAAGATTAAATATATTTTTATGTTATATTTAATCTAGTAGCCATTATAATCATTTACATTATATCGATCAAAATATATAACAACCTATTAAATAATTAGTTGGTAATTGTTGATAGGCCTTATTACCCTTATTAACTAATTAGGGTTTCCTCTTGGTTGCATATATAAGGAGACTTATGTAGAGGTTCTAGGGTTAGACACATAACCTAACTAATTCACATAACATCACCATCGGCCTCCTCTCAATAAACGAACTCCCTTATTCGGTTTTCATCATCACCATCATTAGATTTCACCCTAAGGAGGAACCAGATCAAGCTGACAATCATGTCGAACACTGTTGCTGCGTCTCCATCTGGATTCTCTGCTGGCCTGTACTGATGCAATCAAATGTATGTTTTCATGTTTTCCATTATGCCTAAAACAGAACTGATCAACAAATATCAGTCTTCACAACCAAAAATTAGCAAGCATATATTGCAACCAATAATTAACAAGGCAAGATTAAAAAGATTGATTAAAAGTACTCATAACTAGGAGAACTCCCATAAGTTTCCCACAAACGATAATTCCCACAAGTTTCTGACAAGATAACAAACAAACAAAAAACAACCCTAGATTTTCTCACAATCATTCGACAAAATAGCCACATCAGTTCACTTAGCTTTTTGAAAGATTAAGAAGATTTTTTGACCAGATTTCTTCTCAGCTTAACAGCCCATTATAGCACAATTGTAGACAAAGTTATCACTACTTTTCCAGCCAATCCTCATCCACTGTGGTGGCCCTTCGCTAGGGACCCATGAATATATCTCTATATATCTATTCTGGGTATCTCTAGGACCACAAATGATGACGACACGATTCCCACATCCTCTAAATGCAATACCCCCACCATCCCTACTGTGTGCTATTTCAGGCAACCTTCCAATAGCAACCCATTCTTTGTTCTTCTTGCTATACATCTTCAGTTCCATTGCTGCACAATCAGCAGCATATAACTCATTGCTTGCCACTGCAAGCAGCGGCGGAGCCATTCCAGGTCCGCCACCACCAGGTGACATGTTGGGAATTTCAGTCCACTTTTGGGTATCCAGATCATACTCTTCTCCACATGTCAATGGATTTGAATCATTACTGCTAATCCCTCCTATTACATAAAACTTACCATCCATAAAGACCCCAGAACTCAATTTCCGCGGCTTAATCATACTAGGAAGTGTTTTCCAAGTCCCTGTCTCACTGTCGTAACTTTCTACCGCATCCATGATCTTTCCATTTCGATCCACACCACCTGCAAAGATTGCAATATTCTTAAAACTGGCCGACCCAAGCAACCATCTGGGTTCATTCATTGGTAGCCCTTGTGACCATGAATTTGTTAATAAACTGTACTTGTAGATACCCGGACCTAGCATATCATTTCCTATAACCAGTAGGTCTGTGCCAACTGCCATGGACTCTTTATCCGAGAACTGGAAGCCTAAGTCAGTATCCATCATGGGTAGATTCATCCATTTCTCATTGACTGGATCAAAAGCTTCCCACTTCAATGGGTCACAAGAAAAATAGACCCAATGTTCAATTACTTGATGAATGCTTCTTAGCCTATAAAGTTCACCACTTCTAATGAGCTCACGAAAATTCCGGTTTAGTGACGCGATGCGAGCATAGTTGTATCTTGGCAGGGACATGAGACTTTTCATTGTGAGGTCACGACCGATGACATGGATCAACGAACTCATATCCAAACCTTGTTCCGTTTCCTTGATCACCTACAAGATTACAGTCATATTAAGCACCTTGAGCATGCATATTATGATAACCGACACCATTTTAAGGAAACAACTAACGAACTTGTATAGTTACATATTAATCCACATCTATTCTGTTTTAAAATTTAAGGTAACTATTAGCGTGCTTGTTTGTTGAACTCTAAAAAATAATAGTTTATAAAACAGAAAAAAGACCAATGTACTTGCAAAAATTACATGGATAACAATTCTAAACCTTATAAATAATAAAATTCTACAGAATGTGATTTGGTATATTGCTTGTAATTAATTCAACGGGAATGACCCAAACAGTGAGTTGCAAAAGAAAAACCATATCTTGCTAATTAGAAATGGAACGAGTTAAGTTACCAAAATTAGGTTAGGACAAATTAGTGCAAATAAGAACGCCTCAAAGTATATAACTTTAATCAAAATCCGCCATTTTCGTTAAAGAATGAATTTTTAACAACAAAATACAATCTCAACTGATGCTAGATTATTGAATAAAAATAAAGGTTGTTATCGACGAAGAAGTTTCAATGCTGGTGAGTTATTCAATAATGAAATTCATGTTCGGTGTTGATGTTTAAGTTTTAATGCGGATAAAGAGTTCACTACCTAGGTACAATTGTCACTGAAGAACAAATGTTCACTAGTAAAGATTTGTGTCAGTTCCAAGTCGTGCGCACACCATGTTCTAGTACAAGACAAGATTTTGAAGACATATGCGGATACGATCACTAGAACTTTTACTATGTTTTCCTTGTAACTAAAGAGAATAGTTTTTCACGACTCATTATGTTCGTTCTTATTGCTTCTAAAACCTTAGAATTAACAATTTAGATTGATTTTTGTTGTACAACCAATATGCATGTTGGTAGAGAGCCCCCTAAGTATTGTAATAATCTCTAATGGGATGTGTGCTTGTTATACTTTGAGGCTTGAGGTGAAATGTTTTTATTATTGTTCTAATGATTAGTGTTCGTACTTTTCTTTGTATGTTTAAGTGTATATTAATAAATGTGATTTCACATTTATTAGCAATCATGGTGTCTATGTTGGTTCTTGAGTAAGCAAATCAGAAGACACATATGTACTTGCAAAAGTTAAATGGTAAAAAAATCTAAACCATACAAAATGATATTGTAAATTATAAAATTCCTTTTTCTACCATACAAATTGTGATTTAGCGTATTGCTTGTAATTAATTTAATGAGCATGCTACAAGAATGCTTTGCAAGGAAATTTAAATCTAACTAATTAGAACTAGAACGAGCTAAGTTACCAAAATTAAGTGAGGACAAAATAGTGTAAATAAGACACAATCAGAAAAACTTATACTTTGTTTTCCTGATAACTAAATAGAACAGTTTTTCATGACACAATATGTTCTTAGGAACAATGGTTCTTATTGGTTTTAAAACCTTAGAATTAACAGTTTAGATTGATTCTAGTTGTACAACCAACTTGCATGTTGGTGTAGAGCCCCCTAAGTACTGTAATAATCTTTAATGAGATGTGTGCTTGTAGTTATGCAATTCCTATTGAGAAATATAATTTGAGGCGTAAAGTGAATTGTTTTTTTTTCTTTTATTGTGTTATTAATTAGTTTTTTATACTTCTTTGTAAGTTTGAGTACATATTATAATGTGATTTCGCGGTTTATAGCAATCACGGTGACCTTGTCTGTTCTTGTTCTTCTGTAAGTAAATCAGAAAGAAAGCACTCATGTACTTGCAAAAGTTAAGGGTAACAAATCCATACAAAATTAGATTATAAAGTAAGAATTTCCTTTTTCTATGATACAAAGTGTTATTTAGTGTATGACATGTAGCTAATTTACCGAACATGACACAAAACAATGTGTTGCAAGGCAATTTATATCTGTCTAATTGGAAATGAAACGCGCTAAGTTACATAAAGTGAAGACAAAATAGAGTAAATAAGAATGCCTCGTTAAATATAATTAACTCAAAATCCGCCATTTTCATTATGAAATTTTCCACAATAAAATACAAATTTTAGTTGATGGTAGATTATGGAATAATATTGGTTGAATTTGAATATAAGAAACTTTTTTCTCAAAATATTTTAATATAACTATTCTCTTTTTTCTTTATTAATGATATAGGATATAGAGAGAATCAGGAAAGTGTTGACCATTGTTTGTGTAAAGTTGTCACTCCTCTACTTTGTCACGTGTATTTCAATTTAACTTCATTTAACTTCTATATGTGCTTTTTGAATATTATATTTCGCATATGCATTAATGTATATGTTTTCCCCAAACCAAAAAAAAAACACAAAAAAACCATATAAGTTTTTTTTCAAATTCTGTTAGTTATTACTTTTTTTTTTCTGTTCAATACCTCACATTTTGTAAAAAGAAAAAAAATATAGGCACAAGAAAATATTTTAATTATATAACTAAATGTGCCACCGACACCAATTCAAACCTTCGGGACGCGGGTTCGATCCCTGACCACATATCGAATCTGTTGTCGGTTGCGGAATTCACCGCCAGGGCGCTTGGTCGGGTAGCAACCTGGGGAGGGAGATCCCTCCCGCGGTCGGGGGTACCGTGCAATTACCCTTTTTTATGTATAAATAAGTTTTATAGTTTTTGAACCAAGAGTTTTATTTTTTTCTAAATCAGCAATTAGGAACTAGTTGAATATATAAAGCATAATAACACCTTTATAGGTAAAGGTAAGGACATAACAGAAGAACATTTTTCTTTTTATAATTTACTGGAACTATTGATATGCTTGTTGATCTATAACAGCAGCTAAAAATCTGAAAAATGTTCTTCTAAACATTATTGGAAAAGACAAATTTAAAGCTTAATAAGGTAAATTAGCTAGTTTATTCACACTACAAAAAGTAATTCTTTCGATGGAAATGATATAGAATTTGATTGTTTATCAAAACTAGTTTATTTTATGGAAATTTACTTAATAACTTTGTAAAGCAACAAACAATACTAAAACACATAGTTTTCAATACTAAATCTTCTTTTTTATTGGAATTTAAAAGATGTAACTTACCGAATTGGATGGTTTAAAATTGATTGAATAGCGAACCCGCCTTATAGAACTTCTCTGCAAAGCTCCGACAATGACTTTTGAGAATAAAGAAAGGATTGAACTAAAATTTGAGAACTATGATAGTTTAATAAATTTATTTGAGATTTTATAGGACTCAGAGAGAGAAATCAAATTGGAGAGAGAGAAAAAAATTTAATTTTAGAGAGAGAAATGATATATAATATTTAGAGAGAGAAAAAGTATATAATAATTTAAAAAGAGAAACAGAAAAATGTAGTTCTTGTTTTAAATTTAGTAATCTCTTATTTTTCATGTGTTATTTATTTTTATTTTGAATATTAACTATGTAATATATGTACACACATGGTACACACTAATATTAAACTCACTTTTTTTCACTCTTGGTCCCTCAACTTTGGTAATGATATGTTTAGCCCTTAACTTTAATATTGATTTCCTTTCTTATTTTTTATTATTTACTCTATTTTTTTCTTTTTCTAGCGTCTCACACTAATAAGGTTTTTTTTTTTAATTTTCATTATACCCTTAAATATAATTTTCTTTCTTTATTTTTCAACCTTGGTTAATAAAATTTTAATATTTATACATGGTACTCTCCAATTTAAAATTGAAAACGTAGCTTTTTTTCTTTTATTCGACACTTTCTGGTTACAGTAGATTTTTTAAGTATAAGAAAGGATTGAATTTGGATATGAAAATATGATAGTTTAATATAATTATTTATTATAGAAATAATAGATGAAAATAGACAAAAACAAATATAGAATTTAGAGAGAGAAAATGTGTATTTAATTTTAAAGAGAAAAAGGCATATAATGTTTAGAGAGAGAAAAAATATATACGATTTAAAGAGATATATAAAAGTGTAACAGTTGCCTTAAATTTAGCATTCTCTTATTTATCATGTGTCCATTATTTTATTTTTATTTTATACATGGACTTTTTTTAAGGAATAAATTACTTAATAGTAACCAAGTTTTTTCAAAAGTTCAAGCACGGTCACTCAAAGTTCTTTTTTATTACTCTAAATTCACTCAACTTTACAATGCTATATATTTTTATAAATGTTTGTTTGTTTCTATATTAAGTAAAATACTAATGAAATATATATAAATCTCGGTTACTAATATGTGAAAATATTTTTTTCAACTTGAAGTAGGAGATAATATCCAAGAAGAAAAAGGATTCTCTCAAAAAAATTTAACAGCAAAGGGTCATAAATAGATACAAGACCCAACAAGAAAATCCTAGCCTAGGTCGAGAAACAAGAAACTACATCGATATAAAATTGGATTTTTAAGCCACTCAAACCAAGTAGTGTCAACGTTATTGTTCCTATCCATGAACCACTAAAAAAAAAGGAACTAACAATAGAATAAAATGCAATCTTTGTTGTTCTGCGTTCTCCAAAAAATCAACCTAAGTCACCTATAAAATTTTCCTTCAATACAACGAGTCCACAAAATTTGAAAAATGCCCTTATCAAACAGAAGATGGGAGAGCATATCCAACTACCTAGAAATCAATCTCCAAGTATTCACTTATTCACTGCATTAGCACAATCAGTTAAAAATATGATCCAAAGTCTCCACATGATTAGAAAAACGAAGCCATGAAAAGTTGGAATATCCAAAATGTTGTTGCTCAAATTAACTTTTGTAGGTAATCACTCCACTAGGATCCGCCATGCCATAATGTTAACTCCTCTAGGAACAAATCTATACAGACCTAGACCTATCGAATAATCCCCCATAAGAAGAAGAACTGGGTCAATAAGCTGGTGTGTGCCTCTGAGCGTGAACTCATCTTAAAAATCAAGGCACCAAACCCATTAATTTGTCGCCGATTCTATACCACCTTCCAAAGTCCTACACCAGTTCCATTTCCATCCAAACAATTTAATCCCTTTGATCATAAATAAAACAATCATTATAACGACTGAGATGAATAATCCATGGAATCTCTAAACTTCTTGAAGATCTTCAGCCCATGTGTTACGCTAGAATAAGGTCCATGCCATGTCGCCTACTTTTCCCCTATAGATGTAAAAGGTAAAATACATTTATCATTAACCAGAGAATAAGATTTAACAATATGATTCTAGATTTAAGTGGCGGATCCACATGGAAATCACTCATCACTGTTGCCAATTGAACCTTAATATAATTATATACACATTGGTATACCAAAAATGACATAAGAATTAAATAAATAAAGCATTTCTAAGCTGGTGGAGACTATGAATGCGCATGGACGGAACCAGGGGCCAAGAGGGTTCTTTGACCGTAACCACAGGAATCCATTGGCTTTTTATATATAAAATCTGAGTTTTTTTTTCTAGTAAAAATATGATTATGAGGCTCTACTTGTAGCGGGTAGAGAAAATAGCCTTTGGATGACCCACATAAATAAGTTATAGTTCTGCCACTAGAGTGTGCACAATTTTTATATTTGTTTCAGTGAACCAACAGATCAGAGTATAAACCAATAATTTGAATAGACAGTCAAATCACTACAAAACCTGATCATGATCTGCAAACAACTATGATGAGCTGAGCAAGAGAATTTATACCACAATTCAATTATAAGATCTAATGTGTATTTGCCAATTGCATAAGTCATTTATTGACATTCGTAGAACTTATTCCAAATGGAATATTCAGATATTATTCATTTATCATTTAAAGACTATCAACTTGTATCTAAATTTTTGTCGCATATGGCCCACGGTCTTATAAGAAATCTATTCATATATATATACTTAATAAGATTTCTATTAAATATGTCCCTAAAGTTTCTTATGATATCTGGACATTAAAGAAATCAAATAAATTCTAACATATATATGATAGGTTCCCACGTCACATACCTCATTGAAACTTCTCTTGTAGCATTTCTAAAGATATCATCAGTGGGAGCATTAAGTGTCTTAATAATAACTTGCAATAGTTGCAAGAGGTTGGGGAGTGAAAATTTTACATTACCTAAATTTACACCTCTTGTACAAGACACTGCTCCATCTTGACACCGTTCTCTCATAACTTGTCTCCTTAAAATCTAATGCTACTTTTACAAAAGTTTCATTGTTGCTTAATTGTGGGCACACTTAGATTTCTTACCTAAACTAACATAATCCTCAACATGAGAAACTATAACGACTAACGTCATTAATTTGTTTTTTCTCTATTAGAATTTGTTGGTCGTTAAATATTGACCCTATGCATGCTGAGTTCTTAAAGATTTCTAAGGTCAGTGGGAGCAGTCAAAGTCTTTATCATGACTTGCAAGAAATACAAGAGGCGGGGGGAAGAGTGTCATTAAATTTCACTCCGAATTTAACTCCGATTACACCTCTTGTACACCATACTGCACCAACTCTTACAAACTTAGAATCCTGAAAATGATAGCTACCTAACCAAGAGCTTATCCATAAAACTGAAACTTTTAAAACCCAATAATCATCTCAGGAGGTCATCTAGGTTTAAAAGCCTACTAACTTTGATGATTACATAACCTCCCTAACTGAAGTTGAAATGGATTTTGGAAATGTTTAATGATCCTATCTCTTCAAATTAAGCCATTAGTGTCAATCAATCCTCTGAATGGAATAAAACTGTTTTCTATTAAAACTGATTATATGTGTTCGTATAACGTTTGGGATTTGATTGAATTACCTAAGAGTGTTCATAACTAAACCAAATCCTGATATAAGCGTTAAGACACGAAGAGGCATGATTGATTGTCAAATGTTATAATTAGGAAGAGATAAATTATCAAAGATTTCTTTGAGGATCATCGTTGTTCTAGTAGCTCATAATAGTTTAAAGCTACATTAGATGAACATTAAAAAAAATTTCCCTAACAAATGGCTGACATATTTACATGTTCATAAAGCAACCTGAAAGCCCTAACTTAAGGTTAAAGAACAGTTTATCTATAAGCCAATAAAATCCATGTATGGGTTAATGCAAACATCATAATGTGATGAAATCTTAACGTAATTATTTTCATCAACAACCAAGTGGATTAATGTACCTACCTCAAAATGAGTGGGAGCAACTTAATTAAACTTGTCTATATAGATGATATTCTTTTGACAAGTATTTGTTACATAAGTCAAAGCATTGTTAACACAAACTTTGATATAATAGATCTCAGTGATATCTCTTACGTGATAGATATCATAACATACCGAGATAGACCAAATGGGACATTAGTTCCGTTCCATAAGTTTAACCTTAAATGGGTCCTTACATATGTAACAAACAATACTGCTCTCATTTAGAGGATAATAGGATAAATGAGATTATTTCCTTACGCTTCATTAATTAGAAGCCTTATGTAAGTTCAAGTCTATACTCGTTTAGATATTACTCACATTGCAACACACTAGATATGTCTAGATTAACGTGAAACATTTAATAGAGTATTACAATATCTTTAAAAGAAACGAGAGGCTACGATTTGAAGAAGAAGTGAGAACTCAAACCGGTTTATTACTTTAACTTTGTAATATTCAAAGATGACAAAATGTAATTTCGGGTATATCCTTATGTCAGTAGACAGAACCTATCTCATGGAGGAGTCATAATAAACTGATAATAACAACCTAAGTTATAATGACATAATATAGTCACTAAATGTTATTGGAAGTTTATCAGTGGACTCATAAGTTTATTAACTCCATATAATTAATGTTTTGAAGACTTAGTGTGATAAAGTCAGCTACCATGACTCCTTGAACAGTAATAGTTCGAGAGGTGCTGCATTAAGTTTCGATGCACAATTAATTATTCGTTTATGAACGAATTGAGGAAACTAAATTTTGTATGGAATTCATTCATGATATGCTTAAGGATCCTATAAGTGGAGGGCTATTACCCATAAGTCTTATTAAGAGAGCTCATAGACGGGTATTAATTAATGGTCGTGCGCAATTGCATATCGTACTATGAATGACTAAGTATTAGTTAATTTTCCTCATCAGTTTGATTTTGTATGTCTCTAGGAATATGTCAAGCCGGCATAATGACATATAGACAAATAAAGTTACAAATCAAACAAAGGGCTTATGCGTATTTTGATCATAACGATTAGGTTTTAAATTAAGGCTATAGTATGACAAATGGGGGTCCTGAGTCGCATAATGATTCAACGGCTGTATTTCTCTGCTATAGTACTTGTTTAAGGCTAAAATGAGTGTTAACTCCTGATCAGGCTTATCTAATACTCATAGTAAATGATTACTTGGCTAAGTGGGAGAATGTAAGATTAAATATATTTTTATGTTATATTTAATCTAGTAGCCATTATAATCATTTACATTATATCGATCAAAATATATAACAACCTATTAAATAATTAGTTGGTAATTGTTGATAGGCCTTATTACCCTTATTAACTAATTAGGGTTTCATCTTGGTTGCATATATAAGGAGACTTATGTAGAGGTTCTAGGGTTAGACACATAACCTAACTAATTCACATAACATCACCATCGGCCTCCTCTCAATAACCGAACTCCCTTATTCGGTTTTCATCATCACCATCATTAGATTTCACCCTAAGGAGGAACCAGATCAAGCTGACAATCATGTCGAACACTGTTGCTGCGTCTCCATCTGGATTCTCTGCTGGCCTGTACTGATACAATCAAATGTATGTTTTCATGTTTTCCATTATGCCTAAAACAGAACTGATCAACAAATATCAGTCTTCACAACCAAAAATTAGCAAGCATATGTTGCAACCAATAATTAACAAGGCAAGATTAAAAAGATTGATTAAAAGTACTCATAACTAGGAGAACTCCCACAAGTTTCCCATAAACGATAGTTCCCACAAGTTTCTGACAAGATAACAAACAAACAAAAAACAACCCTAGATTTTCTCACAATCATTCGACAAAATAGCCACATCAGTTCACTTAGCTTTTTGAAAGATTAAGAAGATTTTTTGACCAGATTTCTTCTCAGCTTAACAGCCCATTATAGCACAATTGTAGACAAAGTTATCACTACTTTTCCAGCCAATCCTCATCCACTGTGGTGGCCCTTCGCTAGGGACCCATGAATATATCTCTATATATCTATTCTGGGTATCTCTAGGACCACAAATGATGACGACACGATTCCCACATCCTCTAAATGCAATACCCCAACCATCCCTACTGTGTGCTATTTCAGGCAACCTTCCAATAGCAACCCATTCTTTGTTCTTCTTGCTATACATCTTCAGTTCCATTGCTGCACAATCAGCAGCATATAACTCATTGCTTGCCACTGCAAGCAGCGGCGGAGCCATTCCAGGTCCGCCACCACCAGGTGACATGTTGGGAATTTCAGTCCACTTTTGGGTATGCAGATCATACTCTTCTCCACATGTCAATGGATTTGAATCATTACTGCTAATCCCTCCTATTACATAAAACTTACCATCCATAAAGACCCCAGAACTCAATTTCCGCGGCTTAATCATACTAGGAAGTGTTTTCCAAGTCCCTGTCTCACTGTCGTAACTTTCTACCGCATCCATGATCTTTCCATTTCGATCCACACCACCTGCAAAGATTGCAATATTCTTAAAACTGGCCGACCCAAGCAACCATCTGGGTTCATTCATTGGTAGCCCTTGTGACCATGAATTTGTTAATAAACTGTACTTGTAGATACCCGGACCTAGCATATCATTTCCTATAACCAGTAGGTCTGTGCCAACTGCCATGGACTCTTTATCCGAGAACTGGAAGCCTAAGTCAGTATCCATCATCGGTAGATTCATCCATTTCTCATTGACTAGATCAAAAGCTTCCCACTTCAATGGGTCACAAGAAAAATAGACCCAATGTTCAATTACTTGATGAATGCTTCTTAGCCTATAAAGTTCACCACTTCTAATGAGCTCACGAAAATTCCGGTTTAGTGACGCGATGCGAGCATAGTTGTATCTTGGCAGGGACATGAGACTTTTCATTGTGAGGTCACGACCGATGACATGGATCAACGAACTCATATCCAAACCTTGTTCCGTTTCCTTGATCACCTACAAGATTACAGTCATATTAAGCACCTTGAGCATGCATATTATGATAACCGACACCATTTTAAGGAAACAACTAACGAACTTGTATAGTTACATATTAATCCACATCTATTCTGTTTTAAAATTTAAGGTAACTATTAGCGTGCTTGTTTGTTGAACTCTAAAAAATAATAGTTTATAAAACAGAAAAAAGACCAATGTACTTGCAAAAATTACATGGATAACAATTCTAAACCTTATAAATAATAAAATTCTGCAGAATGTGATTTGGTATATTGCTTGTAATTAATTCAACGGGAATGACCCAAACAGTGAGTTGCAAAAGAAAAACCATATCTTGCTAATTAGAAATGGAACGAGTTAAGTTACCAAAATTAGGTTAGGACAAATTAGTGCAAATAAGAACGCCTCAAAGTATATAACTTTAATTAAAATCCGCCATTTTCGTTAAAGAATGAATTTTTGACAACAAAATACAATCTTAACTGATGCTAGATTATTGAATAAAAATAAAGGTTGGTATCGACGAAGAAGTTTCAATGCTGGTGAGTTATTCAATAATGAAATTCATGTTCGGTGTTGATGTTTAAGTTTTAATGCGGATAAAGAGTTCACTACCTAGGTACAATTGTCACTGAAGAACAAATGTTCACTAGTAAAGATTTGTGTCAGTTCCAAGTCGTGCGCACACCATGTTCTAGTACAAGACAAGATTTTGAAGACATATGCGGATACGATCACTAGAACTTGTACTATGTTTTCCTTGTAACTAAAGAGAATAGTTTTTCACGACTCATTATGTTCGTTCTTATTGCTTCTAAAACCTTAGAATTAACAATTTAGATTGATTTTTGTTGTACAACCAATATGCATGTTGGTAGAGAGCCCCCTAAGTATTGTAATAATCTCTAATGGGATGTGTGCTTGTAGTTAATTATACTTTGAGGCTTGAGGTGAAATGTTTTTATTATTGTTCTAATGATTAGTGTTCTTACTTTTCTTTGTATGTTTAAGTGTATATTAATAAATGTGATTTCACATTTATTAGCAATCATGGTGTCTATGTTGGTTCTTGAGTAAGCAAATCAGAAGACACATATGTACTTGCAAAAGTTAAATGGTAAAAAAATCTAAACCATACAAAATGATATTGTAAATTATAAAATTCCTTTTTCTACCATACAAATTGTGATTTAGCGTATTGCTTGTAATTAATTTAATGAGCATGCTACAAGAATGCTTTGCAAGGAAATTTAAATCTAACTAATTAGAACTAGAACGAGCTAAGTTACCAAAATTAAGTGAGGACAAAATAGTGTAAATAAGACACAATCAGAAAAACTTATACTTTGTTTTCCTGATAACTAAATAGAACAGTTTTTCATGACACAATATGTTCTTAGGAACAATGGTTCTTATTGGTTTTAAAACCTTAGAATTAACAGTTTAGATTGATTCTAGTTGTACAACCAACTTGCATGTTGGTGTAGAGCCCCCTAAGTACTGTAATAATCTTTAATGAGATGTGTGCCTGTAGTTATGCAATTCCTATTGAGAAATATAATTTGAGGCGTAAAGTGAATTGTTTTTTTTTTCTTTTATTGTGTTATTAATTAGTTTTTTATACTTCTTTGTAAGTTTGAGTACATATTATAATGTGATTTCGCGGTTCATAGCAATCACGGTGACCTTGTCTGTTCTTGTTCTTCTGTAAGTAAATCAGAAAGAAAGCACTCATGTACTTGCAAAAGTTAATGGTAACAAATCCGTACAAAATTAGATTATAAAGTAAGAATTTCCTTTTTCTATGATACAAAGTGTTATTTAGTGTATGACATGTAGCTAATTTACCGAACATGACACAAAACAATGTGTTGCAAGGCAATTTATATCTGTCTAATTGGAAATGAAACGCGCTAAGTTACATAAAGTGAAGACAAAATAGAGTAAATAAGAATGCCTCGTTAAATATAATTAACTCAAAATCCGCCATTTTCATTATGAAATTTTCCACAATAAAATACAAATTTTAGTTGATGGTAGATTATCGAATAATATTGGTTGAATTTGAATATAAGAAACTTTTTTCTCAAAATATTTTAATATAACTATTATCTTTTTTCTTTATTAATGATATAGGATATAGAGAGAATCGGGAAAGTGTTGACCATTGTTTGTGTAAAGTTGTCACTCCTCTACTTTGTCACGTGTATTTCAATTTAACTTCATTTAACTTCTATATGTGCTTTTTGAATATTATATTTCGCATATGCTTTAATGTATATGTTTTCCCCAAACCAAAAAAAAATACAAAAAAACCATATAAGTTTTTTTTCAAATTCTGTTAGTTATTACTTTTTTTTTTCTGTTCAATACCTCACATTTTGTAAAAAGAAAAAAAATATAGGCACAAGAAAATATTTTAATTATATAACTAAATGTGCCACCGACACCAATTCAAACCTTCGGGACGCGGGTTCGATCCCTGACCACATATCGAATCCGTTGTCGGTTGGGGAATTCACCGCCAGGGCGCTTGGTCGGGTAGCAACCTAGGGAGGGGGATCCCTCCCGCGGTCGGGGGTACCGTGCAATTACCCTTTTTTTATGTATAAAGGTAAGGACATAACAGAAGAACATTTTTCTTTTTATAATTTACTGGAACTATTGATATGGTTGTTGATCTATAACAGCAGCTAAAAATCTGAAGAATGTTCTTCTAAACATTATTGGAAAAGACAAATTTAAAGCTTAATAAGGTAAATTAGCTAGTTTATTCACACTACAAAAAGTAATTCATTCGATGGAAATGATATAGAATTTGATTGTTTATCAAAACTAGTTTATTTTATGGAAATTTACTTAATAACTTTGTAAAGCAACAAACAATACTAAAACACATAGTTTTCAATACTAAATCTTCTTTTTTATTGGAATTTGAAAGATGTAACTTACCGAATTGGATGGTTTAAAATTGATTGAATAGCGAACCCGCCTTATAGAACTTCTCTGCAAAGCTCCGACAATGACTTTTGAGAATAAAGAAAGGATTGAACTAAAATTTGAGAACTATGATAGTTTAATAAATTTATTTGAGATTTTATAGGACTCAGAGAGAGAAATCAAATTGGAGAGAGAGAAAAAAATTTAATTTTAGAGAGAGAAATGATATATAATATTTAGAGAGAGAAAAAGTATATAATAATTTAAAAAGAGAAACAGAAAAATGTAGTTCTTGTTTTAAATTTAGTAATCTCTTATTTTTCATGTGTTATTTATTTTTATTTTGAATATTAACTATGTAATATATGTACACACATGGTACATACTAATATTAAACTCACTTTTTTTCACTCTTGGTCCCTCAACTTTGGTAATGATATGTTTAGCCCTTAACTTTAATATTGATTTCCTTTCTTATTTTTTATTATTTACTCTATTTTTTTCTTTTTCTAGCGTCTCACACTAATAAGGTTTTTTTTTTTAATTTTCATTATACCCTTAAATATAATTTTCTTTCTTTATTTTTCAACCTTGGTTAATATAATTTTAATGTTTATACATGGTACTCTCCAATTTAAAATTGAAAAGGTAGCTTTTTATCTTTTATTCGACACTTTCTGGTTACAGTAGATTTTTTAAGTATAAGAAAGGATTGAATTTGGATATGAAAATATGATAGTTTAATATAATTATTTATTATAGAAATAATAGATGAAAATAGACAAAAACAAATATAGAATTTAGAGAGAGAAAATGTGTATTTAATTTTAAAGAGAAAAAGACATATAATGTTTAGAGAGAGAAAAAATATATACGATTTAAAGAGATATATAAAAGTGTAACAGTTGCCTTAAATTTAGCATTCTCTTATTTATCATGTGTCCATTATTTTATTTTTATTTTATACATGGACTTTTTTTAAGGAATAAATTACTTAATAGTAACCAAGTTTTTTCAAAAGTTCAAGCACGGTCACTCAAAGTTTTTTTTTATTACTCTAAATTCACTCAACTTTACTATGCTATATATTTTTTATAAATGTTTGTTTGTTTCTATATTAAGTAAAATACTAATGAAATATATATAAATCTCCGTTACTAATATGTGAAAATATTTTTTTCAACTTGAAGTAGGAGATAATATCCAAGAAGAAAAAGGATTCTCTCAAAAAAATTTAACAGCAAAGGGTCATAAATAGATACAAGACCCAACAAGAAAATCCTAGCCTAGGTCGAGAAACAAGAAACTACATCGATATAAAATTGGATTTTTAAGCCACTCAAACCAAGTAGTGTCAACGTTATTGTTCCTATCCATGAACCACTAAAAAAAGGAACTAACAATAGAATAAAATGCAATCTTTGTTGTTCTGCGTTCTCCAAAAAATCAACCTAAGTCACCTATAAAATTTTCCTTCAATACAACGAGTCCACAAAATTTGAAAAATGCCCTTATCAAACAGAAGATGGGAGAGCATATCCAACTACCTAGAAATCAATCTCCAAGTATTCACTTATTCACTGCATTAGCACAATCTGTTAAAAATATGATCCAAAGTCTCCACATGATTAGAAAAACGAAGCCATGAAAAGATGGAATATCCAAAATGTTGTTGCTCAAATTAACTTTTGTAGGTAATCACTCCACTAGGATCCGCCATGCCATAATGTTAACTCCTCTAGGAACAAATCTATACAGACCTAGACCTATCGAATAATCCCCCATAAGAAGAAGAACTGGGTCAATAAGCTGGTGTGTGCCTCTGAGCGTGAACTCATCTTAAAAATCAAGGCACCAAACCCATTAATTTGTCGCCGATTCTATACCACCTTCCAAAGTCCTACACCAGTTCCATTTCCATCCAAACAATTTAATCCCTTTGATCATAAATAAAACAATCATTATAACGACTGAGATGAATAATCCATGGAATCTCTAAACTTCTTGAAGATCTTCAGCCCATGTGTTACGCTAGAATAAGGTCCATGCCATGTCGCCTACTTTTCCCCTATAGATGTAAAAGGTAAAATACATTTATTATTAACCAGAGAATAAGATTTAACAATATGATTCTAGATTTAAGTGGCGGATCCACATGGAAATCACTCATCACTGTTGCCAATTGAACCTTAATATAATTATATACACATTGGTATACCAAAAATGACATAAGAATTAAATAAATAAAGCATTTCTAAGCTGGTGGAGACTATGAATGCGCATGGACGGAACCAGGGGCCAAGAGGGTTCTTTGACCGCAACCACAGGAATCCATTGGCTTTTTATATATAAAATCTGAGTTTTTTTTCTAGTAAAAATATGATTATGAGGCTCTACTTGTAGCGGGTAGAGAAAATAGCCTTTGGATGACCCACATAAATAAGTTATAGTTCTGCCACTAGAGTGTGCACAATTTTTATATTTGTTTCAGTGAACCAACAGATCAGAGTATAAACCAATAATTTGAATAGACAGTCAAATCACTACAAAACCTGATCATGATCTGCAAACAACTATGATGAGCTAAGCAAGAGAATTTATGCCACAATTCAATTATAAGATCTAATGTGTATTTGCCAATTGCATGATATAGTCTAGAAAGTGAGTAAAACATCAGGTAATCCGTCGATGAAGTATTGCCGTGTTGAATCTACAACAGTTATTATTGATGGATATTTCTTCAAATCACCATAAGTTACCAAAATAGACACATATCCTTGTACCTGGTTTGTAAATATCAGTCTTTTCAACTAAAAATTACCAAGCATTTATTGCAACAAATCAGAAACGTAATAACAAGGTAAGATAAAGAACCTAGATTCATAGTACTCATAAAACTAAGACAAATTACTTAGATTTTTTACTCATTTAGAACAAATTTATCACAACTTTTCCGTCGTCCACTGCAGTGGCCCTACATTAGGGACACGTGGATTTATCTCTATATATCTATCCCTGGTAGCTCTAAGGCCACACATATGATGACGACATGATCCCTACGTCCTCTAAATGTGATACCCCAACTATCCATATTGTGTGCTGTAGGTCCACTTGGAGGATCAAGAAACCTACCTCCTTGTTGTTAGAACACACTTACAAGTGCGGAATCCTTGTAAGAATGCAACCAAAGCAAAGTATAAAGCACACAAGTAACCAAAGATTCACTATTTTGATTAATTGGAAGAGAACAATAACAAACACATACACACAGTGTTTACAGACTCAAACCAAAGCTCTCTTTACTGTTCTGCACAACATATGCTGCTATTTATAGACCCCTGCATAGTAACATCACCAAGAATGTTACTGGGCCCATGAAGAATCTCAGCCCACGAAGAACCAAGGTTCTTTGCTGATCACATCCATGAAAGACCATATGAAGCATGAAGAAGGTTCTTCATGAAGATCACATTCCATGAAGAATGGTTCTTCGTGGAGGGCTGCAAACAGCAAACATTCTGCAGACACTTGCAGAAACAGAACAGTTGGAGATTCAAATAAAAACAAACTGCAAGACTGTATTAACTAACAGTTGCATTACATACGTAACATGACAATGTCGTACCAAGTCAAGATAGGAGGATATCTTGACTTGGTCGACTCAACCAAAACATACAGACTCCATAAACCAAAAGACCGTACATTACATACGTAAAAAGAACAAGCGACAGATACAAAAACTGCACCAACAAACTCCCCCTTGGCTGTTGCTTGGTCTTCGGTCTTAATGAGCTGCTTCCGACCATGAGCTTCCAGCATGAATCCTGCGATAGTAACAAAAACAAGCAACGCGTTGAAAACGTAAAGCTTGACGTGCGTCATTGTCTTCATAGAATTTGTCATGACGAAATAATCTGTCGATATCAGCAGCCGACATGTTAACTATCCACATCGTATCGATAATACGGAAGTTTTCTTTGTCATTCCTGAAGACGGTAACTGCTTCATGCGTATCTGAATCATAACACCAAAGAGCCATGTTCGCGAGAATGTCTTGTTCCATTTGCATTAGCGGAATCTTTTCCAAAACCTTCACGGGCTTGTACACGAGCCTGTACCAAGCCGTGTTGGTTGCTGGATCCAATGTAAACTTGATATGTTCATACATAGGGAACTGTGGCTTGTATAATTCATCTTTACAACCCTTTCTTCGTTCAATCCTCAACTTTCGAACAAAGAGCTTAGCACCTTCAAAGTTTGATCGATTAATGAGCTCCAGCTTTGCTAACGCTGCCACATCGTAAAACGGTAAGGTAAGAATACTCAGAAGCAACTTGAAGTATTGAATTCCATGTTCTCGCTTCACAGCAATGCAATGAATCTCTTTCACGAACATCCAGATGAGTATTCTTCCCTGAGGATGACCCTTTTCGTACTTCATATTATCAACTTGTACAATAGGAGGGGCTGGTTTTGCAGTCTTTGAAAGGAAGTTCTTTCTCCATTCTTCAAACGAATCAGCTAGAACATCAGATGAATCAGGATTTTTCAATCTTTCGTCGATCTCATCCATGTTATCTTTCAACCAGTCTTCATCAAATGGATTGAACTCAATACCATCTTCTCTTACGTATTTCGACTTCTTCGCATCGCCTTCGAACACTATTTCATCAAGACCATCCAAGTTTGTTGCTTCGGGTTCACTTGGAGTCTCGTCAATTGTAGCATCATCGACTACTTTCATATCAATTAACTCCAAAATCTGTTCATCTGTCATCTCGGAAATGAACTCTCCGTCTTCTAAGTCTTCTCGACTAACAGGAGGGCATACTTGCAAGGCAATATCAGCTGAGCTTGACGCTACATTCTCACCAGCTGTAGAACTTTTAGGAGGACACACTTGCAAAGCAATACCACTTTCCAGCTGTTCTAGATCATCTTTTGATCCACCTGAAGTGCCTTGAGTAGTCTCAATCAGCTGAGGCTGATAAACTATAATCTGAGTAGAAGCAGATGCCCCTTGTGGCTTAGAGGAGGCTGACGCATCAGGGTTACATTGGTCGTCGCTATCATGATCACGCTTACGCTGAATTTCTTGTTCTTTGCATCGATCAGACCATAAGATGTTAACCCTCTTTCTGCATATCTCGAAGGCAGTCTTAATAGACTTGAAACCATCCACCAGTGTGGTGTTCCTGATATCATATCATTCCTTCATGAAATCATGACTTTCAGCCAGACGATCTGCATATTGTTTCACGGCTATACTTTGTTCCTTCACTCTATTCAACTCAATAATGCGAGCATTGTCAGCTGCTCGCATCTGTAGCAACTGCCTTGCTTGTTCATCATCAGCAGCTTTCAGCCGTTCATTCTCAGCTCGGAGTTGCGTGATTTCAGCTTGTTGTTTTCCAACAGTTTCCTTTAACTTATTAATCTCCGCTTGCTGAGCAATCACCGTGTTTCTATTTGCCAACATAAATTCCGAATGCCGATTGATTTGTTCTGCAGCAGCTTGTAATTGTGAAAATAGAAAGTTTACCTTTTCATCTTGTGCCATTTCTGAGAACATTCTGCCACGGCGTTCTGAGTTTTGCTGATGAGTTGCAGATCGTTGTTGATGACTAGAGGGAGTTCCATGTTGTGGTTCAGCTGGTGGAGTCACAACAGGAGTCTCAGTTGCAGTTGTAGCCGTTGGAGGTGGTTCAGTTGCTGCAGAAGGTGAGGTCATCATGGCTGTAGTTTCCTCTGCAGTGAAGGCAAACCCAGGTCTCTTGGTTCTGTTCTGTGTAGCATGTCTGTATATGTAGCCAACATGCCCAGCAACCTACGAAAGATGTACTGGGCCCATGAATTGGCCCACGAAAGACCTAAGCCCACGAAACAAAGATCCTTCTTCTATGAGATTCACGAAAGATATAAACCCACGAAACATGAAGGTTCTTCGTGGGAATCATTCAGTGAACAACTAAAGGGACGAAGAAGGTTCTTCGTAAAGATGTTCTTCGTGAAAATTGTCATTCGTTGGTTCCATCATTCACGAATAACCTGGTCTTTCATTACACGCATGTTGTGACATACTATCTTTTCGTGAAGATGTGTCTCCTACGAAGAAGTTGGTTCTTCGTGGGTTGGTTGCAATAACAGACATACAGAACATAACATATAGAAGAGACAATACACTATCTATTAATGGTCTGCACATGCGCAGCTGTTTTACATAAAAAATAAACGTCGTACCGGGTCAAGATAGGAGGATATCTTGACCTCGGTCTTCACTTTGAAACGGAGCCGAACCGAAACGAGTCGCATCCACACAATATGCATCAACAACACTTCGATGCTAGAATATCAGAAAAACTTCAATTGGCATTAAGAAAAACTACATTTCTCGTATTGATTTATTATCATTATATGTAAGATCCCTTTAAAATAAGTATATAAAATCAACAATGCTTGAAGAAGTTAATAATAAACTCTCGTCAAGTTAAGACTGGCTTGGGAGGAGCCAACACAAATACATGCTAACAATAGCTGAGACCACATAGGAAGTTACCGATTAAGATTAACTTTCAACACTGTAGAAGCCATAAGGGTCTTGAGTTTAGTGTAGTTAGTCTCCGAACATTATTTACACATTTATAAACCAACTAAGGGACAAGAACGTTGGCATTTCTAAGCAGTGAAGATTACGAGTGCATACAGTTTTTATGTTTGTTTCAGTGATCCAATAGATCTGAGTAAAAACCAGTCACAACAATTAAAAATACTCACCATAAGATTATCCAGCCAGAAATACACAATCACAAGACTGGGTGGTTGTCATGATCATGAGATTTCCGATTCTGGTAGGTCAATTGAAAGATTAATGTGCCACATTTACACGATTTATTGTGGAAAGAGGGGTATTAAACATAAGCTAATCCATTGTTTAAGTAAGTAATGAGGTGTTGATATTGCAACAGTTATTGTTGATGAATATTTCTTCAGATCATCATAAGTTACCTAAATAGACACATATCCTTATGCCTGGCTTGCAAAGAGAAGAACTATCAAAATAATAATCTTGACTTCATTGGTTGTTTATGTAAATATCAGTTTTCACAACCAAAAATTAGCAAGCATATATTGCAACCAATAATTAACAAGGCAAGATTAAAAAGACTGATTAAAAGTACTCATAACTAGGAGAACTCCCACAAGTTTCCCACAAACGATAATTCCCACAAGTTTCTGACAAGATAACAAACAAACAAAAAACAACCCTAGATTTTCTCACAATCATTCGACAAAATAGCCACATCAGTTCACTTAGCTTTTTGAAAGATTAAGAAGATTTTTTGACCAGATTTCTTCTCAGCTTAACAGCCCATTATAGCACAATTGTAGACAAAGTTATCACTACTTTTCCAGCCAATCCTCATCCACTGTGGTGGCCCTTCGCTAGGGACCCATGAATATATCTCTATATATCTATTCTGTGTATCTCTAGGACCACAAATGATGACGACACGATTCCCACATCCTCTAAATGCAATACCCCAACCATCCCTACTGTGTGCTATTTCAGGCAACCTTCCAATAGCAACCCATTCTTTGTTCTTCTTGCTATACATCTTCAGTTCCATTGCTGCACAATCAGCAGCATATAACTCATTGCTTGCCACTGCAAGCAGCGGCGGAGCCATTCCAGGTCCGCCACCACCAGGTGACATGTTGGGAATTTCAGTCCACTTTTGGGTATCCAGATCATACTCTTCTCCACATGTCAATGGATTTGAATCATTACTGCTAATCCCTCCTAATACATAAAACTTACCATCCATAAAGACCCCAGAACTCAATTTCCGCGGCTTAATCATACTAGGAAGTGTTTTCCAAGTCCCTGTCTCACTGTCGTAACTTTCTACCGCATCCATGATCTTTCCATTTCGATCCACACCACCTGCAAAGATTGCAATATTCTTAAAACTGGCCGACCCAAGCAACCATCTGGGTTCATTCATTGGCAGCCCTTGTGACCATGAATTTTTTAATAAACTGTACTTGTAGATACCCGGACCTAGCATATCATTTCCTATAACCAGTAGGTCTGTGCCAACTGCCATGGACTCTTTATCCGAGAACTGGAAGCCTAAGTCAGTATCAACCTATTCCTTGCTATATCTAACACACTAGCGAGTGCGGAATCCAAGCTAGCATGCAAACCGGGAGTAGAACAAGCACAAACACAAGACACACAATATTCACCGATTAACACCACTTGTATTAAACGTATGAAAGGTTCCGATTACAAGCACAATGTTTACAAAAGTGTTTTGCAAACTCTCTCTAAATTTCGTGTGTGTGTGTTCCGAACAGAATGCTCTCAGTTCTCTCAATGAAGTGCTAAACTAAATGAACACAACACTTGGGTATATATACCCGAACACAGCAGGTCTGTGTCGAAGGATCAGATAGATGATCGAAGGATCATCTATCGACCAGAAACAGCTCGAAGGATCAACATGTACCTCGAAGGATGGCATCTTTCGAGGTCCATCAATCGAAGGCTATCTTTCGAGCTCATCGAAGGATCTAAACAATCCTTCGATGACACACCCTTCGACCCAGCCATCTTTCAAACATTATCTAACTGTTTGACCAAGTCAAACCGGAGGATGGTTGACTTAGTCAAACTTACAGGACTACAAAGACATCGTTTTATATCGTGACCGAATACAGACAAAGTACAGACACAAGTGCACCAACAAACTCCCCCTTGGCTGTAGCTTTGTCTCTAGCTTTGTCTCGATCTTTATATCTTCAACTTTGACGTCCTTTCAGGTCTTCAATGTCGGAGGATCTTTAAAGTCTTCACGTCTTGAAAGCAGAAAGTGTATCAACAAACTCCCCGTTTCATGTAGGAAGTGTGTTGACAAACTCCCCCTTAACATAAGCTCCCCCTTGAGTTATGCTCGTGAAATACTTGTTCGTTATGAAGTGAGATCCTTGTGGTATTGATGATGGTCAGCGGCAACTCGATCATCTTCATCACTTGAGTGCCTTCACGTCGTGTCTTCATTCCGAGGCTTTGTCATCGACCATGTTCTCCTTGCCTTTAGACTCTGCACATGCAAGAAATCTAAACGCGTAATGAGAACAACTGCTTGGAACATCATAATCAAACGACACACATGTGACCATTGTTCAATCAAACACCGTCCGACAGTTTGAAAGTTTAATAAATTTTATCAATTTCAATTTTAACTTTCAACACTTGCAAATTTCGACCGTTTATGAAGATTTAGTCGTTTTCGGTTTTCGTTCAGGTTCCAGGTAACGAAGACTCGAGCTCCAACATCGTACGATCGAAAAATAAAGTAGAAATAAAATCTTTTTGGTATTTTATAAAGTTTATGTTAAAACACACTTAAAATCTTTTTGGTATTTTTGAATATTTCAAATGTAAAGACTGAAAGCAGTAAATAAATATATACAAAGATGCAGAAACTGAAATCATTAAATAAATATTTACAGACATTCTTTTTGCGAGTTTCGAGGGTAAGAGAATCATATCAGTGTACGGTCATGTCAAAACGCTCCTGTTGTTCAATTAATTAACATTAAGATAAGCATCCTATAACAATTATCGGTATTGTTGTCCACTTAAGCTCAACTTATCATTTGTAATCATGGCGAGGGGATACGTTAAGGTATGATTTATACTTACCGACTGGTGTTCATCCACATCACGGCACATTCCCGTATCAAGGTATGCACGAGGGATCATCTTACCGGTGAGTATACCGATTATCATCTGTTTGACCGTATATGATGTGAGATTCTCACTTATTTTGATTTGAAAACAAGCCCTATGTGATAAAATCACTTATTGATGAGGAACTTGATTTTCGATGCATGAGGGCACAGGAGCAAGTCCGTGAACAGGTCAGTACTTTCGTACAGCAGAGAGACGAACTTGACTCCCGGAAAGAATTTAAGAGGGACATGTGATTGTTGATCACTTATTGAGGTCGAATGCAATATGTACACGTATGTATAGTATCATGGAAGATCTAGACTTGCGTCCCCGTTATTTTTCGGAAAAAGATACAACCATGATACCCAGATGATAAGCAGCATAAAAACCGAATATCTCAGAACCTCGGCAATCTCTCAAACGAAATTTCGGTACTAAGACCATATGCCAATGAATGGTTCCCACCCAGTCTTCAGTCGATTTAAGTTTATATCACCCTGCACACTTTAAAATGATTGTGAGCCTACCGATACATCTTATATAGAGCTGCTTATCGTTTTTCATTTTAGGTTTAAAGAGGTTTAGACAGACCACTGATGTACTATCATTTTCTCTTTTGCTCGCCAGGAAACTCATTTTTGTTTTTCTATTGTTTTTGTGCTTTTGAAAATTTTCAATGTTTTTGGATTTTCAAATTTTTGGCAAATTTTTTGGATTTACTCCCCCTAAAATCAATAAACTAAGACAAATTTAAAACACAAAGGTATTTACAAAAATGATTTTCCGATGTTGGTTTACTCTTGCTTGACCTTAATGCCGTTTACCAATAATAAATAGTCAAATCTTGATTTGTCAAATGCTTTGGTAAAAAGGTCGGCACGTTGGTCATCGGTGTGGACGTAAGCAACATCGATTAGCCTTTTCTCAAAGCAATCACGTATGAAGTGATACTTAATGTCGATGTGCTTAGTCTTTGAATGCTGCACAGGATTTTTAGTGATCTGTAAGGCAGCAGAATTATCAACGTAAATAGGAGTAGTTAGGAATTCAAAACCGTAGTCGTGCATTTGTTGTTGGATCCATAGGACTTGGGAGCAACAACTTGAGGCAGCAATGTATTCAGCTTCGCATGTTGATGTAGCGACACAGGTCTGCTTCTTGCACTGCCATGTGACTAGGCGATTTCCCAAAAACTGACATCCAGCCGTTGTGGATTTGCCGTCGATTTTGCATCCGCCAAAATCAGAATCACTGAATGCGATCAAGTCAAAGTTATTATCCCTAGGGTACCATAGACCGGTGTCAGGGCAACCCTTCAAATAACGAAAAATCCTTTTTACAGCTGCAAGATGTGAGGCCTTCGGGTTGACTTGATATCTGGCAAGCAGGCACGTTGGGTACATTATATCTGGTCTTGATGCTGTGAGGTACATAAGAGATCCGATCATCGCGCGGTAGTATGAGGGGCTAACATCTTGACCCTTCAAGTCTGGAGTAATTCCGTGATTTTGCGGCAATGGGGTACCGATGGGCGTTGCATCAGACATCTGGAACCGGCTCAAGATGTCACCAACATATTTAGTCTGATGGATGAATATCCTAGACTCGGTTTGTTGTACTTGTAGGCCCAAAAAGAAAGTCATTTCCCCCATAGCACTCATCTCGAATTTATCCTGCATAATGCGCTCGAAATTCCTACACAAAACATCATTAGTAGAACCAAATATAATATCATCAACGTATACCTGTACCAGTAGAAGATCTCCATCTTGTTCTTTGACGAAAAGAGTACAATCGATAAGACCTCTGCGAAATCCATTCTCCAGCAGATAATTAGATAAGGTTGCATACCAAGCTCGCGGTGCTTGATGAAGACCATAGAGAGCTTTGTTGAGCAACCAAACCCGATCGGGATGGATAGGATCTTCAAAACCTGGAGGCTGTTCGACGTACACCTCTTCTTCCACCACACCATGTAAGAATGCACTTTTCACGTCCATCTGGTATACCTTGAAACCTTTGAATGAGGCATAAGCCAGAAATATCCGAATTGCTTCTAGACGTGCAACAGGTGCATACACTTCGTTGTAGTCGATCCCTTCTATCTGACGAAAACCTTGAACGACTAGCCTTGCTTTGTTTCGAATAACGATTCCACGGTCATCCTTTTTGCATTTAAACACCCAACGGGTACCAATCTTCTTGTAACCAGCAGGTTTCTCTACGAGTTTCCAGACACCAAGCTTCTGGAATTGTTGCAGTTCTTCTTGCATTGCTTCAACCCAAGAGCTATCTTTCAAAGCTTCTTTCCAAGTTCTTGGCTCTTCCTGTGAGACATAACACGCGAAAGACCAATCGTTTTGTTGCCCGGATTCTCGGATAGCTGCATACAAGCCTGCATTGTTGTTGTTCCGCAACATGTTTCTTGTTTGAACGCCACTTTGTACATTTCCGATGATGTTTTGTTGAGGATGGGTATTATGAATCCTTGTCTCTGGATTATCTTGAACTAGAATATTTGTACCCAGATTGTTGAGATTGAGATCAACAACCAATTCAATGCCTGGAATTGACGAAGAGGATGATGCAGTAGCTTCAGCTGTTCCAGGGACGCCCACTGGAGGAGTACCTTCTGAAGTACCATGTACTGCTGTAATTGGAGCTTCTTGATCTGCATCGAGAAAATCATCATCCTCTGAAGATTCGTTCAATTCGGTAGCATCGTGAAAATCCTCATTGTCGAGAGCATTATTGTTCACTGAAGATGGTTCTTGATTGATAATAATTGGACGAACCAACGGTGAATCTGTTGCATTGTCACTCTCGAAAAACATCCTTGCCGCAGCATTTTCTTCAACTGCTTCAACATTGATCGAATTGAAAAAGTCATCGTACTCAAACATCCAAGGCTGACCAGGATTTTTGACTGGTAAAGTGTGCCTTTGTACTCTGACCTCAGACCATTCCTCGACCCTTTTAGTCTCTAGATTCCAGACTCGTAAGTTTGGGGTGGAATACCCAAGAAAGTATCCATCAATTGCTCTGGCCCCAAACTTTCCATTAGGATCGATTATTGTGCATGGAGCTCCAAACGGTTCAAGATATGACAAATCTGGTTTCCGTTTGTTAATAAGCTCGAAGCAGGTCTTGTTGTGCCTTTTGACTGTAAGGACTCGGTTCAACGTATAACATGCAGAGGCCACAGCTTCAGTCCAGAAGGGAATCGGCAACTGTGACTCTACCAACATTGTCCTAGCAGTCTCGATCAATGTGCGGTTTTTACGTTCAGCGACGCCATTCTGTTGAGGAGTATAGGCTGCACTAAATTCGTGAAGAATACCTTTTGAAGTGCAAAACTCCGCCATGGCATGATTTTTGAATTCAGTACCATTGTCGCTACGTATCCGCCTAACCTTCAACTTATATAGATTCTCAATCTGAATGATCAAGTTTTTGATAATACCGAAGGTTTCACTCTTATGTGCCATGAACGCCACCCAAGAAAATCTTGAATAATCATCAGTTATCACGAGGCAATATTGATCATTCCTAATGCTTTTGTGCTTGACAGGACCGAACAAATCCATGTGCAAACGTTCAAGAGGAACAGCCACCGTGTTGACTTTCTTTGTAGGGTGTCGCTTCTTCGTTTGTTTTCCTTTCTGGCACGAGACACAGATGTCTTGAAGATGAAAATTTTTAAGAGGAACACCATTCACTAATTCATTTGACACCAAATGATTCATTTTGCGTAAGTGAATGTGACCCATTCGTCTGTGCCAAGAGATTGAGTCTTTTTCTGTGGCTTTCGAAACGAAACAAGTTGCTTGTGCAGACGTAGTAATAGCTTGGCTCATATCAAGGACATACAGATCATTTATCCTCGGAGCCGACAAGAGAATCCATTCTTTTGGAATTTTGAAGCCGGGTTTCAGCACATAACATCCATTTGCATCAAAGTGTACTGAGAACTGCTTATCACAAATTTGAGAAACGCTAAGAAGATTGTGATCAAGTTGTTGTACGAAGTTGATCTTGTCAAAACTAACAACCCCATTGGAAATCATTCCTTCACCCGTAATATATCCGCCCTTATCTCCAGCAAAAGCAACATAACCTCCTCTAATAGATTTGACGTCGTAGAGAAGCTTCATGTCGCCTGTCATGTGCCTGGATGCCCCACTATCAACAATCCAATGACTACTGATAGTTCCTCCTGGAACACCCTGCACATGAACTCACACAATTAGTTGGAGATGGGGACCCAAGCCATTGTGGTCTTGGGTCTTCCATTTTCATCAATGACAATAACCTCTATTCTTTGATGATTGGAAAATTGAGATGGTCCCCCTGAATTTTTAACCGTTTTTGGTTTCCAGGTCTGTTTTGTTATACCAGTGTTATTCTTTAAAACCTTAACTTCATGGTTGTCTGAAGTTTTTAAATTGTTTGGTTTGACAGAAACAGATGGTTTGTTAACCACATCGGTTTTAATTGCCTTTTCAATTTTCTTGACCTGTTGGCGTTTCTGTTTCTTTTCCCTTTCTTTTACAAGTCGGGGATCTTGTTTTACAGAAACAGATCGTTTGCGGTCAGTTTTGTCACGGGGATCATCTTCTTTGGCTTTCAATTTATGAAGATACGGGCAATTTCGAATGATATGCCCAATTGTACCACATTCAAAACACGATCTTCGTTCTACAAACCCCGAAGTATCATGTGGTCGTCTTGCCGATGATGAACTTTGTGATCCCGAGGTACTAGGTTTTGAACTACTTGGTTCATTCCTTTTCATTACAGTTGCTTTCTTGACAAAATCTAAGTTAGATTGATTTTCAAACGTAGCAATTTTGTCCGTTCCCTTAGATTTCACAAAGTTCACATTCTTCTTCTTCTTCTGATTCGGCTTCTTTTGACTTTGAGTCGGTGCCTTTCCTTTGGGTTTGGTATGATTTTGCTGTTTTTGCACTGTTGGTAATTTCTGATTTCCAAATTGTTTTCTAACTTCAGCCTTTGGGATAGGAGGGCACTGTGTTACAGTAACATGTGGTCCTGTCTTTCCCAAAAACTTACTTGTTGAATTTTCAAAGACTTTACTGATTAAAGATTGATTAACATTCTTAATAGGAAAATCTTTGTCTGAGTAAACTTTATCATCACCAACAAGAGTGTACAGCAAATCCACACTCTTCGACTCTTTTGCAGACACAGGCTCGATTGCAACAGTCTTAGCAGGTTTTGCAGGAGGATCACACAGAATATGATTCTCAAGAGGTATGTCCTCTTCTTTTATCACTGCATCAGACTTTGCTGAATCAGTATCATCAGACTCATCATCAGACGAATCAGAATCCTCAATGTATATCACAACTAGAGGAACCTGATTCGGTTCGGCAGAAGACACACATGTATCTGCTGACACATCTGAATCTGATGATACCTCTTTCTTGTATCCGAGACCTGTTGCACATTCTGTTGCAAATTCTTTAACATCTAGAGGAACAGATGGTTCAAAATGAGTTCTATATTCCTCATCAGGCAGTGCATCGTAATTGTGTCTGACAGGTGGTGGACATTGCTTATATCCGATGCATGTGACATCCTTTTTCTCTTTCTGAACATCAATGATGTGATCCAACACATAGCTAGAGCTTAAATAGCTATCTAACTTGAGTCGGATCGCCTCACTTTCGGTTTTAACACAAGCCATTTCCTTTTGCATTACCTCAAGACGAGTTATATACAAGTTAATGTCAGTTTGTTTTCTGGAAACCATTTTCGTTAGCTCAGTTTTATCTTTCTTTAATTTTTCAATCATTGATTTAAACTCCTTTTCATGGTTTTCATAAAACATGTTGGCTTCAGTGCACTTTGAAAGATCAACAGTTAATTTCTGATTATGAATGAATGTCACATCATATTTCTCTTGCAAAGCCTCGTGTTTGCCTTGCAATTCACACCACTTGTCATTCAATGACACATGTTTGTCTTGCAAGTCAAACAAACTAGCTTGTACAGCATCATGTTTGCCTTGCAACTCAGACATGTTTGCTTCTAAATCAGCACATTTAACACGTAAGCTATCACAGTTATCACAGCTAACAGAAGTGGGTTCATCGACACATACCTGACTTGATGAACTGTCGACATTAGCCATAAAGGCTGAATGGAGAGAAGACGAAGAATAAGCAGCTTGATCCACCAAAATAGATCTTCTTTGAGTTTCTGCTGCAGCTTCTCCCAATAGCTCATCAATATTAGCATCGACTGATGCACTTGATCTGTCATCCACGTGATCATTGCCTGAAGTGGAGGATTCTTCATCTGAGCTTCCACTATAACCAGAAGAGTCTTCATCCTCAGAAGAGTCACCACCATTGGCGGAAGATTCTCCACCACTGGCGTGATTTAAATCCTTGACAATTTCAGCAAAACAAGCTGTTCCATCTGGAGCATCATTTCCCAACTGGATTGACCAATCACATCCTTCATCTACTTGAACCACAAGTGCCTGGTTGGCATTTGATGGTCCTGCTTGAGTCTGGTTGTTGACAGGCACCAATGTGCGAACATTGTTCCTGTTCTGGTTCTGCTGGTTGCCTTGACCTCTGAAAGGATTCTGGTTTCCATGTTGAGATGGCCTCGTACATTCACGCTTGAAATGACCACGTTCCCCACAATTGAAGCATTTAACAGCCTGCTTATCAAACCCATACTTGGTGTCTTTCTTACTTTCCAAGCTGGTTCTGCCAGTTCTTTCCATGAAATCCTTTGCTCGCCTAACAGCACTGGCAAAGGCCCACTTTATGTCCATCATCTCCATCTCCTCTTTATCTATTTGCTGATAGTCTTCTTGTGTCAGATTAATGTTACCAATCTGACCTTCAACTAATCCACAGTATGCGCTCACCAAAGTGTTAAGCAGCTCCATGTGTTCCTTGGCTACTTCCACACTGACTTTAGAAAAGCTTGAGGTGTTGAGCTGTACTGTATTTGGCTTTGATTGTTGACCAGCAGATGATGTGCTTCCATAACACGCTTGCTGTTGAGGAGGAGGAAGTGGATTCCCATACATGTCTGTTGTAGGTCCTGTAGATTGAGCAGGTAATGGATTTCCAAACATATCAGTTGCTCTGATAGTTTGTTGGCTTTGCTGTTGTGGTGCTGGTTGAGAAACTGGTTCAAGTGGATTCCCAAACATGTCTGTTTTTGGAGGAACCGGAACTTGGATAGTATTGCCAAACATGTCAGTGTGAGACACAAATGCTGTTTGAAGTGGAGCATGTGAGGAAGGCTTTGTAGAAGTGCTGGAAGTTCCATAATACATTTCTGGATTTTGTGGCACTGGAACTCTTTTCGCCTTGAGAGTTTCTTCCTGATTCTTGTTCTCCAGGATTTGAACAAAGTCATTGTAGTTTGTTGTAGCTAGAGTGCCATTATACTTCATGATTTCCAAGAAAGTATTCCATTGAGGTGGCAACGCATCAGCAAACTTCTTCACAATCTCTGCTTGAGGTGTAACGACCTCAAAATTTGACAATTCAGTCAGCAGATGATTAAACCGACTTGTCAAATCTCCTAAAGATTCATTCTCCATACACGTAAAACCATCAAACTCTTTCTTTAGAAGTTCTTTTCTCAATTGGCGTGTCGCTTCATTTCCTACGCCCCTCGTCTTCAATGCATCCCACAACCTCTTTGTCGTCTTGTAACTGACAAATTGATGATAAATGTCTTTACTTAACGCCTGAGTGAGAATAGCATAAGCCTTCTTTTCCAGATCATAGACTTTCTTTTGATCTTCCGTGAGATCTGCAAATGTAGCAGCAGATGATGCAGCAACCTCTATTGTTTGATCGAAATCTGTGATGAACCGCAACCACAATTCTGTATTTTGACCAAGAACATAGGTATGAAATCTGTCAATCCATCCTGGATATTCATATAAGTGCATCAACTTCGGAGGCCGATTCAAACTTCCCGTTTCACTCTCGCTTAAGAGAATGCTTTGAATACTTGGAGTTTGATTTGATACGAATGCCCATTGACCAGTATTAGCTTGAGAAGACACCGGTGCGGGAGATGGAGTACCAAAATATATATCAGAATTTACCGCCGGCCTATTCCATCTTGGATTCATTTTTGATCAAGAATAATAAAATTACACCAGCCGAAGGATCTGAGATCGAAAGACAAATCTGAAAAACACAAACTTGTTAAACACAAACAAACTAAGGACCGAAAGATAAACACTTGATCGAAGGATCACAGTTGTTCGAAGGATCAACAGTACTCGAAAGATAACTGTTGAGATTCGAACAAGGATTTCGAAAGACTCTCCAACCGAAGGATCCTTGTCTTTCGAAAAAGAACTGTAGACCGAAGGATGTATGTATCGAAAAGATTCCTTGAATCGAAGGATGAGCCACAGACTTCGAAGGATTCTCGAAAGATGATAATCTGTCGAACTCCCCTTAATCGAAAGATGAACTTTCGAATTCGAAGGATATCTTTCGAACAGACTGACACAGTTGACAAATGAGTGACAGGTTGGTGAAAACTTGATGGGTTGGTGAAGAAACTTTCGGCAGAAGGCAGAAGGTATGGTCAGACCATATCTTCTGCATGCAGAACAGGTTTTGAATAATAAAATATTACGAAAAACCAAGGTTCAACCCAGAAACCGGTACCGGAATAAGCCGGAATCTTGGTCGGAAATCACCAAATACCTCAAAAACAGATTTTTATCTTACCCAAACCGTCCCGTAACACACCCGACAGTTTAGAACACGTTTTAACTTCTGAAAAAGCGAGAAAAATGCAGAAAAACGTGAGCTAAACCAGAAAAGTTTTTGTCCAAAAACACTCCAAAGCTTGTATAAAACCCGGTTTTTAACAAGGAAAAGAGCCACGGCTCTGATACCACTTGTAGGTCCCTCTCGGAGGTTGAGGATGAACCTATTCCTTGCTATATCTAACACACTAGCGAGTGCGGAATCCAAGCTAGCATGCAAACCGGGAGTAGAACAAGCACAAACACAAGACACACAATATTCACCGATTAACACCACTTGTATTAAACGTATGAAAGGTTCCGGTTACAAGCACAATGTTTACAAAAGTGTTTTGCAAACTCTCTCTAAATTTCGTGTGTGTGTGTTCCGAACAGAATGCTCTCAGTTCTCTCAATGAAGTGCTAAACTAAATGAACACAACACTTGGGTATATATACCCGAACACAGCAGGTCTGTGTCGAAGGATCAGATAGATGATCGAAGGATCATCTATCGACCAGAAACAGCTCGAAGGATCAACATGTACCTCGAAGGATGGCATCTTTCGAGGTCCATCAATCGAAGGCTATCTTTCGAGCTCATCGAAGGATCTAAACAATCCTTCGATGACACACCCTTCGACCCAGCCATCTTTCAAACATTATCTAACTGTTTAACCAAGTCAAACCGGAGGATGGTTGACTTAGTCAAACTTACAGGACTACAAAGACATCGTTTTATATCGTGACCGAATACAGACAAAGTACAGACACAAGTGCACCAACATCCATCATGGGTAGATTCATCCATTTCTCATTGACAGGATCAAAAGCTTCCCACTTCAATGGGTCACAAGAAAAATAGACCCAATGTTCAATTACTTGATGAATGCTTCTTAGCTTATAAAGTTCACCACTTCTAATGAGCTCACGAAAACTCCGGTTTAGTGACGCGATGCGAGCATAGTTGTATCTTGGCAGGGACATGAGACTTTTCATTGTGAGGTCACGACCGATAACATGGATCAACGAACTCATATCCAAACCTTGTTCCGTTTCCTTGATCACCTACAAGATTACAGTCATATTAAGCACCTTGAGCATGCATATTATGATAACCGACACCATTTTAAGGAAACAACTAACGAACTTGTATAGTTACATAATAATAATCCACATCTATTCTGTTTTAAAATTTAAGGTAACTATTAGCGTGCTTGTTTGTTGAACTCTAAAAAATAATAGTTTATAAAACAGAAAAAAGACCAATGTACTTGCAAAAATTACATGGATAACATTTCTAAACCTTATAAATAATAAAATTCTACAGAATGTGATTTGGTATATTGCTTGTAATTAATTCAACGGGAATGACCCAAACAGTGAGTTGCAAAAGAAAAACCATATCTTGCTAATTAGAAATGGAACGAGTTAAGTTATGAAAATTTGGTTGGGACAAATTAGTGCAAATAAGAACGCCTCAAAGTATATAACTTTAATCAAAATCCGCCATTTCCATTAAAGAATGAATTTTTAACAACAAAATACAATCTTAACTGATGCTAGATTATTGAATAAAAATAAAGGTTGGTATCGACGAAGAAGTTTCAATGCTGGTGAGTTATTCAATAATGAAATTCATGTTCGGTGTTGATGTTTAAGTTTTAATGCGGATAAAGAGTTCACTACCTAGGTACAATTGTCATTGAAGAACAAATGTTCACTAGCAAAGATTTGTGTCAGTTCCAAGTAGTGCGCACACCATGTTCCAGTACAAGACAACATTTTGAAGACAGATGCGGATACGATCACAAGAACTTGTACTATGTTTTCCTTGTAACTAAAGAGAATAGTTTTTCATGACTCATTATGTTCGTTCTTATTGCTTCTAAAACCTTAGAATTAACAATTTAGATTGATTTTAGTTGTATAACCAATATGCATGTTGGTGGAGAGCCCCCTAAGTATTGTAATAATCTCTAATGGGATGTGTGCTTGTAGTTATACTTTGAGGCTTGAGGTGAAATGTTTTTATTATTGTTCTAATGATTAGTGTTCTTACTTTTCTTTGTATGTTTAAGTGTATATTAATAAATGTGATTTCACATTTATTAGCAATCATGGTGTCTATGTTGGTTCTTGAGTAAGCAAATCAGAAGAATTGTGATTTAGGGTATTGCTTGTAATTAATTTAATGAGCATGCTACAAGAATGCTTTGCAAGGAAATTTAAATCTAACTAATTAGAACTAGAACGGGCTAAGTTACCAAAATTAAGTGAGGACAAAATAGAGTAAATAAGACACAATCACAAAAACTTATACTTTGTTTTCCTGATAACTAAATAGAACAGTTTTTCATGACACAATATGTTCTTAGGAACAATGGTTCTTATTGGTTTTAAAACCTTAGAATTAACAGTTTAGATTGATTCTAGTTGTACAACCAACTTGCATGTTGGTGTAGAGCCCCCTAAGTACTGTAATAATCTTTAATGAGATGTGTGCTTGTAGTTATGCAATTCCTATTGAGAGAAATATACTTTGAGGCATAAAGTGAATTGTTTTTTTTTTCTTTTATTGTGTTATTAATTAGTTTTTTATAGTTCTTTGTAAGTTTGAATATATATTATAATGTGATTTCGCGGTTCATAGCAATCACGGTGACTTTGTCTGTTCTTTTGTAAGTAAATCAGAAAGAAAGCACTCATGTACTTGCAAAAGTTAATGGTAACAAATCCGTACAAAATTAGATTATAAAGTAAGAAATTCTTTTTTCTATGATACAAAGTGTTATTTAGTGTATGGCAGATAATTTACCGAACATGACACAAAACAATGTGTTGCAAGGAAATTTATATCTATCTAATTGGAAATGAAACGCGCTAAGTTACATAAGGGAAGACAAAATTGAGTAAATAAGAATGCCTCATTAAATAGAATTAACTCAAAATCCGCCATTTTCATTATGAAATTTTCCACAATAAAATACAAATTTTAGTTGATGCTAGATTATCGAATAATATGGGTTGAATTTGAATATAAGAAACTTTTTTCTCAAAATATTTTAATATAACTATTCTCTTTTTTCTTTATTAATGATATAGGATATAGAGAAAATGAGGAAAGTGTTGACCATTGTTTGTGTAAAGTTGTCACTCCTCTACTTTGTCACGTGTATTTCAATTTAACTTCATTTAACTTCTATATGTGCTTTTTAAATATTATATTTCGCATATGCATTAATGTTTATGTTTTCCCCAAACCAAAAAAAAAAAAAAACACACAAAAAACGATATAAGTTTTTTTTTCAAATTCTGTTCGTTATTGCTTTTTTTTTTTTTCTGTTCAATACCTCACATTTTGTAAAAAGAAAAAAAAATATAGGCACAAGAAAATATTTTAATTATATAACTAAATGTGCCACCGACACCAATTCAAACCTTGGAGAGGCGGGTTCGATCCCTGACCACATATCGAATCCGTTGTCAACTCGGCTGGGGAATTCACCACCAGGGCGCTTGGTCGGGTAGCAACCTAGGGAGGGGGATCTCTCCCGCGGTCGGGGGTACCGTGCAATTACCCTTTTTTTATGTATAAATAAGTTTTATAGTTTTTGAACCAAGAGTTTTATTTTTTTCTAAATCAGCAATTAGGAACTAGTTGAATATATAAAACATAATAACACCTTTATAGGTAAAGGTAAGGACATAACACAAGAACATTTTTCTTTTTATAATTTACTGGAACTATTGATATGCTTGTTGATCTATTACAGCAGCTAAAAATCCGAAAAATATTCTTCTAAACATTATTGGAAAAGACAAATTTAAGGCGTAATAAGGTAAACTAGCTAGTTTATTCACACTACAAAAAGTAATTCATTCGATGGAAATGATATAGAATTTGATTGTTTATCAAATCTAGTTTATTTTATGGAAATTTTCTTAATAACTTTGTAAAGCCACTACTACATTATGAAGCATTAGACGGTGTTCAAGATCTTTTTTAGACGGTGTTATAATAATAACCCCGTCTTAAAATCAATTCCTCACATGGCCCTTGTGCCAATCCAATTAAAATATTCATCAAAATTCCATATAACCCCGTCTTATGCTTAAACCCCGTCTTAAAATCAATTCCTCACTCTTTAGACGGTGTTCCCTTTGAACACCGTCTTATGCTTATATATGCATCCTTTAGATGGTGTTTGTGAAC
The DNA here is from genome assembly GCA_030545235.1 of Helianthus tuberosus. Lineage (NCBI taxonomy): Eukaryota > Viridiplantae > Streptophyta > Magnoliopsida > Asterales > Asteraceae > Helianthus > Helianthus tuberosus. The sequence continues at coordinate 169,303,917 of CM060369.1, forward strand.
ACCGTCGTATATACTCATTCCCCTTCTACTCGCATCCATCTCCCCTGTCATTTGCTCAACCAAAACCCTAGCCTCCATTCCCCTTCTACTCGCATCCATCTCCCCTGCCTTATCTCCTCCGCCTCATCTCCTCCATTCTTCAATCGAATTCGAACACGATTAGGTCGTCACAGGTAACTTCAATTGAATTCGAACACAATTGGAACCGTTTTTGAATCAGGTAATTTCAGTCGAATCTCAAAGTTTTCGTTCAATCTGCACGTGTTTTTTATTTCTAGGTTACCGTTCTCTCTGTATATACCTTAATATTCGTCATAATGATGTCGATGCGTTGATGATATTTGCTCAATCTACGCCTGTTTTGAATCTCCTGTTGTTTGTTTATCAATTTTCTGGCTGTTGAATCGATGATATTTGTTCTTATACATGTTTGTATTGTTTTGGTTGACAGTGTATCAAGTTGAAGATTACCTGTTGAACATTGATTGCCATCAAAGTCACCAAGAACATTCCATAGGGGATCGATTACACATATTAGGGTTTAGCAAGATAATATTCTCGACCTCAGTTCTCGTTAATTCGATTACACATGGTTTGCTGACTATTGATTTCGTTGAGACTATTGCTAATCCGAAAACTGTTTATATGTAATCTGTTGAGAATTTAGACTATTGATTTCTTTGATAATTACTTAATTGGCTCTCAATTCGTTGCAAATTTCTACACTGAAATTGATTTGTTGTTGTTTGGTTACTTGATTGATTAGGTTTTAGGTATAATTAGTTATATATTTTGTTCATGAGTGATGTTTTAGCTTGTAAAATGCTTATCAAAAGTTTGAGATTGGATCAGAACATTAAGGTTAGGTTTAGTAACTGAAGCCATTAATGGTCTTGGCAGGTTTAATTTTTACTCATATATTGACAACGTTGTCAAATTCTATTCTTAAATCTTCATTTTAAAGTGAATTTATAGTTTGTATTACTTGAAGAAGCTAGCGAATTTTAAGACTCATAAATAGCATGAATCTTGAACGTTGTGAAGTATATATGTTAGGTATTACGCGTATGTTGCACTCCCAAAGGAGTCGGTTAGGTAATCGATCTAGTCCACCTGCTGATTTTACAACTAGAACAATTGCCATAGATCTTCGTCTATAACTTGATTTTAATTTTACCGAAGAAAATGACTCAGGATGTTGTGATGAAAGAATAGCATGTTCCAACAACTCCTTCGAATTCAACTTACCTACCATTCTTGATTTGCAGCGTAAGAGTCATTGCGATTTTGTTCGATTTTTTTGGTTGTAGCATGTTTACATGTATAATCCTGTTTCGGTTGTAGACTGTAGTTAGTTTCGAATCCGTGTTAGTACTTGTTCTGTTTACTGTTTGGATGAAAGTAAGACATTAGAAATTGAAAATTTTGGATTTATTGTGCGGAATTCATGTCAAATTGAAATTTAGATTTGAAAGAAATTGCGGCATTTATTGAGAGACGGGAGCATATGTTTACATGTATAATCCTGTTTCAGTTGTAATCAGTTTTGAATCCATGTTAGTGCTTGTTTTGTTTACTGTTTGGATGGTAATAAAACATTAGGAATTGAAAATTTTGGATTTACTGTGCGGAAAGAAATTGAGGTACTGATTTGGACGGGAGGATATGCTCGTGAAGTAAGAATCGTTCTGATTTTGTTTGATTTTTTTGTAGTATGTTTAGAGATATAATCCTGTTTTGGTTGTAATTAGGTTTGAATCTGTTTTAGTACTTGTTTTGTTTACTGTTGGATGGAAATAAGACATTAGTAGTTGAAAATTTTGGATTTATTGTGTGGAATCTATGTCAAATTGATACAGATTTGAAGGAAATTGCGGCTCTGATTGAGAGGGGTGTATGTGCGAAGTTCGTAGAATTTTGAGGGCTGTTAGGTTGACAATTGCATTGAAGAGGAAGTTGAAGGCTTCAGTGATTTCTTCGTTCTTCGGTTTTGCTCTTGCGCCTGTATCGGAAGCGCGCCAACGGCTATATTCATACCTCCCGAAGGTTAACTTTTCTTGTTTAATTGCATCATTTATAAGCTTAGAGGCAAATTGCATGTGATGGGATTCTAAGTTTTTAGAATTACATATGTACGTGTGTCTTGAAGACTTGAACTTCAGAGTGTAAGTTGATGCAAGTATCAAATTTGGATAAAATATCAAATGGAAATGTCGGCCTGATTGGCAGGTTTAATTTTTACTCATATATTGACAACGTTGATGAAATGATGTTGTCTAAAGATATCCCAAATCAATTTACTCTTCTTCCGCAGGATGCATATCGACTTATTATAACATTCTGTAGATTCTTGCTAATGCTTTGAGAGACTTCCTAATGTTAGGCATCTCATTTATAGCAAGGAAACCAGTACCTCGAGACTCAATATCTTGGAACAAAAATATGAGGTTGAATGACATTACTTATGAACGTCGAATTGGTGGTGATTTACCTGTTTTGTTTAAAATTGATATAAATGGCAATGCCATCAAGTTCATATTTCAAAGGATTGGAGATCAATCACAACAGATCACTGGGTTTGGTGCTGAACAAGTGGTTTTAGTTGGTGATGAATTTCACAAAGAGAAGGTAGTTGGCACTGTTGGGAAGAATGCCCTTGTTTTGACAGTCATGGAATCCAAAGGTTTAGACTTTCAGGTAAAACACCAATCTTGTATTTGGCTTCCATTTTAAAGATGAAAGCTGTATGTTTCAGGTAAACCAGAAGAATTTAACGATACATGTTTTGTAGGATGATTTGTTGTATGAGTGGAGAATCATATATGAATATATGAAGGATAAAGACCTGCTCAACTCGCCTTCAACGATGATGTCTTCATGTTTTGAGATGCAAAAGCATGCTGATATGTTTCGCAGGGGATGGCGGTGCGAAAGACTGTTTAAACATGTGTAAGGTGTCGAACCAACACTCAGATTCGCTGCGCAGCTACACTACACGCACGCCTCAGTAGCAACGTCGCACTGCACGCACACCGCAGCAGCAATGTCGCTCGTAGAAGCAGCGATTGCATGCCCACAGCAGCAACGCGCAGCTGCACGCCTACAGCAGCAACGCGCAGCTGCACGCCCGCAGCAACAACCCGCAGCTGCATGCAGAAGCGGGTTGTCTCTGGTGACGAGTCGCAAACGCCACAATATTCAAAGGTAAACTAGCCTATTTTAGTTTAGAAACTAGAATATTTCGTATATGTTGGTTGCTTTACTTGGTAGTTTAATAAATTTGGTATATATATTGCTGTAGGCACTATTCCAGAGTTGGTTCCAAAACCTGGATTTTAGAGATGAACTTCAAAACTTTTTGAGTTCAAGTTACCCGACTAAGTTTGGAAGCGAAGATGTTGATGGTGAAGAAGCGGATGAGGACAGCGATGATGACACAGATATGATTTAAAATTATGACATTTTAGATGTTAAGTAGTTTATGACGTATTAGTGACTTAAAACAATTTCGAATTGTGACGTTTATGCAGTTTACGCTTATGTAGCTTATGCTTATTTAAGTTTATGTTTGGTTAGTTTTTGTGGCTCGTGAACCAGAAATGGACAGGTTTTAATATGAAAAAATTGTTTTAGCGGCGACCCTTATTGTCGCTATTGACAAACATGCTTTAGCGACGAAAATCTAGCTTTAGCGATTATTTTTGTCGCCCCTAAAACTGAAAACCTTTTTTATTGTAAATGTTTTTTTTTCAGCAAATGTTTATAAGACGGTGTTAAAAAATATTTGTTTTTTGATATTAAAAGACGGTGTTCATCAAGTTTAAGCCGGTGTTAAAATTGAACACCGTCTAATAAGACTTGATTTTAAACCGGTGTACTTTAAGACGGTGTTGAAAACACCGTCTTAAAACCCATATCACCCCGTCTAAAGATCTGTTTTGTAGTAGTGAGCAACAAACAATACTAAAACACATAGTTTTCAATACTAAATCTTCTTTTTTATTGGAATTTGAAAGATGTAACTTACCGAATTGGATGTGTTGGTGCACTTGTGTCTGCACTTTGTCTGATTAACGTTGTCTTTGTTAGCCCTGTAAGTTTGACCAAGTCAACCATCCTCCGGATTGACTTGGCCAAACAGTTAGAGCGATTGTTTGTAAGCTGTTGCGTCGAAGGATAGATCATCGAAGGATAGTTTAGATCCTTCGATGACCTCGAAAGATAGCCTTCGATTGATGGACCTCGAAAGATGTCATCCTTCGAGGTACATGTTGATCCTTCGAGCTGTTTCAGATCGACAGATGATCTTACGATCAGTCTGCCTGATCCTTCGACCAGACCTGCTGTGTTCGGGTATAAATACCCATGTAGTGTGTTCACTTCAGTTTAGAGAGAGCTTGAAAGTGAGACACCAGAAAACTAGAGAGAGAGTGTAGTGAGAGAAAGTTCCGGTGAGCTTTGTATTTGTCAAATATTGTACCGAAACTTTGTCGAAATCAATACACGTAACTGTTAATCGTTGATATCTTTACGTATTGTTCACTTTCTCGATCTCGGTTTGCATCTCCGGTTGGATTCCGCACAACCGGGTGTGTTCGATAACAAGGATTAGGCGACTAGATCCTCCTAGCCGGACCTACAAGTGGTATCAGAGCCTTGGCTCTTCTCCTTGTTAAAACCGAGTTGTTTTCGGGTTGTTTTTCGGATTTTTAAAGTTCATATTTTTCTGAAATTTCAGCTCATATCTTCGAAAATTTCTGGTATTTTGTTGTTAGTTCTTATAAAAACCTTGTTGTTCATCATTTTCACATATTTAAAGTTGGTTTTTAGTGAAGTTTCGGCCAAATTCGTGCTCGGAAAATCTTCAGTTCACCAGAAAACTTATATTTCTGGGTTTGTTCTTCATATCTTCAAACCATATTCAAAATGTTCTTGACAAGATTCTGTTTGATCTGCATTTGGATTTGAATTAAAGTGTTGGTGTGTTGGAATTTGTAATCTGATTAAAATATAGTAAGTCATCATTTGGTTGGTAAATTGATATTTGTGAGCCGAAAGTGGGTTTGACAAAAGCACCTTTATGTCAGAAAGTTAGAAAGATAAGATTACTTTGCAAGTTGTGTGTTTATTTAGTCAACTGGTATCACATCCTTTTGGTCGAACAAAACAACAAAATCTGTTTCGTAAATTAAAAAAAAAAATAAATAAGCCCAAATTAAGATTCTGAATTCTGTTTCGCCGAAGTGGATAGTGGACCCCTGTTTCATCAAGAATTGGGCCTTCAAAATATTATTTGGTTTCGCCGATTTGAAAGCCCAACAAGGTCTGTTCCTTGTTTCGTCAATTGTGAAGCCCAAAAACAAATAATTCTGTTTCGCCGATTCCATTGTGGGCCTCACTTTCGTCAATTAACAATCCATTTCGCCAAAGAAGTTAAAATTTGTTTCGTCGTTCACTTGGGCCTTAGATAAACTTGGGCCCGTTTCGTCACTAATAAAAATAAAAATTTTGTTTCGTCAACCAAGTGTTTAAAACTCATTTCGTCACTTGAAAGCCAAATTGTGTTTCGTTAACAAAACAGTTTCTGTCTCGTGGAAATTATTTCGTCGAGATACTTGTGAGTTTTTAAACAGAAGGTTTGTCAAAGTGATTTACCTGTTTGTTTGAGGTGTGATTTTCAAGTATTCTTTTTCTTGATCAAAAATGAATCCGGCCTGGGGTACTCCGTCAAATACAGAAAACAAGTATAGAAGCAGTGAGGATTTATTTACAGAAATGTATTATGGTACTCCGTCTCCCGCACCGAAACAACCTATCAGAGCAACTGATATGTTCGGAAATCCATTACCTGTTCGATCTACAGGACCAACAAGTGTGTCTAGCACTAGCTTGTATGGCACTCCTCCTTCAACAACAGACATGTATGGAAATCCGCTTCAACCAGTTCCTCAACCGGTGCCTCAACAGCAAACCCAAAGGCCTCCTGTGACAACTGATCTACATGGCAATCCCATTCAAGTTCCTGTTAAGCCAGCTCAGCATGGGAACCAGAACCCTTTCAGAAATCAAGGAGACCAGCAGAATCAGAACAGGAACAATGAGCGTACGTTGATACCTGTCAACAACCAAAGCAAAGCAGGACCATCAAATGCTAACCAGGCACTTGTGGTTCAAATATATGAAGGTGGTGATTGGTCAATCAAGTTGAGTAGTGATGCTCCAGTTGGAACAGCTTGTTTTGCTGAGGTTGTCAAGGATTTAAATCACGCCAGTGGTGGAGAATCTTCCGCCAATGGTGGTGAATCTTCTGAGGATGAAGACTCTTCTGGTTATAGTAGAAGTTTGGATGAAGAATCCTCAAGTTCAGGCAATGATCATTTGGATGACACATCAAGTGCGTCAGTTGATGCAGATGTTGATGGGCTATTGGGAGAAGCTGCAGCAGAAAATCATAGAAGATCTATATTGGTGGATCAAGCTGCATATTCTTCGTCTTCTCTCCATTCAGCCGTTATGGCTAATGTCGACAGTTCATCAAGTCAGGTATGTGTCGATGAGCCCACTGCTGCTAGTTGTGATAACTGTGCTAGATTAAGTGATAGATATGCTGATTTGGATGCAAACATGTCTGAGTTGCAAGGCAAACATGATGCTTTACAAGCTAGTTTGTTTGACTTGCAAGACAAACATGTTTCGTTGAATGATAAGTGGTGTGAATTGCAAAGCAAACACGAGGCTTTGCAAGAGAAATATGATGTGACATTCATTCACAATCAGAAGTTGACCGTTGATCTTTCGAAGTGCACTGAAGCCAACATGTTTTATGAAAATCATGAAAAGGACTTTAAGTCGATGATTGAAACATTAAAGAAAGATAAAACCGAGCTGACAAAAATGGTTTCCAGAAAACAAACTGACATAAATTTGTATATCACACGTCTTGAGATATTGCAAAAAGAGATGGCTTGTGTTAAAACTGAAAGTGAGGCGATCCAACTTAAGCTAGACAGTTATTTGAGCTCTAGCTATGTGTTGGATCACATCATTGACGTACAGAAAGAGAAACGGGATGTCACATGCATAGGTTACAAGAAATGTCCACCACCCGTGAGAAACAATTATGATGCCCTGCCTGATGAGGAGTTTAGAACTCACTTTGAACCATCTGTTCCTCTAGATGTTAATGAATTTGCAGCAGGACTAGGATACAAGAAGGAAGTATCATCAGAATCGGATGTGTCAGCAGATACATGTGTGTCTTCTGCTGAACCGAATCAGAATCCTCCAGTTGTGATTGAGGATACTGATTCTTCTGATGATGAATCCGATGATACTGATTCGGAAAAGTCTGATGCGGTAATCAAAGAAGAGGACATACCTCTTGAGAATCATATTCTATGTGATCCTCCCGCAAAACCTGCTAAGACTGTTCCAACCGAGTCCACATCTGCAAAAGAGTCGGAGAGTGTGGATTTGCTGTACACTCTTGTTGGTGATGATAAAATTTACTCAGACAAAGATTTTCCTATAAAGAATGTTAATCAATCTTTAATAAGTAAAGTTTTTGAAAATTCGACAGGTAAGTTTTTGGGAAAGACAGGATCACGTGTTACAGTAACACAGTGCCCACCTATTCCAAAGGCCGAAGTTCGAAAACAATATGGCAATCGAAAATTACCAACAGTGAAAAGGCAGCAAAATCATAACAAGCCAAAAGAAAAGACACCGACTCAAAGTCAAAGGAAGCCGAATCAGAAGAAGAACAAGAATGTGAACTTTGTGAAATCAAAGGGAACGGACAAAATTGAAACGTTTGAAAACAAATCTAACTTAGATTTTGTTAAACAAGCAACAGTGTTGAAAAGAAATGAACCAAACTGTTCGAAACCTAGTACCTCGAGATCACAAAGTTCATCATCATCGGCAAGACGATCACATGATTCTTCGGGGTTTGTTGAACGAAGATCATGTTTTGAATGTGGTACAATTGGACACATAATTCGAAACTGTCCGTATCTTCATAAATTGAAAGCAAAAGTTGATGCCCCCCATGGTAACAATTACCATAAAAGATTTGTTTCACCAAAACAAGACCCTCGTCTTGTTAAACAACAAGAAGTGAAACAGAGAAAGAAACAACGGAAAAATGTTGAAAAGGTTTTAAAACCGGAGGTTGTCCAAACAAAATCTGTTGAATCAAATGTTAAACATGAAAGACAACGTTAATCAGACAAAGTGCAGACACAAGTGCACCAACAAACTCCCCCTTGGCTGTAGCTTTGTCTTGATCTTTATAACTTGATCTTTGTCTCGATCTTTGTGTCTTCAAGTCTTTGACGTCCTTTCAAGTCTTCAATGTCGGAGGATCTTTAAAGTCTTCACGTCTTGAAAGCAGAAAGTGTATCAACAAACTCCCCGTTTCATGTAGGAAGTGTGTTGACAAACTCCCCCTTAACATAAGCTCCCCCTTGAGTTATGCTCGTGAAATACTTGTTCTTTATGAATTGAGATCCTTGTGGTATTGATGATGGTCAGCGGCAACTCGATCATCTTCATCACTTGAGCGCCTTCACGTCGTGTCTTCATTCCGAAGCTTTGTCATCGACCATGTTCTCCTTGCCTTTAGAATCTGCACATGCAAGAAATCTAAACGCGTAATGAGAACAACTGCTTGGAATATCATTAGCATAAACAAACAACACACGTATGACCATGTCATAATCAAACACCGTCCGACAGTTTTGAAAGTTTAACAAATTTATCAGCTTCAGTTTTTAACTTTCAAAACTTTCAAATTTCGACCGTTTATGAAGATTTAGTCGTTTCGGTTTTCGTTCAGGTTTCAGGTAACGAAGACTCGAGCTCCAACATCGTACGATCGAAAATAAACTAGAAATAAAATCTTTTTGGCTTTTAGAAAGTTTCAAATGTAAAGACGGAAAGCAGTAAATAAATATATACAAAGATGCAGAAATTTAAAGCATTAAATAAATATTTACAGACATTCTTTTTGCGAGTTTCGAGGGTAAGAGAATCATATCAGTGTACGGTCATGTCAAAACGCTCTTGTTGTTCTTTTAGTTAACATTAAGATAAGCATGCTATAACAATTATCGGTATTGTTGTCCACATAAGCTCAGCTTATCATTTGTAATCATGGCGCGGGGATACGTTAAGGTATGATTTATACTTACCGACCGGTGTTCATCCACATCACGACACATTCCCGTATCAAGGTATGCACGAGGGTTCATCTTACCGGTGAGTATACCGATTATCATCTGTTTGACCGTATATGATGTGAGATTCTCACTTATTTGATTTGAAAACAAGCCCTATGTGATAGAATCACTTATTGATGAGGAACTTGATTTTCGATGCATGAGGGCACAGGAGCAAGTCCGTGAACAGGTCAGTACTTTCGTACAGCAGAGAGACGAACTTGACTCCCGGATAAATGTGATATATTATCACTTATTTGAGGGACATGTGATTGTTGATCACTTATTGAGGTCGAATGCAGTATGTACACGTAAGTATAGTATCATGGAAGATCTAGACTTGCGTCCCCGTTATTTTTCGGTAAAAGATACAACCATGATACCCAGATGATAAGCAGCATAAAGACCGAATATCTCAGAACCTCGGCAATCTCTCAAACGAAATTTCGGTACCAAGACCATATGCCAATGAATGGTTCCCACCCAGTCTTCAGTCGATTTAAGTTTATATCACCCTGCACACTTTAAAATGATTGTGAGCCTACCGATACATCTTATATAGAGCTGCTTATCGTTTTTCATTTTAGGTTTAAAGAGGTTTAGACAGACCACTGATGTACTATCATTTTCTCTTTTGCTCGCCAGGAAACTCATTTTTGTTTTTCTATTGTTTTTGTGTTTTTGAAATTTTTCGATGTTTTTGGATTTTCAAATTTTTGGATTTACTCCCCCTAAAATCAATAAACGAAGACAAATTTAAAAACACAAAGGTATTTACAAAAATGATTTTCCGATGTTGGTTTACTCTTGCTTGACCTTAATGCCGTTTACCAATAATAAATAGTCAAATCTTGATTTGTCAAATGCTTTGGTAAAAAGGTCGGCACGTTGGTCATCGGTGTGGACGTAAGCAACATCGATTATCCTTTTCTCAAAGCAATCACGTATGAAGTGATACTTAATGTCGATGTGCTTAGTCTTTGAATGCTGCACAGGATTTTTAGTGATCTGTAAGGCAGCAGAATTATCAACGTAAATAGGAGTAGTTAGGAATTCAAAACCGTAGTCGCGCATTTGTTGTTGGATCCATAGGACTTGGGAGCAACAACTTGAGGCAGCAATGTATTCAGCTTCGCATGTTGATGTAGCGACGCACGTCTGCTTCTTGCACTGCCATGTGACTAGGCGATTTCCCAAAAACTGACATCCAGCCGTTGTGGATTTGCCGTCGATTTTGCATCCGCCAAAATCAGAATCACTGAATGCGATCAAGTCAAAGTTATTATCCCTAGGGTACCATAGACCGGTGTCAGGGTAACCCTTCAAATAACGAAAAATCCTTTTTACAGCTGCAAGATGTGAGGCCTTCGGGTTGACTTGGTATCTGGCAAGCAGGCACGTTGGGTACATTATATCTGGTCTTGATGCTGTGAGGTACATAAGAGATCCGATCATCGCGTGGTAGTGTGAGGGGCTAACATCTTGACCCTTCAAGTCTGGAGTAATTCCGTGATTTTACGGCAATGGGGTACCGATGGGCGTTGCATCAGACATCTGGAACCGGCTCAAGATGTCACCAACATATTTAGTCTGATGGATGAATATCCCAGACTCAGTTTGTTGTACTTGTAGGCCTAAAAAGAAAGTCATTTCCCCCATAGCACTCATCTCGAATTTATCCTGCATAATGCGCTCGAAATTCCTACACAAAACATCATTAGTAGAACCAAATATAATATCATCAACGTATACCTGTACCAGTAGAAGATCTCCATCTTGTTCTTTGACGAAAAGAGTACAATCGATAAGACCTCTGCGAAATCCATTCTCCAGCAGATAATTAGATAAGGTTGCGTACCAAGCTCGCGGTGCTTGATGAAGACCATAGAGAGCTTTGTTGAGCAACCAAACCCGATCGGGATGGATAGGATCTTCAAAACCTGGAGGCTGTTCGACGTACACCTCTTCTTCTACCACACCATGTAAGAATGCACTTTTCACGTCCATCTGGTATACCTTGAAACCTTTGAATGAGGCATAAGCCAGAAATATCCGAATTGCTTCTAGACGTGCAACAGGTGCATAAACTTCGTTGTAGTCGATCCCTTCTATCTGACGAAAACCTTGAACGACTAGCCTTGCTTTGTTTCGAATAACGATTCCACGGTCATCCTTTTTGCATTTAAACACCCAACGGGTACCAATCTTCTTGTAACCAGCCGGTTTCTCTACGAGTTTCCAGACACCAAGCTTCTGGAATTGTTGCAGTTCTTCCTGCATCGCTTCAACCCAAGAGTTATCTTTCAAAGCTTCTTTCTAAGTTCTTGGCTCTTCCTGTGAGACATAACACGCGAAAGACCAATCGTTTTGTTGCCCGGATTCTCGGATAGCTGCATACAAGCCTGCATTGTTGTTGTTCCGCAACATGTTTCTTGTTTGAACGCCACTCTGTACACTTCCGATGATGTTTTGTTGAGGATGGGTATTATGAATCCTTGTCTCTGGATTATCTTGAACTGGAATATTTGTACCCAGATTGTTGAGATTGAGATCAACAACCAATTCAATGCCTGGAATTGACGAAGAGGATGATGCAGTAGCTTCAGCTGTTCCAGGGACGCCACTTGTAGGTAAATATTTAATGTCTGTAAATATTTAATGTCTGTAAATATTTACGTAAAGGTATTTACAAAAATATTTACGCTACTCTGATACCACTTGTAGGTCCCCGTGTCCGGATACGGATCTAACCGCCTACTTCCTTGTATACGAACCGATCTTGTTGTGCGGAATCCAACAAGATCAGCAAACCGAGATAGAGACGAAAACAAGTAAAGATAACACACGCGGTATCAACGATTAACACATCTTGTATTAAACGCGGAATCAGTTACAGAACAATGTTTACAAACGTAATATGTAAACTCTCTCAACCTCTCGTGTGCTCTCTGTGTTTACAGTATGCTCTCACACTTGTCTAGTGTTCATCTCCTCAGAATCCTTTCTGTCTTCTGTCTCTCTGAAGTGCTAAAAATGAAATGAACACACAACATGGGTATATATACCCGAACACAGCAGGTCTGGTCGAAGGATCAGATAGATGATCGAACGATCATCTATCGACCAGAAACAGCTCGAAGGATCAACATGTACCTCGAAGGATGACATCTTTCGAGGTCCATCAATCGAAGGCTTATCTTTCGAGCTCATCGAAGGATCTGAACAATCCTTCGATGACACACATCCTTCGACACAGCCATCTTTCAAACATTGTTCTAACTGTTTGACCAGGTCAAACCGGAGGATGGTTGACTTGGTCAAACTTACAGGACTAACGAAGACATCGTTCGGTATCATGACAAAATACAGACAAAGTACAGACACAAGTGCACCAACAAACTCCCCCTTGGCTGTAGCTTTGTCTTGATCTTTATAACTTTGTCTCGATCTTTGTGTCTTTAAGTCTTTGACGTCCTTTCAAGTCTTCAATGTCGGAGGATCTTTAAAGTCTTCACGTCTTGAAAGCAGAAAGTGTATCAACAAACTCCCCGTTTCATGTAGGAAGTGTGTTGACAAACTCCCCCTTAACATAAGCTCTCCTTTGAGTTATGCTTGTGAAAGTCTTGATCGTTATGAATTGAGATCCTTGTGGAGTTGATGATGGTCAGCGGCAACTCGATCATCTTCATCACTTGAGTGCCTTCACGTCGTGTCTTCATTCCGAAGCTTTGTCATCGACCATGTTCTCCTTGCCTTTAGAATCTGCACATGCAAGAAATCTAAACGCGTAATGAGAACAACTGCTTGGAATATAGTAAGCAAACAACACACATGTGACCATTGTTCAATCAAACACCGTCCGACAGTTTGAAAGTTTAATAAATTTATCAAATTCAGTTTTTAACTTTCAAAACTTGCAAATTTCGACCGTTTATGAAGATTTAGTCATTTTGGTTTTCAATCAGGTTTCAGGTAACGAAGACTCGAGCTCCAACATCGTACGATCGAAAATAAAATAGAAATAAAATCTTTTTGGCTTTTATAAAGTTTATATTAAAACAGATTTTAGGTGTGTTTTAATATTTGAAATGTAAAGACTGAAAGCAGTAGGTAAATATTTACAGACATTCTTTTTGCGAGTTTCGAGGGTAAAAATATTTACGCTACTCTGATACCACTTGTAGGTCGAAATACCTTTACGTAAATATTTACAGACATTATTTTTATAAAAGCCAAAATGATTTTCCAACATAGAAGAGGATCTTCTATGTCGGAAAATCATTTTTGTAAATACCTTTGTGTTTTAAATTTATCTTAGTTTATTGATTTTAGGGGGAGTAAATCCAAAAATTTGAAAATCCAAAAACATCGAAAAATTTCAAAAACACAAAAACAATAGAAAAACCAAAAATGAGTTTCCTGGCGAGCAAAAGAGAAAATGATAGTACATCAGTGGTCTGTCTAAACCTCTTTAAACCTAAACTGAAAAACGATAAGCAGCTCTATATAAGATGTATCGGTAGGCTCACAATCATTTTAAAGTGTGCAGGGTGATATAAACTTAAAATCGACTGAAGACTGGGTGGGAACCATTCATTGGCATATGGTCTTGGTACCGAAATTTCGTTTGAGATCCTCTTCTAGTGGTATCAGAGTAGCCAAATAAAATCTTTTTGGCTTTTATAAAGTTCCAGGGACTTTGAAGATCCTCCGACATAGAAGACATGGAAGATGAACCTCACGAGTAGCGTCCAAGGGGGAGTTTGTTGATACATATTATGTGGACGCGACTTGGTTCGGTTCAACTTGGTTCGGTTCGACCCGGTTAGGTTCGGCTCAAGCCCGACGTCACGACATTCCTCCGTCGTGCGTCCCAGAGTTCGACACGCGAAGCACGGAGCGCCGCGAGCCGATTCCCGCTGCCACATCATCATGACATCATCATGATGATGTCATGATGATGTCACAAAGTTGACTAAACTTAGCAATTATAATGTTGTGAATTCTTGTACGTGCATGGTCTAAACCGTATGCAACTTTGGGCCATTGTCACTTTGGGCTTTGACCAACCTTGGGCCGGACATAAGGGACCCAATCGCACAACATATATAATCCGAAATCACTTGTGATTTCGGTAGACACAAGACAACAAACAAGAACACAAGGCAGAAACAAGTGTGAGAGCAAAAACAGTTGAAACATTGTTGTAACATGTTTGTGTCGAAAGATGAGCTCGAAGGATAATCCTTCGATGGATATAGATGGACCTCGAAGGATATCATCCTTCGAGGTATATGTGAATCCTTCGATGTGTTTCAGGTCGATAGATGATCTTTCGATCAGTCTATCAGATCCTTCGACCAGACGTGCTGTGATGGATATAAATATCCATGTTATGTGTTCATTTCAGTAGGAGATGAACACTAGACAAGTGTGAGAGCATACTGTAAACACAGAGAGCACACGAGAGGTTGAGAGAGTTTACATATTACGTTTGTAAACATTGTTCTGTAACTGATTCCGCGTTTAATACAAGATGTGTTAATCGTTGATACCGCGTGTGTTATCTTTACTTGTTTTCGTCTCTATCTCGGTTTGCTGATCTTGTTGGATTCCGCACAACAAGATCGGTTCATATACAAGGAAGTAGGCGGTTAGATCCGTATCCGGACACGGGGACCTACAAGTGGTATCAGAGCCTTGGCTCTTCTCCTTGTTAAAACCGAGTTGTTTTCGGGTTGTTTTTCGGATTTTTAAAGTTCATATTTTTCTGAAATTTCAGCTCATATCTTCGAAAATTTCTGGTATTTTGTTGTTAGTTCTTATAAAAACCTTGTTGTTCATCATTTTCACATATTTAAAGTTGGTTTTTAGTGAAGTTTCGGCCAAATTCGTGCTCGGAAAATCTTCAGTTCACCAGAAAACTTATATTTCTGGGTTTGTTCTTCATATCTTCAAACCATATTCAAAATGTTCTTGACAAGATTCTGTTTGATCTGCATTTGGATTTGAATTAAAGTGTTGGTGTGTTGGAATTTGTAATCTGATTAAAATATAGTAAGTCATCATTTGGTTGGTAAATTGATATTTGTGAGCCGAAAGTGGGTTTGACAAAAGCACCTTTATGTCAGAAAGTTAGAAAGATAAGATTACTTTGCAAGTTGTGTGTTTATTTAGTCAACTGGTATCACATCCTTTTGGTCGAACAAAACAACAAAATCTGTTTCGTAAATTAAAAAAAAAAAAAATAAGCCCAAATTAAGATTCTGAATTCTGTTTCGCCGAAGTGGATAGTGGACCCCTGTTTCATCAAGAATTGGGCCTTCAAAATATTATTTGGTTTCGCCGATTTGAAAGCCCAACAAGGTCTGTTCCTTGTTTCGTCAATTGTGAAGCCCAAAAACAAATAATTCTGTTTCGCCGATTCCATTGTGGGCCTCACTTTCGTCAATTAACAATCCATTTCGCCAAAGAAGTTAAAATTTGTTTCGTCGTTCACTTGGGCCTTAGATAAACTTGGGCCCGTTTCGTCACTAATAAAAATAAAAATTTTGTTTCGTTAACCAAGTGTTTAAAACTCATTTCGTCACTTGAAAGCCAAATTGTGTTTCGTTAACAAAACAGTTTCTGTCTCGTGGAAATTATTTCGTCGAGATACTTGTGAGTTTTTAAACAGAAGGTTTGTCAAAGTGATTTACCTGTTTGTTTGAGGTGTGATTTTCAAGTATTCTTTTTCTTGATCAAAAATGAATCCGGCCTGGGGTACTCCGTCAAATACAGAAAACAAGTATAGAAGCAGTGAGGATTTATTTACAGAAATGTATTATGGTACTCCGTCTCCCGCACCGAAACAACCTATCAGAGCAACTGATATGTTCGGAAATCCATTACCTGTTCGATCTACAGGACCAACAAGTGTGTCTAGCACCAGCTTGTATGGCACTCCTCCTTCAACAACAGACATGTATGGAAATCCGCTTCAACCAGTTCCTCAACCGGTGCCTCAACAGCAAACCCAAAGGCCTCCTGTGACAACTGATCTACATGGCAATCCCATTCAAGTTCCTGTTAAGCCAGCTCAGCATGGGAACCAGAACCCTTTCAGAAATCAAGGAGACCAGCAGAATCAGAACAGGAACAATGAGCGTACGTTGATACCTGTCAACAACCAAAGCCAAGCAGGACCATCAAATGCTAACCAGGCACTTGTGGTTCAAATATATGAAGGTGGTGATTGGTCAATCAAGTTGAGTAGTGATGCTCCAGTTGGAACAGCTTGTTTTGCTGAGGTTGTCAAGGATTTAAATCACGCCAGTGGTGGAGAATCTTCCGCCAATGGTGGTGAATCTTCTGAGGATGAAGACTCTTCTGGTTATAGTAGAAGTTTGGATGAAGAATCCTCAAGTTCAGGCAATGATCATTTGGATGACACATCAAGTGCGTCAGTTGATGCAGATGTTGATGGGCTATTGGGAGAAGCTGCAGCAGAAAATCATAGAAGATCTATATTGGTGGATCAAGCTGCATATTCTTCGTCTTCTCTCCATTCAGCCGTTATGGCTAATGTCGACAGTTCATCAAGTCAGGTATGTGTCGATGAGCCCACTGCTGCTATTTGTGATAACTGTGCTAGATTAAGTGATAGATATGCTGATTTGGATGCAAACATGTCTGAGTTGCAAGGCAAACATGATGCTTTACAAGCTAGTTTGTTTGACTTGCAAGACAAACATGTTTCGTTGAATGATAAGTGGTGTGAATTGCAAAGCAAACACGAGGCTTTGCAAGAGAAATATGATGTGACATTCATTCACAATCAGAAGTTGACCGTTGATCTTTCGAAGTGCACTGAAGCCAACATGTTTTATGAAAATCATGAAAAGGACTTTAAGTCGATGATTGAAACATTAAAGAACAAGTTATAAAGATCAAGACAAAGCTACAGCCAAGGGGGAGTTTGTTGGTGCACTTGTGTCTGCACTTTGTCTGATTAACGTTGTCTTTGTTAGCCCTGTAAGTTTGACCAAGTCAACCATCCTCCGGATTGACTTGGCCAAACAGTTAGAGCGATTGTTTGTAAGCTGTTGCGTCGAAGGATAGATCATCGAAGGATAGTTTAGATCCTTCGATGACCTCGAAAGATAGCCTTCGATTGATGGACCTCGAAAGATGTCATCCTTCGAGGTACATGTTGATCCTTCGAGCTGTTTCAGATCGACAGATGATCTTACGATCAGTCTGCCTGATCCTTCGACCAGACCTGCTGTGTTCGGGTATAAATACCCATGTAGTGTGTTCACTTCAGTTTAGAGAGAGCTTGAAAGTGAGACACCAGAAAACTAGAGAGAGAGTGTAGTGAGAGAAAGTTCCGGTGAGCTTTGTATTTGTCAAATATTGTACCGAAACTTTGTCGAAATCAATACACGTAACTGTTAATCGTTGATATCTTTACGTATTGTTCACTTTCTCGATCTCGGTTTGCATCTCCGGTTGGATTCCGCACAACCGGGTGTGTTCGATAACAAGGATTAGGCGACTAGATCCTCCTAGCCGGACCTACAGGATGGTTTAAAATAGATTGAATAGCGAACCCGCCTTATAGAACTTCTCTGCCAAGCTCCGACAATGACTTTTGAGAATAAAGAAAGAATTGAACTAAAATTTAAGAACTATGATAGTTTAATAAATTTATTTGAGATTATATATAATAGGACTTAGAGAGAGAAATCAATTTGGAGAGAGAAAAAATACATTTAATTTTAGAGAGAGAAAAGATATATAATATTTAGAGAGAGAAAAAATATATAATAATTTAAAGAGAGAAACAGAAAAATGTAACTCTTGTTTTAAATTTAGTAATCTCTTATTTTTCATGTGTTATTTATCTTTATTTTGAATATTAACTATGTAATACATGGTACACACTAATATTCAACTCACTTTTTTTCTCTCTTGGTCCCTCAACTTTGGTTATGATATATTTAGCCCTTAACTTTAATATTGTTTTCCTTTCTTATTTTTTATTATTTACTCTATTTTTTCTTTTTCTAGCGTCTCACATTAATAAGTTTTTTTTTTTAAATTTTCATTATACCCTTAAATATAATTTTCTTTCCTTATTTTTCAACCTTGGTTAATATAATTTTAATATTTATACGTTGTACGCTCCAAGTTAAAATTGAAAAGGTAGCTTTTATTCTTTTATTCTTTTACTCAACTTTCTGGTTACAGTAGATTTTTTATGTCTAAGAAATGATTGAATTTGGATATGAAAATATGATAGTTTAATATAATTATTTATTATAGAAATAATAGATGAAAATAGACAAAAACAAATATAGAATTTAGAGAGAGAAAATGCGTATTTAATTTTAAAGAGAAAAGGCATATAATGTTTAGAGAGAGAAAAAATATATACGTTTTAAAGAGATATATATATTTTTTTTGAAAGGAAAATTTCATTCAAACACCTCGAGAGGTCCTCAAAGCAAGGACCTTCGAGCAAACAAACGAGAAAACATCAATCCAAAGGATATATAAACCAATTTTTCCAATCTATATCTTTCCACCTAGATCTATTACGAATCCAAAAGTATGACGTCGACTTTACAATCTCCAAAACCTCAATCGGTCTCCGCCGCTTGTTGTTAAAAATACGAGCATTACGCTCATTCCACAACACGCACATAGTAGTGTAAACAATACCTCTTAAGGTGTATCTCGCTTCTTTAGACTTTGTTTGCCGGCACTCTCAAAAGGTCCGTCACATCAAAAGCAAAACTAGGACTCAACCGACACCACGCTTCAACTCTACTCCACACTTCATAAGAAAAAAACGCAGCCGGTGAAAAGATGTAAAGCCGTTTCCAATTCCGATTGACAAAGAATACAAGAGGTTTGTGGAAGGTTCACGCCACGTTTAAGAAGCTCTGAAGTAGTAGGAAGACCATTACGAGCAACCCTCCATACCATTATTTTGCATTTCAGCGGAACCCAACCCTTCCATTTTATCATCGGACTATTATCACCCATAGAGTTGTTGGAAAAGAACTTCTTTGCCGAGGACACTGTGAATAAGCCATCCTTTTCAAGCTTCCATTTCCATTCATCTAGACCACCCCTCCATGTCAAATCATGAATCTCACTTAGAAGCTGAAATAATTATGTCACCTACCCATGCGAAGAAGGTGCTGATCTCCAATCCCACTCCACGGTTTTAACATTGTTCACGCAACGAATTCGAGCTGAGACCTTAACCCATTTCTTTTTTTCAAGCCTAACCATGTTAGGATATATAACTCGAAGTGGTTCTTCTCTTAACCAAATGTCTCCCCAAAAGTTTATAGAAGAACCATCACCTAGCGAACCAACAAAAAAAGAATTAAGAGCCGACCCGTTTGAAATTGTTTTCTCTCCCACTTTCACTATTTGTTTCCAACACCCACTAGCCGAAGCGCTACATGGTAACATAGCCCTAGGCCTACTCGACCCGTGACATCCCAAAATAATTTTCTTCCACAAGCTACTACCATCTTTTTTGAATCTCCAAGTCCATTTCAAAAGGAGCGCGTCATTCACCTCTTATTTATCATCCTGGAAGAGATATATAAAAGTGTAACAGTTTCCTTAAATTTAGCATTCTCTTATTTATCATGTGTCCATTATTTTATTTTTATTTTATACATCGACTTAATAGTAACCAAGTTTTTTTTAAAAGTTCAAGCACGGTCACTCAAAGTTTTTTTTTATTACTCTAAATTAACTCAACTTTACAATCCTATATATTTTTTTATAAATGTTTGTTTGTTTCTATATTAAGTAAAATACTAATGAAATATACATAAATCTCGGTTACTAATATGTGAAAATATTTTCTTTCAACTTGAAGTAGGAGATAATAGCCAAGAAGAAAAAGGATTCTCTCAAAAAAATTTAACATCAAAGGGGCATAAATAGATACAAGACCCAACAAGAAAATCCTACCCTAGGTCGAGAAACAAGAAACTACATCGATATCAAATTGGATTTTTAAGCCACTCAAATCAACTAGTGTCAACCTTATGGTTCCTATCCATGAACCACTAAAAAAAAGAAACTAACAATAGAATAAAATGCAATCTTTGTTGTTCTGCGTTCTCCAAAAAACCAACCTAAGTCACCTATAAAATTTTCCTTCAATACAACGAGTCCACAAAATTTGAAAAAATGACCTTATCAAACAAAAGAGGGGAGAGCATATCCAACTACCTAGAAATCAATCTCCAAGTATTCACTACATTAGCACAATCAGTTAAAAATATGATCCAAAGTCTCCACATGATTAGAAAAAAGAAGCCATGAAAAGATGGAATATCCAAAATGTTGTTGCTCAAATTAACTTTTGTAGGTAATCACTCCAATAGGATCTGCCATTCCGTAATGTTAACTCCTCTAGGAACAAATCTATACAGACCTAGACCTATCGAATAATCCCCCATAAGAAGAAGAACCGGGTCAATACCAAACCCATTAATTTGTCGCCGATTCTATACCACCTTCCAAAGTCCTACACCAGTTCCATTTCCATCCAAACAATTTAATCCCTTTGATCATAAATAAAACAATCATTATAACGATTGAGATGAATAATCCATGGAATCTCTAAACTTCTTGAAGATCTTCGGCCCATGTGTTACGCTAGAATAAGGTCCATGCCATGTCGCCAACTTTTCCCCTATAGATGTAAAAGGTAAAATACATTTATCATTAACCAGAGAATAAGATTTAACAATATGATTCTAGATTTAAGTGGCGGATCCACATGGAAATCACTCATCACTGTTGCCAATTGAACCTTAATATAATTATATACACATTGGTATACCAAAAATGACAAAAAAAATTAAATAAATAAAGCATTTCTAAGCTGGTGGAGACTATGAATGCGCATGGACTGAACCAGGGGCCAAGAGGGTTCTTTGACCGCAACCACAGGAATCCATTGGCTTTTTATATATAAAATCTGAGGTTTTTTTTTCTAGTAAAAATATGATTCTGAGGCTCTACTTGTAGCGGGTAGAGAAAATAGCCTTTGGATGACCCACATAAATAAGTTATAGTTCTGCCACTAGAGTGTGTACAATTTTTATATTTGTTTCAGTGAACCAACAGATCAGAGTATAAACCAATAATTTGAATAGACAGTGAAACCACTACAAAACCTGATCATGATCTGCAAACAATTATGATGAGCTGAGCAAGAGAATTTATACCACAATTCAATTACTAGATCTAATGTGTATTTGCCAATTGCATGATATAGTCTAGAAAGTGAGTAAAACATCAGGTAATCCGTCGATGCAGTAATGCCGTGTTGAATCTACAACAGTTATTATTGATGGATATTTCTTCAAATCACCATAAGTTACCAAAATAGACACATATCCTTGTACCTGGTTTGTAAATATCAGTCTTTACAACCAAAAATTACCAAGCATTTATTGCAACAAATCAGAAAAGTAATAACAATTTAAAATAAAGAATCTAGATTCATAGTACTCATAAAACTAAGACAAATTACTTAGATTTTTGAATCATTTAGAACAATTTTATCACAACTTTTCCGCCGTCCACTGCAGTGGCCCTACATTAGGGACACGTGGATTTATCTCTATATATCTATCCCTGGTAGCTCTAAGGCCACAAATATGATGACGACACGATCCCTACGTCCTCTAAATGTGATACCCCAACTGTCCATATTGTGTGCTGTAGGTCCCCACTTGGAGGATCAAGAAACCTACTTCCTTGTTTTTAGAACACACTTACAAGTGCGGAATCCTTGTAAGAATGCAACCAAAGCAAAGTATAAACCACACAAGTAACCAATGATTCACTATTTTTATTAATTGGAAGAGAACAATAACAAACACATACACACAGTGTTTACAGACTCAAACCAAAGCTCTCTTTACTGTTCTGCACAACATATGCTGCTATTTATAGACCCCAGCCCAGTAACATCACGAAGAATGTTACTGGGCCCATGAAGAATCTCAGCCCACGAAGAACCAAGGTTCTTTGTTGATCACATCCACCAAAGACCATATGAAGCGTGAAGAAGGTTCTTCATGAAGATCACATTCCACGAAGAATGTTTCTTCGTGGAGGGCTACAAACAGCAAACATTCTGCAGACACTTGCAGAAACAGAACAGTTGGAGATTCAAATAAAAACAAACTGCAAGACTGTATAAACTAACAGCTGCATTACATACATAACATGACAATGTCGTACCAAGTCAAGATAGGAGGATATCCTCCTATCTTGACTTGGTCGACTCAACCAAAACATACAGACTCGATAAACCAAAAGACCGTACATTACATACGTAAAAAGAACAAGCGACAGACACAAAAATTGCACCAACAAACTCCCTTTTGGCTGTTGCTAGGTCTTCGATCTTAATAAGTTGCTTCCGACCATGAGCTTCCAGCATGAATCCCGCGATAGTAACAAAACAAGCGACGCGTTGAAAACATAAAGCTTGACGTGCGTCATTATCTTTATAGAATATGTCATGACGAAATTGTAGGTCCGGCTAGGGGAGGATCTAGTCGCCTAATCCTTGTTATCGAACCAACCCGGTTGTGCGGAATCCAACCGAGATAGCGAACCGAGATAGAACACGCAATATAACGACACACAAGAGTCACCGATTAACACCAATGTATTAATACTATGAATGGATCAGTTACAGCACAAGGTTTACAAATGTTTTCTGTAAACTCTCTCAAACTCTCTCGTGTGTGTGTTCTTTCACACTTGTGTTCTCTCTTTAAACACAACACACTACATGAGTATATATACTCATCACAGCTAACATGCTCGAAGGATAAGGAAATCTGGTCGAAGGATCATCTATCGACCAGAAATCTACCGAACGATCCATACATACCTCGAAGGATGGTATATCCTTCGAGGTCCATATGTATCCATCGAAGGTTGTCTTTCGAGGTCATCGAAGGATACAAACCATCCTTCGATGACATCCTTCGAAGCATACATGTTACAACATATGTGCTAACTGTTTGGCCAAGTCAAACCGGAGGATGGTTGACTTGGTCAAACTTACATCAAACGCACATAACAAACCTAAGACGTAACTCAGACTAACACTTGGCTGTATCTTTGTCTCGATTTTCGTGTCTTCGAGTTGAAACCAAGTCGAACTGAGCTGAGTTGAACCGAGCCGAGTCGTGTCCACAAAATATGTATCAACAAACTCCCCCTTGGACGCTACTCGTGAGGTTCAACTTCCATGTCTTCCACGCCGGAGGATCTTCAAAGTCTTCACGCGTCGTAAGTAGAAAGTGTATCAACAAACTCCCCTTTTTGTTTAGGTAGTGTGTCAATAAACTCCCCCTTAGATTGAACTCTCCATTGAGTCATACTCGTGAATCTTTTGACTTGTCAATTATTCAGATCCTTGTGGTGTTGATGAAGGGTCAGCGGCAACTCGATCATTTTATCCTTTGAGTGCCTCCACTTCGTGTCTTCATTCCGAAGCTTGTCATCGAACATGTTCTCCTCGCCTTTAGCATCTGCACATGCAAGAAAGCTAAACGCATAATGAGAACAACCGCTTGGAATATAGTTAACATTTAAACAAACGACACATATGAGATCAAATCTCAATCAAACACCGACCGACAATATTTTGAAAGTTTAGAAAAATGATCAATTTTAATCCTTTAACTTTCAAAACTTGTTAACTTCGACTGTTTATGAAGATGCAATTGTTTTCCGGCTAACGATCAGGATTTTGGGTAGGATAGACTCGAGTTCCAACATCAGTCAATCAAAAATAAACTAGAAGCAAAATCTTTTTGGCTTTTATAAAGTTTATATTAAAACACACCTAAAATCTTTTTGGAATTTTTCATTTTTCAAATGTAAAGAACGGAAAACAATAAATAAATATATACAAGATGCATAAACTGAAAACAGTAAATAAAAATTTACAGACAATCTTTTTGCGAGTTTCGAGGGTAAGAGAATCATATCAGTGTACGGTCACGCCAAAAACGCTCTTGTTGTTCTTTTAGTTAACATTTAGATAAGCATCCTATAACAATTATCGGTATTGTTGTCCACATAAGCTCAACTTATCATTTGTAATCATGGCGAGGGGATACGTTAAGGTATGATTTATACTTACCGACCGGTGTTCATCCACATCACGACACATTCCCGTATCAAGGTATGCACGAGAGTTCATCTTACCGGTGAGTATACCGATTATCATCTGTTTTGACCGTATATGATGTGAGATTCTCACTTATTTGGATTGAAAACAAGCCCTTTGTGATAGAATCACTTATTGATGAGGAACTTGATTTTCAGATGCATGAGGGCACAGGAGCAAGTTCGTGATCAGGTCAGTACTTTCGTACAGCAGAGAGACGAACTTGACTCCCGGATAAATGTGATATTTTATCACTTATTGAGTTTGGACATGTGATTGTTGATCACTTATTGAGGTCGAATGCAGTATGTACACGTATGTATGGTATCATGGAAGATCTAGACTTGCGTCCCCGTTATTTTTCGGTAAAAGATACAACCATGATACCCAGATGATAAGCAGCATAAAGACCGAATATCTCAGAACCTCGGCAATCTCTCAAACGAAATTTCGGTACTAAGACCATATGCCAATGAATGGTTCCCACCCAGTCTTCAGTCGGTTTAAGTTTATATCACCCTGCACACTTTAAAATGATTGTGAGCCTACCGATACATCTTATATAGAGCTGCTTATCGCTTTTTCATTTAAGGTTTAAAGAGGTTTAGACAGACCACTGATGTACTATCATTTCCTCTTTTTCTCGCCAGGAAACTCATTTTTGTTTTTCTATTGTTTTTGTGTTTTTGAAATTTTTCGATGTTTTTGAATTTTTCAAATTTGGATTTACTCCCCCTAAAATCAACAAACTAAGATAAATTTAAAAGACACAAAGGTATTTACAAAAACGGTTTCCCGATGTTGGTTAACTCATGTTTTACCTCAATGCCGTTTACCAAAATTAATTTTTTTAATCAGAAATGATTTATCAAATTTTGGGAAAATGTGTTGGCATGTCGGTAAGCGGTGCGGACCATGACCACATTGACGAGTTTCATAGTGAAACAATCACGTGTGAGGTGATATTCGAGGACAACGTGTCAGGCCAAAGAGTGCTACGAGAGGATAACAATTCACAAAGCAGCTTAAATATCGACAAGTATAGGAGAGATTAGAAATTTAAAACCGTATCCTGCAACTGCTTCGTGCATTGCCAGGAACCTGAGCGCTCTCCCAAACTGGATATCCACCCGGTGTGGATTTCAAAGTCGATTTTGTAGCTACTGAAATCTCTTGACAGCAACAAGATCATAAACCTTTGGGTCCGGCTGGTCTTCAACATTTCACCAGCGAAGGTTTTTGTCTTTCTCTTTTGAGAAGTAGTGTGCGGTTGTTCAACCCATGCCAAGGCATCCGCACACCCGGTTGGTTTGTTCAACAAACACATTTTCTTCAATTACACCGCGAAGAAATGTACACTGCACGTTCATCTTGTTAATTTGAACTTCAGACGTGCTGCAGGTGCGTACATTATGATTTGAATCTACCCTGGGGACCCGATCAAAGCCTTGAACAATCACACTTTTGAAATGATTTTCAATTTGTCGAAGCTTCTCAATTTCTTTCGACAGACAATTCTGTCTCCCTTTTCTTTTTCTTCTCTCCATCACAGGCAACAACTTCTTTTGTCGCCTTTCTTGTGCATGGACACTCCACTATCAACAATCCTATGACTGTCGAAAGTTCCTCCTGGAACATCCTGCACACTCACTCAGAGATTAGTTGGAGAGGGGGACCCAAGCCTTAACAGACTTGGGTCGTCCTTCATCATCGAGGATTGTGACTTCAATTTCCTGATGATTCTCAAACACAGCAGCTCCCCCTGAAACAGTTACCGATTTTGGTTTCCAAATCTGTTTTTGTTTTTCATTTTTAATTTCTAACTTAACAGACTGCGTTTGGACAACCTCTGGTTTTAACGCCTTTTCAATCACCTTCACATTTTTACGTCGTTGTTTTGTTTCCTGTTCTTTAACGGTGCGTTTATCATGTTTTGGATAAACAGGACAACGTTGTGGATGACCTTGTTCAGAGGGGGCTCTTTCAACAAAATTTGGTTTGGGCGAGTTTTTGCAGTCTTTAATGATGTGCCCAACCTTCCCACATTTGAAACAAATTCTCCTATCAACAAACTTAGGAGAACCGGTTCGTCTTTCACGTGTTGAACCTGTAGACCCAGAGGTACTTGCTCTTTCATCACACCCATTTGTATGTTGAGTGTAATTGTTTTGACTGTTACGTTTTAAAATCTTGACTTGTTGAATAAAATCGGTGTTTGATTTATTTTCAAATGTCTCAATTTTATCAGTACCCCTTGATGCTACAAACTTGATATCTTTGTTTTTCTTCTTGAAACGAGCTCCTTTTGATTCAACCTTAGCCATTGGCTTTGGAGCTCGTTGTTGCTGTTGTTTACCCTTAAAAGCGACAGGTTGTTGTTTAGTCGGTAATTTTTGATTTCCAAATTGTTTCCTTACTTCAGCTTTTGGAATAGGATCACACTGAGTTACTGAAACTCTCGGGATCGCTTTTCCCAAAAACTTAGTTGTATTATCTTCAAACACTTTATCAATCAAGGATTGATTGACGTTTTTTATTGGAAAATCTTTGTCTGAATAAATTTTACTATCACCGACCAAAGTATACAACACGTTATCACTTTTAATGGTAGACACTGTCTCAGTGATAGGATCTATCTCTTGTTTAGCACCAGTTGATTGCACAGCAGGAGTAGAAGGATCACACAGAATGTGATTCTCAAAAGGCACTTCTACTCCTTTTCTATCATCAAGAGATTTATCCTCATCACTCACATCTGATTCATCATCCGAAGAATCATAATCCTCAATGGTTGGAGGACTTTGATTTGAAGCACATGATGACTTTTCCTTGCTATCAGATGAGCCCTCCGATGAATTGTCCGTTTTGAACCCTAAGCCAGTTGTAACTTCCTCATAATCAAGAGGTACAGTTGGCTCAAAACGCGGCATTTCCTCCTCATCGGGCGACTTGGTATAGTCGTGTCTCAAAGGGGGTGGACACGCCTTATAACCAATGCCTTTTACGTTTCCCTTTAGTTGCTGAACGTCAATGATGTGATCAAGCACATATCGGGAGTTTGAGTAACTCTCCAATTTGAGCTTGATCGCCTCGTGTTCACATTTCGCCACGGCTAGCTCTTTCTTTGTTTCCTCAATGATATTAATGTAGTTATTAATACCAATTTGTTTGTTACAAATAGTTTTTGTTAATTCGGAAACACTTTTCTTTTGGGTTTCAATAACTGTTTTAAACTCCTTTTCATTGCGAGCTAAGGCCATGTTTGCCTCTTTGCACTTTGACAGTTCAACAACTAAACTCTGATTGTGACTATGAATTGTATCACATTCAAGTTTCACTCTATCACATTCCTGTTTCATATAAGCACAATCACTACATATTCTAGGAGTTTCAGACTTTACCTGACTTGTCGAGGCCGAGACATTCGCCATAAAGGCAGTCTGATAAGAAAAATATCCATTTTCAGAATTAGAATCTCCTGCATTCGAACTTTCTTCATCTGAACTCCCACTATAACCCGAGCTATCATCACTTTCAGAAAACTCTTCCTTGTGAACATGCTTGATGTGATTGATAATTTTTGCATAGCATGCAGTTCCACCTCCTTGATGATTATCTCCCAATTGTACAGACCAATCACATCCTTCATCAGCTTGAACTATCAATGCTCGGTTGGGGTTTGAAGGCCCTGACTGGTTGGTTTGGTTGTTAGCAGCTACTATCCCTCTTTCGTTGTTAGCTTGATTTGAAGTACTTGTTTGATTTTGGAAGGGATTTTGGTTGCCTTGTTGGTTACTTTGTTTGCTCGGTCGCGTGCATTCACGTTTGAAGTGACCCTTTTCACCGCAATTAAAGCATGTGACAGCATCTTTATTGAACCCGTACTTCGTATCATTTTTGCCTTCCAACGAAGTTCTTCCAGTTCGAGTCATGAAATCCTTTGCCCTTCTAACTGCACTTGCAAACGCCCACTTGATATCCATTAACTCCATTTCATCCCTGTCTATCTGCTGATAGTCTTCGTTTGTCAAATTAATGTTGCCAATTTGACTTGCGACTAATCCGCTGTAGGCATTAACCATAGTGGTAAGAATTTCAATGTGATCCCGTGCAGCTTCTACACTCACTTGGGAAAGATTTGAAGTATCAGGTTTGTTACCATAGAAGGCTTGTTGTGGTTGGGTTTGTGGTGGGGGTTTAGAAAAATAGGAAGCTGGATCAAATTGGGGTTGGGGTGGTGCAACTTGAGGTTTTGAAAAATAGGAAGCTGGATCAAATTGAGGTTGGGGTGGTGCAACTTGAGGTTTTGAAAAATAGGAAGCTGGATCAAATTGGGGTTGAGGTGTGGCTACTCCTCCAAAATAGGATCTTGGGTCGAAAGCATTTGACACATAAGCTGTTTGTATCTTTGGTTGCTGGCTTGTACTAGCAGCAGGAGCAATCCCTCCAAAGTACATCTCTGGATTTTGAGGGACAGGAATTAGTTTAGCTTTTCTGATCTCTTCTGCATCCTTGTTCTCCAGCTTTTGAACAAACTCATAGATACTCACAGTATCCAATACACCTGTATGCTTTAACAATTCAATGAATGAGCTCCACTTTGGTGGTAGAGCATCAGCAAACCGTGCGACTATTTCCTGTGAAGATACAACAACCTTGTAGGAAATCAGTTCACTAAGTAAATGATAAAAACGAGTAGTCATATCATTTAGAGTCTCATTCTCCAAGAACTGAAATGATTCAAACTCTTTCTTCAACAAATCATGGCGTATCTTTCTAGTAGCTGCATTTCCTTCTCCTCTCGCTACTAATGCATCCCATAAAGCTTTCGTGGTCTTACAATATGAGAATTGATGAAAGATGTCTCTGTGAAGTGCTTGAGTGAGAATAGCATACGCCTTCTTCTCCAGATCATATGCCTTTTTATCGGCTTCTTGCATATTGTTGAAAGTTGTCACATTTGATCCTGCTTCTTCAAGAGCTTCACTAAATGCAGAGGTGAAGCACGTCCATAATTCTGTGTTTTGCCCTTGAACGTAATTATGGAAACGACCCTTCCATGATGGATAGTCGTTCATGTGATTCAGCTTTGGCGGGCGATTGTTGCTACCCGTCTCATTCTCACTAAGCAAAATATTTTGAATGCTCTGATTTTGATTCGCCACCATTGCCCATTGACTTGAACTTATTGACTGTTGTTGTTTAGGTATTGTACTCGTCATATATTCGGCCAACGACATCTGTTTTTGAGCTGGTTGTGGATTCGTACTCCAATCCCAAGGGCTTGTGCAGCTCATATTTGATGTATGAATGATAACAACCTGATTAACAGACTTGAAACAAACTGTTAAAACTAAACAGACTAAGATCGAAGGATAAGCACTAGTTCGAAAGACAGACACTTGTTCGAAGGATCAACAGTGTTCGAAAGATCACTGTTGAATTTCGAACAAAGACTTCGAAAGATTCTCCAAGACGAAGGATCCTTATCTTTCGAAATGTAACAGTAGCTCGAACAATATATCCTTCGAAAAGATTCCTTGGCTCGAAAGATAACTCACTGACTTCGAAAGATGCTCGAAGGATGGGTATCTGTCGAACCTCCTTGATCGAAAGATGATCTTTCGACTTCGAAGGATATCTTTCGATGAGCACTGACACACTGACACAAAGTTGACAGGTTGGTGAGAAAGGTGACGGGTTGGTGCACAACTTTCGGCAGAAGGTATGTTCAGACCTTGCTTTCTGCCAAAACAGATTTGGATCGCTTCCCAATACACAAACAACTTTCCAAACTAATCTCAAAGATCAAAAAGTCATGAACTTGAAAAACACTATGAAGATTTATATGAACACTATGAATTTTTCGGTGAACCTTCAAATTCCGAACACAATATTTTGCTAAAATGTTTAACACAAACCCATAACTAACATGTAAACATGAAAAATAACAAGGTTTAATCCGATTTTAAGTTGTTTTCCAGAAAAATATGAACTTTAACACCCGAAAAACAAACCAAGAACACACTCGGTTTTAACAAGGAGAAGAGCCAAGGCTCTGATACCACTTGTAGGTCCGGCTAGGGGAGGATCTAGTCGCCTAATCCTTGTTATCGAACCAACCCGGTTGTGCGGAATCCAACCGAGATAGCAAACCGAGATAGAACACGCAATATAACGACACACAAGAGTCACCGATTAACACCAATGTATTAATACTATGAATGGATCAGTTACAGCACAAGGTTTACAAATGTTTTCTGTAAACTCTCTCAAACTCTCTCGTGTGTGTGTTCTTTCACACTTGTGTTCTCTCTTTAAACACAACACACTACATGAGTATATATACTCATCACAGCTAACATGCTCGATGGATAAGGAAATCTGGTCGAAGGATCATCTATCGACCAGAAATCTACCGAACGATCCATACATACCTCGAAGGATGGTATATCCTTCGAGGTCCATATGTATCCATCGAAGGTTGTCTTTCGAGGTCATCGAAGGATACAAACCATCCTTCGATGACATCCTTCGAAGCATACATGTTACAACATATGTGCTAACTGTTTGGCCAAGTCAAACCGGAGGATGGTTGACTTGGTCAAACTTACATCAAACGCACATAACAAACCTAAGACGTAACTCAGACTAACACTTGGCTGTATCTTTGTCTCGATCTTCGTGTCTTCGAGTTGAAACCAAGTCGAACTGAGCTGAGTTGAACCGAGCCGAGTCGTGTCCACAAAATATGTATCAACAGAAATAATCTGTCGATATCAGCAGCCAACATGTTGACTATCCATATCGGATCGATAATACGGAAGTTTTCTTTGTCATTCCTGAAGACGATAACTGCTTAATGCGTATCTGAATCATAACACCAAAGAGCCATGTTCGCGAGAATGTCTTGTTCCATTTGTATTAGTGGAATCTTTTCCAAAATTAGAAAATGTAGCTTTTATTCTTTTATTCTTTTAGTCGACTTTCTGGTTACAGTAGATTTTTTAAGTATAAGAAAGGATTGAATTTAGATATGAAAATATGATAGTTTAATATAACTATTTATTATGGAAATAATAGATGAAAATAGACAAAAACAAATATAGAATTTAGAGAGAGAAAATGCGTATTTAATTTTAAAGAGAAAAAGACATAATGTTTAGAGAGAGAAATAATATATATGATTTAAAGAGATATATAAAAGTGTAACAGTTGCCTTAAATTTAGCATTCTCTTATTTATCATGTGTCCATTATTTTATTTTTATTTTATACATCGACTTTTTTTAAGGAATAAATTACTTAATAGTAGCCAAGTTATTTCAAAAGTTCAAGCACAGTCACTCAAAGTTTTTTTTTTATTACTCTAAATTCACTCAACTTTACAATGCTATACATTTTTTTATAAATGTTTGTTTGTTTCTATATTAAGTAAAATACTAATGAAATATATATAAATCTCGGTTACTAATATGTGAAAATATTTTTTTCAACTTGAAGTAGGAGATAATAGCCAAGAAGAAAAAGGATTCTCTCAAAAAAATTTAACAGCAAAGGGGCATAAATAGATACAAGACCCAACAAGAAAATCCTTGCCTAGGTCGAGAAACAAGAAACTACATCGATATAAAATTGGATTTTTAAGCCATTCAAACCAACTAGTGTCAACCTTATGGTTCCTATCCATGAACCACTAAAAAAAAGAAACTAACAATAGAATAAAATGCAATCTTTGTTGTTCTGCGTTCTCCAAAAAACCAACCTAAGTCACCTATAAAATTATCCTTCAATACAACGAGTCCACTAAATTTAAAAAATGCCCTTATCAAACAAAAGAGGGGAGAGAATATCCAACTACCTAGAAATCAATCTCCAAGTATTCACTACATTAGCACAATCAGTTAAAAATATGATCCAAAGTCTCCACATGATTAGAAAAACGAATCCATGAAAAGATGGAATATCCAAAATGTTGTTACTTAAATTAACTTTTGTAGGTGATCACTCCACTAGGATCCGCCATGCCATAATGTTAACTCCTCTAGGAACAAATCTATACAGACCTAGACCTATCGAATAATCCCCCTTAAGAAGAAGAACCAGGTCAATAAACTGGTGTGTGCCTCTGAGCGTGAACTCATCTTAAAAATCAAGGCACCAAACCCATTAATTTGTCGCCGATTCTATACCACCTTCCAAAGTCCTACACTGTTCCATTTCCATCCAAACAATTTATTCCCTTTGATCATAAATAAAACAATCATTATAACGACTGAGATGAATAATCCATAGAATCTCTAAACTTCTTGAAGATCTTCGGCCCATGTGTTACGCTAGAATAAGGTCCATGCCATGTCGCCTACTTTTCCCCTATAGATGTAAAAGGTAAAATACATTTATCATTAACCAGAGAATAAGATTTAACAATATGATTCTAGATTTAAGTGGCGGATCCACATGGAAATCACTCATCACTGTTGCCAATTGAACCTTAATATAATTATATACACATTGGTATACTAAAAATGACAAAAAAATTAAATAAATAAAGCAATTCTAAGCTGGTGGAGACTATGAATGCGCATGGACGGAACCAGGGGCCAAGAGGGTTCTTTGACCGCAACCACAGGAATCCATTGGCGTTTTATATATAAAATTTGAGGTTTTTTTTTCTAGTAAAAATATGATTCTGAGGCTCTACTTGTAGCGGGTAGAGAAAATAGCCTTTGGATGACCCACATAAATAAGTTATAGTTCTACCACTAGAGTATGTACAATTTTTATATTTGTTACAGTGACCAACAGATCCGAGTATAAACCAATAATTTGAATAGACAGTCAAACCACTACAAAACCTAATCATGATCTGCAAACAATTATGATGAGCTGAGCAAGAGAATTTATACCACAATTGAATTATAAGATCTAATGTGTATTTGCCAATTGCATGATATAGTCTAGAAAGTGAGTAAAACATCAGGTAATCCGTCGATGAAGTAATGCCGTGTTGAATCTACAACAGTTATTATTGATGGATATTTCTTCAAATCACCATAAGTTACCAAAATAGAGACGTATCCTTGTACCTGGTTTGTAAATATCAGTCTTTACAACCAAAAATTACCAAGCATTTATTGCAACAAATCAGAAAAGTAATAACAAGGTAAGATAAAGAACCTAGATTCATAGCACTCATAAAACTAAGACAAATTACTTAGATTTTTGAATCATTTAGAACAATTGTATCACAACTTTTCTGTCGTCCACTGCAGTGGCCCTACATTAGGGACACGTGGATTTATCTGTATATATCTATCCCTGGTAGCTCTATGGCCACAAATATGATGACGACACGATCCCTACGTCCTCTAAATGTGATACCCCAACTGTCCATATTGTGTGCTGTAGGTCCACTTGGAGGATCAAGAAACCTACTTCCTTGTTGTTAGAACACACTTACGAGTGTGGAATCCTTGTAAGAATGCAACCAAAGCAAAGTATAAAGCACACAAGTAACCAAAGATTCACTATTTTGATTAATTGGAAGAGAACAATAACAAACACATACACACAGTGTTTACAGACTCAAACCAAAGCTCTCTTTACTGTTCTGCACAACATATGTGTAGGTCCGTTTTTCTCAGAGGATCTATTACGAAACCTAATCATGTTTATCACAAACACGGTCATGAGTGCGGAATCCACGTGACGGTTCAAACCAAACAAAGTAATGCAAGCAACACAACAGATAACCAAAGATTCACTTTAGATTAAAAGGACGAGAACAACATCAAACATATACACAATGCTTGAACGATAAACTCTCAGTAGTCTCTCTATGCTCTCATACCTTAACTGTTAAACACACCAAGCTATATATACTTTCCTCAGACGAACCTTGATTGACGAAGCTTTATGTGTGATGAAGATAGAACCTTCGTCACACATAAACAATGACGAGGATTGAAGGTTCGCCAAGCATGGGTTCGACGAAGATAGACTCTTCGTCAAACACTAAACATGGACAGAATATATGACTAAGTTAACAGAAGACGTAAGATAAGACTAACTATATGTAAACACTATGCACACAAGCATGTGTTTAACATACCTTACAAATACAGAGACAAAACGTCATACAAAGTAGGATAGGAGGATATCCGACTAGGTAGACTTGACGGAACTTACAGACTCGATAATAAAATACTAAATAACATACAACGTAAACAAGACAAAGTTACAGACACATAAATGCACCAACAAACTCCCCCTTGTCTGTTACTTGGTCTTCGATCTTTGAGTCTTCAGTGTTGTGCCGACCAAGTGCTTCCAGCGTGTATCCCTCGATAAAAGCAGAAACAAGCGACGCGTTGAAACTGTAACGTTTGATGTGCGTCCTTGTCTTCATAAAAGATATCATGTCGAAATAACTTGTTGATGTCGGCCGCAGACATATTCACCATCCACATCGGATCTAGCAAGCGGAAATTCTCTTGATCGTCTTTGAACACAATAACAGCCTCGTGCGTATCAGAGTCGTAACACCACAACGCCATGTTTTCCAAGAAATTCTGCTTCATCGGCATCAGAGGGATTTTGTCCATAACCCTCGCCGGCTGATAAACAAGCTTGTATCTTGCCGTGTTGGTCGACGGATCAAAAGTATACTTGATCTGCTGATACATCAGAAACTGTGGCTTGTATAACTCGTCCTTCCACCCTATCTTCCGATTTATCTTTATCTTACGAGCAAACAAAATTGCTCCTTCATATTTTGAATGATTGATCAGCTCCAACTTTGATAATGCTGCCACATCGTAGAACGGAAGAGATAGAATACTCAACAACGAGTTGAAATACTGGATTCCGTGTTCGCGCTTGATTACCACACAGTGAATTTCTTTCACGAAACTCCAGCTCAGTATCTTCCCATGAGGCTTAACCTTTTCAAACTTCATATAATCAACTTGTGCTTCAGGAGGTATAGGCTTTGCAACCTTGGAAAGGAATAGTTTTCTCCATTCTTTGAATGAGTCGGTTACATCATCTGTTGAATCACGATTCTTTAGCTTTTCATCAATATCATCCAAATGATCTTTCAACCAGTCTTCATCAAACGGGTTGAACTCTGTTCCATATTCACATACATAAGTTGACTTCCTTGTTTCGCCTTCAAAAACGATTTCATCAAGATTTTCTATGTCTGCATTTTCAGGTTCAATTGGAATATGATCAATAGCAGCATCATCGATTGCTTTCATTTCATTCAACGCTAGCAACTGCTCATTCGAGAGTTCAGCAACCAACTCTCCTTCTTCCAGAACTTCTCCAGTTACAGGATGTATAACCTGTAAAGCAAGGTCAGCAG
The DNA here is from genome assembly GCA_030545235.1 of Helianthus tuberosus. NCBI lineage: Eukaryota > Viridiplantae > Streptophyta > Magnoliopsida > Asterales > Asteraceae > Helianthus > Helianthus tuberosus. The sequence goes on from CM060369.1 coordinate 169,339,734, forward strand.
AGCTAAGAACAGAGGATGTATCAGCCAAGGAGCTTTCAACGTAAGAGCTGCTCTCTAGCTGTTGTATTTCTTCAACAGCTCCACCGGAGGTTCCTTTAGAAGATTCAATCTGTGGAGGCTCGAAAGGAACAATCTGTGTAGATGCAGTGGCTGGCGGTTGCTCAGATGTTGCAGAAGGGTCTGGGTTACCCGGATCTTCAGAATCATGATCATGTTTCTTCAAGACTTCCTGTTGTTTGCATCGGTCACCCCACAAAATATTAACACGCTTTCTAACAGCCTCGAAACCGTCAGTGATTTTCTTGACCCCATCTGTTATCTTGGTATTATGAATGTTATACCATTCTTTCATATCATCATGCTTTTCTTTAAGAGTTTCGGCCAACTTTTGAACAGCATAGCTTCTTTCTTTCAAACGATTCATCTCAATACCACGATTGTTATCAGCAGCTCGCATCTGCTGTAATTGATGTTCCCTTTCTTCATCAGCAGCCTTCAAGCGTTCATTCTCAGCCTTAAGTTGATCAATTTCAGCTTGTTGGCGTGTAATCTCAGCTTGTAGTCTTTGAACAGTGGACTTCAACGTGTTCATCTCCAACTGTTTCTTGATTATGTCGCTCTTTGTAATGTTCATGAATGTTGATTGCCTATCGATCTGACCTGCAGCAGCTTGCAACTGAGAGAATAAGAAATCTACCTTTTCGTCTGGCTGCATTTCAGAAAATCTTCTGTGTCTGCGTTCTGAGGTATGCTGAGATGTAGTTGCTTGAATGGTGGATGCCATTTTTGTGCAGGTTCGGCTTGTGGAGTGACAATTGGCGTTTCAGTAGCTAGTAGCTGAAGAAACCACACTAGGTGGTTCAGTTGATCGCGGAGGAGAAGATATCATAGCGGTAGCTTCTTCGGCCGTGAGACCAAGATTTGGATCCATTTCTGCTTCGTGAGCAGTTTCTTGTTGTGATAAACTTGGCTGTACAGATGAAGTACCAATATACTTCCTGCTCTTTATCTTCCTTTGAGCAGCAGTTTCCTTTCTCTTTAAACGTTCAGCCTCAGTATCAGTATCAGACGGAACATAATCGGCATCCTCCTCCTGTCTAATCTTTCTTACTTGCCTTACACCACGATCATCAAGATAGAACTCATATCCTGGCTCTGGCTGATTATCGCCAGAATCCGGACTTTCTGTATTACCTCCAGCTAAACTAGCACCAGTTGTACCGACAGCAGATGCACTAGTAGTACCAGGTGCACTAGCTGTTGCAGCACCAGCATCTCCACCATCATCACCTTCATCATCACAGTCACTATCGCTTTCGGAAGGATCCAGCTTCTTGTGTCAAAACTTATCTTCCATCATCTTCTTCAACTTGGGCTCTTCATCGTCCGATTGGCTGTCGTCGTGACGCCATTTATCGTTTGCAGGAGCGACGTACTCTGTATTGTATAAGGATCCAAACATCTTCCTTGGAGGATCAGATTCTGTGTATCTCTTTGCAGAAAAACCCTTGAATATTCGTAAAGATTTTTCGAACATAGCATCAATTTTGAGAATATCATTATCTGCCTTCGGAAGCCCTGGATGTTGAACATTCATAATCATCTGCATGAATCTGGGATACATCCAGAATTTGTTGCCGGAGGTACGAGAACCTGTTCTTCTTAAGTTTTCTTTCATGTTAGCGAATATGAACTTTGAAATGCTGAACGACTTGTTTAAAACTAAAGCGACCATCAAACCAACAAGATCATTCCCAACCATATCATATCTAGCACGGCTTTTGCTTAAACATTGAACAAGTACGTGAAGTAAGAATTTGTAACGTAGGGGCAGACAAGCTTTGTTGATCTGACTGGCGAAGATATCACCGGTGCACTTCATTCTAAGTAGACAGCCACGCGTGCACATGATCAGAATAGCATCTGGAGCGCTTGAATCATCTTGAAGTTCTAAAACAGAGTTTAAAATCTCTGGAGACACATCTACGTTCAATTGATTAACCTCCCCTCGAATAAGCTCCTTTCCGTCAACTTCTATGATATTAGCAGTTTCCCAGAAGCCCTTAATCAACGACTAGTACACCGGTGTTGAGAATGTAACGGCTTTGTTTATCCTTGATTCCCGTGGCCATTGAGTAATTTCCTTGTAATCATCAAGCATTCCTTCAGGATCTAAGAAGGCTACCATATTGTGTCGAGGTTCGGACATGATTTCTTCTTCCGTTTTGTTAGTTTTCTTGGTGGCCGCCTTGCGTTTTTGTGCTTTCGGAGCCATTCTGCATACGACAAATAACCGCAATAAGACAAAAATATATAACACTTATAGAATACATACATGTATACACTTTTAATGTACATTGTGAACATTAATCATGTATAGACATACATACTGTATAAAGTGTTAAACATGGACACATATGAAAATTTTCTAAGTGTTGAACAGATGAAGATTGGTCCCTTTGACGAAGATTGATTCCATAATGACGAAGATTTATTCGTCAGCAAAAGTCAATTATGGTCAACTGTTATGACGAAGATTGAAACTTTGCCATTTTTAAAGTTTGTCAATTTAGGGTTCGCCATTCCAAAATTCAATTTGGGGGTTTCGTCATACGGGATTCTTCACCGAAACAGGTTGAATTCCAGTTGATTCAACATCAATTAACATCCAAATAGCCAATATGAGGACCCCAGAACCCAGAATTTTAACCAAATATTATTCAAACAAGATCAATGTCCAATACCCCCAAAATACAAGCAAAACAACAATAATCCCAAACACCCCTGTTTTAGACCATTTAAACATTTCAAAGAAAACCACAGGTGTACTCGAACTATTATCGATCAACATCACAATATCAAAGAAACCAACATATCAACATAAAAACAAACAACCAAACCGCAATACCCAACACCTTGTTAAATCAGTTCCGAAACAAGACCTATGAAATAACACCCTACATATAATATCAGTTATATTCAATCATTATATGATAAACAATCAAGATAACAGATTTACATCAGGTATTATCAACAATCACAGACATGAAAGGAGTCCCAGATGTTAATCGGACATGAACAGAGGTCTTAAAAAGATTTCGATCATGTTTAATATCCATTATGATACCTTGGTTTGGTATAGCAAGCAGAGAAATCAAAGGTATTTTTGATGTCGGTTAAAGGGGGTTTTTTGCGAAGAAGAAAGATGAATAGTGCTGGTTTTTTGAAAAGTGAAATATTGAGAGTGATGACAATAAATCACTTTGGGATCCTTTATATACCCCGACCCCACGGTGAAGTTTTAATAATGACGAAGTTTGGTTTGGGCCGGACGAAGATTGAAGTTGGGCCAAGGTGAATTACCCCATCTCTGATTTCGACGAAGGTTAAAGTTGGGCCAAAGTGAATTAGCCCACTTTTGATCTTCGACGAAGATTGAATGTTCGCCGACCAAGGAAGTTCGTCAAAGACCTTAATGAGTCTTCATTGACCAGTCAACACAAAAACACAAATGTTTGAATTTGAAAAGATTTTGTCTTGTGTTAGATTTATCAAATGCAAAAGGACATTTTATGAAATAGAGAAATCACAAGAAAGTCGGTTTAGGGCATTTTGGTAGAAAACTTCGAGTTTCAACTTCGGCTAATCAAAAATGAACTTTACAATTTAAACTAAGACAAAATTTAAAAATGTGGTAAATTAACTAGAAGCAATAAAAAGCATAAAGACACTGTACAGAAGCAGACTTTTTGCGAGTTTCAAGGTAAGAGAATCATTACCAGCTTACGGTCTTTGTCAAAACGGTTTATGATTTCTATTTAAAGCTTTAGATAAGTATCCTACCACAATTATCGGTATTGTTATCCACATAAGCTCAACTTATCAGATGTAATCATAATTAGGAGATATGATTTATGGTAGAATTATACTTACTTGTCGGTGTTCATCCACTCACGACACATTCCCGTATCAAGGTATGCACGAGAGTCCATCTTACCGGTGAGTATACCGCTTATCATCCGTTTGACCGTATAAAAGATGTGAGAAACTCACTTATTTTTTATTGAAAACAAGCCCTATGTGATAGAATCACGTATTGATGAGGAACTTGATTTTCAGATGCATGAGGGCACAGGAGCAAGTCCGTGAACAGGTCAGTACTAACCTATAGCAAAGAGACGAACTTGACTCCCGCAAAGAATCTGTGATATATTATCACTTATTTTGTTTGGATATGTGATTGTTGATCACTTATTGAGGTCGAATGCAATATGTACACGTATGTATAGTATCATGGAAGATCTAGACTTCGTCTCCGTTATATTTCGGTAAAAGATACAACCATGATACCCGGATGATAAGACAGCATAAAGAACGCATATCTCAGAACCTCGGCAATCTCTCAAACGAAATTTCGGTACTAAGACCATATGCCAATGAATGGTTCCCACTTGACTTGAAGTTGTAGGTCCCTCGGAGGTTGAGGTCAAACCTATTCCTTGTTATGTCTAACACACTAGCAAGTGCGGAATCCAAGCTAGCATGCAAACCGAGATAGAACAAGCACAAACACAACACACAATCTTCACCGATTAACACCACTTGTATTAATACGAAGAAAGGTTCGGTTACAAAGCTATGTTTACAAATGTGTTTTGCAAACTCTCTAAGTGTGTGTGTGTTCCCTGTCTCACTCTTGTCTCTCTAGTCTCACTTGTCTGTCTCTCTTTAGCTCTAGGAAATGAAGTGAACACACTACATGGGTATATATACCCAACACAGATCGTCTGGTCGAAGGATCCGATAGACTGATCGAAGGATCATCTATCGACCTGAAACCTATCGAAGGATCCACATATACCTCGAAGGATGATATCCTTCGTGGTCTATCAACATCCATCGAAGGTTCATCTTTCGAGCTCATCGAAGGATCTAAACAATCCTTCGATGACTCATCCTTCGACACACACATCTTACAAACAATGTTCTAACTGTTTGGTCAAGTCAAACCAGGAGGATGGTTGACTTGGTCAAACTTACAAGACTAACAAAGACATCGTTTGGTATCATGACAAAATACAGACAAAGTACAGACACAAGTGCACCAACAAACTCCCCCTTGGCTGTAGCTTTATCTCGATCTTAATTCTTGTAGGTCCCTCGTGTCTTCAAGTCTTTGACATCCTTTCAAGTCTTCAATGTCGGAGGATCTTTAAAGTCTTCACGTCTTGAAAGCAGAAAGTGTACCAACAAACTCCCCGTTTCATGTAGGAAGTGTGTTGACAAACTCCCCCTTAACATAAGCTCCCCCTTGAGTTATGCTCGTGAAAGTCTTGATCTTTACAACTTGAGATCCTTGTGGTGTTGATGATGGCCAGTAGCAACTCGATCATCTTTGTCATTTGAGTGCCTTCACGTCGTGTCTTCATTCCGAAGCTTGTCATCGACCATGTTCTCCTTGCCTTTAGAATCTGCACATGCAAGAAATCTAAACGCGTAATGAGAACAACTGCTTGGAATATAGTAACATAAACAAATGACACACGTATGACCATGTCACAATCAAACACCGTCCGACAGTTTGAAAGTTTAGTGTATTTTATCAATTTCAATTTTAACTTTCAACACTTTGCAAATTTCAACCGTTTATGAAGATTTAGTCGATTTTGGTTTTCAATCAGGTTTCAGGTAACGAAGACTCGAGATCCAACATCGTACAATCGAAAATAAAATAGAAATAAAATCTTTTTGGCTTTTAGAAAGTTTATATTAAAACACACCTAAAATCTTTTTGGACCTTTTTGAATATTTCAAATTTAAAGACTGAAAGCAGTAAATAAATATATACAGAGATGCAGAAACTGAAAGCATTAAATAAATATTTACAGACATTCTTTTTGTGAGTTTCGAGGGTAAGAGAATCATATCAGTGTACGGTCATGCCAAAACGCTCTTATTGTTCAATTAGTTAACATTAAGATAAGCATCGTATAACGATTATCGGTATTGCTGTCCACTTAAGCTCAACTTATCAGATGTAATCATGGCGAGGGGATACGTTAAGGTATGATTTATACTTACCGACCGGTGTTCATCCACATCACGACACATTCCCGTATCAAGGTATGCACGAGGGTTCATCTTACCGGTGAGTATACCGATTATCATCTGTTTGACCGTATATGATGTGAGAAACTCACTTATTTTGTTTGAAAACAAGCCCTATGTGATAGAATCACTTATTGATGAGGAACTTGATTTTCAGATGCATGAGGGCACAAGAGCAAGTCCGTGAACAGGTCAGTACTTTCGTACAGCAGAGAGACGAACTTGACTCCCGGATAAATGTGATATTTTATCACTTATTTGTTTGGACATGTGATTGTTGATCACTTATTGAGGTCGAATGCAATATGTACACGTATGTATAGTATCATGGAAGATCTAGACTTGCGTCCCCGTTATTTTTCGGTAAAAGATACAACCATGATACCCAGATGATAAGCAGCATAAAGACCGAATATCTCAGAACCTCGGCAATCTCTCAAACGAAATTTCGGTACCAAGACCATATGCCAATGAATGGTTCCCACCCAGTCTTCAGTCGATTTAAGTTTATATCACCCTGCACACTTTAAAATGATTGTGAGCCTACCGATACATCTTATATAGAGCTGCTTATCATTTTTCATTTAAGGTTTAAAGAGGCTTGGATAGACCACTGATGTACTATCATTTTCTCTTTTGCTCGCCAGGAAACTCATTTTTGTTTTTCTATTGTTTTTGAGTTTTTGAAATTTTTCAATGTTTTTGGATTTTCAAATTTTGAATTTACTCCCCCTAAAATCAACAAACTAAGATAAAATTTAAAACACAAAGGTATTTACAAAAATGATTTTCCGATGTTGGTTTTACTCTTGCTTGACCTTAATGCCGTTTACCAATAATAAATAGTCAAATCTTGATTTGTCAAATGCTTTGGTAAAAAGGTCGGCACGTTGGTCATCGGTGTGGACGTAAGCAACATCGATGAGTTTCATATTGAAACAATCACGTGTGAAGTGATATTCGAGATCAATGTGTCTGGCCAAAGAGTGCTGTATGAGATGATAATAATTCATAAAGCAGCTAAAATATCGACAAGTATAGGAGAGATTAGAAATTCAAAACCGTATCCTGCAACTGCTTCGTGCATTGCCAGGAGTCTGAGCGCTCTCCCAAATTGGATATCCACCAGGTGTGGATTTCAAGGTCGATTTTGTAGCTACTGAAATCCCTTCACAGCAACAAGATCAAAAACCTTTGGGTCCGGCTGGTCTTCCACATTGCACCAGCGAAGGTCTTTGTCTTTCTCTTTGAGAAGTAGTGTGCGGTTGTTCAATCCACGCCAAGGCATCCGCACACCTGGTTGGTTTGTTCAACAAACACATTTTCTTCAATCACACCGCAAAGAAATGTACACTGCACGTTCATCTTGTTGATTTTGAACTTCAGACGTGCTGCAGGAGCGTACTTTTCATTGGAATCTTTCCTGAGGACCCGATCAAAGACCATAACAACCAAATATTTGGCACATATTTCAACTGGTCGAATTTTTTCAACTTCATTCAACAACATTCTTTCATCAGACATTTTTGTCTTCTTTTCTCCTCTCTCCATCAAAGGCAACAATTTCTTCTGTCACCTATCTTGTGTAAGGACGCTCCACTATCAACAATCTTACGACTATCGAAAGTTCCTCCTGGAACATCCTACACACTCACTCAGAGATTAGTTGGAGAGTGGGACCCAAGCCTTCACAGACTTGGGTCGTCCGTCATCATCGAGAATTGTAACATCCATTTCCCGATGATTCGGAATTGATCGAGCTCCCCCTGAAACAATTTCCAATTTTGGTTTCCAAATCTGTTTTTGTTTTTCATCTTTAACTTCTAACTTAACAGACTGTGTTTGGATAACCTCTGGTTTTAAAATCTTTTCAACATTTTTCCATTGTTTCTTTCTCTGTTTCACTTCTTGTTGTTTAACAAGACGAGGGTCCTGTTTTGGTGAAACAGATCTTTTATGGTAACTGTTACCATGGGGGGAATCAACTTTGGCTTTTTGTTTATGAAGATATGGACAATTTCGAATGATATGTCCAATTGTGCCACATTTAAAACATGATCTCCGCTCAACAAACCTCGGAGTATCATAACTGTAGGAGCTTGATGATGATGATGAACTTTGTGATCTCGAGGTACTAGGTTTCGAACAGTTTGGTTCATTTCTTTTCAAAACTGTTGCTTGTTTAACAAAATCTAAGTTAGATTTGTTTTCAAATGTTTCAATTTTGTCCGTTCCCTTTGATTTCACAAAGTTTACCTTCTTGTCCTTTTTCTTGTTTTGGCTCTGTTTGCCTTTTCCATTTCCTTGGGCAGCGTGATTTTGCTTTCGTTGATTGTTTTGTTTTTGCAATTTTTGATTCCCATATTTCTTTCTAACTTCGGATTTTGGGATAGGAGCACACTGAGTTACTACAACTCCTGGGCTCGACTTTCCCAAAAACTTACTGGTAGAATCTTCGAAAACTTTATCAATCAACGATTGATTGACATTTTTGATAGGGAAATCCTTGTCTGAATATATTTTATCAGATCCAATCAACGTGTAAAGCAAGTTCACGCTTTCAGAGCTTCCAGATGAGGATTCAACAGACTTGGCTGTAGCAATCACAGACGGTTTTGCAGGTGGATCACAAAGAATGTGATTCTCAAGAGGTATGTCCTCTTCTTTGATCACCGCATCAGACTTTGCTGAGTCAGTATCATCGGATTCATCATCAGAAGAATCAGCATCCTCAATCACAACTGGAGAATCCTGATTCTGTTCAGCAGTTACAAATGTATCTGCTGACACATCTGAATCTGATGGTACTTCCTTCTTGTATCCGAGCCCTGTTGCAAATTCCTCAACGTCTAAAGGAACAGATGGTTCAAAGTGAGTTCTATACTCCTCATCAGGCAGTGCATCGTAGTTGTGTCTAACTGGTGGTGGACATTTCTTATATCCAATGCATGTGACATCCCTTTTCTCTTTCTGAACATCAATGATGTGATCCAACACATAGCTAGAGCTTAAATAGCTGTCTAACTTGAGTCGGATCGCCTCACTTTCAGTTTTAACACAAGCCATCTCTTTTTGCGTTATCTCAAGACGTGTGATATACAAATTTATGTCAGTTTGTTTTCTGGAAACCATTTTTGTCAGCTCGGTTTTATCTTTCTTTAATTTTTCAATCATCGATTTAAATTCCTTTTCATGGTTTTCATAAAACATGTTGGCTTCTGTGCACTTAGAAAGATCCACGGTTAACTTTTGGTTGTGGATGAATGTCACATCATACTTGTCTTGCAAAGCCTCGTGTTTGCTTTGCAACTCACACCACTTATCATTCAATGAAACATGTTTGGCTTGCAACTCAGACATGTTTGCTTCTAAATTAGCACATTTTCCACTCAATCTATCACAATTATCACAAGTAACAGCAGTGGGTTCATCGACACATACCTGACTTGATGAGCTGTCGACATTAGCCATAACGGCTGAATGGAGAGAAGAAGAAGAATGAACAGCTTGATCCACCAGAATAGATTTTCTATCATTCCTTGCTGCAGCTTCTACCAAGAAATCATCAACGTCTGCCTCGACTGACGCACTTGATGTGTCACCCACATGATCATCATCTGAAATTGAGGATTCTTCATCTGAGCTTCTACTGTAACCAGAAGAGTCTTCATCCTCCGAAGATTCATCACCATTGGTTGAAGATTCTCCACCACTGGCGTGATTTAAAACCTTGACAGCCTCAGCAAAACAAGCGATTACAGTAGATGGCCGATAGACTTGCTGTTGTGGAGCTGGTTGTAGAGGATTTCCATACAAGTCTGTTGTTGGAGCTGGCTTTACTGGAACTTGTATTGGATTTCCATATAGATCAGTTGTCACAGGAGGCCTTTGTGTTTGCTGTTGAGGCACTGGTTGAGGAACTGGTTGAAGCGGATTTCCGTACAGATCTGTTGGTCCGATAGATCGAACAGGTAATGGATTTCCGAACATATCAGTTGCTATGATAAGTCGTCGGCTTTGCGAAGATAGCGGTACGGGAGATTCGGCCCATGCAGGAGATAAACTGGTATTTCTACACTTTCCACTATCCGGAGACGGAGTACCAAAATACATCTCTGTATTTACCGGAGTACCCCATCTTGGATTCATTTTTGATCAAGAATAATAATACCTGAAAATCACAAACTTGTTAAACATAAACAGACTAAGTTCAAAGGATCAAGACTTGTTCGAAGGATCAACAGTGTTCGAAAGATCACTGTTGAATTTCGAACAATGATTTCGAAAGATTCTCCAAACGAAGGATCCTTATCTTTCGAAAAAGAACTGTAGACCGAAAGATGTATGCTTCGGAAAGATTCCTTGGTTCGAAGGATGATTATCTATCGAACCTCCTTTGATCGAAAGATGATCTTTCGACTTCGAAGGATATCCTTCGATCTGCACTGACACAGTTGACAAAAGTGACAGGTTGGTGAAAAGGTGATGGGTTGGTAGAAATCTTTCGGCAGAAGGCAGAGGGTATGGTCAGACCATACTTTCTGCCAACCCAGATTTGAACAATAAAATATTACCAAAAACAGGTTCTGAACCAGAAACCGGTCACCGGAGTAAGCCGGAATTTGGCCGGAGAAGACCAAACTTCTTAAAAACAAGTTTTTAAGTTACCCAACCCGTCTTTTAACACACCCGGTAAGTTTAGAACACGTTTTTATGACAAGAAAAGCGAGAAAAACAGTAAAAACGGATGCTAAACCATGTGAGTTTTTGTCCAAAACCCTCCAAAGTCTTGTATAAACTCGGTTTTTAACAAGGAAAAGAGCCACGGCTCTGATACCACTTGTAGGTCCCTCGGAGGTTGAGGTCAAACCTATTCCTTGTTATGTCTAACACAGTAGCAAGTGCGGAATCCAAGCTAGCATGCAAACCGAGATAGAACAAGCACAAACACAACACACAATCTTCACCGATTAACACCACTTGTATTAATACGAAGAAAGGTTCGGTTACAAAGCTATGTTTACAAATGTGTTTTGCAAACTCTCTAAGTGTGTGTGTGTGTTCCCTGTCTCAGTCTTGTCTCTCTAGTCTCACTTGTCTGTCTCTCTTTAGCTCTAGGAAATGAAGTGAACACACTACATGGGTATATATACCCAACACAGATCGTCTGGTCGAAGGATCCGATAGACTGATCGAAGGATCATCTATCGACCTGAAACCTATCGAAGGATCCACATATACCTCGAAGGATGATATCCTTCGTGGTCTATCAACATCCATCGAAGGTTCATCTTTCGAGCTCATCGAAGGATCTAAACAATCCTTCGATGACTCATCCTTCGACACAAACATCTTACAAACAATGTTCTAACTGTTTGGTCAAGTCAAACCAGGAGGATGGTTGACTTGGTCAAACTTACAAGACTAACAAAGACGTCGTTTGGTATCATGACAAAATACAGACAAAGTACAGACACAAGTGCACCAACAGAAGTCTGTTAGGTTTATATCATCCTACACATTTTAGTCTGATTGTGAGCCTACCGATACATCGTTAGTAGAGCTACTTATCATTTTTCAATTTTTCTTTTTGTTTTTGACCATATTGACAGACCACACGAGTGTATATCATCACTTTCCCTTCTTTTATCCATGAAACTCATTTTTGATTTTCTATTGTTTTTGAATTTTTCAAATTTTTTAAACTTAAAAACAGAAAGTAAAGACATATTTTTGGATTTTTGAATTTTTCATATGTTTTTGTATTTTCTGAAATTTCTCCCCCTAAAATGCGAAAAGATAAATAAACTGAAATTCTTTTTGTATTTTTGAGTTTTTAAAGAAAATATTTACGAAAACGATCTGCCGAAGAAGTTTTACTCTTGTTTCACCTTAATGCCATTAACCAACAAAAGATAGTCAAAACGAGATTTGTCAAAGGCTCTTGTAAAAAGGTCTGCACTTTGTTCATCGGTGTGGACCTTAACAACATCGATAAGTCTTTTGTCAAAACAATCACGTATGAAGTGATACTTAATTTCGATGTGTTTGGTCTTGGAGTGTTGCACAGGATTTCTAGTAATCTGTAAAGCAGCATTATTATCAACAAAAATAGAAGTAGATAGGGATTCAAAACCGTAGTCGCGCATTTGTTGTTGAATCCACAGAACTTGAGAGCAACAGCTTGAGGCAGCAATGTATTCAGCCTCACAAGTTGATGTAGCTACACAAGTTTGCTTCTTGCATTGCCATATGACCAGGCGATTTCCTAAGAACTGACAACCAACAGTTGTTGATTTGCCATCGATTTTACAGCCACCAAAATCAGAATCACTGAATGCAACCAAGTCAAAGCTATCATCCCTAGGGTACCAGAGACCGGTGTCCGGGCAACCCTTCAAATAGCGAAAGATCCTTTTAATAGCAGCTAGATGAGATACCTTCGGGTTGGCTTGATATCTTGCGAGCAGGCACGTTGGATGCATAATATCAGGCCTCAAGGCAGTGAGATACATTAAGAATCCGATCATAGCACGATAATAAGAAGAGTTGACACTTTCACCCTTCAAGTCCGGAGTAATCCCGTGATTAGTCGGAAGTGGGGTACCAATGGGCGTCGCTTCTGACATCTGGAATCGGCTCAAGATGTCATCGACATACTTAGTCTGGTGGATGAATATCCCAGACTTAGTTTGTTGAACTTGTAGACCCAAAAAGAAATTCATCTCCCCCATTGCGCTCATTTCAAATTTATCCTGCATAACACGCTCGAATTGCCTGCACAAAGCATCGTTAGTTGAACCAAAAATGATATCATCAACGTATACCTGTACCAGCTGAAGATCTCTATCTGTTTCTTTGATGAAAAGAGTACAGTCGATAAGAGCTCGTCGAAAACCATTTTCCAGCAGATAAGTAGATAAGGTTGCGTACCAATCCCTCGGTGCTTGATGTAAGCCATAGAGAGCTTTGTTGAGCAACCAAACCCGATCAGGATGGATAGGATCTTCAAAACCAGGAGGTTGTTCGACATACACCTCTTCTTCAACAATACCATGAAGGAATGCGCTCTTGATGTCCATCTGATAGACTTTTAATCCTTTGAAAGAAGCATAAGCTAAAAAGATCCGAATAGCCTCCAGACGTGCAACAGGTGCATAAACCTCGTTGTAATCAATTCCTTCAATTTGTCAAAAGCCTTGAACAACTAATCTCGCTTTGTTGCGAAGGACCACTCCACGATCATCCTTTTTGCATTTGTATACCCAACGGGTACCGATTTTCTTGTAATGGTTGGGTTTTTTCAACAAATCTCCAGACACCCAGTTTCTGGAATTGCTGAAGTTCTTCTTGCATCGCTTCCACCCAAGAATTTTCCTTTAAGGCTTCTTTCCAAGATTTTGGTTCTTCTTGTGAAACATAACACGCGAAGGACCAATCATTTTGTTGTCCCGATTCTCTGATAGCTGAATACAAACCAAGATTCTAGTTGTTTCTCAGCTGATTAAGCGTCTGCACTCCAGTTTGGACATCTCCTATAATGTTCTGCTGCGGGTGAGTATCATGAATTCTTGTTTCAGGAACATCAGGAACACGAGTATCAATACCCAAATTGTTAAGATTAAGATCAACAACCAAATCCACACCTGGCATAGACGTAGATGTGGAAGCATTTCCTTCAGCAGCGTCTTCATTCTGCACATGAGAAGTTGCTTCAGAAGTACCTTGAACAGGAACACCTGGAGCCGAAGTGCCTTCAGTCGTATCATTTACATCATCTTCCGAAGACACATTGTAATCAGCGGCACCTTCAACTTCCTCATTTTGAGCAATATTGATAACTGAAGTAGAAACTTTAGGGTTAACAACAATTGGTCGAACCAAAGACGAGTCAACTGCATTATCACTTTCTAATAACATTTGAGCAGCTGCAGATGCTTCATCAAAGGTTGGCAGATTAAAGGAGTCAAATAGTCCATCATAATCGAACATCCAAGGATCACCCGGAGCTCTTACAGAGTTAGTATACCTTTGAACCCTTACTTCACCCCATAACTCAATCTTTTTGGTTGTCAAATTCCACACGCGAAAATTTGGAGTAGCATATCCAAGGAAGAATCCCTCGATAGCCTTTATGCCAAACTTACCATCTGGATCAATCATAGTACATGGGCCTCCAAAAGGTTCTAAGTGAGAAACGCCCGGTTTCCTTTTGTGTAATAGTTCGAAACAAGTTTTGTCATGCATTTTGACCGTAAGAACTCTGTTTAATGTGTAGCATGCAGTAGCCACAGCCTCCCCCAAGAACTGAACGGGAAGCTCCGACTCTACCAACATCGTTCTCGCAGTCTCTATTATCGTCCGATTCTTCCTCTCTGCAACACCATTTTGTTGTGGAGTGTAGCGAGAACTGTACTCATGAAGAATGCCCTTAGAAGTACAGAACTCATCCATTATGCGGTTTTTGAACTCAGTGCCATTATCGCTTCGGATCCTCTTCACTTTCAAAGTATACAGATTTTCAAGAAGAGTAAGAAGATTCTTGAGGATTTCAGGAGTTTCACTCTTGTGTGCCATAAACGATACCCAAGAAAATCTGGAATAGTCATCAGTAACTACCGGACAATAAGCATCCCCAAAGTTTCTTGTGTTTCATAGGTCCAAAGAGGTCCATATGAAGACGTTCAAGAGGTATGCTGACAGTGTTGACTTTCTTGATCGGGTGGGATTTCTTCGTTTGCTTTCCCTTCTGGCACAAAACACAGACATCTTGTAGATGGAAGTTCTTCACAGGCACACCATTCACAAGATTGTTTTTCACCAAATGTTTCATTTTTCTCAAGTGAATGTGCCCCATTCGTCTGTGCCAAGATATTGACTCCTTCTCTGTGGCTTTTGAGACAAAACAAGTGACTTGTGCAGAAGTTATAATCGCCTGGCTCAATTCAAGAATATAAAGATCATTAATCCTTGGAGCCTTCAAGAGAATCCATTCTTTTGGAATTTTAAAACCAGGCTTCAGCACATAACAACCGGCATCATCAAAATGCATGGTGAAGTTCTTATCGCAGATTTGCGAAACACTCAGAAGATTGTGATCAATTTGTCGAACATAATTGATCTTATCGAAACACACAACACCATTGGAGATCATTCCTTCTCTATGTCACACCCTGACTTTTGCAGAAGCGTGGTTGTTGGTGTGACTTCTTAATACCATAGCATTCAATCATAACAATGCTAAATGATAAAACCAAAAGATATTCATTCATAAAAATTAAGTTTGAAGATACCACGACATACTTGTTTGAAGCATCGACACCAAATTCAAGTTACAAACCATAACATGTTTTAAGGAGTTCACCAAGACCCAACAACATAACTTAAACCAACCCGAGCTTAGGACCATGTATCTCGTCCAGGAGTAAGATACATCTCCTAAACCCTACGACCTCGGATGACATCTTTTATTTATAACGCAGCTTGAAACACATGCATACACCTGCCAGATGTAGTTTAAAAACATCAACAAAAGTTGAGCGAGTTCATGTGTGTGTATGTATAAACCTTTAAAGTATGTCTGTATGTATGTATGTCCCTGGTATGTAGCAAAAGGAAAACAGATCACCAATGGTTTGCAAGGCTATTGATATGTGTGAAATGGTGCAGGAAAACTCAAACCTAGCAAATTTGTACCGGGCCTCTGGCTAGAAGAAATAGTCACCCAATGGGCCACCCTGGTCCCCATGGGTATGGGCTCGCTACACCCAAATAGATCTATCACTCATGTCCCTTGGTCCTATGACGAGCATTAATGGCCTTAAGTGTTATACCCACCTTTCACATGATCTAGCAGTAACCCTCCTTAAGCTAATCATACCATGTATAAAACGTTTGTAAACAATTGTAACATGTATTTCACCCCCGAAGTATAAAACTGAAAATAGTTAAAAGAAAAAGGGGGGGCATGAACTCACTGTATAACTGAAATCTCCTCAGCAAACACGACTACCTACAGTGTACTAACGTCTATTAGACGGACGGGTCGTGCCTTTGCTTAGTATTTACGTTTTTGAGTTACGTTTCTTATGTTCCCAATATTATTCCAAGTTATAATTACTTGTTAAAATAATAATTATTTTAACTTTAAATTATATTTAGTTTTGGAATAATTGTTAAACAATATTTTGTAATAATACTTCTCAAGTATTTAGATCCGTATTTCCTTCCCAAGGATGGGGGTATTTCATACAAGTATTTTCGTATTATTGTATTTGTTGTTCCAAATTAATATATTTTCAAGTCTCTCATTAGAAAATATATATATAATAGCTTATTTTGTCCCAAAAATAATGTATTGTCCAGAAAATATATATTTTTCCCAAAAATCATATATCTTCTAAATATTCCAAGAA
The DNA here is from genome assembly GCA_030545235.1 of Helianthus tuberosus. Lineage (NCBI taxonomy): Eukaryota > Viridiplantae > Streptophyta > Magnoliopsida > Asterales > Asteraceae > Helianthus > Helianthus tuberosus. The sequence continues at coordinate 169,356,257 of CM060369.1, forward strand.
AATATATTTTAACTTCCCAAAAATAATATTTTCCCTTTTGTCAAAGTATGATATAACTTGTAATAATAATAAAAATCGTACTTTCATCCCTTTTGTATCCAAAGTAATATTTACCAAAAATATATTTATAACGGTATTTTCCAGAATATTTTGTAAGTTACGTTCCATCGTTCGGTTCCACAATATTATGTGTGTAACTTATATATTTATTCCTTGATATTCTCGGTATTTTGGTTAAGTTATATTATTTACCCTAAAATAATATATATCTATTTCACAAAGTATACAAATATTCACACAAGTGTCTTAATGTATATATATATTCTAAATATATATTTACCCATTTTTATTTATAAAAACCAACCTCCTATACTTGTATTTTTGTAACAAATTCTATGGCAAAGTTTATATTGAAAACCATAGTTAAATACACTTGTAAATACTTGTTAGAAAATATTTTTCTAAGTGTTTATATTTTTAGAAAATTTTGCTATAGTTTCCCTTAAAAATGGAGGTGTCCATGCTATCAAAGCATATCATTTTCTTTTCAAAAATCATCACAAACAATCAACAATCAATCCCTAAACTACTTACACTTGCCAAGTGCAAAAACTATACAGTTTACATAACATCATGAACTTGATCTTTCACAAAAACTTGTAGTAACTTGGTAGTGTTTTTAGTGGGTTTAGTTACCCCTCAAAGTGTGTTTACTTCTTTAAAAATCTCATTCTTGAAAGATTTGGATGTTTACAACTTGTAAACATGTTTTACAAAAACGTTTCTTTATGAAATCTTTTTGTTTCTCTAGTGTTTCTACACTTGTTTCATCACCAAAAATAGTATAAGTTTAAGTAAGAACCAAGATCTTCTAAAAATCACATTTTGAACTTGGTTCTTTTGGAAAACCATTCATTAATCTTAGATCTATAAGTTTATCAACTCACTTGATTATTATTTTTCAAGAAATCATTTTATTTTCAAGTTTATGCTTACACATGAGGATGATCATCTCTTTTCATCACATAATCATCCTCTCACTTGCTAGATCATGTGTTTAATCATAATCTAGCAAGCTCCTTATGATATTCAACATCTTAATCCCAAGAAAATAACAATCCAACATCATACATACACTAAACAAAATAGTTTCATTAAGACTTCATCATATGTTAAGCTTATGTTCAAGATTCATGTTTATGTTCTTTTGTGTTCATCATGATCATCAATGTATAACATCTTTTAACCAACAAAATTAGAAGTAACAAAGGGTTACAAGGGCCTTGCTACTAGCTCTATGGCTAGGGATGAACACAAGATGATGAAGGTGTTGAATGCGGTGGATAAAAGTAAGTAATAGAGGTCCTTGATGATCCACAAGCTCCAAGATCTCTTGAATGAAGTTTAACACCTTTGTATGTGCCTTGAATGGATGAGAAAGTTGGAATGAAGGTGGAGGTGGGTGTGCTTGGGGTCGGCCGAGAGGAAGGAGGGAGGGAGAAGAAGAGTTGGAGTGAAAGTGGTGAGATGAAGTGAGGATAGTGATCTAGTGGGTTGTTCTTATAACCTCCAACAATTGTTTATCCAATGGTTTTCATGTCTTCTAAGTACTAAACACAATCTAATAAACAATTCAAACAAAATCCCACTAATAGACATGTGGGCCAATTACTAGCATAAGGGGGAGGGGGTCTAATTGTAAATTTGAACTAATTAGTTACCTTGTAATCGATATCCAAGTATATAGTTAAGTTGGTTAGTTACTAGATATTTTAGTGAGTGTTAAGGTGTTCGGGGATCATAACTAGCTTAGAAATAATAAAACAATGTTTTTAGTATAATTTTGGTGTTTCGGGTGGTGTCCGGTTGTTCGGTTAGATACCGGCTCGTTAAAGTGTCAAACTATTCCGTTTAATGATTTTTAAGTACCCTTTTGTGACACTTTTAATTCCCGCCACTTAGGAAAGCATACAGGACCATTTTGCCATGTTTTTGCACATTACTAGCTTGTTAAAAAGCTGAAATTTGCTAAAATATGCAGAATTTTGCACTTTTAGTGGGTTTTAGGCACTTTCCGGCACTTAAACTATCATCTAGTGACGCAGTTTTATGGTCCTTACTTCCCTACACACCATACTAGTGTAGTACCTTGTCTCTGGCCCTTACGGGGTCTCAAAACACTGTTTGCCTATGTACTGAACATCGTCAGCATTTTTCTGAGTTATCCGCTAACTGTTCTAGCTGTGCTTTGTGCATCGTTTATGTCACTAAGAGTTTGTGTGTAAAGATGATGTGACAATATGTAATGTGATGCACATGTATGTATGATGTAGTAATCAGAAAGCAGTTTAGATCATTAATAGTAGTTCAGCACAGTCATTAAGCATTGATCAATATTAATTAATTGTACGGATACCTGGGTTTATGAGGGTTGTCACATTCTCCCCCTGTTAAGAAAATTTACTCCCGAAATTTTAGTTCTGCTACTAGATGCAGGGGTCTTGGGGAACAAATGTGGGTATTTTGCTTTCATGCGATCCTCACGTTCCCAAGTGAATTCTGGGCCGTGACGCGCATTCTAACGAACCTTGACGAGTTTGACACTACTCCTGCGTGTCTTGTTAACCTTCCAATCAGTAACCTCAACGGGTTCTTCAGTAAAGTGGAGTGTGTCGTCACTGTGGACTTCATCGGCAGGAATGACAATTGTTTCTTGAGTTGGACTCTTTTTCAGATTAGATACATGAAATGTATCATGTACGTCATTTAGTTCTGCGGGTAAATCCAACTTGTAAGCTACAAGACCAATCCTTTCCAGGATTTTGAATGGTCCAATGTATTGTGGATTCAGCTTCCCACGCTTCCCAAAGCGTGCTACACCCTTCCAGAGTGAGACCTTTAACAAAACCATATCTCCTACTTCAAACTCCAAAGGTTTCCTTCTTCGGTCCGCGTAACTCTTTTGTCGATCACGAGCCGCCTTTATGCGCTCTCGGATCTGTGTAATCTTATCAGTCGTCTCTTGAACCAATTCAGGACCAACAAGCTGTCTATCGCCCGCGTCTGCCCAGCATAGTCGTGATCGACACTTGCGTCCATAGAGAGCCTCAAATGGTGCAGCTTGGATACTTGCATGGTAGCTGTTGTTGTACGAGAATTCCACCAAGGGTAAGTGAGTGTCCCAACTACCACCCAAATCCATCACGCAAGCTCGTAACATATCTTCCAACGTTTGAATCGTTCGTTCGCTCTGGCCATCAGTCTGCGGATGGAATGCAGTACTCAGATTCAACTGAGAACCAAAGGCTTCTTGGAAGGATTGCCAAATCCTTGACACGAATCTTCCATCTCTATCAGAAATGATTGAGAGAGGCACTCCATGACGTGCAACAATCTCTCTCAGGTACAGCTCGGTAAGCTTGCTAGTGTTGTCTTTCTCCTTGATTGGCAAAAAGTGTGCAGATTTGGTCAGACGGTCCATGATTACCCAAATCGTATCGTGACCTCTGGGTGTCCTTGGTTATTTCGTTATAAAGTCCATTAAAATCGGCTCCCATTTCCACATGGGTATTTCGGGTTGTTGCAGAAGACCTGAAGGCTTCTGATATTCGGCCTTTACCTTGGCACAAGTCAAACATTTGCCAACATATGTTGCAACATCACCTTTTAATCTCGGCCACCAATAAAAATCCTTTAAATCTTGGTACATTTTATCCGATCCTGGTTGGATCGAGTACCGTGACTTGTGAGCTTCATAAAAAATAACGTCTCTCAAACCACCAAAGAGAGGAACCCAAATTCGTTTCATGAAGCACAACGTTCCTTCATCATTGGGTACTAACTGATTCTCCATCCCACGGAGATACTCATTTTTAAGATTCTTTTCCTTAAGTGCTTCTCTCTGCGCGGCATGAATGCGCAACGAGAGGTCTGTTTGAATAATCATTTCCAAAGCCCTAACCCTTATGGGCTTGATTCTTTCTTTCCAACTCAAGGCATCGGCGACCACATTCGCCTTCCCTGGGTGAGACTTAATTTCACAATCATAGTCGTTTAACAACTCTACCCATCGTCTCTGTCTCATGTTAAGCTCTTTCTGGTCAAATATATGCTATAAGCTCTTGTGATCAGTAAAGATTATGCATCGCGTACCATACAAATATTGCCGCCAGATCTTTAAAGCAAACACCACAGCGCCTAGTTCCAAATCATGTGTTGTGTAGTTCTTCTCATGAACCTTCAATTGGCGTGAAGCATAGGGTATAACCTTCTGTCGCTGCATCAGCACGCAGCCTAAACCTTGACGCGAGGCGTCGCAATATACCACGAAGTCATCAGTGCCTTCGGGTAGGGATAAGATGGGTGCATCACAAAGCTTGTATTTCAACAACTAGAATGCTTCTTCTTGCTTGTCTCCCCATTCATACTTCTTGTCTTTCTGTGTGAGGGAGGTCAAAGGTTGAGCGATTTTCGAGAAATCCTCAATAAATCTGCGATAATATCCTACCAAACCTAGGAATTGTCGAATCTCAGTTGGCGTTTTCGGGGTCTCCCAATTCTTGATCGCTTCAATCTTTGTAGGATCCACATGGATTCCGTCTCCGTTAACCACGTGACCAAGGAACTGAACCTCACGCAACCATAACTCGCACTTTGAAAACTTCGCATATAATTTCTCTTCCTTGAGCAGCTCTAAGATAGCTCTTAGATGTTGCTCATGTTCTTCCTTCGTCTTCGAGTAAATTAAAATATCGTCGATGAACACGATCACAAACTTATCGAGGTACGGCTTACAAACTCGATTCATCAAATCCATGAATACTGCTACCGCGTTCGTCAATCCAAACGGCATAACCAGGAACTCGTAGTGTCCATAGCGAGTCCTAAAGGCCGTCTTTGGAATACTCTCCTCTTGGATTCTCAACTGGTGATAACCTGATCGAAGATCGATCTTGGAGTAAAAACTTAAACCTTGCAGTTGATCGAACAGGTAATCAATCCTTGGCAAAGGATACCGATTCTTAATGGTCAATTTGTTTCGCTCCCGGTAGTCGATACACATGCGGAAACTACCATCTTTCTTCTTAACGAACAAAAATGGAGCTCCCCAAGGCGAGAAGCTTGGTCTGATAAATCTCTTGTCTAATAACTCCTGAAGTTGTGTTGACAGTTCTTGCATCTCGGAGGGCGCAAGTCAATAAGGTGCCTTAGCCACAGGTGCAGCGCCTGGAACTAAGTCAATGTGGAACTCAACTTGTCGCTGCGGCGGCAATCCTGGCAAGTCTTCGGGAAAGACTTCAGGATATTCCTTCATAACTGGAATGTCTTCTAGCTTTGGCTCAGCGGCTTCTTTATCCACAATGTGTGCCAAGAAGGCGACACATCCTTTCTGCAAACACTTTCGAGCCTTCAAACAATTGATGATCCTTAGGGGTGTATCGTGCTTCTCTCCATGTACCACAATTGTTTCTCCATTCGCCATCGGAATGCGAATGACCTTCTCGTGACATACAATCTCTGCTCGGTTGCTTGACAACCAATCCATCCCCACTACCACGTCGAAGCTTCCCAACTCGACCGCAGCAGATCCAGTGTAAACTCGTGCTCCCCAAGCTCTATTACGCAACCCCTAATAACTCCATTTGCTTCTACTAGCTTTCCATTAGCTAGTTCTATTGAATACGGAATGTCTAGCTTACTGGCTACCAACCCAAGTATATTCTTAAATTCTAGCGATACAAAACTATAATCGGCACCGGTATCAAATTGTACAGATGCAAAGCGTTGGTTGATAGGGAACGTACCAGTGACCACATTTGGATCTTGGCGAGCTTCCCTTGCACCGATGTTGAAGACCCTCCCATGAGCTTGGTTGATTTTCGGGCATTCTCGCTTGAAGTGTCCAACGTCTCCACAATTAAAGCAACCGAGTCCTCAACCGTTTCCATTCCCATTACCACCTTGATTGTTATTTGCTGCACGGTTCCCATTACCAACTTGGTTCCCAAAATTACCACGATTACCGTTACTGTCATTTCCTCCTTGAGGGCGGTTTCCATACCCATTACCACCACGATTGTTGTTTCCATTACCACTGCCGTAACCCCTCTGACCACCACGACCAACACCAGTACCAGCCCAGCATGTCTCCTTCGAATGGAAAACCTTCCCACAAGACTCACATTTCCTAAATCTGCACTGGCCGGAATGATGGTACTGGCATACATCACATTTGGGCAGAGCGCCCATGTAACCTTTTCCTTTGTTTTCAACCCCAGTCTTGGCTTCAGCTGGTAAGTTCACATCCTTCTTCTTGTTAGCACTGCTGGTACCCTACTTAAAGTTTGAGAACTTTCTTTTGTTCTCACCAGACGACTCAACGTGAGTCTCCTTCTTCTTCTGGTCAGAGATGGAAAACTTGTTTAACCTGATAGCTTCTTCAGTCAGTGATACACTCAGGTCAATAGCCTCGGTGATTGTTGCAGGCTTTGATGTTGTTACCATACTCATAATCTGAGGTGCCAACCCCCAGATAAAGCGCTCAATGCGTTTAAATTCTGGATCAACCATGTATGGTACCACGTGAGATAGGTCGTGAAATCTCTGCACATATTTGGCGATCTTCGGGCCGTCCATCTTGAGGTTCCAGAATTCAGTTTCTAACTTTTGAATTTCAGCCCTGGAGCAATACTTTTTATGCATGAGTTCCTTCATTTCATTCCAAGTCAACGCGTATGCTGCTGCCTCTCCCAGAGTTTGGACTTGGAGATTCCACCATGAAAGCGCTCCGTCTAAGAACAATCCGGAGATGTAGGTGACTTGGTGTTCTGGTGCGCATTTGCTCATTCTTATCACAGAATTGGTCTTCTCTGTCCATCGAACAAAAGCCACAGCACCCCCGGTGCCGTCGAAATTCAGCGGTTTACAGTCTAAGAACTGCTTATAGGTACAGCCTGTACAAGTAACGTCATTCACAGAAAGCATTAGCAAACGAACATGGAATATCCAAATGTAACGTAATGTGTCTCAAGCGACTTAAACATTACCATGAGGTGGGTTGTTTCTCGAGGTACCCCTGCTAGTTTCAGCGCGTGAGGCCTCGTGCTCTGCTATCGCTCGTGAAATCCGTTCTTGTAACTCGGTCTCAGTAGTGGGCAATCGAGTTTCCCTTCGAGGAGGCATCTTCTAAAGAAGATAGCACTGGTCAGGTCTTATGCATATAAGTATGTAGTATACATATGTAATAACATTTATCAACGCAAGTAACACATAACATCCCATGTCATAACACAAACAAGTAATCCAACAACGTATATAGTGAGAATGTTGCGATTGAGCTTTCATATATCAATGACCACAATTACAGTTTTACAAGTTCACCAAATGTATCATATCACAACCAAAAAGGACTACAGAGTCACATTACCCTTATCCAAACTATCCATCAAACTACAACAATCAAAAGTCAAAAGAAATGTGGTCTTCAAAAAGCTGTGCAATCTGGGCTCAATAGCTGCACTCTCACCAAAGGTATGCTACCTGCATAAAACCAAAAACTGCTATGCTGATTGTCACACCCCCAAAAATCCACACGTGGAGCATCACCGCTTGGAGGCGTGACATGACCAGGATCCAGCCACCAATCATATTGAACGATGTATTTAAAATAGATGAAAATCCAACCACGCAATATAATTGGTGTTTCAAAACTAGTTAATCAAGTTCAAATTAAACAGCGGAAGCATAAGACGTGGAATCAAAACATAAGTTCAATAAGTTCTTAAAGTTTAAATGTTTAGAACGGGACATAACAGTCCATATCCCACAACGACCTCCTCCTCGCGCAAGCTCCATAAGTATCTAACGACCTGCAAGGCATGTAACAATAAATCAACAACAAAGTTGAGCGAGTTCACAGTAGGTGTTCATTACAAAGTAGTTTTTCAAGAACTATGAGTTTGTTTGCAACTACAAGTTAAATCAGCTTTCCTTGTTTTCCAAAATATGAACGGTGGGCGCTACCCCATGTTGTAAAACCACTAGACTAGATGTATATATAGGTGTCCTTCCCAATCCGAGGACAGAGGTACGTATTGAATACGTAGGTTTAGCGTGCCCTTCCCAATCCGAGGATAGAGGTACGTATAAGAATACGTAGGTTTAGCGCTGGTGCCCTTCCCAATCCGAGGACAGTGGTACGTAGTGAATACGTAGGTTTAGCGCTGGCGTCCTTCCCAATCCGAGGACAGAGGTACGTAGTGAATACGTAGGTTTAGCACTGGCGTCCTTCCCAATCCGAGGACAGTGGTAAGTAGTCTAGTAGTTGTGAAAGTACAAGTTTCGTCTTAGCTATTTAATCCCATTCCCAACCCACCGGGAATCCCATGCCTTAAGAGTGTGAACTCACCTTTGGTTGCTCGGTTTGACTCTCAAAAATAGCTAACAGTCAAGGTCGGTCAATCACATCCTAGTATGATTACCACTTAGTTTATTAGTGACTTCAAATAAGCACGAAGTTTCTACACGCATCTAGCACATAACATGCACTCACTTTAACGGTTCATACCCATATAAACTTCCCATCTATTCCCATTCATAAGCAAACATACGACATTGCACAAAACACTTTCATTGACATATAACATGTTAGATCATTCTCAGATAACCTACCCGACATTTAGACACGCAAATTACTACTTATGTCATTTCAGCTTTTACATTCAAAACTGGGCTGTTTTCGGGAATTTTAATAAAATAGTTAACCTGTTCCAAAAATTCCCAACTTTTTCAGAAGGTCTTAAACGATCAAAATATTATTGTGTAAAAATCTCAGGATCCAATTCACTACCAATATTTTATAAAAATCATTTACCGGACTACAATCAGATTCATCACTTTCTGACTGCAGTCCACGGAATAATTTATTTAAAATTCATCGTAAGTCCGATTGATGAAATTCTAGTTGGAGCATTACAACGACATCAGTGGCCATCTACAGTACAAATTTCATGAGCTAATTCTACACAGATTTCAAGTTATGATGAAAAAGATAAAACATATTTTCTGCAGTAAAAACGCAGCTTTTGCTGCTGTGAAAAACGACCCTTTAAAAATAGCAAACGAAGTCCAAAAATTATGATTCCAGTGCCATTAGAACCGTATTTCGAAATAAAACGTTATAGACTCAAGAAAATCAGTTTTTCGATAAATATCGACCTGTTTACAGCCAACTGAAGTTGGCTGTAAATGTTTGGACAGAAGATGTTTTCAGCTTATAGTGCTCTAACGCAAGTTCTATTTGTTCCGTTAACATGTTTAGTGATCAACAACGTATTTCTAGTAATCACAAGCAAGCATCAACATATACCAAACAACATCATACTAACAACACTTCATCACATTTCATCTTTATGTAAACCTTATGTTTAAACTTTTAGTTCATGTTCTTTTAGTGTTCTTGTTATAATCAACCTACTACATCTCTTAACCATTAAAGTAGGAGTAACAAGGTTAATCAAGGACTTACAACTAGCTCAAAGGCTAGTGAAGAATGATGGAGAAAATCGAATGGATAAAAGCTTGTAAAGGAGGTCCTTCAACTTCCGAAAGCTCCAAGCTTCCTAACTTAGCTCCTAACACCTCTAAATCACCTTGGAATGCTTGTTAATGGAATGAAAATGGTGAAGTTGGGATGGGGGTGTTGGGCCGTGGATATGGAGGGAGGAGAGAGGAGAAGAGAGTTGGTGATGAAGATGATGAATGATCTTGTGTGCTTATAAGGGAAATCTAAACAAGATATTGTAAAATCTTATCAAATCCAAGAGAATCCAAGAGAAATCTAAGCAAGATATTATAAGATATTGTGAAATCTTATGAAGATTATGGTGGGCCATACCTTATGGTTGATTACTTACATGGGGGGGGGGTGTTAAATGTAAATTTAAATGATGATGTAGGTAAATAGTTAGGGTGTTAAGTGTAATATCTAGTGTATTATGTGTATGTCATATTTTATAGTGTGTTGGGGTATTCGGGGATCATAACTAGTCCAAACATAATACCATAATGTTTCTGGCAAAATTTTGGTGTTCCGGGTAATGTCCGGTTGTTCGGTTAGATACCGTTTCGTTAAAGTGCTAGGTTATTCCGTATAGTGTCTTTTATGTAGCTTTTTATAACACTTTTAATTTTTAACACATAGGAGAACATTCAGGACCATTTAGTCAATTTTTTTGTACAATCAATAAGCATAATATAATATTAATTAACCGTACGGATACATGTAATTATGAGGGTTGTCACATTCTCTCCCTGTTAAGAAAAATTTCGTCCCGAAATTTAGCATGTGGTTATTGAGGAAGCTAGTTAAGTTGCGTGGTTTCTTGGTTTTCCTGGGGTGTCACATCATCCCCCCGTTGGTTTGGAATTTCGTCCCGAAATTCTGCAGTAGCTTCAGCCTCAGTAGTTGTTGCAATTTTCTTAAACAACTGGGGATACTTGTGTTTCATTTGGTCTTCTCGTTCCCAGGTATACTCTGGGCCACGACGGGAGTTCCAACGAACTCGAACAAGAGGTATTCTGGTACACTTGAGAATCTTAACGTCTCGGTCTGTGATTTCAACTGGTTCCTCGACGAATCGCAACTGGTCGTCAATTGTGAGCTCCTTTAAGGGAACTATGAGGGTCTCATCTGACAGACACTTCTTCAGATTCGACACATGGAAAACATTGTGAACTCCGCTGAGTTCTTCAGGTAGATTCAACTTGTAAGCGACCTTGCCAATTTTCTCAATGATTTTGAAGGGTCCAACATATCGTGGGTTGAGTTTGCCTCGTTTGCCGAAACGAACTACACCTTTCCAAGGTGAGACTTTAAGTAGCACTCGATCCCCAACTTGGAACTCGAGTGGTTTCCTTCGCTTATCAGCATAGCTTTTCTGACGGTCACGAGTTACCGCCATTCGTTGTCGTATCTGAGCAATCTTCTCGATTGTATCTACTACAAGTTCGGGGCCTGTGATTTGACTGTCGCCAACCTCTGCCCAACAAAGAGGTGATCGGCACTTCCGTCCGTACAATGCCTCGAACGGAGCGGCCTGGATACTGGTGTGGTAACTGTTGTTATACGAAAACTCCACTAATGGGAGGTGTTTTTCCCAGCCATTACCAAACTCGATCCCACATGCCCTAAGCATCTCTTCAAGGGTTTGGATGGTGCGTTCAGATTGCCCATCCGTCTGTGGATGATATGCCATGCTCATGTCTAATCGAGAGCCAAAGGACTTGTGCATAGCTTGCCACAACTCAGATGTAAAACGTGAGTCACGATCAGAAATGATGGAGGTTGGCACTCCGTGACTTGATACTACTTCCTTTAGGTAGACGTCTGCTAGAGTAGAAAACTTATCCGTTTCCTTGATAGCCAGAAAATATGCAGACTTAGTCAGTCGATCCACGATCACCCAAATGGTATCATTTCCGCGTTGAGATCTAGGCAGGCCAGTAACGAAATCCATGGAAATTTGCTCCCATTTCCATGTCGGGATCTCTGGTTGTTGGAGTAGGCCTGATGGTTTCTGATATTCAATCTTGACTCTCGCACATGTCAAACATTTACTGACGTAGGTTGCTATGTTGGCTTTCATACTAGGCCACCAACACGTAGTCTTGAGATCATAGTACATCTTATCCGATCCAGGATGTACTGAATAACGAGACTTGTGTGCCTCATCCATCACAAGCTCACGTAGATTACCATAGAGTGGAACCCAGATGGGCCCGTTTACATAGTAGGCGCCGTCTTCCTTTTGTTCTGTCCGTTTTCTTGATCCTCGTAGGGACTCCACCCTGATGTTTTCTGCTTTCAATGCTTCAACCTGAGCATCTCGTATCTGAGTAGGAAGACTAGATTGGATGGTCAGTTGTAACGCACGTACTCGCTTAGGTGTAGTATCCTTTCGACTGAGGGCGTCGGCCACAACATTGGCTTTGCCCGGATGGTACTTGATCGCACATTCGTAATCATTCAAAAGCTCGACCCACCGACCTTGTCGCATGTTTAACTCCTTTTGCTTGAAGATATGCTCGAGACTCCTGTGATCGGTGTAAATGGTGCACTTGGTACCGTACAGGTAATGTCTCCATATCTTAAGTGCGAAAACAACTGCTCCCAGCTCCAAGTCATGCGTAGTGTAGTTCCTTTCGTGAACTTTAAGTTGGCGTGATGCGTAGGCAATGACCTTGTCATGTTGCATCAACACGCAACAAAGTCCTTGGATGGAAGCGTCGCAGTAAACCACAAAATCATCTGTGCCTTCAGGCAATGAGAGGATAGGCGCGCTACAAAGTCTGTCTTTTAAGTGCTGAAATGCGGACTCCTGTGCATCACCCCAACGATAGGTGACACCCTTCTGAGTCAGTGAAGTGAGAGGTTGCACAATCTTTGAGAAGTCCTTGATAAACCTTCTGTAATATCCTGCAAAGCCTAAGAATTGGTGGATTTCTGTTGGTGTACGGGGTGCAGGCCAGTTCTTGACCGAGTCAACCTTAGATGGATCCATATGAATTACATCCTTGTTTACCACGTGGCCTAGAAAGTGGACTTCGCGAAGCCAGAAGTCACATTTCTAAAATTTGGCATACAACTGCTCTGTTCAAAGAAGTTCCAAAATAAGTCGTAGATGATGCTCGTGTTCCTCCTGACGCTTAGAATAGATCAGGATGTCGTCGATGAAAACGATAACGAACTTATCCAGGTAACGCTTGCACACTCGGTTCATGAGATCCATGAAGACCGCAGGTGCATTCGTCAATCCGAAAGGCATAACCAAAAACTCGTAATGCCCATAACGAGTCCTGAATGCTATTTTAGAGATATCCTCGTCTCGGACTCTCAGTTGATGGTAACCTGACCTCAGGTCAATCTTTGAGTAGAAACTCGACCCTTGCAACTGGTCGAATAAGTCATCAATGCGTGGGAGAAAATAACGATTCTTCACGGTCACCTTGTTGAGCTCGCGGTAGTCAATACACATTCTGAAGGTACCGTCTTTCTTCTTCACAAATAACACTAGAGCTCCCCAAGGCGAAGAGCTAGGGTGAATAAAACCCTTGTCCAAGAGGTCTTGCAATTGAGTGGACAATTCTTCTAGTTCTGATGGGGCTAAGCGATAAGGTGCTCGAGCTATGGGCGCTGCTCCAGGAGCGAGATCGATTTGATATTCAACTTGACGATGAAGCGGAAGACCAGGTAATTCCTCAGGAAATACCTCAGGAAAATCACGTACAATAGGTATGTCTTCTATCTTCCTTTCTTCCGAGGATGTATCATAAACGAGGGCTAGAATAGCAGTGTGGCCCTTTCGCAACCACTTCTAGGCCTTAAGGAAAGAGATGATGCCCACAACAGCACCACTCTTGTCGCCGCAAATTACGAGTGGTTCTTCACCAGAACAAGGAATACGGACGACTTTCTCTTTGCAGAAAGTCTCCGCTTGATGTTGAGATAGCCAATCCATCCCAATAACGACGTCGAAACTACCAAGTACGATAGGAATAAGATCGATAGAGAAGGTCTGACCAGCTAAGACGAGGTTATAACCCTTAACTATGTGTGTGGCCTCGAGACTTTTACCGTTTGCTAGCTCTACCGTGTGTTTGGTGTTCAAAAGTGTTGGAGTGCGCTTAAGCATTTGACTAACTTTTAAGGACACATAACTAGTATCGGCACCCGAATCGAATAAAGCAGTAACATAAAAGTCATCCAGTAGAAACTTACCAATCACAACGTTGGGATCATTCCTAGCATCACCCTGTCCAATCACGAAGGCACGACCTCAGGCGCCATTGCCATTATTGTTACCCCCGTTGTTGCCTCCATTGTTGTTCCCGTTTCCTTGGTTGTTGTTCTGATCCTGATTCTGATTCAGCTGTGGACAGTGTCTCTTGAAGTGACCCTCAGCACCGCACTGGAAGCATCCCTTATTACCCTGCTGGTGTTGCTGTTGGTTCTGGGGAGCTTGTGGCTGCTGTTGTCGATTCTGATTCGCAGGACGTGAGCTCCTGCAATCTTTGGCTTCATGTCCAGGCTTGTTACATCTCTGACAACGACCCTTGTTGCACTCCCCGCTATGGTGCAAATTACATCGATTGCACTTAGGGTGATTTCCCCTGTTTCCACCCTGACCTTGATTCTGACCGCCTGAGGATTGCTGACCAGGGCTCTTGTAATCGTCTGTCTTTTGCTGCTGTGACTGGGACTGAACAGAAGTAGAACCCTTACTAGAATTCCCATCCCACTTGCGCTTATTGTCGCTAGTAGTTTCAGAAGTAGTGGTGGCACTAATACGCTTGGGCAGCCTGTGCTGCTCTACTGCCTGATCAGTGAGGCGATGTGCTAGACGAATCACTTGCTGGATAGTGCCAAGGTTAGCCGCAGTCACATGACTCTGGGTTTCTGGCACTAGACCCTTGAGGTACAGCTGGATAAGCTTGATAGGAGGATCCACCATAGTAGGACACAAGATAGCTAATTCATTTGATCTCTTCGTATATGCCTCGATTTCGGACCCCATCATCTTCAAATTGAAAAATTCCACCTCTAGCTTGTGGATGTCATCACAATTACAGTACTCTTCTTTGATCAAGTCCTTGAAGTCGCTCCATGGGGTGGCATTAGCAACCACCAGCCCTAGCAGTTGAACCTATGCTTTCCACCAGGTTAGTGTAGCACCTTCGAGTGTTCCAGTAGCAAATTTCACCCTATGATCTTCAGGGCATTCACACATCTCAAAGACAGACTCAATCTTCTCGAACCAGTGAAGAAGACCTACAGCTCATTCTGTGCTGCTGAAGGTACTAGGTCGGCAATCCATGAATGTTTTGAACGTGCATACGGGAGGTTGAGCATGCTGACCTATTGCGTGAGAATAAAAGACAAAGTTAAGCACAAGAGTTGGTTCGCGAGTGTAGGATCTAAACATCCTAGGATAGGTAGAAATGGCAGGTTATACCTCCTGCAGGGACAGCTGCGAGTGCCTCAGCCACTCGTTCGTTGATTAGAGCCGTCAGCTGGGCTTGAGTCAAGTTCAAACGTCCACTCATGATCTTCACAATGAAGCAACATAAGTGAGAAAAGTGTCGCGAAAGTGAGTAAGCGTGGGACGACAAAAGAGAGTAAGCACACACGGCTCAAATAGTAGTGATCACGTTAACTAATGCACTATGTGAACTATCAAACAGACAATATAAACATAAATCATACCACCTATTGTGTCGAGTCTTGCACGTGGAGCGAAGCGTCGTTGTGGATCGTTGAGCAATGTACAGGTTATAGTCTGGTTTTATCAAAAAGTTTTTCCCCTTTTTAAAACCAAGTTCACTATAACCAATGGCTCTGATACCAATCTGTCACACCCCCAAAAATCCACACGCGGAGCATCATCCCTTGGAGGCGTGACATGACCAGGATCCAGCCACCAATCATATTGAACAATGAATTTAAAATAGATAAAAATCCAACCACGCAATATAATTGGTGTTTCAAAACTAGTTAATCAAGTTCAAATTAAATAGCGGAAGCATAAGACATGGAATCAAAACATAAGTTCAATAAGTTCATAAAGTTTAAATGTTTAGAACGGGACAAAACAGTCCATATCCCACAACGACCTCCTCCTCGCGCAAGCTCCATAAGTATCTAACGACCTGCAAGGCATGTAACAACAAATCAACAACAAAGTTGAGCGAGTTCACAGTAGGTGTTCGTTACAAAGTAGTTTTTCAAGAACTATGAGTTTGTTTGCAACTACAAGTTAAATCAGCTTTCCTTGTTTTCCAAAATATGAACGGTGGAGGCTACCCCATGTTGTAAAACCACTAGACTAGATGTATATATAGGTGTCCTTCCCAATCCGAGGACAGAGGTACGTATTGAATACGTAGGTTTAGCGTAGGTGCCATTCCCAATCCAAGGAGAGAGGTACGTATAAGAATACGTAGGTTTAGCGCTGGTGCCCTTCCCAATCCGAGGACAGTGGTACGTAGTGAATACGTAGGTTTAGCGCTGGCGTCCTTCCCAATCCGAGGACAGAGGTAAGTAGTCTAGTAGTGGTGAAAGTACAAGTTCCGTCTTAGCTATTTAATCCCATTCCCAACCCACCGGGAATCCCATGCCTTAAGAGTGTGAACTCACCTTTGGTTGCTCGGTTTGACTCTCAAAAATAGCTAACAGTCAAGGTCGGTCAATCACGTCCTAGTATGATTACCACTTAGTTTATTAGTGACTTCAAATAAGCACGAAGTTCCTACACGTATCTACCACATAACATGCATACACTTTAACGGTTCATGCCCATATAAACTTCTCATCTATTCCCGTTTATAAGCAAACATACGAAATTGCACATAACACTTTCATTGACATATAACATGTTAGATCATTCTCAGATAACCTATCCGACATTTAGACACGCAAATTACTACTTATGTCGTTTCAGCTTTTACATTCAAAACTGGGCTGTTTTCGGTAATTTTAATAAAATAGTTAACCTGTTCCAAAAATTCCCAACTTTTTACAGAAGGTCTTAAACGATCTAAATATTATTTTGTAAAAATCTCGGGATCCAATTCACTACCAATATTTTATAAAAAATCATTTACCAGACTGCAATCAGATTCACCACTTTCTGACTGCAGTCAACGGAATAATTTAATTAAAATTCATCGTAAGTCCGATTGATGAAATTCTAGTTGGAACATTACAAAGGCATCAGTGGCCATCTATAGAACAAATTTCATGAGCTAATTCTACACAGATTTCAAGTTATGACGAAAAACATAACACACATTTTCTGCAGTAAAAACGCAGCTTTTGCTGCTGTGAAAAACGACCCTTTAAAAATAGCAAACGAAGTCCAAAAATTATGATTCCGGTTCCATTAGAACCGTATTTCGAAATAACACGTTATAGACTCAAGAAAATCAGTTTTTCGATAAATATCGACCTGTTTACAGCCAACTGAAGTTGGCTGTAAATGTTTGGACAGAAGCTGTTTTCAGCTTATAGTGCTCTAACGCAAGTTCTATTTGTTCCGTTAATATGTTTAGTGATCAACAACGTATTTCTAGTAATCACAAGAAAGCATCAACATATACCAAACAACATCATACTAACAACACTTCATCACATTTCATCTTTATGTAAACCTTATGTTTAAACTTTTAGTTCATGTTCTTTTAGTGTTCTTGTTATAATCAACCTACTACATCTCTTAACCATTAAAGTAGGAGTAACAAGGTTAATCAAGGACTTACAACTAGCTCAAAGGCTAGGGAAGAATGATGGAGAAAATCGAGTGGATAAAAGCTTGTAAAGGAGGTCCTTCAACTTCCGAAAGCTCCAAGCTTCCTAACTTAGCTCCTAGCACCTCTAAATCACCTTGGAATGCTTGTTAATGGAATGAAAATGGTGGAGTTGGGATGGGGGTGTTGGGCCGTGGATATGGAGGGAGGAGAGAGGAGAAGAGAGTTGGTGATGAAGATGATGAATGATCTTGTGTGCTTGTAATGGAAATCTAAACAAGATATTGTAAAATCTTATCAAATCCAAGAGAATCCAAGAGAAATCTTAGCAAGTTATTATGAGATATTGTGAAATCTTATGAAGATTATGGTGGGCCATACCTTGTGGCCGATTACTTACATGGGGGGGGGGGGTTAAATGTAAATTTAAATGATGATGTAGGTAAATAGTTAGGGTGTTAAGTGTAATATCTAGTGTATTATGTGTATGTCATATTTTATAGTGTGTTGGGGTATTCGGGGATCATAACTAGTCCAAACATAATACCATAATGTTTCTGGCAAAATTTTGGTGTTTCGGGTAATGTCCGGTTAGATAACGTTTCGTTAAAGTGCTAGGTTATTCCGTATAGTGTCTTTTATGTAGCTTTTTATAACACTTTTAATTCCTAACACATAGGAGAACATTCAGGATCATTTAGTCAATTTTTTTGTACAATCAATAAGCACAATATAATATTAATTAACCGTACGGATACATGTAATTATGAGGGTTGTCACACTGATGGTGGAGGAGGAGGAGGTGGAGGAACGAATAGCAAACTGCGCAGATGCGCTAGCTCCTCCTTGAGGGCATGAACGGTACGCAACAGATAGCTAACCTGCTGCTCCATAGTAAGAAAACGGACATCAAAATCTGGGTATGGCAGGAGAGGAACGGGTGGTGTCGCGAATGGTGACTTACAAGTGCAAGGTGGAGGACACAGAATCCTCTCAAGATCCATGACTCTGCGACACAACATCTCCTGCTGGAGCTGTAAGGACAAAAGTATATCATCTCTCGTATATCCAGTGTAATGGAAGGGATGATATGGATCAGAAACATGCATCGTGTTGGGCGGAAACCAGATCAGTGGCTCGCCCGATGGTGCAGAAGCAAAAGGTGCAGTATGAGTAGCAGGTGCAAACGGTGGCATGAAAGGAAAGGCTGCTGACACAGGTGGTATGTGACTGGGCTGCTGACTCGATGGACCTTCCCCTGGATGGGGAGGAGGGATATCCTGTTGGAACGTGACCGATAGTTCGGTGCGGTGTATGTCTGACACATGTGGGTGAAACGGGGCAATGTCAACTGGTGCATGTGTAGGTGCAGGTGGGGGAGTAACAGGTCTAACAAGAGGAGGCAAGTCATCGTCGTCCGCTCTCCACCCAATGTGGGTGAATGCATAACGGGGATCTACATGGTCAGCAAAAGGAGCATGGTCTGCAGGTGCCGGTAAAGGGTTAGGTAACAGTGGTGCAACAATTGGAATGTCAACGGGGTCATGCTCCGATAGAGGATCATGAGCAGGTATGGGCTCGGGTGCAATCAAAGGCTCAGGGTCAGCTGGTGCAAGCTCAAGATCAGCGGGTATATCAAAGAGCTGATCGTCAGGAACGACAGGTGCCTCAAAAGGCTGATCATTGGGGACAAACTCAATCTCATGCTCAGGGTCAAAGTCGTGTGGAAAGACTGGATCAAACTCATCATCAAACTCGAAGTCCTGTGGTGGAACAGGTGCGACAGACATAGCTGTGTCGGAATCAGAATCGGTGGGATATCGCTGTAATCCCAGTGCGTGTAGAGTAGTAGATGACACAGACTCGAATGAATCAGGACCAGAATGGTCAGAAGAAGCCTCGACATCAGGAATCTCATCATGTGGAACAGCAACGACATCACCGACTGGAACTCCATCATCCTGGGCACCCTCAGGGGGACCCTCAATAAAAAGATCGACGTCGTCGTCAGACATGGCATCAAGCGGCAGATCCTCGAGAGGAAATGCAGCAAGAGGAAAAGGAGCAGGGATCTAAAAAAGAAGTAGATCCTCGCCAGGAAGACCATCAGCTAGCGGTATATCATCGCCAAAATCTGGTAAGGCAAACGGCTGGAAATCATCATCATTGCTACTCGTGGTGTCAGAGGTGAAAACCTCATCCTCTGGGATGATCTCATCATCCGAAACTATGGCCATAGGGTCTACTGTATCGGATACTCCACTCTCAGAGGAGGACATGGTGTCTGTAACAAATCAATCACACATATGCACAAACAACAACAATCATCAAATAAGCATGTAAGTAGTAACAATGTAAGCATGTATGCATCCTAGTCTTCCCAAGACTATCCCACCCAGCCTCTCAGACTGAACTACTTAGTCTCTCAGACTAAACCTCCCAGTTTCTCAAACTGAACTACCCAGCCTCTCAGGCTAAACCTCCCAGTCTCTCAGACTGCCCCTATTAGTCTCTCAGACTACCCAGCCTCTCAGACTGAACTACCTAGTTAGTCTCTCAGACCAACTCCCCAGTCTCTCAGACTGAATTACCCAACTAGTCTCTTAGACTAACTCCCCAGTCTCTCAGACTGACTACCCAGCTAGTCTCTCAGACTAACTTCCCAATCTCTCAGACTGAATTATAAACGAATTCCTTGAGATGTATTTTGTGTTTATTTGTAAAAATGCTTGTTTCCTGGATCTAGACATTTTGTGTATGCAATGAAAACATGTTTGTGAAAACATTTTCGTGAGAGCCCTAATGATCGTAGTCTAGACTCAAGAAAGAATCCTAGTTCGCTACGATCGAAGCTCTGATACCAAGCTGTCACACCCTGACTTTTGCGGAAGCGTGGTTGTTGGTGTGACTTCTTAATACCATAGCATTCAATCATAACAATGCTAAATGATAGAACCAAAAGATATTCATTCATAAAAATTATGTTTGAAGATACCACGACATACTTGTTTGAAGCATCGACACCAAATTCAAGTTACAAACCATAACATGTTTTAAGGAGTTCACCAAGACTCGACAACATAACTTAAACCAACCCGAGCTTAGGACCATGTATCTCGTCCAGGAGTAAGATACATCTCCTAAAACCTACGACCTCGGATGACATCTTTTATTTATAACGCAGCTTGAAACACATGCATACACCTGCCAGATCCACTTAGTTCCCTGAAATACATGTAGTTTAAAAACATCAACAAAAGTAGAGCGAGTTCATGTGTGTGTGTATGTATAAACCTTTAAAGTATGTCTGTATGTATGTATGTATGTATGTATGTATGTCCCTGGTATGTAGCAATAAGGAAAACAGATCACCAATGGTTTGCAAGGCCATTGATATGTGTGAAATGGTGCAGGAAAACTCAAACCTAGCAAATTCGTACCGGGCATCCGGCTGGAAGACATTGTCACCCTATGGGCCACCCTGGTCCCCATGGGTGTGGGCTCGCTACACCCCAATAGATCTATCACTCATGTCCCTCGGTCCTATGACGAGCATTAAGGGCCTTAAGTGTTATACCCACCTTTCTCATGATCTAGCAGTAACCCTCCTTAAGCTAATCATACCATGTATAAAACGTTTGTAAGCAATTGTAACATGTATTTCACCCCCGAAGTATAAAACTGAAAACAGTTAAAAGAAAAAGGGGGGACATGAACTCACTGTATTGCGTCTTCAGTACTGGTAACTCAAATCTCCTCAGCAAACACGACTACCTACAGTGTAGTAACGTCTATTAGACGGACGGGTCGTGCCTTTGCTTAGTATTTACGTTTTTGAGTTACGTTTCTTATGTTCCCAATATTATTCCAAGTTATAATTACTTGTTAAAATAATAATTATTTTAACTTTAAATTATATTTAGTTTTGGAATAATTGTTAAACAATATTTTGTAATAATACTTCTCAAGTATTTAGATCCGTATTTCCTTCCCAAGGATGGGGGTATTTCATACAAGTATTTTCGTATTATTGTATTTGTAGTTCCAAATTAATATATTTTCAAGTCTCTCATTAGAAAATATATATATAATAGCTTATTTTGTCCGAAAAATAATGTATTGTCCAGAAAATATATATTTTTCCCAAAAATATTATATCTTCTAAATATTCCAAGAAAATATATTTTAACTTCCCAAAAATAATATTTTTCCTTTTGTCAAAGTATGATATAACTTGTAATAATAATAAAAATCATACTTTCATCCCTTTTGTATCCAAAATAATATTTACCAAAAATATATTTATAACGGTATTTTCCGGAATATTTTGTAAGTTACGTTCCATCGTTCGGTTCAACAATATTATGTGTGTAACTTATATATTTATTCCTTGATATTCTTGGTATTTTGGTTAAGTTATATTATTTACCCTAAAATAATATAACTATTTCACAAAGTATACAAATATTCACACAAGTGTCTTAATGTATATATATATTCTAAATATATATTTACCCATTTTTATTTATAAAAACCAACCTCCAATACTTGTATTTTTGTAACAAATTCTATGGCAAAGTTTATATTGAAAACCATAGTTAAATACACTTGTAAATACTTGTTAGAAAATATTTTTCTAAGTGTTTATATTTTTAGAAAATTTTGCTATAGTTTCCCTTAAAAATGGAGGTGTCCATGCTATCAAAGCATATCATTTTCTTTTCAGAAATCATCACAAACAATCAACAATCAATCCCTAAACTACTTACACTTGCCAAGTGCAAAAACTATACAGTTTACATAACATCATGAACTTGATCTTTCACAAAAACTTGTAGTAACTTGGTAGTGTTTTTAGTGGGTTTAGTTACCCCTCAAAGTGTGTTTACTTCTTTAAAAATCTCATTCTTGAAAGATTTGGATGTTTACAACTTGTAAACATGTTTTACAAAAACATTTCTTTATGAAATCTTTTTGTTTCTCTAGTGTTTCTACACTTGTTTCATCACCAAAAATAGTATAAGTTTAAGTAAGAACCAAGATCTTCTAAAAATCACATTTTGAACTTGATTCTTTTGGAAAACCATTCATTAATCTTAGATCTATAAGTTTATCAACTCACTTGATTATTATTTTTCAAGAAATCATTTTATTTTCAAGTTCATGCTTACACATGAGGATGATAATCTCTTTTCATCACATAATCATCCTCTCACTTGCTAGATCATGTGTTTAATCACAATCTAGCAAGCTCCTTATGATGATCAACATCATAATCCCAAGAAAATAACAATCCAACATCATACATACACTAAACAACATAGTTTCATTAAGACTTCATCATATGTTAAGCTTATGTTCAAGATTCATGTTTATGTTCTTTTGTGTTCATCATGATCATCAATGTATAACATCTTTTAACCAACAAAATTAGAAGTAACAAAGGGTTACAAGGGCCTTACTACTAGCTCTATGGCTAGGGATGAACACAAGATGATGAGGGTGATGAATGCGGTGGATAAAAGCAAGTAATAGAGGTCCTTGATGATCCACAAGCTCCAAGCTCTCTTGAATGAAGTTTAACACCTTTGTATGTGCCTTGAATGGATGAGAAAGTTGGAATGAAGGTGGAGGTGGGTGTGCTTGGGGTCGGCCGAGAGGAAGGAGGGAGGGAGAAGAAGAGTTGGAGTGAAAGTGGTGAGATGAAGTGAGGATAATGATCTAGTGGGTTGTTCTTATAACCTCCAACAATTGTTTATCCAATGGTTTTCATGTCTTCTAAGAACTAAACACAATCTAATAAACAATTCAAACAAAATCCCACTAATAGACATGTGGGCCGATTACTAGCATAAGGGGGAGGGGGTCTAATTGTAAATTTGAACTAATTAGTTACCTTGTAATCCATATCCAAGTATGTAGTTAAGTTGGTTAGTTACTAGATATTTTAGTGAGTGTTAAGGTGTTCGGGGATCATAACTAGCTTAGAAATAATAAAACAATGTTTTTAGTATAATTTTGGTGTTTCGGGTGTTGTTCGGTAAGATACCGGTTCGTTAAAGTGTCAAACTATTCCGTTTAATGATTTTTAAGTACCCTTTTGTGACACTTTTAATTCCCGCCACTTAGGAAAGCATACAGGACCATTTTGCCATGTTTTTGCACATTACTAGCTTGTTAAAAAGCTGAAATTTGCTGAAATATGCAGAATTTTACACTTTTAGTGGGTTTTAGGCACTTTCCGGTACTTAAACTATCACCTAGTGACGCAGTTTTATGGTCCTTACTTCCCTACACACCATACTAGTGTAGTACCTTGTCTCTGGCCCTTACGGGGTCTCAAAACACTGTCTGTCTATGTATTAAACATCGTCAGCATTTTTCTGAGTTATCCGCTAACTTTGCTAGCTGTGCTTTGTGCATCGTTTATGTCACTAAGAGTTTGTGTGTAAAGATGATGAGACAATATGTAATGTGATGCACATGTATGTATGATGTAGTAATCAGAAAGCAGTTTAGATCATTAATAGTAGTTCAGCACAGTCATTAAGCATTAATCAATATTAATTAATTGTACGGATACCTGGATTTATGAGGGTTATCACACTCTAGTGATGTATCCGCCCTTGTCTCCGGCAAACGCGACATACCCTCCTCTAATGTTTTTCACATCATACAGAAGTCGTAAGTCGCCAGTCATGTGCCTAGATGCTCCACTATCAGCAGTCCAATGACTATTAATAGTTCCTCTAGGAACACCCTGCACAATGCATTTAGGGATTAGTTGGAGTTAGGGACCCAAGCCTTAGTGGTCTTGGGTCTTCCCTGAGAATCAAGAAATGTAATTTCAATTTCTTGATGGTTCTAAAATTGTAAGCCTCCCTCTGAAACTTCACATGTCTTAGGTTTCCAAGTCTTCTGTTTACCAGATTGTGTGATATCAACAGTTTTTGAAATTTCTGGTTTTATTGGTTGAGATGAACTTGGTTCCCGTTTAACAGATTTTACATCTGGTTTCAAAGCCCTTTCGATCACCTTTATATTTTTGCGTCGTTGTTTTGTTTCCTGTTCTTTAATAGTTCGTTTATCTTGTTTTGGGGAAACTGAACAACGTTGAGGGTGATCATTTTCAGGAGGGGCCCTCTCAACAAATTTTGCTTTGGGCGAGTTTGTACAATTCTTGATGATATGTCCAAACTCCCCACATTTGAAACAGGATCTCCTTTTAACAAACTTAGGAGATCCATCTTAACAACTCGATGTCGAACTTGTAGAATCAGAGGTACTTGTGCTTTCATCACACCCCTTTGTGTGTTGGGTGTAATTATTTTGATTATTATGTTTTAAAATTCTAACCTTTTGAACAAAATCGGTGTTTGATTCATTTTCAAAAGTTTCCACCTTGTCAGTACCCTTAGATGCTACGAATTTGACATCTTTGTCCTTCTTTTTGAAACGAGCTCCTTTTGGTTCTACCTTTGGTTGTGAGACCTTAGGTTTTGAAGCTCGTTGTTCCTTCTATTTACTTTTAAAAGGGATAGGTTGTTGCTTTGTCGGTAATCTTTGGTTTCCAAATTGTTTCCTAATTTCAGCTTTTGGAATAGGATCGCACTGAGTTACAGAAACTCTCGGGATCGCTTTTCCCAAAAACTTACAGGTAGTATCTTCAAACACTTTATCAATCAGAGATTGATTGACGTTTTTAATTGGAAAATCTTTGTTTGAATATATTTTACTATCCCCGACCAAAGTATACAACATGTTATCACTTTTAACAGCAGACATTGTCTCAGTGATAGGATCCATCTCTTGCTTGACAATAGAGTGCACAGCAGGAGTAGGAGGATCACACAAAATGTGATTCTCAATAGGAATGTCTACTCCTTTCTTATCATCAACAGTTGTATCCTGATCACTCACATCCGATTCATCATTCGATGATTCATAGTCCTCAACACTTGGAGCACTTTGTTCCGTGGATGTTGAATTTTCCTTTGTTTTCGATGAGCCCTCTGAGGAACTGTCTGATTTAAACCCTAATCCAGTAGTGACTTCCTTATAATCAATAGGTACACTTGGTTCAAACCGAGGCATTTCCTCATCATCGGGCATCTTGGTATAGTTGTGTCTCAAAGGAGGTGGACACGACTTATACCCAATGCCTTTCACATTTCCTTTCAGTTGTTGAACTTCAATGATGTGATCAAGCACATATCGGGAGTTAGAATAACTATCCAATTTGAGCTTGATCGCATCATACTCACATTTAGCCATTGCTAGCTCCTTCTTTGTTTCCTCAATAATATTAATGTAGTTATTAATACCAATTTGTTTGTTAAGAACAGTTTTAGACACTTTGGAAACACTTTTCTTTAAAGTTTCAATGACTGATTTGAAATCCTTTTCATTGCGAGCCAAGGCCATGTTTGCTTCTTTGCATTTTGATAGTTCAATAACTAAACTCTGGTTGTGACCATGAACCGTTTCAGATTCAAGTTTCAATTTAGGGCATTCATTTTTAAGATCTGCACAATTACTACATATGCTAGGAGTAGGAGTATCAGAATTTACCTGACTCGAAGAGGCTGCGACATTAACCATAAAGGCAGTCTGATAAGAGAAAGATCCGTCTTCAGAAAAGAACTTTTCCATCTCTTTCGATGCAACATCAGCCTTCTTGATCAGAATAGACTTCTGACACTTTAACTCCTCAGCTTTCATCAACAAACAATCAATATCAAAATCACTTCCCTCCTTTACATCCGATTCTGAACATTAATCTCCAATGTTCGAGCTTTCCTCATCTGAACCGCCAGTATAAACCGAGCTATCATCGCTTTGGTTTCCAGTTCCACCAACACCGAGTTTTCGAATTTCTTCGTGATGAAAACTCAAGGAGTGAGTGGGACATTCTTTCAAATGGTGGATCTTTACTGACTGGTGCATTTCAGAATGTAGCTGATAACCTCCTTTAGTGTAGCTTTTCGATTTTCCTTGAAATTCCAAGGCTCGCCAATTACATATCTGCCACTGGGGTTATATTCATTCATATGCACCAGTCTTTTGATCTTTTAGCAATTGATCGTTCTGATCAATCACTTCCTTATGTGCACCACACTATCTTCCAGGAGGTTGTCAAGTGTTCTCGTGCTCATAATCGCCAAATTCTTTTTTTTTTTTACTTTCGGAGCCATTATGTACAAGATAAACATCTTCGGAGCCATTCTGTAAATGATAAACATCCAGTAAGACCAAATGATATAGCACTTTCATGATGCATATAAGTATACATATTCAACCAGGAATATGTATATATATACACACTGTTAAAAGGGTAAAACATTGATAAACTGAAATTTTTCTAAGTAACGAAATGACGAAGAGTTATCCTTTAGGCGACGATCCTTATCAACGGCGAAGACTGAATCTTCATCGCCTTAGCTTAACGAAGAATCAATGGTTAATAAAAATCAACTTTAGTCAAACAAAGATTGTTTCTTCTTTGACCATATGAAGTTCGTCGTCCCAAACAGAAATTTGGGGAACTTCGTAACAACGATTCTTCGCCAAACTGAGTTGGATCACAGTTGGTTCATCATCAAAATGACCAATGTTCAGAAAAACAGTGAAATGACTAATATGAGAACCCAAAGCACAGAGTTTTAACCAAACTTTCATGAAAATCATAACAATAACAACCATACCCAGATTTCAACATAAACAGCAAAGACTTAAGAACCCCTGTTTTAATCGATTATATATTTCAAACATTTTAAACAAACTACATCACAAAAACACTCTTAGATCATCATCAAAAACCAAATACCCAGTCTTAATAAAACAAGAAAAACCAAAACATCACAAACAAACCTTCATAATAGCCAAAAACCAAACCCCTGTTTTGATACCCGAATCAAAAACCCAGAAGCATATAGCTACCAACACATGATTATCAGAGATATTCATATATTAAACAAGATTCAATGTTAAAATGTGAAACAAAACTGATAAATGTGAGGAATGATCAAGATTAATGAGATTTGAGGGTTTCACAAACATCTAACAAGAACAGAGGGTTAAACATAGTCTCGATCATGCTTTAGATACGTGATTTTACCTTCGATCGTCAAAATAACAACAAATAAATCAACAGGTTTTGAGTTGGTGAGGGGATTCAATGAAGATGATGATGGTTGAGCAGTGTTGGGAGAACTGATTTTTTAAAAATGTGAAGTGATTTTTGAGAAATGTGATACCAATAATGCAGAGGGGGTATCTTTTTATAATTGGACCCACGACGAAGGTTTATTGATGAAGTATGGGCGAAGCTTCTGTTAATCCTTGTGACGAAGTATGGACGACGAAGTATCAGTGACGAAGAATGAATGACGAAGTTTCATTCTTCGGTTAACATATCTTTTGATGAAGAATGGAGAGTGTTTGAATCTTCGTCTGAAACAATTTTTGACGAACCTTTGATTGTTCATCTAAGGGAAACTTCGTTGACAGAGGATAAGATATTTTCGCAAAAGCAATCAATTCTTGCAGACAAGTAAGTGATGATTTTTCAAAGCTAAACAAGTTGCTGACACCCTTTTCAAACTTTAAATAAGTTGCTGTGACAGAAGTTAAGTTGATTTACCTAACCATCATTACATGTACCAATTTTGTCAAACAATTATATTTTAAACACAAACAACTTATCCAAACAGAATTATAGATCAAATCTCAGGAAAGGTATGCATATCTCTTAAGAACACTTTGAATAACACTTTGAATATCAAGAAAAACTTGAATGAAACACAAATTTTGCTAAAAACTTTCAAGAAAAACCCATTTTTATCATATAGACATGCAATGTAACAAGGTTTGTGATAAAACTTATAGCAAAAGATGAAGATTTTCACTGATTTTAAAGACTTTTTCAAAAAATATAATTTTTCAAGAACAACAATCTGAAAAACAGTTAAAAGGACTTGTTTTAAAAACACAACAATATTTGGTTTTAAACAAGGATAAGAGCCATAGCTCTGATACCACTTGTAGGTCCGTTTTTCTCAGAGGATCTATTACGAAACCTAATCCTGTTTATCACAAACATGGTCACGAGTGCAGAATCCACGTGACGGTGCAAACCAAACAAAGTAATGCAAGCAACACAACAGATAACCAAAGATTCACTTTAGATTAAAAGGACAAGAACAACATCAAACATATACACACAATGCTTGAACGATAAACTCTCAGTAGTCTCTCTATGCTCTCATACCTTAACTGTTAAACACACCAAGCTATATATACTGTCCTCAGACGAACCTTGATTGACGAAGCTTCATGTGTGACGAAGATAGAACCTTCGTCACACACAAACAACGACGAGGATTGAAGGTTCGCCAAGCATGGGTTCGACGAAGATAGACTCTTCGTCAAACACTAAACATGGACAAAATATATGACTAAGTTAACAGAAGACATAAGATAAGACTAACTATATATAAACACTATGCACACAAGCATGTGTTTAACATACCTGACAAATACAGAGACAAAACATCATACAAAGTAGGATAGGAGGATATCCGACTAGGTAGACTTGACGGAACTTACAGACTCGATAACAAAAGACTAAATAACATACAACGTAAACAAGACAAAGTTACAGACACATAAATGCACCAACAATATGCTGCTATTTATAGACCCAGCCCAGTAACATCATGAAGAATGTTACTGGGCCCATGAAGAATCTCAGCCCATGAAGAACCAAGGTTCTTTGTTGATCACATCCATGAAAGACCATATGAAGCACGAAGAAGGTTCTTCATGAAGATCACATTCCACGAAGAATGGTTCTTCGTGGAGGGCTACAAACAACAAACATTCTGCAGACACTTGCAGAAACAGAACAGTTGGAGATTCAAATAAAAACAAACTGCAAGACTGTATAAACTAACAGCTGCATTACATACATAACATGACAATGTCGTACCAAGTCAAGATAGGAGGATATCTTGACTTTGTCGACTCAACCAAAACATACAGACTCGATAAATCAAAAGACCGTACATTACATACGTAAAAAGAACAAGCGACAGACACAAAAACTGCACCAACAAACTCCCCCTTGGCTGTTGCTTGGTCTTCGGTCTTAATGAGCTACTTCCGACTATGAGCTTCCAGCATGAATCCAGCGATAGTAAAAAAACAAGTGACGTGTTGAAAACGTAAAGCTTGACATGCGTCATTGTCATCATAGAATATGTCATGACGAAATAATCTATCGATATCAGCAGCCGACATGTTGACTATCCACATCGGATGGATAATACGGAAGTTTTCTTTGTCATTCCTGAAGACGATAACTGCTTCATGCATATCTGAATCATAACACCAAAGAGCCATGTTCGCGAGAATGTCTTGTTCCATTTGCATTAGCGGAATCTTTTCCAAAATTAGAAAAGGTAGCTTTTATTCTTTTATTCTTTTAGTCGACTTTCTGGTTACAGTGGATTTTTTAAGTATAAGAAAGGATTGAATTTGGATATGAAAATATGATAGTTTAATATAATTATTTATTATGGAAATAATAGATGAAAATAGACAAAAATAAATATAGAATTTAGAGAGAGAAAATGCGTATTTAATTTTAAAGAGAAAAAGGCATATAATGTTTAGAGAGAGAAAAAATATATACGATTTAAAGAGATATATAAAAGTGTAACAGTTGCCTTCAATTTAGCATTCTCTTATTTATCATGTGTCCATTATTTTATTTTTTTATATACATCGACTTTTTTTAAGGAATAAATTACTTAATAGTAACTCAGTTTTTTCAAAAGTTCAAGCACGGTCACTCAAAGTTTTTTTTATTACTCTAAATTCACTCAACTTTACAATGCTATATATTTTTTTTATAAATGTTTGTTTGTTTCTATATTAAGTAAAATACTAATGAAATATATATAAATCTCGATTAGTAATATGTGAAAATATTTTTTTCAACTTGAAGTAGGAGATAATAGCCAAGGAGAAAAAGGATTCTCTCAAAAAAATTTAACAGAAAAGGGGCATAAATAGATACAAGACCCAACATATTGGCCTCTGTGCATTTTGAAAGATCCACGATCAAATTTTGATATGGATAAATGTCACGTCATATTTGCTTTGCAAATCGTCATATTTGCTTTGCAAATCGTCATATTTTCCTTGCAAATCAGACAATTTAGCACCTAAATCAACACAACTATCACACCTATCAGATTTTGGTTCATCGACACATACCTGACTTGACGAACCGCCAACATTAGCCTTGAAGGCTGAGTGATGAGAAGAAGAAGAAGAATAAGCAGCTTGATCCACCAAAATTTATCTTCTGCCATTCAATTCTTTAGCTTCACCCAAAAACTTATTAACATCTGCATCAATGGTCTCACGTGACACTTCATCCATACGGTCTTCACCTGAACTTGAGCTTTCTTCATCTGAACTTCCACTATAACCAGAACTGTCTTCATCTTCTGAAGATTCTCCACCACATGCGTGTTTTAGATACTTGATAACCTCAGCAAAACAAGCTGTTCCACCCTGATCACCGTTACCGAGTTGAATCGACCAGTCACAACCTTCATCAACTTGTACCACAAGAGCTCGATTGTTGTTTGATGGTCCTGCTTGATGTGCATTGTTCACAGGCATCAAGGCACGCTCATTATTTCTGGCTTGATTCTGATTCGATTGATTGTCTTGATTTCTAAAAGGATTCTACTTCCCATGCTGAGCTGGCTTAGTACATTCCCGTTTGAAGTGACCTCGTTCACCACAGTTGAAACACTTGACCGCTTGCTTATCGAACCCATACTTGGTGTCCTTCTTGCTTTCCAAGTTTGTTCTACCGGTTCTTTCCATGTAGTCTTTTGCCCGTCTTACAGCAATAAAAATGCCCACTTGATATCCACCAAATCCATTTCAACCTTATCTATTTGCTGATAATCTTCCTGAGATAAATTGATGTTTCCAATTTGCCCCGCTACTAACCCACAGTACGCGCTCACCAAAGTGTTTAACAGCTCCATGTGTTCTTTTGCCACCTCGACACTCACTTTCGAGAAACTAGAAGTGTCTAGCCGAATTGTGCTTGGATTAGTTAATTGCCTAGCATTGACTGTTGATGAAGTGTTTCCATAACAAGCTTGTTGTTGACCGTTGTAGTTTGGATCAGGAAATGATGGTACTCCAGTAGACCGATAGTTTTGCTCTGAGGCAACTGGTTGTGGTGTTCCAAACAGATTGGTGTTTGAGACAAAAGCCGTTTGTAGCTGAGCATGTTGAGTAGGTCTTGCAACAGTGCTAGTACTTCCACAATTTCCATAATACATCTCAGGATTTTGTGGCACGGGAACTCTTTTTGCCTTCCTGATTTCTTCTTGATTTTTATTATCCAACAACTGAATGAAATCATAGAGGTTGTTGGTTGTAGCCAAAGTGCCGTTATACTTTAAAATCTCCAAGAATCCATTCCATTGAAGTGGCAATGCATCGGCAAACTTTGTAACAACCTCTTCTGGAGTTAATGTTACCCCATAACTACCCAACTCACTCAGCAGATGATAAAATCGACTTGTCATATCTCCCAGCGACTCCTTTTCAATACAGATGAATCCGTCGAATTCCTTTTTGAGCAAATCATGTCTCAGTTTGCGTGACGACGCATTTTCTTGACCTCGCACCTTTAACGCATCCCATAAACCCTTTGTCGTTTTGAAGCTCACAAACTGAAGATAAATATCTTTGTTTAAGGCTTGAGTTAGAATTAAGAACGCTTTCTTTTCTAAATCATATGCCTTCTTCTCATCGGCAGTAAGATCTGCAAATGACGCGGGACTTGAACTAGCTTCTTCAAGTGCTTGATCAAATTCCGAGTAAAACACAACCACAACTCCGTGTTTTGCCCAAGAATGTACGTATGAAACCTATCCTGCCATCCGGGATACTCGTTCGTATGCATGAGCTTTGGTGGACGATTGTTACTTTCGGTTTCATTCTCGCTCAAAAGAAGACTTTGAATACTTTGATTCTGATTTGCAACAAACGCCCATTGATTTGCCGTAATCATACCCGCTTGTGTTGGAATGGATGAGAACGAGGGTGTGGGAGACTAAGCCCATGAAGGTGATAAACCCTTTTGCGTATACGTGTTATCTGTATTCGCGTAAGGAGTTCAACCCCAAAGGTGTGTACTCATAGTTGATTAAAAAGAACCAACTTAAAACCAAACGGTGAACCTTCTATGAAAGAAATAATATCCATAAAATATAACAACCCACGAATAACTTTCCCAGCCCAAGTTTTAAAGCCCACAAAACAATCTGGCCCACGAAGAATAATGGCCCAGACGAAGAATCAATATTTCGTGAAGTATATGTTTCGTGAGTGATATGTTTCGTGAAAAAGAATGATTGTTAAACCCAACCCACGAAGAATAAGCCCAACGAAGAATAAGCCCAACAAAAAATGGTTTCTCAACCCAATTGTTTGTTTCTCAGCCAAAGTACTAAAGCCCACGAAACATGTATTTCGTGAGAATAACCCACGTAGAATGGATCAGACCAAGCACTAGAATGTTTTGTGGTTTTCATATTTCAAATCAAGGATTCTTCGTGAAAAATAAAATTAAAACGGTTCTTCATAGTAGACAGTGTTTCGTGAAATGAAAGTTTCAAGAAAAGACTGTTTTTTCCTGAGATTAAGACAAAACAAGTATTTCATGAAGAATGTTATGTTTCGTTGAAGGACAAGTTGTGACTTGGTTTTTCGTAAAGAAGTTGGTGGAAACTTTCTATTTTAAGCAGAATCTGGATATCTGAATATGGAAAGTAAGTTGGTGAATATCGAGATTTGGTTAAATGACAAACATTCAAAAAATACACTTTTCAGTAAACTTTTGAAGGTTATCTTCTCAACAAGGAATATTCCGGTAACAATTCCGACCAAACACCTCACCGGAAAAATTGTCGAACTAAAAGTTTGCAAGAAATTTCAAGAAAAACCGTATTTTAACATGTCTCCATGTATTTTAACAAGCTTTTTGTAAAAATTTTCAGAAACCTTAACTTGAATACCATGTTTTAAACTCACGTAAACTTTCAGAAACCTTCAAACACTTGCTCAAAAACACAACAAGAAGCTTGGTTTTAACAAGGAAGAGAGCCAAAGCTCTGATACCACTAGTAGGTCCACTCGAAGGATCAAGATAAACCTACTCTGTTGTTAAATGACACACACATGAGTGCGGAATCCAAGTGCGTATGCAAACCAAGCAAAAGAACACACAAACACAAGAAAAGATTCAAAGTTAAAGCTCAAGTGTATTGATCCAGAACTGTCACAGTACAATGTTTAAACAAGACAACTCTCTTAAACTCTCTGGTGTGTTCTCTTGGTTCTGTTCTGTCTAGCAAGTCTCTATATATAGCCACCATGCCCAGCAACCTACGAAAGATGTATTGGGCCCATGAATTGGCCCACGAAAGACCTAAGCCCACGAAACATAGATCCTTCGTCTATGAGATTCACGAAAGATATAAACCCACAAAGATGAAGGTTCTTCGTGGGAATCATTCACAATCATTCGACAAAATAGACACATCAATTCACTTAGCTTTTTGAAAGATTAAGAATATTTTTTGACCAGATTTCTTCTCAGCTTAACAGCCCATTATAGCACAACTGTAGACAAAGTTATTACTACTTTTCCAGCCAATCCTCATCCACTGTGGTGGCCCTTCGCTAGGGACCCATGAATATATCTCTATATATCTATTCTGGGTATCTCTAGGACCACAAATGATGACGACACGATTCCCACATCCTCTAAATGCAATACCCCAACCATCCCTACTGTGTGCTATTTCAGGCAACCTTCCAATAGCAACCCATTCTTTGTTCTTCTTGCTATACATCTTCAGTTCCATTGCTGCACAATCAGCAGCATATAACTCATTGCTTGCCACTGCAAGCAGCGGCGGAGCCATTCCAGGTCCGCCACCATGTAGGTCCACCCGAAGGATCGAGTAACCTCTATTCCCTATTTCCCGACAAACCCGAGAGTGCAGAATCCAAACGGGTAAGTTAAACCAAGTTACGAACACGTAAGACACAAGATTCAACGATTAACACTCAATGTATTAATGCTATGAAACGGTTACAATGCGGTGTTTACAAGATGCTCTCATAAACTCTCAGTGTGTGTGTTACAATGTGTTTGCTCTCAAATCTATTCAGACTTGTTACTTGTTTTTGTTCTGTGTCTGGGTATTTATACTATCAGATTGACGAAATCCCCTTTGGCGAAAAGCATGTGTGACGAAATCAGGGATTTCGCCACACACATAATGACGAAAATAAAGGATTTCGCCATATATGTTTTTGACAAAAACAAAAGAGTTTTCGTCATATGTTGCATGAAGTCTTCCATTGACATCATCATGACATCACTAAGGTGATGTCACAGATGTTGTGTCTGCGGGAATGGCCGCGGCTCTCCGTGCTTCGCGTGTCGAACTCTGGGGCGCACGACGGAGGAATGTCGCTACGTCGGGCTTGAGCTGAACCTAACCGCGTCCACAAAAAGTGTACCAACAAACTCCCCCTTGGACGCTACTCGTGATGGTTCGTTCTACTCATTGTCGGATCTTCAACAAGGTCTTCACGTGTCACAATCAGTGAGTGTATCAACAAACTCCCCCTTGAATGATGCTCGTGAATCTTTTGAACTTCAAAACTTTAGATCCTTGTGGTGTTGATGAGTGATCAACTGCAACCCGATCATCTTGATCTTCTGATTGCATCACTGTTGTGTCTTCACTTTACGGCTTGTCATCTGACACGTTCTCTTCGTCTTTAGCTAGATTCTGATGTCGCATCTGCATATACAAGAAAGCTAAACACGTAATGAGAACAACCGAGAAGAATAAAATCAATCTAAGAAAGTTTTCAAATGAAAACCTTACTAAGAATTGACATCAAACAATATAAGCGCATGACACATATGAGACCAACTCTCATTTAAACACCGACTGACAATAGTTTGAAAGTTTAAAAATTGATCAATTTTAATCTTTTAACTTTCAAAACTTGTTAACTTCGACAGTTTATAAAGGTTCAATTGTTTTCCGGCTTACAATCAGGATTTTGGGTAGGATAGACTCGAGTTCCAACATCGGTTAATCAAAAATAAACTAGAAGCAAAATCTTTTTGGCTTTTATAAAGTTTAGATTAAAACACACCTAAAATATTTTTGGAATTTTTCATTTTTCAAATGTAAAGACGGAAAGCAGTAAGTAAATATATACAGACATTCTTTTTACGAGTTTCGAGGGTAAGAGAATCATATCAGTGTACGGTCACGCCAAAACGCTTTTGTTGTTCATTTTGTTAACAATTAGATAAGCATCCTATAACGATTATCAGTATTGTTGTCCACATAAGCTCAACTTATCAGATGTAATCATAGCGAGGGGATACGATTAGGTATGAATTATACTTACAGACCGGTGTTCATCCACACACGACACATTCCCGTATCAAGGTATGCATGAGAGTTCATCTTACCGGTGAGTATACCATTTATCATCTGTTTGACCGTATAAAAGATGTGAGAAACTCACTTATTTTGATTGAAAAAAAGCCCTATGTGATAGAATCACTTATTGATGAGGAACTTGATTTTCATATGCATGAGGGCACAGGAGCAAGTCTATGAACAGGTCAGTACTAACGTACAGCAAAGAGATGAACTTGACTCCCGCAAGAAAGCTGTGATGTATTATCACTTATTTTGTTTGGACATGTGATTGTTGATCACTTATTGAGGTCGAATGCAATATGTACACGTATGTATAGTATCATGGAAGATCTAGACTTCGTCTCCGTTTTTTTTTTTTCGGTAAAAGATACAACCATGATACCCAGATGATAAGCAGCATAAAGACCGAATATCTCAGAATCTCGGCAATCTCTCAAACAAAATTTATGTACTAAGACCATATGCCAATGTGTGGTTCCCACCTGGTCTTCAGTCGATTTAAGATTTATATCACCCTGCACACTTTAAAATGATTGTGAGCCTACCGATACATCTTATATAGAGCTGCTTAACATTTTTCATTTTAAGTTCATTTCAAAGAGGTTTAGACAGACCACTGATGTAATATCATTTTCTCTTTTTCTCGCCAGGAAACTCATTTTTGTTTTTCCAATGTTTTTGCGTTTTGAAATTTTTTACTGTTTTTTAATTTTAAATTTTGGACTTACTCCCCCTAAAATCAACAAACTAAGATAAATTTTAAAAACACAAAGGTATTTACAAAAACGATTTTCCGATGTCGGTTAACTCATGTTTTACCTCAATGCCGTTTACCAAAATTAAGTTTTAATCAGAAAAGATTTATCGAATTTTGGAAAAATCAGTTGTCACGTCGGTAAGCGGTGCGGACATGACAACATTGACGAGTTTCATAGTGAAACAATCACGTGTGAGGTGATATTCGAGTTCAACGTGTCTGGTCAAAGAGTGTTGTACGAGATGATAACAATTCATAAAGCAGCTTAAATATCGACAAGTATAGGAGAGATTAGAAATTTAAAACCGTATCCTGCAACTGTTTCATGCATTGCAAGGAATCTGAGTGCTCTCCCAAACTGGATATCCACCCGGTGTGGATTTCAAAGTCGATTTTTGTAGCTACTGAGAAACCTCTTCACAACAACAAGATCATAAACCTCTGGGTCCGGCTGGTCTTCCACATTGCACCAGCGAAGGTCTTTGTCTTTCTCCTTCAGAAGTAGTGTGCGGTTGTTCAATCCAAGCCAAGGCATCCGCACACCTGGTTGGTTTGTTCAACAAACACATTTTCTTCAATCACACCGCAAAGAAATGTACACTGCACGTTCATCTTGTTGATTTTGAACATCAGACGTGCTGCAGGTGTGTACATTTTGATTGAATCTATCCCGGGGACCCGATCAAAGCCTTGAACAATCAAACTTTGATATGATTTTCATTTTGTCGAAGGTTTTCAATTTCTTTCGACAGACAATTTTGTCTTTTTTTCTTTTTCTCTCCATCAAAGGCAACAATTTCTTTTGTTTCCGATCTTGTGCATGGACACTCCACTATCAACAATCCAATGACCATCGATAGTTCCTCCTGGAACATCCTGCACACTCACTCAGAGATTAGTTGGAGAGGGGGACCCAAGCCTTCATAGACTTGGGTTGCCCCTGTTCATCGACAAAGGTTATTTCAACTTCGGGATGACCTGGAACTGGTGAGACTCCCCCTGAAACTTTATCCGTTTTAGGTTTCCAAGCTTGTTTTCGTTTACCGGATTGTATATCATTTACAGATTTAGAAATCTCTGGTTTTAACGGTTGCGACAAAATTGGTTTCCTTTTAACAGTTTCTGGTTTTAAATCCTTTTCGATCACCTTATCATTTTGACGTCGTTGTTTTGTTTCCTGTTCTTTAACATTGCGTTTGTCAATTTTTGGTGACACAGAACGACGTTGTTGGTGACCTTGTTCAGAAGGGGCTCTTTCTACAAAATTTGGTTTCGGAGAGTTTGTGCAATTTCTGATAATGTGGCCAAACTCCCCGCATTTAAAGCATGATCTCCTTTCAACAAAATTAGGAGATTCTGTTCGAGGACCTGACGTTGAATTTGTAGACCCCGAGGTACTAGCTTCACACCCGTTTGTGTGTTGGGTGTAATTGTTTTGAGCGTTACGCTTTAAAATTCTGACTTTTTGAACAAAATCGGTGTTTGATTTATTTTCAAAAGTCTCCACCTTGTCAGTACCCTTGGAGGCCACAAATTTAATGTCTTTGCATTTCTTCTTATAACGAGCTCCTTTTGTTTCAGCCTTTGGTTGTGTAACCTTAGGCTTTTGCGCTGGTTGTTGTTGTTTACCCATAAAAGCGACAGGTTGTTGCTTTGACGCTAATGTTTGATTTCCGTGCTGTTTTCTAACTTCAGCTTTTGGAATAGGATCACACTGAGTTACAGAAACTTTATGGATCCCTTTTTCCAAAAACTTACTTGTAGTATCTACAAACACTTTGTCAATCAAAGATTGATTGACGTTTTTGATTGGAAAATCTTGGTTTGAATAAATTTTACCATCACCGACCAAAGTGTACAACACGTTATCACTTTTAACGGTAGACATTGTCTTAGTAATAGGATCCATCTCTTGTTTAGCAGTTGAATGCACAGCAGGAGTATGAGGATCACACAGAATGTGATTCTCAAAAGGCACTTCTACTCCTTTTCTATCATCAAGAGATTTATCCTCATCACTCACATTTGATTCATCATCCGAAGAATCATAGTCCTCAATGGTTGGAGGACTTTGATTTGAAGCATATGATGACTTTTCCTTGCTATCAGATGAGCCCTCCGATGAATTGTCCGTTTTGAACCCTAAGCCAGTTGTAACTTCCTCATAATTAAGAGGTACAGTTGGCTCAAAACGCGGCATTTCCTCCTCATCGGGCATCTTGGTATAGTTGTGTCTCAAAGGAGGCGGACACGACTTATACCCAACGCCTTTAAAATTACCCTTTAGTTGTTGAACGTCAATGATGTGATCAAGCACATATCGGGAGTTTGAGTAACTCTCCAATTTGAGCTTGATCGCTTCATGCTCACATTTTGCCTCGGCTAGCTCTTTCTTAGTTGCCTCAATTATATTAATGTAATTATTAATACCAGTTTGCTTATTAAAAACCGTTTTTGATAACTCAGAAACACTTTTCTTAAGTGTTTCAATTACCGATTTAAAATCTTTTTCGTTGCGAGCTAAGGCCATGTTTTCCTCTTTGCACTTTGACAGTTCAATAACCAAACTCTGATTGTGACTGTGAATCTTTTCAGATTCTTGTTTCATATCAGCACAATCACTACATATGCTAGGAGTTTCTGATTTTACCTGACTTGTAGAAGCTGAGACATTAGCCATAAAGGCAGTCTGAGAAGAGAAAGATCCATCTTCAGTGAGAATCTTCTCCATTTCTTCTGATGTAGCATCAGCTTTCTTGATCAAGACATATTTCTGACACTTGACCTCCTTAGCATCTTTCAACAGACTATCACCTTCAGAATCCATTCCTTCATTCACATCTGATTCTGAATCGGAACTGCCACTGTATCCCGAACTATCATCATCTTCAGAGAATTCTTCTTTGTGCTCATGCTTGATGTGACTGATGATCTTCGCATAACATGCACTTCCTCCTCCCAACTGTACGGACCAATCACATCCTTCATCAGCTTGAACTATCAATGCTCGGTTGGGGTTTGAAGGCCCTGACTGGTTGGTTTGGTTGTTAGCAGCTACTATCCCTCTTTCGTTGTTAGCTTGATTTGAAGTACTTGTTTGATTTTGGAAGGGATTTTGGTTGCCTTGTTTGCTCGGTCGCGTGCATTCACGTTTGAAGTGACCCTTTTCACCGCAATTAAAGCATGTGACAACACCCTTGTCAAACCCGTACTTGGTATCCCTTTTGCTTTCCAAGCTGGTTCTCCCCGTTCTGCTCATATAATCCTTTGCCCTTCTCACAGCGCTAGCAAACGCCCACTTAATGTCCATCAACTCCATCTCATCTCTGTCTATCTGCTGATAATCTTCATTGGTCAAATTAATGTTTCCAATTTGACTTGCGACTAATCCGCTGTAGGCATTAACCATAGTGGTAAGAATTTCAATGTGATCCCGTGCAGCTTCTACACTCACTTTGGAAAGATTTGAAGTATCAGGTTTGTTACCATAGAAGGTTTGTTGTGGTTGGGCTTGTGGTGGTTTAGAAAAATAGGCAGTTGGATCAAATTGGGGTTGAGGTGCGGCAACTTGAGGTTTCGGTAGATAGGCATTTATGTCAAATTGGGGTTGAGGTGTGGCTACTTGAGGTTTCGGAAGATAGGCATTTATGTCAAATTGGGGTTGAGGTGTGGCTACTCCTCCAAAATAGGATCTTGGGTCGAAAGCATTTGACACATAAGCTGTTTGTATCTTTGGTTGTTGGCTTGTACTAGCAGCAGGAGTAATCCCTCCAAAGTACATCTCTGGATTTTGAGGGACAGGAATTAGTTTAGCTTTTCTGATTTCTTCTGCATCCTTGTTCTCCAGCTTTTGAATAAACTCATAGATACTGACAGCATCCAATACACCTGTATGCTTTAACAACTCAATGAATGGGCTCCACTTTGGTGGTAGAGCATCAGCAAACCGTGCGACTATTTCCTGCGAAGATACAACAACCTTGTAAGAAATCATTTCACTAATTAAATGATAAAAACGAGTTGTCATTTCATTCAGTGTTTCAGTCTGCACAAACATAAACCCTTCAAACTCCTTCTTTAGTAAATCATGACGCCTCTTCCGTGTGGCCGCATTTCCTTCTCCTCTGTTAACTAGGATGTCCCACAAGGCTTTGGTACTGGTACAATGGGCGAATTGATGATAGATATCTTTGTTCAATGCTTGCATAAGAATAGAAAACGCTTTCTTTTCAAGATCATACGCCTTCTTGTCATTTTCAGCCATGGTCCCCAAAGTTGTAGCATTTGATCCGGCTTCCTCAAGAGCGTCGTTATATGCTGTGGTGAAACACGTCCATAACTCGGTGTTTTGACCTAAAACATAATTCTGAAAACGACCTTTCCACGATGGATAGTCGTTCATGTGGTTGAGTTTTGGCGGACGGTTATTGCTACCCGTTTCATTTTCACTTATGAGCAGGTTTTGGATACTTTGATTTTGATTTGCCACGCACGCCCATTGACTAGCCGAAATTCTTTCTTGTGGCATCAAAGACTTAACCCATAACATATCAGGGACCGTGCTAATGCTCCAATCTAATGGATTAGAACTCATATTCGATATTAGAACAATTGTACCTGCTTAAAAACTTGAAATCAAATGGTTAAAACACTTTTGCAAACCTTCTGTTTAAAATGACAAGTATGTGACGAAATCTATGAGATGTTCATCAAAGACATTAAGTGACGAAATCGATGAGATAAGTTAAATGCGACGAAATGGTATGGATTTCGTCGAAGTACAAGTGTGACGAAAATAGTGTGTTCATCAAGGACCAATGTTGACAAAAATGGGATTGTTTTCGTCGCTGGAATGTATGACGAACTTAGTGTTTACGTCCAGCTGGATTTCGTCCAAGAAAAGTTTGATGAAAAAGGTGTTTTCGTCCTAATAGGTGATTTCGTCCAACTGTGATGTCAAGACAAGTTTGATTTCGTTAATAATTTTGACCAAACAACCTGCAAGATATTTTTCTTAAAACAAAATCTTATCCTCCTTCTGACACTATGGTCACTTTTGTCAAACACCTTACCTTGTGAACCTATTATTCAGCATTTCATCATTCCAATTGTACACAAAATTCAAACAATGAATATTATAATCAACAACATCACAATAATTCAACAATAAGGATCAAACACAGAAAACTTATGAAGAACACTTGAAAATATGAAGAACAATATGAGTTTTCTGGCTGAGATAATCACCGGTTCCGAACACAATTTTGCAAGAAAGTTTCAATAACAACCTTAAACTAATATGTATGCGTAGGATACTAACAAGGTTTTTATAGAAACAAATAGCAAAACTACAAGTTTTTCACAGATTTTAGAACCTTTTTCCAGAAAATGTGATTTTCAAAACTCAAAAGCTCAAGTATATTTCCAGAAAAATTCAAGAAAATCTTTCAAAACACAAGATAAACAAACTTGGTTTTAACAAGGAATCGAGCCAATGCTCTGATACCACTTGTAGGTCCACCCGAAGGATCGAGTAACCCCTATTCCCTGTTTTCCGACAAACCCGAGAGTGCGGAATCCAAATGGGTAAGTTAAACCAAGTTACGAACACGTAAGACACAAGATTCAACGATTAACACTCAATGTATTAATGCTATGAAACGGTTACAATGCGGTGTTTACAAGATGCTTTCATAAACTCTCAGTGTGTGTGTTACAATGTGTTCGCTCTCAAATCTATTCAGACTTGTTACTTGTTTCTGTTCTGTGTCTGGGTATTTATACTATCAGATTGACGAAATCCCCTTTGGCGAAAAGCATGCGTGACGAAATCAGGGATTTCGCCACACACATAATGACGAAAATAAAGGATTTTGCCATATATGTTTTTGACGAAAACAAAAGAGTTTTCGTCATATGTTGCATGAAGTCTTCCATTGACATCATCATGACATCACTAAGGTGATGTCATGGATGATGTGTCTGCGGGAATGGCCGCGGCTCTCCGTGCTTCGCGTTTCGAACTCTGGGGCGCACGACGGAGGAATGTCGCTACGTCGGGCTTGAGCTGAACCTAACCGCGTCGAACCGAGTCGAGTCGAACCGAGCCGAGTCGCGTCCACATAA
Organism: Helianthus tuberosus; assembly: GCA_030545235.1. Classification (NCBI taxonomy): domain Eukaryota; kingdom Viridiplantae; phylum Streptophyta; class Magnoliopsida; order Asterales; family Asteraceae; genus Helianthus; species Helianthus tuberosus. The sequence continues at coordinate 169,399,025 of CM060369.1, forward strand.
AGTGTACCAACACACCACCAGGTAACATGTTGGGAATTTTAGTCCACTTTTGGGTAATCCAGATCATACTCTTCTCCACATGTCAATGGATTTGAATCATTACTGCTAATCCCTCCTATTACATAAAAGTTACCATCCATAAAGACCCCAGAACTCAATTTCCGCGGCTTAATCATACTAGGAAGTGTCTTCCAAGTCCCTGTCTCACTGTCGTAACTTTCAACCGCATCCATGATCTTTCCATTTCGATCCACACCACCTGCAAAGATTGCAAGATTCTTAAAACTGGCCGACCCAAGCAACCATCTGGGTTCATTCATTGGAAGCCCTTGTGACCATGAATTTGTTAATAAACTGTACTTGTAGATACCCGGACCTAGCATATCATTTCCTATAACCAGTAGGTCTGTGCCAACTGCCATGGACTCTTTATCCGAGAACTGGAAGCCTAAGTCAGTATCCATCATGGGTAGATTCATCCATTTCTCATTGACAGGATCAAAAGCTTCCCACTTCAATGGGTCACAAGAAAAATAGACCCAATGTTCAATTACTTGATGAATGCTTCTTAGCCTATAAAGTTCACCACTTCTAATGAGCTCACGAAAACTCCGGTTTAGTGACGCGATGCGAGCATAGTTGTATCTTGGCAGGGACATGAGACTTTTCATTGTGAGGTCACGATCGATGACATGGATCAACGAACTCATATCCAAACCTTGTTGCGTTTCCTTGATCACCTTCAAGATTACAGTCATATTAAGCACCTTGAGCATGCATATTATGATAACCAACACCATTTTAAGAAAACAACTAACAAACTTGTATAGTTACATAATAATAATCCACATCTATTCTGTTTTAAAATTTAAGGTAACTATTAGCGTGCTTGTTTGTTGAACTCTAAAAAATAATAGTTTATATAACAGAAAAAAGACCAATGTACTTGAAAAAATTACATGGATAACAATTCTAAACCTTATAAATAATAAAATTCCCTTTTCTATGATACAGAATGTGATTTGGTATATTGCTTGTAATTAATTCAACGGGAATGACCCAAACAGTGAGTTGCAAAAGAAAAACCATATCTTGCAAATTAGAAATGGAACGAGTTAAGTTACCAAAATTAGGTTAGGACAAATTAGTGCAAATAAGAACGCCTCAAAGTATATAACTTTAATCAAAATCCGCCATTTCCATTAAAGAATGAATTTTTAACAATAAAATACAATCTTAACTGATGCTAGATTATTGAATAAAAATAAAGGTTGGTATCGACGAAGAAGTTTCAATGCTGGTGAGTTATTCAATAATGAAATTCATGTTCGGTGTTGATGTTTAAGTTTTAATGCGGATAAAGAGTTCACTACCTAGGTACAATTGTCATTGAAGAACAAATGTTCACTAGTAAAGATTTGTGTCAGTTCCAAGTAGTGCGCACACCATGTTCCAATACAAGACAAGATTTTGAAGACAGATGCGGATACGATCACAAGAACTTGTACTATGTTTTCCTTGTAACTAAAGAGAATAGTTTTTCATGACTCATTATGTTCGTTCTTATTGCTTCTAAAACCTTAGAATTAACAATTTAGATTGATTTTAGTTGTACAACCAATATGCATGTTGGTGGAGAGCCCCCTAAGTATTGTAATAATCTCTAATGGGATGTGTGCTTGTAGTTATACTTTGAGGCTTGAGGTGAAATATTTTTATTATTGTGCTAGTTGTAGGTCCACCCGGAGGATCGAGTCAACCTCTATTCCTGTTTTCCGACAAACCCGTGAGTGCGGAATCTAAACGGGTAAGTTAAACCAAGTTACGAACACAAACACAAAGATTCAATGATTAACACTCCAATGTATTAATACTCTGAAAACATTTACAATGCAATGTTTACAAGATGCTCTCATAAACTCTCTGTTGTGTGTGTGTGTTTACAGTGTGTTCGCTCTAATGAAATCTATTCAGACTTCCACACCTTGTGACTTCTGTTTGAGGGGTTTATATATCAGACATGTCCACGAAAACAAGTGGTTGACGAAGACCCATTGACGAACTCACAAGGTCTCGACGAAATAACATGTGATTTCGTCACATATGAGATTTCGCCATAAAAGGGATTTCACCAAACAGTGAGTGTTCGTCACATGTAGGTTGGGCCTGGATTTCGTCATATTGGGCTTGTGACTTGGGCCAAACAACAAACATATAAACAACAAAAACTTAATCTAAATTGCATATTGCACACACGCAGTTGCAATTACATCAAACGTTACAAAGTAACTAGCATACCGAGTCAAGACAGGAGGATGTCTTGACTACAGCCTTCAGTTCGTAGCCGAGTCAAAGCGAGCTGAGCCGTATCCACATAATATGTATCAACAAACTCCCCCTTGGATGCTGCTCGTGAGGTTCATAATCTCGTTCTCCATCTCTTGATGGTTCATTCATTCTTGTCGTAGGATCTTCAAAGTCTTCACGTGTTGTAAGTAGAAAGTGTATTAACAAACTCCAGCTTTTATCTAGGAAGTGTATCAATAAACTCCCCCTATGATTATGCTCATGAATCTTTTGATTTTCGATACTTTAGATCCTTGTGGTGTTGATGATTGATCAGCGGCAACTCGATCATCTTTATCATTTGAGTGCCTTCACGTCGTGTCTTCATTCCGAAGCTTATCATCGAACATGTTCTCTTCTCCTTCAGCATCTGCACATGCAAGAAAGCTAAACGCGTAATGAGAACAAATGCTTGGAATATAGTTAACATTAAACAAATGACACATATGAGACCAATTCTCATTCAACTACCGTCCGACAATTTGTTTGAAAAGTTAACAGATTTTTCAATTTTGATAATTAACTTTCAAAACTTGCAAACTCTGACCGTTTATGAAGATTTAGTCGTTTTGGTTTTCTATCAGATTTCAGGTAACGAAGACTTGAGCTCCAACATCGGTTAATCAAAACTGAAGCAGAAATAAAATCTTTTTTACTTTTATAAAGTTTAAATTAAAACAAACCTAAAATCTTTTTGGCATTTTGAATATTTCAAACTTAAAGACTGAAAGCAGTAAATAAATATATACAGAGTTGTAGAAACTAAGAAAAGTAAATATATACAAACATTCTTTTTGCAAGTTTCGAGGGTAAGAGAATCATATCAGTGAACGGTCATGCCAAAACGCTCTTGTTATTCTTTTTGTTAACATTCAGATAAACATCCTATAACGATTATCGGTATTGTTATCCACATAAGCTGAACTTATCAGATGTAATCATGGCGAGGGGATACATGAAGGTATGATTTATACTTACCGACCGGTGTTCATCCACATCACGACACATTCCCGTATCAAGGTATGCACGAGAGTTCATCTTACTGGTGAGTATACCTTTTATCATCTGTTTTGACGTATATGAAAATGTGAGAAACTCACTTATTTTGGTGAAAACAAGCCCTATGTGATAGAATCACTTATTGATGAGGAACTTGATTTTCAGATGCATGAGGGCACAGGAGCAAGTCCGTGAACAGGTCAGTACTAACGTACAGCAAAGAGACGAACTTGACTCCCGGATAAATGTGATATATTATCACTTATTTTGTGGGACATGTGATTGTTGATCACTTATTCAGGTCGTATGCAGTATGTACACGTTTGTATGATATCATGGAAGATCTAGACTTCGCCTCCGTTTGTTTCGGTAAAAGAAACAACCATGATACCCAGATGATAAACAGCATAAAGACCACATATCTCAGAACCTCGGCAATCTATCAAACAAAATTTCGGTACTAAGACCATATGCCAATGAGCGGTTCCCACCTGGTCTTCAGTCGATTTAAGTTTATATCACCCTGCACACTTTAAGATGATTGTGAGCCTACCGATACATCTTATATAGAGCTGCTTAACATTTTTCATTTTGCATTTTAAGCTCAAAGAGGTTTCAACAGACCACTGATGTACTATCATTTTCTCTTTTGCTCGCCAGGAAACTCATTTTTGTTTTTCTATTGTTTTTGAGTTTTTGAAATTTTGAGATGTTTTTGAATTTTTCAAATTTGGAATTACTCCCCCTAAAATCAACAAACTTACAATAATTTTAAAAACATAAAGATATTTACAAAAACGATTTTCCAATGCGGATTACTCTTGCTTTACCATAATGCCGTTTACCAATAATAAAAAGTCAAATCTTGATTTATCAAATGCTTTGGTAAAAAGGTCGGCACGTTGGTCATCGGTATGGACCTTAACAACATCGATAAGCCTTTTATCAAAGCAATCACATATGAAGTGATACTTAATTTCGATGTGTTTGGTCTTTGAATGTTGCACAGGATTTCTAGTGATAGATAAGGCAGCAGAATTATCGACTAAAATAGGAGTAGTTAGGAATTCAAAACCGTAATCGTGCATTTGATGTTGTATCCACAGGACTTTGGAGCAACAACTTGAGGCAGCAATGTATTCAGCTTCACAAGTTGATGTAGCGACACAAGTCTGCTTCTTGCACTACCATGTTACGAGGCGATTTCCTAAAAATTGGCATCCAGCCGTTGTGGATTTGCCGTCGATTTTGCATCCGCCAAAATCAGAATCACTGAAAGCGACTAAGTCAAAGTTATCATCCTTAGGATACCATAGACCGGTGTCTGGGCAACCCTTCAGATAACGAAAAATCCTTTTTACAGCTGCAAGATGTGAGGCCTTCGGGTTCACTTGATATCTGGCTAGCAGGCATGTTGGATACATTATATCTGGTCTTGATGCTGTGAGGTACATAAGGGATCCAATCATCGCGCGGTAGTATGAAGAGCTAACAACTTCACCCTTCAAATCTGGATTAATTCCGTGATTTTGCTGCAGTGGGGTACCAATGGGCAATGTGTCGGACATCTGGAATCGGTTCAGAATGTCTTGAACATACTTAGTCTGATGGATGAAAATCCCAGACTTCGTTTGTTGCACTTGCAAGCCCAAAAAGAAAGTCATCTCCCCCATAACGCTCATCTCGAATTTATCCTGCATTACACGCTCGAAATCCCTACACATAACATTGTTAGTAGAACCAAATATAATATCATCCACATATACCTGTACCAGTAGAAGATCTCCATCTTGTTCTTTTATGAAGAGAGTGCAATCGATAAGACCTCTACGAAATCCATTCTCCAGCAGATAATTAGATAAGGTTGCGTACCAAGCTCGCGGTGCTTGATGTAGACCATAGAGAGCTTTGTTCAGCAACCAAACCCGATCGGGATGAATAGGATCTTCAAAACCTGGAGGCTGTTCGACATACACTTCTTCTTCAACTAGACCATGTAAGAATGCACTTTTGACGTCCATCTGGTAAACCTTGAATCCTTTGAATTAGGCATAAGCCAGAAAGATCTGAATTGCTTCCAGACGTGCAACTGGTGCATACACTTCGTTGTAGTCTATACCTTCAATCTGACGAAAACCTTGAACGACCAATCTATCTTTGTTCCGAATAACGATTCCACGGTTGTCCTTTTTGCATTTATACACCCAACGGGTACCAATCTTCTTGTAATCAGCAGGTTTCTCTACGAGCTTCCAGACACCAAGTTTCTGGAATTGTTGTAGTTCTTCCTGCATTGCTTCAACCCAAGAGTTATCTTTCAAAGCTTCTTTCCAAGTTCTTGGCTCTTCCTGTGAGACATAACACGCGAAAGACCAATCGTTTTGTTGACCAGATTCTCGAATCACCGCATACAAGCCTGCATTGTTGTTGTTTCGCAACATGTTTCTTGTTTGAATGCCACTCTGTACATTACCGATGATGTTTTGTTGAGGATGGGTATTGTGAATTCTTGTTTCTGGATTTTCCGGAACTGGAATGTTTGTACCCAGATTGTTGAGATTGAGATCAACAACCAATTCAATACCAGGAACTGGCGAAGAGGATGATGCAGTAGCTTTAGCTGTTTTGGGGTTATCAACTGGAGCTGTAGCTTCCGAAGTACCTTGTACAGCTGTTGTTGGAGCTTCTTGATCTGCATCGAGAAATTCATCATCCTCTTAAGATTCGTTCAGTTCGGTTGCATCATGAAAATCCTCATTGTCGAGAGCATTATTGTTCACTGAAGTTGGTTCTTGATTGACAATAATTGGACGAACCAACGGTGATTCTGTTGTGTTGTCACTCTCGAAAAACATCCTTTCCGCAGCATTTTCTTCAACTGCTTCAACTTTGATCGAATTGAAAAAGTCATCGTACTCAAACATCCATTGTTGACCTGGATTTTTGACTGGCAAAGTGTGTCTTTGTACTCTGACTTCAGACCATTCCTCAACCCTTTTAGTCTCTAGATTCCAGACTCTTAAGTTCGGGGTGGCATAACCAAGAAAGTGACCTTCAATAGCTTTTGCCCCAAACTTTCCATTAGGATCGATCATTGTGCAAGGAGCTCCAAACGGTTCAAGATATGACAAATCTGGTTTCCGTTTGTGAAGAAGCTCAAAGCAGGTCTTGTTGTGTCTTTTGATTGTAAGGACTCGGTTCAATGTATAACATGCAGAGGACACAGCTTCAGTCCAGAAGGGAATGGGCAACTGCGACTCTACCAACATAGTCCTAGCAGTCTCGATTAATGTACGGTTTTTACGTTCAGCGACGCCGTTCTGCTGAGGAGTGTAAGCCGCACTAAATTCATGAAGAATACCTTTTGATGTGCAAAACTCCGCCATAGCATGATTCTTAAATTCAGTACCATTGTCGCTGCGTATCCGTCTAACCTTCAACTTATACAAATTCTCAATCTGAATGATCAAGTTTTTGATAATACCGAAAGTTTCACTCTTGTGAGCCATAAACGCCACCCAAGAAAATCTTGAATAATCATCAGTTATCATGAGGCAGTATTGATCAGTCCTGATGCTTTTGTGCTTGACAGGACTGAACAAATCCATGTGCAAACGTTCAAGAGGAACTGCCACCGTGTTGATTTTCTTTGTCGGATGTCACTTCTTGGTTTGCTTTCCTTTTTGGCATGAAACACAGACGTCTTGAAGATGGAAATTTTTAAGAAGAATACCATTCACAATTTTATTCGACACCAAATGATTCATTTTTCGTAAGTGAATGTGACCCATACGTCTGTGCCAAGAGATTGAGTCTTTTTCTATGGCTTTGGTAATAAAACAAGTTGCTTATGCAATCGTTGTTATTTCTTGGCTCATATCAAGGACATATAAATCGTTTATCCTTGGAGCTGATAAGAGAATCCATTCTTTTGGAATCTTGAAGCCGGGTTTCAGCACATAACATCCATTTGCATCAAAGTGTACTGAAAACTGCTTATCACAGATTTGTGAAACGCTGAGAAGATTGTGATCAAGCTGTTGTACAAAGTTGATCTTGTCAAAACTTACAACCCCGTTAGATACCATTCCTTCTCCTGTAATATATCCGTCTTTATCTCCAGCAAAAGCAACATAACCTCCTCTAATAGATTTAACATCGTAGAGAAGCTTCATGTCGCCTGTCAAGTGCCTGGATGCCCCACTATCAACAATCCAATGACTGCTGAAAGTTCCTCCTGGAACACCCTGCACATGTACTCACATGATTAGTTGGAGATGGGGACCCAAGCCTTTGTGGTCTTGGGTCTTCCATTTTCATCAACGTAAGTTACTTGAACTTCTCGATGTTGTGGAAATTGTGATGTTCCCCCTGATTCAGTGATCGTTTTTAGTTTCCAGGTCTGTTTTGTTTTACCAGTTTTATTCTTTAAAATCTTAACTTCATGATTGTCTGAAGTTTTTGAATTGTCTGGTTTGACAGAAACAGATGTTTTGTTAACCACGTCGGTTTTAATCGCTTTTTCAATTTTCTTGACCTGTTGGCGTTTCTGTTTCTTTTCCCTTTCTTTTACAAGACGGGGATCTGGTTTTGATGAAACAGATCGCTTACGGTAAATTAGGTCATGGGGATCATCAACTTTGGCTTTTTGTTTATGAAGATATGGACAATTGTGAATAATATGTCCAAATGTACCACATGAAAAACATGATCTTCGTTCTACAAACCCCGAAGTATCATGTGATTGTCTTGTCGATCAACTTTGTGATCCCGAGGTACTTGGTTTTGAACTGTTTTGTTCATTTCTTTTCAAAGAGTTAACTTGATTGACATGATCTAAGTTAGATTTATTGGCAAATGTTTCAAGTTTATATGTTCCCTTCGACATCACAAAGTTCACTTTCTTGTTCTTCTTTTGGTTCTGTTCCATTCGACCTTGAGTCGTTGATTTACCTTTTGGTTTGGTATGATTTTGCTACTTTTTCACTGTTGGCAATGGTTGATTTCCATATTGTTTTCGAACTTCAGCCTTTGGGATAGGAGGACACTGTGTTACCACAACGTGTGAACCCGAATTTCCCAAAAACCTACTTGTCGAATCTTCAAAAACTTTACTGATTAAAGATTGATTTACATTCTTAATCGGAAACCCTTTGTCAGAATAGATTTTATCATCACCAACAAGAGTGTACAGCAAATTCACACTCTCTGACTGTTTTGCAGACGTGGACTCGACCAGAACAGTATTAGAAGGTTTTGCGGGAGGATCACATAGAATATGATTCTCGAGAGGTATGTCCTCTTCTTTGATTACCACATCAGACTGTGCTGAGTCAGTATCATTAGATTCATCATCTGAAGAATCAGCATCCTCAACAATAACTGGAGGATCCTGATTCTGTTCAGCAGAAAACACACTTGTATCTGCTGACACATCCGAATCTGATGGTACTTCATTTTTGTATGCAAGTCCAGTTGCAAATTCCTCAATGTCTAAAGGAACAGATTCCTCATAATAAGTTCGATTCTCCTCATCAGGCATTGCATCATAATTTTGTCTAACAGGTGGTGGTCATTTCTTGTATCCAATGCACGTGACATCCTTTTTCTCTTTTTGTGTGTCAATGATGTGATCTAGCACGTATCTAGAGTTTGAATAACTGTCTAGCTTAAGTCGGATCGCCTCACTTTCACACTTTGTACAGGCTAACTCTTTTTGCATGATCTCAAGATGATTGATATAACAGTTTATGTCAGTTTGTTTTCTTGAAACCATTTTTGTCAGTTCGGTTTTATCTTTTCTTAAATTTGCAACCACCATTTTAAACTCCTTTTCATGGTTTTCATAAAACATGTTAGCCTCTTTGCATTTCGAAAGATCCACTATCAACTTTTGATTGTGGATATTTGTCACTTCATATTTGTTTTGCAAAGCCTCATGTTTGCTTTGCAAATCACACCACTTAGCATCAAAAGAAACATGTTTGTTTTGCAAGTCAGACAATTCAGCATTTAAAGCATCATGTTTGCTTTGCAACTCAGACATATTAGCATCTAAATCAGCACATTTAACACTTAAGCTAGCACAATTATCACAATTAACGACAGTTGGTTCATCGACACATACCTAGCTTGATGAACTGCCGCCATTAGCCATAAAGGCTGAATGAAGAGAAGAAGAAGAATAAGCAGCTTGATCCACCAGAATAGATCTTCTATCATTCCTTGCTGCAGCTTCGCCTAACAATTCATCGATATCTGCATCGATTCTCCCACTAGATACATCATCAGAATAATCTTCACCTGAGGTTGAGGTTTCCTCATCTGAACTCCTTGAATCACCAGAACTCTCTTCATCTGAAGATTCACCACCACTGGCGGAAGATTCTCCACCACTGGCGTGCTTCAAATCCTTAGCAGTTTCAGCAAAACAAGTTGCTCCTCCCTGATCACCAATGCCTAATTGCATTGACCAGTCGCAACCTTCATCTATTTGCACCACAAGAGCCTGATTGGTGTTCAATGGTCCTGCTTGATTGTTTGCAGGAACCAAGGTGCGATCGTCATTCCTGGTTTGATTCTGATTCTGTTGGTTGCCTTGACCTCTGAAAGGATTTTGGTTCCCATGTTGTGCTGGCTTTGTGCATTCCCGCTTGAAATGACCACGTTCACCACAGTTAAAGCACTTGACGGGTTGCTTGTCGAACCCATACTTGGTATCTTTCTTGCCTTCCAAGCTGGTTCTACCCGTCCGTTCCGTGAAGTCCTTTGCTCGCCTTACAGCACTAGCGAATGCCCATTTGATGTCCATCATATCCATCTCTTCTTTATCGATCTGCTGATAATCTTCTTGAGTTAGATTGATGTTTCCGATCTGCCCTGCAATCAACCCACAATACGAGCTCACCAATGTGTTTAGTATCTCCATATGATATTTAGCTACTTCAACGCTAACTTTGGAGAACTTTGACGTGTCAAGCCGTACTGTATTTGACTTTGATGGTTGACCAGCAGATGATGTGCTTCCATAACAAGCTTGTTGTTGAGCAGGAAGTGGATTCCCATACAAATCAGTTGCTACGGTAGATGGCCTATAGCTTTGCTGTTGTGGAGCTGGTTGTAGTGGATTTCCATACAAGTCTGTGGTTGGAGCTGGCTTGACAGGAACTTGTATCGGATTGCCATATAAATCTGTGCTTGTGATAAATGCTGTTTGAAGTGGAGCATGTGAAACAGGTCTTGCAGAAGTGCTAGAAGTTCCATAATACATATCAGGATTTTGTCGCACTGGAACCCTTTTTGCCTTTAGGGTTTCTTCCTGATCTTTGTTCTCCAAGAGCTGACCAAAGTCATTGATGTTTGTCGTAGCCAATGTGCCATTGTATTTCAGGATTTCCAAGAAACCATTCCATTGAGGTGGCAGTGCATCGGCAAACTTTGTGACAACCTGTGCTGGAGTTGTTTCTACCGCATAATTACTCAATTTAGTCAGCAAGTGATGAAATCGACTTGTCATATCTCCCAAAGATTCATTTTCCATACATGTGAAGCCATCAAACTCCTTCTTGAGTAAATCATGTCGCAATTGGCGTGACTTTTCGTTTCCTAGACCTCTTGTCTTCAACGCATCCCATAATCGCTTTGACATCTTGAAGCTGACAAACTGATGATATATATCCTTGCTCAACGCCTGAGTCAGAATAGCATATGCTTTCTTTTCTAAATCATATGCCTTTTTCTCGTCTTCTGTAAGATCTGCAAATGTAGTGGCAGTTGAAGCGGCAACCTCAAGAGCTTGATCGAAATCTGTAATAAAACATAACCACAATTCCGTGTTTTGCCCAAGGACATATGTAAGGAATCTATCTACCCATCAAGGATATTCGTTTATGTGCATCATTTTCGGTGGGCGGTTTAGACTTCCAGTCTCGCTTTCGCTTAGGAGTATACTTTGAATACTTGGAGTTTGATTTGAAACAAACGCCCATTGACCTGTCGACATTGGATTCGCTTGCGAAGATGCGGGTGCGGGAGATTCTGCCCATTATGGTGACAAACGCGTGTTTATATACTTACTTTCCGTATTAGATGCGGGTGCGGGAGATTCGGCCCATGATGGAGATAAACGCGTGTTTATATACTTGCTCTCTGCAGTTGACAGAGTACCCCACCAATTCGGATTCATTTTGGATGTATAATGATGAATACCTTATTAAATCACACAAATCAAACAGTTAAGAATGTTTTAAAAAGCTTCTGTTAATAATATGAAAAGATTTGTGACGAAAATAGGGGTTTTCGTCGCTGAAGGTGATGACGAAAATCAGGGATGTTCGTCGCTGAAGTGATGACAAAATCAGGAAGGATTTTCATCGCTGATATGTTGATGACGAAATCAGGAAGGATTTTCGTCGCTGATATGTTGATGACGAAATCAGGAAGGTTTTCGTCGCTGAATCTTGTGTGACGAAATTAGTGTTTTCGTCCAGCTGGATTTCGTCCAAGACAAGTGATTTCGCCCAGGGAGATTTCGTCCAAGAAAGTGATTTCGCCCAAGGTGATTTCGTCCAAGAGGATTTCGTTGACAATTGCAACCAGACAAGTTTAGATATTTCCACAACCTTATCCTCTGACACAAAGACTTCCTTTTCAAACACACATGCTTTCAGCCATACTTTTCAACCAACCATCATCATGCAATTGTACACAAATGTCAAACAAGTTAACTATATTATAATCACAACAAGAATTCAACCACAAATCAGATCAAACATAGATAATATTCAAGAACAGTTTGAAGGCCACAAAGAACTTTATGAAGATCTGATGAAAATATGACTTTTCTGGCAACCGATAAACTGTCGAACACAAATTTTGCTAGAAACTTCAATAAAAACCTTAAACTAACATGTATGCATAAGATAATAACAAGGTTTTATAAGAACTAATAGCAAAAACAGAGATTTTCAAGGATTTAAAAACTGTTTTTCCAGAAAAAAAAACTATGATCTTTAATGCTCAAAATCAAGAAAAACACTTTCAAAACTTTCAAAACTCAATAGAAACACTTGGTTTTAACAAGGAATCGAGCCAAACGCTCTGATACCAATTGTAGGTCCACCCGGAGGATCGAGTCAACCTCTATTCCTGTTTTCCGACAAACCCGTGAGTGCGGAATCCAAACGGGTAAGTTAAACCAAGTTATGAACACAAACACAAAGATTCAATGATTAACACTCCAATGTATTAATACTCTGAAAATGTTTACAATGCAATGTTTACAAGATGCTCTCATAAACTCTCTGTTGTGTGTGTGTTTACAGTGTGTTCGCTCTAATGAAATCTATTCAGACTTCCACACCTTGTGACTTCTGTTTGAGGGGTTTATATATCAGACATGTCGACGAAAACAAGTGGTTGACGAAGACCCATTGACGAACTCACAAGGTCTCGACGAAATCACATGTGATTTCGTCACATATGAGATTTCGCCATAAAAGGGATTTCGCCAAACAGTGAGTGTTCGTCACATGTAGGTTGGGCCTGGATTTCATCATATTGGGCTTGTGACTTGGGCCAAACAACAAACATATAAACAACACAAACTTAATCTAAATTGCATACTGCACACACGTAGTTGCAATTACATCAAACGTTACAAAGTAACTGGATGTCTTGACTACGGCCTTCACTTCGTAGCCGAGTCGAACCGAGCCGAGCCGTATCCACATAATATGTATCAACACTAGTGATTAGTGTTCTTACTTTTCTTTGTATGTTTAAGTGTATATTGATAAATGTGATTTCACATTTATTAGCAATCATGGTGTCCATGTTGGTTCTTGAGTAAGCAAATCAGAAGACACATATGTACTTGCAAAAGTTAAATGGTAAAAAAAATCTAAACCATACAAAATGATATTGTAAATTATAAAATTATAAAATTCCTTTTTCTACCATACAAATTGTGATTTAGCGTATTGCTTGTAATTAATTTAATGAGCATGCTACAAGAATGCTTTGCAAGGAAATTTAAATCTAACTGATTAGAACTAGAACGGGCTAAGTTACCAAAATTAAGTGAGGACAAAATAGAGTAAATAAGATACAATCACAAGAACTTATACTTTGTTTTCCTGATAACTAAATAGAATAGTTTTTCATGGCACAATATGTTCTAAGGAACAATGGTTCTTATTGGTTTTAAAACCTTAGAATTAACAGTTTAGATTGATTCTAGTTGTACAACCAACTTGCATGTTGGTGTAGAGCCCCCAAAGTATTGTAATAATGTTTAATGAGATGTGTGCTTGTAGTTATGCAATTCCTATTGAGAGAAATTGTTGGTGCATAGTTTGTCGACTTCGTCTTGTATCGGGTCTTGTATTAGAATTGTTAGATCAGGGCGCGTTGTACGAGAAAATAGGAGGTTTTAGGATGTTGTTGAGCTAATTTCGCTTGAAGTGGGTAATTCCGCTTGAAAGAGACTTGTACAGTTTCAAGCGAAATTAACCTAGGTTAATTCCGCTTGAACTGACACCTTGACACTTTCAAGCGAAATCACGAGTCCTATATATACCCATCCAAGCGAAATCTTTTGTAACTTTCATCATTCCGGTACCGAACTGCTGCCGACGCGTCATTTGATCTGTAAAGCTGATATTATCAATAAACAAGACGATTAATAGTGAAACAATCTATTTTCCAAGTCTGTTTCTTAGTTTCCGCCTCTGAAACAGACAAGAGCTCTTCTGATTGACTCGTTTGGGTCACAACTCGATCCTACAAGTGGTATCAGAGCTCAGGAAGAAGAGTTCTTGCCAAAACAGCCGGTTTTTTCTGACTTCTACACCTTCTTTTCAAGATTTAACAAAATTTTATGGTCAAAATGGTCTGAATTTCACATATTATAAGCATAACAGTGTTTTAATGAATCCTTGAGAGTTTTGGAGTTAAAATCAGCTTAAAACTTGAATAATTTCTTAATTTTGTTTGAAAACAGATCGAAAATGATGATGTCAGCAACACTTCATACGGAATTAGCAGGTTAATTCCGCTTGAAATTGTGTTTCCGCTTGAAAATTAGACCCTATTTCGCTTGAAGTCATCTAATTCCGCTTCAAAGGTTAATTCCGTTTGAGCCGGTTCAAACGAAATTAGGTAATTTCGCTTCAGGGTTATTCCGTTTGAGTGTGATCTCATTTGAAGGGTGTTATTTCGCTTCAAAGGTGTGATTTCGCTTCAACAGTTATTCCGCTTGAAAAGGAATTCTGTTTGAGGAGTAATTTCGCTTGGATCAGTATTCCGTTTGAAAACTTGTGTTTGTGAAAATATTTGCCAAATCATGAGTGAAGAATTTTACAACGCATTTGCAACATCTCCAACTACTCCGGCTACCATTGCTCAAAACATGAACTTGGAAAAAGAGACTGGAACTACACAAAAACCCCCGAAACTAATGAGCATTGAGGAGTATTACGGTTGGAAAGATCGGTTTGAAAATTGGGTTCAAGCTAATCACTTGAGATCTTGGGAGTGTATTTTGAAAAAATATGTACTACCACGTACTGATCTGCAGGTTGAGAAAGAAATCTCTGAATTCACTAACAAAGAACGAGACATGTACAGAGCTGAAAAGATGATGATTAGTCTACTTCAGCAAGCTTTTAAAGAAGACATCTTTGTATTGCTTCAACATGACAAAACTTCGAAATCAATTTGGGATGCTCTTAAAATCAAATTTGAGGGAAGTAAGAAGATGATAAAAAGTAAAAAGGCGTTGCTTAAAAAAGAATTTGATCTATTCATAAGTTTGCCAGGGGAAGATACAAAGAAGTTGATTGAAAGATACTGCCACTTAGTGCGTTCTATGTCGTTGTTAAGCATAACCAAAGAACGAGAGGAATGGGTCGACAAATTAGCTGATGCTTTACCTCAAAAAGAATGGGGTACATTTTTGATGATCTTAAAGAACACCAGAGAATATGATGGTTTGACAATTCTCAGTTCATCGAGAAGATTGAAGGTCAAGATCTTGAACAGCAAAAGATTGCGAGGATGAATAATCCGAGTGGTCAACAAGATGTGAAAATGTATTAAAAAGGCAGTGTTCAAGAGGTTGAAATGAGTCCGAAAATTTAAACTGCTTTTAGTGCTGGAAACTCATCCGGAACTGTTGATCAAAATCCAAACAGTAGCAGTGAATTCTCTTCATATCCAACTGTTAATCCAAAGAGTTCAGCTTCAAGTTTTCATTCTCAAAGTTCAAAAGGTGGGAATGGTTGTCTGATACAGTGCAACATTGCATTGAATCTTCCAGATGGTCAAAGTTTTTCTGAAGAAATTGCAAAAGATCACATGGCATTACTTGCAACTGTGCTACAATCCTATGAAGGTTTGGTTGCAGGGAGGATCGAAAATCCTATGCTGACGAAAGAGGATTACGATCAGATAGACGCTGAAGAGATGGAGCTCATGGATATCAAATGGTGCTTAGCTAGTGTCTTGAGAAGAGCTGAAAAGTTTAAAATGATTACAGGAAGAAATGATTTCTTGGATGCATATGTGTCTAATTTGGGTTTTGATAAATCTAAAGTTACTTGTTTTCGATGCAGGGAGAAAGGTCATTTCAAAAGAGAATGTAAAAATCAGGAAGCAAATGGAGGAAAGAATCCTTTTGGAAAAGATGACTACTATCGGAAAGCCATATATCAACAAGTTTCTCATCAACCATATCAACAAAAAGAAACACAAACTGCTCATGGGAAAATGATCGAAGATGCAAATAAGAAAGCTTATTATGGTATCATTAATCAAGATGATCAAAAATCTTTAACAAATTTCAGTTGGGACAAATATATTTCAGCTGATAGTAAAGCATGTCTAATAAACCAAGATGATGAAAAATTACCTGAAGGGTTCAGCTGGGATAAGTTTGTGAATGAGAATGGGGAGTTTAAAGCTTTCATTGCAAAGATAGTTCAAGAACCTCATTTGTTTACAGAATGGATGAAAGTGATTGGTGTTCTTGAGAAGAATCAAGAAGAAGAATCTGTTTCATCCGATGAAAGTTCAGAAGAAGCAACTGTTTTTGATCAAAAGTCATCTGATTCTGGTTCTTCAGATGATAGTTCTGAGAAGATAATAGATTTTGATCAATCACCAACTGATGACAGTGGTGATGATGATGAAGAAAGACATATTAATATTGCAAAAACTCATTTATCTTCTGAAAGTTTTCAATTTTATTTTGCAGATCGCTTGGAGAAATTGAAGAAGACACAAGAAGCAAAATAGTTGAAAAAGATAAAGGAAGTTAATGTTGCTGAAAGGAATGGTGAATCTGAGAAGGTGATTGAAGCTGAAACATTGATTGAGGTTGAGAGGGTCATCGAAGTTGAAAATATTGTGGAAGTCATCAAGCCTTGCTCAAAGTGTTTGGAATCTTGCAAGCAATGTGCAGAAAAAGATGAGAAATTGGTTGAGCTTGAAAAGATGAAAGAACAATTATTGTTCAATCTTAATTACGTGAAAGAGTCGTATGATGTGCTAAACAGAACAGTAACTGGTCTACAAAAGACTAATTCAGAAAGAGAAGATGCGTTGAATATGATGAATGTTGTGATGATGACAAAGCAAAAGGCGATTAATCAATACATTGAAGAATGTGCAAAGTTGCAGCGGGAGTTGGAAAATGAAAAGATAGAAAATGAAAGAATCAGACGGTTATTACAGAGTTATTCTAGTTCTGATTATCTAATTGATCGAATTTATCCAACTGTTGCAGGTTTTAAAGCATTTAAAGATGATGAGAAGCCAAAGAAGAAAGACACTGGAGGAAATGCAGAAGAAGAACAGAAGAAACCTTTCTGGAGACAATCAAACCAGGAGTTTCTTGCTGAAAAGAAGAAGCTTGAATCTTATCAGAAGAAGGAGACAAGAATCTGTTACAAATGCAATGAAGCTGGTCACATTGCATGGAACTGTTCTCAGGCAACAAAAACAAAACAGGAAGTCTATAAAAAACTCAAAGAAAAAGTTTTTGAGGAAATTAAACCACCAACTGAAAAATTCAAAATTTTTGAAAATTCAACATATGAAGTTGGTGAATGTTCAAAGAGATTTTACAGGAGAAGTGTGAATCTTGACAAACAAAAGTGGGTTGTTAAGAACTCTGAGGTAAAATTCGGCGATGAATCTGATTCCACAAAGTCAGACGAGCCACAGGTTGAGGTAAAAGGTGAAAACTCAGTTCCACCTTTGGATGATGTTCATTTTCCACCATTGCGGGCTGAGAATTTAAAATCAAAGATTGGAAAAGTTGAGATCTCAAATCAATTCTATTCTGAGAAGAAAGAATTTGATGTTGAGAAAACGTTCAATGGAAACGTGAAAAAGATTTTTGGGAAAATGGTCGAGGGGAAGGCCAAAGGGGTTAAAGATTTTTATGCTACAAAGAAAGCAACCTATAACCCTACAGAACAAGAGTTATCCTCACTCAAGGCTGGTCAGGGTTGGGTGGACATTTTCTTTGCTTGAAAATCCTGACTTGCCGGAGCTCCCAGGTTGGTAAGTGTAGAGCAGGAATCGGCATCATTCTTGAAAAGGTTCAGTTGGTAAATCTTCAGGTGATATTTTTAAATTGTTATATGTTGATTTACAAGTGATTTTGGATGGTGAGTGAACCTGCAAGTGGTTGAAAAAGGTTTTCACTTACAAGTGGTAAATCAAGGACATTAAGTTGTACTTGTTTTTCTTAAAATTGTTTGAGAAACAATGTGATGAACCCCAATTTTACAAGTGGTAAAATCAACGAAACTTATTTTCCAGAAAACCATTTGATTAAAACAAACTTAAGTGTTTTGAAATCACAATGGGAAAATAGTTTGTTGTAAGGGGGAGTTCTGATTGTTTATGCCAAGTGGATGGCGAATTGAAGCAATTCGATATCAGTTGTTATTTACTTGTACAGTTTGTTTTCAAATTTCTTTAAATGTTTTTGAATTTTAGGGGGAGTAAGAATTTTCAGAAAATCCAAAAACATTTGAAAATTTGAAAAAGCACAAAAACATGATAAATTTCAAAATGAGTTTTGTTGTATAAAAGAGGAAATGATAGTACATCAGTGGACTATCACAGCATGCTAAAGATATGGAAAGTCAAAATGTGATAAATGGTCTCACTGATGATATGCCAGTAGGTTTTTACACATTTAGTAGATTGTGACGAGATATAAACCTAAATTTCAAACTTGCTTATATCGTGGGGAACATCTCTCGGATATATGGGTAACCCCCGAAATCTTGTTTGAAAGGTCCCTCTTTCTGAGATACTAGGTCTTTATGCTCAGTGATATCTGGGGTATTATCCCGGGACTTCTGATTTTGCGGAAGCAATGGCCTAGTCCCCGGAGAATACTTTATGCTTGCTTGAAAAATAGGCAACCCTCAGCATAAAAAATGATGAAACATTGAAAAATGCCAATCATGTGCTGTTGAAACAAAAGATCCTCTAAAGGGGACCCACCAAAAGTCGAAGCCGTCATCTCTCTGCTGAACGGAAGTTCTGACCTGAGCTCTCACGGTTCTTCGTAATATAACCCCTTACAGATATCATATGTGGTATATTCACCTGTAAGACTGAATATTGGGATCTGGATACGGGAGTATATTCTGAGGTGGGACACGCGATTAAGTTTAAGTACTTAAGTCACCTAAATCGTATCTCAAAACAATTGAACTTTGTGTGAGAATTTAAGTGGATCAGTATACTGACAATCTAAGTGAATCGTTTAGAACTTAAAATGTTTATAGCTTAACGGTGTTGGTGATTTGTCTCAAAAACTGATATGACCCTCTTACACAAGCTCACAAAAAATAGTGTCTGTAAATATTTCTTTATTGCATTCCATTTCATTCAAAAATCCAAAAAGATTTTAGTGAGTTTTAGCATAAAATTTTGAAAAATTCAAAAAGATTTTTGACAACTGATATTGAAAAGCTGATTTTCAAAATTCCAAGTGCTAAACATGACAAACAGGTTTGGGAGTGTGTTTTGGAAAGAAAATGATATACATACAAGTGGTTCATCAGAGATTTACATGATCAATCATTTAGTTTGATTCTTGAAAATGATGTGTTCAAGTTGTGTCTTCAAGTGGTTAACATGGTTTCTAAATTGGTTATATCTTATTTTGTTTGAAATTTATGTTATGGGTAGAGAATATGCAGGTGAGTCAGGAATCGATCCTGAACCTGTAAACATTTGAGAAAGCCAGGTAACAATGCTTGAACCTGAGCAGAATGTGAGATAAACTACGATCCCAGCATAATCCGAGGGGGAGTCTATTAGAGAAAGAGAGTCTGAAGATGCAAGAGCTAGGAGGTTGATCCTGAAAAGTTAATTGAAAGAAATTGGAGTGAGGGAAAAGCCAGGTCGAGATTCTGGAAGCCCAAAGACTGATAAAGACTGAAGACGTTGAAGACTCAACACTTAAGACTCGTCAACATCCGAGGGGGAGTCTGTTGGTGCATACGTCTGTCGACTTCGTCTTGTATCGAGTCTTGTATTAGAATTGTTAGATCAGGGCGCGTTGTATGAGAAAATAGGAGGTTTTAGGATGTTGTTGAGCTAATTTCGCTTGAAGTGGGTAATTCCGCTTGAAAGAGACTTGTGCAGTTTCAAGCGAAATTAACCTAGGTTAATTCCGCTTGAACTGACACCTTGACACTTTCAAGCGAAATCACGAGTCCTATATATACCCATCCAAGCGAAATCTTTTGTAACTTTCATCATTCCGGTACCGAACTGCTGCCGACGCGTCATTTGATCTGTAAAGTTGTTATTATCAATAAATAAGACGATTAATAGTGGAACAATCTGTTTTCCAAGTCTGTTTCTTAGTTTCCGCCTCTGAAACATACAAGAGCTCTTCTGATTGACTCGTTTGGGTCAAAACACGATCCTACAGAAATATATTTTGAGGCATAAAGTGAATTGTTTTTTTTTCTTTTATTGTGTTATTAATTAGTTTTTAATAGTTCTTTGCATGGTTGTAAAACAAGGTTTCCAAGGCCGAGTAATCCCCGAGCAGTCGCTACAAGGTAGGCTATCGAGGCGACTTTCTTCAACTCCGGCTAATTACTCGGAATCGATCAAATGCGATCAACATCGGCCAAAATCTGATCCAATAGGTCAACTTGGGCCGATTTTGACTTAAAAACAAGATAAACCACAATTTCTATTCCTATCGTATTAAACAATGAATATCAATTTCACGTATTTTGTTATAAATATTAGTAAATTTATGTTATTTGAAACATATTTAATTTCCAAAAACTAATTTCTTTATAATATGGCATGTCCGAGTACTCCCCGTGTACTCTCCGCCTAGGCCGAGTACTCTCAACTCCCCGGTCGACCGACTAGGGAGCGCCTAGCTACTTTTGCAACCATGGTTCTTTGTAAGTTTGAGTATATATTATAATGTGATTTCGCGGTTCATAGCAATCACGGTAACCTTGTCTGTTCTTCTGTAAGTAAATCAGAAAGAAAGCACTAATGTACTTGCAAAAGTTAATGGTAACAAATCCGTACAAAATTAGATTATAAAGAAAGAAATTCCTTTTTCTATGATACAAAGTGTTATTTAGTGTATGGTATCTAGATAATTTACCGACCATGGCAGAAAACAATGTGTTGCAAGGCAATTTATATCTATCTAATTGGAAATGAGACGCGCTAAGTTACATAAAGTGAGGACAAAATAGAGTAAATAAGAATGCCTCACTAAATAGAATTAACTCAAAATCCGCCATTTTCATTATGAAATTTTCCACAATAAAATACAAATTTTAGTTGATGCTAGATTATCGAATAATATGGGTTGAATTTGAATATAAGAAACTTTTCTCAAAATATTTTAATATAACTGTTCTCTTTTTTCTTTATTAATGATATAGGATACAGAAAGAATGAGGAAAGTGTTCACCATTGTTTGTGTAAAGTTGTCACTCCTCTACTTTGTCACGTGTATTTCAATTTAACTTCATTTAACTTCTATATGTGCTTTTTGAATATTATATTTCGCATATGCATTAATGTATATGTTTTCTCCAAACCAAAAAAAAACACAAAAAAACGATATAGGTTTTTCTTCAAATTTTGTTCGTTATTACTTTTTTTTCTGTTCAATACCTCACATTTTGTAAAAAGAAAAAAATATAGGCACAAGAAAATATTTTAATTATATAACTAAATGTGATATGTATAAATAAGTTATATAATCTTTGAACCAAGAGTTTTATTTTTTTCTAAATCAGCAATTAGGAACTAGTTGAATATATAAAGCATAATAACACCTTTATAGGTAAAGGTAAGGACATAACAGAATCACATTTTTTTTTATAATTTACTAGAACTATTTATATGCTTGATTGTTGATCTATAACAGAAGCTAAAAATCCGAAAAATGTTCTTCTAAACATTATTGGAAAAGACAAATTTAAAGCGTAGTAAGGTAAATTAGCTAGTTTATTCACACTACGAAAAGTAATTCATTCGATGGAAATGATATAGAATTTGATTGTTTATCAAAACTAGTTATTTTATGAAAGGAACTAAAACAATGAGTCGACATTTACTTAATAACTTTGTAAAGCAACAAACAATACTAAAACACATAGTTTTCAATGCTAAATCTTTTTTATTGGAATTTGAAAGATGTAACTTACCGAATTGGATGGTTTAAAATAGATTGAATAGCGAACCCGCCTTATAGAACTTCTCTGCCAAGCTCCGACAATGAATTTTGAGAATAAAGAAATGATTGAACTTAAATTTGAGAACTATGATAGTTTAATAAATTTATTTGAGATTATATAGGACTTAGAGAGAAATCAATTTGGAGAGAGAAAAATACATTTAATTTTAGAGAGAGAAAAAGTATATAATAATTTAAAGAGAGAAACAGAAAAATGTAACTCTTGTTTTAAATTTAGCAATCTCTTATTTATCATGTGTTATTTATTTTTATTTTGAATATTAAATATGTAATATATATATACACACATGGTACACACTAATAATCAACTCACTTTTTTTCTCTCTTGGTCCCTCACCTTTGGTAATGATATGTTTAGCCCTTAACTTTAATATTGTTTTCCTTTCTTATTTTTTATTATTTACTCTATTTTTTTCTTTTTCTAGCCTCTCACATTAATAAGGTTTTTTTTTATTTTCATTATACCCTTAAATATAATTTTCTTTCTTTATTTTTCAACTTTGGTTAATATAATTTTAATATTTATACGTGGTACGCTCCAAGTTAAAATTGAAAAGGTCGCTTTTATTCTTTTAGTCGACTTTCTGGTTACAGTAGATTTTTTAAGAATAAGAAAGGATTGAATTTGGATATGAAAATAGGATAGTTTAATATAATTATTTATTATGGAAATAATAGATGAAAATTGACAAAAACAAATATAGAATTTAGAGAGAGAAAATGCGTATTTAATTTTAAAGAGAAAAAGGCATATAATGTTTAGAGAGAGAAAAAATATTTACGATTTAAAGAGATATATAAAAGTGTAACAGTTGCCTTAAATTTAGCATTCTCTTATTTATCATGTGTCCATTTATTTTATTTTTATTTTATACATCGACTTTTTTGAAGGAATAAATTACTTAATAGTAACCAAGTTTTTTCAAAAGTTCAAGCACGGTCACTCAAAGTTTTTTTTAATTACTCTAAATTCACTCAACTTTACAATGCTATGTACTTTACATATGTTATGTTGTGGTTATGCCAAAGTTGTGTTACCTGATTACAAATCTGCGACACCTTATTATAAAAGTCTATTCATGTCCAATGACAATGAAAGCAGGCACTTTTTGAAGAACATTCGACGTTACAATTCTATGTTTGCGTTTACGTCAATGGGTGGTAAGGTTGACCAGACCGTTAATACTGGTAACGCTCCTTTTTGCTACAGAATTAGTGGTGAAAATTATCATTCTATTGGTAGTCTTGTGCCAGAAAACGGAGGGAAGCCTAAATTTTGTCAGTTATACATATACGATACAGAAAATGAGTTGGCAAACAGGCAATCAATTTTTAGGTACCATTCATGAACTGATTTTTTTAATAACATTTATTTTAATTATATATTTACTTACTATTTAAATTTTATGAAACAGGTCTTCAGACGATGCTTCCTCATCAACATCTTTAGACGAAACTGATAATAAGCTGATACAACAAATCAAAGCAATGTTGGATGCCAACAATGTGCTTGTGAAAATTTATAGGATGGTTAGAGATTGCTTCCAACAGAATCCTAATGCTACTTTAAAGCTTCGCCTTATTGGGAAAAGAGAACAAGATGGTCGGACTTATAACTTACCTACTTCCTCCGAGGTTGCTGCTCTTATTGTTGGAGATATTGATAATGCTCTTGAGAATAGAGATATCGTTGTCGAGACACAAACAGGGTCATTAAAAAGAATAAGTGAGTTGCATCCGTCCTATCTTGCACTTCAGTATCCTATTTTGTTCCCATATGGAGACGACGGTTACAGAATTGACATACCCCATAGGGGTGTCATTGATGTTACTAACAAGAAACGTCCGAATTGTACTATGAGAGAGTTTTTTGCGTATCGTGTACAAGATCGTAGTAACCAGTTTTCATTGATTCTAAATTCTCGACGGTTATTCCAACAATTCTTGGTTGATGCTTATACGATGATTGAGAGCGAGCGACTTAACTTTATAAGATTTCAGCAACATGATCTCAGGTCTGATACATACGAGAATATTCGAAAACTAAGATATAACGGCCAACAAGATTTGTCTAAGGTTGGAAAACGTATTTTCCTTCCATCTTCGTTTACAGGCGGGTCACGATATATGATGCAAAACTATCTTGACGCTAAGGCCATTTGTAAATGGTATGGTTATCCCGACTTTTTTATAACCATTACCTGCAATCCCAAGTGGCCGGAGGTTCAAAGGTTTCTTAAGGACACAAATCTTAAACCGGAGGATAGGCCTGATATTTTATCGCGAATCTTTAAAATAAAGCTGGATGCAATTTGTAAAGATTTGAAAGACCGTCATTTGTTTGGAAAAGCTTCAGCTGGTATGTTATTAAATTTTCTATTTTGAACATGATATAAATGATAATTAACAGTTTCTTACCTTTTTCTGTAGTTGTATACACTATTGAGTTTCAGAAGCGAGGATTGCCTCATGCGCATATGTGCTTATTCATGGAGAATGATTACAAACTTCCAACTGTAGAAATCCCTGATATAAACCAAGACCCGGAACTTTATACGCTTGTGAAAGACCATATGATTCATGGTCCATGTGGTAACGCTAGAATGAGCTCTCCATGTATGGTTGATAGAAAATGTTCAAAAGGTTTTCCCAAGAAATTTCAAGATCACTCAACCTTGGATTGTAACGGATTTCCCTTATACAGAAGAAGAGATGACGGTTCCTTCGTTTTAAAAAATAGAATTGAGTTAGACAACAGAAGTGTTGTACCTTACAACAAAAAACTTTTGAAAAGATATCAGGCGCATATAAACGTTGAATGGTGCAACCAAGCGGCGTCAATAAAGTATTTGTTCAAATATATTAATAAAGGTCCTGATAGAGCAACAGTTGCTGTGGTTCCGAGCAATAATGAAAACGAGCAAGCAGAAATTGATGAAATTAAAGAGTATTATGATTGTAGGTATATCTCGGCTTGTGAAGCCTCTTGGAAGATTTTTTCGAATGAAGTTAATTATAGGAGTCCTTCTGTTATGAGGTTGCCTTTCCATCTTCCTGGACAACAAACAGTTTGTTTCGGTCCTGATCAAGATATTAATCAGGTGCTAAACAAGCCATCTGTGCACTCATCAATGTTTTTGGCTTGGATGCAACGTAATCAAGATCCTAACGACACTGTTGCACGTACACTAACATATGTACAGTTTCCACGTTTTTATGTGTGGAAGCTTGACCAGCGTATATGGGTTCCGAGAATAAAAGGAAAAACAATTGGCAGAATTCATTCCGTTTCTCCGTCTACCGGTGAAGCATATTATTTAAGAATTCTTCTTAACAAAGTTAAAGGACCAACATCGTTTGATGATATTAAAACAGTTAATGGTCGAGTGTACGATACTTTTAGAGATGCTTGCTATGCGCTTGGTTTGTTAGATGACGACTCGGAGTACATTGAGGCCATCAAAGAAGCAAATATATCAGGTAGCGCAGGTTATATTCTCAATTTATTCGCGACCATGTTACTGTCAAACACTTTATCTAGACCTGAAGTAGTCTGGGAAAGCACATGGAAGTATATGACAGATGATTTTCTGTACAGATTCTCAAAGTATCATCGTGTTTCAGGTAAAATTATAAATTTCATATTAGGTTTTTGTTACAGTTACTAAAAATTTACCAATAAATTTATATGTGGTTCTGATTTTTTCACAGGTTTATCAATTCCTGATGAGCAACTAAAGAACTATGTTTTATGCGAAATTGAGAAGTTTTTAACTCGAAATAATTCATCGCTTCGAAGATTTGTATCAATGCCTTACCCGGATACTTCATCTTTAGATAACTTTCGATGCCGATTGATTAACGAAGAGCTTGCATACGACAGAACAGATTTACAAAATGTTTATCAAGGTCAGGTCAATTTGCTAACCGATGAACAACGTTTAGTGTATGAAGAAATTATGAACGCAGTTGATGGAGACAATGGAGGAGTATTTTTTGTTTACGGTTATGGCGGGACTGGTAAAACATTTTTATGGAAAACATTGTCTGCTGCAATTAGGTCAAAAGGTGAGATCGTATTAAATGTTGCATCTAGCGGAATTGCATCATTGCTGTTGGATGGAGGAAGAACGGCGCATTCTAGGTTTCATATACCTTTGAATCTTAATGAGGATTCCGTTTGTCACATTAAACCTGACGATGATGTAGCTAAATTACTACAACAGACCAAACTCATTTTATGGGATGAAGCTCCTATGGTTCATAAACATGCATTTGAGGCTTTGGATAGAACTATGCATGACATTTTCAATATATCTAATTCATCCAGGTCTGATGTTGTATTTGGAGGAAAGGTTATTGTATTTGGTGGTGATTTTAGGCAAATATTACCTGTTGTTCCAAACGGTGGACGACAAGAAATTGTGAATGCCTCATTATGTTCGTCTTATTTGTGGAGGAAGTGTAAGTTGTTAACGTTAACTAGAAACATGAGGTTAACCGTTGGAAGACCGTCATCTGAAGTTGAAGAGATTAGTAATTTTGCAAAATGGTTGTTGGACGTTGGTGAGGGAAATGTTGGTGGTTCGAATGATGGAGAAGCAATAATTGAAATACCACATGAGCTTTTAATTGACAGCACATCTGATCCAATTTCTAGCCTAATTGATTTTGTCTATCCGTCAATCTTGGATAACTACAATGATCGTAATTACTTTAGTACCAGAGCTATACTAGCGCCTAAGAATGAGGTTGTTCACGAGATTAACGACAGATTGTTGGCAGTTTTCCCAGGTGAAGAAAAAGAGTATCTTAGTTCTGACAGTCTATGCCCTACTGAAGATGGCAATGTTGATCAGCAAAAAATATACTCACCCGACGTGCTCAATGGTCTTAAAGTGTCTGGTTTACCAAATCATAGGTTAGTGCTTAAAGTTGGTGTTCCAGTAATGTTGTTGCGAAATATTGACCAACGAAATGGTTTGTGTAACGGTACAAGGTTAAAAGTGACAAAACTTTACAGCCGTGTTATTGAAGCGGAGATAATTTCAGGTGCAAATATTGGTTCTCGGACATTCATACCTAGAATGAATTTGGTACCTTCGGACAGAAAGATTCCTTTTGCATTTCAAAGGAGGCAATATCCAATAACTGTATGTTTTGCGATGACGATTAACAAAAGCCAGGGCCAGTCGCTATCTAAGGTTGGTTTGTACTTAAGACAACCAGTTTTCACACATGGTCAATTGTACGTAGCTTTATCCAGGGTTACAAGACGAGATGGAATCAAGTTACTAATACTTGACAATGAAGGCAGGCCTACAAATAAAACAATGAATGTTGTATATAAAGAGATATTCAATGGATTGTGAGGTTTTTATGTTTATCATCTTTTTATCTTACTTCACGTACTTTGTATCATTTTTGTTTATATTCGAAGAAACCTATAACGAAGTATTTACGCATTAAAGTATATTCAAGAGAATTAGGATTTCTAAACGTGTGCAAAATTGTGTTTCCATTGTGACTTTTACATTGTTTAACGCTTAAACGTATGGTTAACAATCTTTTAATATTTTTGTTTCTAAATAACAGTTTAACGCTTAAACTTATAGTATTTCTATGTGTTTATTTAGTGTTTAGCCACCTGTGTATTACCCGGTTAATTAACCGAAATAAGTCAACTCTTTTTTTTAATTAGTTTTCGGAAATTATCACTTAGCACAACTTACCTTATGAATATTCTATCATTTGTTTATATTTGTTACATCTTCATATTATATTAAATAATTTTATTAAAAATTAATGGTATATATCATTCCATATATAATTCGGTTTTTTCAAGGAATTGACTATGTTAATATAGTAACGACTAATTACTTTCTTAATCAATTAACGATTAATAAGCTATATTTTATCATTAATTATTTTTTTTTCCTTATTTAATCTAGCATCTTAATTAGATACGGTATATTTTCAAACAAATTATAGAAGATAAAACTTTGTATTCTTGATTATCAACAACTGTTTTTACACGATACCAACTGTTAATTACATTATAAAATATGTTACGTGGTTTGATGATATAATACTAATTGTCTTTAACCTTAAACTACCTATGAACAAAATAAAACATTATATAAAGAATCCGATTCACATATAAACAACAACTTATTATGTAAATATATATACATACACATTCTTAATCAACAACCTTTTATAGACGATACCAACGTTACTTACATACACTGATTAAGGTTAACCACTGATTACATGTCCTAAACAAAAGTAAACATAACATCATAACCACTGATTACATGTCCAAAACAAAAGTGAACATAACATAAGTAGCATAAAAGAGTCGTGATTTCGAGTACGCAAAAACCTTCATCATTAGCTTATAAATTTACCTTTTCAACCTGCAGTAACTTCATCCACGTCTGATAAGATCAGCAGATTTTCAGTGCTTACAAATTTGAAATGCATTGTGTCACCCAAACGAAGCCCATTCTCTTTCATGTACATTGGCCAACCTTCAATTGAATACCTCACATTATCTTCATTCTTTTGCCGCCTAAGATTCATATCGATTGTTTTGCCCTTCATGTTCCTCAATTTTAACTCATGCACTTTGTTTTTGAATCCACCAATTCTTACAACATTAGCAGGCAATCTCTGCATGAATATGACAATTAACAATTAAATCAGCCTTTTGAATGTTATAGTCTTACTGTTTATCAATTAGTATTTTAAAAACATACCATTCTGTTATCTACCTTCTGTGTAAATTCATAGTTACAATCTTTATCAACAGAATTCTTCCTTGCAACACGTTTTTGTGCAACATCTAATATCTTCAATTCATTACCAGATGTATTTCTAATGTCTTTTTCCTAATTATTACAGAAACAAATAATGTTTAAAATAAAATATGTATTATATATCTTAATTTGTTTCTGTTAATCATAAATAAATGTTGTTATACGTACCAACCGGCTGCGTGTTCTTTTTCCAACTGTTGAAACAGTTTGCATTTCCACATCTGTTCCGCATATCAGCGCCTTACTGTCGTCTGCCTTACAATATCCCTCAGTTTGTTTTCCTTTTTTCTTAACCTGTTAACACAACTTCTTATGTTTGACATCAATAACCAAGAAGTAAAAAATAAATATGGCTAAACTTATTAAAATTACTACTCATGTATTATTATGATTCAAATTATTACATTTTTTTTTTTGGTTGTTGGTTTATCTCTTCTCTCATAACACTCTTTGTTTCCACGTTCGAGACTTCTTCTCCACCAACGTTCTTATTAACCTCCTCTTTGTTACGACTTTCATTCATCTGTTTATTAAACATTGATACTTAATAAAATCACAAAAGCTTATTCTAATGTATATTAATCTACATAAATGGAAGCTCAGTACCTCACACATAAACTGACCAATTGAATCATCATCTCCACAGAAAGCCTGTAATACAATAACATACGTAAGTAAGTCGGAATTTTTTATAAACTCTTATAATTTAGTATAAAATACTTACAAAGTCAACGTTTTTGTAGTATGTGTCTTTAGGTATTTCCAGCACAGATTCATCATGACTTTCTTCTTTGATGTTCAGAACTAACTCAACTCCTCTACGATATATGTTTATCGTAAATGTGTCGTTGTCACTTTTCGTCAACAACAGTAAATCATCTTCTTCTATTCCAAGATCATGAAATAACTTCGGGCAACCTTTTGTAAAAACATAATTATCATTGATTTTTTCCGTCTCAACTTTCCAAGTATGACCTGCTGCATTTATGTTATAACAGTCGTTCACTGGTACGTATGTGTAACATTTTGTGACATAAGTTTCTGGAAGCACCTGAAAAGTAATGTTATATATTATTGATATATATTTATGTAAATCATTTATATTTCAAGAATGACAAAATAAATATTCATTAACAAATAATAGTATACTTACTATTATCTTTAAAATGTTGTAACGATTGAATGTTACAAAAGATTCACCACATATGTTTTCAACGAAGCAACTTATTTCCATACTGTTGTCCTCCATTATCCTTAATCGCAATATCGTCCTTTTTGTCAATTGAAGATCCCTTACTACATTACTCCATCCGTCGGTTATAATGGATTCCCCACTTACACTTCTTAAAGAAACTGGCCAACTTCTACGACTTTCATGATTTATCATTACTTTTTTCCTTTGCCAATATTCTCCATATACATTCTTAACAAAATCAATTGGCAGCACCTGCGGTTAAATTTATGTTTTACATAATTTGTAATAGAAGTTATATATATTATTTTGTAAGCTTTATACATACAAGTTTTAACGAGGATGGCTCTTCTAAGATTGCAATGCATGAGTGACTCATTTTTTAAATCTGCATTATACCAACATATGTTATAAACATTTAGTGTTGAACTTGAATCGATACATATATGTTCATATGAATAAGAAAATAACCTCTTAAACAAATTTTCACACACATTTTGCTGATACAATGACTATATACAATATACAATGAATATATACAATATACGTATAAACAAGACTAAAGCAACTTTTATCTGATCATTATATTTATATAGAATATTACAAATAATTAAATGTGTCAATTAATTTTTACCAAAAATTATCCTTTTATAGTGTTCAATATGAGTTAAATATAATCTTATATTGAATACAATTCCACAAAAAAAATTCTGGATCATAAATTTAAAATGATAATCATATCTATTCAATCATCCAAATCACACTATTAAATAACATTTTTTTTTCATAAACAGTATAATCAAAATCTATCAACCAAATCACAGTATTAACCGAAATTATATACACTCAAACACATGCAATACATATAATCCTTCTTAAATACATATAACATACAGAACTTTCAATATAACAAAAACCTAACTCTGATTTCATTTCTAATTCTTCATTAATCGTTGGAAATAAATACAATTCGTGAGTATTTTGTAATACAGATGAGAATTTTAGTTGGTAAATCAAAGTAACAATCTTCTTACAACTGATCGGAGATGAAGTCGGAAGTTACCTTTACTAATTCTTTGAACCGCCCTTGATGTTTCTTGAAGCTTGTGAAGAAGGATAGCTGATTTTGCAGAACTTGATATGATATATTTGTAATGATAATTTTTTATTTAAATGTTATCCTCATATATATTTTCCGTAAGCATTTATTAAAATAACAGTAAATTCGACGGTAATTTTTGGTAACCAATATTTACTTTTATATATTTTACTCAAACAATTTTAATAGCTATTGTTTTGTTTATTTTAGGATATAAATTTGTTATTAGATGTTTAATATTTTTCAACTAATTGTAAATCTATTTACAAGTATAGTAATGAACAACTGATTGTTTTTTCAATTGGTCTAAAACGAATTCAAAGTTATTTGTTACGAAACTCCAGCAACCATAAGTGTTAGAGTAACAGATTTTCAATTTATATTGAACATCCGAAAATCATATTTCTTACATACACATCATCGAACCCCTTTTTTTACATTTGTAATACGATGATTTTTTTTTTATATTTTAAATTCAAATTTATATGATAACAACGTATTTTGTTTTGAAAAAGTAAGAAACATATCATTAGGCATCATTGATCATAATATTCTGAGGTACTAAGTTTACCTTTATGTAGATTAAAATACATCATAATATTCGAACGAACCTGTAATAAAGTATTTACGTCTCAAAGTATAATTTATTTGTTGTTTAGCCACCCGTGTATTACACGAGTTCTTAGACTAGTTTAAAGAGATATATAAAAGTGTAACAGTTGCCTTAAATTTAGCATTCTCTTATTTATCATGTGTCCATTTATTTTATTTTTATTTTATACATCGACTTTTTTGAAGGAATAAATTACTTAATAGTAACCAAGTTTTTTCAAAAGTTCAAGCACGGTCACTCAAAGTTTTTTTTAATTACTCTAAATTCACTCAACTTTACAATGCTATGTATTTTTTTTATAAATGTTTGTTTGTTTCTATATTAAGTAAAATACTAATGAAATATATATATAAGGATTAGGATCAAATACAAAGGATCCTAATTGTAAGAAGTGTAAGAAGGATTTATAGAGTGACAAGTGTCCAATAACCTAAAAAACCCACTACACAAAAAACCCACTAAAAAAAAAAAAAAAAAAAAACCTTAAACATCCACCACCACCAAAAACCCCCACCCCCACCCCCCCCCCCCTCCCCCCACATCACCCACCCAAAAAAAAAAAAAAAATTTTTTTTTTTTTTTTTTTTTTTTTTTGCCGAGGGGGTGGGGGTTTAGGTTTTTGGGTGGTGGTGGGGGTGGGGATGGGTGTTTAGTTTTTTTTTTTATTTTTTTTAGGTTTTTTTTTTTTGGGGGGGGGGGGGGTTAGGTTTTTTGGGGTTTTTTTTGGTGAGGTATATTTTTTTTTTTTTTTTTTTTTTTGCGGGGGGGGGGGGGGGGGGGGGTTAGGTTTTTGGGTGGTGGGGGGGGTGGGGGGTTTAGGTTTTTGGGTGGTGGTGGGGTGGGGTGGGGGTGGGTGGGTGGGTGGGTGTTTAGGTTTTTGGTGGTGATGTAGTGGGTTTAGTTTTAGGTTATTGGACACTTGTCACTCTATAAATCCTTCTTACACTTCTTACAATTAGAAGTCTTTGTAGAATAACTTGACCCATATATATAAATCTCGGTTACTAATATGTGAAAATATTTTTTTCAACTTGAAGTAGGAGATAATAGCCAAAAAGAAAAAGGATTCTCTCAAAAAAATTAACAGCAAAGGGGCATAAATAGATACAAGACCCAACAAGAAAATCCTAGCCTAGGTCGAGAAACAAGAAACTACATCGATATAAAATTGGATTTTTAAGCCACTCAAACCAACTAGTGTCAACCAACCTTATGGTTCGTATCCATGAACCACAAAAAAAAGAAACTAACGATAAAATAAAAATGCAATCTTTGTTGTTCTGCGTTCTCCAAAAAACCAACCTAAGTCACCTATAAAATTTTCCTTCAATACAAGTCCACAAAATTTGAAAAATGCTCTTATCGAACAAAAGAGGGGAGAGCATATCCAACCACCTAGAAATCAATCTCCAAGTATTCACTACATTAGCACAATCTGTTAAAAATATGATCCAAAGTCTCCACATGATTAGAAAAACGAAGCCATGAAAAGATGGAATATCCAAAATGTTGTTGCTCAAATTAACTTTTGTAGGTAATCACTCCACTAGGATCCGCCATGCCATAATGTATAACTCCTCTAGGAACAAATCTATACAGACCTAGACCTATCGAATAATCCCCCACTAGAAGAATCGGGTCAATAAACTGGTGTGTGCCACTGAGCGTGAACTCATCTTAAAAATCAAGGCACCAAACCCATTAATTTTTCGCCGATTCTATACCACCTTCCAAATTCCTACACCAGTTCCATTTCCATCCAAACAATTTAATCCCTTTGATCATAAATAAAACAATCATTATAATAAATAAAACAATCATTATAACGATTGAGATTAATAATCCATGGAATCTCTAAACTTCTTGAAGATCTCCGGCCCATGTGTTACGCTAGAATAAGGTCCATGCCATATCGCCTACATTTCCCCTATAGATGTAAAAGGTAAAATACATTTATCATTAACCAGAGAATAAGATTTAACAATATGATTCTAGATTTAAGTGGCGGATCCACATGGAAATCACTCATCACTGTTGCCAATTGAACCTTAATATAATATAATTATATACACATTGGTATTCCAAAAATGACAAAAAAAATTAAATAAATAAAGCATTTCTAAGCTGGTGGAGACTATGAATGCGCATGGACAGAACCAGGGGCCAAGAGGGTTCTTTGACCGCAACCACAGGAATCCATTGGATGACCCACATAAATAAGTTATGTAGCGGGTAGAGAAAATAGCATTTGGCTGACCCACATAAATAAGTTATAGTTCTGCCACTAGAGTGTGTACAATTTTTATATTTGTTTCAGTGAACCAACAGATCCGAGTATAAACCAATAATTTGAATAGACAGTCAAACCACTACAAAACCTGATCATGATCTGCAAACAATTATGATGAGCTAAGCAAGAGAATTTATACCACAATTCAATTATAAGATTTAATGTGTATTTGCCAATTGCATGATATAGTCTAGAAAGTGAGTAAAACATCAGGTAACCCGTCAATGAAGAAATGCCGTGTTGAATCTACAACAGTTATTATTGATGGATATTTCTTCAAAACACCCTAAGTTACCAAAATAAACAAGTATCCTTGTACCTAGTTTGTAAATATCAGTCTTTACAACCAAAAATTACCAAGCATTTATTGCAACAAATCAGAAAAATAATAAGGTAAGATAAAGAACCTGGATTCATAGTACTCATAAAAGTAAGACAAATTACATAGATTTTTTGAATCATTTAGAACAATTTTTACCAGTTTTCTTCTTAGCTTAACAGCTCAATATAGCACAATTGTAGACAAAGTTATTACAACTTTTCCGTCGCCACTGCAGTGGCCCTACATTAGGGACACGTGGATTTATCTCTATATATCTATCCCTGGTAGCTCTAGGGCCACAAATATGATGACGACACGATCCCCACGTCCTCTAAATGTGATACCCAACTGTCCATATTGTGTGCTATTTCAGGCAACCTTCCAATAACCGCCCATTCTTTATTCTTCTTGATGTACATCTTCAGTTCCATTGATGCACAATCAGCAGCATATAATTCGTTGCATGCCATAGCAAGCAGAGGCGGAGCCATTGTAAGCCCGCTATCACCAGGCGACATGTTGGGAATTTAAGTCCACTTTTGGGCATCCACATCATACTCTTCTCCACACGTCAATGCATTTGTATCATGACTGCCAATCCCTCCTATTACATAAAACTTACCCTCCATAAACACTCCAGAACTCAATTTCCATGGCTTAATCAGAATAGGAAGAGTCTTCCAAGTCCCTATCTCACTGTGGTAACTCTCTACCGCATGCATGACCTTTCCACTTCGATCCATGCCACCTGCAAAGATTGTAATATTTTTAAAACTGGCTGACATAAGCATCCATCTGGGTTCATTCATTGGCAGCCCTTGTGACCATGAATTTGTTGGTAAACTGTACTTGTAGTTGTAGATACCCGGACCTAATAGTAGTAGCTCGGTGCCAACTTCCATGTACTCTTTACCTGAGAGCTTGACTATATCAGGATTCATCATGGGTAGATTCACCCATTTCTTGCTTATGGGATCAAAAGCTTCCCACTCCAATTGGTGACAAGAAAAGTAGATCCAATGTTCAAGTAGATAAATGCTTCTTAGTCTATAGAGTTCACCACTCCTAATGAGCTCATGAAAACTTCAGTTTAGTAATGCTATACAAACATAGTTGTACCAAGGCAAACCAATGAGACTTCTAATAGAGAGGTCCCAACCAATGCCATGGAACAAAGAGTTCAAGTTAAAATCCTCATTGATGGTTTTCTAAAGGTGGAGCTAGGATTATAGATTTATGGGAACAAGTGCTAGATTATTATATCCATGCATGCTTTCCGGAATCATCTAGAACTGCTGGGGCAATGGGAAGATCCTCATATGCTAATTGGATTTGGATTTCTTCACCATCATCCTGTTGCATAGATTTCTTGATGATTTTTCTATCTTGGTTAGTGTCTTCATCTTCCTTGTTTTCCAGTGGACGCTTTCCTTTTCGAGCTAGATTCTACATGCTCAATATTATTATGGTCCTTGGTTTCACATTTCTTGGAAACAGTAAAATGTGGATCCACCAGCTAGTTTTCTTGATTCATACCCATAAGAAGATAACTCTAAGAACAAATTAAAATCTTATATACCTCATTTTCCTTGATCACCTCTACAACATTACAGTCGTATAAAGCTCCATCAACATACATTTATTAAACAAACGTAGTATGAGAACCTACAACATTTTAAGAAAAAAGCTAACCTAAATTGTATAATTACATGCATAAAGATAACACAACAATAATCTACACATATTTTGTTTTATCATTTATAGTAACTGTTAGTGTTTGATTATTGATCTCTACAAAATCATATTTCATATAATAGAAGCGATGTTCAAAAACTCCAATGTACTTGCAAAAGTTATATGAAAAAATATTTCATATAAAAAAACTAAATCAATTTTTACTTTAAATTATTCAAAAAGCTTATTAAAAAGAGTTATCATTTGATGTAAGTGCAAAGCTGTTTAGAGTTTTAACCTGATTCATTGTCGGTTTCGACTTGCGGCGGGTTCAATCGCCTAAGGTTTTCTATGCTTTTTAGGGGGAAGATGGGCGCATCTCTCCACAGGGCATACAAAACACAGGTTATTGGCGGAAGCCCGCCACATTTAACATATAAAGTTTTTTTATATGTTAAATATGGTGGGCTGCCGCCAATAACCTGAGTTTTGTATGCCCTGAGAGAGAAGCACCCATGTTCCCCCTAAAATGCAAAGAAAACATCAGGGTTTGCTTGAGTTGCTCGTAGTTTTCCCTAAAATGCAAAGAAAATAGCAATGTAAAAGGACAAATGTTAGATGTGTCAAAATGAGTTAGTTGACTTACTGGTCAAAAGGGTAATTTTTTTTGTATGGATGGGGTTGACCTGAAACACCTTTGTCAAAGAACATAAAAATTTTATAAAAATAATTGGTGTCAAATATGAAAATATGATTACAAAAATATATTATTTCAATAACTATCTGATCTCTTTTAAAAGACGATTTAGGACCTTATGCATCGAAAAATGAAAATACAATTTGAGCGACTCTTGAGCCATTTGACTGACTTCCGTTTTAGATACACTTTTTTTATGTTACCCAATTGACCCGTTGAAGATAAAACATAACCGGAATCTACCCTTTCGAAAACGAACTGGTTAAAATTGCCATTTCAATAAACGGAAACAAAAAAGGAGTTCCATACCAAGGACCACCAATGCCGATCTCATAAAATAGATCATTCCTTCCACATGCAACCCCACAGAGACCCAATGCATAGGAGCCGCCCATCCTGATTGATCTTACCTGATTACATAAGAAACATGAGACTTGAAGTCAGTTGTCACTGACTTAAAATCTCAAAGGAAGGCAAATTGTTCTGGTTTTACTTGAAGTCATACTGACAACGAAAGTCGTACTAACAACGAAACCAATGTCGCTAACTGAAGCACCAAGTGTAATAGTTCTATTACGCTACCAAGTGTTGATGACGTAAAAACGGCCTAAGAAAACAAAATAAAAGCAAGATGAAAAATACCTAAATTTTAAACAATTAGTAAGTTACCTTTGGCTGCTATGCATTTTGTTAAGATTTCATACAGGGCCCGCGTTACCAAATCGACAAAAACAGAGCTCGATCGACAGCAGACGTGAATGGTGTGAGCAATGGTGATGGGCTGCAAGTTTGTGCATGAAAAGGTTACAAAGATCATCATAGAAGTAATGGTAGGTATGTTAATTACCAATCAATAAGATCCAATCCTCTTAAAGTGTAGCCAAAATCTATTTCCAATCAATAACTTCATGTTAATAAGATATTAAGCATTTAAGCTCTCTGATGAAATTTTTTATAATGAAAGCATGAAGCTAAGTTAAAACTTGATTAAAAATTCTTCTTTCCAAGAATTCAACTTTAGCTGTATACCAGCTCTGTTTCAACCATCATTCAAATTATTTTATGTGCCATGTTTTAATAATCGAAACCTTTGAATAAAGTAATTTAGGATGTTATATACAAAAAATACACTTTCAGGACTTGAGCGCATTCAACCATTTGACCCATAGCAACAGAGCTGAACCATAACAACTTCCTGCTACGACTTCTGCATTTGTAATTGTTATGCTGATCAGGATATATATCAAGTTCTAGGAAATATTAATAAAGAATCAAACAGTTGATCACATCAACAAAACCAAACAATAATAAATTTACCTGCAACTGCTGAAATTAACTATCTCCAGCCAACATGATACTCTTCACTGCATCCATAACTTTCCGCCCGCTGCGGCACCGGATACCTTAACAAATCTCAAACCAAATTATTCATTATTCACTAAAAACTTACATAAAAAGAAAACCCTTACATTTCAGCCGAATCAAAGAAGTTGATTCTAGAATCAATTGCTTTGTCTAACAGCTTAAATGAAGTCTAAAACATACGTAATCAAGCAAACTTAAAACAAAAACCCATATAATAATAAATTCTTGAAGAAAAAATCAAACCTCTTGAATGGAAGCTAAACTCTTGAAGTCGAACCCCACACCACCATCCTTTCTGTTGTGTGTTATTTATCCAGTTGAAAACCTAAGTTTTCACCATATGAAGAACAAATTATAAAAATAACATAGAATAGAGGCTTTAGACTCACAGGATCCAACCCTCGTGACTCGATACTAACCAGATTTAGAGTCTTCCATTCAAAAGTAAGACAACCTGTGGCCCCTTCCTCGGAAACATCAAGCTTAATAGAAGGGCGAAAAAAAGTCAGCTATGCTGTCGAGTAACAACTTCTTCCATGAGTAACACACTCTGGGCAAACAACACTGGATTCCTGCATATTCCCACACAAAAAGCCCAAAGCTATTATTTCCATTTTATGCAAGAACTTGAGCAGGCAAAGACAGTATTACCAAAATGTAAGGCCCCCAAACTGGGCACCTTACCATCGGGTCACATAACAGTGTACTCTTTAAAAATAAGAATTTACTCAAAATACGCAGCGAAAAATTTTCAATTAAAAACAATACGTAATTTATTTAAACTCAAAATGTTATTTAGCCGTTAACAAACCTAATGCCTTCCACCCTAACACAAGTAATCTCATCCGCTGGCCAAGAGCAACACTGACTCGAATCACACACCTGCAAAACAATCTAACATACATGCAAAAGTCAGCTACGCTGAGTGAGTTCTAATAGTTTAAGTTAAAGCTTTTAAAACACATCGTAAACGCTTTATTTAAAAATCAAAACACCGCCTTTGTAAAAACACCAGCGTTTATTAAATTACGTTAACATCATTTTTAAAGTTTAACGGGTCCAACCCGTAAACCAAAACCCTACCCGTATCTTAGGCCAAATCATCCTACAAGTAAACTTTTCTGATTTGGATCAGATCCCTTAAACATCAAAGGACGACCCGATATCCATCTTAATAAATAGAACGATTAACCAAACCGGTCTGCATCTAGGACATAACAACTAAGTCCTAAAACTCAATTGTAACTTAACCTCATCCATCGACTACATGGTTTAACATCACTCGACAACTGTATAATAGAACATCATTCGTCACCTGCATCATTTGACATCATTCGTCAACTGCACAAATAATTATCACATACCCACCATTTAACTAGCGTGTAACACATAAGCACATAAGGTGGGAACCTAACATATCATTTGTTGCCCGTAGGCTATCATCATTTGCCCTCGTCAGGGCACCCTCGTCAGGGTTTCGTCTCCTCCAATTTGACTCCGAAGAGTCCGTCACCCGCATATTAACCCCTAAGGGTCCGTCGTTGCCACTAGGCCTAATCATTTAAACATCTCAAGGATGTTTCTCGTGACCTGACGCCACCCCAAAGGTAACGTCGCCATCACTAGTAACCCACATCTCATGACCTGACGTCACCCCGAAGGTAACGCCGCCATCACAAGTAGTCCGCATCTCATGACCTGACGCCACCCTGAAGGTAACGCCGCCATCACAAGTAGCCCGCATCTCATGACATGACGCCACCCCGAAGGTAACGCCGCCATCACAAGTAGCCTGTATCAAGCACCTCAAGGATGCTAAATCACATAAAGCACATAGACACATGTACAAGGTCTAAAGCACCTCAACTACCCGACGACTACCACCTTCACGTTTCCACTACCACTAAGGTTTGAAACCTATGATAGAATTAGAAATCACAATTACACACGACAAAAGTTGTACTTTTGATATCGACACCTACCACACCCCATACCTCTACGACCGTGACATCACTAATAAAAACATCATACGCCTACAAAGGACGTATGAAGGTTGGTTAACTAATACGCTATAAAAACCATTAACCGAGGAAAACATATATAAAACATTTTAAATCTCAAAGCTCGTAAATTAAATAACTCGTAACACGTATGAAAAACACGTGAAAAGCATGTATACCAGCCCCAAAAATATTTAAGAAAAAAAGGGATCAGAACTCACCGGTTGCGAAGCTTCACAATCCACGAGATAACCGTTTCGAGCTGCGCCATCAAACGAGACATGTAACCGAATAACCCGGGGTTACGGTTTATTCAAACAGTTCGCGTAAGACTCGTCTCGTCTACAACACCGCATCTAACTCCACCAGACACCCCAACTAGACATCATCGTCATCCCAGGCCCACTCAAACCCGTGAACCCACACCGGTTCCCCATGCACGTCCACCATTACCATTCCATGCAAAAAGTAATAATCCAATGTTAACCCATCATTTTTCACCAACTTTAGTTAAATAGCCATGCGACTACATAATAATTATTATTATGAAATCACAAGTCTGTAATACGTAGTTGTTTATGACATTACAACACACACCCCCATAAATGAAATTATCAAATCATCTGCATTTGAATTCCTCCATGCAAGCTACGGTCCTAAACTTTTCTTACCAAACCAAACTTTCCATGCAAAACATATGGCACGCTTCACCACGCAAACTCCATGCAAATCTTGTCTATCACCGTACACTTATCAACCCCACCAAACCATCTCCTACGCAACCCTTACAACAATAAACCACCACCGTAAAGCACCTCCATCCTACCTAAACTCCGTAGCCGACGATCGGCTTTGCCGCAACCATCAACATCGTCATAACACGCATCACCGCGCCCCTCTAGCCATCACACAATGCCGCCCACGTGGTCGTTATTGCCATACGAACCTGCCACCACCGAACTTCATCATCATTGCCAAACACCAACGCCGTTAGCCCGTTACCCTACAACATGCCATTATTACCCACCATCATTGTACTCACACATGCCCTTGTTACAATCATCACATATCACCGTCATTGTATGTCCGCAAACCATCACCAAAAGAATTACAACATCGCGGTCCCGTAAACAAACCGTGTTCACATGGAAGGTCATCACCCTTCACACGCACATCCAAGCAATCCTTCACATATACGGTTCTACCATGCAACAATTCACAAACGAGAGCATCGACACTCAACCATGTCATCAGAACTGCCCCTACCCATCGTTTTTGTTTTTTTTAACATGCATAAAGACACTCTCCCTAGCTAATTCGTGACTCACAACGAGGTTGCTAAACCGATGGAGCTAAACTAACCAACAAATCATTCCCGATACAATGATTGAATCTAGACCATACCTGAAGAGATCAATAGGAATCGGTGAACCGAGACTGCTTCAAGAACCGTTGCCGATCACCCAACCTTGATTTCGTGGATTGGATGCAGTGCATATTAAACTATTTGGATTCAATGGTGAGATCAAGATCAATTCTTCAATGCACAAGGAGCAAACCAACAGGATCAACTTGCTGCCATTGCGTCGCAAATAGAGACGGTTGGGAACTGCAAAGCGGAACTAGGGTTTTTTTTAAGAAAGAAAGGAGATGCATTCGGTTTACACCAACGTTCCCCACTTCCACATAATTTTATCTTGTTCCCAATAATTAAAACCCCAAGTTTCATTATTTACTATACGCCCCCTTCAAGTTTTGTTAAATTGAATCCGATGTGTCAAAAGACTATACTTACTATACTTCATCTCGTGGCTTACAAGTTTCGTTTGTTATTCACTAAATAATACGTGTTATTAAATTCAGGATGTTACACAAAAGCCAGAGTCTAATCTTATACAT
Organism: Helianthus tuberosus; assembly: GCA_030545235.1. NCBI lineage: Eukaryota > Viridiplantae > Streptophyta > Magnoliopsida > Asterales > Asteraceae > Helianthus > Helianthus tuberosus. The sequence goes on from CM060369.1 coordinate 169,441,123, forward strand.
TTAAGAAACATTTAACAAAAACAAGAATGATATTATAATTATTATCATTATTATCAACTAAACAAAAAAAAAAAACAAAAAAAAAATGTGATAAAAAGAAGAAACTCCATCCATCAAAAAGTGCAACCAAACAGGATCTAGAATCTGGTCAAACTGAATCTCCCATTCCATCCCACCACAAACCTCTTAAACATTTTGTGACAAATGATAATTGTTAAATATCTAGTGTACCACGAACAGTGCAAAACACATGTGGCATATGAAAATTGACCAAAACACGATAATCATAAGACTGTAACAGCAATATCAACATCTCAATTGCATTTTTTCATCATCATTGTGAGACTTGTTGGTGCACTTGTGTCTGTACTTTGTCTGTATTTTGTCATGATACCAAACGATGTCTTTGATGTAAGGTTGATGTAAGTTTGACCAAGTCAACCATCCTCCTGGTTTGATGGATGAACCTCGAAGGATATCATCCTTCGAGGTATATGTGATCCTTCGGTAGGTTTCAGATCGACAGATGATCTTACGATCAGTCTGTCTGATCCTTCGACCAGACGAGCTGTGTTGGGTATAAATACCCATGTGTTGTGTTCACTTTCTTTCTAGAGACAGACAAGTGAGACTAGAGAGACAAGAGTGAGACAGGGAACACACACACACTGAGAGAGTTTGCAAAATAGATTTGTAAACATTGCATTGTAACAGACCTTTCATACGTATTAATACAAGAGGTGTTAATCGTTGAGTCTTGTGTGTTTATCATTGTCGTGTTCTATCTCGGTTTGCATGCTAGCTTGGATTCCGCACTTGCTAGTGTGTTAGATATAACAAGGTTAAGGTTCGACCTCATCCTCCGAGGGACCTACAAGACTATACTAACAGATATATATTTTATATGAACAATTTTATCTAAAACCAACTATTACTTATAATCCAAACAATTATCTTTTTACCCTGATAATGAAATCTATTAAAATCTTGAACCACCCATTCGTAATTTCATAAAATGGACCAAAATACACCACATACTGCGAGACCCATATCATAAAATGTTTGAATTTAACAAAAAGTACACATATTTAATCAGTAACATTAGATCTATAACAAACATAATCAGCTACAAACATACCAGATCTGTAACAAACATAATCAGTAACATAAGCATGTAAATCAGCTACAAACATACCAGATCTGTAACAAACATAATCAGCTACAAACATACCAGATCCGGGCTGTCAATATTCCTCTAAGAACTCATTCTGTTAATGATTCGGTAGAGCTCGGTGACACGTAGTTTAGCTACATCATTTTAGTAGAAACTTATAAGTTTAATTCCTTGATGGGAATGTTATAGATTGCATGCTAGCGAGTTTATGTTTTGGAAACGATATTATGGATTATATTATACCAGCTTTGCACGAGGATATCACTGAAAGCTTAAATAAAGTGGCTATGATCACCTGAATAATAGAAGAAATTTATGTTTTCAGCAATTAGGGTTTATCCCTATAAAAACATTTAAATTGAATATGAGTTTTAGCCTATTTGTGTAATATTAAAAAGTGGTGTTTTACTGAAATTAATTCTTAACTACGATCCTGATAATTTATTCCGCTGCAAATTTAATAAACACCGATACCACCTATCGTCTGGCTTCACGGCTCCCGCCCAGGGTAGGGTCAGGGGCTGTGACAGACAAAGTTTTTAATAAGATATAACGGGTCATACATGTCTTAATTAGGTGTATCGGCTCTTCAGAGTTACAATAACTTTAGGGTATGGGGATAAGCCCAATTGGGTCATAGTTTTAATTAATATATTAAATTTAAGGAATTATGTCCACAACTAAGTAAATTTGACTTTATTTGGCCTACTTTGATCTAGTTTGATTAAGTTTGACTTAGATTAACCTAGTTTGAGTTTAAAATTACCTTTATAGACATGTATTTCTCGAACTTAATATGACTTTTGCTACAAGATTTGTTAAATCATTTTCTCCAATTTGTTAGTATACTTATTATTGTTGGTACACTTTATGTTGACGCGACTCGACTCGGTTCGGGTCGACTCGGTTAGGTCCGGCTCAAGCCCGACGTCACGATATTCCTCAGTCGTGCTCCCCAGAGTTCGACACGCGAAGCACGGAGCGCCGCAAGCCAAGTCCCGTTTACACATCACCATGACATCATCATTGTGATGTCATGGTGATGTCACAAACCTTTGACTAAATGATAATGTTGTCAACATAATCATATCTGGGCTTCAACTTCTGAATTGGGCGTATCTTGAATTGGACTTTGACTAGTATTTTGGCTTCATATCAAACGACGAAACAAGAATGATAACAAAATGTATATCGACGAAACAGATAGTGTTTCGTCGACTTTATTGTTTCATCGTGTCCTCTATGCGTTTCGTCATGGTCTGTGTCTGTCTTGTATAAATACCCCTCATAGTTTCTGTGTGAAACAGATGAGAGTTGTGAGACTTTGAGAGAGTCTGTTAAAATATTGTTTGTATATGTTTGTATCCGTTCTCATCCCTAATCAATAGATATTGAATCTTTGGTTACGCGTGTGTTTTACACTTTGTTTGGTTTGCACCGTCACGGGGATTCCGCACCCGTTACCGTGTTTGTGATAAACAAGGATAGGTTTTCGTATCGGATCCACCGGAAAAATGGGACCTACAAGTGGTATCAGAGCTTTGGCTCTAATCCTTGTTTAAGACCAAACATTGTTAGTGTTTTATCAAGAGTGTTCTTGTGATTTTCATATCTTGGTCTTGAAAAGTTTATATATTTTCTGAAAAAGGTTCGAAAATCAGTGTTTATCTTGTGTTTTGCTAAAAGTTTGTTCAAAAACCTTGTTTGTTTGAGTGTTTACATGTTAGCATTTGGGTTTTTATTGAAAGTTTTAGCAAAAATTGTTGTTCGAAAATTTATCCGGTGATATTTTGGCCGGAATCATCATATTGTTCATCTGATATTCATAGTGTTCTTCAAATATTCATATTGTTCTTGCATTTTGACTGAGTTTGATCTTTATTTGTGTCTAGATCATTGTGTTTGTTGATTATTATATTAGTTGTTTGAAAAAAAAAATACATGTGATGATGATTTGTTGAAAAACAAATAAGAAAAGCATGTTGTAGTTTGAAAATAGGTTGAGTGTGTCAGACAACATCAGGATAAGACTTACTTGAACTCACCAACTCCCAAACCTTATCCATTCGAGTTTCGTCGACAATCATCAAACTCTTTCAGTTTGGTCGTCTCACATAAAGATCCCAATCAGTTTCGTCGATTCATAAACTCCAATCAGCTTCGTCGCTAAGATCAACCAGTTTCGTCGGACTTTAATCATCCAGTTTCCTTCAACATTATTCAAAACAGTTTCGTCGTTTGTTTTTACAAGTTCACAAAGTCAACAAATTAAATGGCATGTCATCAGGTGTATGTCATAGAATTAAGTATTGCACCGACCCATTAACTGATCAAATACACCACGTGACCTTGTCAGTTTACATGTGAAATTTATGTTTGGTCCAATTATATTTCACTTCAGTGGATTAGTATTTCAAGATTGCATGTGAAGTGAATATGTTTGAATATAAGGATACATGTGATTTCTTTAAATACAACAGAACTTGGTTCAATATGAATTAATTTTCATTGGATAGTTGTCTGATGTTTTCAGCCCACTAAATTTGAAAGGTCCAATAATATATGTTTGTTGTCAGGTCACACATGAATAAAGGTGAATAAGATTTGCATGTGAGATTATATTGAAAGTCAAAATTCTTTGTTGAGGCCAAAGAGTCAAACATTTCGTCATTACACACAAACTGATTCCACCAAACATTAATTTCGCCAATACAAGATTTTTGTCGATACTTGTCATTTTTAACAGAAGACTTGCAAAAGTGTTTTAACAGTCTGTTTTTAAGGGTGTGACCAGGTTTTCAATTTCATACACCAATCATGAGTTGTACTAGCCCTTGGGATTGGAGTACGGATCCACAATCAGCTCAAAAACAGATGTCGATGGCCGAATATTTAAGGAGTACCATACCTCAACCCCCTCCACATCAGACTTCGATGGCCGCATATTTAATGAATTCCATACCTCAACCCCCTCCACAAGTTCCTCCCACTCAACCTCAATTTGATCCAAATGCCTATATTCCAAAACCATCGATTACTTACACTCCACTTCAACCTCGCTTTGCTACACCTCAAGCTCAACCTCAACAAGGCAACCAAAATCCTTTCATAAATCAAACAAGTACATCCACGTCCAACTCAAATAAAGCCGATGACTCCTGGTCTGTACAATTTGGAAGTGGAGATCAAGGAGGAACTGATTTTTATGCTGAAATTGTCAAGAATGTTAATGATGGTGAATCTTCAGGAAATGATGACAGTTCAGGATATAGTGGCAGTACTGATGCAGATAGTTCAGGAGTGAGTGATTACAGTTTAGAATCGGACGTCAAGGAGGGAATGGATTCTGAAGATGATAGTTTGTCGAATGGTGCCAAGGAGATGAAATGTCAAAATTCTGACTTGATCAAGAAAGCTGATGCTACATCAGAAGAAATGGAGAAGATTCTCACTGAAGATGGATCTTTCTCTTCTCAGACGGCCTTTATGGCTAATGTCACAGCTTCTACAAGTCAGGTAAATTCTGAAACTCCTACTCCTAGTGTTTGTAATTCTTGTGCTGAATTGAAGCTTGAATCTGAAACGGTTCATAGTCACAATCAGAGTTTGGTTATTGAACTGTCAAAGTGCAAAAAGGCAAATATGGCTTTAGTTAGAAACGAAAAGGATTTTAAATCTGTAATTGAAACCTTAAAGAAAAGTGTTTCCGAAGTGACCAAAACTGTTTATCATAAACAAGTTAGCATTAACGATTACATTAACATTGTTGAGGAAACCAAAAAGGAACTAGCCATTGCCAAATGCGAGCATGATGCAATCAAGCTCAAGTTGGAGAGTTATTCTAACTCCCGATTTGTGCTCGATCACATTATTGACGTTCAACAACTGAAGGGAAACGTGAGTGGTGTTGGGTATAAGAAATGTCCGCCCCCTTTGAGACAAAATTATACTCGAATGCCCGATGAGGAGGAAATGCCGCGTTTTGAGCCAACTGTACCTCTTGATTATGAGGAAGTTACAACTGGCTTAGGGTTCAAAACGGACAATTCATCGGAGGGCTCATCTGATAGCAAGGAGAAGTCATCATGTGCTTCAAATCAAAATCCTCCAACCATTGAGGACTATGATTCTTCAGATGATGAATCAGATGTGAGTGATGAGGATAAATCTCTTGACGATAGAAAAGGAGTAGAAGTGCCTTTTGAGAATCACATTCTGTGTGATCCTCCTACTCCTGCTGTGCAATCAACTGGTGCTAAACAAGAGATAGATCCTATCACTGAGACAGTGTCTACCGTTAAAAGTGATAACGTGTTGTATACTTTGGTCGGTGATAGTAAAATTTATTCAGACAAAGATTTTCCAATAAAAAAACGTCAATCAATCCTTGATTTATAAAGTGTTTGAAGATAATACAACTAAGTTTTTGGGAAAAGCGATCCCGAGAGTTTCAGTAACTCATTGTGATCCTATTCCAAAAACTGAAGTTAGAAGAAAATTTGGAAATCAAAAATCACCAACGAAGCAACAACCTATCGCTTTTAAGGGTAAACAACAACAACAACAAGCTCAAAAGTCTAAAGGATCACAACCGAAGGTTGAAACAAAAGGAGCTCATTTCAAGAAGAAAAACAATGATGTTAAATTTGTAGCGTCCAAAGGTACTGACAAGGTGGAGACTTTTGAAAATAAATCAAACACCGATTTTGTTCAAAAAGTCAGAATTTTAAAGCGTAACGCTCAAAACAATTACACCCAACACACAAACGGGTGTGATGAAGGAACAAGTACCTCTGGGTCTACAGGTTCAACACGTGAAAGTCGAACCGGATCTCCCAAGTTTGTTGAGAGGAGATCGTGTTTCAAATGCGGGGAGTTTGGCCACATTATCAGAAATTGCACAAACTCTCCGAAACCAAATTTTGTAGAAAGAGCCCCTTCTGAACAAGGTCACCAACAACGTCGTCCTATGTCACCAAAAACTGACAAAAGCACAGTTAAAGAACAGGAAACAAAACAACGACGTAAAAATGTGAAGGTGATCGAAAAGGCTTAAAACCAGAAACTGTTAAAAGGAAACCAATTTTGTCACAACCGTTAAAACCGGAGATTTCTAAATCTGTAAATAATACACAATCCGGTAAACAAAAACAAACTTGGAAACCTAAATCAGGTGAAAGTTCAGAGGGTGGTGCTGTGTTTGAAAATCATCAGGAAATTAAAATTACATTTCTTGATTCTCAGGGGCAACCCAAGTCTATGAAGGCTTGGGTCCCCCTCTCCAACTAATCTCTGAGTGAGTGTGCAGGATGTTCCAGGAGGAACTATTGATAGTCATCGGATTGTTGATAGTGGAGTGTCCATGCATAAGATCGGCGACAAAAGAAATTGTTTCCTTTGATGGAGAGAAAAAGAAAAGAAGACAGAATTGTCTGTCGAAAGAAATTGAAAGCTTCGACAAAATGAAAATCATACCAAAGTTTGATTGTTAAAGGTTTTGATCGGGTCCCCAGGATAGATTCAATCAAAATGTACGCACCTGCAGCACGTCTAATGTTCAAAATCAACAAGATGAACGTGCAGTGTACATTTCTTCGCGGTGTGATTGAAGAAAATGTGTTTGTTGAACAAACCAACCAGGTGTGCGGATGCCTTGGCATGGATTGAACAACCGCACACTACTTCTCAAAGAGAAAGACAAAGACCTTCGCTGGTGCAATGTGGAAGACCAGCCGGACCCAGAGGTTTATGATCTTGTTGCTGTGAAGAGATTTCTTGGATTAATTGAAGTAGCTACAAAATCGACTTTGAAGTCCACACCGGGTGGATATCCAGTTTGGGAGAGCACTCAGATTCCTTGCAATGCATGAAACAGTTGCAGGATACGGTTTTGAATTTCTAATCTCTCCTATCTTTGTCGATATTTAAGCTACTTTGTGAATTATTATCTCATACAGCACTCTTTGGCCAGACACGTTGAACACGAATATCACCTCACACGTGATCGTTTCAATATGAAACTCATCAATGTTGTCATGGTCCGCACCGATTACCGTCATGCCAACTGATTTTTCCAAAAATTCGATAAATCATTTCTGATTAAATTAATTTTGGTAAACGGCATTGAGGTAAAACATGAGTTAACCGACATCGGAAAATCGTTTTTGTAAATACCTTTGTGTTTTTAAAATTTATCTTAGTTTGTTGATTTTAGGGGGAGTAAATCCAAAATTTGAAAAATTCAAAAACAGTGAAAATTTCAAAACGCAAAAACAATAGAAAATCAAAAATGAGTTTCCTGGCGAGAAAAAGAGAAAATGATAGTAAATCAGTGGTCTGTCGAAACCTCTTTAAACTGAAATGCAAAATGAAAAACGATAAGCAGCTCTATATAAGATGTATCGGTAGGCTCACAATCATTTTAAAGTGTGCAGGGCGATATAAACCTTAATCGACTGAAGACCAGGTGGGAACCACACATTGGCATATGGTCTTAGTACCGAAATTTCGTTTGAGAGATTGCCGAGGTTCTGAGATATTCGGTCTTTATGCTGTCTTATCATCTGGGTATCATGGTTGTATCAAACCGTAAAAATAATGGAGACGAAGTCTAAGATCTTCCATGATACTATTCATACGTGTACATATTGCATTCGACCTCAATAAGTGATCAACAATCACATGTCCAACAAAATAAAGTGATAAAATATCACATTCTTTCCGGGAGTCAAGTTCGTCTCTCTGTTGTACGAAAGTACTGACCTGTTCACGGACTTGCTCCTGTGCCCTCATGCATCGAAAATCAAGTTCCTCATCAATAAGTGATTCTATCACATAGGGCTTGTTTTCATTCAAAATAAGTGAGTTTCTCACATCTTTTATATGGTCAAACAGATGATAAACGGTATACTCACCGGTAAGATGAATCCTCGTGCATACCTTGATACGGGAATGTGTCGTGTGTGGATGAACACCGGTCGGTAAGTATAAATCATACCTTAACGTATCCCCTCGCCATGATTACATCTGATAAGTTGAGCTTAAGTGGACAACAATATCGATAATTGTTATAGGATGCTTATCTAAATGTTAACTAATTGAACAAAAAGAGTGTTTTGGCATGACCATACACTAAAATGATTCTCTTAACCTCGAAACTCGCAAAAAGAATGTTTGTAAATATTTATTTACTGCTTTCAGTTTCTGCATCTTTGTATATATTTATTTATTGCTTTCCGTCTTTACATTTGAAAAATAAAAAATCTCAAAAAGATTTTAGGTGTGTTTTAATCTAAATTTTATAAAAGCCAAAAAGATTTTTCTTCTAGTTTATTTTTGATTGACCGATGTTGGAACTCGAGTCTATCCTATCCAAAATCCTGATCGTAAGCCGGAAAACAATTGCACCTTCATAAACTGTCGAAGTTAACAAGTTTTGAAAGTTAAAGGATTAAAATTGATCATTTTCTAAACTTTCAAACTGTTGTCGGTCGGTGTTTGATTGAGATTTGATCTCATATGTGTCGTTTGTTTAATTTGTCTATATTCCAAGCGGTTGTTCTCATTACGTGTTTAGCTTTCTTGTATGTGCAGATGCGACATCAGAATCAGTTAAGGGCGAAGAGAACATGTCAGATAACAAGCCGTAAAGTGAAGACACGAAGTGAAGGCACTCAAAAGATAAAAATGATCGAGTTGCCGCTGATCCCTCATCAACACCACAAGGATCTAAAGAATTGAAGATCAAAAGATTCACGGGCATAACTCAATGGAGAGTTCATTCTAAGGGGGAGTTTATTAATACACTACCTGAATGAAAAAGGGAGTTTATTGATACACTTTCTTCTTACGACGCGTGAAGACTTTGAAGATCCTCCGACACAAAAGACACGGAAGACGAACCTCACGAGTAGCGTCCAAGGGGGAGTTTGTTGGTACACTTTATGTGGACGCGACTCGACTCGGTTTGATTCGGTTCGGGTCGACTCAGTTAGGTCCGGCTCAAGCCCGATGTCACGACATTCCTCAGTCGTGCTCCCCAGAGTTCGATACGCGAAGCACGGAGCGCCGCAAGCCAAGTCCCATTTACACATCACCATGACATCATCATTGTGATGTCATGGTGATGTCACAAACCTTTGACTAAATGATAAAGTTGTCAACAGAATCATATATGGGCTTCAACTTCTGAATTGGGCCGTATCTTGAATTGGACTTTGACTAGTATTTGGGCTTCATATCAAACGACGAAACAAGAATGATAAAAAAAATGTATGTCGACGAAACAGATAATGTTTCGTCGACTTTATCGTTTCGTCGTGTCCTCTATGCGTTTCGTCATGGTCTGTGTCTGTCTTGTATAAATACCCCTCATAGTTTCTGTGTGAAACAGATGAGAGTTGTGAGACTTTGAGAGAGTCTGTTAAAACATTGTTTGTATATGTTTGTATCCGTTCTCATCCCTAATCAATAGATATTGAATCTTTGGTTACGCGTGTGTTTTACACTTTGTTTGGTTTGCACCGTCACGGGGATTCCGCACCCGTTACCGTGTTTGTGATAAACAAGGATAGGTTTTCGTATCGGATCCACCGGAAAAACGGGACCTACAATTATCTATGTTGAAAGTGAAACTTGATTCTAAGTGAAAGTTAGATTCAAAGTAATCAAGTTTGACTTTAATTCAATAATATTTTTTTAAAAAGAAATAAAATTGACTTTGTTAAACTCTTTTTAAATATATTTATAGTGTTCTTAATTTTGTATATATTTGATTAACAATTTCTCAGTACTTTTTTTATATTTTTCCTATGGATGGATTTTATTACAAGTTTTATTGACTTAGATTTTGGATTATATATATATATATATATATATTGTTAGTTTTGCTATGAATTTTGCTACTGTTTTATTAATTTATTTTTAAATTATTTTTCTTGTTTTGCAACGATTTTTGCTACGAATGTTGTACAAATTTTGCTACATTAGTTTTTTTAAATTTATTTCTAGATTTTACTACAATGTTCTTTAAATTATGTTTTAAATATTTAATTTTTCAAGTTTGCTATAGATTATGCTAGCAATACTATTTAACTTTTATTTTTTAGTTTTTAAGTATTTATTTTCATATTTTAGCTACGGATTTTGCAAACAATTTTTATTATATTTGTTTCCTTAATTTCGCTATGGATTTTGCTACGGATTTTGTTTGCTACGGAGTATGCGTAGCTAAATTGTAGCAACATTCGTTTGTAGCATTTTTCGTAGCAAAAATCCATAGCAAACGCCTATTTTTTTTGCTACGGATGTTGGTAAAGATTTCGCTACGTTAGTTTTTTAATTTTTTTTTTCTAGATTTTGCTTGGAAGTTTTTAGTAATTTTTTAAATCCGTTATTTTTTTTAAGTTTGCGACAAATTTTGCTCTAGATATTATTTAACTTTTATTATTTTAGTTTTTTAATTTTATTTTCATATTTTAGCTACGGATTTTGCTACCGATATTACAAAGTTATTTTAGTTATATTTATTTCCTTAATTTCGCTACGGATTTTGCTATGGATTTTGTTTGCTACGAAATATCCATAGCTAAATTGTAACAAAATTTGTTCGTGGCCAATCCGTAGCTAATCCGTAGCAATATTTGCGACCAGATGTTTTGGTAGCAAAAAATCCATAGAAAATGCCTCTTTTTGTAATAGTGTTTTATGACAAAAAAATTGAACAGTAACCTTTCAGAAAGACTTTTCAGAAACCTTTTTCAGAAACCAACTCCTGATTTACAGTTGAACAGTTGACAACCTTTCAAAGACTTTTCACAAAAAAATTGAACAGTTGACAACCTTTCAGAATCCAAAAGATTTACTGCTATCCATTTAGATTTAGATTTTTTTTACTGACCAGATGACTGTTCACATACAGCTGTAAAAGCAAAGACTGTTCGGATTTGTCAGAAAGGAAGCATGCTTGGAAGTCTATAAATTCATCTACATTCATCACAACTCTACAAGCACTATCTACAAGCACTCAACTGAGATAATAAAACCTTCGAATTGTAAGTCTTGTGTTGAACTTCATCCTACTTTTGAATCTTACATCAAACCTTCGAAACATCAACCTAACATCTTCTATTTTACTTCGATTTCAGAATATCAATCAATACTCTAAACGTCTGGGTCTTGCGTTGTTTCTCGGCTCTTCACATCAAGGTCTTACATTTTTTTCGGCTTTTTACATCAGGCTCTTGTATTGTTGTAAGTTTTCTCACATTTCTTGGTTACTTTTTTCACTTTTAACTGTCGCATTTTGCATCTGTATTGTTTAACCGTGGCCTTATACATCTGTTTGTTTTGTAACATGTATTATTTTAGTTTACATGTGTTGTAAAATAAATGTTAAGTATAGACTTTATTTCTTTGTTGAATGAAAAAAAAACTTATTTGTTTCTGGGTACACTTATATTTTGTTGTAAAATAGAAGAGTTTAAGCTTGTTTGTTTTTCTTGTTTTTTTTTTTTATGTTTTCTTTTTTTTATAGTTTGGTGATTTACTTTCTATGATATTTCTCTTATTTTGCATTTGGTATAAATTCTAGATGTGAATGATTCTTGACTAGGTATGTAGCTGGTTTTGGTTTTTTCTCGACTCTTGTATTATAACAAATGTGCCATAATGCTTTGTGATTTCTTCATTTAAGAACAGTTTTTATATAATTTCAGGATTAATAAATGATTTTGTAACTTTGGAATATGATTTTAGTACACAAACCATAATAAGTTATGTAGTGCATTTATGAAATATAGTTACTATTTTCGTTGTAGTGTAAAGTTATCCTACAAAATATCTTAAAAATTAGAAGGGTACAAAAACATAATAGATCGTAAAGTATAACATAATGTCGATTAACGGATCGCTTTAAATAGAAGCTATAAAACAACCTAAGTAATGTTAGACCAAGCTAGATTGTCGATTAACGGATCTTTTTTTTTAAACTCAACGGATCAAAAACGTACTTGCATGAACTTGAAGGCTATTTACTAGACCTGGTCAACCATTTGATAGACCAAGCTAGATTGTCGATTAACGGATCTTTTTTTTAAAACTCAACGGATCAAAAACGTACTTGCATGAACTTGAAGGCTATTTACTAGACCTGGTTAACCATTTGACTTTAGATATGGTCTTCTGTATTTAAGATTTCCTATAATGGAAAGATATTTTTAGTGTAAAATAAGTATAAGGAGTAGATACCTGAATTCAACTAAATATAACTTACAAGTAGGCGAATAGGTATTTTTGGGATACATTAAGCATCAGTAATCGTAAGATTTATTTTTTAGATACACAAGTATAAAAAGTAAGTAGTCAAATAAATTGGATACTCTAAATTCAAGTATTATCTATTTCTTTTTTTAGTATATTTTTTAATACTATTGTTTGACGAAACTTTGTTACACGAGTTAAAATATCAAATTTACTATACAATACATCGCGAGAGAATTGATAAAAACTAACAAATAACTAGTATCGCATTACAAATTGGTCCCGTCCCGTTCATATTTTGTTGTTTTCAGGTCCCAATCGAATAATGAGTTGTTTAAAACACGATAATTAACTGATGATCCGAACTGCCATTTCTTTTGGTAAAAAAAAATATAAATCCAATAAACATTTGAGTTAACTTTGATGTTAAAAATGTTACAATAAGAATTGTATTTTTCAGTTTACACAATCCTTATGTTTCAGTTTACTTTGATGTTAATTTTTAACATGGTAAGAAAATTGATCTTTATATCCAATAAAAATTGTATGTTTCAGTTTACACAATCCTTTTTTTTATATTTAACCAAACTATTTTTATTTCCTTTAAAATTGATCTTTATATCCAATCAAAATTGTATTTTTTCAGTTTACAAATCACTGCAAACACATATCAATTGAGAGGTATTCCCGTTGAACCACTAGGATCAACAAACCATGGACGATCATCCCGTCGCCATTTAAACCTTCCTGATTCAAACCCTCTAACTTCAAACCCTGAAGTTAGAAACCCTTTTCGTCCGGTGGCAAACCCACCTCCGGTGTCAAACCCACCTCCGGTGGCAAACCCTCATCCGGTGACAAACCCTGAACATGATGATCCATTTGGTTGGACGGATGAAAAGTTGAATTGGGCGTATGACTATACCTTCGCTCAACTACAAATTGGTGGACTACAAATTGAGGAGGGGCATCATCGTCCGGTGGCAAACACTCCTATACTGCCTATGCATCCTCCACCTTCAAACCCCCCTTATGTGGAAAACCACAGTCAAACACAAGAACTACCGAGCTGGGCTGAAGGGTATGAAACTGACCCTGGGGCGGTTTACGAACCACCATTGGATGAAGAAATGGTTTGGGAACCTTAGAACAACTTTGATGATGACTGTAGTTTTTTTTTTCTCGAATTAGTTTGAATCTTAATTATGTAACTTTTAATTATGTATTAGTTTAAATTTAAATTTGTTGTTGTTTAATTTTAATCATGTTTTAGTTTAAATTTAAGTTTCTGGAGTTTTTATTTTTTTAGTTAACTAACATTGAACACTTAATAGGATATGTCTGATCATTTTTCCGTTGAAGAATTTTCATCATTGAGAAATGATAGAGCATGGTATAATATAATCTTTGTTAAGGTGGAGTTTATTTGGCATGACGTCGATGAAAAGAGATTAGTGGTTATTTTTCTTGATCAACACGTAAGAACATTATTTTAATTTACTTTGTGTTATACGAGTAAGCGTTTTTCCACCACTAAATTTCTTTTCTTTTTAGAGACAAAAAATTGTTGCGTTCGTCCCACAACATTTGATACACATATATAATGACGCGGCATTGATGGGTGGTTTTTTTTCCTTGAATCATTTCCAAATTGAGAATCTCAACTATCATGAGTACCCAAAGTACCAGAATTACGTGTTAGTTTGGTCCGAGAAAAAAATTGTGATCAACGAATATACAAAGCTTTCTTCACTTATGCTTACGATTCCAAGGGGTGCTTCTTTATATCCATTGGTCCCTTCCATTATAGAATTGAAGCATGACAGGAGACCTCAAAAAATTATTGTTGGTACATATAAATTCTCTATCTATATTTTTTATTAAATATATAAAAGTTTATATATGTATGTATAATATGGTGTATACGATTTGACTGATTTTGTTATAGATGTGGTTGGGAGAATAATAGAAGGCAAACGTGATCGATGTTGTTTTGAACTTTCTCTTCAAGATAAGACGTAAGTTATTATTTATTATTAACATATTACAAACATAATATTTACATTATATGTAAGAAAATATTATTATTAGAAGAACTTTAACCCAAAATCGTAATATACAGTGGTCACACAATACAAATGTTTTTGTCTGCCCTGAAGCCTTCCGATGTTATACGTTCCATTCGAGCCGTGCAACAAAAGTCTATCATATATGTATCACGTGTCAAGTTGGTTCATCTACCAGATAGTATGTTATGCTTTACGCATGAACATTCTAAAAATTAGTTAGATTTAATGGCTTATGTAATTTAATAAAAGTTATATTTTATTTGTTATTTCAGTTAATATTTTGAAGTCTACGGAGTTGAGTACGATTACGTACGAACCAGATATGGTCGAGGCACGGGATATTTAAATTATGGATCGTTATCCAAGTTTGTGTTTAAGTTAGAAACATTTGGTGTTGTTATATGTTTAGTTGTTGAATATTAAAGTCTCTCTTGGTGTTTCGTGTTTTGCTTTTTGTTTCCCTCATATTGAAGTAATTGTAGAAGTATACTTTACTTTGTCTAATCTTATAATATGTTATTACAAGTATGTTATATTACTTGATTTACAAGTAATGGTTACACCTATTTTTCACCAAACTATAATCTTCTTAGATTGGACAACTAAATAATCATTATCTGTGTTAAACGAAGGTATAACCATGGCTGACCTTCCTGTTCATACAATCGTGTTTGAGATATTAACGAGGGTGCCAGCGAAGGATGTAGGTCGTTCTAAGAGTGTATGTAAGCAATGGTATGCGTTACTGTCAACACAAGATTTCGTAAGGATACATTGTTCTCGCTCATTAGTTTCATCTAACCAGAGAGTTCTACTAATTGACGACCTAACATGCTCTGTTCATCCGATCATCTTTAAATCCAATGATTATGGGCCAAGCTCCATAGTTACATTTCCATTCCATCACCAAAATAATGATGTCTCAATACTTTCACATTGGAATGGATTGTTGTGTGTTTGCTTGAATCATACATACGAGCTGCTTCTTTGGAATCCAACACCTACTGCTTTCAAGCATTTGTCAACCCCTGATTCTCATGGATTCTATATAAATAACCTTGATGCCGTTGGTTTGTACGTTGACGCTGACGATGATTACAAGGTCTTGCATATAAAGCGTAGGAGTGGTGTACTTGGTGTCTATGTTTATTCTAGGGAAGTAGACTCTTGGAGAAATATTCCTTTCATAACAAGACAAGAGTACCTAAGCCCTCATTTCAATTGGTCAGCAGGCACATTTTGTGGTGGTACTCTATATTTCACTGTTTGCGAATGTTGGCTTGGAGGTACGAATGTGGTGATTTGTTTTGATGTTAATTCGGAGCAGTTCAAGGAGATAAGCTTTCCACTCGTTCCTTCTATAGGAATGGTTCAAGGTGTTTTAGTGAATGTAAAAATGAGCTTCACATGTTTGCTAGCACTAGCATGTTTGAGATGACAATTGACCTATGGACGCTACAAGGGGATTACTGGATTAAGGTCTTATCATGTCCTCCGATCCCCCCGATATCATTGTCATTGTGGTGCGATATAACACATTATGTGACAAATGGTAATTGGTTTGTGATGACTAAATTAGGGAAGTTGTTTACAATTGAAATGGATATGAAGCCCTTCGAATGTTTTTATCCCGTTACTCGGTTTCGAGGTTTTAAGGGTGCGGTGTTTGTGGAGACCATTGTTTCACCAAGTATTTAGTTTGGCTTTCACTTAATGTTATCATTATGTATGTCAATGTTTTAAGGATTTGTGTTTTTTTTTCTCTAAGTCACGATATTCGGTTTAAGTCATGTATTTTAATGTTATCATTATGTATTTCAATGTTATCATTCGGTTTGTTTTTCTCTAAGTCATGTGTTTGAATGTTGTAATGATTTGAGAATTTCATCATCTATGATAACTCTCTTTTATTTAATTTGCAAAGTATTTGTCACTTTATCAATTTACAATGACTAATGGACAACCAAACCATCGTAATCATGCTTCTAGCTCGAGTGCATCTACTAAAGCTGAAAAACGAAAAAAGTATCACAAAAAATACTATGCTGCACGCAAAGAAAATAACAAAGTATCTAAATTTGGGAGTGGTGTTGCCTCCCAAAGTGCTTCATCAATATCTTTAATGAGTAATAGGTCAACAGAAAGGACACCGTTAAGAAGTTTACAAACTAATATTACTCAAATTACACAAACAACAAATGAGAACGCCTCAAGTGTTTCTACTATAAAACGCAAGGAGTACAATAAAGGATGTTCTAATACACGAAACGATAATGGAATGCGTATTTCAAATGGCAGTCAAGTCAACCAAACCCCGATAGATGATGTTACGCCGACAACCACATTCCCCTCTGTAATTGACGTAGTCAGGCATAGAACATCACGAGGTTTCTATTTATTTAACAATGATTTCTTTTTCGAACTTGACATCTTTTACAACCTTCATTACTTAATACAACAATTTTTTTAGGTATTCGAATTCATCCGCGTACTTTATTACCCCAATTTGCTAAAGTAGTTGATCAACCTTCCTTCCAATATGGGAGCGTAGAAGATGATCCTTATAATTTTGTTTACAATGGTGTACCTGGAGAGCATCGTGTTTTAAAGGAACGAGGTGCATGTCCTAATTGTGGAGCAAAACGATTTCAATTTGAATTTGATACCTTTTGTTGTATGAGTGGGAAAACTGTGTTAGCAAACTTAGAAATTCCAGAGGAATTGTACCGACTTTTCACGTCTCAAGATGAAATTGGAGATATGTTTAGGCAAAACATCCGTGCTTATAACACCCGTTTTTCTTTTGCCTCAATGGGTGTGACATTGGATGATACATTGAACAATATGAGAGACGGCGTATATACTTTTCGTGCACATAAAGGAATATATCACAGAATCGGCCAATTAGTTCCGAGGGATGGGACCCCTAGGTACTTGCAATTGTATTTTTACGATCCTGATACTGAGTTAGATCACAGACTCCGATGGCCAAATCTTGATCGGCGTATTACTCAGATTTTAACACGCGTTCTTTCTACAAACCCATATGTCGATACATTTAAAAAACTTGCGGAACTAGGACCTCTGGACAACTATAGAGTCACTTTGAATACTTCGGTTGAACTTGACCAAAGGGTGTACAACCGACCAACGACATCGGAGGTATATATAATATTATATTAATTGCAATTATTTAATAGTATTGCTTATTTTACTTACTTATAGTTCACAATTATATAGGTTGCTGGTATTTGGGTTGAAGGTAATGACAATATCACTTCGTATAAACGAAGTATTGTTGTGTACGGTAGGTCTGAATATTGACAAACTATTCAGCCGTACTTCAGTTGTTACGATCCATTGTCGTATCCTCTATTTTTTCCTAATGGTGAGTCGGGTTGGCATGCTAACATACCACGTCACGGAGTATCAATCAATGAGGTTCGCAACAATGACAACATCGAAGGAGAAATGGAAGGTACCAACAATTTGTTATCCTTTTTAAATGAAGATCATAAAAATAGCGTAGTGCGTTTTATTTTTATTAACTGTTTGTTTTTAATACATCTTCATCGTTCAGAGGCTAACACACGAAGTGGTAGAACAACCGTGGCTATGCGAGAGTACTACTGTTACAAGTTCCAGATTCGATCTACCGAAAATGTGCTTCTATTCGGTGGTAGGCTGCTACAGCAGTTTGTGGTTGATGTTTACATAAAAATTGAGACGTCACGCATAGAATTTTGTGAGAGAAACCAGGCTAAGATTCGGGCTGAATTGTACCAAGGTATTGTGGATTGCGTCAATACTGGTGAGGTTCATGCAAACAGAGTCGGGAAAAGAATTGTGTTGCCTGCATCTTTCATCGGGGGGCCTCGCGACATGCGACGTCGGTTTCTAGATGCGATGACTTTAGTTCAAGATGACGGCAAGCCTGATGTATTCCTTACAATGACATGTAATCCTAAGTGGCCTGAGATATGTGATAATTTACATGTTGGTCAAACTGCACAAGATCGTCCAGACCTTGTTTCAAGAGTGTTCTGGGCTAAATTAGAAGATCTTAAGGATCAACTCTTCAAGAAACATGTCCTCGGGGAAGTTAAGGCATACGTCTATGTCATCGAATTTCAAAAGCGGGGTTTGCCACACGCACATTTTCTCCTAATCATGTACCCGCAACACAAGATCAATAACGCGGACCACTATGATAAGGTTGTGTGTGCTGAAATTCCTAACAAACTAAGACATCCCAGATTGCATGAGATGGTTGTCAAGCACATGATTCACGGTCCTTGCGGCAATTTATGATCAAGCAGTCCTTGTATGCAGGGTGATCCTAAAATTTGTCGTTTTCGCTATCCTAGACAATTTAACGAACAAACGACACAAGGAGAAGATTCGTATCTGTTGTATAGAAGGAGAGACACCGGGATAGAAGTGGACCTACGAGGACAAACACTTGATAATAGATGGGAGGTCCCATATAACCCAAGGCTTTTGATGATGTTTAACTGCCACATGAATGTTGAAGTTTACTCAAGTATAAAATCTGTGAAATATCTTTTTAAATATGTTTATAAAAGACATGACAAACAGGTTATTTAAGTCGATCAAAGTGAGCCAGGGGTTGGGTTGTTATTAATGAGATAAAAAGATTTCAAGATGCACGCTACATATCGCCCCCAAAGGCTATGTGGCGCATTTTTTCCTTCTCTCTTTCTCAAATCTTTCCTGATGTTCTAGCCTTACAACTTCATCTCCCAAATAATCAAATGGTTAGATTTAGAGATGATGACATAATGCCTAATATTGTTGATAGGGAAAGGGATAAGAGAACCATGCTAACAGCATTTTTTGAGATAAATAGAAACGATAAAACAGCAAGGGTACATTTGTATAAAGATTTTCCAAAACACTTTACGTGGAATGGAAGCACACGCCGTTGGAGTCATCGTTTCGGTAAAAAACAAAGAGGTCGTATCGTTTCCGCTAATCCAGCCGAAGGAGAAAGGTACTACTTACGCCTACTTTTGTCAAATGTCAGAGGGCCTACTTCTTTTGAACATCTTTGCACAGTTAATGGTCAACGGTGTGAGACATTTCGGAAAGCAGCTCTTGAGTTAGGCTTAATAGAAGACAATGAATATCTATCACAATGTCTCGAAGAAGCCTCTACGTTTCAGTTTCCCAATGCTCTTAGAAGGTTATTTACGACCATAATGATTTTTTGCCAACCTGGAGATATTCGAAAGTTATGGAATGACTACTTTGATTCGCTGTCTGAAGATCATCGGTTACACTGTCAAAGTATAGAACGAGTTCAAAATATGGTTCTTACCGAAATTAGTGTCTTGGTACAATCTATGGGTAAAAATATCAATGAATTCGACCTTCCTAAGATAACAGACGATGTTAACTTACAAGATGCAGGTTATCGTGAGTTACAAGAAGAGTATGGGATTGTTTTGGAACCTGAACACTTGAGTGCCAAAGATTAACTTAATCCGGACCAAAAAAACGTGTTTGATGAGATCATGATGCATGTTGATAATGATCTTCCAGGCGTGTTCTTTATTGATGGTCCAGGTGGAACTGGAAAAACATTTTTGTACATTGCCTTGCTTGTTGAAATTCGGTCACGTGGTCTTATTGCTCTCGCAACAGCTTCATCAGGTGCAGCGGCTAATAATATGCCAGGAGGTAGAACGGCTCACTCGAGATTCAAGATTCCTCTTAATCTTGAAAATAATTCAATGTGCAATATCAAAAAACAGAGTGGGGCCGCTAAACTGATTCGGTCTGCCAAAATAATGATATGGGATGAAGCGTCGATGGCTAAACGACAGGCGATAGAGGTAGTCGATCGTACATTCCAAGACATTATAGGTGTTAGTCTCCCATTTGGTGGGAAGATAATGGTTATGGGAGGTGACTTCAGACAGGTGTTGTCGGTTATTAAACGTGGCACTCGAGCACAGATTGTAGACTCCAGCGTACGAATGTCACCTCTTTGGTCTTTGACTAAGAAGATGCGGTTGACCATAAATATGAGAGCGCTGAAAGATCCATGGTTTTCTAAATTTCTTTTAAGAGTCGGCGATGGAACTGAAGAACCAATCGAAGGAAACTATATCCGCATACCCGATGACATGACAATTCAGTGCAATAACAGAGAAAACGCTATAAAAGAATTGATCCATGCCATCTTTCCATCAATTGAAGATAATGTATATTCTTCAGATTATATAATCTCTAGAGCAATATTGTCCACTAAAAATGAGAGTGTTGACGAGATTAATAATCAAATGATTGAAATTTTTCAAGGGGAGGAAAAAGTTTATTACAGTTTTGATGAAGCTGAAGACGATCAGCGCAACTTCTATCCGGTCGAGTTCTTAAACTCGCTAAGTGTTAGTGGTTTGCCGCCTCATAAGCTTCGTTTAAAAATTGGATGCCCAATAATATTGTTACGTAATATCGATCCATCACATGGCCTGTGTAATGGCACGCGGTTGATATGTAAGGGTTTCTTGCAAAATGTTATTGATGCGGAAATTGCAGTCGGTCAACATGCCGGAAAAAGAGTTTTTTTGCCAAGAATCCCTCTAACCCTTTCTGAAGATGACATGTTCCCATTCAAGCTGAAAAGAAAACAATTTCCAATTCGACTTAGCTTTTCCATGATGATTAATAAAGCTCAAGGTCAAACAATTCCGAACGTTGGTATTTATCTACCGGATTCTGTATTTTCACATGGACAACTTTATGTCGCGTTATCAAGAGGGATTTCAAGACAAAGTACGAAGGTGTTGGTACATCTCGCCAAAGAATTCAAACAATGCGGAGTTTACACATCAAATGTTGTCTACCAGGAAGTGTTGCGTGATTAATTAATCGCATCCGTATCAAAACGAAGGTAAGTTAGTAGATTTTGTGCCTTATTTGCTTCCAGAAATTACCTTTTAATTACTATTTTAAAGCACCTGTAAGCGTCTAACATTTTTTTTATGTGTCGAAATCTGGTACAGTAGAGGAGAAGATACAAGAAAGTCATAAGGGAACGGATGTATTGTTAAAACAGGAAGAGATACAAGAGACTCCCCGCATTTTGTTTTTATTGTTTTGTCCAGCTACTTTACTTGACTGTTTTGAACTCTTCTTGTTTTTAATTACATCTACTTCCTTGTTTTGTAATCTTCTTGTAGAAGATCACCAAAGAATCGATAAACTAACAGAAAAACCAGTGCCATCATATCACGAATAAGAAAACTAACTTAAGTACTATACAATATATCACGAGACGACGGATAAACTAACGGTAAACGAGTATCCTATTGTAAATCGCCACTCCTGCCGCATCGCGCGGGTAAGTGACTAGTATATACATAAACATATTTGCATGTATACATGAACGTTGCGTAGTCACGATGGTAGTCTCGCGTCTCGTAGATAATTATCAAAATAATTTATATAGTTGTTCGTTTGTTATAATCGACTCTCGTTTGTTTGTTAACAAAATAACTTGGATAATGTTATTTGCTACGATCGTACGGTATCGCGTCGTATTTCGTTTTGACGTTTGAAATAAATATAAATAATTATATTTATTTTATAAAGTTATCGAGTTTTTGACGTCAGAAATAAATGTAAATAATTATATTTGTTTTACATAATTGTTGAAAACTAGATGTTTGAAATAAATATAAATAATTATATTTATTTTATATAAGTTTTACGAGTTTCGTTATCTTGTAAATCGCGTTTGTCGAAACGTTGTAATCTCGTTTTTGTAAGATGTATAAATCATCCAAAATAAATATACATTTATATTTATTTGTACAAAATTTCATTTGAATCCCGATACGTTTTCGTTTGTGTTAAGATTATGGAAAGATATATATGTATGTATATATATATATATATATGCGAAAATTAGGCAGAGTTTCCTCTGTTTTTTGAACGAAACCCGACAATACAAGTTGTCGATAAATGTTCAAAACTCAACAATAATTCAACAACAATATATGTATATCTTTCAATTGTATTTGAAACGCTAATTTCTCATTTCGTAAAATTCAATATATGTATTTATATATAATATTATATCACGTGTCTGTTCGGTTTTCAATTAGTGTTCGTAATTTATATGAGTACGAAATGCGCATATCCATGAAATTTACTAGTTCACTCGAAAATACTTATCGTTTCACTAGTCGGGTCGGTTTGAGCTCGGTTTCGCGTTAAGATAACATTGAAATAAACAATATACTATAATTTGCGTCGTTATTATTTTATCAAGTCTCGTGTTGACCACAGTTGACCCGTTGACTGCCATTGACGTGTGTTGACCAGTTTGACCAAACTTTGACCCATTTTGCCTGAACTTGTCCCGAGGTAAATCTGAAATAAGTTGATTTGTTAACCCGAACCCGAGCCAAGACCCAGCCACAAATTTGACCCGAAACTGACCGGTTGGCCCCAAACCCAAAGCCACCATATCACCGCCACCATTTGTTAGTGCATGATGTCTAAAGCCTACGTCTTAAGTCTAGGGTCTGTTTATGTCAAGTATGTGAAGTATAGGGGTCTAAATGTAAAAGTTAAGGTTATGTTTAAGGATTTCGCTTGAAGGTATGTAGTGTAAGTCTCAAGCGAAATCACATGTAAAGGTTTCGCTTCAGGGGTCATGATGTAAGCCTCAAGCGAAATCAAGTGATGAGATTTCGCTTGAAGCAGGTTGAAGCGAAATCTTAATGCCTATAAATAGGCTTGTGTAGTTCTCAGTTGGTACGCATTCCGAGAAGTTGTAACGAAGTGCTGCCAGTTTTTCAAGTCGTTATATAACAGAGAACAAGTGTTAAAAGTGAAACTATTCTGTTTTCTACTCTTTTCTATCTGATTCTAAGCTGTTTAGATGTTTCCGCCATCTAAATAGTGTAAACACACTCAGATTGACTCATTTGATCGGTCAAATCGATCCTACAATTGGTATCAGAGCCAGTTATGAGTGTGTTCACTTGAATCAGTTGGTTTTTACTCACAAAAACTGATTTCTGAACGAAAACACGGACAAAATGGACTAGGACTTTCACAGTGTGTGTAAAAGTGTGTTTTAACAAAGCCTTGAGTAATTCAGATTAAAACTCGGACTAAAACTGACAAAAATGACCTGAAAACCTGATTTCGCTTGAGCGAGCAGTTTGATTGTTGGTATTTTTGAAGCGAAACTTTGGATTTCGCTTGAAATATTCTGTTTGCTTGAAGCGATATCATATATTTCGCTTGAGGAGTCTGTGTTTGGCTGAAAAATTTGGTTTGAAGCGAAACCATAGATTTCGCTTGAGATTTTGCTGATTGAAGCGAAATCATACTGTGTTTGTTTTGTGAGTTTTGCTTGAAATCTTCTGTGATTTCGCTTGAAGCTTGAGTGATTTCGCTTGAGATTACTGATAGTCCATAGTGTTCGTGAACTTGTTCGATAGTCTGATTTTGTGAAAAGTGTGTGTGAAAATTTTAAAACTATTCGGTAAATTTCTAAAAATGGAAAACCAAGAGTTTTATAACTTCTTCTCGGGAAGTGGAATGGCAACAGGACAAACATCAGGTAGTGTTATACAAAACGTCAACATGGAGAACGAATTGGGAACAATGCAAAAGCCTCCCAAATTGATGAACATAGATGAGTATGCTGGATGGTCAAGCAGATTTAAGAACTGGGTTCAGGCTAACCATTTTGAATGTTGGATGAAGATAGAGACAAAGTATGTTCCACCAGTTGATGGTTTAAATAATAAGAAGAATATTGCAAGCCTGTCAGAATCAGAACAAAATGATTTCAAAGCCGAGAAAAAGATGATTAGTATACTCCAGCAGGCTATCAAAGAAGATATTTTAGTTTTGTTGCAATATGAAGATAATGCCCAATCTATGTGGTTTGCATTAAAATCAAAGTTTGAAGGAAGTGCATCCATGCTCAAGAACAAGAAGGCTCTATTCAAGAAGGAGTTTGATATTTTTACCGGTATAAAGGGTGAAACTACAAGGCAACTAATTGAAAGATATTGCCATTTGGTACTTGAGATGAATAGACTAAAAATTGAAAAGACCGATGAAGAATGGATTGACAAATTGGCTTATGCGTTACCTTATGACGAGTGGGGTACATACCTGATGATGCTAAAGAACAATTCAGACTTTGCCAATTACAATCTTAGTTTGTTCATAGAAAAGATTGAAGCTCACGAGTTGGAATTGCTAAAAATCAAGAAAATGAACGCAGCAAGTGTGTAGCAGGATGTATCGTTGTATTACAAAGGCAACCCTACAGTATCAAACAATCAAAGTCCAAAAATACAAACAGGGTTCATCGCTGATAACACTCCAAGTGTTTCTTCAAACACTCCACAATCTGGAAATTCTTCACCATTTGTGAACTATGATCCAAATTTCAAAGCTCAAGAGCAGTCTTCACCTCAAAGCTCTACAAGTTCAAATAATCAGGCTTATGTTTCTGGAGTGCAATGTAACATCGCAGTGAATATTAAGAATGGAAATGAAATTACTGAAACTGCTGCGAGACAACATATTGCAGTACTTGCTTCCGTTTTAGAGGCTTATGAAGGCTTAGTGGCGGGTAGGATTGGTAATCCTGATATGACCAAAGAGGATTACGATCAGATCGACCCGGAGGAGCTTGAACTGATTGATATAAAATGGGGCATGGCGAGTTTGGTTAGAAGAGCACAACGGTTTATGGAGATCACAGGCAGAAACAGTCTCTCAGGTCCTGATCAGAAGTTAGGGTTCGATAAATCGAAAGTTACATGTTTCAAGTGTAAAGAACGTGGTCATTTCAAGAGAGAATGTCCGAATCGTGAAGTAAACAATCATCAAAACCCGTTCACCAACGACTACTATAAACAAGCAATCTATCACCGACCAAATCAACAGCAAACTGTTCAAAGGCCACAAATTGAGAATAAACCAGAAAAGGCGATGATCGTGAATCAAGATGATGAAAAGGTTGCTGCAGGTTTCAGCTGGAATAAGTATATTCCCGGTAGTGATGAGAAAGCTATGATGGCAGAAGTTGTTGAGATATCTGAGATGGTTTCTGAGGCAGAGAAAATTACTGAAGATGTGTCTGTAGTTGTTGAAGAGATTCCTACTAAGAATGTGATCGATGTTGAAGAAATAGCTGCTGAAGTGTATTATCATCAGTCAGAACAGGAGGTTTTAGGAAATTTAATGAAATCTGTATTGTCTCCTAAAATTTCTGAATCTTTTGCAGGTTACTTTGAAGAACCAAAAACCGGATCATGTCCAAGATTTAAAAGAGAAGTTTAGAATTGTTTGAAGACCCAAAGACAAGACAAAGACTGCGGCTGTATCCAAGGGGGAGTTTGTTGGTGCAGTATGTCTAAAGCCTGCGTCTTAGTCTTGTTAGATAAGTCTAGGGTCTAAAAGTGTCAAGTATGTGAAGTATAGGGGTCTAAATGTAAAAGTTAAGGTTATGTTTAAGGATTTCGCTTGAAGGGATGTAGTATAAGTCTCAAGCGAAATCACATGTAAAGGTTTCGCTTCAGGGGTCATGATGTAAGCCTCAAGCGAAATCAAGTGATGAGATTTCGCTTGAAGCAGGTTGAAGCGAAATCTTGATGCCTATAAATAGGCTTGTGTAGTTCTCAGTTGGTACGCATTCCGAGAAGTTGTAACGAAGTGCTGCCAGTTTTTCAAGTCATTATATAACAGAGAACAAGTGTTAAAAGTGAAACTATTCTGTTTTCTACTCTTTTCTATCTGATTCTAAGCTGTTTAGATGTTTCCGCCATCTAAATAGTGTAAACACACTCAGATTGACTCATTTGATCGGTCAAATCGATCCTACAATATTGCCGCCGTCAGCCGGCCTAGAGCCGCTGGCTGCGGCTTGTTTCGTCGCTCGACTCCGCCGCGAGGCACCCCCGCCTATGCCGCCGCTGCCACCACCTCCCTTGTCGTTACCACGGCTGGCAACCACCACCGTTCGGCACCCAACATCCCTGAAACGAAGAGAAAAGGAAAAAGAGAAACTTCTAAAAGTAAAATAGATTTGCCGATCTGAAAGAGGAGTAAGTGTAGGTGCGTTTACCGGAGAGAAACCCTCGAATCACAGCTGTCGGAGTTCAAAAACGTCACTCCCGTCTATCGCAACCCCAGACCCCTACCCCGGGAGCGGGCGGCCGCGAGGACAGTATTAGTGGTATCTGTGTTTATTAATTTGGCAGTGGAAATTTACATCAGAACCGTAGTTAGGAAATAGTTTATCAGAGTAAAACACCACACTTTTATAAATAATAAATACATGGGAAAAAACCCAAGTTTTCATTATAATATGTTTATAGGGATAAATCCCAATTTATCGAAATAAAACTTTTTTCTTGTTTAGGTAACTTTTATAGCCACTTTTCCAAGCCTTCGGTGCTCTCCAGCTGGCTTCTATTTGGCTTTCACATTTTGTTACCTGAAACGTGTTTTAAAAAGTTTTATCAGCAAGAAATACTGGTGAGTGCATCCCAGTTTAATCAAAACAAGATTTTATATCTTTACAGTATTGAGAGCGATTACAATGTTTTTATCTACCCAATTACCACCCACGGTACTGTCAATCCTGACTTGTGGTCATGCTACTACTCACAATTTAGTAACAAGTAATGTATACAAAACCCCAACATACCGACAGTAATTGTAGAATACATAGACTCAATCACTACTAAATATACTTTAAAACAATTGAGGTCTTGTAAAAACAGTTTACAAAAAGTGAATGTACTCACTTTGCTATTTTAGATACTATTGTTTTCTTGTGACTTCCTGGTTATAATCTATTAAAATAAACAATGCACACATGTTAGTAAGATAACCCAATTTACATTAGCTATACCCCCGAGACAGAATTCCAACGACTGAGTCAGGCAGAGCCTTGACATGCGTTACGGAGCTCTAGATCAATCGGGCAGAGTAACTAATACGTAACCGGGGGTTATAATACTTACAACGAGGCAGAGCTTCCCTTTTAGGGGTATAATACCCGAGTATTTTAGCTATTATATTTGAGAGAGAAGGAAAAGATTTTGAACGACTCAAGACTGAGCTCGATCGCCCAATTTATAGGGGCTGATCAGGGGGGGCTCGCGCCCCACGAGAGATTGAGGACAAGGTTTTGCGGCCCGCGAGGCCGCTACGGTAGGCCCTAGCCATGTCGGGTCAGACCACTAGCTTCAACACGTTCAGGACACATGGCAGCTCAAGGTTCGGCCTAGTGTCACTGGGTCGCGGCCCGCGACAGTCCCAGCTTGACTGGGTTGCGCCCCGCGAGGACCATGTATTTTTGTTTTTATTCAATTTTTATTAATATAAAGGTATTTTGGGTCCGTTTTTAGTATACGGGGTGTATTTTAGGGCGTATAGGGGTGTTTTAAGGATTTTAGGAGAGTTGTTATATCCTCCCCACCTTGTTTTAGATCTCGTCCTCGAGGTCTACTGAGACAGGTGTGGATATTTCCTCTGCATCTCTGACTCGAGCTCCCAAGTGTATTCTGGTCTTCTCTTGGAATCCCATTTCACTTTGACTAGAACTATTCTCTTGTGTTTGAGATTATTGATCTTTCTATCTTCAATCTGTAGGGGTTTCTCGATAAACTTAAGTTTCTCATTTACCTCTATTTCCTTAAGAGGTACCATTAATGATTCATCTGCTAAGCATTTCTTGAGATTACATACATGAAATACATCATGTATTCCTGCCATTTCCTCTGGCAGTTGTAGCTAGTAAGCTACTGGTCCTATTCTTCTAATAATTTCCAAAGGTCCAACATACATGGGGCTTAGCTTTCCCCTTTTGATGAATCCGACTACTCCTTTCCATGGAGAAACTTTTAATAATACTTTATCTCCAACTTGAAATTCCAATGGTTTTCGCCTGTTATCAGCATAACTCTTTTGGCGATCGCGTGCTGCTTTTAGTCTTTCCTTGACTTGAATAATCTTGTCTGTTGTTTCTTGTACTATCTCTAGTCCAGACAGTTGTTTTTCTCCAATTTATGCCCAACAGACTGGAGTTCAGCATTTTTGTCCATAAAGCGCTTCAAATGGTGCAGCATTGATACTGGTATGATAGATGTTATTGTAGGAAAATTCTATTAATGGTAAATGATCATCTCAATTTCCTCCGAAATCAATTACACAAGCTCTAAGCATATCTTCCATTGTCTGAATTGTCCTTTCGCTTTGTCCGTCCGTTTGAGGATGATAAGCAGTGCTTAGATTTAACTTGGTTCCGATTGCTTTTTGGAAACTAGTCCAAAAATGAGAAGTAAAACGGCTATCTCTATCAGAAACAATAGATAAAGGAATTCCATGTAATGAAACTATTTCATTTACGTATAACTTGGCTAATTGTTCCATACTGAAAGTTTCCTTCATTGGTAAGAAATGAGCAGACTTGGTTAATCTGTCTACAATCACCCAGATTATATCCTTACCTTTTCGTGTCTTAGGTAATTTAGTAACAAAGTCCATTGTTACCAATTCCTACTTCCATATTGGCATTTCAAGTTGCTGCAATAAACCTAAGGGTTTCTAATGTTCATCTTTAACCTGTGAACAGGTTAGACACTTGGCAACATAGGTTGCTATATCCTTTTTCATTCTTATCCACCAGAAATTCTTTCATAAGTCTTGATACATTTTATCACTACCAGGATGTATCGTATACTTAGACTTATGAGCTTCTTCTAAATTTCGGTGGCGCAGGTTTCTTTGTTTGGGTATCCAGATTCTTTTCTTATGGAACCTCCAAATTCCATCTGTTCCTTGTTCTAATTCCTTAGTCATTCATTTTAATTCTTCAGTATCGTCCTTGAGTACGGTTTCCTGTATTTCTCTAATTTGCTCTTTTAAATCTATTTGCAGATTTAATTTGAGAGAACGTACTCATCTTGGCTTTTCATGATACTTTCGACTTAAAGCATCAGCTACTACATTAGCGTTTCCTGCATGATACTGGATATTACAATCATAATCACTAAGAATTTCCATCCAGGGTCTCTGTCTCATATTTAACTCCTTTTGCCCAAAAACATATCTTAGACTCTTATGGTCGGTGAAAATAGTAAACTTGCTACCGTAAAGATAGTGTCTCCAAATTTTAAGGGTAAAAATTAAGGATTCTAATTCTAGATCATGGGATGTATAATTCTTGTTAGGAAACTTTATTTGTAAGTATTGATGAAAATCAAATTCAGCTTGATCTATGAAGAAGATAAAAGTCCTGAAGATCAAAACAACAAGAAGAAGATCGGATAGGACAACTGAAAAGAACAATATCTACCTCAAAGAATCATAAGTTGATCAAGAACTGAAAAAGATTATCAGAGAAGGTTTTTCTGATGGATCTGATGATATCATCAGTTTCTGACAATTCTGATCATCAGATTTTTTGATGATTTGTTCACCAGAACTTCTGATGAAGTGGTTATCAGAAATTCTGATAAAACCCCACTTGTCTAAAAATCAGTTCTATCCTGCTACAATAACTGAAGCAACTTGACATTATTGGATATCATGATGACAAAGGCAACTTGATTATTGGATTCAATGAATATGTCAAGAATCTACTTTTTGCAGGACATATACATGAATAAACAAATGTTTATGCATGTATCCAAGCCGTCTATAAATAGAAGGCTCATCAAGCAAAGAACATTGAGTTAAGCTTAGCATTCAATACATACTACAAACTCCATTGTCCTTTCACCTCAGAATTCACAAGTATTCATTTGTAATAGATAATAATCTTACAATCACCTTATAAACCATTTTTTTTCAAAGTGATATAAACTTCAAAATTCTGTAGGTCTTGTTTCTTGAAAGTCTGATTTCCATTTCCGCACACTATTTTCACATTTGTTGAAATCACTTGCCATATTACGTGAAAAGAAGTTTATTAAGTCCAAACTGGGACCAACCATTGGTATTAGAGCAGATTGAATAAATCATTTTCAAACGATCAATCGCTCATCTTCTTTTCTCTAAACATGGCAAACTTGCATACATGGAATAATGCTTTTAACATTGGTTCAATGTCTAAACCTCCGACTCTGGTCAGAGAGGAATACCCACAATGGAAAATCAGGATGGTCAACTTCCTTAATGGACATGACCGAGCTCTGTTTCAATCCATTGAAAGGGGTCCACATGTACCAATGACTATAATAACAGCTATTCCAGCAACTGATCAATCACCAGAAATCCCTGCCTCCCGGGCTCCCAAAAGTGAAACACTTTGGAGCCAAGAAGACAAGGATCTGGTAGCTGCAGATGAAAAGGCAAAGTCACTTTTAATAATGGCTCTCCCTAATGACATATTTTCTCAAGTTGATGCATGTGCATCAGCCAAGGAAATATGGGATCAGTTGGAAAATCTTTGTGAAGGAGGAGAAAGGATGAAAAGAAACAAAAGAACAAACAATGTTTCCTCATATGAGAGATTAAAAAGCTTACCAAATGAAAAACTATATGAAACATATCACAGATTTACAAAACTTTTGAATGAGCTAAAGACATTTGGGATAACAAAATCAAATGATGAAAGAAATATAAAATTTCTGGATGCCTTACCTAGAGAATGGAGAAGTCTAACCATGATTGTGTCCTCCACCTTAGAACTAGGTAATATGAGTCTTCATGACTTATATAGCATTCTGGTCCCCAAAGAAGAAGAAATATTTGAAGAATCAATTCAAAGAGGGGGATCTTTAGCTTTAATCTCAAACTCACAAAGAACACACACCAATGATCCACAACCTTCAAATAGTCAAAATCTTGAAATTTCTGATACATCATCAGATTTTTCAGCTTTTGCTGAAGCAATTGCACTGCTCACTAAAACCTTTGAGCAGAGGTTGAGGGGAGGAGGCCAAATATACCAGAAAAGTAACAGAGGGAGGATGGAAGGAAGATCTAGGGATGAAGTTAGATCAAAGGATAAGGGAAAGACTGAAGTTGTGTGTTACAAATGCAAACAAAAGGGTCACTATGCATCAGAGTGCAAAACCAAGAAACTGAAGGATGTTGCATACTATGAGAAAAAGCTAGAAGAAGCAAAGAAGCAACAATAAGTCAGTTTGATTGCAGGGACAGATACATGGCTATCTGATGATTCTTCTGATGAAGAAGAAGAAGAAGAAGAAGAAGAAGAGATGGCTAATTTCTACCTTATGGCACTTTTTGATGAAATTTCTGAAGCATCAGAACAAAAGGTAAATTTAGAAAATCTTGATCTTGAACTCAAATTAAACAAACTCATGTCAGATTTTCTAAATCTGCAAGATAAACAGAAATCAGATAGTAAAAAATCTGATGAGTTGCAAAAGACCATGAATAAAGTTATACTTGAAAACCAGTTACTAATAGAAGAAAGCTTAGATCACAGAGCTAAAATTGAATTTTATGAAAAAGAAAGAAAAGATCTTTACAAGAAAATTCAAGATAAGGAAATAAATGTAAAAGGTTTTCAACAAGCTAAGGAATTTATTAACTTTATTGAATCTACACCAAAGAACAAAGGAGAGGGTTTAGGGTATGTAAAAACAAGTGAAATTAAACCCACCATCTTTGTGAAAGCAACACATCAGATTTCTGATAAATTTACATCAGAATCTGATTCTGAATCATGCAAATCAACTAGTTCTGAGAACTCTATTGAAATCTCAAAACCCAACTTAAAAGCAAAAAGGAGTGAATCCAAACAAAAATCTTTAAATACTCCAGAAGCAGTTCACTCAAAGTTTCAAAATTATCCACTCATTCCATCACAAGAAAAGAAATCAGAAAATTCTGATAAACAATCTTGTATGTGTGTTGACATACTGAAGCTGGTTCAACACCATCTCCAAAAGAAAAGTGAAAAATATGTTCATGGCTCAGCATGTAACAGATATTCTGATGAAAGACCATCAAAAGATAACAATCTGATTAAAATCTCAACAGAAAAAGTACCCAAGCAAGTATGGGTACCAAAAACCCTCTAATTTTTCCATTTCAGGACCATCATGTGCAGCAGATCTGGTACTGCGATTCTAGAAGCTCCAAGCACATGACTGGGGACAGGAGCTTACTCAGTAACTTTGTTTCAAAACTGGGTAAAATGGTTAATTTTGGGAATGGAGTAAAAGGGGGGATTTTGGGATATGGATGCATAAAGTATGGATGTTTGACCATAGAAAAAGTAGCCTATGTAGAAGGCTTAAAGTACAATCTGCTAAGTTATGGTCAATTCTGTGATAAAGGTTTTCAGGTAACCTTATTACCAGAATAATGCTTGTTAATTGATATCAATGATAATCAAGGAACAAAAAAATTCTGATAATCAAAGAATGAAACAACAGTTTTCTGATAAAGGAAACCATCATTCTGATGAAACATTAGAAAATCTGATAAATTATCAGAATATCTGATGAATCATCAGAAATTCTGATAAAATATCAGAAAGCTTGCAAAAACACCAGAATCATCCCTGATTATCAGAACAAATTCATGCACGTCTCTATCTTTAATCATATCTCATAAAACATAACTGTAGTATTTTTTTTATATTTATTCGTCTGTTTCTCAAATTGTCTTCTCGTATTTCTTTTTGTTTTTGTTTTTAATGCATTTTTATAGGGCTGATAACGTCATAGACAGAAAAATTTCTAGGAACTCGTTAATGGTAGTTAAACTTTTCTATCCTTCATTCATTACACCTCATCAATATTAAGGAGATAGAAGTGACATATAGGCAGATAATCATGATGTATTATCAGAAAATGGCCACCTAAACCATCAATGCAAGAGAGTTTATCTCAGTTATTCCTTATGCTATCTGATAGAAAATTAAATAACAAAGATTGTGATGACACAAAATCTATGAGTAGATAGATATCATTTATGGCAAACTTCAAGTTTACTATAAATGATCATCACCTTGAGCTAAGATAGTCACTGTCACATAAGGAAACCCTAGAAAATACAACTTCATCTTCTTCTTCATACTCACAAACATGCTTACCATCAATGCTAATCGATTCCCACTTCCTCACCATCCTTATCACAATCTTAGACTAAGGACCAACCTTGAGGGTCCTCAATGGGAAGGATGCCAAACCATATTGAACCTGATCATGGGAAGTCGTTTGAAATATGCCCTCACAGCCCACATCATGGTCTACCCAGACATTATTCAAATGTTCTAGAAAAATGCAACATTGTTGAAATATGAGGGTAGAGGACAGACTTCTATCGAAAGTGTGGTGCTTAACCAAAGAATATTGGTAACAGAAGATATCATCAGGACGGTTCTGCAACTCAATGATGATAATGAAGTTGTGATGTTCACAAAAACACAGATAAATGAAACTTTGGAGCAGATGGGTTACAATCCTGCAAACCCACTAGGGGCAATCACCAAAAATGGCTTCATCAAGCCATGGCAATATCTGATCACACAAATGGGAGCATGCTTCTCAAAGAAGATTATCAACCATCAAGAAGTCTCCTTTAGGTTGATGGAGCCTGTACGAGCACTCGTACTAGACACACCTTACAATTTCTCTTATTATATAATAAAAGATATTGCAAGCAATTTGTGGTCTGGCAAGCCATTCTTTGTTTATCCTCGTTTTCTGATGAGGGTAATCACGAGTCAGCTAGGCTTTGGAGATGTTCCTGCAGGTTTCCCCAGAGCTGAGATGAGACTTCAACAAAACATGAATCTCAACATGCTCATACCTACTGATCAGAATTCTGGTCTGGTGACTGAACTATGGTTGCTTTTTGAAATAATTCATGGAGAAAGTATGGACCTTGACTAGGTCATTTTTGTTTAACTTTATGTGTTTAGATATTTTCTTTGTTGACATGCTAATATAGTATGTTTCTAAAGTTGCTTAGTTTTCTGGTTCATTAATTGGGGGGAAGCAAAAACAAAGAATTGGGTAAAGATATAGAAAAGAAGCTTTCCACAAAAACAACGTATGATCATCAGAAACAAAACATTTATTACAAATCTCTGAGTTTCTGATGACATAAGATTAAAACCTAGTAAAATAACTCAAAATTCTCTTTTCTGAATTTTAAAAGGGGCTTCAAAATGAAAAAAAAAATTGAAAAATGTCATAAAAAGTCAATTATCATTTTCAAAATTCTCAAAAGATTTTGACTTTGAAGAAAATACAAGGAACTTGGATGCCACCAGAGAATCATTTGTAAGTCAATCTACAAACCTTATCTCATTCCCTCTCATCTCTCTCAAAATATATATATATATATATATATATATATATATAGTGTTACACCCCGACCGCGTAAAACAACAAATCGCGGCGGAAACGCCGGGGCGTGTCGTAACAGAATTAATTGTTTCACAACCATGGCATACAAAGTGATCTTTATTTATCAACAAAGGTGTTACATTGTATCAAAACAGTAATTTAAAAGTTTATAACATAATTAAACAAGTCTATCTCCAATTTTTAGTCTCTAAGGCACAGGTCCGCCCTAGTATCGTGATCAACATCCTACGGAAAAGCTCCTGAAAACACATGTGAAAATAGGTACGTCAGCATAAAAATGCCTGTGAGATACATAGGTTTGTGAAAATAGGATTCATGACTTGTATTTGAGAAAATGTTTAGTCATGAACCTTGTAATTTGCTTTGTCTTGTAAATCATTTGAAAAACGATAAGATCAGTTGATATGTATAAATAAATGCAAGGTTAAATGAATAACCATGTAAAATGAGTTGTATACAATAAACTGTTTTGTAAAACAATGACTTGTGAAAAATATGTTATTTGTATAAAATGTAATATGTCTATACTGAAATGGTTTAAATAACGTTGCGCTATGTAATATTATACAAACACTTATATATAGGAAGTACCAGCGGCGTATCCACCATGTTTGTATCATATTACACATGCCTCGTTACTCAAATCACTTACCCAAACAACCACCAATGTAACTTGTTCATGTACAAACCAATTGTCAAGTGTTATTGTGTAAACAATATCAAAATGTCTATGTCCAATGTAAACCACCAAATGTGTATATAAATGTCAAAAATGTTTATGTTCAATGTAGATCATGTAATATGTAACCAAAATGTCATGTATGGTAAGCGAAATATATCAACTAAACCATATGTAAAATGCACAAAAACAAGGTATTGAAGTAAAACATAGTTTAAATCAAAGTTATGTTTTGTGTAATAAATGCATGCTTTACTGATACAAACATCTATGCGGTATTGTTAAAATGCATACATCCAAGCCTTGAGACTGTGGCGATAAACCCTTAAACAAATTAAAGGTTTATCTAAATTATGTATATCAAATTCGGTCATTCCTTTCATCCCCATACCCAGGATGTCCGGAACGGGAGTTGTCAATTCCTATGGTACCACTACCTACTAACGAACGGCATGATCGGTGTTAATGAATGTATTGTTCCATTGTAAACAAACCAAATGTCATACCAAAAATGTAAGCATATGAAAACGATGCACTAAGTATGTAATCAAATGAACATACGTAGCGTGAAATGTA
This sequence comes from Helianthus tuberosus, assembly GCA_030545235.1. NCBI lineage: Eukaryota > Viridiplantae > Streptophyta > Magnoliopsida > Asterales > Asteraceae > Helianthus > Helianthus tuberosus. Next base: position 169,477,255 of record CM060369.1, read on the forward strand.
ATGTAAAACGATGTACTAAGTAATGCACACAATGGGCACACCTAGCATGAAATGTAATGTAAAACGATGTACTAAGTAATGCACACAATGGGCACACCTAGCATGAAATGTAATGTAAAACGATGTACTAAGTATGCACACAATGGGCACACATAGCATAAGATGTAATGAAATCATGTACTATAATGTACTAACGAACATAGCAGGTATATGATGTGAAAACAGGAAAGCATGAAAGTAACAAGTAGGCACATGTGTTCCACCCCAAAACAGTTTGGAAAACAGTAAAAGAGGGGTCTATGTACTCACTTGATATAGCTCAGATGTCTTAAGATAATCACCAAGTAATGCTAGAAATCTCGGAATTAAACGGCACCTAATATAGGTAACTATGTTAATAAACCGGACCTAAATCGGAAGATCGGATAGAATGAGGTTTCGTAAACCAAACGAATATGGAAACTCGTGTAATATGGTTTAACAAACCCTACATACTAAAACGAAACTTAACCTAAGTGTTTACGATCCATTACGACCCGTTTTGGTAGCTTATGCTACTATAACGTGTCGTTCGCGTGAAACGCGTTTGGACCGCCTAACTAGTCCTATGACAAGTGTTATATGCCTAAACATGTTACAAAATCAGTTATGTGACAAAAGTTTAGGTTACATATGCTAAATTACCAAGTATACATGAAAAGGGTATTCTGGTAATTTACCTAAGGCATATAAACTACCTATCATACAACTACTTAAACGAAGCGACCATAAGGTATAACCTCGGAAGGTTATTCCCTATATACTATGGTCACCTAATGTATTTGGTCAGATCCTAATGATCGACCAAACTGGGTCGGGTTCGAAGGTATAAGCGATTTATTAGATCGCTTACCCTACGACCCTAGACAACGTGGTAATCAGTAGGCATAGTCCCAAGGGACTATAACCATCGTGATTACAATCACGTTGCGAAGTTCAAACGAACTTTGCATTGACCATAAGCTGGTCAACGCTGAAAGTCAAACAAAGTTTGACTTTCTGACTCGAAAAGCAATAAAATAAAGAAAAGAACGAAAGAATACTTACGAAGGGTCCCCGAATGCTAATCTCGATCCAAGAATCTCAGGTATGAAACAATGGTTTCAACTTAGAGTTTCTCAAATCAAAATTCTAGTGATTTTTGAAGTTGGGGTGATGGGGTATTTATAGTTTTCAGTCCACCGTTAAGATCGTTTCATGGAAACCGTGCTTTAATCGCATCCGTACAAGTGTCGTAACCTTATGGTGGCTAAAAATGATCCTTATCATCTGACTAAGCAATTGAGAATGTGTGGTGGTGGATCAACCAGCTGCAATCTGCTGTTAAATGCAGTTAATCTGGTCAGGAAGTCGGACACGGGCCGCGTGGGGATGTACAGAAACTGAGGCGGGCCGCCTGGCCTCGTCTGATCAGCAACAAGTTTCAGAATTTACAGTTTCAGTCCCTGCACGTGTTTAAGCCATTTTCGACACTTCTAAGGCCCGTAAAGCCAACTTTAAGGCCCTAAAATGTTGCCTAAACATTGTGGACATGAAACATGCTCAAAAATATGCCGGGTGTTGGTTCGTTTGGTCGTACGAACGCGGTGTTCGCTTAATTACGACGGAATGCGCACAAGCGCGAAAAACGATCCAAATGACGCGACGAATGGATTTTTCTCATGCCAAACACTAAAATAAAATATTTTAGTGCTTACATAAATTTTTGGATGTCCGGATGTATTCAGAACGTAAGTTATGCGCGAAAATGCAAACTTGTGCACTTTTTGACACTTTTAGTCCCTGAATGAGCCAAAAGCTTATTTTAGCACACCGAACCCCTCAAAGCCTATTTCTAAGCTATGTAAAGGATATTTAAGGTGTGTTTAACTTATGGTCATGTTCCGGAATGTTCATTACAGTTCAAATTGGCATACTTTCGCAGTTTGTCAAGTTTAGTCCCTGTAAGCGAATTAACTTGTTTTTGCCATACCAAAGCCTTTAAAACTTATTTCTAAGTTATGTAAAGGTTATTTAAGGTATGTTAAGTATATGTTGATGTTCCGGAGTATTTGTCGCGTTAAACTGAGTACGTTTACGCACCAGTTTGCGTATAACTCTCCAGAAAGTGATATAGAGTTTGAAATTGAACAAAAGTCAAAACATGAAAAATGTAAAACATAAAAAAACAAACATTGTGATCAAATAACATTTTTTTATTGATAAAAGAACTGTTCATAATGATTACAAGCACAGTTGTTACAGTCTCCCCTACTTGTGGAAATTTCGTCCCGAAATTTATTTAGAGGAAACTCGTGGAAAAAGATGCGGATATTTCGCCTTCATTTGATCTTCGCGTTCCCAAGTAAACTCAGGTCCACGTTTAGCTTCCCAGCGAACTTTGACCAAAGGAATGCGCTTCGTTTAAGCCACTTGACTTCACGTTCCATGATTTCCACTTGCTTCTCAACAAATTTCAGTGTTTTGCCAACACGAATTTCGTCAAGCGGTATGTGGAGGTTCTCATCAGCTAAACACCTCTTGAGATTGGACACGTGAAAAGTTGGGTGAACATTTCCAAGTTCAGGAGGTAACTCAAGTCTGTAGGCTACCTTACCGATTCTTTCGACGATCTTGAATGGTCCAACGTATCTAGGTGCAAGTTTTCCTTTCTTTCCAAATTTGATCACACCTTTCCAAGGTGAGACCTTAAGTAATACTCGATCACCGACTTGAAATTCCAAGGGTTTGCATTTTGGATCCGCGTAACTCTTTTGACGGCTCATAGCGATTTGAAGGTTATCGCGAACTTTCTTGACCTTGTCAGTTGTCTCTAAAATGAGGGCAGGTCCAGTAAGTTGAGCCTCACCGATCTCATTCCAGCAGACTGGTGAACGACATTTTCGACCATAGAGAGCCTCGAAAGGAGCCATTTTGATGCTGGTGTGATAACTGTTGTTGTAGGAGAATTCAATCATTTTAAGATGTGAATCCCAGCTACCACCAAAATCGATCACACAAGCTCTAAGCATATCCTCCAGAGTCTGGATTGTTCTCTCAGATTGACCATCCGTTTGCGGATGATAAGCTGTGCTCAGATTAAGTTGGGTCCCCATAGCAGATTGCATGGTTCTCCAAAAATGAGAAGTGAAACGAGCATCTCTGTCAGAAATGATGTTCAACGGAACACCATGTCGAGCTACAATTTCATCCACATAGATTTGAGCAAGTCTGTCAGCAGGAAAATCCTCACGGATTGGCAAGAAATGCGCTGACTTTGTAAGACGATCAACGACTACCCAGATGGCATCATGACCTTTCTTTGTGCGCGGGAGTTTGGTAACAAGATCCATAGTAATGTTTTCCCATTTCCAAACTGGGATCTCTGGTTGCACCAATAAACCCGAAGGACGTTGATGTTCAGCCTTAACCTTAAGACAAGTAAGGCATTTTGATACGTATAAGGCAATGTCTTTCTTCATACCAGGCCACCAATACTGAATACGAAGATCCTTATACATCTTATCTGAGCCCGGATGAATAGAATAACGAGACTTATGGGCTTCATCCATAAGCAAGGTACGAAGATCATCCTGGCTTGGGACCCACAAACGGTCCATGAAGTAATATGATCCATTGTCCTTCAGTTCCAGAGCAGGTGTTATGTGATAAGGAAATTCCTTATCCATCAAACCTTGTGAAACACAAGATTGTTGAGCCTAAGAAATGCGTGCTTGGATATCGGATCGAGCTTGAATAACAGATTGAACACGTACACAATGAAGCTTAGTACGTTCCTTACGACTCAAAGCATCGGCTACGACATTTGCCTTACCAGGATGGTAGCGAATTTCGCAGTCATAGTCGTTTAGGAGCTCAATCCAACGTCGTTGCCTCATGTTGAGTTCTTTCTGATTGAAGATATGCTGAAGACTTTTATGGTCTGTGAAAACCACACATTTTGTACCGTACAAATAGTGTCTCCAGATCTTGAGAGCGAAAACAACTGCACCCAACTCAAGATCATGAGTGGTGTAGTTCTTCTCATGTATCTTCAACTGCCTCGATGCATATGCTATGACTTTGTTCCTTTGCATCAGAACACAACCAATGCCTAATTTCGATGCATCACAATACACGACAAAATCATCATCACCCTCAGGCAATGATAGAACAGGCGCATCGCAAAGCTTCTGCTTCAAGTGTTGAAAAGCTTTCTCTTGTTTGAATCCCCAATCAAAGGGCTTGTTCTTCTGAGTTAGAGCAGTTAAAGGAACTGCAATCTTTGAGAAGTTCTCAATGAAGCGGTGGTAATAACCCGCTAGACCAAGAAAAGAACGAACTTCAGTAGGAGTAGTAGGCGTATCCCAATCCTTAATCGCACTGATTTTGGAGGGATCTACATGAATGCCTTGTTCGTTGATAATATGCCCCAAAAACTGAACTTCTTTAAGCCAAAATTCGCACTTGGAGAATTTGGCGAAAAGTTGCTCTTTCTTTAGGAGTTCCAAAGTAAGACGAAGATGCTGCTCGTGATCAGCTCGCGTCTTAGAATAAATTAAGATGTCGTCAATAAAAACAATGCCGAACTGATCCAAATAAGGTTTGCAGACCCTATTCATTAAGTCCATGAAAACAGCAGGAGCATTAGTCAAACCGAATGGCATGACTGTGAATTCATAATGCCCATAACGAGTGCGGAATGCTGTCTTGGGAATATCTTCTTCTTGCACACGAAGTTGATGATATCCGGAACGTAGATCAATCTTCGAAAAATAAGAAGCGCCCTGTAGCTGATCAAAGAGGTCGTCTATGCAAGGTAGGGGATATCGATTCTTGATGGTAAGCTTGTTAAGCTCACGATAATCGATACACATCCTAAAAGATCCATCCTTCTTCTTGACAAAAAGAATGGGAGCACCCCAAGGTGAAAAGCTAGGACGGATAAAACCTTTGTCGGAGAGTTCCTGAAGCTGCTTAGACAACTCTTGCATCTCAGATGGTGCAAGATGATATGGAGCTCTGGCAATGGGATTTGCACCAGGTACGAGATCAATGCGGAACTCGACTTGGCGTGCTGGAGGTAGACCAGGTAAATCTTCAGGGAATACTTCAGAATAATCCCGAACGACAGGAATATCTGAAATAGACTTACCCTTGCCTTTATTTGCTGTAACATGTGCTAAGAAGGCTACATAGTTCTTCCGCAGATATTTCCGAGCTTTAAAACAAGACATGAGTTTGAGACCACCGGCAGGCTTCTCACCACGAACCTGTAGGATCTCGCCTGTCGAAAGTGGCACACGAACAATCTTCTCAGAACAAACTATCTCCGCGTGATGCTTAGATAACCAATCCATACCCACAATGACGTCGAAGCTTCCAAGTTGCATAGGCGTGAGGTTGATAGGAAAAAGATGGTCGTTAAGGTTCAATTGGCAGTTGCGAAGAACAGAATCAAGAACAATTGGTTCACCACTAGCAACTTCTACTGTCAAAGGTTTTCCTAGTTTCGTTCTAGACACGCGAAGCATTGGCTCAAAAGACAATGACACGAAACTCTTATCGGCACCAGAATCGAAAAGAACAGATGCAGGCTGATTATTAATAAAGAATGTACCGTTCACCACGTTATCGTCCGCCTGAGCCTCTTGGGCATTCATGTTAAAGGCTCGGCCTCGAGCCGGAGCTTGATTCTGATTCTGGCTCTGGTTGGCTAACCTTGGGCACCGGTTCCTGTAGTGGGTCAGATCCCCACAATTGTAACAAGCACCTGGTGGGTATTGTGGTCGTGCAGCTTGACCCTGTTGCGGAGCAGGAGGCTGAGCAACTTGTTGAGCCGGGTTCTGAACTGTGCGATTCTGAGCAAACCGACAAACATCGGCAAGATGACCTGACTTCCCACAGCTAGTACAGAAACGGCACTGATGTTGCGGCTGATGGTGACTGTTGCATCTATTGCACAAAGGTGCATTCCCTGAATAGGGTTTCTTCGCTGGAGGCTGTGCGGGTTGGTTGGGAGCTGCCTGATTAGCTTGGGCAGTGACAGCAAAATTTTGGGAAGCCTTACGCTTCCTTGACCTCTTCGAAGAACCAGAGTCCTTTCCATTCTTGTTTTGACCTTTCTTGCTATCCCCCTTGTCAGATGACTGTTTCTTGCCCTTGTCACCCTTCCTGTGTAATTTATTCTTCCGAATCTGCGACTCATTCAATATCGCTGATAACTCGATTGCCTGACGGAGTGTGGCAGGGTTACTACCAGTAAGGATGTCTTGTACCGAGTCAGGTAGGCCGTCGATGTACCTTTCGATAGCCTTGTCGAGTGGGGTAACCATAGTTGGGCAAAGCAGACTCAACTCCTCAAACCTGTCAGTATACGCCCTGTGCTCACCACTATCCTGCTTCAAATCATCAAATTCCTTCTCCAAAGCTCGCTGCTCATGACGAGGACAGAATTCCCTCATCATAAGGGCTCTAAGTTCAGCCCATGTCTGTGCGAGAGCAACTTCTGCACCTCGGTCTCTCATAACCCCGTTCCACCATGTCAAATCCCTCTTCTGAAATACGCTCGAAGAAAACTCGACCTTGCGATTATCCGGACACTGCAAGTGGCGGAAAGTATTCTCAATGCTCTCGAACCACTGAAGAAGCCCATTCGCTCCCTCAGAACCACTAAACTTGAGTGGTTTAGCCTGATTAAAATCCTTGTATTTGCATGGAACATTGTTGTTGTTGTTGTTGGCTTGGTTCCATTGAGCAAAGAGATTTGGAAATTGAACAGCCATCTGCTGCGTAATGATTTCTGCCAGCTCGGCAGTTGCTATCTGGTTTTCGCGTCGAGGAGGCATTCTAAAAGAGGAAAACATGAAAGGAAACGAGTGAGATGATTGGATGAAGAGAATGAGATGAAACAAAATCAACAAAAGCAAAGATGGTGGTCATTCGTCCGCATTACCAAGCAAACAAACAACACACAGTGACTAATCAAAGTAAATGGGTCAAAAATTAATGTATCATGAAGACATGCTCGCCTATAAGTGAACACTCATCCCAAGAATTCCCAGGTAAGCACAACTGGTCTCGCGTCTGATGAGATATATACGAAGTGCTTGCCTAGACAGAAAACCCAGAATACAGGCATTCACCCTTCCAGTTTGCACGTGTTCACATTATTTAAAACCCAAAACCTTGACGAGATTTTGAAAATTCAAAGGGGTTCAAAACCATATAACAGAGGGTTCAAAACCTTACAATAGAGGGTTCAAAACCTTGTAATAAATTATTCAAAAACAGATGATTGTTTTTCAAAAATCGTTTCGGAAAAATTTGGTTCTTGTTTTGATAATCACCTAAGGATAGGTGATGTACATGTTTTAAGATCCAAACACAAATAATTTGTGTTAGGGTCCTAGAAAAGTTATAGTCTAGGTCAAAGCATTACTAATAACCTAATTCCCTATAACCATTGGCTCTGATACCAACTCTTCTGTCACACCCCGACCGCGTAAAACAACAAATCGCGGCGGAAACGCCGGGGCGTGTCGTAACAGAACTAATTGTTTCACAACCATGGAATACAAAGTGATATTTTATTTATCAACAAAGGTGTTACATTGTATCAAAACAGTAATTTAAAAGTTTATAACATAATTAAACAAGTCTATCTCCATTTTTTAGTCTCTAAGGCACAGGTCCGCCCTAGTATCGTGATCAACATCCTACGGAAAAGCTCCTGAAAACACATGTGAAAATAGGTATGTCAGCATAAAAATGCCTGTGAGATACATAGGTTTGTGAAAATAGGATTCATGACTTGTATGTGAGAAAATGTTTAGTCATGAACCTTGTAATTTGCTTTGTCTTGAAAATCATTTGAAAAACGATAAGATCAGTTGATATGTATAAATAAATGCAAGGTTAAATGAATAACCATGTAAAATGAGTTGTATACAATAAACTGTTTTGTAAAACAATGACTTGTGAAAAATATGTTATTTGTATAAAATGTAATATGTCTATACTGAAATGGTTTAAATAACGTTGCGCTATGTAATATTATACAAACACTTATATATAGGAAGTACCAGCGGCGTATCCACCATGTTTGTATCATATTACACACGTCTCGTTACTCAAATCACTTACCCAAACAACCACCAATGTAACTTGTTCATGTACAAACCAATTGTCAAGTGTTATTGTGTAAACAATATCAAAATGTCTATGTCCAATGTAAACCACCAAATGTGTATATAAATGTCAAAAATGTTTATGTTCAATGTAGATCATGTAATATGTAACCAAAATGTCATGTATGGTAAGCGAAATATATCAACTAAACCATATGTAAAATGCACAAAAACAAGGTATTGAAGTAAAACATAGTTTAAATCAAAGTTATGTTTTGTGTAATAAATGCATGCTTTACTGATACAAACATCTATGCGGTATTGTTAAAATGCATACATCCAAGCCTTGAGACTGTGGCGATAAACCCTTAAACAAATTAAAGGTTTATCTAAATTATGTATATCGAATTCGGTCATTCCTTTCATCCCCATACCCAGGATGTCCGGAACGGGAGTTGTCAATTCCTATGGTACCACTACCTACTAACGAACGGCATGATCGGTGTTAATGAATGTATTGTTCCATTGTAAACAAACCAAATGTCATACCAAAAATGTAAGCATATGAAAACGATGCACTAAGTATGTAATCAAATGAACATACGTAGCGTGAAATGTAATGTAAAACGATGTACTAAGTAATGCACACAATGGGCACACCTAGCATGAAATGTAATGTAAAACGATGTACTAAGTAATGCACACAATGGGCACACCTAGCATGAAATGTAATGTAAAACGATGTACTAAGTATGCACACAATGGGCACACATAGCATAAGATGTAATGAAATCATGTACTATAATGTACTAACGAACATAGCAGGTATATGATGTGAAAACAGGAAAGCATGAAAGTAACAAGTAGGCACATGTGTTCCACCCCAAAACAGTTTGGAAAACAGTAAAAGAGGGGTCTATGTACTCACTTGATATAGCTCAGATGTCTTAAGATAATCACCAAGTAATGCTAGAAATCTCGGAATTAAACGGCACCTAATATAGGTAACTATGTTAATAAACCGGACCTAAATCGGAAGATCGGATAGAATGAGGTTTCGTAAACCAAACGAGTATGGAAACTCGTGTAATATGGTTTAACAAACCCTACATACTAAAACGAAACTTAACCTAAGTGTTTACGACCCATTACGACCCGTTTTGGTAGCTTATGCTACTATAACGTGTCGTTCGCGTGAAACGCGTTCGGACCACCTAACTAGTCCTATGACAAGTGTTATATGCCTAAACATGTTACAAAATCAGTTATGTGACGAAAGTTTAGGTTACATATGCTAAATTACCAAGTATACATGAAAAGGGTATTCTGGTAATTTACCTAAGGCATATAAACTACCTATCATACAACTACTTAAACGAAGCGACCATAAGTTATAACCTCGGAAGGTTATTCCCTATATACTATGGTCACCTAATGTATTTGGTCGGATCCTAATGATCGACCAAACTGGGTCGGGTTCGAAGGTATAAGCGATTTATTAGATCGCTTACCCTACGACCCTAGACAACGTGGTAATCAGTAGGCATAGTCCCAAGGGACTATAACCATCGTGATTACAATCACGTTGCGAAGTTCAAACGAACTTCGCATTGACCATAAGCTGGTCAACGCTGAAAGTCAAACAAAGTTTGACTTTCTGACTCGAAAAGCAACAAAATAAAGAAAAGAACGAAAGAATACTTACGAAGGGTCCCCGAATGCTAATCTCGATCCAAGAATCTCAGGTATGAAACAATGGTTTCAACTTAGAGTTTCTCAAATCAAAATTCTAGTGATTTTTGAAGTTGGGGTGATGGGGTATTTATAGTTTTCGGTCCACCGTTAAGATCGTTTCATGGAAACCGTGCTTTAATCGCATCCGTACAAGTGCCGTAACCTTATGGTGGCTAAAAATGATCCTTATCATCTGACTAAGCAATTGAGAATGTGTGGTGGTGGATCAACCAGCTGCAATCTGCTGTTAAATGCAGTTAATCTGGTCAGGAAGTCGGACGCGGGCCGCGTGGGGATGTACAGAAACTGAGGCGGGCCGCCTGGCCTCGTCTGATCAGCAACAAGTTTCAGAATTTACAGTTTCAGTCCCTGCACGTGTTTAAGCCATTTTCGACACTTCTAAGGCCCGTAAAGCCAACTTTAAGGACCTAAAATGTTTCCTAAACATTGTGGACATGAAGCATGCTCAAAAATATGCCGGGTGTTGGTTCGTTTGGTCGTACGAACGCGGTGTTCGCTTAATTACGACGGAATGCGCACAAGCGCGAAAAACGATCCAAATGACGCGACGAATGGATTTTTCTCATGCCAAACACTAAAATAAAATATTTTAGTGCTTACATAAATTTTTGGATGTCCGGATGTATTCAGAACGTAAGTTATGCGCGAAAATGCAAACTTGTGCACTTTTTGACACTTTTAGTCCCTGAATGAGCCAAAAGCTTATTTTAGCACACCGAACCCCTCAAAGCCTATTTCTAAGCTATGTAAAGGATATTTAAGGTGTATTTAACTTATGGTCATGTTCCGGAATGTTCATTACAGTTCAAATTGGCATACTTTCGCAGTTTGTCAAGTTTAGTCCTTGTAAGCGAATTAACTTGTTTTTGCCATACCAAAGCCTTTAAAACTTATTTCTAAGTTATGTAAAGGTTATTTAAGGTATGTTAAGTATATGTTGATGTTCCGGAGTATTTGTCGCGTTAAACTGAGTACGTTTACGCACCAGTTTGCGTATAACTCTCCAGAAAGTGATATAGAGTTTGAAATTGAACAAAAGTCAAAACATGAAAAATGTAAAACATAACAAAACAAACATTGTGATCAAATAACATTGTTTTATTGATAAAAGAACTGTTCATAATGATTACAAGCACAGTTGTTACATATAGGGAGAAGATCATGCGAGAACCACCTCTTATTGCGAGAACCGCGAGAACCGCGAGAACCAATGTGAACACAACCAAAAATGCCTAAAAATAGCTAAAAATCACACAAAAAAAAGTTTTTTGAATTTTTTAATATTTTTATAAAAAAATCGCTACTTTTCGAAGAAAAAAAAAATTTTTTTTTGCTTCGAAAAGTAGCGATTTTTTTATAAAAACTATTAAAAAAATTTTAGATTTTTTTTTTTATTTTTTTAGATTTTTTTAGGTTTTTTTGGGGTTTAGTTTTTAGCATTTTAGCTTGGGGGGGGGTAGGTTTTTTTTAGGTTTTAGTTTTTAGCATTTAGCTTTGGGGGGGGGGGGGGGGGTGGGGGGGTTTAGGTTTTTTTTGGGTGGGGGTTAGGTTTTTTTTAGGTTTTTTAGCTATTTTAGGTTGTGTTCACATTGGTTCTCGCGGTTCTCACAATAAAGGTGGTTCTCGCATGAGCTCCTCCTTATATATATATATATAATATATATATATATATACTAGAATATCTTCTATTCAATCAAAAGAGGAACTTCAAAAATCTGTTGAAAAAGCTCACAAGTTTAGGGGGAATCTCAAATGAGAAATTCTGTTGAAAATTGTTGACTACTGTTGACCACATTTGAAAGGTCAACAGAAGTCAAATCAGAAGAAAATATAAATTTCTAACAGAATTTATGTTCAATTTCTGATGACATCATCAGAATGGAATTTTGACTTTGAAAAAGAAGGAATATTATGAAGAAAACTGATTGGACCATTGACAAAATGGGGTCCACAAAAATGAAAAGGTTTCATGTGACCGATAGTATTCTCCAATCAAATTCAGTTTTAAAAATTTGGAATAATTGAAGATATTACAAGTTGAGAAGGCATAACCACAATTACATGATAAAACATCATTAAATATCTTAATACCCACGATCCAACGGTTACATTCAGAACCGGATTTCACATCACACGATCTAACGGTAATAAAGGTAATCAATGATCTTTTAACCGCTGTTACAAACCACGTTCCATGTCCCCTCAACTCCATAAACCCTTACATCTCTACTAAAACTCACACTATAAAACTCAACCTTAGCAGAAATTCACAAATCACTCACCTTCTTCCTCACAAAACTTCGAACCTCGAAATCCCTTGTTTTCACTCAAAATCCAAAATTCCCAAAATCTCAAACCCTAACTCACAAAATTAAGCAATGGCAGAAGTAAACCTCAACATCCCAATTGTTCAACATGATGTGCCTTTTGTTGAAGACACAGAATTTCTGCCAATGAAAGAAAACAACTTACTGATGAATACAGGGCATTCAAAATTTGATGAAAGATGTCAACTTTTGATAGAATATCTCATAAGATGTCCAATCTCAAGAGTATTAACCAAGGGAAGAGAAATACCAGAAAAGTTATTGCAGCAATTTGTTCACACTTTCAATGAAGATGGAGAAAATCAGGTCTCTGCTCATGTGTGGGGAAATGTTTCAGTAACATTAACTCCTGCAAGGGTAAGAGAATGGCTCGAACTTCCAGTTTTTGATAACTACATTGAAGCACCAAAAAGAGAAGATTTGATATGCTTTATCATTGAGCTTGGTTACAAGAACAAGAAAATTAACAAAATTGGAGCAGTCGGAAGAAATGAAATACCAGCCTTCTAGCAAGTGATGATGGAAGTATTGAACAAATGCCTCACATCAAAGATAGGAGGAGCTGATCAAGTCAGTCAAGCTATTCTGTCAATCATGTATGGACTCATAACAGGTTTCAAGCTTGATTATGGGACAGAAATCTTCAACCTACTCAAAAGATCAATCCTTACCAAAAATGGAAGAGTAACCTCACATCTGTCATATCCAATGTTCATTTCAATTTTCATTTATGAAACTTTTGCTGAAAGAAACATAGAGATTCCAATTTTGGAAGATGTCTGGAGTTCAAACACCATGAAAGCCTGGAATGCCACTCATGGATGGGAATCAAATAAAGATGTTCCTGAGTTACCAGAAAGCATGTTGTGCCTTATTGCAACAGACTCTCAATACATACTACAACATGAAGAACTCCTTGCCAAATCAGATACTCCAACAGAAGAACCTAGCAAAGAAGTCTTTAACTGCTCTTCTTCACCAGAAGAAGAAGAAGAAGTTGAGAAGTCCTGGACATCAGAAATAGAGGCTACAGGAGGAGAAGGAATTCTGATGATAAGAAACTCACCAGAAAATAAGACAGAAACAGAACATGCTGAGAGTCATCAGATTCCTGAAGCTGGAACTCATTTTGAGTTTGAAATTCATCAAGAAACAGAACATCAACACTATGAAGAATCTCATATTGCTGGAGGAACTCATGAAGAGGCTGAAGATCAACATTATGAAGAATCTCACTTTACTGGTACAACAAATGAAGCTACTGAAGTTGTACATCTTGATGAGTCCAAGGTTGCTGGTACATCTCTCTTAAACACAGTTTTAGTTGATACTTCTTTAAAAAGAACAAACTCAGAAGATTCAATTAATGTTTCTTACAAATTAGAATATAGAAACACCGATGTTAATGAGGAGGTTACTAGTTCCATTCATCTCAACTCTGAATCAGAAAATGAGGAAGAGGTTGAGATCTCAACAGATAGAGATCAGGAAACTGATCAAGGAAATCTGGTAAAAGGTAATCTGTTTACCTCAACAACTTATAGAGAATCATTCACTGATATGATTCAAGGACATAAGGAAATCCAGGATGAAAATGTGTTTTTCACCTCTAGTGGAGATGATTCTGGTACACTTAAGGTTGCACCAAATTCTGGTAAAGCCAAAAGTGATCCAGTCATTTCAAAAACAGCTGCAATGTGTTTACAACTAGAATGTTATGAGGAACATCTGTTGTACCAAATATCCCTGAAACACCCATCACAAAAGAAAATCTGGAAACTGTCCTAGAAAATGTTTTCAAAGCCTGCAAAAAGAGTCCAGTGGAAGAAAAGCTTGATTTGTTGTTGTTAGAGATACAAGGTCAAAGAGCAGATATGAAGACTTTATCAGAATCAGTGGAGGTCATAAAGGCACAAACTGAAAGAAACACTGAAGCACTAAAGTCTCTGTAGAAGCTAAAGGAAAAGGCACCAGAAACCAGCATCTCTGCATCAGAAATTCAAAAGATTTTCACAGAAATGGAGAAGATCAAGACACAAGTCACAAATGCTGTGGAGTCAAGACAATCAAGCAGTGCAAACAAAGTCTTGGAGGAAGTCACCATTCTAAGGGCAAGCAACAACAGTATTACTGATGCCCTTGAAAAGTTGATAAAAGAATGGGCTGCCACGCAGGAGAAAAATCAAACTGAATTTGCAGAAGTTCAGAAAAACATAGCCAGCAACTCAGATCAGGTAGGAGAAGTGTATCATCTGATGAAAAGAATGCACTTTAGCATTGCCAGATTGGCTAAGCTTGATCCCAAAGAAATCATGAAGGCAATTCCTGCTGAACAATCTCACCAAGAAATTCCAAGGTCAACCCCACAACATTCATCTGCTACACCAATCACTGAAGCTAGAACCACTGTATACATGTTTCAAAAGATGAAATGCTGAAAAGGTTAGCAACTTCCAAACCTCAGGTTATCACAAATTTGAAACTTACAACTTCTCAAACTGTTCCAAAACCAACTTCTTCTGATGACACTGCCATAAGTAAATTGATGAATCTACAAACAATGAATGAATGGGAACAAGAAGCTGATTCAAGAAAACCACAGATTGTCAAAAGAAAAATCTCTGAAACTCAATCTGTCATGGTTAGAGAGATTAACAAGGATATAATGATATTCCCTGAATACAATCTGGTGAAGTACTATTGGTCAAAGGAAGATGTACCAGAAAAGCAACCAACTCCTTACAGATTGGCTATAAGGGCAGAGAGGTTAGAAAGAGGTCCAAGAAGCATTCACTACATCAATGAGAATCCAGTAAAAAGAATCATGAAATTGGATGAAGTAAAAATTGGAACTGATGGTGTTGGAGGAACTTATCTGCAGAATAGAGACACACTTCTCAGAGAAAATGGGGAAGAAGAAAAAGTGACTGATGGAGACATTGCTGATAGATTACATCCTTTGGACATTCTGTTCATGAAGGATCATTATGAAAAAAAAACACACAAAAGAAATCAGAAGAGCATTGAAGAACATATCAAATGCTAGAATAAAGCTGTTTGAAAGATTAGCTTTTTCTGACTTTGATTTATGCATCAATTATGATTATGTGCACAACAAAAAGGTCTATCTCAGTGCACCAGACAAAAGCATTCCCTCAGAGCTGATAGAAGATGCAAGATCTGGAGACATCATTGAACTTTCAATGATAAATGACAGACATAACTATAGTGTAGTCTACAGAGATTTTGAGAAGAACAAGGCTCTGTTCAGAAGTGTTGATATCTGCAAACACTCAAATCAGACTCTGAAGTTTATTATGAAAACTATGAACAAGAGACAAGAACAACTTTAGAAGACAGGAATGAACAAAGAGAATCAAAGGCAGGAAATTGAACAAATGATTGAAGAATGGATTCAAGCAAGAAGATTGTATAAAGACATGTATGACGTCTGCAACAAGTACATTTCTTACAGAAAGAAATTGAAGGATGGAGATGTACTAAAGAGGGCAAAGCTGTTTTGAAAAAAATATATGTTTTAAATTTTATTTCATCATGTAATTTGTTTTTCATAATAGTAGTAACTTGTTTGATTTGCAAATTTTAAGTTTCCACTGTTTGGAAATTTTCTGTTCATAAGGTAATTTATTTTCTTACAATACTTAGGGGGAAACTGTTAGGAAACTTTATTTGTAAGTATTGAAGAAAATCAAATTCAGCTTGATCTATGAAGAAGATAAAAGTCCTGAAGATCAAAACAACAAGAAAAAGATCGGACAGGACAACTGAAAAGAACAATATCTACTTCACAGAATCATAAGTTGATCAAGAACTGAAGAAGATTATCAGAGAAGGTTTTTTTGATGGATCTGATGATATTTCTGATGAAATATCATCAGTTTCTGACAATTCTGATCATCAGATTTTCTGATGATTTGTTCACCAGAATTTCTGATGAAGTGGTTATCAGAAATTCTGATAAAACCCCACTTGTCTAAAAATCAGTTCTATCCTGCTACAATAACCGAAGCAACTTGACATTATTGGATATCATGATGACAAAGGCAACTTGATTATTGGATTCAATGAATTTGTCAAGAAGCTACTTTTTGCAGGACATTAACATGAATAAACAAATGTTTATTCATGTATCTAAGCCGTCTATAAATAGAAGGCTCATCAAGCAAAGAACATTGAGTTAAGCTTAGCATTCAATACATACTACAAACTCCATTGTCCTTTCACCTCAGAATTCACAAGTATTCATTTGTAATAGATAATAATCTTACAATCACCTTGTAAACCATTTTGTTTCAAAGTGATATAAACTTAAAAATTCTGTAGGTCTTGTTTCTTGAAAGTCTGATTTCTATTTCCGCACACTATTTTCACATTTGTTGAAATCACTTGCCATATTACGTGAAAAGAAGTTTTCTAAGTCTAAACTGGGACCAACAATTCTCTTCATGATTCTTAAGTTGTCTAGAGGCATAGGCTATAACCTTTTGACGTTGCATCAACACACATCCATAACCTAACTTAGAAGCGTCACAATAGACTATAAAGTCTTCAGTTCCTTCTGGTAACGCGAGTATGGGTGCGTTGGTTAATCTTTGCTTAAGAATTCTAAAAGCTTCTTCCTGTTTTGGTCCTCATTCAAACTTAACTGATTTGCAGGTCAGATTTGTTAAGAGAATGGCTATTCTAGAAAAATCTCGGGTAAATCGTCTATAATAACCTGCTAGTTCAAGAAAACTTCTCACCTCCGTTGGTGATTCAGGGACTTTCCATTTAGTAATCGTCTCGATTTTTGTGGGATCCACATGAATTCCTTCATGATTAACCAGATGTCCAAGAAATTGTATTTCTTGTAACCAAAATTCACATTTTGAGAATTTAGCATAAAGTTTTTCTTTTCTCAGCAATGTAAGGAGTGCATGCAGATGTGTTGCATGTTCCTCTTTACTCTTAGAGTAAATTAGAATAGCATTTATAACGACAATTATAAATTTATCCAGATATGGTTTACATATTCTGTTCATCATGTCCATGAATGCGGCTGCGGCATTGGTTAAACCAAATGGCATGACTGTAAATTCATAATGACCATACCTTGTTCTGAAAGCAGTTTTAGGAATGTCCTCTTCCTGTACTTTCAGTTGATGATATCCTGAGTGTAAATCAATCTCAGAAAAGAATCGAGCTCCTTGAAGTTGATGAAACAGATCATCGATTCTCGGTAGTGGGTACCGATTTTTAATCGTGACCTTGTTTAGTTCTCGGTAATCAATGCACATAATCATTGCTCTGTCCTTTTTCTTGACAAACAAGATTGGTGCTCCCCATGGCGATTAACTAGGCTGTATGAAACCTTTCTCCAGAAGTTCGTCCAATTGTTTCTTCAGTTCTTGCATCTCTGTTGGTGCTAAACGGTAAGATGACTTGGCAATCGTTGTTGTTCCTGGTAGTAGGTGAATTCTGAATTCAACCTCTCTATCTGGCGGTACCAGGTAATTCTTCTGGGAAAACATCTGAGAATTGAGATACTACGGGAATATCTTTCAATTCTTTTCCTTTAGTGTTAATGATTATGGAAATCATATACACTAGTGATCCTTTCCTTGCATAGCTTGCTATTTTCATTACAGAGATGAATTTTGTGGATCTGGTTGGCTTATCTCCTTTAATTGTGATCTTTTCACCCTTTGGTGAACTTACTTATATTGACTTTTGATCACATAGAATACTGGCATGATTGGCTACTAACCAATCCATTCCTAACACGATATCAAATCCAGCCAGAGTCATTGGATAAAGGTTAGCAATAAAATTATGGTTTAAAATTTATATTCTTGCTCCCTGCAAGATTTCAGTGATCTTAATGGATTCTCCGTTTACCGTTTCTAGCAGACATTCTTGTTGAAGTTTAGTTAGTGGTTGATTGAGAAGTTTGCAGAATGTGGTATTAATAAAACTTTGGTTTGCACCAGAGTCAAATAATACTTTAGCAAAAATATCATTAACTAAAAAAGTACTGGCAATCACGTCCAGAATCATCTTGGCTTCTTCAGCTGTCAGAACAAATGATCTGGCGTTCTTGGTAGTTTTGTTGTTCGTTGTTGGAGCTAGTTTCGGACAGTTCGGTTTGATATGCCCCGTCTCTCCACAGTTGAAGCATAGCTTATTGCTGGGTTTCTTCCTGCAGTCTTCTTCCTTGTGTCCCGATATTTTGCAGAAGTTGCAGTATATGGAACATCTCCCTGAATGCTTCTTCTTGCAGTACTTACAGTAAGGTGCGGAAGTAGAACCTGTACCTTTCTCATGGTTGGAATTACCGTAGCGAAATTCCTGGGTAAGTTTTTGAGCTAGGTTCTTTCTCTGTTTTTCTTCTTGCGTACGTACTAATTCATCAGTCAAGGTATTCGCTAATTCTACTGCTTCTTCTATTGTTTGTGGTCTAGCTGCCTTGACTACGTGTCTGATATCACTAATTAATCCCCAAATGTAACGGGAGATTAACACGGGTTCTGGTGAGGCTAGGGTTGGCACTATTCTATCATATTCGAAGAATACGGTAGTGTAACCCTTGCAGTCTACTCCAGTCATTCTAAGGTTTAAAAATTTATTAGCAATTTGTTCCTTTTCATTGGGAGGACAGAATTTTCTTTCAACCATGCCCTTATAGTCAGTCCATTCCATATTATAAACTCTGTCACTTCCCCTAGACTGGAGATTAGTATTCCACCATTCTAAGGCTGCATTCTTAAATAGATTAGAAGCAAACATAATTTTATCTTCATCTGCACATTTGCTTATTTTTAAGACTGATTCTGTCTTTTCAATCCAATGTAGAGCTGCAATGGCTCCTTCATTGCCAGAGAATTCTATTGGTTTGCAAGACCAGAATTCTTTGTAAGAACAACCATATGACATGGTTCTTCTTCTTTTTGGAATAGGCAATTAGAGTAGTGGTCCATTATTCACACTGTGACTGGGTTCAGTAGGTGGTCGTTTACTTCCACTATTAGTTTTATTATTTTATGCTTCTTTAACAGTCTTGATGATATACAGCATAGCATCTATAATTCCTTGTGCTACTATGTGTTGGATGGCACTGTTATCTATTTGGTTCCCATTATTATTGTTATTCTGGTTTTCCTGATTTACTTCATTGTCCATCTGAATTATAAACATTTATCAGGTATTAATATCACATAATAAGATTCAATGCAAACAATCACACAAACAAATTGATCAAAATCGTCGAGCATTGCGACATTTACTCTTTTTCATATATATATCTATTACAATCTACAACTGGAGTTGAAACACACTACTAGTTATGCATCAATGGGTATTAGGTTATCTATTTTAGTTGATTTGATTTTTTTTTCAACTATACACACACACACACATACATATATATATTATTACTAGGGGTTGTTCCAGAAATGCATCTCTCGCTCGTCGTATTTCCACACGAGCTTTTCTCCTATCTGTTTTATCCTCTCTCCTTCCTCAACTAATTCCTCACCAAATGTGCGGAGCTCCTGCACATTCTCTTCACTTATGGACGGCAATGGTGCGGGTGCTGGGTCAGGGTACTGAGGTATAGGTTCTCCATATGGGTATGGGTCGCCAAACACACTCTGAAAATACGGGTCGTTATTCCAAAATGGATCTGCGGGATTAAGGTTGGTATACTGTGCTATGGGATCTGGCATCGGTTCTCCTTGTGGATAAAGTTCCTGATATCCTCTATGGTCATCTTCCCATGGATCATAGGCTAAAGGATTAGGTGTTGGGAATCTAGGTATCTCGTTAGGGTCAAATGATGGTATGGGTAATTGGTTTCCTTGGGTAAGTTCTATCTCCATTGGTTGGGTTGGAAAAAGTGGCAGTGGTTGTGGTTGTGGTGCAATTATCTTATCTAGGTTTGGATCTGCTGCAGTGGTGGCTAATATATGAAAGTTTTCCAACTGTCTATTAACTACTTCCTGGGTCTGGGCGTTTACTTCCCTATTGGCTGCTGCTAACGCTCTCTGCTGCTGCAACTTTCTCATTCGTTTTCTCCTCTCGTGTGCTCCCCTACTAAACCATCCTTGCTTTTTCGAAGGGAATGGTTCCTCGGATTGCGCCTTAAAGATGAAGATTCCTTCTTCAGTGTCAGCAGAATACCCCGAAGGAGTAGGCTGTGATGAGGTTTCTTCACTTTTGGGAGAACTAGCTAGGTGACGATAGGCGTCAGACGTACCTTGCTCACTCATACTGTAAACTAACAGATTGTCAAATAACAAAAATAATAATATACAGAGATACACGTAATCACATAAATTATTTCCTAACATGAATGAAAATTTTGGTGTCAGCAGAACACTTCCATGGCTTAAATCAGTGGTTGTAGCTCTGATACCACTCTCTGCCGCAACCCCTAAACCCTACCCCGGGAGCGGGCGGCCGCGATGACAGTATCAGTGGTATCGGTGTTTATTAATTTGGCAGCGGAAATTTACATCAGGACCGTAGTTAGGAAATAATTTATCATAGTAAAACACCACACTTTTATAAATAATAAATACATGGGAAAAACCCAAGTTTCCATTATAATATGTTTATAGGGATAAATCCCAATTTATTGAAATAAAACTTCTTTCTTGTTTAGGTAACTTTTATAGCCACTTTTCCAAGCCTTTTGTGCTCTCCAGCTGGCTTCTATTTGGCTTTCACTTTTTGTTACCTGAAACGCGTTTTAAAAGTTTTATCAGCAAGAAATACTGGCGAGTGCATCCGAGTTTAATCAAAACAAGATTTTATATCTTTACAGTATTGAGAGCGATTACAATGTTTTTATATCCCCAATTACCACCCATGGTACTGTCAATCCTGACGTGTGGTGATGCTACTACTCACAGTGTAGTAACAAGTAATGTATACAAAACCCAACATACCGAAAGTAATTGTAGAATACATAGACTCAATCACAGCTAAATATACTTTAAAACAATTGAGATTTTGTAAAAACAGTTTACAAAAAGTGAATGTACTCACTTTTCTATTTTAGATACTACTACTACTTTCTTGTGACTTCATGGTTATAATCTATTAAAATAAACAATGCACACGTGTTAGTAAGCTAACCCAATTTACATTAGCTATACCCCCGAGACAGAATTCCAACGACTGAGTCAGGCAGAGCCTTGCATGCGTTACCGAGCTCTAGATCAATCGGGCAGAATAACTAATACGTAACCGGGGGTTATAATACTTACAACAAGGCAGATCTTCGCTTTTTAGGGGTATAATACCCGAGTATTTTAGCTATTATATTTGAGAGAGAAGGAAAAGATTTTGAGCGACTGAAGACTGAGCTCGATCGCCCAATTTATAGGGGCTGATTAGGGGGGGCTCACGCCCCGCGAGAGATTGAGGATAAGGGTTCGCGGCCCGCGAGGCCACTAGGGTAGGCCCTAGCCTTGTCGGGTCAGACCACTAGCTTCAACACGTTCAGGACACGTGGCAGCTCAAGGTTCGGCTTGGTGTCACTGGGTCGCGGCCCGCGACAGTCTCAGCTTGACTGGGTCACGCCCCACGAGGACCATGTATTTTTGTTTTTATTCGATTTTTAATAATATAAAAGTATTTTGGGTCCGTTTTTCGTATACGGGGTGTATTTTAGGGCGTATAGGGGTGTTTTAAGGATTTTAGGAGAGTTGTTATACCGTCGGTCAAACTAAGAAACCAACACCGGGACTGCGTTCAGAGGGTTCGGTTTAGGGGGTCCGCCGTCGTCCGCCGTCGCAAAAACGAGCCGGTTCCGCCGTGCTCCGCCTGGTCGCCCGCCGGAGTTCTAGAGAGAGAAAGAGGATTGCGGCTAGGGTTAAGGGGAGAAGAATGAAGGGATTTTGTTATACTAGGGTATATATACTAGGGTTTAGGTGGGTTGGGCCCAAGGCCCAAAAGCCCGTTTCTTGTGTTTTGTGCGGCCCAATGCGTCTACAAGGTCCGTTTTCGAACCTGAACTTTGTGTAATGTCGTAGAATATATTTTTAGAGTTGAAAACACTCAAAATTACGTCGGAAGTCGATATTTGACGCGTTTGTTAGTCGGTGGCGTTAAAGTTGCGTAAAACGTTTCAGTTATCGTTTCTAATCCTTTTTCGATCTAATTTCGAATGCGAATATTAGAATTCGATTACAAAGCTAAATTTATCATAATATTTCAGTTTTTAAGGTAATACACGAGTCCGATGCTTTCGTTTCGTTGTCGGTGCGTTCCTGCAATCGCGTTTTTCGTTCACGTATGCGTTTTATGACGTTCGGAAATAGGATAATTTCACAAAACCAATTCATGTGTTTAAATTATACGTATAAAGCTCATATTTTTCAGCGTTGTCGGTATTTCATCCGGTGTCAGTTTGTTTCCGTTTAACGCTCGTCAGGTTTCCCGCAAATCACCATTCGCGTACTGTAAAGCCGAATAGATGTTCCTAGGCATTCCAAAGGCCCAATTAAGTTATTTTGTGTCTTAAAACACTACTTATAATCGTTTTAATGTTTGTTATGCGCATAGTTAAATTCGAAAATTGATGGTTGTCACAGTTATTACATTAAAAGGGTTCATATGTACATGCATCTTATGCCTAAAAAATATATGCATATCCATTATTCAATAGAATAAAGCAGTACTAAGCTTCACAACCTTCCAGCCTGCACGCCCCATACCAGGTAGCACTTGACCAACCACAACTTGTGCTTTCACACGATACTTCTTCAAGTTTCCAGATTCATTATGCATTTCACCATCGTCTAGAAATTGCATGATAAAATCATTCACATGGAAATTATTAGGGTAAATTACACTTTTCGTCCTTTATGTTTGTATCAGATTGCAATGGATAGTCTTTAACTTCAATAATTACAGTTACAATCCTTTGTTTGCAAAACTCATTACACCCTAGGAAGTCAACTAGACCGAGTATATCACTTGCAAGCTCAACCAGCATGCTTAGTTGAACTACATCCAGATTTCATTGTCTCGCCTTTTTGAAGTTGGCCAAGTAATGCACTACGGATCTTCAGCATCAGTACTCAGGATGTCAGCTTCACCAAGTACATCGTTTGCGAACTCAACGAATTGAATTACACCCAGATCCCTGTAAAATCTCATAAAGATTCCCTAGGTCTTCAGTGAACAGCGCTTTGAAACTACTGTAGACTTTAGATACCAGTATGTTTCCATGCAAAACCCTTCACGCTGGCTGGAGAATTAATTAAAATCCTCAAATATGTGTCCGTGCAAAACATTCCACGCAGAACCTTTGGTATCACCAGAAAATCACAAACTCTACTACTTGTGATTGCGTTTAGAAATTTACCGAAGAAATTCCAAAACATATGAAAATTTTTATCCCCCCATTTCTTTGGTAAAATGTCTAAACCTTGACAAATTCCCTCCTCTGAGCGGAATTGTCGTCAACTACACTGAAAAGATTCTCTCCACTGAGCAGAATCTTTCAAACATTTTCGGTTTTTTTTTTAAATTACGAAAGAGACTTTCTTCTTTGCATATTCTAGTTGATAATGAAAGTCCCCTAGCCCCGTAGGATCCGACTTGTATCCCCCCAAAGTTCTGCTAACACCTAATCCGAAAGCTTCCATCATAGGCATAACTCTTCGACTTTGTGAACTCGTTAGGACCAGTCTTGGCTCTCTAGGTTCCTCCAATCGTTACCAAATGCGAGAATATGATAATATACAAAATTCTTTCAAACATTTACGAACACCGATAACAAAACAAATTTTCACGTGCGGAAGAAAAATATATATACCGTTTTTGGCCTATAATAGTCGCATCACCAATTTTGACATTTGCATCGGTGACGCGACTGCATCATCCTCTTCGCCAGTTCAGGGTATTGATTTGGTTGTTGATCTCAACTTCAACAATCTGGGTATAAATATTCCAGTTCCAGATAATCCAGAAACAAGAATTCATAATACCCATCCTCAACAAAACATCATTGGTAATGTTCACAGTGGCGTGCAGACGAGAAATCAGTTGAGAAACAACAACAATGCTGGCTTGTATGCAGCGATTAGAGAATCGGGTTTGCAGAATGATTGGTCTTTCGCGTGTTATGTTTCACAAGAAGAACCAAAGTATTGGAAAGAAGCGTTAAAGGATAATTCTTGGGTGGAAGCTATGCAGGAGGAACTGCAACAATTCCAGAAGCTTGGTGTCTGGAAACTGATTGAGAAGCCTGAAAACTATAAGAAGATTGGCACCCGTTGGGTTTTCAAATGCAAAAAAGATGACCGTGGAGTAGTTGTCCGAAACAAGGCGAGATTAGTTGTTCAAGGTTTTCGTCAGGTTGAAGGGATAGACTACAACGAAGTATATGCACCGGTTGCACGTCTTGAAGCTATTCAGATCTTTCTAGCATATGCTTCCTTCAAAGGGTTCAAGGTTTACCAAATGGACGTGAAAAGTGCATTCTTACATGGTGTGGTTGAAGAAGAGGTGTATGTCGAACAGCCTCTGGGTTTTGAAGATCCTATTCATCCTGATCGGGTTTGGTTGCTCAACAAAGCTCTCTATGGATTACATCAAGCACCGAGAGCTTGGTACGCAACCTTATCTAACTATCTGCTGGAGAACGGTTTTCGCCGGGGTCCTATCGTTTGCACGCTTTTCATCAAAGAAAAGGATGGAGATCTTCTGTTGGTTCAGGTATACGT
Organism: Helianthus tuberosus; assembly: GCA_030545235.1. Classification (NCBI taxonomy): domain Eukaryota; kingdom Viridiplantae; phylum Streptophyta; class Magnoliopsida; order Asterales; family Asteraceae; genus Helianthus; species Helianthus tuberosus. Next base: position 169,502,221 of record CM060369.1, read on the forward strand.
AGATGATATTATCTTTGGTTCAACTAACGATGTTTTGTGTAGGGACTTCGAGCGTGTTATGCAGGAGAAATCTCTTATGTATCTCACAGCCTTGAGGCCCGACATAATGTATCCTACGTGCCTGCTCGCTCGCTATTAAGCCAACCCGAAGGACTCACATCTAGCAGCTATAAAAATGATTTTCCGCTATTTGAAGGGTTGCCCGGACACCGGTCTTTGGTACCCTAGGGATGATAGCTTCGACTTGATCGCGTTAAGTGATTCTGATTTTGGTGGCTGCAAAATCGACGGCAAATTCACAACGGCTGGATGTCAGTTTTTAGGAAATCGCTTGGTCACATGGCAGTGCAAGAAGCAGACTTGTGTCGCAACATCAACCTGTGAAGCTAAATACATTTCTGCCTCAAGTTGTTGCTCCCAAGTCATGTGGATTTAACAACAAATGTGCGACTACGGTTTTGAATGCCTATCTACTCCTATTTTCGTTGATAATTCTACTGCCTTACAGATCACTAGAAATCCTGTGCAGCATTCAAAGACCAAACACATCGAAATCAAATATCACTTTATACGTGATTGTTTTGATAAAAGACTTATCGATGTTGTTAAGGTCCACACCGATGACCAACGTGCCGACCTTTTTACCAAAGCATTTGACAAATCACGATTTGACTATTTACTTATGGTAAACGGCATTAAGGTCAAGCCAGAGTAAAACCAACATCGGAAAATCATTTTTGTAAATATTAATTGGTGTTTTCCTAATTTCTCGTACTTTTTTCATTTTAGGGGGAGTAAAAACGAAAAATACAAAAACATTGAAAATTTTTAAAAATACAAAAACATCGAAAATTTTCAAAAACACAAAAACAATAGAAAAACAAAAATGAGTTTCCTGGTGAGCAAAAGATAAAATGATAGTACATAAGTGGTCTGTCGAAACCTCTTTGAACTTAAAATGAAAAACAATAAGCAGCTCTATATAAGATGTATCGGTAGGCTCACAATCATTTTAAAGTGTGCAGGGTGATATAAACCTAAATCAACTGAAGACCGTGTGGGAACCGCTCATTGGCATATGGTCTTGGTACCAAAATTTCGTTTGATAGATTGCCGAGGTTCTGAGATACGTGGTCTTTATGTTGTTTATCATCTTGGTATCATGGTTGTTTCTTTTACCGAAAACAACGGAGACGCAAGTCTAGATCTTCCATGATACCATACATACGTGTAAATATCATTCAAACATGTATATAATACATGATGCATACGACCTCAATAAGTGATAAACAATCACATGTCCCAACTCAATAAGTGATAAACAATCACATGTCCCAAATCAATAAGTGATAAAATATCACAGTTTATCCGGGAGTCAAGTTCATCTCTTTGTCGGTACGATGGTACTAACCTGTTCATGGACTTGCTCTTGTGCCCTACATGCATCGAATATCAAGTTCCTCATTAATAAGTGATTTTATCACATAGGGCTTGTATTCATCCAAAAATAAGTGAGTATCTCACATCATATACGTTGAAAACAGATGATAAATGGTATACTCACCAGTAAGATGAACTCTCGTGCATACCTTGATACGGGAATGTGTCGTGTGTGGATGAACACCGGTGGGTAAGTATAAATCATACCTTAACGTATGGGATGCTTATCTTAATATTAACTAACTGAACAACAAGAGCGTTTTGGCGTGATCGTACACTAATATGATTCTCTTACCCTCGAAACTCGCAAAAAGAATGTCTGTAAATATTTATTTACTACTTTTCTGTTTCTGAATCTCTATATATATTTATTTATTGCTTTCCGTCTTTACATTTCAAAAATGAAAAAATACCAAAAAGATTTTAGGTGTGTTTTAATATAAACTTTATAAAAACCAAAAGATTTTATTTCAAATTTCTTTTTGATTGCCCGATGTTGGATCTCGAGTCTTTTCCACCTGAAACCTGTTCGAAACCTAAAACAACTGCATCTTCATAAACGGTCAAAGTTAACAAGTGTTGAAAGTTAAAATCTAAAATTGATCAAATTTTTATAACTTTCAAACTGTTGTCGGTCGGTGTTTGATTGAGTGTTGGTCATATGTGTGTCGTTTGATTGTATTCCAATCAGTTGTTCTCATTACGTGTTTAGTTTTCTTGTATGTGCAGATGCGGCATCCGGACCAGCTAAAGGCAAAGAGAACGTGTTAGAAGACGAGCTTTGGAATGAAGACACGACATGGATGCAATCAAAGGATCAAGATGATCGACTTGTCGCTGACCACTTCTCAACACCGCAAGGATCTAATATTCAAAGATCAACGCTTCACGAGCAACGTTCAAGGGGGAGCTTGCTGATACACCTCCTGACAGTGCCAAGTGAAGACATCTTAAGATCCGACAACAATGTGAAGAACGAACCATCACGAGCAGCATCCAAGGGGGAGTTTGTCGATGCACTTTGTGGATGCGGCTTGGTTCGGTTCGACTCGGTTCGGTTTGACTCGGTTAGGTTCGGCTCAAGACCGACGTCACAACATTCCTCTGTCGTGCGCCCCAGAGTTCGGCACACGAAGCACAAAGCGCCGCAAGCTAACATCACCATGACATCATCATGATGATGTCATGATGATGTCACATTACAACATAAATCTTTGCATGGGATTTTGTTTGTGGATGATGTCAGTATCCACTCACGAAGAATTGAACATTCCATCCATGTTCCCTTACGAAGACTTCTCTTTGGGCGAAGACTGTTTGCAAGAAGACTTCATTGGACGAACACTTTGCTTGTGATGAAGAGTCCATGTTGCACGAACACTCCTTATTGTAGACGAAGACTTATTGTAGACGAAGACTTAAGTATTCGTCCATGTCAATACATCCTTCCACGAAGACTCCTTCCAACGAACACTCCTGGACGAAGACTTATTGCCATGAACACTCCATGATTGTACGAAGACTGTATAGTTACGAAGACTCTCTTCTTGTGACGAAGACTCTTAGTCACGAAGACTCAATGTTCGTCAAAGGAGATCTCTGCAACGAAGACTAAAGTGGACGAAGACTAAAGTGGACGAAGACTACATGTGATGAAGAATCACATGTGACGAACAATCCTACAAGTCTTCCTAGGATTGCTTATGACGAAGACTTCACTCTATCAACGAAGATTGAGGGTTTGTCCATGCTCCACGAAGACTCTAGTCTTCGTGGGACCTGATGATGGTTCGTGGCCCAGATCTAATGTTCGTGGATGTGTTGTTCTGCTTCGCCTATATAAACAGCTTGCTGGATACAGAAGAAGGGTGTGGGAGAGAACACAGAACAGAGAGCATATTGAGAGAAAACCAGTGAGTTTGTGTGAGCTTTTCTGTACTATAATCTTGTAACGAAACTCTCTGGAATCAATATACTTTAAGATTTAAACGTTGAATCTTGTTCTTCTCTTGCATTTCGTGTTCTTTGCTCGGTTTAACTTACCGGTTGGATTCCGCACAACCGGGTTTGTTTGTACAACAAGGATAAGGTTACTAGATCCTCCGCTAGTGGACCTACACAAACTCACCACCACCGTTACGTCATCGGCATCGTCGCTGCATTAGTGCCCGGCAACCAACCTCTTCAACCAACCTATCTCTCCATCTCTCTCCCACTTTCTCTCTCTTCAACCAACCTCCTCCACCACCACAGTAGTATCCAGCAACCACCACCACCAAGTCCCACCACCACCGAATTCCATCACAAAAAAGCCCCCAAAATCAATCATCAATTTCACTCTGTAAAACCCTATACTCAATCAGTCAACCGGATCCTACAAAGCCATAAATCGAAATCAATAAGACGATAAATGTTCCAGATCTACTCTATATGATTAATTTTTCGCAAATAATTGGTCAATTACTGAATTACCTGTTTAAAAAGATGAAGAAGTTACCGTCATTTGAAAGAGCATGATTATTCTGAATTCGGTTACCGTCACGAAGATGGTGGAGATTGTGAGAGTCGCACCTCCGGTGCGAAAGTGTCCCGGTAACGGAATCTGCTTCATCATCCCCGGCTTCTTTGTATTCCCGTCGTCAATCTGCTTCATCATCGCCGGGTGGAGGTTCAAGCTGTTGACACGTAAGTATGCTTCATTTGATCCATGATTTTTGCAGCTGAGGGGGTGTTTGCGTGAGAACAGAGACGGGTTGGTGGTGGTGTCAAGTGGAGAAGAAGATGGATGACAAAATGTTAGGGTTTTATTTATATATACTTTTAAGAGTTAAATGCCATTTTAGTCCCTGTGGTTTGGGCCATTTTGCTAGTTTAGTCCAAAGGTTTCATTTTTAACCTGTCGGTCCAAAAAGGTTTCACAATTGCCATTTTAGTCCACTGGGTTAACTTCATCCATTTTTTCTGTTAACCAGAAGGCCATTTCGGTCATTTTATATGGCTGAATTGCCTTTTTAGTTAACAGAATTACATACAAAATGACCAAATTAGCCTTCTCGTTTACAGAAAAAATGGATGAAGTTAACCAAGTGGACTAAAATGGCAACTGTGAAACCTTTTTGGACCCACATGTTAAAAATGAAACCTTTGGACTAAACTGACAAAATGGCCCAAACCATAGGGACTAAAATGGCATTTAACTCTACTTTTAAATTAAAGGGTAACATAAAATGACTGAACTACCCTCATGTGCCTTGCACATGACCAGACTTAACTAATAAATTTAACTGGGTTAGTGTTAAAGAACGTAGAGTGTAATGAGTTTTACAAATAAAGGACTGTGACTGTAATTATTGAAGTTAAAGGCTATCCATTGCAATTCAATACAAACATAAAGGACGAAAAGTGTAATTTACCCAAATTATTATTTATATAACTAAATTAAAAGGCCATAAAAAAGAAAAACGATCTTACTTCCTCAACTTCCTATATGCTCCACTTTGTTTCCATTGATTTTTTTTCATCAAGTTCCTTATACAGTTGTACACCCCAGAACGACCTCCTCTACATGAACAAATCACATATATGGTATTCACATTTTTGGTGGAAAACAAAAACAAAAAACTGATAACAAATAATAATCATCTGAACCGTTCGAAAACTATATTAGATAAACGATATATTAGATATGTTACGAAAACTATTGTTAAAGTAATGAACAATTTTGAGTGTGCTATGTGAGACATCTGAACCGTTCGACTAATACAATAAAAACTTTAAGAAATAAGTTATGATGAGTGTAGCTAAAAAATGGGTGTGTTGCGTGTTGGGTAAACGGTCAAAAAGTGGTAGATATTTAGTGGGTCGGGTCACATTGACCGGTCAAAAACTTTTTGTTTTTTTCTCGGATTTCATGAATAACTATAGTATAGGTATGTTACAAAAACTATTATCAAAATAATGGTCCATATGTTTAAACAAAGCTATACTGGGTGTGCTATGTACAACAATTACCTTCTTTAATGTAAGTATCAGATATCAAATGTTATCATGCCCAACGAAAAAATAGTTTTGTAGTCATGTTTAGAATATTAACTACCAATGCGGTGGTGGTCGATTGGCAAAGGCAGTGCCTTTAAACACCATAGGAGGGGTTGACCCACAGATAACAGGATTGTGCTTTTGACACATACCCAACCCACCCATTTTGCCACCTCTACTTACAAACCTCAAGATAGGATCAGCTCACTAAGACCAAAGATAAGAATCTTACCATGAATGGTGGAGTATCAAGATGTAAAATGGAAAGAACTTTACAAAGAACTGCAATGAAAAACTCCCACTATTTGGAACATCCATGGCCCTTGGGTCTACAAGCTTTAAGAACTATGATATTAAAAAAAAAGTTAAAGAAATGTAACCAAATCCGAATCATTGAATGTGGTGAAGAATTTAATTTGAGCAACTTACTATTGAAGTGAAGGGGGATCCTTTGACAATAGTCGCGCGGAAACCAAGCTACAAGATTTATTAGTTAGAAGATAATGACATACGTATAACGGGCTCTTAATCATAGTTATTTAAAGCGTTAAGCGCACTCAAGGCGCATAGGCCTCGCCTAGGGCCTAGGCACAAGGCGCAAAAAAAGCGCGGTCCTGAGAAAAAAAAAAACGTACAACAAAAAAAAAACATAAAATATTTTTATATAATAGAAAATTAATACTATTCTTCAAATAAAATAAACTAAAGCTATTATATAACATTTAATATCGTCTATTTAATACCAAAAGTTATAAAATGCTAGTTTATTAGTGTAGAAAAGTAGTTTCGTTAGATAAAAGTAGAAATCTAGCTAGAATCTTGCCAGAATTTGGCCGAAAACTCTCAAGAAACTAGGAATCTCGCCGGAACCTGCGCATGAACCATCACTTGGAGAATTAAAGCGCAATTGCCTTGACTTAAGGCGCAATTGCCTCGCCTCACTAGGAAATTGGTCCTATGCGCAAGAGACGATGGCTTTTAACAACTATGCTCTTAATGAATTCTTCTTCCTTTCTAAGCACTATATGATCCTATGTTGCATAACTTGCCAATTAACATTGGTTAGTTTGATGTCTAATGACACATCATCTTCAATCATTTCTCATTGCCAACAATCCTAAAATTAGTTTTATGGACAAAATTAGAATCAGATTGTTCCTAACAGGTGATATGGGTAAAAAGGTAATAACAAAAGTCAAAAAGAAAAAAATTTGAAACCAACCAAAATGGCTTTGAACTGTTTTCATAAATAAGCGTTGATAGTCAAGCCAACCCAATTCAACCTGCACCAAAATTGACACCCTTTGACCCATGACTGGAACTGGTGAGGCTTATAATCATCATAAATAAGCGTTGATAGGCAAGCCAACCCAATTCAACCTGCACCAAAATTGACACCCTTTGACCCATGACTGGAACTGGTGAGGCTTATAATCATACTATATAAGAGATAGCACTCATGCTTTTGATGCTAAACAAAACTTTGTTGGATGATATGTACGTAGCATTCCCTTTATAAGGATTGCACCAGCAACCGTAAGGTTACTTCTTGTCCAGTATAGCACCATTAAGCCAAATACAGTCGCTTGGTTTTCTAAATGATATTGTTTCGTTCTAACAAAAACACACTTCAGAAACGAAGACCAAGTTGTATGTTTCCGACCTCATAATGGGTATGATTAAATTAAACTTTAATAACATAAATATTTTTTTGTGTGGCAATTATTGAAAATAGAATCTGGAAAGTTTAAAAGGTTCAAAAGATGAGTCTAATATTGGAAAAAAGGGAGGTTTTTTTGGCCTTGAGAAAGGTAAACTTACTGGATAATCTTACCATTGCCGTCATCAAGGGACTTTTTGGGACTTCCGCTTCTTCCCGCCTATGCAAACCCTTATGATACAGGTATAGGCATAATGCAAAGAGCGAACTGCGCATCAGCTTCCGCAGGCATTCTAGAAGAAACAAAACAGGAAGAAGTCTAGTAAACTCCACCCTCCTTCAATTTATACTGTATAATTTATTTCCATAGCTTGGCTTATAAAAAAATACAAAGCATAATAAATTTAGTGTAAGACTGACATGATGTTTCAACAGGGTGAACAAATCAGCTTAAAACAGCGTTGAGAACTTTTGAAGCAACCTGGAACAGTTGAAGAACGAATCATCTATATAGAATGAAAAATGTAAGCAATCTTAGACCAAATTCACATGCATATGTTGCTAAGCAACTATGAAGCCCTGAACAAAACTATATAAACATTCCTAACAGAAGGATTCAAATAACGTAAATAATAAACCAAATCAAAACAAATGTAGAAAGAAAAAATGGGAATTTCTTAAGAAATATTAATACGTACCTGAAACAATGGAATTTAAACCATCAATAACCTCTGGCCGATATCTCATTTCCAAATATCTCATAGTTGTATAAACCCTACACATGTGATTTTTACAAGAACACAATGAAAGACCTAAACAACTTACGTTGATATCCAAAGAATTGTTGTGATTGGTTCAGACATGTGCAGAGTAATTCAAATTTCAAAACCAAAATCAAAGAACCGCCCATTTTATATTTATATATAAATGAAATGATATTATTATGATGTAATAATGACATAAGAAAAGCTGAGTTGTCATGTCTGAATGGTCGACACATAAGCTTTTCTTATGTCATTGAAAACTCTCCTTTATTAGATGACCGAAGATGGATATGAAATCAAATTTACGTCATGAATACTTGAGAATGCATGATGAACAAGGCAGACTCATTATAAAGGCGCAACGCTCCAAGAACAGGTTATACAAAATAGTTCTTGCAACAACACAGCTGATTTGTTTGAGAACTAAATTGGACAATGAAGCCTGGATCTGGCACTCAAGGTTGGGTCATGTGAACTTTCAGAAGATAGAGACAATGGCGAAGAAGGGCTTGGTGCATGGTTTACCGAGCAACATTCTGCAGATCCAAATTCCGATTTTAAATGGAAATAATTATCACCATTGGAGCATTCAAATAAAAATGGGGACTTAACTCATAATTTTCAATACTATGTCTTACTAATTGTATTATGAATGAAAGAGCTAACTTACCAAAATTAGGCAAGGACATAATCGAGCGAATGGACCACCCCCACCGCGTAGAACTTTACTCAAAATACGCCTTTTCTATGAAAATGGATGATCTCCGCCAACAAAATACAAATTTTAATTGACAACTATTAGTATTATAAACATAATTTATGATTATTATGTGTATTAAACTAATAGTTATTAGTTATATGTGTGTAAAATGAACGGATACATTCGAATGGGTATGTTGGTCGGATAACACCGTTTTAAGCAATGGTTATTCCCGCGAAACATAACTACTCATATAACCGTTCTTATGTAAACGTATATATAGGTTTTACCGGCAAACATTACCGGTTACCAAGACAATTTCCTTTATTCGAATTGTCCATCATTTGTTCTACCTATTTCGTGTTCATAAGATTCATATGTATTCAAATACTTCCGCTGTGCATAATTCTGATATGCAAGAAAGTGGTATCAGAGCCAGTTACGACATGAGTGAAGATCTCAGGCCGACCTCTTCAACGATGCCATGTGCACACTGTTCAGAAGAAAGACGAGAACGAAGAAGAATGGAACGACGTTGCTACTATTGCCATATGCCTGGTCATCAAATCTCTTCATGTCAAGAGAAAGAAAAAAGATGAAGAAAATCAATTACTACGACAAGTGGTTAATGCAGGAACACAACAAGGATCTGAGGATGACAACAATCATCAGATTGAAGAGCGACTGGAATTTATTCTAGAAGGAACCGATGGAGGATATTGGTCCGATATGTGGTATGTTAGCAAATCTCTCAAACGCCATTTCTCTCATAACATAGACATGTTTAAACGTATTAAAAATATGTCTCATGTCGAGACTATGACTGGAGAAAATCATTTTTTCTTCATAAGAGGCGTTGGTGTGGTAGATGTAGTGTCCGGATCTGAAAAGATACGTATTCAAAGTGTATTATACACTACGGACATAGACAGAAATGTATTAAGTTATGATCAGTTAGTCACACAGGGGTTTACGGTAAAATTCATGGGAGATAAATGCAAAATATACCCAACTTTCAGTATTCCCATAAACAATAAAAGAAATAGTCATTCTGGAATGACAAGGGAAGAAGAATTGGGTGAATTAGAAAAACAAAGTGTGATAGAAAAGGGGCATGAACATGAGAAGTATAAAACAGATTTCTTGAATGATTACTTTGAGAAATTGAACTTATCTGCAAGTGAACCGGATTGGAATATTCTAATCCTACAAGCAATGAAGTTCAATAATTTTAGTGATTGTAAGGCCCTATTAGATATGCTTGATGATGTTGAGTATTTTCTTAAATACAAACATTATCTAGACATTACATTTGAGAAGATGATAGAATGGTTTCTTAAAGTCAAATTAGAAATACAATCAAGACCGTTGCCTGCTGTTATTTCAAACAATCGGAAAGTAGGTTTGTTGGATCTCTATATGGCAGTAAAGAGAGAAGGTGGTCACCGGTGTGTTACTGAAAGTGGTATGTGGGCAATGATAGCAAAAGATACGGGTTTCGAGTTTGAAGATGGTGAATACATGCGGCTGATTTATGCAATGTATTTGGATGTACTTGTATACTACTACAAGTTCAAGATAACACAAGAAATGGCAAACCGTAAGGAGAATGAGAAGATAGAAGATCCCAGAGAAAGCAAGAGTGATGGAGAAAAAGAAGTGACGATAAACAAAGTTTCAACGGAGACTGCCGAATGTTCGTCGAGTGCAGGTGCAACAGAGAAGGATATCAGCCACTATGCTTTATATGCAGGTCAACCAGGAGGAGTAGGCTGGTTACAAGGAAATTCTGGAATGATTCAAGATGAGGCTGAAGATCATTATGTTTTCTATGGTGGTAGCGATTGGCATGGACTCAAGAAACTTCAAAGGAAAAGATTCGACTTCTCAAGGGCAAAGAAAGTTGTTACCGAAGCAAACAAGAGTGTGCTCAAGAACTCTCTTAAACCAAATTATGTTTAGGGGAGAGTATTAGTATTATAAACATAATTTATGATTATTATGTGTATTAAACTAATAGTTATTAGTTATATGTGTGTAAAATGAACGGATACATTCGAATGGGTATGTTGGTCGGATAACACCGTTTTAAGCAACGGTTATTCCCGCGAAACATAACTACTCATATAACCGTTCTTATGTAAACGTATATATAGGTTTTACCGGCAAACATTACCAGTTACCAAGACAATTTCCTTTATTCGAATTGTCCATCATTTGTTCTACCTATTTCGTGTTCATAAGATTCATATGTATTCAAATACTTCCGCTGTGCATAATTCTGATAACAGCGGAAGTTTAACATCATCATCGTGCACATCATATTTCTGTGTGTGTTTGTGTTATTAATGTCTCTGTATATGCAGAGAATAGAGATGCACATAAAGTTGGATATTTCTGTAAATATCTTGGTGAATAAAATGTTGAGAATACATTGTATATATAGGGTAGAGGTGACGGTTTGTTAACCGACACACCCTTCATAACCGTTTAATAATATCTAATTCCTAATGCTAACCTAAATACTAAAATTACAATTATAATAATAATAAATATCAAGTTTAGTTTATAATCTAATATCTCCCCTTAAACTAAACTTGATCTTGCTTCTTCTTGGGCAGTGTTTTGTTGGCTTCTTCCACAGTTTGTTCTTCATGTACAGGGCCTTCATCTATCACTATTCTTCTTTCGCTTTCTCTTAACCCCTCTTCTCTTGTTAATCCGGTGACAAAATTCATGCCATATATCTGCCCATAATCCATGTTCTGTGCCGGCGACGTCGTACTCTGCCCTCGTTCGTTGAATTCCGGTTGCCTTGTCATGTTCTTTTAATTTGCAGAAGGCAATTAAGTGTCCCATCTCATGACAATAGTAACATCGCTTCTTCGTAAGATCCTTCCTTCTTCGTCCGTTCCTCTTGTTGGAACAGTGCTCACATGCAAACGTCGTTGACGATGATTGCAAATTGTTGTCTCTCCTCACATGTAATCGGAGACTCATATTACCGGGATCGTTTAACTCTGATCGTAATTCTCCGATCTCCATCCATTCCCGTTCTCGTTCCATTTCTCTGTTCTTTTCTTTCATATCTTTATTTCGGTGATCTTCCTTGTTTACATCACCATGAGAACTGAAATCTCCCATTTCTATTTCCGTTGTTTGTTCTCGTCTTTCTTCCTTCTCTCGTTCCAGTAACTCGATTTCCATTTCTAATTTCATTAGAAACTCTCGCTTCATTCTTGCGAACATTCGTGATCGCGGAGTTGTGCGATCGGGGATGAATTCGTCTCCGTCTTCGTATACTCTGTTTTTGTTCTTCATCCGGTTGTGCCCGGGATCGTATAATATCGATCGATCTTCATCGATTTCCCACCGTGGCTCTGATACCACATGATAACAGCGGAAGTTTAACATCATCATCGTGCACATCATATTTCTGTGTGTGTTTGTGTTATTAATGTCTCTGTATATGCAGAGAATAGAGATGCACATAAAGTTGGATATTTCTGTAAATATCTTGGTGAATAAAATGTTGAGAATACATTGTATATATAGGGTAGAGGTGACGGTTTGTTAACCGACACACCCTTCATAACCGTTTAATAATATCTAATTCCTAATGCTAACCTAAATACTAAAATTACAATTATAATAATAATAATAAATATCAAGTTTAGTTTATAATCTAATAACAACACTAGATTATTGGAGAATATAGAAGGATTGAACTTTTAATATGAGAAATTTTATAATTTTTGGTTACACATAATGTAGCTTATAGTGGTTTAACTTGTATAGGAAAATACACTTGCAATTCTGATGAAGTGATATATGCTCAAGATGGACCTGGGCCCGGGTCCACCAAGGATGTCGTTGCAGAAAGTGACAAGAAGGTTACAGTTATGAAAGAACTTATTTCTCAATCAGAAGAAGATGACGTGGAGCCATGGAGGCTCTTTTCGACGCGTATGTTTCTTTATATGATTTGGTAAGGGATATTCTGTTTGATGTTCTAAGGCGGGCTGGGATTTCGGCTAAAAAGGAGGCTCTGGTGAACTTTCGGATGGATCCGCTCGATGGGAGGTCTACTCTTCGACCAGCTGATATTCTTGTGTTTGGGTGGGCCAGGGGAAAACACGCTTGTGTGGACCTTACAGGAGTGTCCCCTCTTGTTGGGCTCAGGGATAACGGGTTTGTTGCTGGCCAGGCTGCGTTGAAGGCGGAATCAAGCAAGGTCGCTAAACATGAGAAGGCTTGTTTAGAGAATCAACATGTATTTATCCCATTTGCTTTTGATACATTTGGTTCCCTAGCCCCAGAGGCTGTGGAATTCCTAAACAGGGTCCAACGGGTTGTGAATAGTAATCTCACAACCTTTAAGGGTCGTTTCGTCTTTAGTAGAATTGGTTTTGCAATTCAAAAGGGGGTTGCGGCGCAGCTTGTTGCCCGTTTACCTGCCACTTGTTTGTAATTTGTTACTTTGGCATTTTAATGAAAATTTACTATTATTACTTATATATGAAACAATGCTATTGTAATATATTAGTAACATGAAACCTTAGGCATGAATTTTAACTCAGATATGTGATAGACATTGGGGAAACAGAAGCCTTTTCTGAACAGTTAAAACGTGAACTTAACGCTTTAGAAGTAGCAAATGTGCATGCCATTTTGTAAACCGAGCCTTTGGTCAATGACGCCAACTTTCATTTCAGCATGATTTGACAAACTTTATGGTCAATAAACCAACATACTTATTTTACCCAACAAAGTCCGTCCGTCAACTTAATTTTGATATATTGAAGTCTCTAGTCTTGTCAAAAATACACAAAAAGGTGCCACAAACTATTTTTGGTGTGTTAAATCCATAAACTTGTCTTGTGTCCTCCTAAACTAGTTTGTGCAAAAATGTTGAATGTCACTTTATGAACATTATATTATTTTCTCTAACAATATGATTTAGGAGATTTTATGAGTTTTGGACTTCATCAAATCATTTGAACCGTTCCCGTTTTAGCTAGTAATTTAAATTTTACTTGTTTAACTAGTCAGAGATAAAACATAACCTGAATTAACCCTTTCATTGTGTGAATGGGTTGAAATTTCCACTTTTGGAAATCATTTAATTAACAGTCTAGGAATGTTATCTTTGTTCCGGTGCATGTCTAACATGCTCCAAAATATTGAAGCTTGTGAATGGTAACTGGTGCCTATACATGGCCTTGCATGATTAACAAATACTGATGTTGATCTCTCTATATTTAAAATCTTGTAGGCACATCAGAGCTTGGAGGACTAAACGAGTCACTACGTGAATTACTCGATGGACGCCAAGTAGTTGATCATCTTCCTATTGATTTAGTCTAAATTCACAAAGCGCGTGACATGCTTGATGGGTGAGTCAGGTTGGTACGGGTCAAAAGGTTGAAACGGGTCTTTTTTTTTTTTTGTATGGACCAGGTTGGGGTGGGTACAAACATTTTTATCCATTTTATTTTTTTCATAATTAATTGAAGTGTTGGTTATGATTAGATAGAAAATATTATTACAATAATAATCAGAATAATTGAATAAAACACGATTTAAGAGGTCGTATACAATCAAAAATAGTCTTTGGGTGACTTTCAACTTGTATGACCCGTTTTGCTTCATTTATAGAAAACACACAACCCAACCCAACCCAACCCGACCCAACCCAACCCGACCCATTTATACGTAAACGGTTTGACGTTGCCACTAGTTAGTTATGATTAGAAAAACATTATGTTGACTTTCAGGAGGATTTTTATGCAGTTGTTGATCGGGCATACAAGACTGATCCTTTACGGTGCATATCAATGCACGGATAACAGAAGGATATAGTTCTGGTCAGAAATAAGATGCAACCGGATATGTGCGCCTTTTACTTGAGGCGCTGGAAGAAAGAATCGCTGCACAGTTTAACCGTGTAAGTTGACTTTGAGCAGTGCAACTTTTTGAACTACCTCTAGTTTCTCCCTAGAAATGTAGTTTGTAGATGAAGAATGTCACCGGATTTGACAAATGGGTTGACTCTTAATTAAGTGAATCCTTCATGACTTCGCTAAGAATAGCATTTTAACGTTTTCTTTTTTTGAAATCCACTAATGTTAGGTCTCACTGTGATTATCAACATCTTTATTAAATTGCTTTGAGCAGCGGCAGACTCATGTCATCATGTTTCGATCTTCGAATGTCCACAAAATATTCTAGCGAATAACAATTCATAATCAAGAAATACATATAACGATAATCACATAATGTTCTAGGATCCAACTCATGCTAAAAAGAAGCCAAAAAGTATAAAACAACTTCAAGCCTACAGCCTGCATTTAGAAATATCAATAAAGACATGAAACACATAGTTTTGGTTAGTAATTGTTAGCTACATGTTGGTAGATCCACTGAATGACATGAGAGAAGCTGCGGCTGCTGCAGCAGTTGGAACAACTCCGGTTGAAACACCAGGTTTCGACAAATGCAGCAGTCTGACATAAACAAACAAACAAATATACAAGTGTCAAAGACATTAATCATAACCAAACAAGTTGACGGGTTGTAAATGAGTTGTAAACAAATTAATGGGTCATAAACAGGTTGTCAGGTTGACCTTATAGAAAAAATATTTTTCTATTCAAATTTTAAACGGTTCAACCTAGGGCTGCAAACGAACCAAATTAACACAAATAAGACCTTGTTCGTGTTTGTTTGTTAAGAAATATATGTGTTCATGAACACTTACCGAACGAGATTTATATTCGTGTTCGTCTGTTAATTTTAGGCAACGACGTTCATGAACACAAATGGAAACAAAAGAACACAAACAAGCGTTCATGAACAAAATATATAATACATCGACACTTATTAGATATTTTCTTTGTTCGAATTTTGAAGTATTTTAATAAAATATAAAAACTAAAAACACTAATGAACTATCGAACACAATCGAACATAAACGAGCACGTTACCCACCGTTCACGTACGTAAATGAACGAACACGGCCTCTGTTCATGTTTGTTCGTTTAACTAAACCAATGAAATTTCTTGTTCGTGTTCGTTTGTCTAATAAATGAACACCCAAACAAACTTCCTGCCGAACAATTCACGAACTATTCGCTGAACGTTTGGTTCGTTTGCAGCCCTAGACTTCAACCTGTTTGTTTAAATGGGTCAACCTGAACACGACTTGCTAATTAAACAGGTTAGAGTTGACAACCCAAAACGTGTTTCAGGTCGTGTCAGGAATTACCACACTTGCTAGAACTGAGGGTGAGGCGTAAAATAATTACATAATACCGGGAACTTACGGTGCAAGATATTCACAAAAAGAAGAAACTGCTGCAGCAACTTCAGTGTAATTTTCAGCTGACGCAGGTGCCGTCACTTCAACCATTTGAATGCCAGGTGTCACAGGTACGTTGTCATCAATGGATTCAGTGGCATGTAACTTTAGCAACTTACTATAAGAAGAAACCGTTACGGTTATTTGAGCGCCCCTTTGAAAATGAAAAGCAAACCCGACTCTCAGCAGCTCATGATCTAACTTGTACCCAAGCAAATAAAATAACCGAAGCACGTGTTTGCTTGCTTTGCTTTCTACCATAGGCCGAACTAAAACAGATATTTGATCAGCACCCGCACCCCTCATTGAACCCCCCACATGCCGAACCGTCCTGATTGTTATAATAATTTTGTGAGAAAAAAAAAACGAAAAGTAGTGCTTTGGGCTCCTGACCCGACCCGTTACCCGACTGTTGTGCTTACCAAGCGGGCTCCGGCTGCATGAGATCACACAGAATTCGAATCTCTGATGCTTCAGTACCTAGGTTGGGCCCACTTTTAAGGCATAATTCATGAACCCTTATGTTTTCCTTAGGAACACCACATAGGCCTAGAAGAAGAATATCAAGGGCTTCAACATGCTGCAAAAGAAAAACCCGATGAGTGAAAACTTGCACTTTTTTTCTTAGTTTGTTTTGTGTAAAAAGAAAAAGTTATTTTTGAATTACTAGAAACAGTTACAAATATACTGATGGATATACAGTTATTAGTTATACACCTCTCTCACGCTTTAATAAAAATGGAATATTGATTCGAATCATGAAGTAATGAAAATGATATGTGTTGGATTAGGATCAAATACAAAGGATTCTAAATTTCTAATTGTAAGAAGGGTACAAAGGCTCCTAATAAAACCCACTACAAAAAAAAAATTAAAAAAAAAATAAAAAATTAAACATCCACCACCACCCAAAAACCTAAACCCCCCTCCCCTCCCCCATCAGCCACCCTCCCCCCCCCCAAAAAAAAAAATTAGGAGCCTTTGTAGAATAACTTGACCCGATATGTGTTTAAGGGATTGGATGGTTGATTAATTCAACAGAAAAGCCTAGAATCAGGCGCTAAGCAGTTATAGCAGTCCAAAATCAAATAGCGGTCAAGAGCAGATATTTGAGATATAGGTTATCGCGGTGGGATATCGGTGATTTTATGTCATGCAAAACTTATATATATGCATTTATAAGACGTAAAACATATATAAGATTAATAGTAATATCAAAGGTCAAAACTCAAAAGTGCCAATATTTGAAACATGATCTTATCGTGAGCCATAAAATCTTCTTCCGAGTCCACATCAACCAAAGCATTCAAAATAACGGTCAATATCAGTCAAACATCGGTCGATAACGGTCAAATAGCGGTCAATAGCGCCAATAGTAGCGGGTCTGCTATTCTGGACCTCTATTTGACACCGCTATTTTGGAAGAGCCTGATAACCGCTATTGACTGCTTAGATCAGGCATTTGCATAAATGCAATAAATTTAACAAGTACCACGTGCATTTAGTTACCTGTGTTTCTATAATTCCTTGTACCACACACTCCATTAGTATTTTGCTTCAAGTCTAGTTACAACACTTCTTTGCCTGTAAAATCAATAAGAACAAAATTTATACCCACAGTAGAAAACAAGTTTCTTCATAGGGGTGTTCATCACTTCATCGGTTCTGTTTTGGTTTATTCGAATTTGGATTTATTCAATCGTAAGCAAAACCAAATCGAATCGGATTCATTGATGTCCAAAGCTAACTGAATCACCGAGTAAGAATTCAGTTCGGTTTTAACCGAATAAACCGATTTGCAACCAAGAATGAAATCTAGGGCTATTGACAATGGGAATATGGAGGGTATGGTATAGAACTAAAGACCCATAAAGATTCAAATTTCAAAATACATATTCTTAAAAATAAAATTGATACAGCAACAGTTTTGAGATTTTGACATTCAAATTCAACTAAATTTCTACCTTACTTCAAAAAAAAGCGCTAATTTAACTAAATCTATACCTTGCTTGTAAGTTGTAAGTTGTAACTAAGATCAATAACTTGGAGAGCAGAAAAAAAGAGTAATAGACTTACGAGAACAGAAAGTATGATCTACTTTCCTCTTGATGCGTTGTCTTCAGATGGAGTTAGGGTTTCCTCTTGAAGTTCAAGTCTGCTATCCTCTAGACACTAAACCGAATACAGATCACAAATGGAGTATTATTTTTTGATAAAAGTTATAAGTGATGTGGGTTACTGGGCTGCCATAGTGGGCTAAGCTAAATGAATCTTGATTTGTGAAATCAAATTTATATATGATTATATGGGTTATTCACTTGAACCGAAATCAGGATTTGTAAAACCAAAAACTGAATAACCCGAATAACAATTTGGTTCGCTTTTAAACAATTTCGGTCAGGTTCGGTTCATTTAGTTTAAAATCGAATAATGAGCACCCCTATTTATTTATCTTCCGAGTAGGTCGATTTCATGTTTTTGTTTACATTTCATAAACCAGTGTGACGAGGTTACATTTTGGTCAAAAGTTTACTATACTTCTCTCTATTTTACAAAAAAAAATGATATCTGGATGTTGGTTGCACACTACTACACTAGAACTTTAGATAGTCAATTGCTATTACTTACAAAGTACAGTTATTAATATCTGTGACATCTTATGCGGCAACTTAATTATCAAGGATAGAAATCAAGACCATTCATTCAAACATATGAATATAATACACACACGCTCAATGTTCTGCACAAAAGATCACACGCAAGTATCAGCAGAGAGATCTATATATTATCATTTTACATGGATGTTATGATCAGTTTATTCAGCATTGTGGTAATGTCTTGGTTTTAAAAAGCGAAAGGCGCACAAAAAGTGACGAGGTCTAAAACCGAGGCGCGAAGCGCAAAAGCCGCAGGCTTTTCGTACCCGAGGCGCAAAGTTATTATATAACTTTTTATATATATCCCATATGTTTTTAGCATCCCATATCCATAATATAGCTATAAATAAGGTTTATATACGATTTTACCAATAAGTACAAGCCAAAAAACCTATTGTACAACAGTTTGATGATTAAATAACAACATAAAAACACCCTGGGTACATAAGCCTCAGGCCTGAAAACCCCCCAAAAATTGCGCTTTTTTGGGGCTTCTTGTAAAAAGAAGCGCCTCAGGCTACCTAAGGCGCCAAGGCTTGCACCTCACGCCTAGGCTTTGTTTAAAAAAGCGCGAGGCGCTCCGAAGCGTTTTGGTTCCAAAAGCTTTAAGCGAAGCTTCAAGCGCGAAGCGAGAGCTTCACGTATACGAAGCGCTCAAATTTTAAAAAAATAGAAAAGAAATTTGTACACATCAATATGACATATTCTACTTGTTAATCAATAATAAACACAAAAACATGATTAAAAAACATACTTAACACATAAAAACATAGTTAAAACGTAAATTAAAGTCGATTATTGGAGAAAGTATGAAGAATCGATGGAGAAGAGGGAGGGAGCGGCTGAAGATGTTTACTAACGTTCTTCTTTTTAGGGTAAAGAAATAGCGGGCCTCAATTAAACCCTATTAGAGACTATTGGGCCTAAATAAAAAAACCAAATCTGACCTGATTGGGCTGAAGCGTCGCTTCAAACCAATGACGCTTCGAGCTTAAAGCGCGCTTCAAAACGCTTCACGTGATTTGTCGCCTCAGAGCAAAAAAAGCGACGACCCTAGCGCTTCATCGCCTCACGCTTTAACCTCGCTTTTTTAAACCAAGCGCCTAGGCACGCTTTTTAAAACCAAGGCGGATGTATTCATAAATACTTATTTATAAGTCATTCTGTGTATCTAAACCCAACACTAGTTAGTCTTTGACAAAACAGAACTCAAGTTATATCCCTATATAACTTCTTTTCTTGGATTCTAATCATTATTGGATCCAGAGGCTGCGAGAGAACCCCGGCTCCAAAACAACAACTACATTGAGTATCTTAACAGAGAACCTAAACCACCACAAGTGGCCTAGTGGTGGAGTGACTTGGGTTCTCCAATGGAGACCCAAGTTCAATTCCCATTAGTGCCACTTTGGTGGCCACCGACACCCGCTTTAAGCCGAACCGAGGACACTCGAGGTCTCGGGTTTGAAACATGTTTCTTACCCCTCTTTGATGGCTATGGGTATTTGCCGCCAGGGATCCTTGTCGGGTGGTGAACTGGGAAGGGAGATCCCTTCCGCGGTCAGGGGTACCGTGCAATTACCCTTTTTTTAACAGAGAACCTAAAAACAAACAGAATCATAGACCCTAGAAATTCCTCTACATACAGATTCATAAAATTTACACTACACTTCAACACTTACAGATTAAATTTCAAAATCACATATATGTAGCATTATGCCCTAACTAGTACACCAACAAATTTCACAATTCATAAAATTAATAATACTGTAGTTCTGTGTCATCATAGAAAAACTCAAAATCACAAATGCACAAATTATGACCTAACTGCAAGTAACAACTATATAGGTTTTTTGTAATTTCAATCGAATCTAGGGTTTAGGTTTACCGGTGTCAATACAGCGTGGTTGATTTGAAATGGTGCTGGACTTAAATTCGGCGCCGTGGCTGACTCGCCGGCGGTTACCGGTCGTCTGATCGGAGACAGTGGTTCAGATTCCGACGAACACTTTTGCCGGAAAATAAAAAAAAAATCGAGTGGAGCTTGACTGCTTTTAAGTTTCACCTGTTGGGCTGTGGGCCTTGTTTTTAAAGGTTTTTCAAATAACTTATCAAATGATGGGTTGGCCGTTGGTGCCGGTGGTTAGAAGTTTGAGCCCGAATGATACATGAATTCGAAAATTATATTTTTTTTGAACGGCAACAAAAGAAATTATATTAATTAAAATACATCAAACTGGCGTCATTGGTCCCAAGTCACAGACGTCTCCTTTGAGCGATGCTTTACCCATAAGAAGCTCTGGCCTTAATATCCTCCACTGTGCTAGTGACGGATTTACCCATACCCGAAAACATTAAGTCATTTCGGATACCATATACTCCATAAAGTTACCAAACACATTGCATGAAAAGCTTTTTTTTCTTTGCTGAACCAACGAACTGCTCATGGGAATCAAGGATGTCTTTGATGCTGAAAGCTATATAAGGTTGTGCCTTGCACCACTAGTACATAAAATGCCAAATGATTTGGGCGAAACCACACGAACTGAACTTTGGATACGATATACGAACTAGGGCTGCAACGAACTGAACTTTCAGCGAACAGTTCATGAACCGTTTAGCGGGAAGTTCGTTTGTGTTTGTTCGCTTAATAAATAAACGAACATGAACAAAGGTCGCGTTCGGTCATTTATGTTCGTGAACGTTAGGTAACGTGTTCGTTTGTGTTCGGTAGGGATGAGATTTTTTACCAAAATATCGGTACCGTACCGACCATAAATGGTACCGGTAACGGTATTAGGTTTTTTGAATTTCGATATCGGTAAATAACGGTATTGGTACCGGTATTTTTCGGTAAAAACCGGTACTGGTAAGAATTTTACTAACGAATTTTAAGGGAGGTTTTTGGCAACTATGTAATTAATTTATCCTTCAATTTATATTTTAAATAATGGTAGATGGGTTAACATAGGTGATGTATTTTTTCTCATAAACCAGTTGAATATTTGTTTACAATCATTTTAGTTATTTATTGTTTTTGTAAACCAAACATATAACTGTTTAAATAGTTTGTGAAACAAAGAATAGGTGGATAGTGGATAGTAGTTGCATGATTGAGACAATTAATTGAAAAAAAAAAAGTTATGCCAGATTATGTTTTACTCATTCATTATTAATTTTTCATTATATTTTACTTTTCTATTTAGATATGAATTTCAAACCGATATCCCATCTCCACGATTGTTCTTCTAAGTTGTTTATGGCATCTTCATCAATAGTAAAAAGCATGACCCAAGTGTACTTATTCATCGCATCTTCTAGTATGATAATTTAAACGTATTTGTAATACAATGGTTCGTATCCATCAGTTATGGATATTAGGTAAAACAATCGAAAACACCAAAGCGGTATCGATCGGAGTGTCGCACCCCAGTCAAAGATAATATTTATAATGCCCAAATTACCCTTAACAATGTGTTAGTGGTAGTAAGGAGTCGAACCACGAAGAGTTTGTGGTTTGTGTATGGACGAGATTGATTGTCAATGTTGTCACGATTATGAAGCTTACTAATTTGGTTTAATTGTTTCTTTGATTGAAAAGGATGTCGGATTATACCAACGAGTTTGATGCTAAAGTGATTAACTACTAAAACTTGAATGCTTATGATTGCACGAAAACTTGATTAATGGATTTAAACAATAATTGAGAACAAGGTTCACACCCGGTTCGATAATTGCAAGGCCTAGGGTGTTGTTACATGTTTTTAACTTGATTTAGTTGAATTTGTCATTAATGGTTTTTATATCACGAGGCTTAAGTACCAATTGCTATCAACACTCACAACGGACCGCAATGTACTTCATTACCTCGAACAAGTAAATCCTTTTGAAAGATAAGGCATAAATACACAAACTTATTTTGCAAAGTCAAATTTTATAATCACTCGACAATTCACAAATCTAGTTCAAATGTAATATAATTATCAATCAATTCAAATACAACTCAACTTGTCACAAATCAACTAATAAACATAAAACAAACCCTAAATCCTTACAAAAGTCTACACCGGGGTGAACCCCGAAAGGAATAGTTGCTCATGGATGATAGAACTCGATCACCGGATGAATTAAGCTTGATCACGAACATCTTGAAGCCTTGAAGATAAGTATGATGCAGGTTAGGGTTTATGGTGAATGATGATGGAGAATTGATTGGTGAGATGATGTTGAGAATGGTGAATTAGGTTTAGGATGATCATTTCGAATGATTCAGATTGATGGATGTGATTGGGATTGATGGAAGAAGATGAAGATGATGGTGTTCTTGGCTCCAAGCTGAGGTTCAAAAGCTCAAAAATGCGTGACTCCCTGAAAATACCCTAAAACTAACCTGTCCCCAAACATTCAAAATTGTTTGCCAGAATTCCTTTGACGCTCTAAAAACATGTCTACGAACGAATCTGCTCCACGGGGTTCTTTGAGGAGCATCGCCGACGGCCCAGGAGGGTGTCGGCAACGGCATGTGCATTTCTCACTTTCTGATTTCTTTGTTCCGTTTCCCCGGTTGATCTCGTTCGCTCTCCAATGCTCCGTAAAGCTCCCGAATTGCTTTTTAAACTCCGTTAGACCTGTAAAACATAATTCTAATCAAAAGTAGGTCATTCAAAACCAAAAGTCACGTAAAAACATAAACTCAATTATGAAGAACCATCGGTTTTCGACCACACATCAGGTACCAATGCAGTAAAGTACCAAAAAAACGGTACCAAACTGATATATTCGGTATGGTATTCGGTATCCACTTTTCCTCAGTTTCGGTATCAGTATTTTTGGAATCGGTACCGGTATAGTACCTGTATGATACCGATCTCATCCCTAGTGTTTCGTACCTAAAATTAGCTTATGTTCATTTGTTTTCTAAGACACTATTTATCTTAATAATGTTTATCAAGATTATGTTAAGTACTCAAGTATGTTTGAATAATTAGGCTAGTATATTTTGAGTGGATCTACTTAATGTCTGTTATGAAAGATGTAGATTTAATAGAAATTTAATATATGTTTGTGTTCGTTTCGGTTCATGAACACTTGCTTGTGTTCGTATGTATTCATGAACGTTCATTT
Source organism: Helianthus tuberosus (assembly GCA_030545235.1). Taxonomy (NCBI): domain Eukaryota; kingdom Viridiplantae; phylum Streptophyta; class Magnoliopsida; order Asterales; family Asteraceae; genus Helianthus; species Helianthus tuberosus. The sequence goes on from CM060369.1 coordinate 169,525,964, forward strand.
GTGTTTGGTACCTAAAATTAACGAATGAACACACACGAACACGAACACGTCGATTTCCTTAATAAACGAACACGAACAAAAAACCCCGTTCGGTAAGTGTTCATAAACTGGTCGTGAACACATTATTTTCTTAACAAACGAAAATGAAAAAGGCCTTGTCCGTATTCATTCTGTTCATTTGCAGCCCTATATGTACTCTAGGGTTGATAGAAATAGTGATTTGTTTAACCTAACAATAATATATTTTTTGTATATAAATAATGTAAAAAACAATTTTGTAACGGAAAAACCAAATGTTTATAAAGCTATTGAGCTTAATAAAGTTAAATTTTTAGCGTACAATACTCAATGAGTTAAAGGTGTAATATAGTACACTAGATTATATTTCGTATGTTACACGGGTTGAACAATTTAAATAATATAAGTAATAAGTGTTTAAATAAAGAAAATATAAATGAAACCTCATATTACAATAACGAAAAAATTACAATTATAATTCACAAACCTATAAAACATTCATTAATCTCTAAATAATTACTTGTATACAATATTTGATGTTATATATATATTTTTAAAACCGAAATTACAAATTACATTGCATAACATAATCGCAAATACATAAACATGTAAAATACTTCGAAACCGTCTATTATACCAGTTAAATAAATGAACTATTATAAACAAATTGGGAGAAAGAGCCCCCATTGCCGCATTGTGGGGCACCCTTGATAATATGACACACGTGTCGCTGCATGAGAATGTAAATGATGGTCTTTGATCAGAAAAGGATCCTATAAACTAGAGATTGATAAATCAATTTATGTACCATGAGAAACACACCATTATCAACAGGGGCGGATCTACCTTACATCAAGGGGTAGCCTCCGCTACCGCTTGGTCGGAAAATTTTTGACTTTTTTAGTGTAAATTTTGGAAAAATTTGACTTTTTTCGATTTCGTTACCGCCTATTTATAAAACGTTCCCGCTTAGTCGGAATCCTAGATCCGCCACTGATTATCAAGTCAATGATTTTTATCAAGTGGAATTTGATTGCTCTTGTAAAAGCATGAATTTCAAGGTCTTTTATCAATTTGCACAGTTAATAGCTAATTTCTAAGAATTGTCCATAGTATGAGCTAATCCATTTCATAATTTAAAATTATAAATCCACAATATCATTCAGCAATAGCTAAGAAATAAATAAGAAACTCAAATCTGTAATACCATTTAAAAGATAATTCTAACTGGGAAAATGGGTAAATGTTGAGGTACTAGTGGGATGGTTCTAACCGAGGGTGAGTGAACCCTCAATGTCGCGTATACAACAAAAAACAAAATTTATATCGCAATTTCTTCATTAGAAACTGACTCGTTTTGAACCCCAAAACCCTTTATTATCTTTAAATAAAGCTATAAAAAACTTTTATAAAACAAAAGCTAAATATATAAAAGTGATAAAAAGCGAATTATTTTCTAAAAAACTTTTAAAATAAATAAAGGTAAAAATGATTACTATTTTTTAATAATTTTTGAATAAAATTAATAGATTAAAATATATCTAAAATATTGATAATATTATAATTAATATATAATACTTTTTCAGAATTAACTTGATTGTTTTAGAACATTCAAGCATTTGTTATTTTTAGAAGTTCACACGTCATTATCTCTTCAAACTACAAAGAGAAATATCATGGATATTTATCAAATACATCATCAAAATATCGCAAATAATTAACCGTAGGGTAAAAAGAGTGGGAAATTAAATAAAGAAGGCTCTCATGTTGTCACACCCTGACTTTTGCGGAAGCGTGATTTGGTGTGACTTGCTTAATATCATTGCTTTCAACCATAACAAACAACTATATGATAATACCAAGATGTTCATCCATATATAGTTTTCAAAATAATACAACCGTCATTGTTTAACATCAAACTAAGACTTCAAATTTAGATCTCATGACAACCAAAGCTTAAAGTTCCATACTGGACTTCACAAAAAGACACAAACAAAATAGGTTTCGAGCCATGTATCTTATCCAAGATAACATACATAACCCAAACCCTTCGACTTCGGATGACACCTTTTATTAGAGACATGACTTGTAAACTCCAACTCCCGCCAGATCCATACTTAATTTCCTGAAATACATGTAGTTTGAAAACATCAACAAAAGTTTAGCGAGTTCATGTGTGTGTTTGTGAATAAACCTTTGAAACATTTGTAAGTATGCTTGTATGTACTTGAAATCCCAGTATGAAAGCAACAAGGAAACAGATCAATTAATGTGTAGCTAATACATTAATACGTGACATGGTGCAGGAAGACTCAAACCTAGCAGATTTTGCACCGGGCCTCCGGCTGTAAGACATAGTCACCTCATGGTCCACTCGACGGACTCATGGGTAGGGCTCGCTACACCCAAATAGATCTGTCACTCATGCCCCTCGGTCCTAGAACGAGGATTAATGGTCCTAAGAGTGCGCCTACCCATTCACATGATCTACTGTACTTTCCAAAGCTAACCATACCATTTGTAATTGTATGTAATCATTTTGTAACATGTACTTCACCCCCGAAGTTATAAAACAAAAACAGTTTAAGGAAAAGGGGGACATGAACTCACAGTTTTGCGTTCCTTGTATCCGATGTAACTCAAAGCTTCCTCTAAAACGCACGACTACCTACATGCGTACTACGGTCCATTAGACAAGCGGGCCGTGCCTTGTCTTAGTATTAATTAGTGTCTTTGAGTTACGTTTCAAAGTGTCTTCATTATTATTCCAAGTATATAATTATTTGTTAAAATAATTAATATTTTAACTTAAATTGTATTTATTAAATTTTGGTATAATTGTTAAAACAGTATATTTTAACTTACCACTTCCCAAGCATTTATGCTTGTATTTCCTCCCCAAGGATGGGGTATCTTATACTTGTATATTTTGCCATGTTTTCGGGTCGTATTCCGGTGTGTATTTATACGTACGAGAATACGTATTTTATTGTCTTCATTAAGTATTCTTTATACTTAATTTCATATTAATTATTCCGGATTATTATCTTTAATAAAGATTCAATATATATTTCCCAAAATATATATTTTAATGAATATTACTTAGAAAAATTATTTATAATTTTTCTTTGGCAAAAATATTTGTGCTTTCTCATAAGTTCAAAAATTAATATATTTTCAAGTTCAACTTGGAAAATATATATTTCTTATTTGAGAATATATATATTTTACCCAAAAATGATATATTTCATATTTATTTGAGAATATATATATTTTACCCAAAAATATTGTATTTCGTGTTTGTGTAAGAAAATATATATTTCTTAAAAATGATATATATATATATATATATATATATATATATATATCTTCTAAAAATCTCAAGAAAATATATATCCATACTTGCCAAAAATAATATATTTTTCCTTGTCAAAAATATGATATATTCTTGTAGAAATTGTAAAAATCGTATTTTTGTTTCCTGGGTGTCCAAAATATTATTTACCAAAATATACTTGTAAATATTTTTTTCCGGAATATTTTGTAAGTCTTATTCCATAGTTTGGTTTTACCAATATTTGGCATAAATGCGTATATTTATTTGTTGGAATTTTGATAATATTTTAGATTGTAATTCTTGGTATTTTGATGTGTTATATTATTTCAAGTACTAAAATAATATAACTAATACACAAAATATACAAATAATCACACACATTGTGTCCTCTAAATATATATTTCCTAAATACATATTTAGTCACTTTTATTTATGAAAACCAACCTCCAATATTTATATTTTTGTAACAAAAATTATGGCAAAGTTTATATAGGAAATTCATGGTTTAAAATACACTTGTAAATACTTGTTTAGAAATATTTTTCTAAGTGTTTTAATTTTTAGAAAATTTTGCCATAGTTTCTCCTAAAAAATAGAGGTTTCCATGTTTTTAAGCATATCATTTTCTTTTGTAAAAATCAACACAATCAATCATCATTCAACAATAAACAACTTACACTTATCAACTTTGCCAAAACAAGTATAATCTACTACTTCATGAACTTGAATATTTGTAAAAATTTGTAGTAACTTACTAGTGTCATTAGTAAGCCTTGTTATCCTTTAAAGTGTGCGTGATCCTTTAAAAACTTCATTTTTAAAGAAGATTGTTCTTTACAACTTAGGATCATGTTTTCTAAAAATGTTTCTTTATGAAATTTTCTTGCTACTCAAGTGTTTCTACACTTGTTTATCCACCAAAAATAAGGTTTGTTTATGTAATAACCAAGATCTAGTAAAACTTGTATTTTTAACTTGGTTTCTTAGAAAATCATTCTTGAAATCTTAGATTTACAAGATTTACATCTTACTTTGCTCATTACTTTATAAGAAAACAATATATTCCTTCAAGTTCATGCTTTATGTTAGGATGATATGTGAATCTCTAACATGTTTATCTTCTCATCTTACTAGATTATGTTTTTAATCATGACCTAACAAGATCATGTGATGATCTGCATCATTTTCACAAGCAAACAATGATCAACAAGTAAATCAACACAAAACAACATGATTTCTTCATGATTTCTTATACTTTTAAGCTTATGTTCATGTTTCATCTTCTTGTTTCTTAGTGTTCTTCATGATAATCATCTTGTATCATCTTTTAACCACTTAAAGTAGAAGTAAAATGGAAAGATCATGGTTCTTACCACTAGCTCAAGGCTAGGGATGATCAAGAGGATAAAACAAGTGGATAAAAGCAAACGGCGAAGGTCCTTCAACTTCCGAAAGCTCCAAGCTTCCTAACTTAGCTCCTTAAACCTTAATATCACTTGGGAATGGGTGGAATGGAAGTGACAATGGAGTTGTGTGGGAGGTGTGTGTGAGCCGTGAGCTATGGGGTGGAGAAGAAGGAGTTTTGTGTGAAGAAGATGATGGTGATAAGTGTGCTTATAACTCTTGGTTTATATAAACTAATTTCCAACATGTAATGGAATATGGTATAATATGTGTATAATATACCCAACATAATCTAATAAATAATTAAAATAAAATCTTCTAGGTGGGTCCCTTGTTGGGGCCGGATTTGGTGAAAGGGGGGGGGGTAAAATGTAAATTTTTGGAAGTTTGGGGTTTAAAGTGCAAACTAGAAGGTTTAAGTATGTTTAAGTGTGTTTAGGTGTTTTTATGATTTTTAAGGTGTTCTACCACCAATACTAGCTTAATATCATTAAAACATTACTTCTAGTAAAATTTTGATGTCCCAGTTATTGTCTGGTTCGTTACGGTTCGTTAAAGTGCAGAATTGCGTAGTTTCACTAAGTATGAAGCACCTTTTGTGGCAGTTTTAATTCCCGACACTTTGTAAGTTGTTTTGGACAACAAAACATAAATTTTGCATGATATTATTGTGTTAAATAGCTGGCTATAGCTGAATTGTGCTGATTTTCTGCAGAATTCTGCAGTTTATGTTAGTTTTAGGCACTTTCCGGCACTTAAACTATCTCTAGGAAGGCAGTTTTATGATCCTTACTTTCCTACTCTCTATACTAGAGTCATACTTTGTTTCTGGCTCTTTCTAAGTCTCAATGCACTGTCTGTCTATGTGCTGAGTTCTATCAGCATTTTCCTGTTTTATCAGATAACTATGCTAACTGTACTCAATGCATCATTTAAGGCAATACAACTTTCATGCAATATTGGTATGACATTAAACAATGTATGATGCACATGTATTTATAAGGCAGTAATCAGAAAGCAGTTAATTGTAATTCAGCACAGTCATTAAGCACTAATCATGATTAATTAATTGTACGGATATCTGGATTTTTGACAGTTGTCACATTCTCCCCCTGTTTAGAAAATTTCGTCCTCGAAATTTATAATACCTTAACTCCTTAGGGTTACGTCACGCATGTATAGATATGGATAACACCACAGTAACTAACCACGATACCGAATCAAGACCTATTGAATCAGGTGAATCCAAGGACATCTTTCTATACTAAGAATCCAACGGTTAAAAGGTATGTCTCTCAGAATTTGACATCAAGGGATACGAGTTGTATAGGTGTAACATCTGGTGTCACTTACAATCACAGGGATCCAATAAGGGGGTGTTCTGACCAATAGAATCTCAACAGATTGTTTACAATATGCAAATGAATTTTAGAAACGATAATATCCGCTAGACGAACTCAAAATCAGCAAGCTCAAATGTAACAGCAACATGAAAATGATCCATCAACTTTTGAACAAATCGATGAATAAAACTGGTGTGTTGATAGTATTGAATCGCAAGAATACACCTAAATGAATTACAATCGAAGCTGGTGTACCATAGTCTGAATTCATAGTTGCACTAAGAATGTTTAAAAGACAAGTTGAGTAAAAATATGGGTAGTTGCATGTGAAATGGTTGACCATGACTAGCACAAGCTACAAGTTTGTAACGATACCACAAGGTGTCGTAATTGACATAATTCAATAATAGCGGTGACCAAACAAGTTCACCGTGTTTGACATCAAATGAAAGTGTAATGAAGCGAACCTGAAAATGTGATTCAAGCGGCATTGCAGAATTTACAATTGAATATGGGACACCAAAGAATTACTGTTTTCGATCGAAGATGAAAAAGCGATAAATACTATAAGACATTCGATCGATATTGAAAGAACCGTTAGGAGGTACACTGGAATATAAAATTAATCTTATGTACCATTGTCTTGACACACAACTGTGTTAAGATTACTTTAATCTTGATGAAACAGAACGGATTTAGAGCAAATCAATAAATAAACAATTAAATCCGTGTATGAGATGCGTAAACGAGATTAGCGCAAGCTTCAATCTAGTGAAAACATCACCATAAGGAGTCGAAATCAACAAACGACTTAATGGAGCCGTAGACCAAACAAGTCTACTGCGACTTGGAACAAATGAAACTTTCGCAAAAATGAATTCGAATATGATGCTCTCAATACATCATATGATGTCTCGAATTGAATATACGAAATGGACAAGTTCAAGCAATTGAACTTGGTTTTAGCGAATTCTGACAATAATTACATGTATCGACAAGGAAATTTCGGCATGGTTACCAAGATAAACCATGTATGTAACTGACAAGAAAGAAACTTCAAGAAAGTGTGTTGGCTTGATATCAAATGAGCCAACAATTACAATAATGTAGGTCATCCGAATCACAATTCGAAACTTAGCTTTAGCAATTAATTTTTGAACTTTTGATGAAACGTTTATTCGAAACGAAACCACATGCATAACAAAGGGTGCATGCGTAACATATAAATTTCCAAGAAATGATACAGTGAGTATTTGCTAAAATGAAGAAATGAACAAGTATCAAGACAAAGGAGTGTTTGTTTTAATGAAGAAAATTGTCGTGATGCAACTACCATTAAGAGGAGTAGAGAGGCAAAATCTACTCACTAAAAGCAAAAGTGGAAATTTCAATGAAAGAAATCTGAATACTTTACTCGTTTGGTTAACTAAAATAGCTTGCACGACGAAATGATAGGGTTTTCCCGAGTTAATAGACGTAGTTTCCTAAGCGATAACCTTTAATGAGTTCCGACCTACGCTCCTGGTAGTTGATGCACATACGAACGCTATCGTCCTTCTTCTCGACAAACCACATTGTAGTTTCCCAAGGCGAGAAGCTTGGTCTGTTAACTTCCTTCTCTAGCAACTCCTGAAGCTACACTGACATTCCTTGCATCTCCGAAGGTGTAAGTTGCTAAGGTGCCTTGGCTGCAGGCGCGGCGCCTGGAACCAAGTCAATGTGGAATTCGACTTGTTGCTGAGGGAATAATCATGGTAAGTCTTTGGGGAAGACTTCAGGATATTCCCTTCCACAGGGATATCTTCGAGCTTCGGTTCTTCGGCTTCCTTGTCCACGACAAGAGCCAAGGAGACAATACACCTTTTACGCAAAACTTCCGTGCCTTCAAACAACTAATAATTTGTAGAGGCGTATCCTGCTTCTCCCCATGAATCAAGATCGTCTCTTCATTCGCCATCGGGCTGCGGAAAAATCTTCTCGTGACATACGATCTCAGCTTGGTTACTCGACAACCCATCCGTTTCAACTACTACGTTGAAACTCCCCAACTCGACTGGAAGCAGTTCAAGCTTAAACCCACGCTCTCCTAGCCCTATCACACAGCCTCAAATCACTTCACTAGCTTCTACTAGCTTCTCACTAGCTAGTTCTATCGGATAAGGGATGTCTAACTCTCTTGCTACCAAACCAAGGATACTCTTAAACTCTAGAGATGCGAAGCTAAAATTGGCATCAGTACCTAACAGCACAGATGCATATTGTTGACTAATATGGGACGTACCGATGACCATGTTTGGATCCTGGCGTGCTTCCCTAGCTCTGGCATTGAGCTTTCATCCATGCGCCTGAGTGTTTTTAGGGCAGTATTTTCTGAAATGCTTTTTGCTTCCACAGTTAAAACAACTTTGAGCACGTTTTTGCTTGTCACTCGTCCTGCCTTGATAGTCGTTGTTTCCTTCGTGATTCTTGCTGCCATCTTGGCCTTCATTTCCACGTTCAGTACCATACCTACAAGTCTCCTTGGGATGCCCCCTTTTGCCACAGTTATCACATTTTCCATATTTACATCGCCCGACATGGTAGCGTTGACAATTGTCGCACTTAGGTAGGAGTCCCATGTATTCTTTTCCCTTTTTGGCCTTCTTCTAGTTATTCGCCTGTGTACCCTTCTTGAAATTTGCGAGCTTTCTCTTATTATCTCCAGATTGCTCCGCAGGAATCTCCTTTTTCTCCTCCGAGGTGGAGAATTTTCCTAGTCTAACTGCTTCTTCAGTGAGCGCCACACTTAAGTCGATAGCATCGGTGATTGTTGGAGGTTTAGATGTTGTCACCAGGCTTAGAATCTGAGGTGCCAATCCCCCGACAAAGCGTTCGATCCTCTTAAACTCTGGTTCCACCAGATATGGAACAACTTGCGATAAATCATGAAATCTCTGCACATACTCGGCTGTCTTTGGACCTTCCATTTTCAAGTTCCAAAGTCCAGTCTCCAACTTCTGGACTTCTGCCCTCGAGCAATATCTCTTACGCATCAGCTCTTTCAGTTCGTCCTACGTCAAAGCATACGCAGCAGTCTCGCCCAACGTTTGAACCTGTAGGTTCCACCATGACAGAGCCCCATCTAGAAACAGTCCAGCTATGTACGTGACCTGATGTTCTGGGGCGCATTTGCTCAATCGCAAAACATAATCTGTCTTCTCAACCCAACACACAAAAGCTATGGCACCCCCAGTGCTGTCGAAATCTTGGGGCTTGCAGCTCAAGAACTGCTTGTAGGTGCAGTCATTGGGTGGGTTATTTCCTGAGGTACCTCCACTGCGTTTGGAGCGAAGGGCCTCGTGCTGTGCGATGGCCTGTAAGATACGCTCTTGTAATTCTGCCTCTATTGTCGGCAGAGGGTTGTTGGTATCGCTGTTCCCTTGAAGCACATAAGCCTCTACTTAACGAATAAGACCTAGGAGGTGTGTATACATATGTATATAAGCAATCGTCATAGCAAGCAATCTTATAACATCACAGTTATAGCACAAACATGTAGATGGAAACATATTTAATGAGAACATAACAAGCAAGCACGTAGTATCACAATTATAGCACACGCATGCAGATCAACAACGTGCTCAGTGAGGGCATGGCGACTGAGCTTTCATTATTTTCTGACCACAATCACATTGTCTACAAAGTGTATCATATCAAAAGAGACACAGGGTCACCCTACCATTGTCCAATAAGTATGTCAGTGTATCAAAATCACATGGTCAAAAGTGGTCTTCAAAAGTCTCCACAATCTCGACTCATTAGTAGTGTCTTTACCCAAAAGTAATGCAATCCGCATAAAACCAGAACCAACTATACTGGTGACTGAGGTGGAGGAGGGAAGAAAAAGCAACTGCTAACATGTGCGAGTTTCTCCTCGAGCTTGTATATACGGCGAAGTAAGTATCTGGTCTGCTGCTTGATAGTAGAGAAACGAGCATCAACACCTAGGAAAGGTGTAAGGGCAGCAGGTGAGAGTGCAAAAGGAGACAGTGATGAATGTGGAGGATCAAAGTATACTGGCGTAGACAGGGTGGAGGACGTGATGTCAGCTCAAGCTCCAAAACTCTATAACTCAAAACCTCAAACTGTAGATGAAGTAACAGGAGCAACTCATCCCGTATGTAGCCTCCATGATGTGAGGGATGGTAGGGGTCTGGAATCAGCATAGTGTATGATGGGAACTATCGCAATGGATCGACCAGCGATGAAGAACTGAAAGGAGCAAACGGTGCATCCTGGGGGATCTGCGGAAAAGCTGCTGAAGCAAAGGGATCGTCGCGCAGGTGCTGACCAGAAGTACCTTCCCCTGGACGGGGTGCGGGTATGTCCTGAAGGAAAACTATAGGCATGTCGGTACAATGGACGTCGGTCTCCATAGGGGAAAAGGAGCAACATCGGCGGGTGCGGGTGCAGGGATAAATGTCTCAACAAAAGAGAAGATCATCAGGTGCAGGTACTGGGTCAGGTATAAGGGGTGCAATGTCTGGTAAACCAAAAGAAATAGGGTCATGATCAAGCAAGGGCTCAGGATCAGCAAGTGCAACATCAGGCTGACCCAAAAGGAACAGGAGCAGGCTCTAGGTCGTGTGGAGGTGTGAGATCTCAGGTAGGTAATAGTGCAGCAGTCAAAGCGGTGTCATCGTCCGAGTCAGTAGCAACGCGCTGCAATTCGGCCGTCTGCAAAACTGAAGGTGTCACAAACTCAAAGCAGTCTGAAATCGAGTGTAAAATGGAAGCAGAGGATACTTCAATGGCAGGATTCTCAGGAGGCAGAATAGCAACGACATCCTTAGCTATCTCTCCATCACCCTGGGCGTCAACAGGAGGATCATCAACAAACAATTCAACGTCATCATCAAACAAATCATCGAAAGGGCAAATCCTCGAGAGGAATGGCCACTAAAGGAACGGGAGCGAGGATTGGTGCCACGACATGCTCACCATCGGGATAATCGATGATAAGATGATCATGGACAGGAATGGGAATAACAAAAGGATCCTCATCTGGAATGCCATCAGTAGTCGGTAAATCATCTCCCAAGTCGAGCAACGCGAACGGCTGCAAGTCGTCGTCGGACATCATCTCCGGGTCACTCTCTGAATCTGAGGTGAAGATCTCCGGCTCTGACATAATCTCGTCGTCGGAGACTACTGCCATGGGATCATGTTCGTCGGGCAATCCGCTATCAGGTGAAGACATAGTGTCCGTAACAAAACATTCACAATATATGCACATATTTAACTACTATCATTATGCAATCAAAGATAATGAAATCATGTAATCAAGTATCCTTCCTAGTCTCCCAGACTAAACCACCCAGTCTCCCAGACTAAACCACCCAGTCTCCCAGACTGAACTACCCAGTCTCCCTGACTAAATCACCCAGTCTCTCAGACAGAAACACCTAGTCTCCCAGACTAAACCACCCAGTCTCTCAGACTGAAACACCTAGTCTCCCAGACTGAAACACCTAGTCTCTCAGACTAAACCACCCGGTCTATTAGACTGAAACACCTAGTCTCTCAGACTGAAACACCCAGTCTCTCAGACTGAAACACCTAGTCTCTCAGACTAAACCACCCGGTCTATTAGACTGAAACACCTAGTCTCTCAGACTGAAACACCCAGTCTCTCAGACTGAAACACCCAGTCTCCCAGAATGAACCACAGACATAGACCTTGGAATGTGTTTCGTGCATTTTCTCCTTTTTTTTAAAAAAATGTTTGTTTCTTGGATCTAGACGTTTCGTGTATGCAATGAAAACATGTTGGAAAAATATTTTTGTGGGAGCCCTAATGATTGTAGTCTAGACTCGAGAAGGAATCCTAGTTCGCTACAATCGAAGCTCTGATACCAAACTGTCACACCCTGACTTTTGCAGAAGCGTGATTTGGTGTGACTTGCTTAATATCATTGCTTTCAACCATAACAAACAACTATATGATAATACCAAGATGTTCATCCATATATAGTTTTCAAAATAATACAACCGTCATTGTTTAACATCAAACTAAGACTTCAAATTTAGATCTCATGACAACCAAAGCTTAAAGTTCCATACTAGACTTCACAAAAGACACAAACAAAATAGGTTTCGAGCCATGTATCTTATCCAAGATAACATACATAACCCAAACCCTTCGACTTCGGATGACACCTTTTATTAGAGACATGACTTGTAAACTCCAACTCCCGCCAGATCCATACTTAATTTCCTGAAATACATGTAGTTTGAAAACATCAACAAAAGTTGAGCGAGTTCATGTGTGTGTTTGTGAATAAACCTTTGAAACATTTGTAAGTATGCTTGTATGTACTTGAAATCCCGGTATGAAAGCAACAAGGAAATAGATCAATTAATGTGTAGCTAATACATTAATATACGTGACATGGAGCAGGAAGACTCAAACCTAGCAGATTTTGCACCAGGCCTCCGGCTGTAAGACATAATCACCTCATGGTCCACTCGACGGACTCATGGGTAGGGCTCGCTATACCCAAATAGATCTATCACTCATTCCCCTCAGTCCTAGAACGAGGATTAATGGTCCTCAGAGTGCGCCTACCCATTCACATGATCTACTGTACTTTCCAAAACTAACCATACCATTTGTAATTGTATGTAATCATTTTGTAACATGTACTTCACCCTCGAAGTTATAAAACAAAAACAGTTTAAGGAAAAGGGGGACATGAACTCACAGTTTTGCGTTCCTTGTATCCAATGTAACTCAAAGCTTCCTCTAGAACGCACGACTACCTACATGCGTACTACGGTCCATTAGACGAGCGGGTCGTGCCTTGTCTTAGTATTGATTAGTGTCTTTGAGTTACGTTTATATTTCATATTTATTTGAGAATATATGTATTTTACCCAAAAATATTGTATTTCGTGTTTGTGTAAGAAAATATATATTTCTTAAAAATGATATATATATATATATATATATATATCTTCTAAAAATCTCAAGAAAATATATATCCATACTTGCCAAAAATAATATATTTTTCCTTGTAAAAAATATGATATATTCTTGTAGAAATTATAAAAATCATATTTTTGTTTCCTGGGTGTCCAAAATATTATTTACCAAAATATACTTGTGAATAAATTTTTCCGGAATATTTTGTAAGTCTTATTCCATAGTTTGGTTTTACCAATATTTGGTGTAAATGCGTATATTTATTTGTTGGAATTTTGGTAATATTTTGGATTGTAATTCTTGGTATTTTGATGTGTTATATTATTTCAAGTCCTAAAATAATATAACTAATACACAAAATATACAAATAATCACACACATTGTGTCCTCTAAATATATATTTCCTAAATACATATTTAGTCACTTTTATTTATGAAAACCAACCTCCAATATTTATATTTTTATAACAAAAATTATGGCAAAGTTTATATAGGAAATTCATGGTTTAAAATACACTTGTAAATACTTGTTTAGAAATAGTTTTCTAAGTGTTTTAATTTTTAGAAAATTTTGCCATAGTTTCCCCTAAAAATGGAGGTTTCCATGCTTTCAAGCATATCATTTTCTTTTGTAAAAATCAACACAATCAATCATCATTCAACAATAAATAACTTACACTTATCAACGTTGCCAAAACAAGTATAATCTACTACTTCATGAACTTGAATATTTGTAAAAAATTGTAGTAACTTACTAGTGTCATTAGTAAGCCTTGTTATCCTTTAAAGTGTGTGTGATCCTTTAAAAACTTCATTTTTAAAGAAGATTGTTCTTTACAACTTAGGATCATGTTTTCTAAAAATGTTTCTTTATGAAATTTTCTTGCTACACAAGTGTTTCTACACTTGTTTATCCACCAAAAATAAGGTTTGTTTATGTAATAACCAAGATCTAGTAAAACTTGTATTTTTAACTTGGGTTCTTAGAAAATCACTCTTGAAATCTTAGATTCACAAGATTTACATCTTACTTTGCTCATTACTTTATAAGAAAACAATATATTCCTTCAAGTTCATGCTTTATGTTAGGATGATATGTGAATCTCTAACATGTTTATCTTCTCATCTTGCTAGATTATGTTTTTAATCATGATCTAGTAAGATCATGTGATGATCTACATCATTTTCACAAGCAAACAATGATCAACAAGTAAATCAACACAAAACAACATGATTTCTTAATGATTTCTTATACTTTTAAGCTTATGTTCATGTTTCATCTTCTTGTTTCTTAGTGTTCTTCATGATAATCATCTTGTATCACCTTTTAACCACTTAAAATAGAAGTAAAATGGAAAGATCATGGTTCTTACCACTAGCTCAAGGCTAGGGATGATCAAGAGGAGAAAACAAATGGATAAAAGCAAACGGTGAAGGTCCTTCAACTTCCGAAAGCTCCAAGCTTCCTAACTTAGCTCCTTACACCTTAATATCACTTGGGAATGGGTGGAATGGAAGTGAAAATGGAGTTGTGTGGGAGATGTGTGTGAGCCGTGAGCTATGGGGTGGAGAAGAAGGAGTTTTGTGTGAAGAAGATGATGATGATAAGTGTGCTTATATCTCTTGGTTTATATAAACTAATTTCCAACATGTAACGGAATATGGTATAATATGTGTAGAATATACCCAACATAATCTAATAAATAATTAAAATAAAATCTTCTAGGTGGGTCCCTTGTTGGGGCCGGATTTGGTGAAAGAGGGGGGGGGGGGGTAAAATGTAATTTTTTGGAAGTTTGGGGTTTAAAGTGCAAACTAGAAGGTTTAAGTATGTTTAAGTGTGTTTAGGTGTTTTTATGATTTTTAAGGTGTTCTACCACCAATACTAGCTTAATATCATAAAAACATTACTTCTAGTAAAATTTTGATGTCCCGGTTATTGTCCGGTTGTTCGGTTTGTTAAAGTGCTGAATTGCGTAGTTTCACTAAGTATGAAGCACCTTTTGTGGCAGTTTTAATTCCCGACACTTTGTAAGTTGTTTTGGACAACAAAACATAAATTTTGCATGATATTATTGTGTTAAATAGCTGGCTATAGCTGAAGTGTGCTGATTTTCTGCAGAATTCTGCAGTTTATGTTAGTTTTAGGCACTTTCCAGCACTTAAACTCTCTCTAGGAAGGCAGTTTTATGATCCTTACTTTCCTACTCACTATACTAGAGTCATACTTAGTTTCTGGCTCTTTCTAAGTCTCAATGCACTGTCTGTCTATGTGCTGAGTTCTATTAGCATTTTCCTGTTTTATCAGATAACTATGCTAACTGTACTCAATGCATCATTTAAGGCAATACAGCTTTCATGCAATATTGGTATGACATTAAACAATGTATGATGCACATGTATGTATAAGGCAGTAATCAGAAAGCAGTTAATTGTAATTCAGCACAGTCATTAAGCACTAATCATGATTAAATAATTGTACGGATACCTGGATTTTTGACAGTTGTCACACATGTGTTGACAAGCGTCCTCAAATATGTTTCTTTTATTATATAGTATAGATATAGATATAGATTTTGTTACTTTAAAAGAACAAACAAGTAAATCCGCAAGCCCCCATGCCGATCCTAACCTGGGCCATTTAGGTAAATTTACTCACAAATTTGACTCGAAAATAACTTGGACCAATTTACACTAAACTCAAAACACCTCGGTTCGTGGCTTATTAGAAATCCACCCCTACTATCTATGGGTGGTGATAAAATTACAACATCAACTAGGGGTACGGACAATCTCAAGGGGCGCTTTGTTGAAGATCTAAAGTCGAATGACTAAACGTGTAAACTAATCATTAAATGTATTTAATTATTATTTGAACTATCTTTATAACTAGATTTAATTAGTTTCTTTTATTTTTGAACGGCCAACAAACTTAATCCCGAGCACTCTCGAGGCACCCACTGGACAAACAGAGTACTTCGAGAGTAACCCAAGTCCACCACCAATTCCGGGGAAAACCCGGTAACCCACCCGCCCGTAGGCACGACGGTGAAATTACCGGTAAAACCCGTTTGGCTCAAGGATCCAACCCAGGTTTCCCTGGGTCTCCTATCATTGTCCACCAGTGCCTCACTCTGCACCAAGTGAGAGTCGAACCTGCATCTCTCAATTGTTTAAATATAAGTATGAGTAAGATCAAGAGTCATAGTAGGAGTAGACTGTTTTTAGTATTTATATTCCTTGCGTCTTGTAATTTTTTTCATTCACAAAAATTAATAGAAGTAACTTGTGAATCTCGTTTGTATTATCTCTCTAATCTTGTACCCAGATTTAACAAGTGGTATCAGAGCCATGGTTTTGAGATTCGTTATCCGAGAAGAGAGTGCAGCCCCTCATGGGGATGCAACGGCAGTGAAGTCGGTTGTGTTTGAAGAAGAAGAAAAAGAAAAGAGTTCCGTGAGATCGGCAATTAGAAGCGAAGACAAAGGGAGTCGGAAATTTTCGGCTGGATTTCTTTCCAATTAACTGAAGTTGAAAAAAAAGTCCAATCTAGGGGAAGTGAATAAGAATTGGCAACGAACTGAGAGTTTATTCACAGATTTAATGGAGGTAGAAACCGATTTGGATGTTGCCGAATCGGTTGTATAAAAAAATTCATATTACTAGAAGGAAATATTTTGATTCTAAAAGTTGGTGGAATTTGATACGTATGTAATAATAGTGAAGTGGGTCAGCATGGATATGGTAAACCAATTACCATGGTTTAATGGTAGTTGCATGCATGCCACTTGAAAATTGATGAGGATACGTGCTAGATACCGAACCGAACACCGTCTATTCCGGACCAATCGTCCCCCGCCAGGGACCGAACGCTAGTCACCGAAGGTAAGACGCCATTGGATCGAGTCGAACGACCTGAACAGGTACGATCGATATAGAGGATCTTCCCTAACTAACCTGGGGCCCACAACTCGAACTTCCTGACAGTGACTGGTTCGGCCATAACTACTTCGCCACGTCAGCATACCCAAAAGGTATAAATACGTCACTAAAACCTTCCTAAAAGGGTAATCACTACTTTCTCTCTCTAATTCTCCTCTCTCTCTCTCTCTCTCACTGACTTACTCCACATACTTCGATACTTTTTCTCACGCCCGAGCTTTGTCACAGAGAGACCCCCCCCCCCCCCCTTCCCTATGACGAGGCTAACGGTGTGTTTTCTTCTTTGTTGTGATCTTTCAGGTTGCAACTAAGACTTT
The DNA here is from genome assembly GCA_030545235.1 of Helianthus tuberosus. Lineage (NCBI taxonomy): Eukaryota > Viridiplantae > Streptophyta > Magnoliopsida > Asterales > Asteraceae > Helianthus > Helianthus tuberosus. The sequence continues at coordinate 169,543,288 of CM060369.1, forward strand.
CTGAGACTCTGTAAGCCCCCATGCCGATCCTAACCTGGCCCATTTAGGTAAATTTACTCACCAATTTGACTCGAAAATAACTTGGACCAATTTACACTAAACTCAAAACACCTCGGTTCATGGCTTATTAGAAATCCACCCCTGCTATCTATGGATGGTGATAAAATTACAACATCAACTAGGGAGGTACAGATGATCTCAAGCGACGGTTTGGTGGAGATCTAAAGTCGAATAACTAAACGAGTAAAATAATCATTAAATGTAGTTAATTATTATTTGAAGTATCTTTATAACTAGATTTAATTAGTTTCTAATTGTCTAAATATAAGTATGAGTAAGATCAGGAGTCATAGTTGGAGTAGATTGTTTTTAGTTTTTATATTCATTGTGTCTTATAATTTTATTCATTCACAAAAATTAATAGAAGTAGTTTGTGAATATCTTTGGTATTATCTCTTTAATCTTATACCCAGATTTAACAGGTGATGCTATGTGAGAATACTTCATTTTAATGAGAGTACTTTTTGATATGAGAGAATGCTCATAGACTTTTAAAAACGTTTTTTTCATTCTTTTTATATAGTCAGTAAATTTTGTAGGGAATATCATGATTTTAAAATTTGGTTTCAAAAAGTTCTTTTGTTAAAGAAAAATTTGAAGTCATCACCATCGATACAATGACTTCCACATAATTCACTGTATGGAAATTGAAATGCACTATCGTAAGAAACGTTTTAGTATATGTCTCTATTTTGGAAAGTCAAGATAATCACATTTGGTATTGTGGATTAGTGGTCCATCTCTTGTTCATTATTTTTAAGAAAAAATATAGATTATCATAAGTTAAGACATTATCTAAACATTCCAATCCATTTGAATCACCCATATGGACTTGTACCTAATTCTATATTCTATTCTATAATATAACAATTGAGGAAGGATCTTATGAATAGTAAATTAATTTCACAAAATTGGAATACTAATTACACTTCTTGCCATCTCTTTACATTGTGTTACTTTTTTCTCTTTTTTGTGCTCTAGATTTACCAAACTCACTATTATCTTCTCACAACCCTCAACTTACACTTAGATAGTTATATATTATTTTGATTTATTAAATTTGTATTCTTTACATTTGTCTAATTCTAAATCTCAAATCTTAAAGTTACTTATCCCCCTCCTATAGCCCAGTGGGTGGGCGGCCGGTTGTTCTCCTAGAGGGCACCGGTTCGATTCCCCCTTGTGGCGAATAGGGGCGGGACGTCCCTATGATGGGTCGCTCCTACCGAGGCATGGTTCGATCCTGAGGGCAACCCGGTTTTCACCCAGCTGTTACCCCAGCGGTTTTACCCGTGTGGGGGCAGTATGGTTTCCGGGCGAAGGTCAGTTTCCGTACGCGGCCGGGGCCCGATAGAACATCGCGTCCGTAACACGGGACTGACGGGGGATTGTCTTGGACAAGAACCCGGTGACCGATAGGTCCTGTACATAGAAAGTCACCCTTCAAAAAAAAAAAAAAAAAAAAAATCTTAAAGTTACTTTATTTTCTTTATCTAAGTCTAGAAAAATTTTATAGGAAAGTTTTTATATTTAGGTATAAGAAGGTGTTTTTTTTATTTATTTGTTTATCTTTTTATTTCTTTGATCCAAAAATACTCTAGCCTTGGGTTTTTCTTTCGATTACCGTAACAAGTGTTGGTACCTTAAAGGAGTGAAACGATACCAATCGAATTTCCGCCGCGAAGCGCGGAGTACCTCTACTAGTTATCTATATATTAAAAAATCAACTTAAGGAATAGTACCTGTCCCATTCAACACTTATCGCGTGGCAATCATTTTTTTTCGTTTCTTCCGCTTCTATCAGAACAACAAACTGGAAACATGATGTGCTTTATTTTGTACATAATTAATCGGTCAAATTCCCTACATTTGATGAGTTTGTATGTGATTTCCCCATGTTTTCGATACTAATTTGATATGTTTATGTTAATTTTAAAATGGTTTGTTTATATTTATATATACTATAAAACCTATATGTGGGAATAGTGCTAGGCAGTTGTCTGGCATTTCCCCATTGGTCCAGCCAAATTACGATTTTACCCCGTTTAAATTTACAGCTTTGTCATTGGTTTTTTTCTCCCTTTCAAATTATGATTTTGCCCTCAGTTCAAATTTAAAGTTTTGCCATCGTTTTTGTTTTTTTCTTGTCAAATTATGATTTTGCCCCAATGTAAAATTATAGTCATGCGATCATTTTAGTTTTTTTTCTTTTTGACAAAACTAGGGTGGTAGTTTGTTTTAATTAGTTGACTCGGTGTTATTTTTATTCTGTCTGGCACACACTCATTTGTTATGAAAATTACAATTTTGCCCCCAGTATAAAATTATAGTCTTTCCATCGTCTTAGGTTTTTTAGCAAAAGTATGATAATGTTTTGTTTTAATTGGTTGACTCGGTGTAATTTTTTGAGATCGTGTTATAAGTAGTATGTATAAGTAACCAAAACACAAACGTACATGCTATGAGAGAAAAATATTCGGCTTAGTGCCCGCAATGCGGGCAAGGCAAAACCTAGTTATATGTGAAATATAAAAGCTGACAATTTTCTTTTGAGTTAACTTCGTCTTTACCTCCTGTGATTTGGTCACATTAACTCTTTTGCCTCAATAGTTTAAGAATTGTCATTTTCCTCCCTAAGGTTTCCATTTTATTGTAAGTTTGTCCCTTGACTCTAACTCAGTTTATATAGGTATTTAGATTCTAACCGGCCACCACCACCATCTGGCCGTCACCACCTGCCACCATAACCAGTCCACCACCATCCTCCACCACTAAACTTTACGGTAAACCATCATTAACCCCCCCCCCCTATATACCTTCTCTACCACTTATCTCGCTCTCTACCTTATCCACCACCCACCACCTCCTCCTCTGTCATCACCACCCCCACCAATTCCACATGCGCTCTCTCTCTCTCTAACTCGACCCCCTTTTCATCGGAAGATTTGATCTACCAAAACAAACCTTAGAATCAAACCCTAACTTGTATCATTAGAATCCCCAATTTAAAAAAAATCAAGAACAAATCATATGATTCATATATATCCATATAAGATGGGCAAGATCGGTGGTCATAGTGGCGGTTCAGAGATTAACTGACGCACCCCTTGGCAACAATGATGGTGTAACAATCACTATTGGGTGGCGGCAGTGTCGTATCTAGGGTTCCGGGTAGGAACCAACTTTCTAATGTGTGCCTTTCTCTTGCGTGACTCCATTTTGCTCAGATTGATCTCATATTTACGTTTTTCGAAGCAGATCTGAATTATTGACGGTGAAAGTGGTGGTGGTCATGGTCGTGTGGAGTGAGGCCGGTGTCAGGGCTAGGGTGGGGTGGCAGTAGTGGTGATGGTCGATAACTATGTGGAGTGGGCAGGGGTGGTGGCTGATAATGGTGATGTCAGCTAATGATGAGATGGTGATTAGGGGTGCAACCCCCTGAACTTTTCGCTCAGTAGTGTTATATATGTAGTTTTCGTATAGAAATTTTAGGGTATATACGTTTTCGCCCCCCCCCCCCAACCCTGGTCTTCATTGTTATGCTTCGCCACTGATGGTGATGGTGGTGGTTGTTGGTGATGGAGAAGATAGATGATATATATAGAGAGAAAAGATAGTACATAGAGTGCTATGTGTATATTATATGTAATATAATCTTTAGTTGTAATTTTACCAAAATACTCTTAGTTTTATACTTTAAGTTACCAAAATACCCTTACGGTTAACAAACATTTTAGATGGAGTAAGTGTCAGGGAGTTAATTAGGAAAAACATAGAACCATAAGAAGCAAAATGATATTTTTAAACTATTGGGATAAAAACATTAAAATGACTAAACCATAAGGAGCAAAAACGAAGTTAACTCTTTCTTTTCCTTTATTTATTTATTTATTTTTTCATAATTAGTTGTTAGAAAAATAGTTAGTGACCTATTTTGACTCACTCTTAGATATTTTAGGTTTGTGTTCAAAATAAAGTGGACAAGCATACTTTTTGAAACTCTTAGATATTTTAGGTTTGTGTTTAAAATAAAGTCGACATGTATACCCTTTGAAATGACATATAACATCAATATAACACCACTATGAGTTATGATTGATAGCTATTATAAATTTCACAACCCATGTTCTCTCCTCGATTGAACCATTATCCTAAAATGCAACCTATTTCATCATGGTTTCTTGGTTTTTTGGTTTTATCTCAATCCTTCGGTTTTTTAAGGTGTTAACTATTCTACTTCAGTTATCCATGATATAATACTTTACCACAAAAGGTATATAAGATAAGACCATGGGGTATGGTGGGGCTTGGGTTGGGGGCATGAGTTGACACGTGGAAAACAAACCCAAATCCACGTCCGTGGGGTATGGTGGGGCTTGGGTTGGGGGCTTGGGTTGGGGGCATGAGTTGACACATGGGGCATGTGAAATGGCTAGTTTGGTTTGGCCATTAAGAGCCCGCCATGTCACCTTGCTAGTCCGCCCCACGCCCGGCTTCAAACCCAAGCCCCAAGGGCCACGCCCCAACCCAAGCCCACCCGGGGTGGTGGCTTGGGTGTTTTCCCCCAACCCACGCCCCATACCCATAGTCTAATAGTTCCTTCTGTTGTACAATAACATCTATTGAAATATTATATAGATCGTTATGATGCTACATTAACTCTTACAATAGTCAAATATATAACTATGTATGAATGAGAAAAATATTATTTAAATAAGAATGCTTCATCAATTTTTATTATATCCTAATCACACATTAGAAGTACTCCTTATAGTGTGAAGATGATTAATAACATTGATACAAATCATTAATTGTTATTGTTTCAATAAAGCTATTTTTATAAGCAATAGATAGAATATGCAAATGACTGCTTTAAAATAAACACTAGAAATTAACTGATTAAAAATTTAACTGTTAATGGAAGTTCATTTTAATCCGGAATGGTTAATGTATTGAAGTTTTGTAAACCAAATGGTTGAGGCTTGTTGGATTAGCTAACTTGTAACGATGTTTAGGCGATCTTTTTTTAATCTTAAATGAAACTCAATTAACTAAAATGACTTAATAACACTAATATCAACAATATTATGTTGTTCTCGGTCAGTCGAACATCATTGAATGTTAAAGTTTATTTCTAAGAGTTTTTTTTTTTTTGGGTAAATGAGCTTTCGCCCGGCAAACTTGTATAAAAAGAAGAGATTTTACATGTATTTTTTGGAGGGGCATACCCCCCCATACCACTTGGACACCCGAAACATGCTTCGGGTACCAACAAAACCGAAAACCATACTATGCCTACTAAGGAAGATCCTAGTAGGAATAATATCCTTTTCTAAACCGACACCGCTAGAACATAAAATTAAAATTGCTACAATACACATAAATAAACTAAACCAAAAAAACCCAAAATAGATTGGGCCTTCACAACGCATGACATCTCCAAGGGTCCAAAGAGATGGGCCTTTTACTTGACTGAGCCCAGCAGCCACCAATTCACCAGCCCATTTATGGGCCTTGCAAAACTGAGACCCTGACCGAGATAAGGACCCATCGATCACATCTCTGAACACTTGCGGAAGACAAAGAGCACAAATAACGGTTACTAAAACAGCATTTTCCCAGCTCCCTGATCATGATATGGCTGCACAAAAATAGGACCCATCGCCCAAATAGAAGCAAGCAAAAAGTACCAAACAGGAGGAGCTTCCGAAAACACCCGAGAACCAAACGAAAATAACAAAAACACAAAGCCAAAAACCAGCACCCAACTCCTTCAAATAGGAACGGAAAACACATAATTTATTTATTTTTTGGGGGTTTCGCGACTACGGGATCAAAATACTTACCCGTTTTCGCGAGTTTTGACATGAACTGAGCCGTTTCACTCTCATCCTCATAAACGTCTTCCACACAAAAGTCCGGGTCTAAGTCAAGCTCCAAACATTTGTCGTAGAAAAATTCCCATTCCCCATCTACCCATTCTTGCTGGTCTTCTGCTCTGACCGCTTTAGTTGCTACAATACACATAAATAAACTAAACCAAAAAAACCCAAAATAGATTGGGCCTTCACAACGCATGACATCTCCAAGGGTCCAAAGAGATGGGCCTTTTACTTGACTGAGCCCAGCAGCCACCAATTCACCAGCCCATTTATGGGCCTTGCAAAACTGAGACCCTGACCGAGATAAGGACCCATCGATCACATCCCTGAACACTTGCGGAAGACAAAGAGCACAAATAACGGTTACTAAAACAACATTTTCCCAGCTCCCTGATCATGATATGGCTGCACAAAAATAGGACCCATCGTGGACGAAGAGAAGACAAAGATGTAGATTATACGATACGATTGGGCAAACAGTTTTGATAGAGAAGATACAGAGAAAGAAAATATTGGTATTTAGAAAATTGGCATAGATGTCAAATTCTCTTTACAACATAAAAACATGAGTAAAATAGTTCTGACGACGGGCCAATGGGAGATCCCATTTTACCCGCTTTGGGTTGACTTCGTGAAGGGCCCAACAAGGTACAAGCTCAAATAGCAAGTTGCCTTGCCCATTAAGGATCCCTTCGTCAGAAATGAGCGGGAAACCATAATCAGAAAGAGCAGGCCTCATTTAATGCTTGATAAACAGAGGATCTTGGCTGGCAATCGTACTTCTCCGGCCAGAACATTAAATAAGGTTGCCATCACACCGTTAGGGGTCAGACACGTGTCTGAACCCCTCGAAAGCCCGCAGAATCCGTTGGATCACCTTGATAAAATATCTTACATGAGGGATAAGGGCTGGAGATTATATAAGAGCCAAGAGGACAAACATAAGGCAGATCGGAGGTATCACATTTAATATTCTCTCATTTACTCTTATCTCATTAATTCCCACCAATATTCCTATACATTCAATTCACACACGTATTTATTGGATTCACACCAAAGAGGAAACATTCAGGTGATCACACTCATCGGAAGAAGCTCCTCTCACTCCCCGGCAAGTTTACTTACTCTCACGCCGGAGCTTGGTCACGGATCCCCCTCCCGGGGCCCTCCGTGACGAGGCTAACGGTTTATTCTTTTGTAGCCGCAAGGAACGGGATATCTGGACGTCAGCGAAGATCCATTGAACGTCAACCGGGATTTGGGTATTCGACATTCGCGCCATCCGTGGGACATCAGCCTGACCGGTGTCTCCACACTGAACTTCGACGTTAAAGATAACCCGTTTCAGAAACGACGACATGGATACTACACCCGGTTCACACATCACCCAGACAGTAAGGAATGACCACGACAAAGTCACAGTAGAAGACATAACTCATGAGGACGAGAACGAGGACCAGGTGGAAATCCTGGAAAAAGAAGAGACCATCACCCCAGATTTTGTCGCCATGCACAAAGACAAGTTAAAAAGGTGTCTTGAGGATTTAGAAAGACAGAAAAAGCTTAACAGCCTCAGGGCAAGACTGTCTTTCGACACACCTTCCAACCAGGACGAGGTAAACACCAAGAGCAAGAGCAGTGACAGTGACCCACTAGAAGCATTCATGACTGCCCTCAAACAGATGTCTTCAGAAGAGAGGGAAGATCTCATCACAGGAAAGAAGCCGAAGGAAAAAGGGAAAGAGAGGGAGAACCAAAGCGGTGACGGTCTGGACCAGCCCTACCTCCCACGGGACTTAGCTGAAGTCTCAAAGTTCACCCGGAGGATTGCAGAAGCACCAATGCCCCCTAAAACGAAGTTACCCCCAAACTTTGACCGGTATGATGGGACGAGAGACCCTGAAGATCATCTCCATGACTTCAGGGGTGCGGGACAACTAGGGCGATGGCCCATGCCAGTTTGGTGCCATATGTTCGTGCAGACCCTAACGGAGGGAGCTCGGCTCTGGTTTGACAGCCTCCCTCCTAGGGGGAATGACAGCTACGAAGAACTAAGTGAAAAGTTCCTGAGAAACTTTGGTCAACAAAGAAAGGTGATCAAGAACCCAAACGAAATACTGCACATAAGGCAGAGGGACAACGAGCGGATAGACCAGTACATGGAAAGGTTTGTCAAGGAAAGCATGAACATTAAGGACATCCCGGAGGTCATGAAGATCAGCAGTTTCATAAACGGATTAAAGCATGCACAGCTATGCGAGAAACTAGGGGAAGAGTTTCCCCACTCGTTTGATAATCTCATGGACAGGGTCAGAGCCTTTGTTAGGGGCAAAGACACGGTCAGCAAGGCCAAGGAGACAGACGCCCCACCCCGAAGGGTCACCCCAGTTGCAAAACCTCTCGATAAAGGTACACCTTATCCCAAAAAACCTACTTTTGATAGAATGTTGCATGATAGGGCAAGGCCCTCGTACTCCCCATATAGAGCTCGGGGGAGAGGCCCATCCCCCTACTCTGACAACTTTACCCCTCTCACCAAGACCCCAAGTGAAATATTGGCCACCGAGAGGGTGAAGAGCTCCTTCCCAAGGCCACCACCCATAAAGCCTGGGCCAAAGGCACAGCCCGGCGAATATTGTGACTTTCACAAAGGGTTTGGCCATAAAACTGATGATTGCATGTACTTAAAGAGGGAAATAGAAGCCGCGGTGAAAACGGGAAAACTGGCCCACTTGGTTAAGGAAATTAAGGAAGGAGGGGGGGATCGCAGAGGGAAAGATGCAAGGGAGCCTGGGAGGGCAGATGTAGATATGATTAGAAGGAGGAATGAATTTGATACCACCAGAAGTGTAAAGGCCAGAATCCTGGGCTCCCCGGACTGCATGAAAGCTCCCATCCTAATGCCACACTTAGAGGAAAGTGAGGTGCAGCGGCTCCCACTTAACATCTCAGCTATAATAGCTGGCCACAAAGTGGCCAGAATACACGTGGATGGGGGATCTGGGGTAGAAGTTATATACGAGCACTGTTTCCTCAGGTTCGACAGGGATGTAAGAGACAGGCTTGAGGAGGACTCCATCCCCCTAGTAGGGTTCAACAATAGTGTGTCACACCCCCTGGGAAAGATCAGACTCCCATTCACAGTTGGGGTAGGAGATCGCGTTCGAACTATAAACCTAACTTTCACAGTGGTCCGAGAACCCTCGAAATACAACACAATCCTGGGAAGACCTGGAATTGGGGACTTGCAAGCACAAGCATCCACCCCGCACGGAGCCTTCGTGTTCCAGACGCCAAAGGGCTTGGCTTGGGTAAAGTCGGCATACGAGGTAGTTTCTTCCGTGTCTGAGGGGGAAGCATCCGAGAAGCCCCAGAAGGAGGGGGTCGAGGAATGGGTCCTTAGCGACAGGTTCCCAGAGCAGACGGTTAAAGTAGGAAGTCACCTGAGTGACAAGTGCAAGAGTGCTCTTAAGGAATTGCTCCTTCTCAACATTGACGTGTTTGCATTTCAACATGGGGATATGACAGGAATTCCAAGAAGCCTAACTGAACACCGGCTCAATACGTACACCTGGGCAAAGCCAATAAAGCAGAAAAAACGGAGCATGGGCCCCAGTAAAAGGAGGGCCGCCTGTGAAGAAACCAGGAAGCTGCTAAGAGCTGGAATAGTAAGGGAAGTGAAGTACCCATCTTAGGTTGCTAACCCAGTTATGGTCCAGAAGAAAGATGAAGGATGGAGGATGTGCATTGACTTCCAAGACCTGAACAAAGCGTGTCCCAAGGACTGCTATCCTCTCCCTGAGATAGACGTCCAGGTAGACTCCTTATCCCAATATCCCCTGAAATGCTTCCTGGATGCCTATAAAGGATACCATCAGATTCAAATGTCAATAAAGGACGAAGAAAAAACCGCCTTTATCACAGACGAATGGACATTTTGTTATACCAAGATGCCCTTCGGTCTTAAAAACGCTGGGGCCACATATCAAAGATTTATGAACGCCCTCTTCAGGGAACAACGGGGGAGGAACTTGGAGGCATACGTTGATGACATCGTTATCAAGAGCCTGACCGAGATGGCCATGATAGATGATATAGCTGAAACCCCCCGCACTATGCAAGATGTGAATATGAAACTAAACCCTGGAAAATGCTGTTTTGGGGTAGAAGAGGGAAAATTCTTGGGGGTAGTAGTCACTAAGGGCGGAATCAAAGCTAACCCGGAGAAAACTCAAGCTGTGGCTGAAATGCGGTCTCCCAGGTCCCTGAAAGACATCCAGCAGCTGAACGGGAGGCTAATCGCATTAAATCGTTTTTTTGTCAAAAGTAGCTGACAGGACTCTCCCCTTCATGAAGGTGCTGAAGGATTGCCTTCAAACAGACAGATTTAAATGGACCTCTGAGGCAGAGGCTGCCTTTCAAGAAATGAAGGCTTACATCTGCAAACTCCCAACATTAGCCACCCCAATACCCGGGGAGCAACTCCTCTTATATCTGTCCGCCTAAAAAACAACCATAAGTGCGGTCATGATGGTGGAACGGGAGGGAAAACAGATACTGATATATTTCATCAGTAGAACGCTTAAAGGCCCCGAAGAACACTACATGCCTCTGGAGAAGTTAGCACTAACCCTTGTTTTCGCGTCCCAGAGGCTTAGGAGGTATTTCCAAGACCACAAGATCACCTTGATGACTGATCAACCCCTCTAAAAGGTACTCAGGAGGCCGGAGCTGTCGGGGCGGTTGGCTAAATGGGCTGTGGAATTGGGGGAACACTCCTTGGAATTCAAACCCAGGACAGCCACGAAAGGACAAATTCTGGCCGATTTCTTAGCAGAAGTCCCTGAGGATGAGGAAAAAGAAATTCTAAAATGGGAAGCCTTGGAAAAAGAAGAAAAAGAGAAGGAAGACGAGGCTATGTGGAAGCTACTCACAGATGGAGCCTCCAGTGAAGAGGGGAGCGGGGCAGGCGTTACATTGATAAGCCCTGAAGGAGTGGAGTTAACCTACGCCATAAGACTGGATTTCGAGAACACTAACAACACGGCAGAGTATGAGGCCCTCTTAGCAGGGATGAGGCTGGCACAAAGGATGAAAGCGAAACATGTCGAAGCCAGCACCGACTTACAACTGGTGGTCAAGCAATACCAAGGAGAATATAAGGCTAAAGACAACATCATGGCTCAATATGTGGCGAAAGTAAAGGAGACAGCTGAAGCATTTAAAACTTTCAAGCTAGAATACATCCCCCGAGGAATAAACAGAAAATCAGATGCCCTCAGTAAGCTGGCCTCAGTAGCATTCGACCATCTAGCAAGAGAAGTTAAAGTGGAAGTCCTGACTTCTCCCTCCCTCAGCACAGAGGAGGTAGCTGCGGTTGAGAATGTGCAAGAAACATGGATGACACCAATCGTAAAGTTCCTCCGGGACGGGACACTACCCGAGGGAGACTGGGCAGCTAGGAAGATAAGGGTAAAGGCCTTGCAATATGAGATGGTTGATGGAGAACTATACCGGAGGTCATATCTGGGCCCATCCCTGAAGTGTGTTGACATGGGAGAAGCTGAGTATGTGGTTAGGGAGATGCATGAGGGAATTTGTGGAATGCATTCGGGGCCAAGGACGATAGTGGCAAAGGCAATGAATGCGGGATTCTATTGGCCTCGAATGTACGAAACAGCATCCGAAGAGATCAAGAGGTGTGAAACTGCCAGGTGCATGCACCTATGACTCATTGACACAAACACCCTATGATACCAGTCTCAACATCCTGGCCCTTCCAGAAGTAGGCCATCGACATAATCGGGCCATTTTCGGAGGGTCCAGGAGGAGTCAAGTATGTGGTGGTCGCTTGTAAGTCCCCTAATCGTATGGATCTTTCACAGAATTGTCTTTCCAATCAAGAGTGCGGAATCCTCTTGATCAGAATATCACAGAAACGAGTAGAAAACAGAAACAACAATTCACTTTCAAACCGGATCTTTATTGATTATCAATCAACAGAATTACAATCAATCAAGATCCCTAACCACACTAATTTCGTCCAAGCCCTAAGCACTCTCACGAAATTCTCACACAAACTGTTTTGGCTTATTAACCTAAACCCTAAAGCCTAACCTTGTTTATATAACACAAGGTTTGCTACTTGGGCCAAGGTTAAACCTCATGGACTGCGAATTGGACAGGCCCAATTCGCCCCCACACACCCAATTCATTGGGTTTGGTTAGCCCAAACATTACAACTCACTAATACAAAGCTAAACCCGCTAACCGTTTATCGTTTAACTAATTACAAGATATCCAAAGACCAAATCTAAGCTGTTGTCACAAACATGCACCAACAAACTCCCCCTTGACAATAGCTTCATAAAATAACTTTGTCTTCAGTCTTCTTGCAATCTTCATGTATTCTTGCACTGTCTTTGGTCTTTGGATAGCTTCAGCTTCAATAGCTTCTGTCAGCAACAGACTCCCCCTAAGCTGATGCATCCAATCACCAAATCTTCAAAACTTTAGCGTTTGAGTAAAAATCCAGTTCAGCATTTGTATAGCAATCTTCAACTCTTCAACTTTGTCTGCAATGTAGAAAGGAGGTTCTACCATGCATCCAATCAAACTCTCACTCTTCACAGCAACTCATCACTTTAACTTCTCAGCAACATACTGCTTCAATCTGTATACTATAAAACAAACATCTCGAGAAACCATAAGAATTTTTCAACACAGTTAAATAAATTATTATTTTTTCAAGAGATAGTTAAAATGTAGCACAGATTAAGCATTTTCAATTTCATCACCAACACGCAAAACTTTTTAATCACACACCCTATAACCCGCATGATTTAAAATTTTGAACTCACTTTCCAACACCGTCTCCCCCTATCAGTAACAATTCCTCCAAGAATAACAGTTTTCCGTACGTTAAGAATTTTAAACAGAAAAAGACACTATTTTTGGATTTTTTATATTTTCTGAAAGCAAGTAAATAACAAAAGTAATAAACACTCTATTTTTGTTAGAATCACTGGTAAGAAGATCATATAAGCACAATCAAACTGTTTCACACTATTACATAATTCTTTATTTAATTTTTCATGAAAAGCAGTCCAAGACGATTACCAGTATGTTTGTCCACTTAAACAAAATGCATGAACATTTCAAGTACCATTACCGTATGATACGTTAAGGTAATTTTAATTACTGATATACTAGTGTGTCCCACTTCAGGATATACCCCCACGATCAAGGTATGCACAAAGATTCATCGTAGTAGGTGAGTATACTGAATTCATCCGTTTTATTTTTCAACGTTTAGATACTTGGTGAACAGGTCAGTACTTCCGTACAGCAGAGAGACCAAAATATCAAACGAGGGCTAAGACAAATACCATTTTTGGTATGATTTATGCATTTTGCACATTTTGAATGACTCTCTATGAGAGCTTCTTCATTTTCAAGGTTTTGGCATTTTTAGCTCTTTTAAGATATCCTGGGTGTGTCTAGGTCAGCATATATCTGGATGCAGCAGAAGGACACCCCTGATATCCCCAGATGAAATAACAGTATAAAGACCCAAAACTTCAGATTTTGGCAATCTATCAACGCAAGATTTAAGGTCATTAAACCATACACCACTGATATGTTCCCCACTCATACACAGTTGTATTTAAGTTTATATCACATTGGTAAGTTGATTATTTCATGCTTTTTGCCTACTGGTACATCATATGATGAAGCTGCAATCACACTTAAGCAATTTTAGTTCATTTTCAGTGTGACAGTCTAACTTGCCAATGTACTATCATTTCTTCTTTTTCACACAGTGATAACTCATTTTTTATTTTCTATTTTTTTAGGTTTTTAATTTTTCAATGTTTTTGTATTTTTTATTTTTAAGAAAAGCAGTAAACTATTTACAAAAATTCTTATGAAAAACCAGTTATTCAGGATTCCTCATCCCGTTGAGTTCGACTAAATGTTCAAAGCGAGCCCTGTCAAAAGCTTTAGTATAAAGATCTGCCAGGTTATCTAGTGTGTCGACTCAGCACTTTGAACTTCAATTTAAATCAATTAATATAAATATATCAACAATCTCACATCCCCCTTCATATGCCTAGAGCAGCCATTATCAGCATAAGTTGATAATCCTCCTTAGCAGCTCCTGCACACACCAACTAAGAAATTAGTTAGATTGGGGGACCAAAGCCTTAATGGTCTTGGGTCGTCCAAATTCACCAACCACTGGAACATCCATCCAATATCCATTACTCCTAACTGGAGTCTTGGATCTTGGACCTGTTGATGGAATTTGATTTTGATTTCCACTAGGTCTTTGGTCCTGAGGGTTCCTATATGTGTTTGGACTATTTGACCTTTGAAAATTTTGATTTTGATTCCAAGAAGCATTATTGTTGTAATTTCTAAAGCCATTGTTATAAAAAGTTCGACCACCATTATTTTGGTATCGATTTTGATATTGACCTTGACTTCTGAAATTACTTGTATTTCCATTAAAATTGTTCATTCTAGGTGAACTGCTTCTAGGTCTCTCATATCTGCCTGGTGGAGATCTAGGCTGAAATCTTGGTTGATTTCTTTGAAAACGAGGAACTTGTGGAGTTCCTTTTTCAGCCTTATCTACACCAACAGCAACATTCTCTGGTTGCTTAGGAGCAGATTTCTTTTGAGAATTTGAGCCTTTCTCCTCACTATCACCTTTCTTCTCTGGTAATTTCCCTCTCTGTTTTTCACTAAGTTGTGCTTCACTCTTTTTGTTAGGACAGCAGCTAGCTACATGTCCTTTGACGTGACACTTGAAGCACGATCTCCTTTTCAAAGACTTCTTAGCTGGAGTCTCAGAGGTAGATCCCTTATCAGATGGTGATGATCCCTTGGATGAACCTTGTTTAGTTTGCTTGGGTTTAGATTTTTCTTTGTTTTTATTTTGAGCAAACTCTACATTTGATTCAGTTTCAATAACAGTTGTTTCATTTTTCATATCACTACCTTGAACAAAATTGATCTTTTTAACAAAAGCTTGATTTTTATTCTTAGGTGGTGAATTTTTCTTTTTCAAAGGTTCCCTGTTATTGTTTTCCTTAGCATCATCACTCTCAGATCCATCACCTTGACTTGATGTGGATGGAAAACTACTTGGTGCAGATGCCATAAAGTCTGCTAGCTCATCTTCACTAGGCAGGAATGAATAGTCATGACTAAGAGGAGGTGGAACTTCATTAAAGCCCTGGAAGCCCACACTGGTCTTGTCATTACTCTTCTTTAACCCACCCATCATGTGTTTCATTACAAAAGACGAATCTCTGAATTGACTCAATTTCTTTTCAAGTTCAACCATTTTGAGTTGTGCATCTGACAACTCTTTGCATTTTTCAGAGATCTCTTTTGTTTTCTCAGCCATCATGTCATGAGCTAAGTCTATGACTTGAAGTTTTTCATTTAGTTTGCAAGTTAAAGCTTCAATCTCAGCTTCATAACCTTTTATCTTCTTCAAGTATGACGATTCATTTCTTTTAGCAAAAAAGTTTGATTCTTTAATGTTAGACATCTCACTTACCAAACTTTGGTTTTGTGTTGACAACCTGTCAACCTCACCCTGTAGTTCACGACATCTCAAACATACAGAATTAGATTGTACCTCTTTCTCATGAACTTCTGAGGTTTCATCAACAATAACCTGTTCAGCTTCACTCTCTTTCTCTACTTCAGCATCCACTTTTGCTTCAACATTTTTCACTTCAGATTCAGCATCACTCACAGTAGTTTCAGTCTCATCAACTGGCACTATCTCTGCCATGAATGCCTGAGTGGCACTCTTATTCCCCTGATATCGCTTTTGTAATGCATCCCACATATCCTTTGAATTAGTGTACTTTGTGAAGGTATGCTTGATGCTATCAGGTAAGGACATCTTTATCGCAGCCAAGGCTCTCTTTTCAGCCTCATGCATCCTTTTATCATCCTCTTTCATGTTCACATAGTCTGTTCTTCGTGGTCTGCCCTCATAATCGTGTGTTGGGTTTATGTACCCATCGTCAATACAGATCCACATGCGTGCATCCTGAGATTCAATGAAGGATTTGAAGTTGTCCTTCCATGTAAGATAATTCTCCACCTTCATCATCTTAGGTGCGTTCAAATTCAACATGTTTGACATTTTAAACGTTGCAGACTGAGAAAACCATACAAAAAATCTCCTAAAACAGTGGTTACCAAATTACACCTTTAGAATCGTCTCGAAAAGACAAATCCAATGATATATAATGTCGAAAACCGAATTCGGGATTTTCCAGAGTTTTTTTTTTTTTTTTACCCTAAAAATCCAAGGAATTCAACGGTCCAAACGGTTCTGTCTAACGGGCTACGGATCAATTTCTATTTGCAAAACACTGAAATTTTATCGACGCTTGCCAACTGAAATTCCACCCTGTTAAATTCGCTGGTTTTTAAATTTGCTGATAATTTCGCTGGTAAATCAGATAATTTCGCTGGTAAATCAGTCAAATTCGCTGGTCAAGTATGCTGCTTAATTTCGCTGTAACGACGACTGTAAAGTCGCTGAAAACCGTGGTAATTTCGCTGTGGACAATTACACGGTTACCAAAGTCGCCTTTGGATTTTAGGTTCGCCGGTAAGTTCGCAAGTCAGTTAAATTCGCAGGTCCAGTCTGCAAATTTGTTAATTTCGCCACCCAGAATATGGAAATTCAATCTTTTTCAAATTTCTGAGATTTTCCAGATTCTACCAACACCTTCCTGCAGAATCGAAACAGCAAAATAATCAGTAATTTTCGAAAATAATATGATGAACACGAAGAACAGTCTTCGAATTCCAGCCAAATACTCGTCAAAATCCAACAGAAATCGTCCCGAAAACCTGCAAATCAGCAAAACTCAACAAACAAACTGATCAAACACAAACAAATTCGCTGAAAATTATCAAAACTCAAGAAATTTCGTAACCCTAATTTTCAAAAATTTCGAAAACTCCCTGTTTCTGCCAAGCACAATTCTGAACCGAGCCTTCAAGAGCCTAATGCTCTGATACCAATTGTAGGTCCCCTAATCGTATGGATCTTTCACAGAATTGTCTTTCCAATCAAGAGTGCGGAATCCTCTTGATCAGAATATCACATAAACGAGTAGAAAACAGAAATAGCAATTCACTTTCAAACCGGATCTTTATTGATTATCAATCAACAGAATTACAATCAATCAAGATCCCTAACCACACTAATTTCGTCCAAGCCCTAAGCACTATCACGAAATTCTGACACAAACTGTTTTGGCTGATTAACCTAAACCCTAAAGCCTAACCTTGTTTATATAACACAAGGTTTGCTACTTGGGCCAAGGTTAAACCTCATGGACTGCGAATTGGACAGGCCCAATTCGCCCCCACACACCCGATTCATTGGGTTTGGTTAGCCCAAACATTACAACTCACTAATACAAAGCTAAACCCGCTAACCGTTTATCGTTTAACTAATTACAAGATATCCAAAGACCAAATCTAAGCTGTTGTCACAAACATGCACCAACATCGCTATTGATTATTTCACCAAGTGGATCGAAGCAAGGCCCTTGGCAAAAATAACCGGGGAACAGATGAGGCGATTTGTATTAGATAACATCATTTGCAGGTACGGGGTCCCAAAAGAGCTGGTAAGTGATAACGGTGTCCAATTTGCTGGAAGACCCTTCAAGCCATGGTGCGAGCAGATGCACATACAGCATGTGTTTACCTCCGTCACTCATGCCCAAAGCAATGGACTGGTAGAAAGAGCCAACCAAAGTGTTATCAAATGGATGAAAAGAAGACTAGGGAGGAAACAAAAAGGATGGCTGGAGGAGCTACCGTTTGTACTATGGGCGTACAGGACCACCCCTAAAGACTGCAACGGGGAGACTCCTTTTAGCTTGACTTACGGGACTGAGGCAGCCATCCCAGCTGAAATAGGATCCTCGAATGCAAGGATGAAGCTCAGGGAGGCGGAGAATGAACAGGACCTCCGGATGAACCTGAACTTACTGGAAGAAAGGAGAGAAGTGGCAGCGGTCAGGGAGGCTAAGTATAAGAAGCAGCTGGAAAGCTATTACAATGCCAAGATGAAGAAGCTTAACCTCGTCCCGGGAGATTTGGTCCTAAGAGCAAACGAAGCCAGCCTGCAGGAGAGCACTGGAAAGCTAGGACCCAATTGGGAAGGGCCCTATCGGGTCGTATGGGCAAACGGCAAAGGAAGTTGCAAATTGGAAACTCTCCAAGGCAAGGAGATCCCAGGACGTGGAACCTCATGCAACTTAGGAAGTACTACATATGAGGGGTCTATCCCCAGGAAAAACGGTCAAGAGCCACTTTTGTAATATTTAACTATTAGTCTGGGGCTCCCCCAAGAACATATCTTTTGTAACAACCTATGCTGGGAAGTTTAATCCCCAAGAAATGAATGACAAATGGACAACTAGCTTGTCCCCTTTTGGAAAAGTAACAGGTATTATATCTGGGCAGATGTGCCCAAAAACACTATAAACCTAACTAACAAATGAACACATGTGTATAAGGTATACCAAACGTACCAAAAGCCCGGCTGTGGGGCAAAACAGGGTCTAGCTAACCCAAAGAAAGCGGACAAAACAAGCCAAAAACATAATCTCACATTATAAACATGTCCAGCGATTGGCCTCGAACAGACAATCTTGGTTTCCCAAACAAACCATAAATACAACACACTTCTGTAAACAAACTACAAAAAGAAGTCTTTCTTTATTTATTTGCAAAATAAATGTACAAAGAAAAGCCCTAACAACTTTGGCAAAGGCAAATAGCATGCAAACACAACAAACTGGGACCAAAGCACAGCTTCTTTCAAAACAACCCAAGGGTCTTCAGGGAAACGCCAACTCGATCCTTGGCAAAGGTTCCTGCAGCACAAAAAACCACAACAGGAAACAAGCAAAAAACAAGAAAGCAACATACAGTCATATGATTAGATACCTAGAAGGACCCCAACATGAAGGACCCCCTTCCAAACAAACAAAAAAGTTTTAAGTATCCTAAGACAAGTAGTTATCCGGGTTACAACCATATCGAAAGTAATTAATGTTCATGGATCATGGGGAATCACCCCCAGAAACAGACTTCGGAGACGAGGGGCCAGCGGAGGAGAACAGGGCCTTCAGTTCATCTATGGATATCATGGGATGCTCCAGGATCTTCTTAAGAATGGCCGGGGTCTTGGCTCCGAGCTCTTGATCCAGCTTGGACAACCGCTTCTTAGCTTTGGAATTGTAAAGCGGAGTTTCTTTTCTGCCCAGACCCTGAGCAGAATAGTTATACCCATCCTTCAACCCTGCCTGGTAGCCAACATCCCGGTAAGCCCTATACACCTCCTCCATGCCACTCTTGAATTCTTCTGACTGAGAGACAGTGGTGAGGAAAGCTGCAAAACCCTCGGTGATCAACCAATGTTTCTCCTTGGCCAGTCGCTGGTTGTCATCAGAAGTTATCCCATAATCTGCATACATAGTATTCAGCTGCTCCTGAGAAACGGAGCCAACTTCCTTCAGATGCTTTAACTCAGCAGCCAGTTCATCCCTCTCCTCCACCAACATCGCCATCTCTCTTTCGCTCCAACGTGGCTCCAGCCCCCTGGACAAAATACATCATAAAAAATCCATAAAATTGTTGGAAGGAATATATATAAAAAAAGGGGGGGAAGAGAAGGAGAAAGGCTATATACCTTCTCCTCCTACAACTTCCTCTCAGCTTCAACCACTCAGCACCTGAGTTCAGCAGCAACAGACTGAGAAGTCTTCAGCTCGCCCTTGAGTCCTTCATTTGCTCTCCTCAAATCGCCAATCCGCTGTAACATGCCAGCACCCCTGAAAAAGCTCTCACAAAGAGACATACTATACTGATCCTCGAAAAGATCATCCCTCAAAGCAGAGTTCACGAATTTATGAGAGGGAGGGACAGCATGACCCATGAAGTCCCTAGCAGCCTCAGGAGTCCCTATCACCGAGGAGTGAGTTACCTTCCATTTGGGGACATAGGTGAAGGGGATAGCATCGGCAAACAGGGGAGCCAAAGGGGACCGATGAGCAGGACCCTCAGGTTGAGTGGGTCTGCTGGTCCCCGTAGCATGAGGAGGTGAGAGTTCAAAGGCCGAGGTAAAATGAGCCATGCCTACTTCCGGGGTTTTGTCCCAAACACGGGAAGAGGATGGACCAGTAGGGATCTCTATGGGATCATGAGAACTCCCCTGCACAAAAAGAAAAAGAACATCAGAAATAAAATAGAGACGGGGCAGATAAACAAGAAGAAAAAAGAACCCACCAGCAAAGGTGCACTCACAAAACTCGAAGATCTCAGGTGTTTGGACCGGGAACCCTTGACCCCAAAAGGGGGAAGTTTGGAAGCAGCCTTCGATGAAGGAGGGGGCTTCTGTCCACTGGCACTCCGGAGCCTTTGCCAGATATCACGAGGAGCAGGGGCTGGCTTAGGGCTCGTGGATTTCCTCTTACGAACTAAACGAACCTCCACAGCTTCATCATCACTTTGATCAGAATGCTCAACAGGGGTGGGATCAGGAGAACTCTCCTCCCCATCAGAAGAGGTTTTCTCGCCCCCTTCTACAGCAACGAGGCCTCCCGCCTGGACAGACCCCCCAGAGACCTGCATCCCTACACTTCGGTTCAACCCCGGATCAGCCTCGTCACCAACTACAAACTTGACATCCCTAGAATCTCTCTGAAACAGCCCCCACAAAGTCAACTCTGTGAAAGAGAGACACTAAAGATGACTACACAAATATCAAGAAACAAAAACAAGCAAATGCGGACCCAAGGCAAAAAGATACCTTTTTTACCGAAAAAAGCCTTGGGACGAACAGGGTAGGAAGGGCTCAATCCTCCCATGGCCAAAATTCCTTCAGAAAAAGTGAAGGCCCTCGTAGGGTTTTCATACATGCGTTTCCACTGAACAGTCTCGTTAGCCGACAGGGTGGGGACGGTGTCTTCAATGGCGGCGTCGACATCTTTAGGCAATGGGAATTCGGGCAACATGGCAGCGGAGACAAAGATGAACCTGCTCTTCCAATCCTTCGGGTAAGTGGAGGTTGGCATGAAGGTATAACAGGGGTTCGACACACTGTTCTGTCTCTTAGCAAAAGTAAACCAATCCCCATCAGAGATTAGTTTATAGAACATACAAAACAAGGGGACGGAAGGTTCACCAGAAACGGTCGCACAGGATAACTCAAAGTGCACCACCCTCATCAACCCTAGAGGATGCAACTGAGAAAAGTGAACCCCAAAGTGGCGAAGCAAAGCAACCTTGAAAGGAGAAAGGGGATACCGGACTCCGCAAGAGGAAAATGCCAAAGTATAAAGGGGAATTATGTCCGGTGTACATGCTGGCGGTTCGTTGGGATCCGGCAAGGTGGGGGAAAATTGTTCAGGAATGTTGTATGTCTCGACAAAAGACTTCAAGTCCTTCGCCGTCAAGACTGATCTGATAGCAAGACGACCAAAACGACTCATATTCAGAGAGAAAAAGAGGTAATCGGAGAAATATGGGGGAGAGAAGGAAAAAACCAGAGGAAATGAGGAAGAAGTTGGAGAAGGAAGGGGGTATTTAAAAAAGAAAACTGACAGGGCGAGTAACTGTCATATCATTCGTCCTTTCGAAATTCAAAAAAGGGGACACGTGCATTTAAGGGGT
The DNA here is from genome assembly GCA_030545235.1 of Helianthus tuberosus. Taxonomy (NCBI): domain Eukaryota; kingdom Viridiplantae; phylum Streptophyta; class Magnoliopsida; order Asterales; family Asteraceae; genus Helianthus; species Helianthus tuberosus. The sequence continues at coordinate 169,564,968 of CM060369.1, forward strand.
TAAACCCCCGCCACTAGTCTACGGTGGAATGATGGGTCTAGCGAGAAAAGGTGATAATTAATGGCTAGCCCGGAATGGGCCCACACTCCTAGTTTAAGAAAATTAAACCCCCTCTTGTACAGTTATGATTCAGCCCCGGATCATGAGTCTCGGGTCTCAGAACCAGGGACTAAAGATGACTTGACGACGGGCCAATGGGAGATCCCATTTTACCCGCTTTGGGCTGACTTCGTGAAGGGCCCAACAAGGTACAAGCCCAAATGGCAAGTTGCCTTGCCCATTAAGGATCCCTTCGTCAGAAATGAGCGGGAAACCATAATCAGAAAGAGCAGGCCTCATTTAATGCTTGATAAACAGAGGATCTTGGCTGGCAATCGTACTTCTCCGGCCAGAACATTAAATAAGGTTGCCATCACACCGTTAGGGGTCAGACACGTGTCTGAACCCCTCGAAAGCCCGCAGAATCCGTTGGATCACCTTGATAAAATATCTTACATGAGGGATAAGGGCTGGAGATTATATAAGAGCCAAGAGGACAAACATAAGGCAGATCGGAGGTATCACATTTAATATTCTCTCATTTACTCTTATCTCATTAATTCCGACCAATATTCCTATACATTCAATTCACACACGTATTTATTGGATTCACACCAAAGAGGAAACATTCCGGTGATCACACTCATCGGAAGAAGCTCCTCTCACTCCCCGGCAAGTTTACTTACTCTCACGCCGGAGCTTGGTCACGGATCCCCCTCCCGGGGCCCTCTGTGACGAGGCTAACGGTTTATTCTTTTGTAGCCGCAAGGAACGGGATATCTGGACGTCAGCGAAGATCCATTGAACGTCAACCGGGATTTGGGTATTCGACAAGTTCTATATTTATATATCAACTAGCATCATTTGTCCTTTAAATTAACTGGTGTTAACTTTTCACTTAACTTTAAGATGAATAATTATGTTGCTCTCAAATTTATAATCTTTAATTTATTTATAAAAGGAAATAATCCATAATTTACTAAAGTTCTTTTTTTCTTTTCTTTCTTTTTATTTAATTATTTTTATCAATATTGTTTTATTGATTATATTTTTTGTATAACTTATTTATTTTTATTTGTCTAATTAATTTATTTACTTTTCTTATTTTTACAATTATTGTAAATTTCTATATTGTGTTTTTACATAAATCGTTGATGTGATCAAGTTATTCTTTTATCACTTTTACATTTATCATAAGTTATTCAAACGAAATTTACACCAAAATGTAGAAACAAATAAGCACGTCATTTGAGCATTACGGCACGTCGGTTTAAACATAGATAAAAAGGCATGTCGAAATGTTGTATTTTGAGATGAATGTCAGACAATTTAAAACGTCTAAACAACCGGTCACATTAAAAATGATGTAAGATTGAGTTGGATCGTCCGAGGATGAGGCTCTGGTTGATGCAGGTGAGGCGATGAATATACAACAAAGAACAATTGTCGCATTGTGGCGTATGGTGAGAGCGAGGGACAATTAACAACTGACGATTGATGAGAGAAAGATGTCAAATATTGTTGCTTCACGACTTAGAGTTTTAATTTTAAATTTGGTGTTAAATTTTTTATTGGTTTGATTAAGCTAGTATGAATAAATATAATTGTATATTTGAGTATAGTGGTCCAAATCTAATATAGCGGTATGTATAAAATATGAATATACATGTAATTTGTGTGCATATATAATTATATATGTAATAAATTAATAAAAATTAATTCGAGCCGAACCGAGCCGAGCGGACCTTTACTCATGCTTGGCTCTTTTGCAAACTGAACCAAACCGAGTGAGCATATTCCGAGTGTTTTCCGAGTGATCAGCGAGTGAACGATGAGCGACGAGCGATTTGAACAGCCCTAGCGTATTTTAGTGTAATTGTTTATGCAAGCTTCACATAACTCTAAACAAACACGACAAGCTGTAAAATTATATAAAAAAAAAAAAAAAGAAGTAAGATCGTGTTTATTATACTCAGATTGTAGATAGAATAAAAGTGTATATATAAATATGAGATGTCAAAACAATGGGATAAAAACGTGAACAACAAGACGATTATTATTCCTTACATCATATACATCTGACCAACGCTATACGATTAAAATATATTCAATTCCATCATGCATAAAATATACAAGTGATATGCTATTTAAAACTAAACCCACCAATAAACGCCAAAATTGACACGTGGACATCCACAATAATAAGTATATTTCCTAGAATACCCTCGCCGGAGATCTTCTCCGGTACCGTGAAATCACACACGAGCTCTCTTGAGGGAAGTTAACGTAACTTTAGCACCTAACGGAGATGCGGCGACCTCGATATCGAACGAATCGTATCGCCGGAAAAGTTCAACGACAAACAACCGAGTGATCAACACCACAAAGTCTTTTCCGGCACACTGTTTGTTCCCCACCGTGGGCCCTTCAGTCTCCGGTCCGTTAGACCACGTCACGTACTTCAAAAGCTCCTCCCCGGCTCCAACAAACCGGTCTGGCACAAATTCTTCCGGACGGTCGAACACTTTCGGATCCTTGGTCGCAAAGGGTTGGTACCCGAACAACATTTCGCCTTCTTTGACTTTGAAAATGGCGTCGTGTGACTCGATCGTCAAGTCGCGTTTCGCCTTCCCGTATTGCAACGCCACCGGTGGTTCGATCCTGCATGCGAGCCAGAAAAATTATAAAATATGATTTGTTTTGATAATTTTTTTCTTAATTCGGGTTAATTATAAAATATGATTTGTTTTGATAATTTTTTTTCTTAATTCGGATAAATTATAAAATATGATTTGTTTTGATGTTTTTTTTCTTAATATAGTATCTCTATATATATAGTTGATTAATAATACCTGAGCGACTCGTACACTACGGACTTCATCAACGGCATCTGCTCCATCGCGGCCATCGTCACCTTCCCACCGTGATTCTTGATCGCACCTCGGATCTCTGCCGCCAATTGTGTATGCAAATTCGTACCCGCCCGACCAATCCATTTAAGCGTATTCGGAAACAAAATTTTGATCCCACCAAACGTATTAAAACAAATTGTAAACAAAATGTTGTGAACCGCTTCCTCTTTCGAAATCCCCAACGATTCGGCATGTTCAATAATCGGAGACGAAAACGACTCAAAAAACTCATAAAGTTTGTTATAATTTTTCTTTATAAGCGCGGGCGGGAGCCGAAAAGTATGTAGAAGCGGCTCCTCCACGAACCACGGAAGCCCAAGACGGAGTAACGGCCCGAGGTTAAATAACACCCACGTGCTAATTAGCTTCGGGCCGTCTTTTCCAATCTTGGTTTCTTCCGGGTTGGTTTCCAAATACGCCCGGCCTAGAAACCGAAACGCCGCCTGTTCGCCGGCGTCGTTGAAAAGAGCTTTACCCTTTTGCGCCAACTCGGATTCGAGCCCATCAAAAAGTTCGTTATAAGTGGTTTCGAATTCCGGCAAGACTCTTCTAATTGATGATTTGAGCATGAAAAACACCATGTTTTTTAATGGGCCGTGTTTGGGCTCAGATGGGTCAAGATAGGAGAGGACACGGTGGCCGCCGGTGAGCTCGGTGGACGGCATGTAAGTTCCGGTGAACAAATCTTTCTTTTCGACTTTAGAAACATCGAAAAGGGTTGGGAAGCTTTTGGCGTCGAGTAAAACGACGACGTTTGGGTTGTTGGAGATAAACGGGCCGGGTGGCATGTTGGCCCGGAAGACCGTTGACTGGAATTTATGCACCCGGGATTTAAAATATTCGTCCCGGCCACCGGGACCGTAAAAGTATTCAAAGCGGTCTTTAAGTGGTTGGTAGAAAGGAATGCCGTAGGATCCCGGAATTGGCCGGAGAGGGAGGTTGGTGACGGTGGATGAGGTGGTGGTGGTGGCGGTGTCAGCGGAGGTGGCGGAGAGAGGTGGGATGGAGTCTTTAGTGGCTTTGATTAGGTGGACGCCGTTGGGTCGCCGGTGCCGGAAAGTAATGGGTATGTCAAGATTCCGGTGGTGGAGGGATGGGAAAGGTATAGATGAAGTTGCCATTTTTGACTTTTTGTTTGTTGACTGTTTGACCAAATGTGAGATGATGATGGAAGATTAGGAGGGTTTGGGGAGTTTATATAGAACATTTGAGGGTGGGTGGTCAATGGGTGAATGTTAATTGGTCAATGAACCGACCATGAGAGTACGAGGAACTAAAAGAGAACGTGTTTGTGCATTGAGGGTTGTACGTTTAACTTGAATGGAGTTAAAGTTGACCAGATGGGGTGGAGTGGCTAAAGGCTTTAATAATTGTAACCACGTGGTGCACATTTGTATTTTTGCTTGTTTAATTGTAGTGCAAAAGCCACAAGAGGAAAGTGGCTTGTTGTGTTCAAACAAATAATGATGTGAGCTACTTCAACCATGCCTTCATAGTGTTTGGGATAGAAAGTTACAAAATAACGTTTATTAAAATAGAAGTTGAATAAAACTATAAAAGTGGTTCTAATAGTAGTCGGCTCAAACGAAAGCAGATAGATAGACCTCTTATCTGAATTGGTCAGACATTTGTCTCTAAACGGTTAAGCATTATACAGTATCTTAATAGTTCAGATATCTTACTGGTTCAACATTTAATGGTTTATCACTTACATATTCAGAAGTTCCCGAACATCCCTTAGCTAAACTGGTTATGTGTTTAGTTTAAGTTTGGTAAAACAATAGTTAGAACATATATTTTAACAGGGACGGACCTACATAGTGGTCACTGGTCAGGGTGGGCGGCCGCACCCCTTAAAAAACAAAATTTAGTGTATATTTTAGGCAAAAAACCCGACCGCACCCCTTGAAAATATGGTTGAACATCTCATCCGCACCTCCAGTAAATAATTTCTGGGTCCGCCACTGTATTTTAATCATTATTTATAAAAAAGGTTAAATAGAGATGATATTGTTTACTTCTTCTTGGTTTAATCTGTTCTTCTTGGTTTAACCTTGACTTATAAAATATGATTTAAATGAATTTACTATCTTTGTTTTTCGCAATGATTTATATTTTTAATCACAGTATCATACAATAAAGCATAAGGACGGGGCACGAAGGAAAAAACTACAAAAGAAAAATCATTTATTTAATTACAATAAAGCATAAGGACGGAGCACGAAGGAAAAAACTACAAAAGAAAAATCATTTATTTAATGTGCTCTTTCAGTATTTAAAAAGAATTTAAATATCGGTACATAAGGACGGAGCACGTTCATGTTATACATTTATTATACGTTTATGAGTAAATTACAAGTTTTCTCTTTTATGTATGCATCAAATTACAAATTACAGACGGTGTCTTTTGTCTTTAAATTTGACAAGTTTTATCCTTAACGTTTCAAAATCATGCACGTTATGTTCTTTAGCCCTAACCTATTTAAATTTTTTTGTTAAATCAAATTACACAAGGACATTTTAGTCCTTTTACCCATTTATTTAATATTATTTTAAAAAAGAAAAGATTTATAAAATTATTATTATTAATATTACGGCTCTTTCTCTCCTACTCTCTCTCTAGCACTACCACCACCATCAAACCCGCAACAGATTGAATAAATTCATTCAAGTATGACAAAATGAACAGATACTTCAAATCAACTACAAATACAATTAACGAGATTGAAATCATAAATTGAACAAATTGAAGTTTGCAAACAAATAAACTTTAAAGTTCTACTCAAATAAACTCAAATCAACTTCCACATATCAAAAACAACAAATTGAACATCAACTAACACAATACCTAAACAAAACAATACAGAATGGACAAATTCATTCAAATTCATCCATCGCCGCCACCACCACCACCTTCATCATACACAACCACTGTCACCACCACCACCGTCACCGCCCCTAATCACCTCCCACAACCACCGCCGCCCCTAACACAACCGCCGCCGCCCCTATTCACCTCCCACAACCACCGCCGCCCCTAACACGATCACCGCCGCCCCTAATCACCTCCCACAACCATCGCCGCCCATAACACAACCACCGCTACCCTAACACAACCACCGCTGCCGCCCCTAATCACCTCCCACAACCATTTGAGAGATGAGATGGATGGAATTTCAGACTATGTTCAGGGAGAGAAGAGAGAGGGGGAAAATCAGATGAGAGTGAGAGACAGAGAAGAGAGAGTTTTATTTTTTGGTTTTATACAAAACAGTTCCTCATTAAAAGTTCTTTACACAATACCCCCTTAAGAAGGTGAAATGACAAAAATATCCTCATGTGCAAGGCACATGACCATATTTAACAAAAAAAAAAAAAATTTGACTGAGTTAGGGCTAAAGGACATAACGTGCAGGATTTTAAAACGTTAAGGACAAAACTCGTCAAATTTAAAGGCAAAGGACACCGCCTGCAATTTGGTACATACATAAAGGACGAAACATTTAATTTACTCTACTTTTATACTAGATTATAACCTCGTGTATTATACGGTCGAATAAATGCATTTTATATACTAAATAATAAAACAATATATCTTTAAGAACCTCATTTATTGATCAGGTTGAATAAATGTAATTTTATATATTAAATAACAAAAAGTTATATCTATAAGAACCATATTGTACGGGTTGAATAAATGTAATTTTATATACCAAATAATAAAAAAAAAGTTAAATCTTTAAAACCACGTGTATTACACGGGTTGAATAAATGTAATATTGTTTACCAAATAATAAAAGAAGGTATATCTTTAAAAACATTCGTGTATTACACGACTTGAATAAATATGATTTTATATACGAAATACTAAGAAACTTATATTAAAAAAAAAACTAATGGATATACTCGATACGTGATAGATATGGTGATTGCGTAGATGATTATTAGAAAAAAGATACTGTGGTCAAACATGTTATTCAAGAAACAAATAAGTAGTCATTTAAGTGATAAAATATAAATGTTATTAAAAAACCCGTGATAAATCTAATTTTATATATAAAGCAATAATGAAAGTTATATACAATTTGTTTAAAAATTATGTAAGAAAATTGATATAATATTTTTTTAATAATGAAAATAAAAATAAATAATATATTAATACAAAGTTTGGTTTTGGTGATAAATAATTTGGTTATTTAAAAATATCTTAAATTAACAATTTAAATTCAAGGATAATATTTTATTAGAAAAATATAAGTATTCTATTCGACATATAAAGTAGGATAAGATTTAATATTGCTTTTTATTTATTTAGTAACACAAGATAGAAAAAAAATATGATTGAATAGTTGGGAGTTGTATGATGATAAATGGGTTAACTGTATTATGATGTCATATGTTTTTAGTTATATATTTTTTGAATTATTTTTAAAAGCAATTAAGACTTTGTTATTAATATCGCCGTTCAAAAAAAAAAAAAAAAAGTAAATCAATGATTTTATATTTGTAATTTTCTTTGGTATTATTTTATTAAAAAGCGCATATTATACATGTAATCATATTATGTTTTAAATTATTGATGCCATCCAAAATGTTTTTCGATTTTATGTCTAGCATTGTATATACTATGGTAAAAGTTTAAAGTTTATTAGAGATAATTATATCATCGCAAAGAATAAGAGTAAATTTGTATGTTACAAATAAAAAGTAGGTTTCTGTCATATGATATAGAAAAACAAATAGATAATATTATAAATGAGAATTATACATTAAAATTTACCTAAATAATAATTATCTATAGTTAAGTAGAAGAGATTAAACAAAATAATATTTAGTAGGAGAGTTATCTATAATTAATTAGAAGAGATTAAACTAAATAATAATTATCCATAAGATATTAAACTAAACAACATAGGGAAATTGGCCTGTAATAATCCCATCTTGACCTTATTGGTCATTAATAATCCCACCTCAGAATATTCCCCCTACCAGTCCCACCATTCACTTATTTTTCCTACAATGGTCCCCCGTTAAAAAAACTTAATGGAGTTAAGCTTTTTTCCAAATTACAAACAGATTTCTTAGGGCTTTTGATTAGAACGACGATACGAGTCCATTGATGCAAAACTTGCCTCGAAACGGTGCTCCAAACGTTGAAAACGGCGCTTCAATTCGGGTGTTTAAATTTCCAATTAACCAAAATCAAGTCACTTGGAGCACCATTTCGAGACAAGTTTTACATCAATAGACTCGTATCGTCGTTCTGATCAAAAGCTCTAAAAAATCTGTTTGTAATTTGGAAAAAAGCTTAACTCCGTTAAAGTTTTTTAACGGGGGACCATTGTAGGAAAAATAGGTGAAAGGTGGGACTGGTGGGGTGTCACACCCCGATATTTCCACATATTACCGGTGGGCCCGGCGGGGAGTATCGTGACGTAGTTGATATCATCATTGTCAATACACACAATAATATAGTACAGCGGAAGGCTTGGTGAATAAACTATTACAAAACATATTGTCTGAGTGTTCGAGTTTATGAATATACAGACTGGAATGTAATAAGATCCACAGGCGGATCATAAATGTACAAAGAAACAAAAACAACAGACTTCAAGTATCTCATGGATTTGCAAGATCCTCTAATGACACCCTATAGCTCCAGCCTATTACGAGAGGTACATGTCAAATCAGTCTTTAAGAAAATACGTCAGTTTACATTGGTAAATACAATTAACTGAATCCTTTTGAAAACATTTATGAAAATTGATTTGAGTGCACATGGCACAAATCTTTTATAACTTGGGACAATTATTTAAATATAATCTTGTATACAGCTTTATATGTTTGTCATACAATTGGGGCCGGTTGGAAGCCGGTCGTGATTAACCGACTCACCACTTATAGAACCCACAAAGGAGTTATCCCCAACATGTGGGTTTATATTTAGCATTTGCATCTGTCAAGTGTATGCCTACACCCCGTGCATAGGTCGTAGCCATTTTCAAATGAAATGAGCCGAGGATATCCAGGACACGGTCGAATTAACCCCCAATGCTTATGTTATCAAACAAGGCAGATTAAAACGGGTTATGTAAATTTATTAATCACAATCCGATCAAATGATTTCATACCCGACCAAGTGGTATTATTATAATACCACATCCCAAGCCCGTATAAGGGAAAATAAGTTAAAAGTATTTACCTGATGCTAGCAGTAAAATCCTAAAGCTTTTTGAAGGCACCTTCTACCGGAAGCTATTTAATCTGTATAGAAGGTTTATTAACCTATTAGGATGCTAACGGGTCTTTAATTCAGTCAAGGACTTAGACCGGCTAACGAGAAGGAAACTTTATGGTTCTAAACGCTAGATTAAGCGGAGACTGGAATAGAATGTGGTTTAGACCCGACAAGCTTGGATACTTGTATAATATGGGTAAACTAAACACATTCTGGAATTTGAGTATTTAATGATAAGGTTTGACCCGTTTCGGCTATTTTATGTAAACTAGTCACACAAGCTGATCTGAACGCGTAAATGCGTAACGGGTAACCAAATAAATTATATACAGGTCTTAATCATTATTATGCTCAAAATATGTTAATACATCAGTAGGATATTAACATATATGACCAAAAAGTAATTTAAACCAAAATAAGTCCCATAAGGGCATTTTGTAATTTTAATGCCCATAAAAGGGTTTAATTGTGCAACTGAGTTTCAGATCTGATTCAATCAGTAAAAATATGTATTTTTATAAGTTATATCAGTAGGGTATTTTATATATATGAAATTTATCTTATATTACCAAACTATGCACCGTAGGGGCATTTTGGTAATTTCACATAGGCTTTAAAGGTCAAAAATAGACTTTGAGTTTTAAAAAAAACTTTAGCTTACTGTATAATTATATAAATTAGCTTAAAACATCAGTGGGTAATAATTTTTATATGTCAAATATAGTTTTGACCCATACTAGGTGCTAAAAATACTTAAAAGTCGGTTTTAAGGGATATCTGGTTTAAAACAGGAAATCTGAGTTTTGATCAGTTTATAACGTTCAAAATACTTTATTTATTATATAAAATCAGTAGCAAGAGGTTTGGCACTAAAAAGTTATGTAAAACTCATTTTATGCATGAAAAGGGTAAAACCGACAATTACCGAAATCAAGCTATAATCCTATGTTATGCTCAGCCTAAAAATAATTAAAAATCTTCAAAAATCCCAAAATATTATTTTACATCAGTAGGTAAAAAGTTTGGTATTTAAAAATTGGGTTTAGATAGGCTTTATGCTAATTACGCCTTTTAAATAACAAAAGCTTCTTAATTACGCTATTGAGCATAACTCCTATTCTAGAACACAAACTGATGTCAAATTTTTGGGATATGTATAAATATCAGTAGCAAAGGTGTTAGTCCATTCACATTGTTAAAAATCTCAGTTGTATGTAAAAAGGGCGTTTATGGCATTATTAAGCATAATTACGATCAAGTGCATATAATTCAAACCACTAGGCACCATGCAATATAACTCCAGAGGGTTATACTACTAAGTAATGTAGTCCTAATGGAAGCTTAAAACATGGAAGAATTAAGCTTGAACGGGTCAGAACTGAAAGTCAAAGCAAAAGTCAAGCTTTTGCGACTTTCGGTTATAAACTGACCTTAGACTATTAATTGTCGGGTTAGGACTAATAAAACATGTTTTAATATTAATTACCAAGTCATTAGAATGTTAAAATATAATTTAGAACCTCTGGTTTATTAATTTTAATCATTTTCAAACATTCTGTCCAGTTTGACTTTTTGTCAAACTACTTTGACCCGACAATTGACCAGTCAAACGAGATAATTAGGAGGTGCCCTTTTAAGGGTTAATCACCTACACTAATGTGGTTCTAAAACCACTTTCAATTTGATCAGTGGTTAAACCATACTTAATTAAAACGAAAGTCAAACTAAATTTACGATAAGTTTGACTTTAGAGTAATTAAACTAAATTAAATGACTAAACAAAAAAAAAATTAGAGGCTTACTAAAGGTCCTAGCAGTCTTTTCTACACTTCTAAGTCTTCTCCTTGTCCTTAGCAAGCTCCAGATGTTGTAGAGTAGCAATTGTTTGCAAGTGTGCTTTGAAACACAAGAACTAGTTCTCCTTATATAGTGAATTGCAAGATCAAGGATCACTTCCAGGTGTTATTGGAGGCCCTGGGATCACCCCAGGTGTCCTAGCTAGTGAAATAAACCGACTTACAGCTCCCTAGGTCGATACAACCTAGACTAAGGCGGTGTAACAGCTTTAACCCGCACCTGGCAGGATTTTTCTGATCTGGGCATGCTGAGGCGGGCCGCGTAAGACTTAAGAGGGTCTTACGCGGGCCGCATGGACCGTCTGATCAGGTAAAACAAGTTTCAAAGCTGGCAGTTTCAGTCCTTGATCGTTTTTAACCCTTTTAACCTCGTTGTTGCCATGTAGGGCCCTTGTAGTTAGTTTGCTGAGGCTCTAGGATGGATAAACTAACTTCGTTAGGCTCCGGTTCGATAAATACCTCTATGAAAGCAAGTTTCAACGAGTTGACACTTTTGGCCTAAAGTTTTGAAAACATGCGTAGCGATTTCGAAACCGCGTGAAATTTATACCACTTATTCTTAAGAGTATATTTGAATGTTTTGAAGCCTCGGTTCCATTAAAAGGTCACTCAGAGGTCAGAATCGACATGTTGACACGTTTAACCCTTATAATTTAATAATCTTCCGATTATTTTTATAAACGGCTTCTTATATCCAATCAATCACTCATTTAAGAATATATTCATCATGTATGATCATTCAGAGGTACAAGTTTGGCATGTTGACACTTTTAATCCCTGTGGTTTCATAGATTCACTGTTCGACAACTATGATCCTTCAAACTAAATCTTTCACACCTTTAGAGTTTGGGACACGTGTCTTTACATAATTGGACACATTTTTACGTGGTGTTACATCCTCACCCCCTTAAAAGAAATCTCGACCCCGAGATTTGCTGGAATAAGTGAGGGTACTTTTGTCGCATAGTGGACTCAACTTCCCACGTATATTCGGGACCTCTACGGGTGTCCCATTTGACCTTTACTATAGGTACATGCTTCCTTCGGAGCTTTTTAACCTGTCGATCCTCGATCGATATAGGTCTTTCAACGAATCTCAAGCTTTCATCAATCTGTACATCTTTATGAGACATAGCCAGTGATTCATCGGCTAAGCATTTCTTGAGATTACAAATATGGAACACATTATGGATTCCACTCAGTTCCTCAGGCAAGTTTAGCTTATAAGCTACACTACCGACACATTCGATAATCTCGAATGGTCCAATATATCTAGGGCTTAACTTACCCTTCTTACCAACACGCATCACACCTTTCCAGGGTGACACTTTCAATAGAACTTTATCGCCTATCTCAAAATTTAGAGGTTTTCGCCTCTCATCAGCATAACTTTTCTGCCTATCCCTGGCAGCTTTTAGGCGATCACGAATCTGAACAATCTTGTCCGTTGTTTCAAGGACTATATCAGGTCCTGACAACTGAGTTTCTCCTACTTCTGCCCAACAGACAGGCGTTCTGCATTTCCTACCATATAATGCCTCAAAAGGCGCAACCTGAATGCTAGTATGGTAGCTATTGTTATAAGAAAACTCGATCAATGGTAGGTGGTCATCCCAACTACCACCTAAATCAATAACACATGCACGAAGTATGTCTTCCAAAGTTTGAATTATACGCTCACTCTGTCCATCAATCTGAGGATGGTAAGCAGTGCTAAAATTCAAACGCGTGCCCAAAGATTGTTGGAAACTTTTCCAAAAATAAGAGGTGTATCTAGTATCTCTATCAGAGATAATAGACACCGGTATTCCATGAAGAGCTACGATCTTGTCTACATACAACTGGGCTAATTTATCGGAGCTATGAGTCTCCTTGATAGGTAAGAAATGTGCTGACTTAGTCAGTCTATCAACAATAACCCATATGGTATCATTTCCGTGCCTTGTTTTAGGTAACTTGGTTATGAAATCCATGGTTACCATCTCCCACTTCCATGTAGGGAGTTCTGGTTGTTGAAGTAGACCTGAAGGCTTTTGATGTTCAGCTTTAATCTGAGCACAAGTCAGGCATTTAGCTACATGTGTGGCAATAGATCTCTTTAAACCTATCCACCAATAATTAGCTTTCAAATCATGATACATTTTGTCACCACCAGGGTGAACTGAGTACTTGGAGTTGTGGGCTTCCTGGAGGATTACCTCTCGAAGTCCTCCATGAATAGGAACCCAAATTCTTTCATTCATCCTGAGAATTCCATCCTTCCCAGGTGCTAACTGTTCAGCAGTTATACCTAACTTTTCATTAGGAAGATTATCTTCCAAAACAACATCCTTCTTTGCAGCTAATAGTCTGTCATTCAGACTATTCTTCAACTCAATGCTCTTGGCATTGATCCTAATTGGTTTAACTCTTTCCTTTCGGCTTAGAGCATCTGCGACCACATTCGCTTTACCAGGATGGTAGCGAATTTCGCAATCATAGTCATTTAAGGTTTCCATCCAACGGCGTTGTCTCATATTAAGCTCTTTTTGATTGAACAAATGTTGGAGACTTTTGTGATCAGAAAAGATTACGCATTTAGTTCCATACAAATAATGTCTCCATAACTTTAATGCGAATACAACGGCACCCAATTCCAAATCGTGGGTGGTGTAATTCTTCTCATGCACTTTTAATTGTCGTGATGCATAGGCAATCACCTTGCCTCGTTGCATAAGTACACAACCCATACCGGTGTGTGAAGCATCACAGTATACAACAAACTCTTCAATTCCATCAGGTAAGGTTAGCACTGGAGCATTGCTCAATTTCTTCTTAAGAATCTCAAAGGATTGTTGTTGCTTCGGAACCCAATCAAACTTAACATTCTTACGGGTCAAAGAAGTTAATGGTGCAGCTATTCTTGAGAAGTTCTCAATGAATCTTCTATAATACCCAGCTAAACCCAGAAAACTACAAATTTCGGTAGGAGTCTTTGGTGCTTCCCAATTCATCACAGCTTCTACCTTAGCGGGATCTACTTGGATACCATGCTCACTAACAACATGTCCAAGGAATTGGACTTCGCGAAGCCAGAATTCGCATTTGGAGAATTTTGCATATAGCTTTTCCTGTTGGAGTAATCCTAAGATATATCTAAGGTGCTTCTCATGATCAACTTGGCTTCGAGAATAGATAAGTATGTCGTCTATAAAAACAATGACAAACTTATCCAAGTATGGTTTGCAGACTCTATTCATGAGGTCCATGAATGCTGCTGGCGCATTAGTGAGCCCAAATGGCATCACTAAGAATTCAAAATGTCCATACCTCGTCCTGAATGCCGTCTTAGGCACATCTTCAGTTCTAACCTTAAGTTGATGATACCCAAATCTCAAATCAATCTTCGAGAAGAAGCTCGCTCCTTGGAGCTGATCAAATAAGTCATCGATCCTGGGTAAAGGATAACGATTCTTAATCGTTACTTTGTTTAGCTCACGATAATCAATGCATAGACGCATTGATCCGTCCTTCTTCTTCACAAATAATATTGGAGCTCCCCAAGGCGAAGAGCTAGGTCGTATAAACACTTTTTCTAATAAATCATCTAATTGAGTTATGAGTTCCTTCATTTCAGTAGGTGCTAGGCGATAAGGAGCTCGTGCAATAGGTGCGGCTCCTGGAAGAATGTCTGTCCTGCACTCTACTTGTCTTTCAGGAGGTAATCCAGGTAACTCGTCAGTTTAGACCATCTAGCAATGGATCTAGCTGAACCATAACCAGCAGCCACAAGCTCTGTTATCATTCTTTTAAACTTTAATGCCTCATCTGAATCCACTGTTTTCACTTTCTTCTAATTAGGTGGAGTTGGCTTTACCAGAGGATCATTGCACATTTTTGTGATTCTATAGATTTCTTCTCTAAGAGCATCTGATGACCAGTCTTTGAATTGATCTCTGGATGCATTATATGGTTTGTACTTCATAATGTGTCCAACATAATCATCCCTCAATTGCATCTGAAGCTCAGGAATTATTGGCCTCTCAGACATGGATTTACTCAGGTCCCTAGCAAGGCTTCAAGTTTTATGACTTTGCTAAGCTGAATGATAAGAACCTCTGGTATTCCCTGTCATCTATCCCTATGCTATTATTTCTTGCTATAACCTCAACCTTTGTTACTTTTAATTTCAGATACTCGTCTAAGTTTTGAGGCTTCTTATAGCCATAAAGAGATGGGAAGGATCTTTTAGATGGATCCTCAATTGTGAAGAAGGATTCAATTTCACCTTTAACAATGACTAACTCTAGAGGATATTGAGCTTCCAGGGGAATGACCGATGGTAGTGTAGCAATTGGAAGGGATGAAGTGGGTTTTATGGGTGGAAATGATGAGGATGGACTGTTTTGAATGGGGGCAGATGATACGGGGATTGGTGATTTAATCTCATCATCATCTTCTAACACAACATTAGTTTTTCTCTTACGTGTGGACATGATTTCTGGTGAAGGAGAACGTTTTGGTGGTGAAGATGAATGTATGGGAAATCTTTGTGATGTTCGAGGTGGTTGGATTGTTGTTGGTGTAGTGAAAATGATCATGGCAGATGTTTGACAAACTTCTGCTGAAACAACTGGTGTCTCAGCAGCTGTTTGGCTAACATCTGCTGATACTTTTGTTGTATCAGCATCTATTGGGTGAATTGGTGATGATGGTGTTGAAGCTATTTTCTCCTTCTTTTGTGGTGATTTTTCTAGAGAAGGTTTGGGTTTAAGTTTTTCTGGTGAAGGATAACATTTTGGTGGTGAAGGTGAATGTGTAGGAAATCTTTGTGATGTTGGAGGTGGTTGGAATGTTGTTGGTGTAGTGAAAATGATCATGGTAGATGTTTGAGAAATTTCTACTGAAACAACTGGTGTCTCAGCAACTGTTTGGCTAACATCTGCTGATACTTTTGTTATATCAGCATCTATTTGGTGAATTGGTGATGATGGTGTTGAAGCTATTTTCTACTTCTTTTGTGGTGGTTTTTCTGGAGAAGGTTTGGATTTAGGTTTAGCAGATGATACAATTTTTGTAGGATTAACAGTGCTTTCGTTTGGATCTTGCTTCTTCTGCTTTTCCTAAGCTATCTCTTCTCCTTTCTTGTTTAGGATCTCATCAATCCCTTTTTTCCTTTCCAGCTTCTGAAGCTTTTGCAGAAGATTTTTGTTCAGTTGACTCTGGCTGTTGTTGCACCTTTGGTTTTGGTTTAGCTTTAGAATCAGGTGGCAACTTTCTAAGTGAATCTTTCTCCCCCTTTTTGGCATCATCATCATCATCATCTTCATCATCTTTCTCAAAGATTAAATAGGGGTAGAGCCAGTAAGTTTGAACAGATGTTCCTTACTGTTCCTAACGTCTGCTTGTGTGTCTTTATACCTAGCTTCAACCATATTTTTGATAAATTCCAAATGGGAATTATGGTTCTTTTCAGCCAAATTCCTCTGAGCTTGAAGGATGGGTTGCACAGAATTCCAAAGCTCATTGCCAATTTGCTGATTGCTAGGTTGACTTTTAGAAATCTCCATCATCTGCTTCATCATTTCTTTCATTTCAGCAACAGATGTTTAAATGGCAGACATTCTAACCATCAAATCCTTATAACTTAATTCATCACCTACTTTAATAGGATCATCTGAATTCCCACCCGTAGTGGTTGTATTTGTTTTGATAATAGGAGAAGACTCCATATCATCAGAAACAAATACCCCTTTTTCTTGGTTCTGGGGACTTCCCACTGAAGCAGAGATTACAGTTGTAACCTCAATAGTGGTTGCCTTTAAGGGAGTCTTGATGATCTAACCACTGTCCAACTGATAACCAATGAGTTCAACAGTTGTAGTGGCTGCTCCACTTGAACTACCACCAAGAGTTTCGTAAAACTCAACGGGCATAACCTCCTCAACTATTTGTAGGATAGTAGATTGAATTGGTTTAGACACAGTCATTTGTTGGGTTATTGTAACACCCTAAAACGGGTTTGGTAATCCAACCATGTTAATATTAATGAATGGGTAAAATACCGTTAGTGGTAAAAATTAACCCGGTAAATATTAGGATTTAAAAAATAAACCTAATATTAAATAAAAAGAGAATAAAAGCTTTTGAGGAAATAAGGTTCATAAGAGCCCGAGTTAACGGGACTTAAAAACAAAACGGATTATAACCTCCCCGAACCTACTAAATTAACTAGGAATGTTTAACCTAGTTAATTAGAGGAAATATTGCTAGAAATAAGTGTTGAAACCTACTTGATAACTAGCCAAAATATGAGGGACTAAAGAGGGAAAAGTTGAAAACTTAATACATAAAAATAAAAACATAACACAACACACACAAGGAGTGTGTGTGTGTGTGTGCGTGGAGATCGACCAGGAGCAAGAAAACAAGGGTGTAAACCCTAGTTCAACAAATCTTCAAATTGAAGGAGGAATCAAAGACCAAATTCGGGTTTTAATGTATATAAACGATCACCTAGTCATGGGGATCATAAGGTATGTCATAAAACCTAGATTGGTTAAAGTTGAAATTTGAGACAAGTAGGTTACTTGCAAATAGATTGTTGGATTATGATCCAAAGTTGAAATTGAATGTTTATGTATGTTTAACTTCGTTAGCTATGATGAAATTATGAAGAACTTGATGTAATGTTACTTGTAAATGATTAACAAGTAAATTAGGAAGTGGGTTTTGGCTAAATAGTGAAGATAATGATATATATGTGCATAAATCATCATATCGATAGTTGAAGCGAGATACTTGAACAATTCATAGGTTTGAGTGAATGCCCATACATGACTTGAAATGGGTTTTGTGTGTTATGATGAAATTTGGTAATTATGTTCATGTAAATAGGAGTATGAAATCATGTTATCTAGTAGTTGATATGTAGAACTTGATTATATTAGGTGTTCGGATGAATGCTAGTGATATGATGAAACGGGTTTCACTTATAGATGAGAACCCTTAGTTTTTGCGAAATGAATGAATAAGTTAGCTTTGATAGTCGCTTGAACTAGTTGAAGTGTTGGAAATATAATGAACTTGGTTAAAAGATTAGTTAAAAATGGTGGCTTAAAATAACGCCTACCGGGTAATTGGGGAATGCCTAAACAAGTTGAGGAACTTGATTGTGCATTTCATATACTAATGGGCATTTGACTTTTAAAAAGTCAAACTAACCTATAATATGATGAATGATAATTTTGATATAAAATACGTAAGGTGGAATAATCGTATTAAATTATGATTAATCTAACCGCCTTGTGAATGATGAATGATAGTTTGACGCTTAACAAACTAGGTGGAAGCTTGGGGAGGAAGTGGGTCAAACGAATCATGTATGAAAAGAGAAGCGTAGTTTGGATGCGAGGTAAGTAAAGCTTACACCCCTTTCTATAGAATGCCTAATTATTATAAGGGTTATGAATATGTTAAGCTAATGGTTAAAATGTTGGTGTTTCGACGTAATTCATACGGGTCGGAATAAGTAAAACTGATGAAAAACCATGACGGATGGTAAAAAGGGGTAAATGGTAATATAGTCATGGAATGATAAACATACAATGAGTTTTGAAATGTTGCCTTATGGGGTAACTCATAATAAAGAGAGGGGTAAAATGGTAATTTAGTCGCGTGTCGACAAACGTAAGTTAAAGTTAAAAGATACCATACGGCGTAAGCCGAAATGGGTTAAATAATGAAATGGTAAATATATACCATTCAAATACAAGTGCAAAATGTTTGGTCATTTAGACCAAACTGGTCAAATGGTGATTTTTAGCGCCATTTGACAAATATCGACTAATAAGTATTTGTCGAGTCTAATGCTCACAAGATGAAACGGCTTATGGAATTTGCATTGCTATAAGGTATTAAAACGGGTCAATACTTGACCTGAGCCAGGTACGCATCAATAAGATTATAGTTAAACATGCGATTTTGGTCAAATATTTAGTGAAAGTCATTCGTCGTAAAATGAAGGACTAAAGTTGACAAAAATTCCCTTGATGGGTAAATCGGGCAAACGACCCTTATGGGTTGTTTAGGAACATGTATTATGATCATGTAATCCTTAGATAAGCATAAAAGATATAGGCATAAACCTTTGTGGGTCAAATGCCTAAGAATGGGTCTTTTCCGTAAAATGACAAACCGAGAGGTAAAACTCGAAATAAATAGTTTACCACATTAAATCTACCACAAATATAATTTTGGGGAATAAAATTGATACGAAAATATGGGAATATGATGTAAGTACGGCATGAGCGTGATAAATGCTTAAAAAGTGCTTAAATACCCTTAACGGTTCACAATAAGTGTATAAGTAAAAACGGGATTAAGAATGCATAAAAAACTGTGATTTGAACCTTGTATGATAGGAAACATTTAAAATGTGATGTTCATGAGAATTTAGAGGTAACAAACATGTTTGTTTGATAAAATCATGAACGGGTCAAAAGCTTTGTCAAAAAATTAATAAATAAATTTAAACAGAGGGCTTAAAACCTAGAAAGTTGTTAATCCGGACGTCAGATTTTAACTCCACGTTATGGAGAATCAATTTACGATCACGTAGAAAGAAACGGATCAATATTGAGCGAGTTATGTCAGTTTTCGTAAAAACTAGTATTGCTGCAAATATGCAAATTTCAAAACAGAACTGGCTGGAAAAGAGTACTCCTCACGCCACGCGAAGGAGAAGAAAATCCTGGCGCGACACACGACAGGTGTCGCGGCACGCGACAATGATATCAATTCCCGTCGCGCCACGCGATGGGTGTTAAAATCAGCAAAAGCTGCTGATGTTTGTGAATTGTTTGTTTTGATGCACGAACTTGTTCGGACATGCATTTAAACGCCGATTGACTAACTCATTTCATGTTTTACGAAATGTAGGAATACTGTACGGTGCCGGAGGACGATCAAGCTCGATGAAGAACCAAGCACAATCAATAATTCCAGCTTCCGCATTAGATTTTGCAGCATGTTTTAAATGGAGATATTATATACAGATGTTGAAATGTTTTAACAAACTCGTATTTTCAAGTGGATGTTTAATCGTAAATACACTATTTTTAATTGAAATCTATATGAAAATCGTATAATTTAAGTAAGGGTCTTACAAGTTGGTATCAGAGCTCAAGGTTAAAGAGTAAAGTGTTCGGTTCGAGACTTGATCGCAAAATCCGGTAAGTATATTTTTATTAATGGTTTAGCATGTTAAAGTGTTGTAAACAACACATGGGGTTATCGTGTAATACACGTTACCCCAATTAAATCGATAA
This sequence comes from Helianthus tuberosus, assembly GCA_030545235.1. NCBI lineage: Eukaryota > Viridiplantae > Streptophyta > Magnoliopsida > Asterales > Asteraceae > Helianthus > Helianthus tuberosus. The sequence continues at coordinate 169,585,321 of CM060369.1, forward strand.
AGGATCAATATAGATAACGAAATTACGTGTGTTGAAAAGTATAGTAGAAAGCCTTGTATTATAGTACTGGCGTTTATTGATATCGACATTACTAATCTTTGTAAGTGTTTTAGTTTAAGGACACTCGCATCTGAAGATGGCGAGACTTTAACGAATTGCGGATTTGACGAAGGAAATGGTCTGAAGTATGACAAGTAGAGCATGCTCACCAAGGATCTAAATCGCGTAACGATCGCAAACAAGGTTAATGGCAAGGAAATCCTGTTAGGGCAAGCATTTACCAGGTGCACGTTTTAAATTTATTGCACGAATAGTAATATGCGACAAATACGTAGAGAATGACTGTTGCATATGTAGGGTAAAACTTGAAAAACCTGAATAGGATACCTATTCAGATGATGTTTCCAAGAAAAATTAAGTAGAAATATATGTTATTCACGATAGTGAATAACAAAACAATAACGGAATTAGTTTATGTGGAAACTTGGACAGAAGTAATTATCCAAGTAAGTATTCTCAATACAATACTATCGAGAAGGGTAAAGATCACATTAATAAATGTGATTGTAAAATAATTTGATAAAAAGAAAACATTTTGTATGTTCAAGTGCAAAACGAGTAAAACTAATGATTGTTGTTAGCAATTAAATAAAGTTTTACTGAATGAAATCAAAGGTATGGAAATAGATAGAGGTGTTACTTACATAGGGCATGATGTGAGAATTATAAAAAGGTCATGTGTACCATGTGTTGATCGTTTACTCTGGCCAAGTAAGTAGTGAACACATGATATAATGAACTTCTTATAATGAACGCAATTACGTCCGATGTAGTAAGGATGGGGCGAATGGGACGAATTAAAAAGGTACCCAAAATGGATCAAATAAGTGAAATGTTTGATAATAAATGTAAACGTAAGATGGGTAACGGAAGCGTATTACATTAAAATAACGAGCCCGAGGGAAGGGACGAGAATCAATGTAAATGAAAATACAAATAGACTAATGAGAATGCTAAGGCATAAGGATAAATTTTGACTGCCAAAAGTGATGAAAAATTCACACGGACAAGTCAAACGAATTGAATAAATATCAAAGGACTTGGTTGAATAAAAGCGATGGATTTCACTAAGAAGACCAAATAAATTAAAACGAAGTGTAAATGCATACCAGAATGGTTGCTTTGATGATGACTTTGGTAAAAAATACCCGAAAGATGGGTAGGATTTTGAGCATATGCGTAAACCAAGAGATGGGAACGCGGATTAGAAGGTCAAAAGACTCGGATTATATGTCATGACTAAAAGATGATGTCGCAACCCCCGACCCCTTGCCCCGAGGGGCGGGCGGCCGCGAGATGCACAGAGCCGGTGGTATAGGTGTTTATTAATTTGGCAATGGAAATTAAACATCAGGACCGTAGTTAGGAAATAGTTTATCATAGTTAAAACACCACACTTTTATAAATAATAAACACATGGGAAAAACCCAAGTTTCCATTATAATATGTTTATAGGGATAAACCCTAATTTCTTGAAATAAAACTTCTTTTTATTTAGGTAACTTTTCTAGCCACTTTTCCAAGCCTTCAGTGCACTCCCGCTGGCTTTTATTAGCTTCACATTAAGTTACCAGAAATGCGTTTTAAAAAGTTTTATCAGCAAGAAATACTGGCGAGTGCATCCCAGTTTAATCAAAACAAACTTTTATATCTTTACAGTATTGAGAGCGATTACAATATATCTACCCAATTACCACCCACGGTACTGTCAATCCTGACTTGTGGTCATGCTACTATTCACAGTATAGTAACAAGTAATGTATACAAAACCCCAACATACCAACAGTAATTGTAGAATACATAGACTCAATCACTGTTATCATAATTTAAAACAATTGAGGTTTTGGTAAACAGTTTGGTAGAAAAAGAGAATGACTCACAAAAAGATTTATAAAATAAGATGTACTCACTTTGCTGATTTAGATAATACTACTGCTTTCTGGTGACTTCCTAGTTATAATCTATTAAAATTAAACAATGCACACGTGTTAGTAAGATAACCCAATTTACATTAGCCATACCCCCGAGACAGAACTCCAACGACTGAGTCAGGCAGAGCCTTGACATGCATTACGGAGCCCTAGATCAATCGGGTAGAGTTACTAATACGTAACTGGGGGTTATAATACTTACAACGAGGCAAAGCTTCGCTTTAGGGGTATTATATCGAGCAACACTATTGCTATTATAGGGGATTTGTGAGAGAAATAGTAAATGAACGATTTGAAAATGACGCTGAGAAGTTCAATTTATAGGCTGGAACCTGGGGGCCTCACACCCCGCGACCCATTCTGTTATCTCCCTCGCGGCCCGCGAGGGACCTAGGCTAGGCTCTAGCCTTGGCTAATCACGACCTAGCTTCACCACGCACAGGGACACATGGCATCACGAGGGACCGCCTAGTGTCAACGGGTCGCGGCCCGCGACAGTCTTGGCTTGACTGGGTCACGCCCCACGAGAACAACATATATTTTTTTATTTGATTTTTATAAATATAAAGGTTATATATGCTTGTTTTTCTAATACAGGGTATATTTTAAGATGTGTAGGCTTGTTTAGGATTTTAGGAAGGCTGTTATAACCTCCCCACCTTATTTTAGATTTCGTCCTCGAGATCTACTGGAACAGGTGTGGATATTTCCTTTGCATCTCTGACTCGAGATCCCAAGTGTATTCTGGTCCTCTCTTGGAATCCTATCTTACTTTAACCAGAACTAATCTCTTGTGTTTGAGCTTCTTGATCTTTCTATCTTCAATCTGCAGGGGTTTCTCTACAAACTTAAGTTTCTCATTACCTCTATATCCTTAAAAGGTACCATTAATGATTCATCTGCTAAACATTTCTTGAGATTACATACATGAAATACATCATGTATTCCTGCCATTTCCTCTGGCAATTGTAGCTGGTAAGCTATTGGTCCTACTCTTCTAATAATCTCAAAAGGTCCAACATACCTGGGGCTTAGCTTTCCCCTGTTTATGAATGTGACCACTCTTTTCCATGGAGAAAATTTTAATAATACCTTATCTCCTTGGTGTGTGTAAGGTGTAATATGTTTTTATTGATATTTTATGCCCATTTTACACATTAGTCAAGTTTTAAATTTATAAAACACGATATTCTACTAACACTAAACACACACATGGGCAAGTGCACCCATTGTGAGCGTAGTATAGCGTTGGTAAGATATCGAGGTCGTCCAAGGACACAAGAGCTTTTAATACCGGTTTATCCTCAACGTCTAATCAAACTAAAATTTTTGAGAAAAAGGTTTTAAGCATAAAAAATAAAACTAAAAATGTAGAAATAAAAATAAAGTAAAAACAAATAGACAAGATGAATCACTTGGATCCGACTCGCCTTTAATGTATCCTTTAATGATTTCCGCACTTTTGCACTTTTTAAGAGATTATCTTAGTTATAGTAGTAGGCCCCTCTTTTGAAGGCGACGTTACCCTCAACCCAGTGGTTTGAGTCAGCAAGGATACAATCCTAAAGGGTCGGAATATTGAAAGATAATTAATTAAGTTATTAATGCGAAAAGTGGTAGGCCCCTCTTTTGAAGGTAACGTTACCCTCGGCTAAGTGGTTTGAGTCAGCAGGGATACAATCCGGTTTAATGTATTAATAGTAGTTTACATATGAGGGGATCAAGCCATTCGCACCCCCGCCATCCAATACCAGTGGGTATTGAAGGAGGTCCTAGTAAGCTTGTCCCAGGTCCTTGCAGGATCTATACACTGAACAAGGCAAGAACCTTACTAAATCATTCCCTTAACCCCCAACCACGTAGCCAACATATCTCTATATAGACCGTAGAGATATGAATGGTGTAAATCTTTTACTTAATATAGACAGTAAAGTAATGCCAAGACAAAACGGACAAATGATAAAGAAGTTTCACCTTCAACATAAGAAACTAGTTATTAAAGTCATTAATACAAAACTAAATAATGTTGGTGCATTACGTCTGTCGACTTCGTCTTGTATCGAGTCTTGTAATAAAATTGTTAGATCAGGGAACGTTGTACGAGAAATATACGGTTTGTGTGTTGGAAGTTAATTTCGCACGAAATAGCAAGTAGTTATTTCGTACGAAATAAGCAATAGCTATTTCGCATGAAATAGCATTTGCCTATTCCATGCGAAATACCAACCCCTATATATACCTGATGTGTGATCTCATTTGTAAGGTTCGTGATTCCGGTACCGAAGTGCTGCCGACGTGTCATTTGATCTGTAAACGTGTCAAATCAATAATACAAGACAATTAAGTGTGAATTGAGCTGTTACAAAGTCTAATCAATGAATTCCGCCTCTGATTAGACCGAGAACTCTTCTGATAGACTCGTTTGGGTCACAGAACGATCCTACAAGTGGTATCAGAGCTCAGGATGAAGAGTTCTTACCAAAACCAGCTTGTTTTCTTCAAAAATCTGACTTCTACACCTTCTTTTACAAAATTCACAAAATTTAACGGTCAAAATGGATTGAATTTCACATATTACATGCGAAACAGTGTTTTAATGAATCCTTGAAAGAATTGGACTTAAATTCAATCTAAAAGTGTTAAAATTGATAATTTCGTTTGAAAATGGTTTCGGATTAAGTGACGTCAGCAGTATTTCGCACGAAATAGGCAATTAATTTCGCTTGAAATTGCTATTTCGCTTGAAAAATATACCTATTTCACACGAAATCAGGTTATTTCGTACCAAGTTGCTATTTCGTGTGACTGTTTTCGCACGAAATCACTATTTCATTTGAAACCGGTATTTCGTGTGAAAGATGATTTCGTTTGTAAAAGCTATTTCGCACCAAGTGTTTTCGTTTGAATTCTTATTTCGTGTGAAAGCTCATTTCGTGTGAAGTTGTCTTGCAGGGTATTTCGTACCAGTGTTTTATTTCGCACTAGATTGTCATTTCGCATCAAAGTTATTTCGTTTGAAAGGGTTGTTTTCGTTTGAAAGTTGTGATTTTGTGAAAAAGTTTATCAAAACATGGAAGAGGAATTTTATAATGCGTTTGCTACACCGGTTGCTCCAGTCACGGCTGTTGAAACTCTATACAGTGAGAATGAGACGGGAACTTATCAAAAACCGCCATGAACAAATATACTAGTGAAAAAATGATGATCAGTATTCTTCAACAAGCAGTTAAAGAAGATATCTTTGTTTTGCTCCAACATGAGGGTACTGTTAGATCAATTTGGACGGCATTGATTCAAAAGTTTGAAGGAAGTGCAGATATGATCAAAAACAAAAAGGTTATTAAAGAAATCATTTGATATGTTTGTAGCCTTAGAAGGTGAAACAACAAAAAAGACCATTAATAGATATTGTCATTTGGTTTTGGAAATGGGAAGATTGGATATAAAGAAAGATGACGAAGAATGGGTAGATAAGCTAGCTGATGCATTACCACAGCAGAAATGGGGAACTTATTTGTTGATCTTAAAGCACATGAGAAAATCTGAAAATATGAATCTGGCAAAGTTTATTCAGAAGATTGAAGAACATGAGTTGGATATCCAGAAAACAGCAATCATGAATAATCCAAATGCTCAACAAGATGTCAGTTTATACTATAGAGAAAATAAATTTCAAACTACTCCGAGTCCAAAGATTCAGACTGGTTTCAGTGCTGATAGTTCTTCTGGAACAAAGGGTAGTACTGTGACTCAAAGTGGTGGACATTCATCTTCATATTCAAGCTTTTATCCAAATTATACAACACCAAGTCCTCAACGACAGAATTCAACGAATCTACAATGCAATGTCACCTTGAACATTCAAAATGGTCAAAATCTTACTCCAGAAATAGCTAAGCAACACATGGCATCACTTGTGGCTATGCTAGAGTCGTATGAAAGCTTAGTTGCTGGTCGTATTGGAAATCCGATGCTCACCAAAGAGGATTATGATCAGATTGATGCTGAAGAACTTGAATTGATGGACATCAAGTGGTGTCTAGCTAGTGCAGTAAGAAGAGCAGAAAAATTCACACAAGTCACTAGAAGAGATGAGTTTCGTGAAATGGGTGCATCTCCAATAGGGTTTGATAAATCAAAGGTTACCTGTTTTCGTTGCAGAGAAAAGGGACATTTTAAGAGAGAATGTAAAAATAAAGAAGCAACTGGAAGACAAGATGGAAGAATGATTTTTATCAAAAATCAAATTTTCACCAGATCACACAACAACAACCATCATCATCTCGTGCCATTGAAGTTGAGAAAAAGAAAGTTTATATTGTTAATCAAGATGATGAAAAAGTAGCAGAGGGGTTTAGTTGGGACAAATACATTCCAGCTAATTCAGGCCTGGTTGCTCGAATCCTGGAAGAACAAGAAGTCAAAACTAAGCCAAAAAGAACAAAGATTTTCAGATCATCAGAAAGTGACGAAGATACTGATGATGAGGAAGAATACATTAATAATGCTAGAAAAAATTTAGACTCATTCAGTTTTAATTTGTTTTTTGCTGATAAAATTGAAGTTCTGAAAGAAAAACGACCTGCTCGTCTGAAGAAAGAAAAGGTAAAATTGGAAGCTGAGAAAGCAGAAGTTGAAGAAAGTTTAACAGAGAAGGTCGTAGTTGAAGGATGGGAAAAAGAGTTAGAATTCAATGAAGAACCGGATATTGTTGAAAAGATAGTGGAGAAAATTATTGAGGTAGAAAAAATAGTTGAAAAAGTCGTCGAAGTTGAGAAAATTGTTGAAGTTGAGAAGGTTGTCGAGGTTGAAAAGATAGTTGAGGTCATTAAACCTTGTCTGAAATGTTTGGAATCTTGCAAAGATTGTGAGGAGAAAGACAAGAAGATTAGTGAACTGGAAGAGTTGAAAGAAAATTGTTGTCTGATGTGAAGTATGTGAAAGAATCATATGATGTGCTGAACAGAACAGTCGATGGTCTGAAAAAGACAAATTCAGACTTTGATGCTGCTATGACAATGATGAGTTCTACTTTAATGACAAAGCAGAAAGTCATCAATGAGTATATTGAAGACTGTGCAAACCTAAAGCAGGATTTGGAACTCGAAAAAATTGAGAGCGAAAGAATCAAAAGATTGTTGTTGAGTTATACAACATGTGATTATTTGATTGATCGAGTTTATCCTACTGTTGCAGGTCTTGAAGCTTTCCAAGATAAAGAGAATGAAGAGGATACTGGTAAGAAACAAAGTGTCAAGTATAACAAGTGTCCGCCCCCGATTTGGAATAGTTATTCTCCCAGAAAGCCAAATGAGGAACGTTTAAATAAGGCTCTCAACATAAAGTTAAAGTCTGAAACTATTGATGAGTTACCAGACAATATTGATGTCACATTCACAGCGTTTAACACTGATCATGAGTCTGAGTTGTTAAAGAAAGTGGTCGATCAGGTGTTGGATATGGATGAAGAGTCAAAGTCGTAGTCAAAATCTGAAAGTTCGAGTTCGTCAGAAAAGTGTCCGTGTTCACCGGTTAAACGAGTTTACAATAAAGAATTCATGTTATCAAAATATAATTTGAATGATGGATCAATCAAAGTGGCATATACTTTGAATGATTCAGACAAATTATACTCTGATGAGGAATTTCCAATAAGAAGTGTCAAAACTGAAATGATCCAACAGGTTTTCAAATTAACAGAAATTAATATTTCTGAAATAAAAGATTTAAATCTTCATGAAAAACCTAAAAAGTACACTTCAAGAGTTCAACAGAGATTGAACAAGAAAAAGGGTTATGGTTCTGGTTATGGTTTTTAGAAGAAACCAAACCATTACAGTAATTTCAAAAAGAAAGGTTTAAGATTTATTGTTCCAGAAAATTATAAAAATGAGAAAAATTATAAACCAAAAACAAAATTTGTTGCAGGTGGAAGTTCGGAAGAAGAACAGAAGAAACCTTTCTTGAGACAATCAAACCAGGAGTTTCTTGCTGAAAGGAAGAAGAAGTTGATTCCAAGAGTTGATAGAAGAACATGTTTCAAATGTCAAAAAGTTGGGCATATTGCTTGGAATTGTTCAAATTCCAATAATACAAAACAGGGAGTTTCTTCTAACTCTGAAATGATTAAGAAACATGTTGATGAAAAGAAACAATCAGCTAAGAAAACTAATATGTTTAAAAATTCGATTTTTGAAACTGGTGAAAGTTCAAAACGTTTTTACAAAAGAAAAGTTGATTTGAAAAAACAAAGATGGGTAGTTAAAACAGAAAGTAGTTCTGACAATGAATCTGATTCCATAAAATCAGAGGAGTCATTTATTGAGAAAAGTGAGAAGAATTCCGTTCCAGAGATGAACGATGAAAATTTTCCGTCATTATCAAGAGAAAATTTAAAGTCAAAAGGTAATTTTGAGATTTCAGATCAATTCTTTGCTGGTAAGAAGGAATTTGATGCTGAAAAGGTTTTTAATGGTAAAGTAAAACATATCTTTGGAAAGATGGTTGACGGTAAGGTAAAGGGTGCAAAAGAATTTTATCAATAAAAAAGATGGTGGGATAGATGTGAGTCAAAATCACCCAAGGCCGATCAAGCTTGGGTGACAGGTTTTTCAAACTGAAATTTTGACTTGCCGGAGCTCCCAGGTTGGTAACTGTGGAGCAGGTATCGGCATCTTTCTAGAATTTTATGTGTTTGTGGAAAATCTACAAGTGGTAAATCAGGGACATTAAGTTGTACTTGATTTTCTACAAGTGGTAGTTTTGCTTGAAATTGTTATATTTAGAATTTACAAGTGATTTTGGTTGATAAGTGAACCTACAAGTGATTGAAGAAGGTTTTCATGTACAAGTGGTTGATCAAGGTCTTTAAGTTGAACTTGATTTAACTTTCATTCAATTGATTGGATAACAATGTGATGATCATAACCCCTAACCTACAAGTGGTTTGTGAAATTCAACAAAATTAATTTTCCGGAAAAACCATTTGATTAAAACAAACTTAAGTGTTTTGAAATCTTAATGGGAAAATAGTTTGTTGAAAGGGGGAGTTCTGATTGTTTATGCCAAGTGAATGGCGATTTGAAGTGATTTGATATCAGTTGTCACTTTACTTGTACAGTTTGTTTTCAAATTTCCTTTAAATGATTTTGAATTTTAGGGGGAGTAAGAAATTTCAGAAAATACAAAAACATTTGAAAATTTGAAAAAGTAAAAAACATGATAAAATCAAAAACGAGTTTTGTTGTGAAAAAGAGGAAATGATAGTACATCAGTGGACTATCACAGCACGCTAAAGAATTGGAAAGTTAAAATGTAATAAACGGTCTCACTGATGATGTGCCAGTAGGTTTTTGCACATTTAGTAGATTGTGTCGAGATATAAACCTAAATTTCAAACTTACTTATATCGTGGGGAACATCTCTCGGATATATGGGTAACCCCCGAAATCTTGTTTGAAAGGTCCCTCTTTCTGAGATACTAGGTCTTTATACTCAGTGATATCTGGGGTATTATCCCGGGACTTCTGTTTTTGCGGAAGCAATGGCCTAGTCCCCGTATAATACTTTTCTCTTGCTTGAAATATAGCACCACCCTCAGCATAAAAAATGATGAAACATTGCAAAATGCTAATCATGTGCTGTTGAGAAAAGATCCTCTAAAGGGAACACACCTAAAGTCAAAGCCATCATCTCTCTGATTTTGTGGAAGCAATTGCCTGAGCTCTCATGGCCCTCTCATTTAACCCTTTACAGATATCATCTAGGTATACTCGCCTGTAAGATTGAATATTGGGATTTGGATACGGGAGTATATTCTGAAGTGGTACACGCGAATAAGTTTAAGTCTCTAAAACACTAATCTCGTATCTCGAAACAGTTGAATTTTGTGTGAAAATTTAAGTGGATCAGTATACTGACAATCTAAGTGAATTGTTTAGAACTTAAAATGTTTAAAGCTTAACGGTGTTGGTGATTTGTCTCAAAAACTGATATGATCCTCTTACACAAACTCACAAAAATATTGTTTGTAAATATTTCTTTACTGCTTTCCATTAAATATCAAAAATCCAAAAAGATTTTCAGTGTGTTTTAGCATAAATTTTGAAAAATACAAAAAGATTTTTGACAACTGATACTGGAGAGCTGATTTTCAAAATTCCAAGTTCTAAACATGATGAACAGGTTTGGGAAAGTGTGGTTAGAAAAATGTTTTGCCTACAAGAGGTTATCAGAGATTAAAATTTGTTAAATCATTCTTGATGAGTTTTTCTATCTTGTGATGATTCCTAAAATTGTTAAAATTTTAAATTCTATAAAATTTATGTTTTGGGTAGAGAATGTGCAGGTTAGCCAGGTTTCGATTCTGAACCTATGAGCATGTGAGAGCGAGAATACGATCCCAGCACAACTCAAGGGGGAGTCTGCTAGTAAAGAGGAGTCTGAAGATGCAAGAGCCAAATTCGTTTCCTGAAGATCACGCTAATTGCTGATGCTGATGAACTTAAGGAATCAAGAGATCTGATCAAGAGAATTAGAGTGAGATAAGAGCCATGTGGAAATCCTGGAGACGAAAAAAAAAAGGATGAAGGATGCTTACTTTGTCAGATAATTTGAAAGAGCCCAAGGACTGATAAAGGCTGAAGATTGTGAAGACTCGACACCGAAGACTTCGTCAACATCCGAGGGGGAGTCTGTTGGTGCATTACGTCTGTCGACTTCGTCTTGTATCGAGTCTTGTAATAAAATTGTTAGATCAGGGCACGTTGTACGAGAAATATAGGGTTTGTGTGTTGGAAGTTAATTTCGCACGTCATTCTTGATGAGTTTTTCTATCTTGTGATGATTCCTAAAATTGTTAAAATTTTAAATTCTATAAAATTTATGTTTTGGGTAGAGAATGTGCAGGTTAGCCAGGTTTCGATTCTGAACCTATGAGCATGTGAGAGCGAGAATACGATCACAGCACAACTCAAGGGGGAGTCTGCTAGTAAAGAGGAGTCTGAAGATGCAAGAGCCAGATTCGTTTCCTGAAGATCACGCTAATTGCTGATGCTGATGAACTTAAGGAATCAAGAGATCTGATCAAGAGAATTAGAGTGAGATAAGAGCCATGTGGAAATCCTGGAGACGAAAAAAAAAGGATGAAGGATGCTTACTTTTTCAGATAATTTGAAAGAGCCCAAGGACTGATAAAGGCTGAAGATTGTGAAGACTCAACACCGAAGACTTCGTCAACATCCGAGGGGGAGTCTGTTGGTGCATTACGTCTGTCGACTTCGTCTTGTATCGAGTCTTGTAATAAAATTGTTAGATCAGGGCACGTTGTACGAGAAATATAGGGTTTGTGTGTTGGAAGTTAATTTCGCACGAAATAGCAAGTAGCTATTTCGTACGAAATAAGCAATAGCTATTTCGCATGAAATAGCATTTGCCTATTCCGTGTGAAATACCAACCCCTATATATACCTGATGTGTGATCTCATTTGTAAGGTTCGTGATTCCGGTACCGAAGTGCTGCCGACATGTCATTTGATCTGTAAACGTGTCAAATCAATAATACAAGACAATTAAGTGTGAATTGAGCTGTTACAAAGTCTAATCAATGAATTTCGCCTCTGATTAGACCGAGAACTATTCTAATAGACTCGTTTGGGTCACAGAACGATCCTACAAATAAAAAGTGCAAAAAGATTAAAAATCAAAAGTAATACATTAAATGTTTGTCTTCACCAAGTGATGTAAGAGACTTAGCCAAACATGGCCTTTGATTGACAAGAACTCTTACTATCAATCTTGGATCCCGAGACTACTACACGCACTCTAAGGTGGATGATGGATGATGGTGGTGGATGTGGGTGTTATAGTGGTGGTGGAATGGTGGCAAAGTGGGAGAGAGGTGGTTTGCCAAGGGATACCTTTGAAGTGAGCCAAACACCCCTATTTATAGCCTGAACAGAAGCCCGGCCATGGCCCCGTGTCCAGCGGACACGCCCTCGTGGCCATCCCTTTTCTCTTCCTTCATTAATTTCTTTTGTCAGCATAGGGCTCAACACGGCCCGTGTCTAGCGGGCACAGCCCCGTGTGCAGAAACGTATCTGTACTACCAAGATTTGAAAGATTCTGCGAATCTTAGCGTTGACCACGCCCCGTGCTGAGCTGGGCACCCCTCGGTGGTGGGCGTAGAAGCTTCCACAGCTTTGTCCTTTCTGCAGACACCTGACCACGCCCCCGTGTCCAGTAGGCACGGGCAGTGGTCAACCTTCTGTTTCTTTTTTTTTTTTGCTCTTGGGGATGCTGTCGAGGGGTCGGGCATGTCACGTTTATTCCTTTTCTTTGTATTTATGTTAGTTTTTGCTGCATATTTGTTCCTTTTGTTCGTTTAAGCTCATTTGGTCCTGAAAATACAAAAGGAAGACAAAAACACACTTTTTCCAACATTTGTACTAAAAAAAGGTTAGTTTTATGCCTCATTTGATGTAATTTATATGTTGCATTTTACACACATCACTCCTACTTGAAATTCCAATGGTTTTCGTCTGTTATCAGCATAACTCTTCTGACAATCTCGGGCTGCTTTTAGTCTTTCCTTGACTTGAATAATCTTGTCCGTTGTTTCTTGTACTATCTCTGGTTCAGACAGTTGTTTTTCTCCAATTTCTACCCAATAGACTGGAGTTCGGCACTTCCGTTCATAAAGTGCTTCAAATGGTGCAGCATTGATACTGGTATGATAGCTGTTATTGTAGGAAAATTCTATTAATGGTAAATGATCATCCCAATTTCCTCCGAAATCAATTACATAAGCTCTAAGCATATCCTCCATTGTCTGAATTGTCTTTTCGCTTTGTCCGTCCGTTTGAGGATGATAAGTTGTGCTTAGTTTTAACTTGGTTCCCAATGTTTCTGGAAACTAGTCCAAAAATGAGAAGTAAAACGGCTATCTCTATCAGAAACAATAGATAAGGGAATTCCATGTAATGAAACTATTTCATTTACATATAACTTGGCTAATTGTTCCATACTTAAAGTTTCCTTCATAGGTAAGAAATGAGCAGATTTGGTTAATCTGTTTACAATCACCCAGATTGCATCATTACCTTTTCGTGTCTTGGGTAATTTAGTGACAAAGTCCATTGTTATCAATTCTCATTTCCATATTGGCATTTCTAGTTGCTGCAATAAACCTGAGGGTTTCTGATGTTCACCTTTAACCTATGAACAGGTTAGATACTTAGCAACATAGGTTGATATATCCTTTTTCATCCTTATCCATCAGAAATTATTTCTTAAGTCTTGATACATTTTATCATTACCAGGATGTATCGTATACTTAGACTTATGGGCTTCTTCTAAAATTCGGTGGCGTAGGTTTCCTTGTTTGGGTAACCAGATTCTTTTCTTATAGAATCTCCAAATTCCATCTGTTCCTCGTTCTAATTCCTTAGTCATTCCTTTTAATTTTTCAGTATCGTCCTTGATTACTGTTTCCTGTATTTCTCTAATTTGCCCATTTAAATCTATCTGCAGATTTAACTTGAGAGAACATATACGTCTTGGTTTTTCATGATACTTTTGACTTAAAGCATCAGCTACTACATTAGCCTTTCCTGCATGATACTGGATATCACAATCATAATCACTGAAAATCTCCATCCAGCGTCTCTGTCTCATATTTAACTCTTTTTGCCTAAAAACATATCTTAGACTCTTATGATCGGTGAAAATAGTAAACTTGCTACCATAAAGATAGTGTCTCCAAATTTTAAAGGCAAAAATTATGGCTCCTAACTCTAGATCATGAGTTGTATAATTCTCTTCATGATTCTTAAGTTGTCTAGAGGCATAAGCTATAACCTTTTGACGTTGCATTAACACACATCCATAACCTAACTTAGAAGCGTCACAATAGACTATCAAGTCTTCAGTTCCTTCTGGTAACGCGAGTATAGGTGCGTTGGTTAATAACTTTTGCTTTAGAATCCTAAAAGCTTCTTCCTGTTTTGGTCCCCACTCAAACTTAACTGATTTGCAAGTCAGTTTCGTTAAGGGAATGGCTATTCTAGAGAAATCTTGAATGAAACGTCTATAATAACCTGCTAGTCCAAGAAAACTTCTCACCTCCGTCGGTGATTCTGGGACTTTCCACTTAGTAATCGCCTCGATTTTTGTGGGATCTACATGAATTCCTTCATGATTAACCAGGTGTCCAAGGAATTGCACATCCTTTAACCAAAATTCGCATTTTGAAAATTTAGCGTAAAGCTTTTCTTTTCTCAGCAAATTCATAAGTATAAACAAATGCTCTGCATGATCTTCTTTACTTTTAGAGAAAATAAGAATATCATCTATAAAGACAATTATGAATTTATCCAGATATGGTTTATATATTATGTTCATCATGTCCATAAATGCGGCTGGGGCATTGGTTAAACCAAATGGCATGACTGTAAATTTCAGAATGATCGTACCTTGTCCTGAAAGCAGTTTTAGGAATGTCCTCTTCCTGTACTTTCAATTGATGATATCCTGAGCGTAAATCAATCTTAGAAAAGAATCGAGCTCCTTGCAGTTGATCAAACAAATCATCGATTCTCGGTAGTGGGTACCGATTTTTAATCGTAACCTTGTTCAATTCTCGGTAATCAATGTACATACGCATTGATTCATCCTTCTTCTTGACAAACAAGATTGGTGCTCCCCATGGTGATGAACTAGGCTGTATGAAACCTTTCTCCAGAAGTTCGTCCAACTATTTTTTTCAGTTCCTGCATCTCTGCTGGTGCTAAATGGTAAGGTGCCTTGGCAATCGGTGATGTCCCTAGTATTAGGTGAATTCTGAATTCAGCCTCTCTATCCGGTGGTAATCCAGGTAACTCTTCTGGAAAAACATCTGAGAATTTAGATACTACAAGAATATCTTTTAATTCTTTTCCTTTAGTGTTAATGATTATGGAAATCATATACACTAGTGATCCCTTCCTTGCATAGCTTGCTGTCTTCATCACGGAGATAAATTTTGTGGACCTAGTTGGCTTATCTCCTTTAATTATGATCTTTTCACCCTTTGGTGAACTTACTTGCACTGACTTTTGATCACATAGAATGCTGGCGAGATTGGCTACCAACCAATCTATTCCTAATATGATATCAAATCCGGCAAGATTCATTGGGTAATGGTTAGCAATAAAATTATGGTTTAGAATTTCTATTCTTGCTCCCTGCAAGATTTTAGTGATCTTAATGGATTCTCCATTTGCCATTTCTACCAGACATTCTCGTTGAAGTTTAGTTAATGGTTGATTGAGAAGTTTGCAGAACGAAGTATTAATAAAACTTTGGTTTGCACCAGAGTCAAATAATACTTTAGCAAAAATATCATTAACTAAAAACGTACCGGCAATCACATCCGGAATCATCTTGGCTTCTTCAGCTGTTAGAACAAATGCTCTGGCATTCTTGATAGTTTTGCTGTTTATTGCTAGAGCTAGTTTCGGATAGTTCGGCTTGATATGCCCAGTCTCTCCACAGTTGAAGCATAGCTTGTTGCTGGGTTTCTTCATGCAGTCTTCTTCCTTGTGTCCAGACATTTTGCAGAAGTTGCAGTATATTGAACATCTTCCTGAATGCTTCTTTTTGCAGTACTTACAGTAAGGTACAGAGGTAGAACCTATACTTTTTCCACGGTAGGTATTTCCAGATGAAATTCTCGGGTAAGTCTTTGGGCCAGGTTCTTTCTCTGGTTTTGTTCTTGCGTACGTACCAATTCATCAGTCAAGGTATTGGCTAGTTCTACTGCTTCTTCTATGGTTTGTGGTCTAGCTGCCTTGACTACGTGTCTGATTTCACTGATTAATCCCCAGATGTAACGGGAGATTAATACTGGTTCTGGTGAGGCTAGGGTTGACACTATCTAGCATATTCGAAGAATATGGTAGTGTAACCCTTGCAGTCTATTCCGATCATTTTAAGATTTAAGAACTTATTAGCGATTTGTTCTTTTTCATGAGGAGGACAAAATTTCTTTTCAACTATGTCCTTAAAGTCAGTCCATTCCATATTATAAATTTATCACTTCCTCTAGACTGGAGAATGGTATTCCACCACTCTAGAGCTGCATTCTTAAAAAGATTAGAAGCAAACATAATTTTATCTTCATCTGCACATTTGCTTATTTTTAAGACTGCCTCTGTCTTTTCTATCCAACGTAGAGCTGCGGGTTCCTTCATTGCCAGAAAATTCTATTGGTTTGCAAGACCAGAATTCTTTGTAAGAACAACCATATGACATGGTTCTTCTTCTTTTTGGAATAGGTAATTGGAGTAGCGTTCCATTATTCACGCTGTGACTGGGTTCAGTAGGTTGCCGTTTACTTCCACTTATAGTTTTATTATTTTCTGCTTCTTTAACAGTCTTGATAATATATGGCATAGCGTCTATAATTCCTTGTGCTACTATATGTTGGATGACATTGTTATCTACTTGGTTTCCATTATTATCGTTATTCTGGTTTTCCTGATTTACTTCGTTGTCCATCTGGATTATAAACATTTATCAGGTATTAATATCACAGAATAAGATTTAATGCAAACAATCATGCAAAGAAATTGATAAAAAATGTCGAACATTGCGACTTTTACTCTTTCCATATATATCTATCACAACCTACAACTGAAATTTAAACACACTAATAGTTATGCATCGATAGATATTAGGTTATCTATTTTAGTTGAATTGATTTTTTTTCAAACTACACACATTTATATATGTATATATATATATGTATATATAGATGTATATGTATATATATACATATATGTATATATATACATATACATATATATATATATAGGGGAAGGTTCATTGGGGAACACTAAAAAAGTGGGGAACAGCGGGGAACCGGCTCAAACGAACTCCGATTGGACTAATTCCAGCGGCGTTGGAACCGGCTCGTCGAACCTTAACTAAGATCTCTTAACCCTAAACTCTAAATCCTAACTCCAAAACTCTAAACCCTAAAGCTAAAAAATAAGACTAAAACCTAAGCTAAACCGTAAAATCTAAACTATAAACCCTAAAAGCTAAACCCTAAAGGCTAAACCTAAAGCTAAACCCTAAACCCTAAAGCTAAACTCTAAACCCTAAAGCTAAACCCTAAGGCTAAACCCTAAAGCTAAACCCTAAAAGCCAAACCCTAATATATTTAGGGGGTTTAGGGGTTATGATTTAGGGTTTAGGGTTAAGAGATCCTAGTTAGGGTTCGAGGAGACGGTTCCAACGCCACTGGAATGTGTCCAATCGGAGTTCGTTTGAGTCGGTTCCCCACTGTTCCCCACTTTTTTAGTGTTCCCCAATGAACCTCACACTATATATATATATATATATATATATATATATATATATATATATTATTAGGGGTTATTCATCCAGAACTGCATTTCTCGCTCGTCATACTTCCACACGAGCTTTTCTCCTATCTGTCGTATTCTCTCTCCTTCTTCCACTAATTCCTCGCCATATGTGCGGAGTTCCTGCACATTCTCTTCACTCATAAATGGCAGTGGTGCTGGTACTGGGTTAGGGTATTGAGGTATAGGCTCTCCATATGGATACGGGTTGTTTAACACATTCTGAATATACTGATCGGCATTCCAATACGGATCTAAAGGATTAAGGTCGGTATACTATGCCATAGGATTTGGTATCAGTTCTTCCTGTGGATAAAGTTCCTGATATTCCATATGGTCGTCTTCCCATGGATCATACACTAGAGTATTAGGTGCTGGGATTCTAGGTATCTCGTTAGGGTCAAATGCTGGTATGGGAAATTGGTTTCCTTGGTTAGGTTCTATCTCCATTGGTTGGGTTGGAAATAATGGCAATGGTTGGGGTGCAACTATCTGATCAAGGTTTGGATCGGCTACAGTGGTGGCTAGCATATGAAAGTTTGCCAATTGTCTATTAACTACTTCTTGGGTTTGGGCATTTACTTCCCTATTGGCTGCTGCTAACGCTCTTTGTTGTTGTAACTTTCTCATTCGTTTTCTCCTTTCATGTGCTCCCCTACTAAACCATCCTCTCTTTTTTGAAGGGAATGTGTCACACCCCGATATTTCCACGTATTACCGGTGGGCCCGGTGGGGAGTATCGTGACGTAGTTGATATCATCATTGTCAAACAACACAATATTTAAATGCACAGCGGAAGCAAAAGATATGAATCTCATTACAAACCGAATAAATAGTAATATCAAAGTATTACAATGGACTGTAAAGGGTTCACAGGCGGATCAAAAGATAAATAAAATCATTGTTCAACAGACTTTAACATCTAGAGCTTGCAAGACTTGATTATTGATGCCTGGAGTAGCCAGCCTATTTCGTATAGTACCTGCACTTAACCGTTTTGGAAAAAATATGTCAGTTTACACTGTTAAATACAATTAACTGACTCATTTTGAAAAGAGTTTAATAAAATTAGTTTGGATGCACATGGCACAAAATATCTTTTATAACTTGGGATAATTATTTGAAAATAAACTTGTATACAGTTTTACATGTTTGTCGTCCATTTAGGACCCGGTTAGAAGAGTTGGTTTAACAAGATTAATAGACACACCACATGGTATAATACCCACAAGAAGATACCCTTCTTGTGGACTACCTTTTTACATACGCTACTGTCAGGTGTATGCCTACACCCCGTGCTTAAGTCGTGGCCATTTCTAATGAATGAGCCGAGGATATCCAGGACACGGTCATTAACCCCCCAAAGGCATTGCATCAAACAAAACAGAATAAAACGGGTTATGCATCTTTTTAATCAATATCTGATTGTACGACTTCATACCCGACCAAGCGGTATTTTTATAATACCGTACCCCAAGCCCGTATAGGGAAAATAAGTTAAAAGTATTTACCTGAGCAAAGTATAAATCACAACAGCAAGTGCACGTAGCTTTTACTGGGCTCCTAATCTGGAACGAAGGTTTTAATAACCTATTAGATTCCTAACGGGTCTTAATTAAGCCTAAACTTAGACCGGTTAGTTTTAAAGAAAGGTATACGGTTCAAAACGTAAGATTAAGCGAAGACCAGATTAGAATGTGATTTAGTCCTGACAAGTTTGAAGACTTGTATAATATGGTTAAACTAAACACATTCTGGATTTTTAGGTGAAAATGATAAGGTTTGACCCGTTTCGGTCAATTTATGTAAACTAGTTACATAAACCGAACCGGACGCGAATAACGCATAACGGGTAACCAAATGAGTCATGAACAAGTTTCCTAAGTTAATATGCTTTAAATATGTTGTGATATCAGTAGGATACCTTCCATTATGCCCAAAACGAGTTTAATCTCAAATTAAGCCCCGTAGGGGTATTTTGGTCATTTTAAGGATTATAAAAGAGATTAAATATAACTCTGATGTTCGGGTCTGAAATGATAAGTAAAATTACTTATTTTAATAAGTTATATTAGTTGGAGATAAGTCTTATATGATAAGAATGGTTTTAACCCATACTACGCGTTTAAAACGCGTAAAAAGTCGTTTTAAGCGACTTCCGGGTTATAATAGGAAATCTGAATTTCCGGATCAGTTTATAAGTTCAAATTACTTCATTTATCATATAAAATCAGTAGCCAAAGACTTGGTATCAAAATGTTATGTAAAACTCATTTTATAATAAAAAAGGGTATAATCGGTAATTACCGAATCAAGGCAATAACCCTATGTTATGATTAGTTTAAAAATAATTAAAAATCTTCAAAAATCCCAAAATATTATATTACATCAGTGGGTAAAAGGTTTGGTGTCGAAAATTGGGTTTAGATAGGCCTTATGCTAATTGCGCCGTTTAATTAAATAAAAAGCTTTCTAATTACGCTATTGAGCATAACTCCTAATCTAGACCTCAAACTGATGTGAAATTTTAGGGACATGTTTATAAATCAGTAGCAAAGATTATTTTCCTCTCACATTTCAAAAATTCTCGTTTTAAGGTCAAATGGACATTATGGTCAACATTAAGCGATTAACGGAAACGTGTAAATGAATCGGACAATCTACGAGCCAAACACAGAGGTTTATACTATCATATAACCCGGTCCTAATGAAGCTCTAAGGCACTTCTAAATCATGCTACTACGGGTCAGAACTGAAAGTCAAAGCATAAGTCAAATTATGCGAATTTCGGTTCCGAACCGGTCCTAAACTGAAAATTGTCGGGTCGGACATGCGTAGACATGTTCTTGCATTAATTACCAAGTTATATGAGTGGCAAAACAGGTTACACGTCTTCCACATTGCTAATTGCGTGTTAATTTGAAAATTAAGGTTCTGTTGACTTTTTCAGATTAAGTTTGACCCGACATTTGACCCTGTTAGAGTGGGAATCAGAGGGTACCCTTTCAAGGGTTTATTGCCCACCTAATTACCAACTCATAACAACTTTCAATTTGACAAATCACTGGACCATTAGTGATTAATCGATAAGTCAAACCTTAATTATGACGGTTTGACTTTTAAGCTAATAACTAAGTAAAACACGATTAAGGAAGGTTAAGGAAGCTTACCAAGGTCCTATGCACGACTAGTGATGCTTGGGGAAGGCTCTTGTGCTCCAGAAATGATCTGAAGTTGGGTTTGAATGAATGATCAAAAGTTACAACATTGAAGTCTTTATATAGTGCTTTTGATTCATCATGATCATGACAAACAAGCCTATGAGGGGATCCCTGATTGATTACAAGTGTCCCTAGAGCCTAAAAACAAGTTTGTGCAGAACATGGTATTGCAAACTAGCAATATAAGTCGGTTAACTTGTTATAACAGGCACCTGTCATGTTTCTGATGCTGGGACTGCCTTACGGACCGTAAGGCTAAGGCCATACGGTCCGTAACCGATGACCAGAGGACAAAAATTTGAGAATCTCTTGAGTTTGACCATGCAACTTTGATATTACGAATTTGGGCCTTTATTATCAGTATGGGGCCACTTGATCATGTCTGAACAGTTATGACAACCTTGCCATACTTTAAAATTGTCTTGTAATCTTTTGAAAGGGGCCATGAATGAAGGTTTGTCGTATACATTCTCATAGGATCCTATCTTTGCAATTTGAATCAATTATCACTCGAATTAACTGGATTTGAATATATATCAGATGTTTATAAATCAGGTTAAGGCTTGGTATTTATAAATAGGTCGTTCAGAGGTATAAATTAACATGTCGACACTTTTAAATCCTAGCATACATCTTTCAACTTGATCCGGGTTTATAATACGTTTACCTACCATGACACGTATCTTTATTTTATTGGACATGAAATTACGAGGTGTTACATCCTCACCCCCGTAAAAGAAATCTCGACCTCGAGATTTACTGAAATAAATGAGGGTACTTTTCTTTCATTGTGGACTCTACCTCCCACGTGTACTCGGGACCTCTATGGGCATCCCATTTTACTTTTACGATCGGTACATGCTTCCTTCGAAGCTTCTTAACCTGTCGATCCTCGATCGACACAGGTTTTTCAACGAACTTCAAGCTCTCTTCTATGTGCACATCTGTATGTGGTATGACTAGTGATTCATCAGCTAGACATTTCTTCAGATTGCAGATGTGGAATACATTATGAATACCACTGAGCTCTTTAGGTAAGTTTAACTTATAAGAAACTGATCCGACACATTCGATGATCTCGAATGGTCCTATGTACCTCGGGCTTAACTTGCCTTTCTTACCAAATCGCATCACTCCCTTCCAGGGTGATACTTTAAGCAACACTTTGTCACCTACCTCGAATTTCAGAGGTTTACGCTTTAAATCTGCGTAGCTTTTCTGCCTATCTCTGGCAGCTTTCAGGCAGTCACGAATCTGGACAATCTTGTCCATCGTTTCAAAGACTATTTCAGGTCCTGTCAGTTGGACATCTCCAACTTCCGCCCAACAAACGGGCGTTCTGCACTTTCTACAGTACAAGGCCTCGAAAGGCGCGGCCTTGATGCTCGCATGATAGCTATTGTTATAGGAGAATTTGATCAATGGCAGGTGGTTATCCCAACTACCACCTAAATCAATCATACACGCACGAAGCATGTCTTCCAACGTTTGGATGGTACACTCTCTCTGCCCGTCCGTCTGAGGATGGTAAGCCGTACTGAAATTTAAGCGCGTGCCCAAAGACTGTTGGAAGCTTTTCCAAAAATGTGATGTATATCTGGTATCTCTGTCAGAGATAATAGACACTGGTATGCCATGCAGAGATACAATCTTATCTACGTACAGTTGGGCTAACATGTCGGAGCTATAAGTCTCCTTAATGGGTAGGAAATGTGCTGACTTAGTCAGTCTATCTACTATCACCCATATAGTATCATTTCCTTTCCTTGTCTTTGGCAACTTGGTGATGAAATCCATTGTCACCATCTCCCACTTCTAGATGGGAAGTTCGGGCTGTTGTAGCAAACCTGACGGCTTCTGATGTTCAGCTTTGACTTGCGCACACGTCAAGCATTTAGCTACATAGGTGGCTACAGATTTCTTCAAACCTATCCACCAGTAACTTGCCCTCAAATCCTGGTACATCTTATCAGCTCCAGGATGAAAGGAATATTTTGAACTATGGGCTTCCTGGAGGATGACATCCCGAAGTCCTCCATAAACTGGAACCCATATTCGTCCATTTAACCTTAGGATTCCGTCCTTGCCATAGGATAACTGTTCTTCAGTTACTCCTAACTTTTCATCAGGGTAGTTAGCTTCCAATACAGCTTCCTTCTGTGCAGCTAACAACCTTTCATTCAACCTATTCTTTATCTCAATGCTCTTGGCATTGATTCTTATAGGCTTCACTCTCTCCTTTCTACTTAAGGCATCAGCGACCACATTTGCCTTGCCTGGATGGTATCTTATCTCACAGTCTTAATCATTCAACGTCTCCATCCATCGGCGCTGCCTCATATTCAAGTCCTTCTGATTGAACAGATGTTGAAGGCTCTTGTTATCAGAATAGATCACACACTTAGTCCCATACAAGTAGTGTCTCCAAAGTTTTAGTGCAAATACAACGGCACCCAATTCCAAGTCATGGGTGGTGTAGTTCTTTTCGTGCACCTTTAACTGTCGAGAAGCATAGGCAATAACCTTGCCTTTCTGCATAAGCACACACCCCATACCGGTGTGTGATGCATCACAATATACTATAAATTCTTCAATCCCTTCAGGCGATGTCAACACTGGTGCATTTCTTAGCTTCTGCTTAAGGATATCAAAGGATTCTTGTTGCTTCGGTCCCCAGTCGAAGTTAATATTCTTCCTAGTCAAGGAAGTTAGGGGTGCAGCAATCCTTGAGAAATTTTCAATAAAAGGCCTGTAATATCCTGCCAATCCCAAGAAGTTGTGAATCTCTGTGGGCGTCTTCGGCTCTTGCCAATTCATGACAGCTTCAACCTTAGCAGGATCTACCTGGATTCCGCATTCACTAACCACATGTCCGAGAAATTGGACTTCACGAAGCCAAAATTCACACTTAGAGAATTTGGTGTAGAGCTTTTCTCAATGAAGCAGTTTCAGAATGCAATGGAGGTGCTTCTCATGGTCAGCTTCACTCTTCGAGTAAATAAGAATATCATCGATGAAGACGATGACAAATTTATCCATGTAGGGCTTGCAGACGCGGTTCATGAGATCCATGAATGCGGCTGGTGCATTAGTGAGTCCAAAAGGCATTACTAAGAACTCATAATGACCGTAACGAGTCCTAAATGCAGTCTTATGTACATCTTCATCTTTGACCTTCAGTTGATGATATCCTGACCTTAAATCGATCTTGGAAAAGTAACTTGCTCCTTGAAGCTGATCGAACAAGTCGTCGATCCTGGGCAATGGATACCGATTCTTAATAGTAACTTTGTTAAGTTCCCGATAATCGATGCACAGACGCATCGACCCATCCTTTTTCTTCACAAACAGGATTGGTGCTCCCCAAGGAGATGAACTAGGTCTAATAAAACCTTTGGCTAGCAAATCATCTAGTTGTGTCCTCAATTCCTTCATCTCTGTTGGTGCCAATCTGTAAGGCGCTCTTGCAACAGGTGCTGCTCCAGGAATAATGTCAATCCTGAACTCCACTTGCCTATCTGGGGGTAAACCAGGTAGTTCTTCAGAGAATACTTCTGGATATTCAGAGATAATAGGTATGTCTTTGATCTTAGGCTTTGGTTCATCAATAGTTACTTGCGCCATGTAGATAACACAACCTTTCGTCAAACACCTTGATGCCTTGAGCATGGACACTTGCTCAGGCATTCCGTACTTAGTATCTCCTTGGATTGTCAAAGGCTCGCCACGAGGAGTTCTGACAACTACTTGCTTCTTAGCACAAACGATCTGGGCTTGGTTGCGAGATAACCAATCCATGCCTATTACTATATCGAAACCGGCTAGTTTCAAAGGAAGTAAGGATAACGGAAAAGAATGGTTCCTAATGGATATGAAACATCCATCTAACACGGTTGAGGCGGTTTCTAAGGTACCATCAGCTAATTCCACCTCATATTTCACACTTAGGGTTTTAACAGGTAAATTCAGCAACTTACAAAACTTATTATCTACAAATGACTTATCCGCCCCTGAATCAAACAATACCCTCGCATAAACATCATTTATAAGAAAGGTACATGTTATCACGTTATCATCCTGCACTGCCTCCTTAGCATCCATTCTGAAGACCCTAGCGTTGGTCTTTTTGCCTTTTTCTGGTTTCTTGGCATATTTTGGGCAGTTCGACTTAATGTGCCCTTTCTCGTTGCAGTTGTAGCAGGTCGCATCCTTCAACTTCTTGCAATCTAAGGTCTTGTGTTCCTTGGACTTGCATATCCCACATGCAAAAGTCCTTGATTGTGTCTGCGAGTTCGATTCCAATCTACACTTCCCAAAGTGATGTTTCCGACAAACTTTACACCTGGGTTTCTCACCCGACTGTTGGTTACCTTTGTTGGACCCTGAACTCTTCTTGTTCTCATGGTTCCCCTTGTGTTTCTTGTGTGAACGACGTGAGTTATCATCCTCACGCTTTCTCTTACCTTCTTCTGAATTCTTTAGCGATCTCAACCTGACCGCATCTAAGGTAAGAGACAAAGATAGATCAGCTGCTGATCTAAAAGTAACAGGTCTTGAAGCCTTAACACTGGCTTTAATCTCTGGGGCTAAACCCCCAATGAAGCGAGCAATTCGCTTGGGTTCCGGTGTTACAAGGTAAGGAACCAATCTTGACATCGTGTTGAAGCTTGTAAGATAAGCTTGGCAATCTAGGTTTTTCATAACCAACGATAAGAAATATGACTCAATTCTTTCAACCTCATGCTGAGGGCAGTAATTCTCCTTAATAAGAGCAACAAATTGATCCCATGTCAGATTGTAAAGTGGGATCTTTCCGGCTGCTTGAATGAGAGACTTCCACCATGCTAATGCCTCTCCCTTGAATGATTGGGATACATACTTCACTACATCCCTTTCAGCACAACGGCTGATATCGACCACGGTGTCCATTTCATCTAACCAAGTCATACAGTCAATTGCCCCCTTCTCTCCAGTGAAATCCCGGGGTTTGCAGGAAACAAAGTACTTATAAGTACAGGACTTGGTACGTGGTTTATCATCAAATACTATCCTCTTGGATGGAACACTGTTTTGGTTTGAGGAGTGTCGATAATCATCTTTCTTTGGCTCATCTTCCTTAGAGGGCGGTTTGCTGTGAGCCTCTGAATGAGTCTTAGGCTTGGAATGCGGTGCGGATAGGGTCCTACTTTGAGTCCCGCTATATTCATTATACTGCCGCTCTATAGCTTTTGTAACAGCATTGTCTATTAATGCTTGCAGTTCTGCACCCGCTATGTTAATTCGGGTATTATCATGATCCTCCCTTGGGTGACTGTTGATCTCATCCGAGTCAGCCATGTAGTTTGAACTGTTACATAAGATATTGACAATAATTTATTTGGGAGTTTAATATGGAATTGTCTTTTATGGCAATTCATTAACCATGGTAAACATGGACCATATTTGGCTAATTCGTTAATCATATTTATTTAGGATTTTTATTATAACCTCCTAATTAAAAACAATAACAGTATTATTAATGGCACAAAAGGCCTAGTCACAAGGACATTCTAAATCATAAGCCATGATTTCAGAGAATCAAGGCATTAAGGTTTGAACATAGTTCTTTACCTTTTTCTGACAGGGAGTTGTACACTACCACTGTCTTTTGTCTTATTTGACATTTATTATGGCCCGTAGGCACTACATCACCACTGGATGTTTAATATGGGATCATCTTAATTGATGATTTAAATCCATGATTTATAGATCATCAGGTTAAGATAGGAATCTTTTGAAGAATCCTATTATAAGAATGACGTGTGTGATTTTAACGAATCACGTCTGCCAGGAGTGTCAACATGTTTTCAAATGTTAACAGGGATTTGAATCTTTTTAAACAGGTCTTACCATCTTGGCCAAGTCTTATAATGACATGCAGGCTAGGTTATACCTTTAAGATTCTTATTTAATATTTAAATAAGCAGATTATTTAAAGAGGAACGATTTTTAATTTATTTATTTCATGTATAATATTTTTATGCATATAATGACAAAATGAAATTTTTAAATTTAACATTCCATTAAATATTAAAAGGAGTACACATTGCCCTAAACGGGACATTTAACAGAGATAACTTACCATCGCAGGGGCTAAAATGATAATACAAGTCCTCGCAGGGACTGATTTCTAAGATAGGTGTCCACGCAGGGACTAAAAAGACAAGTCCACGCAGGGACTAAAGAAAGACAAGTCCACGCAGGGACAAAGTACATAGATAAATGTCCACGCAGGGACTTAATTAAAATAAGGAAATACGACAATACATATAGGGATTCAATGATCCCTCTTCTTCTTTCCTTTTAATAAGCTTGCTAAGCCCTTGAGGAATCCTCTGTTGTTCCTACGCTCTTCTTGAAATTCTCGTTCCACCCTGTTTAGCCTGTGGAGGATTTCCTCCTGTTTCGGTGGGGAAAACCGTGGCGGCTGTGACAGGTGCTGAAACGGAGGTTGAGCAGTTGTTTGATACCCACGAGTTGGGTATCCCACTCCCCAGGGGGTTCCATATGGTCCTTCAGGATAAAGGGCGTTGTAGTTGGCTGCTACAAGGTATGGGTCGGCTTCAGCATAATTGTAATTAGTGTGAGCCGGCTGCTCAAATGGATTATACGTCGTTGAACCGGTGTATGTAGGAATTGGGTTACCAAAACCCAATGGTGGCGGTGGTGGCGCAACTGGTGCAAAATTCACCTCTGAAACTGGATTTGAAGGCCCACTCATTTGTGGGTTTTCATGCAGTGGCGGATAGTGACTGCCACTTGAGTGTTGGGGGGTGCTAAAGTGGAAACCCCTTTCTCGCACGGACATTCGTGCGCCTGTTCTTCTACGCCTCGGTGGTTCTGGAGGTGCTAGTTGTACTGGCGGCGGTGGTGGCGGTGGCGTGACTGCCACGAAACGCGAATCCTCGGAGGGATCCTGCTGCTGCTGTTGCTCGTGAGGCGATGAATGGTGAGAGGGTGTAAAATACCACTCATATTGGTTAAATCTAGCCTGGTAGCTGTCTGGGCCATGGTAAGGTGATCCATGGAAGGATGACCCATCAGAAATCTCGATGGGATGAGTAGGTGTCCCAGAAGGTGGTTCAACAGGATTCATGTCTTCATCTATATCCATTCCCTGAGCTTCGGGGAAATGGTCTTCAGGACCCAATGGATTAAAACCCACTGGTTCTTGAATGTAGTTTGCCGGGTTGAACCGGCCCTGGAAGACAGGAGTGGGGTCGCCAAAGGAATGGTGCGACATGGATCTCTGCAACGGCAAGAAGGAGTGGCGTGAGTCCTTGGGCTCGTTCTCTGATTGCGGCTCAAAGGAGTGACGATAAGGAGGCGTTGAGCTAAACGAGGCAGATCGTCTAGCGGGCTCCGAATAGATTCTCCGGTCTCCTTGAGGACCGGTACTCATGGTAGTAGAAGGAGTTCGCCGGTGTGAAGGCCCGGCCTCGTGATCGTTGGGGGCGTGGATTGGCCCCTTGCCTCGTCCTCCTCTTCGGAACCTCGGTGGCATATTTCCTGTCAAAACAATTGAAAGAAACAACAAAAACAACAAAGGACAAATTAAAACAAATTAGGAATCGTCCTAAGTTCTTTGTCTAGACTCGAGAATTTAGAAATGTGAAACTGTGTAGCTGAGATTAAACACAAAAGGCTAGTGTTTAATTCACTCAGTGTTGGCTCTGATACCAACCTGTCACACCCCGATATTTCCACGTATTACCGGTGGGCCCGGTGCGGAGTATCGTGACGTAGTTGATATCATTATTGTCAAACAACACAATATATAAATGCACAGCGGAAGCAAAAGATATGAATCTCATTACAAACCGAATAAATAGTAATATCAAAGTATTACAACGGACTATAAAGGGTTCACAGGCGGATCAAAAGATAAATAAAATCATTGTTCAACAGACTTTAACATCTAGAGCTTGCAAGACTTGATTATTGATGCCTGGAGTAGCCATCCTATTTCGTATAGTACCTGCACTTAACCTTTTTGAAAAAAATACGTCAGTTTACACTAGTAAATACAATTAACTGACTCATTTTGAAAAGAGTTTAAGAAAATTAGTTTGGATGCACATGGCACAAAATATCTTTTATAACTTGGGATAATTATTTGAAAATAAACTTGTATACAGTTTTACATGTTTGTCATCCATTTAGGACCCGGTTAGAAGAGCCGGTTTAACAAGATTAATAGACACACCACATGGTATAATACCCACAAGAAGATACCCTTCTTGTGGACTACCTTTTTACATACGCTACTGTCAGGTGTATGCCTACACCCCGTGCTTAAGTCGTGGCCATTTCTAATGAATGAGCCGAGGATATCCAGGACACGGTCATTAACCCCCCAAAGGCATTGCATCAAACAAAACATAATAAAACGGGTTATGCATCTTTTTAATCAATATCTGATTGTACAACTTCATACCCGACCAAGCGGTATTTTTATAATACCGTACACCAAGCCCGTATAGGGAAAATAAGTTAAAAGTATTTACCTGAGCAAAGTATAAATCCTAACAGCAAGTGCACGTAGCTTTTATTGGGCTCCTAATCTGGAACGAAGGTTTTAATAACCTATTAGATTCCTAACGGGTCTTAATTAAGCCTAAACTTAGACCGGTTAGTTTTAAAGAAAGGTATACGGTTCAAAACGTAAGATTAAGCGAAGACCGGATTAGAATGTGATTTAGTCCTGACAAGTTTGAAGACTTGTATAATATGGGTAAACTAAACACATTCTGGATTTTGAGGTGAAAATGATAAGGTTTGACCCGTTTCGGTCAATTTATGCAAACTAGTTACATAAACCGAACCGGACGCGAATAACGCATAACGGGTAACCAAATAAGTCATGAACAAGTTTCCTAATTTAATATGCTTTAAATATGTTGTGATATCAGTAGGATACCTTCCATTATGCCCAAAACGATTTTAATCTCAAATTAAGCCCCGTAGGGGTATTTTGGTCATTTTAAGGATTATAAAAGAGATTAAATATAACTCTGATGTTCGGGTCTGAAATGATCAGTAAAATTACTTATTTTAATAAGTTATATTAGTTGGAGATAAGTCTTATATGATAAGAATGGTTTTAACCCATACTACGCGTTTAAAATGCGTAAAAAGTCGTTTTAAGCGACTTCCGGGTTATAATAGGAAATCTGAATTTCCGGATCAGTTTATAAGTTCAAATTACTTCATTTATCATATAAAATCAGTAGCCAAAGACTTGGTATCAAAATGTTACGTAAAACTCATTTTATAATAAAAAAGTGTATAATCGGTAATTACCGAATCAAGGCAATAACCCTATGTTATGATTAGTTTAAAAATAATTAAAAATCTTCAAAAATCCCAAAATATTATATTACATCAGTGGGTAAAAGGTTTGGTGTCGAAAATTGGGTTTAGATAGGCTTTATGCTAATTGCGCCGTTTAATTAAATTAAAAGCTTTCTAATTACGCTATTGAGCATAACTCCTAATCTAGAC
This sequence comes from Helianthus tuberosus, assembly GCA_030545235.1. Lineage (NCBI taxonomy): Eukaryota > Viridiplantae > Streptophyta > Magnoliopsida > Asterales > Asteraceae > Helianthus > Helianthus tuberosus. The sequence continues at coordinate 169,615,483 of CM060369.1, forward strand.
CTCAAACTGATGTGAAATTTTAGGGACATGTTTATAAATCATGTAGCAAAGATTATTGTCCTCTCACATTTCAAAAATTCTCGTTTTAAGGTCAAATGGGCATTATGGTCAACATCAAGCGATTAACAGAAACGTGTAAATGAATCGGACAATCTACGAGCCAAACACAGAGGTTTATACTATTATATAACCCGGTCCTAATGAAGCTCTAAGGAACTTCTAAATCATGCTACTACGGGTCAGAACTGAAAGTCAAAGCATAAGTCAAATTATGTGATTTTCGGTTCCGAACCGGTCCTAAACTGAAAATTGTCGGGTCGGACATGCGTAGACATGTTCTTGCATTGATTACCAAGTTATATGAGTGGCAAAACAGGTTACACGTCTTCCACATTGCTAATTGTGCGTTAATTTGAAAATTAAGGTTCTGTTGACTTTTTCAGATTAAGTTTGACCCGACATTTGACCCTGTTAGAGTGGGAATCAGAGGGTGCCCTTTCAAGGGTTTATTGCCCACCTAATTACCAACTCATAACAACTTTCAATTTGACAAATCACTGGACCATTAGTGATTAATCGATAAGTCAAACCTTAATTACGACGGTTTGACTTTTAAGCTAATAACTAAGTAAAACACGATTAAGGAAGGTTAAGGAAGCTTACCAAGGTCCTATGCACGACTAGTGATGCTTAGGGAAGGCTCTTGTGCTCCAGAAATGATCAGAAGTTGGGTTTGAATGAATGATCAAAAGTTGCAACATTGAAGTCTTTATATAGTGCTTTTGATTCATCATGATCATGACAAACAAGCCTATGAGGGGATCCCTGATTGATTACAAGTGTCCCTAGAGCCTAAAAACAAGTTTGTGCAGCACATGGTATTGCAAACTAGCAATATAAGTCGGTTAACTTGTTATAACAGGCACCTGTCATGTTTCTGATGCTGGGACTGCCTTACGGACCGTAAGGCTAAGGCCATACGGTCCGTAACCGATGACCAGAAGACAAAAATTTGAGAATCTCTTGAGTTTGACCGTGCAACTTTGATATTACGAATTTGGGCCTTTATTATCAGTATGGGGCCACTTGATCATGTCTGAACAGTTATGACAACCTTGTCATGCTTTAAAATTGTCTTCGATTCTTTTGAAAGGGGCCATGAATGAAGGTTTATCGTATACATTCTCATAGGATCCCATCTTTGCAATTTGAATCAATTATCACTCGAATTAACCAGATTTGAATATATATCAGATTTTTATAATACAGGTTAAGGCTTGGGATTTATAAATAGGTCGTTCAGAGGTATAAATTAACATGTCGACACTTTTAAATCCTAGCATACATCTTTCAACTTGATCCGGGTTTATAATACGTTTACCTACCATGACACGTGTCTTTATTTTATTGGACATGAAATTACGAGGTGTTACAGAATGGTTCTTTGGATTACGCCTTAAAGATGAAGATTCCTTCTTCAGTGTCAGCATAATACCCCAAAGGAGTAGGTTGTGATGAAGTTCTTTCACTCTTGGGGGAACTAGCTAGGTGACGATAAGCGTCAGACGTACCTTGCTCACTCATACTGTAAACTAACAGATTATCAAATAACACAAAACAATAATATACATATATATACATAATCACATAGATTATTTCCTAACATAACTGATAAAAATCTTGGTGTCAGCAGAACACTTCTGTGGCTTAAACCAGTGGCTGTAGCTCTGATACCACCTCCTGCCGTGACCCCGGACCATTTGCCCCGAGGGGCGGGCGGCCGCGAGATGCACAGAGCCGGTGGTATATGTGTTTATTAATTTGGCAGTGGAAATTAAACATCAGGACTTTAGTTAGGAAATAGTTTATCAGAGTTAAAACACCACACTTTTATAAATAATAAACACATGGGAAAAACCCAAGTTTCCATTATAATATGTTTATAGGGATAAACCCTAATTTCTTGAAATAAAACTTCTTTTACTTAGGTAACTTTTATAGCCACTTCTCCAAGCCTTCTGTGCGCTCCCGCTGGCTTCTATTAGCTTCACATTAAGTTACCTGAAACTCATTTTAAAAAGTTTTATCAGCAAGAAATACTGTCGAGTGCATCCCAGTTTAATCAAAACAAACTTTTATAACCTTACAGTATTGAGAGTGTTTACAATTTTTATATCTACCCAATTACCACACACGGTACTGTTAATCCTGACTTGTGGTCATGCTACTATTCACAGTATAGTAACAAGTAATGTATACAAAACCCCAACATACCAACATTAATTGTAGAATACATGGACTCAATCACTGTTATCATAATTTAAAACAATTGAGGTTTTGATAAACAGTTTGGTAGAAAAAGAGAATGACTCACAAAAAGATTTATAAAATAAGATGTACTCACTTTACTGATTTAGATAATACTACTGCTTTCTGGTGACTTCCTGGTTATAATCTATTAATATTAAACAATGCACACGTGTTAGTAAGATAACCCAATTTACATTAGCCATACCCCCGAGACAGAACTCCAATAACTGAGTCAGGCAGAGCCTTGACATGCGTTACGGAGCCCTAGATCAATCGGGTGGAGTAACTAATACGTAACCGGGGGTTATAATACTTACAACGAGGCAGAGCTTCGCTTCTTAGGGGTATTATATCGAGCAACACTATTGCTATTATAGGGGCTTTGAGAGAGAAATAGAAAATGAACGATTTGAAAATGACGCAGAGAAGTTCAATTTATAGGCTGGAACCTGGGGGCCTCGTGCCCCGCAACCCATTCTGTTATCTCCCTCGCGGCCCGCGAGGGACCTAGGCTAGGCTCTAGCCTTGGCTAATCACGACCTAGCTTCACCGAGGAACAGGAGCGTTAAAAACATTCAGATAAAAGAACCCGGGTAACGGGTTGTAAAGAAATGTAGGTGTGAACTGGATAACGGTAAGCGTAGAACACACCGACGTGTAAATGACGTAAGAAGTCATAGAGTCGGAAGAATGGTCCAAAAAAAGAATAAAACGAATGTAGCCTTTGACTACGGTCAAGGTCAAATGAATTTCAAAAACGAAAATAAATGATTCCAAACATAACAACGGGTGCCTTGACCCTATATATGTAGATATACATTTTAATAATGACACAAGTAAAAGATGAATCTACGGGATCATCATAACCTCCGGGATTATAAACAGTGTTAAGGTCTACAAAACCAAAATGACCCTCGGGTCACGAATAGAAAGAAATAACTATAAGGGTCTCACCAAAAAGAGGTGAAAGTCTAAAGAAATAGCCTAGGAGGCTAAGTGAAAGGACCTACGGGTCGCTTGGGTAAAGTGTGGAAAAGTAAAATAATAACATAAAAGAATAAATCCTTGGACGTAAATTCCTTGGTAGAGTAAATGATGCAAGACAAAGAGAAAAAACGTTAAACTAAAAATTCGGTTTTAGTCAAAAGCAACGTTTTAACAAAAACAAGTAATATGAGATGGTTTAGGTAATCATAAACACACATAAGGCCGGAGGTGGCAATAAGGTATACCCGAGTGATGGGGTATGAAGTGACGGTGACTAATCAGTCTAGCTAGAGTAAACATGTTGACGGACTAATACTACTGAGTGGTCAAATGACAACTTGATCAAATAGGCAACAAAGATAAGAAATATAAGATGAAAGTTACGGTCCGTGAGGACTTACATGTGAAAGACGCGCACGTCAATACAAAGAATAACTTTTGACCGAAAAGAATGCCTTGAAAATGAAACTAAGTTCGTTTGGTCTAAACCAATGAACAATATAAAGAAGGTTTCAGGACGAAACCTCTTTAAGGGGGTAGACTTGTAACACCCCAAAAACGTGTTTGGTAATCAAACCACGTTAATATTAATGAACGGGTAAAATACCGTTAGTGGTAAAAATTAACCCGGTAAATATTATGATTTAAATAAATAAATCTAATATTTAATAAAAAGAGAATTAAAGCTTTTGAGGAAATAAGGTTCATAAGAGCCCGAGTTATCGGGATTTAAAAATAAAACGGGTTATAACATCCCCAAACCCACTAAATTAACTAGGAATGTTTAACCTAGTTAATTAAAGGAAATATTGCTAAAAATAAGTAGGTTGAAACCTACTTGATAACTAGCCAAAATATGAGGGACTAAAGAGGGAAAAGTTGAAAACTTAATAAATAAAAATAAAAACATAACACAACACACACAAGGAGTGTGTGTGTGCGTGGAGATCGACCAGGAGCAAGAAAACAAGGGTGTAAACCCTAGTTCAACAAATCTTCAAATTGAAGGAGGAATCAAAGACCAAATTCGGGTTTTAATGTATATAAACGATCACCTAGTCATGGGGATCATAAGGTATGTCATAAAACCTAGATTGGTTAAAGTTGAAATTTGAGACAAGTAGGTTACTTGCAAATAGATTGTTGGATTATGATCCAAAGTTGAAATTGAATGTTTATGTATGTTTAACTTCGTTAGTTATGAGGAAATTATGAAGAACTTGATGTAATGTTACTTGTAAGTGATTAACAAGTAAACTAGAAAGTGGGTTTTAATTAAATAGTGAAGATGATGATATACATGTGCTTAAAATCATCATAATCGATAGTTGAAGCGAGATACTTGAACAATTCATAGGTTCGAGTGAATGCCCATACATGACTTGAAATGGGTTTTGTGTGTTATGATGAAATTTGGTAATTATGTTCATGTAAATAGGAGTATGAAATCATGTTATCTACTAGTTGATATGTAGAACTTGATTATATTAGGTGTTCGGATGAATGCTAGTGATATGATGAAACAGGTTTCACTTATAGATGAGAACCCTTAGTTTTTGTGAAATGAATGAATAAGTTAGCTTTGATAATCGCTTGAACTAGTTGAAGTGTTGGAAATATAATGAACTTGGTTAAAAGATTAGTTAAAAACGGTGGCTTAAAATAACGCCTACCGGGTAATTGGGGAATGCCTAAACAAGTTGATGAACTTGATTGTGCATTTCATATACTAACGGGCATTTGGCTTTTAAAAAGTCAAACTGACCTATAATATGATAATGATAATTTTGATATAAAATACGTAAGGTGGAATAATCGTATTAAATTATGATTAATCTAACCACCTTGTGAATGATGAATGATAGTTGACGCTTAACAAGCTAGGTGAAAGCTTGGGGAGGAAGCGGGTCAAACGAATCAAGTATGAAAAGATAAGCGTAGTTTCGATTACACCCCTTTTTTATAGAATGCCTAATTATTATAAGGGTTATGAATATGTTAAGCTAATGGTTAAAATGTGGTGTTCCGATGTAACTGATACGGGTCGGAATAAGTAAAAGTGATGAAAAACCATGATGGATGGTAAAAAGGGGTAAATGGTAATATAGTCATGGAATGACAAACATACAATGAGTTTTGAAATGTTGCCTTATGGGGTAACTCATAATAAGGATAGGGGTAAAATGGTAATTTAGTCGCGCGTCGACAAACGTAAGTTAAAGTTAAAAGATACCCTACGGTGTAAGCCGAAGTGGGTTAAATAATCAAATGGTAAATATATACCATTCAAATACAAGTGCAAAATGTTTGGTCGTTTAGACCAGACGAGTCAAATGGTGATTTTTAGCGCCGTTTGACAAATATCAACTAATAAGTATTTGTCGAGTCTAATGCTCACATGATGAAACGACTTATGGAATTTGCATTGCTATAAATTTGCAAATCATTAATGCAAGGTATTAGAACGGGTCAATACTTAACCCGAGCCAGGCGCATCAAGAAGATTATAGTTAAACGTGTGATTTTGGTCAAATATTTAGTGAAAGTCCTTCATCGTAAAATGAGGGACTAAAGTTGACAAAAATGCCCTTGATGGGTAAATTGAGTAAACAACCCTTATGGGTTGTTTAGGAACATGTATTATGATCATGTAATCCTTAGATAAGCATAAAAGTTATAGGCATAAACCTTTGTGGGTCAAATGCCTAAGAATGGGTCTTTTCCGTAAAATGACAAACCGAGAGGTAAAACTGGAAATAAATAGTTTACCACATTAAATGCACCACAAATATAATTGTGGTGGAAGACAATTGATACGAAAATGTGGAAATATGATGCAAGTAAGGCATGAGCGTGATTTATGCTTAAAAACTGCTTAAATACCCTTAACAGGTCAAAATAAGTATATAAGCAAAAACGGGATTAAGAATGCATAAAAAACCGTGATTTGAACCTTGTATGATAGGAAACATTTAAAATATTATGTTCATGAGAATTTAGAGGTAATAAACATGTTTGTTTAATAAAATCATGAACGGGTTAAAAGCTTGTCAAAAAATTAATAAATAAATTTAAACCGAGGGCTTAAAACCTAGAAAGTTTTTAATCCGGACGTTGGATTTTAACTCCATGTGATGGAGAATCAATTTACGATCACGTAGAAAGAAACGGATCGTAAGACGGATCTATATTGAGCGAGTTATGTCAGTTTTCGTAAAAACTAGTATTGCTGGAAATATGCAAATTTCAAAACAGAACTGGTTGGAAAAGAGTACTCCTCGCGCCACAAGACGGAGAAGAAAATCCTGGCGCGACACACGACAGGTGTCGCAGCACGCGACATTGATATCAATTCCCGTCGTCCTGTGCGACGGGTGTTAAAATCAGCAAAAGCTGCTGATGTTTGTGAATTGTTTGGTTTAACGCACGAACTTGTTCGGACATGCTTTTAAACGCCGAATGACTAACTCATTTCATGTTTTATGAAATGTACGAATATTGTACGGTACATGAGGACGATCAAGCTAGATGAAGAACCGAACACGATCAAGAATTCAAGCTTCCGCATTAGATTTTGTCGGCATGTTTTAAACGGCGATATTATATACAAGATCTTGAAATGTTTTATTTCTTAAAATGTTTTAACAAACTCGTATTTTCAAGTGGATGTTTAATCCTAAATACACTATTTTAATCGAAATCTATATGAAAATCGTATAATTTAAGTAAGGAGCTTATAGTTATACTCTCAGTAATGTGTGGATGAGAGGGACTGTTTTGATTCTGAATTTCAATTACTTCAAACAAAGGTAATATTGTTGATGGAACTTTAGAAGAAGGTTGCGGTGTAGAAAGCGGCATTACCCTGGGAGAGGGGCTTTTAAACAAACTTTCATATGAAAGGTCTACTTCATGTTGTGGTGTCCCTATGCTTACAACATGATCCTTTTGTGAGGATACATGAGGAGTTTGGATGGGTTGAGATCTTTCCAACAACTGTGAGGAAGTAGCAGCAGTGGTTTCAAGTGACATTTGTGTTGTCACTGGGTTAACCTCTGGGATCTCATCTTCCAGAGGACCCTTTTTATTTTGTTTGCTTTTCGTGGGCTTTTTGGATGTGGCATATTTCTTTTTGTGTTTTGCTGGTGTGAGTTTCACAACAACGGTTGTGGTGTCATGATCACCAGGAGTAGTTGGCTCAACGACAGAGGTTTGAGAAACAGATGTGGACGCATCTAAAACAGGCTCATCCCCCTTTGTTTCTATTTTTGAAACTTTTGACTCTTTATCCATAAGTCTGGTAAAAGTTTTACTTGTAAGACTATTTATTTGAAAAGCTACACCTTGTTCAAAATCTATTTGTGACACTTGTTTTCGTAGGTAGTAGCTTAGAAGTCTTGGATACAACAGAAAAACATTATTACGAGCACCTTTTTTCAATTTTTTCACATTTTTCACATTAGTCAACAAATCAGAAAACAATGCTTGTGATAAATTGTAATCAGATTTTGTTAAAATAGCATATCCCAAATACTGAATGTTTAAAGGTATCTCATTAAATGCGGTGGTCTTGGCTGAGAGGCAAGTTAAAAGAGTATGAAACAAAAATATTATTGGAGGAGGGAAGTTTGGTTTGTACATAGTAACTTTCTTTAATTGTGCATCATAGCCTCTTTCAATAAACTCTGTATGAAGTTCACTTTTTTCAAAGTTGGTCTTACCTCCCAAGTCGTCCAATGCAAATGTAGTGGAAATTGTTGATGGGGAAATTCGAACCAGACTTTTTCCAACTATAGATGTGATGGCAGCCGGCTTATTATCTTCAGACTCTATTCCAGCATTAAACCTAAATTGTCGAAGCGTTTTCGTATGAATCGAAGTATCAGCAGTAAGGATTGATTTGTATTTTGATGAAGTTAAAAAGTCAATTATTGAGTGAAAGCTGGTATTTTTGCTGGTTTTCTCGAAAATGGGGAGGTAGTTGTGAGGGTTTTTGATGTTCAGTGCCATGATCGGAGAAGAAGGTTTTGGGGATGAAACATGGTTTATGTTGGAGGGTTTTCAATATGTTGGAAACTGCTTTTGAGAATTTTGAATTCGAGATGGCAGTGGTAGAAGCTCGATTTAGGGATGAAACATCGTTTATATAAAGTAAAAAAGTGAATACTGAGGTGGCAGTAGTTACAAATATCTTATTGCTAACATCTGTCCACGTCAGAACCTCTCTTGTGATAATGGATGACAGTTGTTTGGAAACCTCTGTTGGCCAACAATAGAGGTTGGGAACAGTGTAAGTCAACAGTCGTTAGCATAAACAGAAGTTATCAGAACAGATGATACCTTTCAACAATGTTTGAATTTTTAGCTAACATCTGTCCACGTCAGAACCTCTCTTGTGATAATGGATGATAGTTGTTTGGAAACCTCTGTTGGCCAACAAAAGAGGTTAGGAACAGCGTAAGTCAACAGTCGTTAGCATAAATAAAAGTTATGATTGTTGTGACAGTTAAGATGATCACAATGGAAGAAGATAAAATAGAAATGGAAATATATGCAGCAGAATAACAAACTTTTTTTCTTATAAGAATGAGAAGAATGCTTTCATCATCATGCTTTTAACCTAAGCACTTCTCATAATGGATGACAAATAATTTGGAAACCTCTATTGGGCAACAAAAGAGGTTGGAAACAGTAGTAAATCAACAGTCATTAGGATAAACACAAGTTATGACAACAGACGATACCTTTCAGCAGTGGATGAATTTTTACCCAAGCAGAGGTTTCAAAAACAGTTGTTTTCAGCAGTGGTAAATCAACAGTCGTTAGGATAAACAGTTGTTTCATAGATGTCAGCCACATGGTTATACAAAGATTGTAATTACAAAAGTTCACCTAGTGAGTAACATGTAATAGCCTAACAAACTCCCAACATCTGCTATTAGCCTAACCACTGTTACTATGAAACCTCCGTTGAAGAGCATAATTTGAATATCATCTGTTGTTCGTTAACATCTGTTGGCCCATAGCAGACCTTTACGTCTTCAGACATTCTTCAGCTGCAGATGCTCTCTTTTGCTAGACTTTAGCTACAACAGACCTTTTACAACAACAAATATTGACTCTTTGTAATTTGGAGGAGCAAATTCTTTAAAAAAACTATTATTGATGATCAAATATTCTAGATTATTTTGTCTTTGCAATCATCTGTTCACCCTTAAACCAACCTTTAATCTTATTAAACCTCTGTTGACTTACCAAACATCTGTTTAGACACAATTCAACATCAACATAATCTAAATCAAACTTAGACACAATAACACATCTACATCAATATCGGTCTGCAATCCTCAGATGATATTCAAAACTATATAATAATACTTATGCTTGCTAAAATAAGTAAAACTAAAATGCGACAACAAAGATTAATAGAATTAAAATTTATTCATTTATTCAGTAGCGGTAAATCAACAGTCGTTAGGATAAACAGTTGTTTCATAAGAATGAGAAGAATGATGCCAGCAGCATGCTTATACAAAGATTGCAATTACAATGTTCACCTAGTGAGCAACATCTAATAGCCTAACAAACTCCCAACATCTGCTATTAGCCTAACCACTGTTACTATAAAAACCTCTGTTGAGCAGCATACTTTGAATATCATCTATTGTTCTTTAACATCTGTTCACCCATAGCAGACCTTTGCTTCTTCAGACTTTCTTCATCAGCAGATGTTCTCTTTTACCAGACTTTAGCTACAACGGACCTTTTACAACTCCAAATATTGAGTCTTTGTAATTTGGAGGAGCAAATTCTTCAAAAAAACTGTTATTAATGATCAAATTTTATACATTGTTTGGTCTTTGCACTCATCTGTTAACCCTTAAACCAACCATTAATCTTGTTAAACATCTATTGACTTACCAAACATCTGTTCACACACAATTCAACATCAACATAATCTAAATCAAACTCAGACACTAAATAAGTAAAAGTAAAATGCGACAACAAAGATTAATAAGATTAAAATTTATTCATGACATTAAAAGATCAACAATTACATAACATACTGAACAACGAAACTTTGAAATCTAACAATAACAACAAGAATTAAGAAATTTTAGCTTCAACTCCATCGATTGTTGAACCTCTTGATGTATATCCTTGAGCATCGCCATGAACACCATGTCTCTATCACCGCACTCTATATTACTGACAACACAAAGCTCACGAACGGAAGTTGAAGGCATCCACATCAGGTTTCTGGAAACCTGCTCTCTCGTGAACAGGCCAATGTGCAGTCCATCAAAACATCTCTTCAGCTCTTGAAGAGTAGCCCTATCCTCATACACATGTTCCTTAATTTGCCTGATAAAGCACTGCTTTAAATCATCAGACTCTGCAGAAGTGTATGACGCCATTTTAACTTATATATTACTCAAGCGATGTGAAAGAATGATATCTTTGTAGTAAAATGTGATGAAAAACAGGTGAAGTGGCAATGAGTTTATATAGTGAGATATCTAACTATCACACCCCGATATTTCCACATATTACCGGTGGGCCAGGTGGGGAGTATCGTGACGTAGTTGATATCATCATAATCAAATATACACAATTTATAGCACAACGGAAGTCTTGGTAGAAATTACTATTACAAACTGAAAGTATAAAGGACGAATAAAAGAATATACAGACGGTTATAAGAAAGGATCCACAGGCGGATCTAAATATAATACAAGAAAAAAATGTTCAACAGACTTAAGGCTTTAAGAACTTGCAAGATTCTCTAAATAAATGCCCAGAAGCTCCCAGCCAATTACGAGTAGTACCTGTGACACCTGTGTCACTTCAACCATCAAACAAATTCCAAACCAATGAAATATTGTATTTCATACTTGGGATTTGTAAAAATATGTGTATCGTTTACACATATCAACTCTTGTTCGATTTCAAGCTTTAAATTGCTTTCTGGAAGGTTATACGCGCACTGATGCGTAAATATAACCAGTTTAATGCAACGAACACTCCGGAATAGTGAAATAGGCTTAACATACCTTAATTAACCTTTACATAACTTAGAAATAAGTTTTGAAGGCTTTGGTATGGCAAAATCTAGTTTATTCGCTTACAGGGACTAAATTTGACAAACTACGAAAGTATGCCAATTTGAACTGTAACAGACATTCCGGAACATGAACATAAGTTAAACACACCTTAAATATCCTTTATATAGCTTTGAAATAGGCTTTGAGGGGTTCGGTGTGCTAAAATAAACTTTTGGGTCATTCAGGGACTAAAAGCGTCAAAAAGTGCACAAGTTTGCATTCTCGCGCATAACTCACGTCCTGAATACATCCGGACATCCAAAAATTTATGTAAGCACTAAAACATTTTACTTTAGTGTTTGGCATAAGAAAAATCCATTCGTCACGCATTTTGGATCGTTTTTCGCGCTTGTGCGCATTCCGTCGTAATTAAGCGAACATCGCGTTCGTACGACCAAACGAACTGACATCCGACATATTTTTGAGCATGTTTCATGTCCACAATGTTTAGGCATCATTTTAGGGCCTTAAAGTTGGCTTTACGGGCCTTAGAAGTGTCGGAAATGGCTTAAATACACAACAGGGACCAAAACTGTCATTTTTGAAACTTATTTTCTGATCAGAACCCCCATGCGGCCCGCATTAGTTTTGGTGTATCCTGAAGCGGGCCGCGTCATCCTTCCAGAACAGATAAGATCGATTAGTCAGCTGATTCCAGCTATTTAATCCACACCCACACATTCTAACTTGCCCTTTCAGCTCATGGGGGATCATTTTTAGCCACCATAACTTTCCAACAAGTGTACGCACAAGATTCGAGCACGGTTTCCATGAAACGATCTTAACGGTTACCCGAAAACTATAAATACCCATCCACCCCCATTGCAAAACCCACAAGAATCTGATTAAAAAGACTCTAAGTTGGAACCATTGTTTCATACCTGAGTTATTTTGATCACGATTAGCATTCGGGGACCCTTCGTAAGTATTCTTTCGTTCTTTTATTGCTTTTCGAGTCTTTTCGAGTCTGAAAGTCAAACTTTGTTTGACTTTCTGCGTTGACCAGTTTATGGTCAATGCGAAGTTCGTTTGAACTTCGCAACGTGAGTGTAATCACGTTGGTTATAGTCCCTTGGGACTATGCCTATTGATTACCACGTTGTCTAGGGTCGTAGGGTAAGCGATCTAATAAATCGCTTATACCTTCGAACCCGACCCATTTGGTCGATCATTAGGATCCGACCAACTACATTAGGTGACCATAGTAGGTAGGGAATAACCTTCCGAGGTTATACCCTATGGTCACATCGTTTGATTAGTTGTATGATAGGTAGTTTATATGCCTTAGGTAAATTTCCAGAATACCCTTTTCATGTATAATTGGTAATCAAGCATATGTAACCTAAACTTTTGTCACATAACTGATTATGTAACATGTTTAGGCATATAACACTTGTCATAGGACTAGTTAGACGTTCCGAACGCGTTTTACACGAACGACGCGTTAAAGTAGCATAAGCTATCTAAACGGGTCGTAATGGGTCGTAAGCACTTAGGTTAGGTTTCATTTAGTATGTAGGCTTTGTTAAACCATACTACATGAGTTCCCATACTCATTTGGTTTACGAACCCTCATTCTACCCGATCTTCCGATATAGGTCCGGTTTATTAACATAGTTACCTATATTAGGTGCCGTTTGATTCCGTGATCTCTAGCATTGCTTGGTGGTTATCTTAGGACTTCTGAGCAATCTCAAGTGAGTACATAGAACCCCCTCTTTTACTGTTTTCCAAACTGTTTTGGGGTGAAACACATGTGCCTACTTGTTACTTTCATGCTTTCCATGTTTTCACATCATATACCTGCTATGTTCGTTAGTACATTATAGTACATGTTTTACATTACATTTCATGCTAGGTAAGTCCATTGTGTGCATACTTAGTACATTGTTCTACATTGCCTTTTTGTTGCATATGCTCATCCAGCATATGAACACATTATACTACATTTTGAACCATTGTAACCATTTGACTATGTAAACCGTCGTAACCATTTGATTATATGAACCGTTTGTAACTGTTGAACCGTGTGAACCGTTTGTAACTGTTGAACCGTGTGAACCGTTTGTGACTGTTGAACCGTGTGAACCGTTTGTATCTGTTGACATGATTTACATTTGACAATAGACATTTGACTATACATAAACATTGCTACAATTGTTAAACATTACATCTTGGTGGTTTGGTTTGGGTAAGTGATTAAGTAACGAGGCGTGTGTAATATGATACAAGCATGGTGGATACACCGCTGGTACTTCCTATATATAAGTGTTTGTATGGTATTACATGTCGTAGCGTTATTTGAATCATTTCAATTTGAGACATGTAACATTTTATACAAATAACATACTTTTCACAAGACATTGATTTACAAACAACTGATCTTATACAAACTCATTTTATATGGTTGTTCATTTAACCTTACATTTATTTATACATATCATCTGATCTTATCGTTTTTCAAATGATTTACAAGACAAAGCAAATTACCAGGTTCATGACTAAACATTTTCTCAAACATAAGTCATGAATTCTGTTTTCACAAAACCTATGTATCTCACAGGCATTTTTATGCTGACGTACCTATTTTCACATGTGTTTTCAGGAGATGATGCATAGGACTTATCAAGACATACTTAGGCGGACCTGTGCCTTAGTGACTTAAAACGAGACAAGAACTAGTTAATTTATGTTATGTACTCTTTGGTTCTTGTTTAAAACAATGTAAACTTTCACGTTTGATTAATAAAACGAAACTTCTATTGCCATGGATTTGAAACAATTAATTCTGTTACAACACTCCCCGATGTTTCCGCCACGTTTTGTATGTTCTACGTGGTCGGGGTGTGACAGTACCTGTCACTTAGCCTTTTGTAAATACGTCAGTTTTCACTGGTAAATACAATTAACTGGCTCTTTTGAAAACATTTATGAAAATTGATTTAAATGCACAAGGCATAAATATTCTTTTATAACTTGGGACAATTATATAAAAATAATCTTGTATCAGATTTACATGGTTGTCGTACGTTCAGGGCCCGACATAGAAGCCGAGACATGATCAATAGACACACCACTAAAATAATCCCACAGGGAGTTATCCTCACATGTGGGTATATCTTTTTACATACGTAACTCTCAGGTGTATGCCTACACCCCGTGCTTAAGTCGTGGCCATTTACAAATGAAATGAGCTGAGGATATCCAGGACACGGTCGTATTAACCCTCAAAAGCTTATGTATCAAACAAAACATATTAAAACGGGTTATGTCAATGAATTAACCCCTATTCGATTAATGATTCCATACCCGACCAAGTGGTAATATATTTTACCATATCCCAAGCTCGTATAAGGAAAAATAAGTTAAAAGTATTTACCTGAGCTTTAAAATGCGGGATTTGATTACTCAGCCATATATTCTAATCAAACTAGTGCAAGTAGCTTTTACCGGGGCTCCTAATCTGGAACAAAGGTTTTATTAACCTATTAGATTACTAACGGGTCTTATTTGAGTCATAAACTTAGACCGGTTAGTTTAAAGAAGGATTTACGGTACGAAACGCTAGATTAAGCGAAGACCGGATTAGAATGTAATTTAGACCCGACAAGTATGTAGACTTGTATTATATGGGTAAACTAAATACATTCTGGAATTTGAAGTTAAAATGATAAGGTTTGATCCGTTTCGGCTAATTTATGTAAACTAGTTACATAAACCGCACCGTACGCGTATAAGCATAAACGGGTAACCGGATGAGTCATATACAAGTTCCATAAGTTATTATGCTTAAATATATTATGATATCAGTAGGATATCAAAAAATATGCCCGAAAAGATTTTAAAATCGAATTATGCCTCATAAGGGCCATTTGGTCATTTTATGATTTATAAAAGGGGTTTAAAAGTAAATTGATGTTCTGGTCCAAAACAATCTGTCAAAATATTTATTTTATGGTGTTAAATTAGTAGGATATCATACATATGTGTCGTTTACCATTTATGGCCAAACTATGCCCCGAAAGGGTATTTTGGTTATTTCGCATATGCTTTTAAGGACATAATTGGAAGTCTGAGTTCATGACTTATACCTTCTGTAAAAATATTAAAAATTCATTTATAAATTCAGTAGGTAATAAGTCTGCACCTAATTAGCGTAAAAATCGATAATTGACAATATTTGCGATGTTTATGCGATTATGAGATTTAGACCAGCCTTGGATGGTTAAAATATTTTATTTTACATATTAAATCAGTAGGAAAAGGTTTGACATGTTAATTGTATGTAAATCACGTTTTATTAACAAAAAGGGCATAATCGTCAATTATAGAATTTATACAAGAACTCTATGTTATGGTCAGTATATAATCTGACCCAACATTTCAAAAAATTCCTAAAAATGATATCATAACAGTAGGTAATGAGTTTGGGGTCAAAATTTATGTTTAATCATGGTTTATGCAAAAAGGGGTAGTTTAGACTTTACAAAAACTAATTTTACGATATCTAGCATATCATCAATTTGAGACCAGAAATAAATGTCAAAATAATCTAGACATGTTTATATATCAGTAACTAAGTTATTTGTATGACCATATATTCAAAAATCTTATTTTTAGCTTATAAGGGCATAGTGGTCAAATTTAAGCATAATAATGGAAACAAGTAAATAAACTCAGATTACTAAGGGACCATGTAATATAACCTCAGAGGGTTATACTACTATATAATATGGTAACAAAGGAACCTTAATGCATGAAGAAACTAAGCTAATTTGGGTCAAAACTGAAAGTCAAAGCAAAAGTCAACTTTTGCGACTTTCGGTTGCGAACCGAGCCTAAACTCAGAATTGTCGGGTTGAACATGTCTAGACATGTTCTAATATTATTTACCAAGTTATTAAAGTGATAAAACATATTTTATAGCTTCTACATTATCATATATGAATTTATTTAAAAACTGGCCCGTTTGACTTTTTATATTAATTATTTTGACCCGATAATTAACTAAGTAAACGTGGTAATTAGGAGGTGCCCTTTTGAGGGATTATCACCTATCTAATTATGATCACGTAGTCACTTTCGTTTCGAATAATGGCTGGACCGATAAAGTTTATAATAAAAGTCAAAGTGTATTTATGACAACTTTGACTTTCGGTCTTTAAACATATAAAAACCGAACTACAGAGGCTAAGAACACTTACACAAGGTCCTAGCACGAAGTTTGAACTGAGGAGGGCTTCCTTCTTGACCAGGAATCCTAGAGAATGCAAGAAAGAGAGGATTGAAGTGAATTTTTGAAGTGAGCAAGTTCAAAGGTGCAACAAAGGCACCTATTTATAGTGAAATGAGACCCCTCAAGATCAATCCACCTGTTATGAGAGGCTCCCAGATGTTTACAGGTGTTAAGGTGTTAGTAAAAACCATTAAACAACCCCTGGTTTCGAGCAGAAGCCATGCAATGGGGGTTTGAAAGCTGCAACATGCAGCTGTCCAGAGTTTTGGACGCTGGCACCTTTCTCGCGGCCCGCGTAGGTGATAAGGGGGTGAAACGCGCCCCGCGACGCTCCTTATTTCCGGTTAAACAAGTTTCCAGGTTGACAGTTTTAGTCCCTGGTCCTTTATTACTTCAAATAACTTTCATTTATAGCACTTTTGACCCCCAAAGTTAATTTTTAAGTATCATGGGACATATAACAAACATCGTTAGGCTTCCGTTCAGTTACGAGATCACCCGAAAGGTACTATTTTCTCTCGTTGACGTTTTTAACCCTTTTTCTTGAAATCTTGCACAACTTTATGAATAATGAAGCCGAAATCATATATAATTATCATTTAGCATTCTTGGAAATATAATTGGACATTATGAAGCTCCGGGATCGTTAAAAGGTCACTCAGAGGTAAGAATTAACATGTTGACCCATTTAACCCCTTTCGTCTAAGAAGTTTCACTTGTTTTTCACAAATGGCTTCTCACGCCCAATAATTCAATCATTTAAGAATACGATGTCGCAACCCCCACCCCCTATCTGTCCCGGGAACGGGCGGCCACGAACTCAGTATCGGTGGTATCGGTGTTTATTAATTTGGCAGCGGAAATTACATCAGGACCGTAGTTAGGAAATATTTTATCAGAGTAAAACACCGTATTTTATATAAATAAACATATTGGGATGAAACCCAAGTTTTCATTACAACTGATTTATAGGGATAAATCCCATTTTATTGAATTAAAACGCCTTCTTTATTTAGGTAACTTTTATAGCCACTTTTCCAAGCCTTTAGTGCTATCCAGCTGGCTTCTAATTGGCTTTCACATTGTGTTACCTGAAATGAGTTTTAAAAACATTTGTCAGTGGAAAATACTGGTGAGTGAATCCCAGTTTAATCAAGAAACATTAATTTAATTTAAACAATATTGAGAGCGATTACAATGTTTATATCTACCCAATTACTCATTCAGTACTATCAATCCTGACTGGTGGGTCATATTACACATTGGCTAACTCTTCGTCCAATGGTAACGTGTCTCACATTTTGTATACAAAACCCCAACATACCGGCAGTAATCGTAGAATTACAAAGACTCAATCACTGCTAAATTGCATTGTAAAATAGTTAAAGTTTTGTAAAAATTGTTTACAAAAAGGAGATTACTCACATTGCTATCTTAGGTTTTCTGTAAGGATTTCCTGAGAATTATCTATAATTTATACAAATGCACACGTGTTAGTATAATAACCCATTTTAACATTAGTAATACCCTCCCCGAGACAACATTCCAACGACTACGTCGGGCAGAACCACGACAGCCGTTACGGAACCCTAGATCAATTGGGCAGAGTATCTAATACGTATCCAGGGGTTATGATACTTACAACAGAGCAGAACTTCGTTATTTAGGGGGTATTATACCCGAGTATTGCTTCTACTACTTCAGAATTCGATTAGAAAGAAAAGAAATGAGCGAGTAGACTGAAGATCCGATGTCTGCTACTTATAGTGCTTGATTCTCGCTTTCTCGCGGCCCGCGTAAATGTAAGCAAAGGCTTACACGGCCCGCGTGGCCTAGGGGTCTAGGCGTAGCTGATCCGGGTCATGACTAGGGTCAACACGTTGCGTGACACGTGTCAACACCGGGGTTTGCTGGACCTTTAAGTTATCGTGGCCCGCGTAAGGGTTCGGGGATGGCTTACGCGGCCCGCCTGAACCCCAAAAATTCCATTTTTATTTAATTTTAAATATATAAAAGGTATTCGGGGCCCGTTTTCATGTATGGGGGGTCTTTTAAGACATATAGGGCTATTTAAAATATTTTTAGGGTGTCAGAAAATTTATGAGGGTGTCGGTTTTCTTTAGGGTTGTTATATCCTCTCCACCTTGTTTTAGAGCTCGTCCTCAAGGTCTACTGGAATATGTGTGGATATTTCTTTTGCATTTCCGATTCAAGCTCCCATGTGTACTCAGGTCCTCTTTTGGAGTCCCACTTCACTTTGACAAGAACTAATCTCTTATGCTTGAGGTTCTTGATTTTCCTGTCTTCAATCTGTAGAGGCCTTTCTACAAACTTGAGTTGTTCATTTACCTCTATATCTTTAAGAGGCACCACAAGTGATTCATCAACTAGGCATTTCTTGAGATTAGATACATGAAATACATCATGTATTCCTGCCATTTCCTCTGGCAGTTGTAGCTGATAGGCTACAGGTCCTATTCTTTTAATAATTTCAAAAGGTCCAATATACCTGGGACTTAGCTTCCCTCGTTTGATGAATCTTACCACTCCTTTCCAAGGAGAGACTTTTAACAATACTTTATCTCCTACTTGAAATTCCAATGGTTTTCGCCTGTTATCAGCATAGCTCTTTTGTCGATCACTTGCTGCTTTCAGTCGTTCCTTGACTTGAATAATCTTGTCGGTTGTTTCTTGCACTATCTCAGATCCAGATAGTTACTTTTCCCCAATTTCTGCCCAACAGACTGGGGTTCGACACTTTCGTCCATAAAGTGCTTCGAATGGTGCAGCATTGATACTTGTGTGACAACTATTATTATTAGAAAATTCTATCAATGGTAAGTGATCGTCCCAATTACCTCCGAAATCAATTACACAAGCTCTAAGCATGTCTTCCATTGTCTGAATTATCCTTTCGCTTTGTCCGTCCGTTTGAGGATGGTAAGCTGTGCTTAGATTTAACTTGGTTCCCATTGCTTTTTGGAAACTTGACCAAAAATGAGAGGTAAAATGGCTATCCCTATCAGAAACAATTGATAAAGGAATTCCTTGTAGTGAAACTATTTCATTTACATACAATTTAGCTAGCTGTTCCATATTGAAAGTTTCTTTCATTGGTAGGAAATGAGCTGACTTGGTTAGCCTATCTACAATCACCCAGATTGTATCATTACCTTTCCTCGTTTTGGGTAATTTGGTAACAAAATCCATTGTTATCAATTCCCATTTCCATACTGGCATTTCTAGTTGCTGTAATAAACCTGAAGGTTTTTGGTGTTCAGCTTTAACTTGTGAACAGGTTAAACATTTAGAAACATAGGCTGCTATGTCCTTTTTCATTCCTATCCACCAAAAATTCTTTCTTAAATCCTGATACATCTTATCACTTCTAGGTTGCATTGTATATTTAGACTTATGGGCTTCTTCTAATATATAATGACGCAGGTTCCCTAATTTAGGTATCCACATTCTCTTTTTATGGAATCTCCAAATTCCATCTGCGCCTTGTTCTAGTTCCTTAATCATACCTTTTAGTTTTTCACTATCATCCTTGATTACTGATTCTTGTGCTTTTCTAATTTGCTCATTTAAATCTACTTGTAGATTTAATTTAAGAGAACGTACCCTTTTTGGCTTTTCGTGATACTTTCGACTCAAAGCATCAGCAACTACATTTGCCTTTCCTGCATGATACTGGATATCACAATCATAATCACTAAGCATTTCCATCCAGCGTCTTTGTCTCATATTCAACTCCTTTTGCCCGAAAACATACCTTAAACTTTTATGATCGGTGAAAATGGTAAACTTACTACCATAAAGGTAATGTCTCCAAATCTTAAGGGCAAAAATTATGGCTCCAAATTCTAGATCATGGGTTGAATAATTCTCTTCATGATTCTTAAGTTGTCTAGATGCATAGGCTATAACCTTTTTCGTGTTGCATTAATACACATCCATAACCTAATTTAGAAGCGTCACAATAGACTACAAAGTCTTCAGTTCCTTCTGGTAACGCTAGTATAGGTGTATTAGTTAATCTTTGTTTAAGAATTCTAAATGCTTCTTCTTGTTTTGGTCCCCATTCAAACTTAATAGATTTACAGGTTAACTTAGTTAAGGGAATGGCTATTCTAGAAAAATCTCAAATAAATCTTCTATAATAACCTGCCAATCCTAAGAAACTTCTAACCTCGGTTGGTGACTCAGGGGTTTTCCACTTGGTTATTGCCTCGATCTTGGTGGGATCCACCTGAATTCCTTCATAATTGACTAAGTGTCTGAGAAACTGTACCTGTTCTAACCAAAACTCGCATTTTGAAAACTTAGCATAAAGTTTTTTCTTTCTTAATAGACTTAAAAGGGCGTGCAAATGCTTTGCATGATCTTCCTTAGTTTTAGAATAGATGAGAATATCATCTATAAAGACAATTATGAATATATCCAAATATGGCTTACATATTCGGTTCATCATGTCCATAAATGCGGCTGGGGCATTGGTTAAACCAAATGGCATGACAGTAAATTCATAATGACCATACCTTGTTCTGAAGGCGGTCTTAGGAATGTCCTCTTCCTGTACCTTTAATTGATGATATCCTGACCTTAAATCGATTTTAGAGAAAAATCGAGCTCCTTGCAATTGATCGAACAGATCATCGATTCTCGGTAATGGGTACCGATTCTTAATCGTGACCTTGTTCAATTCACGGTAGTCAATGCACATACGCATTGATCCGTCCTTCTTTTTAACGAATAAAATTGTTGCTCCCCATGGCGATGAGCTTGGCTGTATGAATCCTTTCTCCAACAATTCGTCTAATTGTTTCTTTAATTCCTGCATTTCTACGGGTGCCAAACGGTAAGGTGCTTTGGCAATTGGTGCTATTCCTGGTAATAGGTGAATTCTGAATTCGACTTCTCTGTCTGGCGGTAGTCCTGGTAATTCTTCTGGAAATACATCTGAAAACTGAGACACTACTGGAATGTCTTTTAGTTCTTTTCCTTTAGTGTTAGTGATTATAGAAATCAAATACACTATAGACCCTTTTCCTATATAGCTTGTAGTTTTCATCAAAGAGATGAATTTCGTGGATCTAGAGGGTTTATTTCCTTTAATTGTGATCTTTTTACCTTTTGGTGAATTTACTTGGATTGACTTTTGATCACATAAAATACTGGCTTTATTGGCTATTAACCAATCCATTCCTAAAACGACATCAAATCCTGCCAGATTCATTGGGTAAAGGTTTGCAATAAACTTTTGATTTAAAATTTCTACTCTTGCTCCCTGCAAGATTTCAGAAATCCTAACCGTTTCTCCATTTGCTGTTTCTACTAGACATTCTTGTGGTAGTTTAGTTAATGACTGATTTAGAAGTTTGCAAAATGAAGTATTAATAAAACTTTGGTTTGCACCAGAGTCAAATAATACTTTAGCAAAAACATCATTAACTAAAAACATACCGGCTATCACATCTGGAATCATCTTGGCTTCATCTGCAGTCAGAACGAATGCTCTAGCATTTTTAGTGTTCTTGTTATTTGTAGCTGGAGCTAATTTTGGACAATTTGGCTTGATATGACCTTGTTCCCCACAATGGTAGCATATCCTGTTGTTGGCTTTCCTCCTGCAGTCTTCTTCCTTGTGTCCTGATATTTTGCAGAAATTGCAATATATGGAGCATCTTCCAGAATGCTTCCTTTTGCAATACTTGCAATAAGGTGCAGATGTGGAACCTACATTTTTCCCCCGGTTGGAATTTCCAGATCGGAATTCCTGGGTAAGTCTTTGAGCTAGATTTCTTCTCTGATATTTTTCTCTAGTATGAATTAATTCATCTGTCAAGGTGTTTGCTAGTTCTACAGCTTCTTCTATAGTTTGAGGTCTAGCTGCCTTGACTACATGTCTAATTTCTCCAATTAATCCCCAGATATAACTGGAGATTAATACCGGTTCAGGTGATGCAAGGGTTGGTAATATTCTAGCATATTCAAAGAATGTGGTAGTATATCCCTTACTATCTACCCCGGTCATTCTAAGGTTCAGAAACTTATTTGCTATATGTTCCTTTTCATTGGGAGGGCAGAATTTCCTTTCTACCATATTCTTAAATTCCTCCCATTCCATGTTGTAAACCCTGTCGCTTCCT
Source organism: Helianthus tuberosus (assembly GCA_030545235.1). Taxonomy (NCBI): domain Eukaryota; kingdom Viridiplantae; phylum Streptophyta; class Magnoliopsida; order Asterales; family Asteraceae; genus Helianthus; species Helianthus tuberosus. The sequence goes on from CM060369.1 coordinate 169,638,273, forward strand.
CTTGACTGGAGAATAGTGTTCCACCATTCTAAGGCTGAGTTTTTAAACAAATTAGAAGCAAACATTATTTTGTCTTCTTCAGCACACTTGCTTATTTTTAAAACAGCCTCAGTCTTTTCTATCCAGCGCAGAGTCGCAATGGGTCCTTCATTGCCCGAGAATTCAATTGGTTTGTAGGACCAGAATTCTTTATAAGAACAACCATAAGGCATGGTTCTTCTTCTTTTGGGAATGGGCACCTGAAGTATGGGTCCATTGTTTACGCTGTGTTCTGGTTCAGTTGGTCGCTTACTGCTATGCTTACTTTTATTTTTCGCATCCTTAACAGTTTGAAGAATATATGGCATTGCATCTATAATTCCTTGTGCCACTATGTGTTGGATGGCACTATTATCCACTTGGTTTCCATTGTTATTGATGCTCGGATTCTCATTAACCAAGTTAATGTTACTCTGGTTATCGTTATTCAGATTTTCTTGATTTCCTTCGTCGGCTATCTGAATTTTAAACAGTTACCACTTATTAATATCACAAAATAATATTTAATATAGCCAATCACATGACACGCACTTTGGTCAAAAGCGTCGATCATTGCGACTTTATTCATATAATATGCATCTATTACACACCAGTACTGAAATTAAAATTACAATACCAACTGAAATTTAAAGTTACACTACTAGTAATAGGCATCCTGTAGTTTTTTTTATACACATACACACATATTATATTATTTTATTATTATTACTACCGTTTCCACCATCACATTCATGGATATGGATTCATTCAGAAATCCATATTGCGCTAGTCGTACTTCCAGACGAGTCACTCTCCCACCTGTCTCATTCTTTCGCTACTTTCTAAAATTTCCTCACCAAATGTCCTATATTCTTGTACATTGTCTGCACTCATTGGGGGTGCAGGTTCTAGGACTGGGTTCGTAATCTGGGGTGCGGGTTCCTGGTATGGAGGTATAGGGGCCTGGTATGGGTAAGGATTTTCTAGAATCTCTCTAATGAATACATCATTGTCATAATAGGGATCTAGAGGGTCTAACCCTGGGTAGGCTCCTAGGTTTGGCATCGGCATGTCTTCATGTATCGGGTAGCGTTGCACATAGTCTCTAACGTCATCCCACCACGGGTCGTAATTTGGGTCTAAGGGATTTGGTGCTGGTACCCTAGGTATTTCCTCCGGATTAAAATCATGCATTTCTACTTGATTTTCAGGGTTTTCTATCTCCATCGGTTGGTCAGGAATTGGTGATTGGGGTGCTATCATTTGTTCCAGATTAGGATCAGCTGCAGTGGTTGCTAGGATGTGGATATTGGCTATACCCCTATTAAGCATATCCTGGGCATAGGCATCGGTTTCTCTTTTGGCTGCTGCTAGTGCTCTCTGATCTTGTAACTTTTTCATACGCTTCCTACGCTCATGTGCCCCTCGACTGAACCATCCTCTCTTTTTCTGAGGGAATGGCTCCTCGGACTGAGCTTTAAACACGAATATTCCTTCTTCCGTATCAGCAGAGTACCCAGAGAGGGTAGGCTAAGAAGAGGCACTTTCACTTCTAGGCGAACCAGACAATTGACGGTACGCGTCAGATGGTCCTTGGTCGCTCATACTGTAAACTAACAAATAGTCAAATAACACATAACAAGAAATACAATTATGCACGTATTCCCGTAATTTATTTCCTAACAATTTAAATTTTGATGTCAGCAGAACGCTTCTGTGGCTGAATCAGTGGCTTAACTCTGATACCACCTTCTGTCACAACCCCAGCCCCCTATCTGTCCCGGGAACGGGCGGCCGCGAAATCAGTATCGGTGGTATCGGTGTTTATTAATTTGGCAGCGGAAATTACATCAGGACCGTAGTTAGGAAATATTTTATCAGAGTAAAACACCGTATTTTATATAAATAAACATATTGGGATGAAACCCAAGTTTTCATTACAACTGATTTATAGGGATAAATCCAATTTTATTGAATTAAAACGCCTTCTTTATTTAGGTAACTTTTATAGCCACTTTTCCAAGCCTTCAGTGCTATCCAGCTGGCTTCTAATTGGCTTTCACATTGTGTTACCTGAAACGCGTTTTAAAAACATTTGTCAGTGGGAAATACTGGTGAGTGAATCCCAGTTTAATCAAGAAACATTAATTTAATTTAAACAGTATTGAGAGCGATTACAATGTTTATATCTACCCAATTACTCATTCAGTACTGTCAATCCTGACTGGTGGGTCATATTACACATTGGCTAACTCTTCGTCCAATGGTAACGTGTCTCACATTTTGTATACAAAACCCCCAACATACCGGCAGTAATCGTAGAATTACAAAGACTCAATCACTGCTAAATTGAATTGTAAAATAGTTAAAGTTTTGTAAAAACTGTTTACAAAAAGGAGATTACTCACATTGCTGTCTTAGGTTTTCTGTAAAGATTTCCTGAGAATTATCTATAATTTATACAAAGGCACACGTGTTAGTATAATAACCCATTTTAACATTAGTAATGCCCTCCCCGAGACGGCATTCCAACGACTACGTCGGGCAGAACCACGACAGCCGTTACGGATTCCTAGATCAATCCGGCAGAGTATCTAATACATATCCAGGGGTTATGATACTTACAACGGAGCAGAACTTCGTTATTTAGGGGGTATTATACCTGAGTATAGCTTCTACTACTTCAGAATTCGATTAGAAAGAAAAGAAATGAGCGAGTAGACTGAAGATCCGATGTTTGCTACTTATAGTGCTTGATTCTCGCTTTCTCGCGGCCCGCGTAAATGTAAGCAAAGGCTTACGCACCCCGCGTGGCCTTGGGGTCTAGGCGTAGCTGATCCGGGTCATGACTAGGGTCAACACGTTGCGTGACACGTGTCAACACCGGGGTTTGCTGGACCTTTAAGTTGTCATGGCCCGCGTAAGGGTTTGGGGATGGCTTACACGGCCCGCCTAAACCCCAAAAATTCCATTGTTAATTAATTTTAAATATATAAAAGGTATTCGGGGCCCGTTTACCCGTATGGGGGGGGGGTCTTTTAAGACATATAGGGGTATTTAAAATATTTTTAGGGTGTCGGAAAATTTATGAGGGTGTCGGTTTTCTTTAGGGTTGTTATATACGAACATCGTGTATGGTTATTTAAAGGCATAGTTTTCACATGTTGACAATTTTAGTCACTCTGAATTCATCTTTTCACTGTTTGTCAACTTTAGTCCTTCAAAATCAACTTACCAGATGATTAGGTTTTATGACACGTGTCTTCACTTTATTGGTCATGATTTTACGAGGTGTTACATCCTCACCCCCTTAAAAGAAATCTCGACCTCGAGATTTACTGAAACAAATAAGGGTACTTTTGTCACATCGTGGATTCAACTTCCCATGTATATTCTGGGCCTCTACGGGCATCCCATTTCATCTTCACAATTGGCACATGTTTCCGTCGAAGCTTTTTAACCTGTCGATCCTCGATCGATAAAGGTTTTTCAACAAACTTCAAGCTCTCATCAATTTGCACGTCTTTATGAGACATTGCTAGCGACTCATCAGCTAGACATTTCTTTAAATTGCAGATGTGGAACACATTGTGAAGTCCACTAAGCTCTTCAGGTAAGTTCAGTTTATAGGCCACACTCCCGACACATTTGATGATCTCGAATGGTCCAATATATCTTGGGCTCAGCTTGCCCTTTTTACCAAATCTCATTACTCCTTTCCAAGGCGACACTTTGAGTAATACTTTATCACCTACTTCGAATTTTAGAGGTTTGACCCTCTTATCAGCGTAGCTCTTCTGCCTATCCCTGGCAGCTTTTAAACGATCACGGATCTGGACAATCTTATCCATCGTTTCCAGGAATATCTCGGGTCTTGATAGTTGGGTTTCCCCATCTTCCGCCTAACAAACAGGCGTTCTGCACTTCCTTCCATATAAGGCCTCAAAAGGCACGGCTTGGATGCTCGAATGATAACTGTTGTTGTATGAAAATTCAATCAAGGGAAGATGATCGTCCCAAATCCCACCTAAGTCAATAACACAAGCCCAAAGCATGTCTTCTATTGTTTGAATCGTATGCTCACTTTGTCCATCCATCTGAGGATGATAAGCTGTACTGAAATTCAAACGAGTGCCTAGAGATTGCTGGAAACTTTTCCAAAAATGAGAAGTATATCTAGTATCTTTATCAGATATAATAGATATTGGCACTCCGTGGAGAGATATAATCTTATCCACATACAGTTGGGCTAGTTTATCGGAGTTGTGCGTCTCTTCGATGGGTAAGAAATATGCTGACTTAGTCAGCATGTCAACTATAACCCATATCGTATCATTTCTGTGTGTTGTCTTGGGTAATTTGGTTATGAAATCCATAGTTACCATTTCCCACTTCCAAGTAGGGAGTTCTGGTTGTTGCAGTAAACCTGACGGCTTTTGATGCTCGGCTTTAACCTGTGAGCACATCAGACATTTAGCTACATGTATGGCTATGGATTTCTTCAAACCCATCCACCAGTAGTTTGCCTTCAAATCCTGATACATTTTATCACTTCCCGGGTGAACTGAATACTTGGAATTATAAGACTCTTGGAGTATTACATCTCTAAGCCCTCCACGAATTGGATCCCAGATTCAACCATTCAATCTGAGGATTCATAGTTCCCAGGTGACAACTGATCAGCAGTTGCACCTAATCTTTCTTCCAGAAAGTTATCTTCCATTATGGCTTCTTTCTGTGCTGACAACAATTTCTCGTTTAAACTGTTCCTTAGTTCAATGCTTTTAGCATTGATCCTAATAGGTTTGACCCTTTCTTTCCTGCTTAAAGCGTCAGCGACCACATTCGCTTTGACAGGATGGTAGCGAATTTCACAATCATAATTGTTCAATGTTTCCATCCAACGACGTTGCCTCATGTTGAGATCTTTCTGGTTAAACAAGTGTTGGAGGCTTTTGTGGTCGGAGTATATCACACACTTGGTTCCATACAGGTAATACCTCCACAGTTTGAGTGCAAATACAACAGCACCCAATTCCAAGTCATGGGTGGTGTAATTCTTTTCATGCACCTTTAATTGTCGTGATGCATAGGCAATCACCTTGCCTCTTTGCATAAGCACACATCCCATACCAGTGTGCGATGCATCACAATACACAACAAACTCTTATATCCCTTCAGGTAACGTCAACACAGGAGCATTGCTCAATTTCTGTTTGAGAATCTCGAAAGATTCTTGTTGTTTGGGACCCCAATCAAACTTCACATTCTTACGAGTTAACGAAGTTAAAGGTGCAACTATCCTTGAAAAGTTTTCGATAAAACGCCTGTAGTAACCTGCCAAACCTAAGAAGCTGCGAATCTCTGTAGGTGTCTTGGGTGCTTCCCAATTCATAATTGCTTCTATTTTAGTGGGATCCACCTGGATACCACGCTCGCTTACCATATGTCCAAGGAATTGGACTTCTCGAAGCCAGAATTCACATTTGGAGAATTTTGCGTAAAGCTTCTCCTGTTGTAGAAGTTTAAGAATGCATCGGAGATGTTTCTCGTGGTCATCTTGACTCTTGGAATAGATAAGTATGTCATCAATGAAGACAATAACAAACTTATCTAGGTACGGTTTGCAGACCCGATTCATGAGGTCCATGAATGTTGTAGGTGCGTTAGTGAGCCCGAAAGGCATCACTAGGAACTCATAGTGGCCGTATCTAGTTCTGAATGCGGTCTTGTGTACGTCTTCCGTTCTGACCTTCAATTGATGATACCCTGACCTTAGATCGATCTTTGAGAAGAAACTTGCCCCTTGTAGCTGATCGAACAGATCGTCGATCCAGGGTAATGGATAGCGGTTCTTGATTGTTACCTTCTTTAGCTCACGATAATCAATGCACAGACGCATTGAACCATCCTTCTTCTTTACAAATAAAATGGGTGCTCCCCAATAGGACGAGCTTGGTTGAATAAAACCTTTCTCCAATAATTCATCCAACTGGGTTCTTAGTTCTTTCATTTCGGTCGGTGCCAAACGATAAGGAGCTCGTGCGACTGGTGCTGCTCCAGGTATAATATCAATTATGAACTCTACTTGTCTGTCAAGAGGCAAACCAGGTAGTTCTTCAGGGAAAACGTCTGGGTACTCTGAAATAACAGGGATATCTTCTATTTTAGGCTTTGGCGCATCTACAGTCACTTATGCCATGTAAATGACACAACCGTTCTTCAAACATTTGGATGCCTTAAACATAGTTACTTGATCAGGCAATCCATGGTGTGTATCTCCTTGAACAGTAATTGATTCACCAGAAGTGGTTTTAATGATAACTTGTTTCTTGGCACAGGAAATTTGGGCTTGGTTAAAGGATAACCAATCCATGCCTATAACTACATCAAAACCCGCCAATTTCATTGGCAATAGGGACAACGGAAAAGAGTGGTTCCTAATGGATATGAAACATCCATCTAGAATTGTTGAGGCAGTTTCTAAGGTACCATCGGCCAATTCTACCTCATATTTTATGTCTAGAGTTTTAATAGGCAGATTTAACAGTTTACAAAATTTATTGTCTACAAAGGACTTATCTGCGCCAAAATCAAATAAAACTCTAGCATAAATATCATTTATGAGGAAAGTACCTGTTATAACGTTATCATCTTGTACTGCCTCTCTGGCATTCATTTGGAACACTCGAGCATTTGTATTCTTGACCTCTTCTGGCTTCTTTGTGTGCTTCGGGCAGTTGCTCTTGATGTGCCCCTTCTCGTTGCAACCATAACAGGTTGCATTCTTCAAGTCCTTACACTCCAAAGTTTTATGATTCTATGATTTACAGATTCCACAAGGTCTAGTTTTCGAATCAAATCTGCATTTCCCAAAGTGGTGTTTCTTGCAGGTCTTGCACAAGGACTTCTCACCCGACTTATTGGAGCTTTTCTTAAATTTGGAACTTTTCTTAAACTCAGAATTACCTTTCTTTTTCTTATCGGAACGTTGGGAGTTGTCATCTTCTCTCTTTCTCTTACCCTCATCTGAGGTCTTTACAGACTTATTTCTGATAATATCCAAGGTCAAAGACAAAGATAGTTCTACTGCTGACCGGTATGTTGCAGGCCTTGAAGCCTTCACATGACCCTGCACCTCAGGGGCCAATGCACCAATAAAGCGTGCAATACGCTTTGGCTCCGGTGTAACCAAATAAGGTACCATGTGAGACATAGAGTTGAAACTGGTAACATAAGCTGGACAATCTAGATTCTTCATAACCAAAGTTAAAAAGTTAGCTTCAACTTTCTCTATTTCGTGTTTCGGACAAAAAGTCTCTTTCATCAAATCAACAAATTTATCCCACGTCAGATTATACAGTGGAGTTTTTCCCGAGGCCTGTATCAGCGCTTTCCACCAAACCAGAGCTTCACCTTTAAAAGATTGAGAAACAAACTTTACAATATCCTGCTCAGCACACCCACTAATTTCAACCACTGTCTCCATTTCTTCTAGCCATTTCATACAGTCTATGGCTCCTTTTTCACATGTAAAGTGTCTTGGTTTACAAGAGACAAAGTACTTATAAGAACAAGTCTTGGGACGTGGTTCCTGATCAAATACTATCTTTTTGGATGGTTGACTTTTCTGATTTGATGAGTGTTGGGAATCGTCCTTCTTTGATGTATGTGTTTTGGAAGGGGGGCTTAGTATGAGCCACTGATTGGGTCTTGGTGCGAGCAGCACTTGAATCTTTGAACATTCTGCCAACAGGTTTAGTTACAGCATTGTCTATCATAGCTTGCATATCAGCACCCGTTACATTTAACCTTGTGTTATCATTCCTTTCATTAGTATAACTATTAACTTCTTCTGAGTCAGCCATGGTGAAGCTTGAATGCTATACAAAAATTGACAACAACTTATTCAGTGGTCTTTTATTGAATCATCATATTCGGTGATTCATTATCCATGGTAAAATAGACCATATTGGTTAATTTGTTAATCAGATTTATTTAAACTTGTTATTATAATTATTCTCAGTTATATAACCATTAAGAATATAACGGTGGCACAAAAGGCCTTGTCACAAGGACAGTTTTAACTCATAGGCCATGATCTTATTGGATCGAGGCATTAAGGTTTGAACATAGTTCTTCCTTTCTTGACAGGGAGTCGCAGACTACTACTGTCATTGATGTGTAGTTAAAATAGTTTGGCCCGAAGGCGATACAATGACATCACATAGTGGATGCTTTAATATGATCATCTCATTTGATGATATCAGCCATGATTCATATGATCATATAGGCTAAAAATCTTGAAAGGATGTGAGTACTAGGAGGACTAGTGTGATTTTCTCGAACCACATTTGTCAAGAGCGCTAACATGTTCTCAGATGTTAGCAAGGATTTATCATCTTAATAAGGCTTTACCATTATGGCCATGTCTATAATGACATATAGGCTAGGTTATACCTTTAAGATTGTCTTTTGAGATTTATTGGCAGATCAATTATAAATTGGAATGATAGTTTAATCAATGATATAATGTATATGCATATGTATAATGACAATTGTGATTTAAAAAGGAAACTTCTCATAATAGTTCTAAGAGTTACAATAACTGCCCAAAACGGGTCTTTAAATAAAACAAAATAAAATAAACTTGTCCACGCAGGGACGGATACATAAAAGAAATGTCCACGCAGGGACTTAATTGAAATAGAAATTACAAAACGATAAATAAGGGTCTCTAATGATCTTTCTTCGTCTTTCCTTTAATGAAGTTTGCCAAACCCTTAAGAAACTTGCTGTGCTTTCTACCATGTTCCTCCACCCTTTGTTCCACTTCTTCCAACCTTTGTAGGATTTCTTGTGGTTGTGGTTGTTGAAGTGGTGGTTGAGGTTGCTGCTGCTGTTGTGGCGGTGGTGGTGGCGGGTATTGATACCCATAAGTAGGGTACCCAGTTGGGTACGCGGGTGGAAAAGGTGAGGGATAGAGAGCATTAAAATTTGCTGCCTCAACGTATGGGTCGACAGCAGGTGCATGATAGTTATAACCCGAGTAAGCTTGTGGCTCAAATGGGTTGTACCCAGTTGTATCTGGGTAAGCAGGGATTGGGTTTTCATAACCCATGGGAGGTTGTGGTGGCGGAAAAGTGACTGGTGTAGTGTCGATTTCTGACACAGCATTCGAAGGCCCACCCATTTGTGGGTCTTCGTAGAGCGGAGGGTAGTTGGAGGAGGCTTGTAGGGTGCTAAAATGGAAACCCCCTTGCACGGACATCCGTGCACTTCTTCTTCGCCTTGATGGTTCTATTGGCGGAGGCTGCTCTGGCGCTGGCGCTGGCGGTGGTGTAACCGCTTGAAAATGCGGGTCCTAAGAGGGAGTCCGCTGTGGTGGTGGTGAGTCGTGTTGAGAGGGAGTGAACTCCCACTTGTAGGTGCTTGAAGAAACGCTAGATAAATGGTCGGAACCGAGATATCTAGGGGGTTTGAATCCGCATAAAAGGTTAGTTTCCACTCGATTGATTCAGGTACAGCTGATCTACTTCTCCGATAACTCTGCAAAAAAGAACACCGTTAGCCTCGCCAAGGGGAGAAGAGGGTTCTCTCCTTAACCCGACTCTGGTGTGAGAATAAGTATTGGTTATGAAGAAGAAGAAGAAGTATTTGAGAAGTGTGTGTAACTTGAATTCATACCTGGGTTGTTTCTCATATTTATAGCCGGGAGTCGTTTGGGCGGGAAAACCCGTTAGTGAAAACTTGACGGAAGATGCTAACCCCGTAAGCGGTTACTTTTCCTTCCGTCAAGCTCCTTGATCCGTGGTGAGAGCACACGGATCGTGGCCTAGATCGAAGGCTGGGGATTAGCCACGTGTAAAGTGATTAAGTGAAGATTACTCTCCAATTACATGCTTCCGTTGTGAACTCAGGGATGACTGTGATAGTGACACGTGTCCAGTTGGTTATAACCATCTTAGTGGTGCACGATTGTATTCCTTCTGGAAGATTACTGCTGTAATCTGGTGTGGCATCTTATCGTGTGGAGACCACGGAATAAATAAATCCCAAGTCTGGGTAAACAATATCCAAGTCTGGATATTGGGCGGAAATGTCTAGTGTAGGATTTTTACCCTTTGCTTTATGGGAGGAAGCGCAAGGACTTATGATTTTCCTTTGGCGCGCAAGTGTTAACTGTTGATTGTTCTCTAAGTCCTCCTTTTGTAAGACCAATGCGCGGCCGCGCAAGGTAAGGAGAACTTTAAAGATGAGGTTGTGGTATGGTCCTGAGCCCTTATTATGGGATTTTTGGGACCTTACCCCTTCAGTGCTCCACCTTTCGGCCCATAAATCGCGGCCCCTGTATGGCGATCCTGCAAAAGAAGAACCGCTTGAAATTTCTATGGGATGCGTAGGCGTCCCAGAAGGTGGCATGGCGGGATCTGGATTGTCATCCACATCCATATCCTGATATTCAGGAAAGTGATCTGCAGGCCCCAATGGGTTATAACCCACTGGTTCATCAATTTGGTTAATAGGGTTAAAACGACTCTGAAAATAAGGAGTGGGGTTTTTAAAAGAATGGTGGGAATCAGAATGTTGCAAGGAATGGTGTGACTGATGCGAGTCTTGAGGTTCATCTTCTTGTTGTGGCCCAAAGGAGTGATGGTAAGAGGGCGAAGTACTGAGCGAGACGGAACGCCTCGCTGGTTCAAGGTAATTTCTCCAATCCTCATGTGGGTTGGAGCTGTAAGACACGGAGGGAGTTTGTCTATGCGAAGGGCCTGCTTCATGGTCATTCCTTCCCCTCATTGGGGCCTTGCCTTGACCTCCTCTTCCACGAACTCTAGGCGGCATGATCAAAAAGTAAACCTGTCAAAACAAAGAACAAGCAAAAATATATAAACCAATTAAGATTAAGATTAATCCTAGGTTATTTGCCTAGACTCGGAAGTCAAGGAATGTGCTACTGTGTCATTGAGATTAAACACAAAAGGCTAGTGTTTAATTCACTCAATGTTGGCTCTGATACCAATTTGTCACACCCCGATATTTCCACATATTACTGGTGGGCCCGGTGGGGAGTATCGTGACGTAGTTAATATCATCATAGTTAAATATACACAGGTTATAGCACATCGGAAGTCTTGGTAGAAATTACTATTACAAACCGAAAGTATAAAGTACGAATAAAAGAATATACAAATGGTTATAAGAAAGGATCCACAGGCGGATCTAAATATAATACAAGAAAAACATGTTCAACAGACTTAAGGCTTTAAGAACTTGCAAGATTCTCTAAATAAATGCCCAGAAGCTCCCAGCCAATTACGAGTAGTACCTGCCACTTAGCCTTTTGAAAATACATCAGTTTTCACTGGTAAATATCGGGGTGTGATACTAATAGCCCAAGAAGTCAGATTTAAACTCATTGTACATTTAATAATCTAATCAAGCAAAACGTGTAGATTTAATATAAACATATAAATTTATATTTCAAAACAGTAGTCTTTTAATGCAAAAACTTTTTCAAACCCCAGCTTTTATAGGAAAACTATAAAATTAAATATCAAGAAACCCAAGGGACAAATTTTAAAGCTTCAAAGAAAAAAACAGGTTATCATAATTACAATTAACCTCTTCATTTACCATATAGACGCGTTTTAAACACTATAAAAGACCGATGATTAGTTTGATTCAAAACATTAACAAATTGTCTTACAAATCATTGTCTGTCAAAAACAAATCAAAATCAGCAAATCCAACAAAAATCTAGATGGCAAACAGATGCTTCTACCACTAGTCAGACACCAGTGATGTTAAAACACAATTCTCGATGTGGTCGCTCAAATAAAAAAGATCAGATGAAGAACTAAACAGAAAAGTCGACATAATCAGTGACACTAATTACAACAAAACCTGGAACAACATAGCATTGTTTGATGAAGTCCTCCACTCTCATCCATCAGATTTCCAGAAGAATGCAGAAGAGTTTCTGACACAACTACTAAAATAGGATCAGAAAATCTGCGACATGCTAACCGATCTGAAAAACAAAAGAGAGAATGAAATCACATGGAGAAAGGCAAGAGTCGACGAAATCCTAGCAAGTGTTAACTGTAGTGTGTAATAGTTTATGCATATTTCAGTAAATTTTTATCTTTCTATGTGTATTTATTTAATTTAATACTATCAATATGCATATTAACATATTCTAAAATGTGACTGTTAATAAAAACTATCAACATTATCAACACTTGTTTCTTCATAATCAAATTAAATTAGTATAACTACAGTTAACAAAAATAAGCTACAAACCTAAAATGCAACTCTCCCATCAAAGAAGGTAGCACATATAACTTTTCACGATGTTGCAACAACCTATACTTTTTATAAAAGGAGAAATCCGAGTGACATAAGAAAAGCTGAATTGGCATTTAACGATGTTGTTACAATGCAACTCTCCCATCAAAGAAGGTAGCACATGCAACTTTTCACGATGTTGCAACAATGATATTGCAACATCGATGTTGAAACGTTGATGTGTGATAGGAAGCTTAATTGGAACGACGATGTTGGAACAATGATATTGGAACGATAATGTGTAAACAGAATCAACAAATATTCGAACACATGATATTGGAACGATAATGTGTAAACAGAATCAACAAATGTTCGAACAAAGAACTATAATCGGAGATTAACCGGCTGAATCATGAGAGCTATGCATTTAAGAGAGAGAGAGAGATATGCTCGCAGATATGAGTGAGAGAGATGAGTTGAAATTTGAATGTGGAGTCAGCAGTGGCGAATCTAGGATTCGCGCCAAGCGGTAACGTTTTATAAATAAGCGGTAACAAAATCGAAAAAACGTCAAATTTTTTCAAAATTTACACTAATTTTACACTACCGCCGGAGCACCAAGCTGTAGCGGAGGCTACCCCTTATATCTATGTACATCCGCCCCTGGGAGTCAGATTCAGATATGTTATTTATATGGTTCGAATATATGGTTTGAATTTTGAACTTCGAATCTAGAGTCAGAATTTTGAATCTGGCCAGAGGTTTGCTTTTGTTATGAAGAGCAGAGGTTTGAATTATGAATAAAGTGTAGAGGTTTGACTTTTAAATGAATGGCAGGGGTTTGAATTTAAAATGTATTTTAATTAAGCTTTATGATGCAATAATAACATAAAAAAACATTGTTGGACAGTCTCTAAGGTTGTCACATAAGCTTTTTTTATGTTACTGAGATTTCTCCTTTTATAAAAAGTGTAGATAGATATAGATTATATTTTTTTCAGTATTTTTTAGTGGAAATAAAATATACTTTTAAAATTGCCAACGAATTTAAACTTCATTCAAAGCGTAGTTTCTAGTTGAAGTCAAAGTCTACAAATGTATTTTTATATATCCCCAATTCGTCATCATGATTTGATAGTGCCTCGTCACATATTTGATATTTGTGAATTTTCTAGTGAAATTCCAATCCTACTTCAGCCAAAAAATCCCAAAGGTGAGACACGAGCTATACAAACAACTATTTTTATTAAAGAGTTTGTAATGTACTAATATCATGATATTTCTAAATGGTAAAATGTTTTAGTATATTAATAAATGTTACAATAAATTTAATAAGCTTAGAGAACGTACGATTTAGACGTTATAAAAGAATTCACAATCTTTTAACTAAAAACTATTGTTAATACTATTTCACTGTCCTATTTTTATATAGAGTAAATTACAAGTTTTGTACTTTATGTTTACAACAAATTGCAGGCGTTGTCCTTTTGGCCAAAAGTTTACAAGCGGTGTCCTTAACCTTTCAAAATCTTGCACGTTTTGTCCTTTAGACCAAACCTGGTTAGAAATCTCAGTTAAAAACTGTCATGTGCAATGCACATGAGGGTAAAATGGTAATTTTGCTCTCAACCCTTTCAATTTCCCATTTATACCCCTCTTTCTTCAACATTGATGATCTGCATATTCTTAAATGGGACAACAATAAGAGCAGCAACATCATTATCGTCAATCATCATCAATCTTAAACCCAAACATAAACATTTGCCAATACATATCTGTAACACCCTAAAAGTTAAACAACTTAAAATCGAATTTGTAATGCGAAAATTTAGTCCCAGAATTTTTTTTTTTGAATAACTATAACTTAGTTAAATACATTAAGTACCTTAAAATCATATTCACAAAACATAAGTCTGTTTTATTTTACTAAAAAAAACAAATTTCAAATTCTTGATCTTTAAATCAATCTTCAAATCGTAACTAAATTTCCGTGATGTGTGTCCATTTATCGTCTCGAGCACTTGATCAATATCCACCTTCTTGTCTATGAATATTACCTAGGGCAAAACATCCTCACAAGTTAGTATACAACATATAGGAATCGTAGCAAAAGAAACAGGAATATTCAAATCTTGCTTAAGGCTTAGTATTATATATTTTTTTTTCAGTGCGGACAGATCACTGACCCAGTCGTGTTGCACCTGCACATGAACTTGGGCACTTTCATTTCAAAACTGATCCATTAACTTTCGATTCACTTGCAACTGATCCAACCTCTATAACTAACACAAAACCAAGCTTAGTAACATTCATATAATCATTTTAACAATTAAACTCTAATATTTATATAAGTCCAGCCACTTAGATTGTCTTTCACTACCTGAAATACCCATCCATACAAAATGCCTACATCAAATTAGCTAAATAGTACTTTCCTCAAACGAAATTAAGCTGCAATTTCATGACATTAACACATGTACATAAGTTACTTTGGATGATAACTTACTTTATTAACAAGTCAACAACTCCTTAATACCAATATTAATTTCATCAATTCCTTTGCACTAAAAGTCAAACTACTCACAATGCATTTAGATGATAACAAATGTAATTCTACTGTGTATAGAATTACTCACCTTTGCCCGTAGGAAAATTGCATCTTCAAGTTCATCCACCCACCCATTGACTTCCTAAAGTCAACTCATAAACAATTTGTAAGTTAGCACGCTACTAGTAACTTATACAACTCAATCACCAATTCAACATCATTATAGCTTATGAATTCTGTTATACTTTTAGCATGATCATTATCACAAATTTATACACAAATTACCCAAGACATTCATCTTCTAAGCATATAGTATCAACTCATTTAACTTTCACCAAATATTTTTTTTTTCGTTGATGCATTTTAACAAATACTTGGCGGGCTTTAGACAATGTGTTTAACTAGCAACTTAATTCAACATTACCAAAACCACCAATTTCACTACTTATACACACAATCATCTAAGTAATCATTACATGTTATAATCATCAACATCATTGATCAAATAAGACATTCTAAGCTGCATAAATCAAAAGCCCCAAAGTTTCCATGCGAGTAACTTTCTACAGCTAAAGTTACTTAATAGGTTAACCTAACCTTTTGTTTAGTATAATCAACAATGATTTCACACTAGCAATATAATGATAACTCAAAGCAACATCATTAAGTTATAAAACTCATTTCATAAGCATATCTTGTTCTTTTAGCATGAAGCCATAATCTTACCTACATACATATTCATCAAGAACCAACATAAGATTCATGGGTATGTGTTAACATACTTCAATAAAGTGTTTATCTAGCATTCATGTACCATTCTTTTAGTCATAAAATCAGATTATAACTAGGAAGTGCTATCATACAAGAAAAACCCATTTACCATTTTCAAGAACTAGACTTCTCAAGGTGTAGGAAACTTACCAATGGATGATTTTTCTTGTTCTAGCAGATAATGACAACTTCAACTCTTTTATTCATCCGCAATTTGGAGTATTTTAGCCCTAATCTCCTTTTCTTCCCGTATTTTTTCTTTTTTATCGCAAGACACCCACACACACACACACACACTCACACTTTGACAATACGTGTGATATCCAGGTGAACTCCACCTTTTATGTATTTTTCAACATTTGCAATCTAGTCCTTCTAGCTCTTCATTTGTTATTTAAACACTAAACTTAAGTTTAGTTATTCTTACATATCACACCAAACTTTTCATTACTAATATTGCAACAACTATATAATTTTTTTTATAGATTCTACAAAACCCATACATATATTAAGTAAAATATACAATTGTATTTTACTTGAACATTTATTTTGTTTAAACGACTTTTGAGCTCGCACCTCGAATTGCTGACTAATCTTTTTAGTTTTATATTTTCAGCTTATTATTTATACAGATAACGAGATTTGGGATGTTACAAATCTACCCCCTTATGAAGGTTTCGTCCTCAAAACCTTTTTAAGTCCATGCCTTAAGTTCTTGTACTATATTTATACTTGCAATTTTCTACACGTGACTGTTCGTCACATATTATATTTACATGCTTAAGTAAGGAGAACATACCCGGATTGTTATCTTAAAAGAACATCAAGAATGAAAGTTCCTTGAAATGGTTGTCGAGTTCATTTATCAGAACTCTTCCATGCTATTGTTTAACTCCTCGAATGGCGTCTGGTTCTAAAAAGTATGATCAATGATTTCCCAATGTCAATTTTAACTTTTGTATAATCTGTCAAACTCCCTCTTCTTATAGCAAGCATCATTGTTTGCTTGATTTTGTACTTATACATCTTAGCCTTCTATCAATTCTTCCTTCCCGATCCTTTGAATTTTACTTCGTGATTCAATCCAAACACATCTTTACTCCCAAAATGGATCGTTCATCTCATACTACCCAATATGGGTTTTTTTTTTATATGTGTGTCAGTATCTCATTCTGCTGAAACTTCCCTGCATACTTATGCCTTGAGCACATATAATTAAACTTTCGATCATTTTAACCAGGTTATAAGTCTCATTATATTAATTTAAACTCGAAATCATTTCCACATCATGGTTTTATTTATATATTTTTCCATATATTTCAAATTCACTTTATTATGAGGATTATCATCTCATGCTACAAGATTGATCAATTTATCCAGATTCTTGTTTCTCATCATTTACTTATAAACTCACCTATCGTTTTCACATAAATTAACACCGTTATCACAATTCATCATTATCCATTGTTCTAAATTCAAGATAACTTTAACCATTTGAAAACTAAAGAATTCAATCATAAGGGTCTTAATTCATTTAAGAAAAATTACAATCACAAGTTTGCAAACCACAAAATTTTCCACTAGGAAACTAGTAAATACTTTATAATCTACCCTTGAGTGGGTTATAGAATGCTTTATACAACGTTTAATTTCCTTATTTGGTTTATAAAATGATACATACCTTCACACAACTGTGAAAAGTTTCAATGATTTTCAAGACCCCAAATAGTCAACTTCCAATATTAATATTCCGTCAAAGCAATCATCAGCTTTCAAGGTCAACCATTTTGTATTACTATTTATTTTGGTTATGAAAGCTCGTACAACTCTTTTTTACTTTAAGTCAAAAAGCTTTTCAAACAATTTTAAGTAATTCAAAGACTTTAAATTGATAATTGAGGTCAAATGTCTCTAAGCTCATTCAATGACTGGTGTCTATTTGGATGTTTATTCATCCCAATTTCAAATTAAATAATTCATTTCACTTACTTGGATATCCACGTTCCTTTCCTCATAATCATGGTTTATATTAGAGCTTATTCGCATTGCATCCACCAAAATCACTTCATCAACATAACATATTTCCTTGTTATATGTTCATCTTTAAACGATGTGTTGATTTGAAAGCTACACCAAACATTGAATCAACATGAAACCTATACTTATTCCAGAGTTAAGAGATTCCACCCATAACCCATGGAGTGAGATATGGTTATTATTTTCACTTCCTTTGTGAATCAATTTAACAGATTAATCAACATTTTAAATGTTACACATCAAAGTCTCAAACCCATGGTTAGAATCAAGGGTTACTAACATCACATGTTTTATTTCTCCATATAACAACTATTAATGCACATCAATAAATAAAACATGTATTTTAGTGATGTGGTTCAAACTTTACCTCTTGACACACACCAACATTATAATCCATACAACCTTACGCTCAGGAATTAAAACAACATACTTTGTAAATATTATCGCTTCTTATTCCTCCTAACACCACATTACATTAGTGTGTTCACATTGTTTTATGTAACAGCCACATGCTACATTTATGTAGTAAGACAACATACACTATGTATAATTTCCCCTTTTTACGACTTTGGCATTTAAAATACAAAAAACTTTTTTTTTTCGGTTTAGACCACAATGATCTATCATGACATCTTACACTTCATTGTTATCCACATATTTATAGCCAATACAACACCACATTAGTGCCATGGGGTGAGGCATTTCACTAGCGAGGTGAAACATTCAACATATAATCCTAATGTGTTCTTGTTACTACAACATATTTCAAGTCATAAAGTCCAGATTAGTTTCACACACATTGCAAGGGATCTTAATTAATTCATATCTCTGAATGTTTCAATATTTATCTTAGTCACATACTTTATGACACATTGTTTAAACTGAGCTTTATAACACATTGTTTAAACTAAGTCCACTTTATGTTCGTCCATATATTGACCACAAAATCTCGAACATTCGACAAAACATTAATGAACAACTTATTGCTTCACAATTTCAATAGTGATATAATAACACAGTTAGCTCCAACTAATGCATTAACGAAATTTATTTCGCACATCAACTATGTCATACACAATCTAGTGACATCTATCATGCTTTTGTATTTGTCATCTTAATATTTTAATTAAATGACACTACATATAAACAAATTTTAAAGAATTGGTTTTGACTTACTTGCGAGACTCCAAGCCCCTGGTACGCCATGATACATAATTTTGAGATCAACGTCTCTACAATTTATCATCTCCTTAAAAAAACCACAGTTTTCAATTCATTGTTAGAATTTGAAACATCTGATCCTCATCTAGAGCAATCCCTGTTAGTCATTCGGCCCGCAAAATTACTCATTTTGAGGTTTTTTTTTTTTAACATACCATGTCTACGACAAAATGAATTCAAGTTATAGGATCATAACTACGTGTATGGTTAGCATACCATATTTCCCTATTTTTCTTTCTTTCTTTCTTTTAGATTGCCGTCTCTATTTATCTCTTTTAAGCCATCATCATTATTTCATTATTTCGATTACAACTCGTTTACCCAAACAATTTCTCCAAACTGTTACCAGTTTAAATCCCCATAGATGATCAGTCCGTGAAATCGGGATGGTCATCCTTCACAGTGATATGTGATATGTACACCCTGTTAACTCATGTATGAGATTTAAATATCACCCTCTAATAGAAGTCACCCATTATGGGTCATAACATCTTCATAATGTTTGGTAGGTTAATGCCAAAGCCACACATTTTTTTAGATATATAAAACCCAAAAAGTTCATAATGCTTGTGAAATCAAAGATTTTACAATAATTTGTTATTAAATAAAAATTTATATGTACTTTTCTGAAGTCAATGTCTTCCAATACTCTATTAGATTAAACTGCATATAATCCTTCGTGAGGTCCAAACACTTCACAAAACTCATTTATAAAATTAAGATTTTATATGACCCTTGAACTTGAAAGACTTAACATAACTCTTTTATGAAAATAAAATATTTCATACACTCCTTTATGAAAGTCAAAAGACCTTATATAACTACTTTATGGAAATAAAAATTTCATGTAATCCTCCATTATGAAGTCAGACTTCATATAATCCTCCTTTTCACAGGACTTCATATATTCCATCTTCATGAAATCACTAAGACTTCATATAATCCTCCTTTATGAATTCACAAGAGTTCATATATTTGTCCTTTATGAAGTCACAAGACTTCATATAATCCTTCTTTATGAAGTCACTAAGACTTCGTATAATCCTCCTTTATAACTTCACAAGACTTCATATATTCGTCCTTTATGAAGTCACAAGACTTCATATAATCCTTCTTTATGAAGTCAATGACTTCACATTCATATTAGTCAAATAATAAGATTCTCATAATACTCCTTGTGAAATTATAATATTTCATAGTACTCAACCTCTTCCCCTCGTTACCTTTACCTTGAACATGGTATGATAAACCCTAGAACACCGTAGTACCGTATGTTTACTACTACACTGGCCAAATGTGTAGTCCACACACTATACATACGTATTCATGTTATTATCTTATCACATTATAAGTAATCGAGTTTCCGTTTAGATATAGCTTTACCATAAATTCATTATTTCTCATCATGAAATCATTTTATTTTTGTTTATCAACAATTGATAAGTTCATTACTTCTCATCATGAAATCATTTTCTTTTTGTTTATCAACAATTTGTTCATAGACTTTCAATTAGTAACTACATGGAAGCCTACATAATTTTTATATTTATATGTACAACATCTAAATTAAATATGTACCTTCATATGAAAATCGATCATCCTTCGGAAATCATACTCGAGTTCAATTACTTGACAAATAGCCGATTCATCTCAGCTTACTACAAAATACAGTACCACTAAGCTTTTTAATTATTGAAATGTTCACATACCTTTGCATCCTTGATCAAGTCTCGGACGGAATACACATCTAACATCCAGAGTACAAGGTTTAAGCATGTTCAACCTTGAATCCTTTAAACCCACGCTCTGATACCAACTTGTAACACCCTAAAAGTTAAACAACTTAAAATCGAATTTGTAACGCGGAAATTTAGTCCCAGAATTTTTTTTTTTTTTTGAATAACTATAACTTAGTAAAATACATTAAGTACCTTAAAATCATATTCACAAAACATAAGTCTGTTTTATTTTACTAAAAAAACAAATTTCAAATTCTTGATCTTTTAATCAATCTTCAAATCGTAACTAAATTTTCGTGATGTGTGTCCATTTATCGTCTCGAGCACTTGATCAACATCCACCTTCTTGCCTATGAACATTACCTAGGGCAAAACATCCCCACAAGTTAGTATACAACATATAGGAATCGTAGCAAAAGAAACAGGAATATTCAAATCTTGCTTAAGGCTTAGTATTATATATTTTTTTTTCAGTGCGGACAGATCACTGACCCGGTCGTGTTGCACCTGCACATGAACTTGGCCACTTTCATTTCAAAACTGACCCATTAACTTTCGATTCACTTGCAACTGATCCAACCTCTATAACTAACACAAAACCAATATAATCATTTTAACAATTAAACTCTAATATTTATATAAGTCCAGCCACTTAGATTGTCTTTCACTGCCTGAAATACCCATCCATACAAAATGCCTACATCAAATTAGCCAAATAGTACTTTGCTCAAACGAAATTAAGCTGCAATTTCATGACATTAACACATGTACATAAGTTACTTTGGATGATAACTTACTTTATTAACGAGTCAACAACTCGTTAATACCAATATTAATTTCATCAATTCCTTTGCACTAAAAGTCAAACTACTCACAATGCATTTAGATGATAACAAATGTAATTCTACTGCGTATAGAATTACTCACCTTTGCCCGTAGGAAAATTGCATCTTCAAGTTCATCCACCGACCCATTGACTTCCTAAAGTCAACTCATAAACAATTTGTAAGTTAGCACGCTACTAGTAACTTATACAACTCAATCACCAATTCAACATCATTATAGCTTATGAATGTTGTTATACTTTTAGCATGATCATTATCACAAATTTATACACAAATTACCCAAGACATTCATCTTCTAAGCATATAGTATCAACTCATTCAACTTTCACCAAATATATTTTTTTTCGTTAATGCATTTTAACAAATACTTGGCGGGCTTTAGACAATGTGTTTAACTAGCAACTTAATTCAACATTACCAAACCCACCAATTTCACTACTTATACACACAATCATCTAAGTAATCATTACATGTTATAATCATCAACATCTTTGATCAAATAAGACATTCTAAGCTGCATAAATCAAAAGCCCCAAAGTTTCCATGCGAGTAACTTTCTACAGCTAAAGTTACTTAATAGGTTAACCTAACCTTTTGTTTAGTATAATCAACAATGATTTCACACAAACAAAATAATGATAACTCAAAGCAACATCATTAAGTTATAAAACTCATTTCATAAGCATATCTTGTTCTTTTAGCATGAAGCCATAATCTTACCTACATACATATTCATCAGAACCAACATAAGATTCATGGGTATGTGTTAACATACTTCAATAAAGTGTTTATCTAGCAATCATGTACCATTATTTTAGTCATAAAATCAGATTATAACTAGGAAGTGCTATCTTACAGGAAAAACCCATTTACGATTTTTGTGACAACTATGTTCTGTAATCGATGTACAATGTGAAACAATGATGATTATTAATAAAACAATGTGCTTTGGTGTTATTATATGTGTTTTGGTGTATTATGTGTGTATTTGTGTTTGGTGATTTTTTTCAATTCGATTCGATTCCGATTTCAAGCTTTAAATCGCTTTCTGGAAGGTTATACGCGCACTGATGCGTAAATATAACTAGTTTAAACCAACGAACACTCCGGAATAGTGAAATAGGCTTAACATACCTTAAATAACCTCCACATAACTTAGAAATAAGTTTTGGATGGTTTGGTGTGTTGAAATCAAGTTTGTTCGATCGTAGGGAATAATTGTGTCAAACTGCGAAACTATACCGATTTGTATAGTAACGAACATTCCGGAACTTGATCATGAGTTAAACATACCCTAAATATCCTTTACATAGCTTAGAAATAGGCTTTGAGGGGTTCGGTATGCTAAAATAAACTTTATTGATCAATAGGGACTAAAAGCGTCAAAAAGTGCACAAGTTTGCATTTTCGCGCATATCTTTCGTTCTGAATACATCCGGACATCCAAAAATTGATGTAATCATTAAAATATTTTATTTTAGTGATTGGCTTGATAAAAATCCATTCGTCGCTTAATTTGGATCGTTTTTGCGTTCGTTACGATTTCCGTCGTAATTAAGCGAATAATGCGATCGTACGACCAAACGAACCGACATCCGGCATGTTTCATGTCCACAATGTTTAGGCATCATTTTAGGGCCTTAAAGTTGGCTTGACGGGCCTTAAATGGGTCAAAATGAGCTCAAAACACATGCAGGGACTGAAACTGAACATTCTGAAACTGTTTGCTGATCTGTGGATATCAGGTGGCCCGCGTAAGGATCCCCCTTACTCTTACCCGGCCCGTGTGAATGTATCAGATGTGCAGAAACCAGTTTCCAGCTGTTTACAACCTGTTCCAGCTTGATCCAGCACTTGCAAATGGTATTTTGAAGTCTATGGGTCATACCAGGGACTCCAATGGTATTAGAAAACATGGGGCACACATGTACGGCCTAGATCGAAGCATGTTTCCCGATAAACGATCCTAACGGCTCTAGTTTTCCTATAAATACCCATCTCCTTTCACCAGCAAACCCACATTTGAATCTGATTTTTGCTCTCTAAGTTGAAGTTTATGCTTCATACCTGAGAGTAAATCGGATCAAATCTTGCGGGGACCTTTTGTAAGTATTCTTTTCGTTCTTTTATCGCTTTTCGAGTCTGAAAGTCAAACTACGTTTGACTTTCTGCATTGACCAGTTTATGGTCAATGCGAAGTTCATTTGAACTTCATAACGTGAGCGTAATCACGATAGTTATAGTCCCTAGTGACTATACCTACTGATTACCACGTTATCTAGGTGTAGTGACGAGTCGTAGTTTCGGCCAAAATGCGTATTCTTGCGTATTTTGTAACCAAACTACTTTTAGGTATCAAAACCGTTTGTTTTGATACCAAACCTGTTTTCTAACTTAACTAAACGTGTTTTAGCATGTTTAGCTCGTCACTTTTTAGATTAGTGCTTGTGTAGAGTCGTAAGTCAAGCGGACTAAACACCCGCTTAGACTTTCGAACACGACCCGTTTGGTCGATCATTAGGATCCGACCAAACATGTTTAGTGACCATAGTTGGATAGGGAATAACCTTCTGAGGTTATACCTTATGGGCACCTAGTTTAAGTAGTTGTATGATAGGTAGTTTATATGCCTTAGGTAAATTACCAAAATGCCCTTTTCATGCGTAATTGGTAATTAAGCATATGTAACCTAAACTTTTGTCATGTAACTGATTATGTAACATATTTAAACATGTTTTGGCATATAATACTTGTCATAGGACTAGTTAGACGTCTCGAACGCGCATTTGCGAGCACGACGCGTTAAAGTAGCGTAAGCTACCTTAATGGGTCGCGATGGGTCGAAAGCACTTAGGTTAGGTTCCGATCTAGGATGTAGGCTTTGTTAAGCCATATCACATGAGTTCCAACACTCATTTAGTTTACAAGACCTCATTCTGTCCGATCTTCCGATTTAGGCGTCTATTGTTTGATATAGTGATTCGATTACTAGGTGCTGCTTGATTTCTCTGGTTACTTGAGTTGTTCAAGTTCTATTGATTGAGGATACTTTGCACTTCATGTGAGTACATAGTTCCCCTATTTTACTGTTTTCAATTGCTTTGGGGTGATTCATATGTACAAAAATGATTTCAAGGTTTAAACGATGATTTCAAAAACGACTAAAATGATTTATACTAAACTAATAACGATTTCAATAATGTGAACCAACTTGTTGGTTGTAGTTACATAACGAATGACATTCATTAATTTTGGCCGAACCGACCAGTATTAGGTTATGGTACCATAGGATCTGACAAATCCCGTTATTGTACTGCACCCATGCTTATGTGTGGGTGTTGTGGGTAACGACTGAATCTGTGATTGTTAACTTACCCTTTGGAGGT
Source organism: Helianthus tuberosus (assembly GCA_030545235.1). NCBI lineage: Eukaryota > Viridiplantae > Streptophyta > Magnoliopsida > Asterales > Asteraceae > Helianthus > Helianthus tuberosus. The sequence goes on from CM060369.1 coordinate 169,663,129, forward strand.
TTGTTAATGTGAGAAGCGAGAAACGAGGTAGTCGAGTCACGAAGGTTTGAATGTTATTAACGAGACGACCAAAAATAGTTTTCACAATTAAAACAAGGATGATTTAAACGATTTAAACGAGTTAACGATTTGAAAACGATTTGAACAAGTTAAACGAATTGGATAAACGATTGGTTTTTGGTTAAGTGTTTAGATAACGGGACGGGTGTAATATGGTGAAAGCATGGTAGATACGCCGCTGGTACTTCTTATATATAAGTGTTTGTAACATATTACATACCGTGGCGTTATTTAGTTCACTTGGGTAAACGATTTTAAAACGATATCACATAACGATGTTTTCGAAAGGATATAAACCATACGAGATTTATTAAACGAGTTAATACGAAATGTTTTACAATTTGGTTTACTAAAACAAATGTTTTTGGGTTAAGAATCATGGCTACGAGGTTTTATAAATTATAACCCGCTTGATTTGAGTTGGTTAATTAAGTTGCAATGTTGTACTCTTTTCAAAACAAGGATTTTAATAAGGTATTGCAACATGTAAACTAGCCATGATTCCGATACTCTCATAAAACCTATGTACTCGCCAGCATTTCTTTGCTGACTTTGTTTTTACATATGTTTCAGGTGATGTTGCTTAATGTTGATTGCTAGGATGCATGAGTCACATAGGATCTGGACGAGGCCTTAGTGACATAATAACAATGATAGTCGATATATAACTTGTTTGTTTCGTGTTAAAACAATGTAAATTACTTAATGAATAAATAAAATGAAACTTTTTGTATCCATGGTTGTGAAATGATAATTCTGTTACAACACTCCCCGACGTTTCCGCCAGGATTTGTTGTTTTACGTGGTCGGGGTGTGACAGAAGAGTTGATATCAGAGCCAATGGTTATAGGGAATTAGGTTATTAGTAATGCTTTGACCTAGACTATAACTTTCTAGGACCCCAACGCAAGTTTTCTGCGTTTAGATTTTAAAACAAAACCGTCACCTACCCTTAGGTGATAACCACAACGAGAACACAAATTCGAATCCTCTTTGAAAACTAATCATCTGTTCTAGGATGATTGATTACTAGGTTTTGAACCCTCTGTTATAAGGTTTTGAACCCTTTAAGTTTCAAAATCTCGTCAAAGTTTGGGTCTAAATAGTGTGAACACGTGCAAACTGGAAGAGTGAGTGCCTGTACTCTGAGTTTTCTGTCTAAGGCTAGAGTGTTCGTACAAATCCACATAATCAGACCAGTCACTCTTACCTGGGAACTCTTGGGGTGAGTGTTCACTTATAGGCGAGCATGTCTTCACGATACATTATTCTGACTTATTTACTTTGATTAGTCACCGCGTGTCGTTTGTTTGTTCGAGGTAACGAACAAATGATCGCCTTCCTTGTGTTGTGTCGATGTTTTCAATACCTCTTTTGTTTCTCCAATTTTCAACCTCACTCGTTTCTCTTGTTTCCTTGTTAGACAATGTCTCCTCGACGTGAAGCACAAACTTTTACTGCTGAAGAAGTCACAACCCTTGTCTCTCAGCAAATGGCTGCTGTACTTCCAGGCGTTGTGACCCAAATCCATGAGTTATACAACAACAACAATAATAACAACAATAACGCACCGTGTAATTTCAAGAATTTCAATTCTGCGAAGCCGCTTAAGTTTTCTGGGTCACAAGGAGCAATTGCGCTCCTCCAGTGGTTTGAGAGTATCGAGAGCATATTCAGACATGTGCAGTGTACGAATGCGCGTAAGGTTAAATTTGCATCGAGCGTGTTTGAGAAGCGAGCTCTTACTTGGTGGAACGGTGTTATGCGCGATAGGGGTGCCGAAGTGGCATTAGCACAAACATGGTAAGAGCTTTGAGCTCTCATGATGAAAGAGTTTTGTCCCCGTCATGAAATTCGAGCTTTGGAACGAGAGTTTGTCGATTTAAAGCAAGATGGGGGTGAACACCGTGCGTATACGGATCGTTTTGAAGAACTCAGTCTGTTGTGCCCTACTATGGTTACCCCTCTGGAGAAAGCAATCGAGAGATATATCGATGGTTTACCCGATTCCATACAGGATATTGTGACCGGTGTTAATCCTACCACTGTATGTCACGCGATCGAGTTGTCTGCCACCCTGACTGAGTCTCAAGTCAGGAAGGGTAAACTCACCCGCAAGGGTGATAAAAAGAAGTCGACCGATTCTGACAAGGAAAAGGGTAAGGGTAAGAAAGGCGAGTCGTCGAAGAAATCGAGAAAGCGAAAGGGTGCTCAGAATTTTGCTGTTACAGCACGGACTGCTCAGAACCCGCAGAACCCACCGGCTCAACCGCCTGCGAAGAAGGTGTATGCTGGTACCGCACCTCATTGTGCTCACTGCAACGGTCATCATGTTGCACAACAAGCTTGCAAGCAATGCACAACGTGTGGTAAACTTGGGCATCTGGCCAACATCTGTCGTTTGGGTCAGAATCAGATTGTTCAGAATCAAGCTCCGGTTCAGGGGAATGCTGCTAGATTCCCACCAGGTTCATGTTTTAATTGTGGAGAGTTTGGTCACTTTCGCAACAACTGTCCGAGGCTGGTGAATGCAAACGCGAATGCTAATGCGAATGCGAATGTCAACGCGAATGTGAATCCCGCTCGTGGGCGAGCGTACAATTTGAATGCAAACGAAGCGAGGGCCGACAACGAGGTGATTAATGGTACGTTTCTTTTTAACAATCGACATGCGTCTATTCTTTTTGATTCTGGTGCCGATAGAAGTTTTGTTTCTTTGTTATTTGAACCTTTGCTTGCGATACCTAGAACTAAACTGAGGAAACCCTTTTCTGTCAAAGTTGCTACTGGTAAACCTCTTGTTCTCGATTCTATTATTCGTAATTGTCAGTTGAACCTCGATAACCATCTTTTTCCTATTGACCTCACACCGATGCAACTTGGGAGTTTCGATATTATCGTTGGAATGGATTGGTTAACCAAACATCATGCTGAGGTGGTTTGTTTTGATAAAATTGTTTGTATTCCTCTTCCATCTGGCGATGTTCTGGAAATTCGTGGCGAGAAGCCATCTGGTGGTTTGAAGCTTATGTCGTGTACAAAGGCCTAAAAGTATTTACGAAAAGGATATGTTGCTTTTCAAGCACATGTCACCGAGGAGAAAAGCAAGAGTAAGAGTATTCAGGATATTTTGATTGTTTGAGACTATCCAGAGGTGTTTCCTGATGAACTGCCTGCTTTGCCTCCAGTTCGTCAAGTCGAGTTTCATATTGACCTTGTACCCAATGCCAACCCGATTGTGAAAGCACCTTATCATCTTGCACCGTTGGAGATGCAAGAGTTATCAAAACAGCTTCAAGAGTTATCTGATAAAGGATTCATCCGTCCGAGCTTTTCACCATGGGGCGCTCCTGTCCTCTTTGTGAAAAAGAAAGATGGATCTTTTCGAATGTGTATCGATTATTGTGAGCTTAATAAGCTTACCATCAAGAATCGATATCCCCTACCTCGAATTGATGATCTCTTCGACCAGCTGCAAGGTGCTTCATGCTTTTCCAAGATCGATCTGTGTTCTGGGTATCATCAACTTCGTGTTCTCGAAGAAGATATTCCCAAAACTGCTTTCCGCACAAGATATGGGCATTACGAGTTTACAGTCATGCCTTTTGGTTTGACAAATGCCCCAGCTATCTTTATGGACTTAATGAATAGGGTCTGCAAACCTTATTTAGACAAGTTCATTATTGTGTTCATCGACGATATTCTCATTTATTCGAAGTCTCGAGCCGAGCACGAGCAACACCTTCGCTTAACATTGGAACTCCTGAAGAAGGAACAACTTTTTGCTAAATTCTCCAAGTGTGAATTCTGGCTTGAAGAAGTTCAGTTCTTGGGTCATATAGTCAATGAGCAGGGTATTCACGTGGATCCATCCAAGATTGCTGCTATTAAGGACTGGAATACACCGACGACACCTATAGAGATTCGATCTTTTCTTGGTCTTGCTGGTTATTATCGTCGATTCTTTTCTCATTTCTCGAAGATTGCGGTTCCACTCACTGCTTTGACTCAGAAGAATAAGCCTTTTGAGTGGGGACCCAAGCAAGAAGAAGCGTTTCAAACGCTGAAGCAGAAGCTGTGTGACGCTCCCGTTCTATCTCTTCCCGATGGAAACGATGATTTCGTTGTCTATTGTGATGCGTCCAACTTAGGCCTTGGATGCGTGCTCATGCAACGAGGTAAAGTTATAGCATATGCATCTAGACAATTGAAAGTTCACGAAAAGAACTACACAACTCATGATCTTGAGTTAGGAGCTGTGGTTTTCGCGCTTAAAATCTGGTGACACTACCTCTATGGAACGAAGTGTGTGGTTTTCACAGACCACAAAAGTCTCCAGTATATTCTTAATCAGAAGGAGCTGAACATGAGGCAACGACGTTGGGTTGAACTCTTGAACGACTACGATTGCGAGATTCGCTACCACCCTGGTAAGGCGAATGTCGTAGCTGATGCGCTTAGTCGAAAGGAGCGAGTCAAGCTTCATTCTGTTCAAACTCTATCTGATCTGCAGACTCGTGTTCTTCAAGCTCAGCAAATTTTTGTTTCACAAAATTTGATAGGTAAGGAATTACCATGTCAACTCGAGCTTAAACTCGAAAGGAAAGACGATGGTTTGCTCTACTTCAAGGATCGTTTGTGGTTTCCGAAACAAGATGATCTTCGCACCTTGGTAATGGATGAATCTCACAAGTCTCGATATTCTATCCATCCTGGTGCTGATAAAATGTACAAGGATCTCGTACTCAGTTTTGGTGGCCTGGTATGAAAAAGGATGTTGCCTTGTATGTATCGAAATGCCTAACTTGTCTCAAAGTCAAGGCTGAACATCAACGACCTTCTGGTTTGCTAGTACAACCAGAGATACCGGTTTGGAAGTGGGAGAACATTGCGATGGATCTCATCACTAAGTTACCACGTACATCTAAAGGTCATGATGCTATTTGGGTTGTTATCGATCGATTAACGAAATCAGCTCATTTTATTCCGATTCGCGAGGATCTATCTGCTGATAAACTTGCAAAGATTTATGTTGATGAGATTGTATCACGACATGGTGTTCCTTTGGATATCATTTCCGATCGTGATGCTCGATTTTCATCTCATTTTTGGAAGACCATGCAATCTGCTATAGGAACCCAACTAAATCTAAGCACTGCTTATCATCCCCAAACAGATGGACAATCTGAGAGAACAATTCAAACTTTGGAGGATATGCTTAGAGCATGCGTGATAGACTTTGGTGGTAATTGGGATTCTCATCTGCCACTGATCTAGTTTTCTTACAACAATAGTTATCATGCTAGTATTAATATGGCACCATTCGAAGCTCTCTACGGTCGAAAATGTCGTTCATCTGTCTGTTGGAATGAGATCGGTGAAGCTCTGCTTACTGGACCTGAGCTCATTCTGGAAACAACAGACAAAGTCAAGAAAATTCGCGACAATCTTGTGACAGCTCGAAGCCGTCAAAAGAGTTACGCGGATATACGACGCAAGCCCTTAGAATTTCAAGTCGGAGACCGTGTCCTACTCAAGGTGTCACCTTGGAAGGGAGTGGTAAGATTTGGAAAGAAAGGAAAACTTGGACCTCGATATGTGGGACCATTTAAGATTGTGGAAAGGATCGGGAAGGTTGCCTATCGACTAGAGCTACCTCCAGAGCTTGGAAATATTCATCCGACTTTTCACGTGTCCAATTTGAGAAAGTGTTTAGCTGACGCTAATCTTCACATTCCTCTCGACGAGATCCGAATCGACGAAACGATGCACTTTGTCGAGAAACCCGTGGAGATAGTGGACCGTGCTTTCAAACAGTTGAAGAACAAACGGATTCGATTGGAAAAAGTTCGCTGGGATTCCAAACGTTGCCTAGAGTTTACTTGGGAATGTGAGGACCAGATGAAGATGAAGTATCCGCATTTGTTTTCACAAGCTTCCTCTAGTTAAAAATTTCAGGACGAAATTTCCTGAAGTAGGGGAGACTGTGACAACTATGTTCTGTAATCGATGTACAATGTGAAACAATGATGATTATTAATAAAACAATGTACTTTGGTGTTATTATATGTTTTTTGGTGTATTATGTGTGTATTTGTGTTTGGTGATTTTTTTCAATTCGATTCGATTCCGATTTCAAGCTTTAAATCGCTTTCTGGAAGGTTATACGCGCACTGATGCGTAAATATAACCAGTTTAAAGCAACAAACACTTTGGAATAGTGAAATAGGCTTAACATACCTTAAATAACCTCCACATAACTTAGAAATAAGTTTTGGATGGTTTGGTGTGTTGAAATCAAGTTTGTTCGATCGCAGGGACTATTTGTGTCAAACTGTGAAACTATATCGATTTGTATAGTAACGAACATTCCGGAACTTGATCATGAGTTAAAAATACCCTAAATATCCTTTACATAGCTTAGAAATAGGCTTTGAGGGGTTCGGTATGCTAAAATAAACTTTATTGATCAATAGGGACTAAAAGCGTCAAAAAGTGCACAAGTTTGCATTTTCGCGCATATCTTTCGTTCTGAATACATCCGGACATCCAAAAATTTATGTAATCATTAAAATATTTTATTTTAGTGATTGGCTTGATAAAAATCCATTCGTCGCTTAATTTGGATCGTTTTTGCGTTCGTTACGATTTCCGTCGTAATTAAGCAAATAACGCGATCGTACGACCAAACAAACCGACATCCGGCATGTTTTTGAGCATGTTTCATGTCCACAAAGTTTAGGCATCATTTTAGGGCCTTAAAGTTGGCTTGACGGGCCTTAAATGGGTCAAAATGAGCTCAAAACACATGCAGGGACTGAAACTGAACATTCTGAAACTATTTGCTGATCTGTGGATGTCAGGCAGCCCGCGTAAGGATCCCCCTTACTCTTACGCGGCCCGTGTGAATGTATCAGATGTGCAGAAACCAGTTTCCAGCTGTTTACAACCTGTTCCAGATTGATCCAGCACTTGCAAATGGTATTTTGAAGTCTATGGGCCATACCAGGGACTCCAATGGTATTAGAAAACATGGGACACACATGAACGGCCTTGATCGAAGCACGTTTCCCAATAAACGATCCTAATGGCTCTAGTTTTCCTATAAATACCCATCTCCTTTCACTTGCAAACCCACATTTGAATCTGATTTATGCTCTCTAAGTTGAAGTTTATGCTTCATACCTGAGAGTAAATCGGATCAAATCTTGCGGGGACCTTTTGTAAGTATTCTTTCGTTCTTCTATCGCTTTTCGAGTCTGAAAGTCAAACTGCGTTTGACTTTCTGCATTGACCAGTTTATGGTCAATGCGAAGTTCGTTTGAACTTCATAACGTGAGCGTAATCACGATAGTTATAGTCCCTAGTGACTATACCTACAGATTACCACGTTATCTAGGTGTAGTGACGAGTCGTAGTTTCGGCCAAAATGCGTATTCTTGCGTATTTTGTAACCAAACTACTTTTAGGTATCAAAACAATTTGTTTTGATACCAAACCTGTTTTTCTAACTTAACTAAACATGTTTTAGCATGTTTAGCTCGTCACTTTTTAGATTAGTGCTTGTGTAGAGTCGTAAGTCAAGCGGACTAAACACCCGGTTAGACTTTCGAACACGACCCGTTTGGTCGATCATTAGGATCCGACCAAACATGTTTAGTGACCGTAGTTGCATAGGGAATAACCTTCCGAGGTTATACCTTATGGGCACCTAGTTTAAGTAGTTGTATGATAGGTAGTTTATATGCCTTAGGTAAATTACCAAAATGCCCTTTTCATGCGTAATTGGTAATTAAGCATATGTAACCTAAACTTTTGTCACGTAACTGATTATGTAACATATTTAAACATGTTTTGGCATATAATACTTGTCATAGGACTAGTTAGACGTCTCGAACGCGCATTTGCGCGCACGACGCGTTAAAGTAGCGTAAGCTACCTTAATGGGCTGCGATGGGTCGAAAGCACTTAGGTTAGGTTCCGATCTAGGATGTAGGATTTGTTATGCCATATCACATGAGTTCCAACACTCATTTGGTTTACAAGACCTCATTCTGTCCGATCTTCCGATTTAGGCGTCTATTGTTTGATATAGTGATTCGATTACTAGGTGCTGCTTGATTTCTCTGGTTACTTGAGTTGTTCAAGTTCTATTGATTGAGGATACTTTGCACTTCATGTGAGTACATAGTTCCCCTATTTTACTGTTTTCAATTGTTTTGGGGTGATTCATATGTACAAAAATGATTTCAAGGTTTAGACGATGATTTCAAAAACGACTATAAAAATTTATACTAAACTAATAACGATTTCAATAATGTGAACAAACTTGTTGGTTGTAGTTACATAATGAATGACATTCATTAATTTTGGCCGAACCGACCAGTATTAGGTTATGGTACCATAGGATCTGACAAATCCCGTTATTGTACTGCACCCATGGTTATGTGTGGGTGTTGTGGGTAACGACTGAATCTGTGATTGTTAACTTACCCTTTGGAGGTTTGTTAATGCGAGAAGCGAGAAACGAGGTAGTCGAGTCACGAAGGTTTGAATGTTATTAGCGAGACGACCAAAAATAGTTTTCACAATTAAAACGAGGATGATTTAAACGATTTAAACGAGTTAACGATTTGGAAACGATTTGAACAAGTTAAACGAATTGGATAAACGATTGGTTTTTGGTTAAGTGTTTAGATAACGGGACGGGTGTAATATGGTGAAAGCATGGTAGATACGCCGCTGGTACTTCTTATATTTAAGTGTTTTTAACATATTACATACCGTGGCGTTATTTAGTTCACTTGGGTAAACGATTTTAAAACGATATCACATAACGATGTTTTCGAAAGGATATAAACCATACGAGATTTATTAAACGAGTTAATACAAAATGTTTTACAATTTGGTTTACTAAAACAAATGTTTTTGGGTTAAGAATCATGGCTACGAGGTTTATAAATTATAACCCGCTTGATTTGAGTTGGTTAATTAAGTTGCAATGTTGTACTCTTTTCAAAACACGGTTTTTAATAAGGTATTGCAACATGTAAACTAGCCATGATTCTGATACTCTCATAAAACTTATGTACTCGCCAGCATTTCTTTGCTGACTTTGTTTTTACATATGTTTCAGGTGATGTTGCTTGATGTTGATTGCTAGGATGCATGAGTCACATAGGATCTGGACGAGGCCTTAGTGACATAATAACAATGATAGTCGATATATAACTTGTTTGTTTCGTGTTAAAACAATGTAAATTACTTAATGAATAAATAAAACGAAACTTTTTCTATCCATGGTTGTGAAACGATAATTCTGTTACAACACTCCCCGACGTTGCCGCCACGATTTGTTGTTTTACGTGGTCGGGGTGTGACAATTTTCAAGAACTAGACTTCTCAAGGTGTAGGAAACTTACCAATGGATGATTTTTCTTGTTCTAGCAGATAATGACAACTTCAACTCTTTGATTCATCCGCAATTTGGAGTATTTTAGCCCTAATCTCCTTTTCTTCCCGTAGTTTTTCTTTTTTATCGCAAGACACCCACACACACACTCACACTTTGACAATACGTGTGATATCCAGGTGAACTCCACCTTTTATGTATTTTTCAACAATTGCAATCTAGTCCTTCTAGCTCTTCATTTGTTATTTAAACACTAAACTTAAGTTTAGTTATTCTAACATATCACACCAAACATTTCATTACTAATATTGCAACAACTATATAATTTTTTCTATAGATTCTACAAAACCCATACATATATTAAGTAGAATATAAAATTGTATTTTACTTGAACATTTATTTTGTTTAAACGACTTTTGAGCTCGCACCTCGAGTTGCCGACTAATCTTTTTAGTTTTATATTTCCGGCATATTATTTATACAGATAACGAGATTTGGGATGTTACAAATCTACCCCCCCCCCTTATGAAGGTTTCGTCCTCGAAACCTTTTTAAATTCATGCCTTAAGTTCTTGTACTATATTTATACTTGCAATTTTCTACACGCGACTGTTCATCACATATTATGTTTACATGCTTAAGTAAGGAGAACATACCAGGATTGTTATCATAAAAGAACATCAAGAATGAAAGTTCCGTGAAATGGTTGTCGAGTTCATTTATCAGAACTCTTCCATGCTATTGTTTAACTCCTCGAATGGCGTCTGGTTCTAAAAAGTATAACCAATGATTTCCCAGTGTCAATTTTAACTTTTCTATAATCTGTCAAACTCCCTCTTCTTATAGCAAGCATCATTGTTTGCTTGATTTTGTACTTATACATCTTAGCCTTCTATCAATTCTTCCTTCCCGATCCTTTGAATTTTACTTCGTGATTCAACCCAAACACATCTTTACTCCCAAAATGGATCGTTCATCTCATACTACCCAATATGGGTTTTTTTTATATGTGTGTCAGTATCTCATTCTGCTGAAACTTCCCTGCATACTTATGCCTTGAGCACATATAATTAAACTTTCGATCATTTTAACCAGGTTATAAGTCTCATTATATTAATTTAAACTCGAAATCATTTCCACATCATGGTTTTATTTATATATTGTACCATATATTTCAAATTCACTTTATGAGGATTATCATCTCATGCTACAAGATTGATCAATTTATCCAGATTCTTGTTTCTCATCATTTACTTATAAACTCACCTATCGTTTTCACATAAATTAACACCGTTATCACAATTCATCATTATCCATTGTTCTAAATTCAAGATAACTTTAACCATTTGAAAACTAAAGAATTCAATCATAAGGGTCTTAATTCATTTAAGAAAAATTACTATCACAAGTTTGCAAACCACAAAATTTTCCACTAGGAAATTTTCCACTAGGTCTTAATTCATTTAAAGAAAAATTACAATCATAAGGGTCTTAATTCAATCAAATGTCTCTAAACTCATTCAATGACTGGTGTCTATTTGGATGTTTATTCATCCCAATTTCAAATTAAATAATTCATTTCACTTACTTGGATATCCACGTTCCTTTCCTTATAATCATGGTTTATATTAGAGCTTATTTGCATTGCATCCACCAAAATCACTTCATCAACATAACATATTTCCTTGTTATATGTTCATCTTTCAACGATGTGTTGATTTGAAAGCTACACCAAACATTGAATCAACATGAAACCTATACTTATTCCAGAATTAAGAGATTCCACCCATAACCCATGGAGTGAAATATGGTTATTATTTTCACTTCCTTTGTGAATCAATTTAACAGATTAATCAACATTTTAAATGTTACACATCAAAGTCTCAAACCCATGGTTAGAATCATGGGTTACCAACATCACATGTTTTATTTCTCCATATAACAACTATTAATGCACATCAATAAATAAAACATGTATTTTAGTGATGTGGTTCAAACTTTACCTCTTGACACACACCAACATTATAATCCATACAACCTTACGCTCAGGAATTAAAACAACGTACTTTGTAAATATGTAGTAAGACATTAGTGTGTTCACATTGTTTTATGTAACAGCCACATGCTACATTTATGTAGTAAGACAACATACACTATGTATAATTTCCCCTTTTTACGACTTTGGCATTTAAAATACAAAAAACTTTTTTTTTCGGTTTAGACCACAATGATCTATCATGACATCTTACACTTCATTGTTATCCACATATTTATAGCCAATACAACACCACATTAGTGCCATGGGGTGAGGCATTTCACTAGCGAGGTGAAACATTCAACATATAATCCTAATGTGTTCTTGTTACTACAACATGTTTCAAGTCATAAAGTCCATATTAGTTTCACACACATTGCAAGGGATCTTAATTAATTCATATCTCTGAGTGTTTCAATATTCATCTTAGTCACATACTTTATGACACATTGTTTAAACTGAGCTTTATGACACATTGTTTAAACTAAGTCCACTTCATGTTCGTCCATATATTGACCACAAAATCTCGAACATTCGACAACACATTAATGAACCACTTATTGCTTCACAATTTCAATAGTGATATAATAACACAGTTAGCTCCAACTAATGCATTAACGAAATTTATTTCGAACATCAACTATGTCATACACAATCTAGTGACATCTATCATGCTTTTGTATTTGTCATCTTAATATTTTAATTAAATGACACTACATATAAACAAATTTTAAAGAATTAGTTTTGACTTACTTGCGAGACTCCAAGCCCCTGTTACGCCATGATACATAATTTTGAGATCAGCGTCTCTACAATTTATCATCTCCATAAAAAAAACCCCAGTTTTCAATTCATTGTTAGAATTTGAAACATCTGATCCTCATCTAGAGCAATCCCTGTTAGTCATTCGGCCCGCAAAATTACTCATTTTGAGGTTTTTTTTTTTAACATACCATGTCTACGACAAAATGAATTCAAGTTATAGGATCATAACTACGTGTATGGTTAGCATACCATATTTCCTTATTTTTCTTTCTTTCTTTTAGATTGTCGTATCTATTTATCTCTTTCAAGCCATCATCATTATTTCATTATTTCGATTACAACTCGTTTACCCAAACAATTTCTCCAAACTGTTACCAGTTTAAATCCCCATAGATGATCAGTCCGTGAAATCGGGATGGTCATCCTTCACAGTGATATGTGATATGTACACCCTGTTAACTCATGTATGAAATTTAAATATCACCCTCCAATAGAAGTTACCCATTATGGGTCATAACATCTTCATAATGTTTGGTAGGTTAATGCCAAAGCCACACATTTTTTTAGATATATAAAACCCAAAAAGTTCATAATGCTTGTGAAATAAAAGATTTTACAATAATTTGTTATTAAATAAAAATTTATATGTAGTTTTGTGAAGTCAATGTCTTCCAATACTCTATTAGATTAAACCGCATATAATCCTTCGTGAGGTCCAAACACTTCACAAAACTCATTTATAAAATTAAGATTTTATATGACCCTTGAACTTGAAAGACTTAACATAACTCTTTTATGAAGATAAAATATTTCATACACTCCTTTATGAAAGTCAAAAGACCTTATATAACTACTTTATGGAAATAAAAGTTTCATGTAATCCTCCATTATGAAGTCAGACTTCATATAATCCTCCTTTTCACAAGACTTCATATATTCCATCTTCATGAAATCACTAAGACTTCATATAATCCTCCTTTATGAATTCACAAGAGTTCATATATTTGTCCTTTATGAAGTCACAAGACTTCATATAATCCTTCTTTATGAAGTCACTAAGACTTCGTATAATCCTCCTTTATAACTTCACAAGACTTCATATATTCGTCCTTTATGAAGTCACAAGACTTCATATAATCCTTCTTTATGAAGTCAATGACTTCACATTCATATTTGTCAAATAATAAGATTCTCACAATACTCCTTGTGAAATTATAACATTTCACAGTACTCAACCTCTTCCCCTCGTTACCTTTACCTTGAACATGGTATGATAAACCCTAGAACACCGTAGTACCGTATGTTTACTACTACACTGGCCAAATGCGTAGTCCACACACTATACATACGTATTCATGTTATTATCTTATCACATTATAAGTAATCGAGTTTCCGTTTAGATATAGCTTTACCATAAATTCATTATTTCTCATCATGAAATCATTTTATTTTTGTTTATCAACAATTGTTAAGTTCATTACTTCTCATCATGAAATCATTTTCTTTTTGTTTATCAACAATTTGTTCATAGGCTTTCAATTAGTAACTACATGGAAGCCTACATAATTTTTATATTTATATGTACAACATCTAAAGTAAATATGTACCTTCATATGAAAATCGATCATCCTTCGGAAATCATACTCGAGTTCAATTACTTGACAAATAGCCGATTCATCTCAGCTTACTACAAAATACAGTACCACTAAGCTTTTTAATTATTGAAATGTTCACATACCTTTGCATCCTTGATCAAGTCTCGGACGGAATACACATCTAACATCCAGAGTACAAGGTTTAAGCATGTTCCACCTTGAATCCCTTAAACCAACGCTCTGATACCAACTTGTAACACCCTAAAAGTTAAACAACTTAAAATCGAATTTGTAATGCGGAAATTTAGTCCCAGAATTTTTTTTTTTTTTTGAATAACTATAACTTAGTTAAATACATTAAGTACCTTAAAATCATATTCACAAAACATAAGTCTGTTTTATTTTACTAAAAATAACAAATCTCAAATTCTTGATCTTTAAATCAATCTTCAAATCGTAACTAAATTTTCGTGATGTGTGTCCATTTATCGTCTCGAGCACTTGATCAACATCCACCTTCTTGTCTATGAACATTACCTAGGGCAAAACATCCCCACAAGTTAGTATACAACATATAGGAATCGTAGCAAAAGAAACAGGAATATTCAAATCTTGCTTAAGGCTTTGTATTATATACTTTTTTTTCAGTGCGGACAGATCGCTGACCCGGTCGTGTTGCACCTGCACATGAACTTGGCCACTTTCATTTCAAAACTGACCCATTAACTTTCGATTCACTTGCAACTGATCCAACCTCTATAACTAACACAAAACCAAGCTTAGTAACATTCATATAATCATTTTAACAATTAAACTCTAATATTTATATAAGTCCAGCCACTTAGATTGTCTTTCACTACCTGAAATACCCATCTATACAAAATGCCTACATCAAATTAGCTAAATAGTACTTTCCTCAAACGAAATTAAGCTGCAATTTCATGACATTAACACATGTACATAAGTTACTTTGGATGATAACTTACTTTATTAACGAGTCAACAACTCCTTAATACCAATATTAATTTCATCAATTCCTTTGCACTAAAAGTCAAACTACTCACAATGCATTTAGATGATAACAAATGTAATTCTACTGTGTATAGAATTACTCACCTTTGCCTGTAGGAAAATTGCATCTTCAAGTTCATCCACCGACCCATTGACTTCCTAAAGTCAACTCATAAACAATTTGTAAGTTAGCACGCTACTAGTAACTTATACAACTCAATCACCAATTCAACATCATTATAGCTTATGAATTCTGTTATACTTTTAGCATGATCATTATCACAAATTTATACACAAATTACCCAAGACATTCATCTTCTAAGCATACAGTATCAACTCATTCAACTTTCACCAAATATTTTTTTTTCATTGATGCATTTTAACAAATACTTGGCGGGCTTTAGACAATGTGTTTATTAGCAACTTAATTCAACATTACCAAAACCACCAATTTCACTACTTATACACACAATCATCTAAGTAATCATTACATGTTATAATCATCAACATCTTTGATCAAATAAGACATTCTAAGCTGCATAAATCAAAAGCCCCAAAGTTTCCATGCGAGTAACTTTCTACAGCTAAAGTTACTTAATAGGTTAACCTAACCTTTTGTTTAGTATAATCAACAATGATTTCACACTGACAATATAACGATAACTCAAAGCAACATCATTAAGTTATAAAACTCATTTCATAAGCATATCTTGTTCTTTTAGCATGAAACCATAATCTTACCTACATACATATTCATCAAGAACCAACATAAGATTCATGGGTATGTGTTAACATATTTCAATAAAGTGTTTATCTAGCAATCATGTACCATTCTTTTAGTCATAAAATCAGATTATAACTAGGAAGTGCTATCTTACAGGAAAACCCCATTTACCATTTTCAAGAACTAGACTTCTCAAGGTGTAGGAAACTTACCAATGGATGATTTTTCTTGTTCTAGCAGATAATGACAACTTCAACTCTTTTATTCATCCGCAATTTGGAGTATTTTAGCCCTAATCTCCTTTTCTTCCCGTAGTTTTTCTTTTTTATCGCAAGACACCCACACACACACTCACACTTTGACAATACGTGTGATATCCAGGTGAACTCCACCTTTTATGTATTTTTCAACAATTGCAATCTAGTCCTTCTAGCTCTTCATTTGTTATTTAAACACTAAACTTAAGTTTAGTTATTCTAACATATCACACCAAACTTTTCATTACTAATATTGCAACAACTATATAATTTTTTTTATAGATTCTACAAAACCCATACATATATTAAGTAAAATATACAATTGTATTTTACTTGAACATTTATTTTGTTTAAACCACTTTTGAGCTCGCACCTCGAATTGTCGACTAATCTTTTTAGTTTTATATTTCCGGCTTATTATTTATACAGATAACGAGATTTGGGATGTTACAATATCCTCACACACAGATCTAAAAAATCACAAACAGATCCAAAAAATCACAAAAATATCATGAAACAATTGCCATTACATATCCTCACACACGATCCATAATATCATTACACTAAATGCCGAAATGAAGATCGAGGTTAATCTGAACTTGTCGGAGTCTTCCAACCGCGGACTGTGGGATGGTAATGAATGGTGTTGGTGGTGTAAGTGACGGTGGTGGGTTAAATCGAGGGTGGAGGATGGATGATGTTAATCAACGGTGGTGATCGGAGGACTCGGACGGCAGTTACGGCGGCGAAGAGGTGGTTCTTAGTGGTCGTGATGGGTGACGGTAAAATGGAGAATCAGAGAGGTGATGGTGGTTGGTCGTAGACGGTGATGGTGGTGTTTGTGGTAGTGAACGGAGGGTGGTGGTGAGTGACGGTGATGGCTGAGGACGATGGTGGAAGGCGGAGGTAGGTGAAATCGGGGTGGTGGCTGAAGGTGGAAGACAGTGGTGATAGCGGTGGTGCGTGATTGCAGAGATTGGGGGAGAATTTTGAGTAGCAGCCAAATGGATGACAGTCTGTGAGGGGATTTTTAGGGTTTAAATCATTGAAGAAGAAGAAGAAGAAGAAGAATGGAAAGTGTAGTGAGGGAAATTACCATTTTACCCACATATGCCTTTCACATGACAGTTTTTAACTGAGATTTCTAACTAGGTTTGGTTTAAAGAACAAAACGTGCAATATTTTGAAAGGTTAAGGACACCGTCTGTAAACTTTTGGCCAAAAGGACAACGCCTGCAATTTGATGTAAACATAAAGGACAAAACTTGAAATTTACTCTTTTATATATGTGCCATTTTCTTTTAAATTAATGGACTTAGATGAAACAAATATGAATCATACTTCTTTTTAGTAGATTTTTTAAGTTATGAAAAAAGTCACTAGATATTAACTAAGATGATTTATAAATTTCCATTTAGATATAAAAGTTAAACAATTTTTCCTCTTTTAACTTGCAACTTTTTCTGCTACCATAAGTTACTATTCAATTTTCTCTTACTTTTCGTTGGTTATCACTCCACCACGCCCACTCTCTCCCTGTCTAAATAAAGAATTTGTGAATCTTCATTTGTATACATTTATATAAACATGATACAAACATAATTGTATTGTAGTGTAATCAAATGATGCGACAACTTTTTCTTTTGCAATTTATTTCCTCAACTTATGTATCGAGATGCTGAAAATTGTATCTATTTATGGTTTACACTTTTATGTTTATTTTTGTTCGGTTTAAAAGTTCCGTAGTAGCAAACGGGTCACAAATACTCATTATGAGAAAAATTCAAAATAATGGAACAATAGTACGTATGACTTTATTACTAACATTATTGAAACTTTATTATTTCATGATTTTAATTTTAATATATTAACATGCTAATTATTGCTTCCCGATTTTATCCTAATATTATAACATATATGTTTTGGTTTTTGTTGGGGAATTATCGAAAAACCGGATGATCAGAGAGGCGTGTAATCACTCTCAAATCAAATTATTTCCGTGGTTCACCCGAATAATTCAATCGGATACAACTCGACCCCAGCCAGGGGCTCTGCCCCTTGGACCTTGCTCCCAGGGGCGCTGCCCCCTTGGAACCACCGTAGAGTACGGGCTCCGCCCGTACACTTCGAACTATAATAACTCAAACAAGCGTGCACTCCCGTACCTCCTAACTTGCTTGATGTGTATTATTATTCGCTTTGATCATCAAGTCAATTTCCGATTACACTAAAATATCTAACAGTTTTCTAAAATCCACATCGGATAAAATTTCAACAATTCATGTAAACAACCTTCAAGAGGGCGATGCAACGGTAAACATTTGAGTCCTCTTAAGGTGTTAGATTCGAATCTACTGGTTTTCTATCTTTTAACCTCTTGAAGATTAGGCAAGTTACGTCTTATCTAATCTCATTAATAAAGATGTTACACTTCTCATTGTTAAAAAAACCGGAACTCAGATATAATAAGTATGAAAAGAAGTTATAAATATTATTGGGGTCATATAGCAGCTTTTCCGTCATCCAATCATAATCAATTTATTTAAATTTGAAGCATAAAAAATGAGTAAAATGAATTAATTTGGTTCTAATGAGAATGACTGCTACGGCTGGACGGAGGACGTGTAGACGGTGGGCCGGTGGCTGCTTTATAATACAAAAAGATTGCATAACAGCCCTTTTTGTTTGTTCATATTGCATAAGGAACCCTAAAAAAACTTGGGTTGAGCTGACTAACCCTGACGTTAACCTCCGTTAGTCAAAAAGGTCCAAAGCTGGCAAAGAAAGTTCCAGTTCAATAATAGAGGTTGAATTGTCTATGTTGTAAACTAGTTATTGGCCCGCCCACGTTGCGGGGTATCAACCCAAATATTTCTATCTCATAACATCTATGTCTGTGTTTCGGTTGATCTAAAAAATTAAATCGAGTCAGCCAACTAAAACAAAACACTACCAAACTTTTGCTAAACAAACTAAAACGATGGAAAAACTAGAACTTTAAACGGGGGCAAAATTGTAATTTTTTTGTGACAAATGATCGTGTGCCAGGCACTAGGGGTGTAAACAAGCCCAGAGGCTCGAGAGCTACTCATGATCGGCTCGGTTAATAGCTCGAACGAGCCAAGCCTTAACGAGCCCGAGCCCGAGCTCGAGCTCGAGCCTGAAATAGAGCTCGTTTTGTTATCGAGCCCGAGCTCGAGCTTGAAATACAAAGCTTGTTTAGGCTCGCGAGCCTAAACGAGCCCATACAAAATTTTAATTTTTTATATATAATATATCAATAATGATGATAACATTGATCAGCCGAGCTTTGGCTCGTTTTAGTGATGTTGAAGTGAGCTCGAGCCGAGTTTTTAGCTCGTTTAAGGTTGTTCTCAAAATAGTTCGAGTCGAGTTAAGCCGAGCTCGAGCTCTGGGTTTTACTCGCGAGCCGAGCTCGAGCTCGAGCTCGAGCTTCATATAAACCTAACGAACCAAGCTCGAGCCTGGTCGAGCTCGGGCTCGGCCCGACTCGTTTACACCCCTACCAGGCACCCGCCTGGTACGAATAAAAATTAAACGAGTCAACCAATTAAAACAAAACACTAATCTAGTTTTGTCAAGAAAAAAAAAACTAAAACGATTGAATGACTGTAGTTTTACACTAGGGGCAAAATCGTAATTTGACAGAGAAAAACACAAAAAATAATGGCAAACAATAAATTTGAACTGAGGGCAAAACCGTAATTTGGTTGGTAGGGGAAAAAAACAAAGCCAATGACAAAACTGTAAATTTAAACGAGGTAAAATCGTAATTTGGCTAGACGAATAGGGAAGTGCCAGGCAGCGGCCTGACACCATTCCCCTCCATGCTCATTGTAGTATACTAGTTTTTGCCCCGCCTGCGTTGCGGGACACTAAGCCGAATATCTCTTTGATAACATGTATGTCTGTGTTTCGATAACTTGTACATACTACTCATAACACGGGCTCAAAAGATATTACATCTAGTCAACCAATTAAAACAAAACACTATCATATTTTTGCTAAAAAATCTAAAACGATTGAAAGACTATAATTTTAAACTAGGAGCAAAATTGTAATTTTTCAGGACAAATGAGCATGTGTCAGGCATGTCTGGACAAATGAGCATGGATAACAGAATAAACACAATGGACAGAACCTATAACACAATGTATAGAGTACCCAAATTTAACATCATCTTCATTTTGTCTTACATTGTGTTATAGATTTTGATAAGATTGCGATGAACAGAACCCAAATTAACACTGTGTTATAAGTTATGATAATAACACAATGTATATTACCTTAGTAAAAATGTAAGGACCAAAACCCAGTTGAAAGACACAATGTCACAACCTTTAACACAATACAAAGAAAACCCAGTAAAAGTGAAATTTGTTATTTTATTTTTATATAGTAATATCATACTCATATTAAAGATAAAAACGCTCGTTATTATGGTGAATCTTTTTAAACGAATGTCGTATGAAAAAAAGTTATGGACGTTTTAAAATTGATGGGTGAATTGACATGTGTCTTGCTTGTAGAGAGAGAGAGAGAGTCAATATATGTACAATTCCTTTTATGCTATTCTATTATTTAATTTTCCTTAAAACTAATCTCGACCATCTAAATCTAAGATCAATGGTCTAGAATCTTTTTAACCCTTCTTATTTATATTGTCCTCTGTATTTGATCTTAATCCCTTAAAATAACTAATTTTGCTTTTGAGTTATGTTTCTAACCAACCAAATATATTTTTAAGTGGAGTAAATTCAAATGTCACCTTCAAAAATAAATTTGTGAACCAAAGTGGCCCGTGTGCTTTGAATGTAGATATAACATGCCCAACATAAGTTACATATTAACTAAGTGGATATTTTTGAGTGAAAGATACAAAACTATTGAAACCCATAACATATAGTTGATGCTTGCTTTCATCTATAGATGAACAACGTAATATTTGCCCAAGAGGTCTCAACTATCCATTCTTTGGGATTCGTCATTCTCAGTTGATTTGATTTTGGACCACTTTTAATTATGGCTGGCAATTGGGTACCTGTTAAGACATGATTAGACCTGTTTGACTGAAAAATACACCCTTTGACTTTTTTAATTTTTAAAATAATTAAAATTACAATGTTAGGATCTATCATTTATTCGTCTTTATACATAAAACATAAAACTGTTTTATAAACATGAGGTAGAAAGTAGTTAAACGAGTCATAATCATGTTTGAAACTTATGTTGTTCGCGCCGTCAGAAACCTGTTAAACCTGTTAACAGTGGCGGATCTAGGATTCCGACAAAGCGGGAACGTTTTATAAATAAGCGGTAACGAAATCGAAAAAACGTCAAAAATTTTCCGACCAAGCGGTAGCGGAGGCTACCCCTTGATCAATGGTAGATCCGCCCCTACCTGTTAAACCTGTTAAGACACGATTTGTCAGCCTTACTTTTAATCAACTTAAGTTTTATAAAACCTTATTTTATATTTGTTAATGTATTAAAAAAAAAAAGAAATCATAACACTTGAAACAATATCCTAAACCCCATGAAATGTCACGATTGAAGTAGCTCACCTCACTATTTGTTTATATTCAAGAAGCCACTTCCTTCTTGTGGAGAACGTGGTTACAATTATTAAAGCCTTTAGCCACTCCACCATGGCCCGGTCAACTTTAACTTCTTTCAAGACAAACGTACAACCCTTAATGCACAAACTTGTTTTCTTAGTTAATAGTTTCTCATACTCTCATGGAGTCATGGTCGGCTAATTGACCAATAAACATTGACCACTCACTCTCAAATGTTCTACACTTCTATATAAATAACCCAAGCTCCCCAATGTTTCATCATCATCTCACATTTGGTCAATCAACATAAATGGCAACTTCATCTTTAGCTTTCCCATCCCTCCACCACCGGAATCTTGACACACCCACAACTTTCCGGCACCGGCGAGCCACCGGCGTCCACCTAATCAAAGCCACCAAAGACTCAATCCCACCTCTCTCCGCCACCTCCGCTGACACCGCCACCACCACCACCTCCTCCACCGCCGCCAACCTCCCTCTCCGGCCAATTCCGGGATCCTACGGCATTCCTTTCTACCAACCACTTAAAGACCGCTTTGAATACTTTTACGGCCCCGGTGGCCGGGATGAATATTTTAAATCTCGGGTTCATAAATTCCAGTCAACGGTGTTCCGGGCCAACATGCCACCCGGCCCGTTTATCTCCAACAACCCAAACGTCGTCGTTTTACTCGACGCCAAAAGCTTCCCAACCCTTTTCGATGTTTCTAAAGTTGAAAAGAAAGACTTATTCACCGGAACTTACATGCCGTCCACCGAGCTCACCGGCGGCCACCGTGTCCTCTCCTATCTTGACCCATCTGAGCCCAAACACGGCCCATTAAAAAACATGGTGTTTTTCATGCTCAAATCATCAATCAGAAGAGTCTTGCCGGAATTCGAAACCACTTATAACGAACTTTTTGATGGGCTCGAATCCGAGTTGGCCCAAAAGGGTAAAGCCCTTTTCAACGACGCCGGTGAACAGGCGGCGTTTCGGTTTCTAGGCCGGGCGTATTTGGAAACCAACCCGGAAGAAACCAAGATTGGAAAAGACGGCCCGAAGCTAATTAGCACGTGGGTGTTATTTAACCTCGGGCCGTTACTCCGTCTTGGACTTCCGTGGTTTGTGGAGGAGCCGCTTCTACATACTTTTCGGCTCCCGCCCGCGCTTATAAAGAAAAATTATAACAAACTTTATGAGTTTTTTGAGTCGTTTTCGTCTCCGATTATTAAACACGCCGAATCGTTGGGGATTTCGAAAGAGGAAGCGGTTCACAACATTTTGTTTACAATTTGTTTTAATACGTTTGGGGGGATCAAAATTTTGTTTCCAAACACGCTTAAATGGATTGGTCGGGCGGGTACAAATTTGCATACCCAATTGGCGGCGGAGATCCGAGGCGCGATCAAGAATCAAGGCGGGAAGGTGACGATGGCCGCGATGGAGCAGATGCCGTTGATGAAATCCGTAGTGTACGAGTCACTAAGGTATTATTAATCAACTATATATAAATTTTAAGTGTTTAGTTTATTATTTTTTTAGTGTTCGAGACTCAGATATTTTATTTAGTTAAGTCTTTTTTTTTTGTTAAACTCCTAAATATATATAAAAATATAAGGTATTTTTATAGTTTGTTTTATTCTTAATCCAAACATATCTCTTTTAGTTTCGTGAGTGTAATCATTTCCATCATTTTTTACCCTATAATTTCACTAAAAGTCACTATATTTTTTCTCTTTTTTTAATTAAAAAATATTGTTTTTATATTTTTATCATTACTCACAAGTGGGTAAACAGTGTCCTCTTAAATTTACAGATGAGTTAATTACTGTTTACGTCCCTTTAATTTGTCAAAAATCACTATTTCAGTCCATTAGTTTAAAAATTGCGATTTCAGTCCTTGTGGTTTTACTTTTGTAACCATTTCAGTCAACCTCGTAACTATTTCAGTCTCTGTACTTAACAGAATAATGGATTGAAATGGTTACGAAAGTGAAACCACAGGGACTGAAATGGTTACAAAAATGAAACCACAGGGACTCAAATCGTAATTTTTAAACTAATGGACTGAAATAGTAATTTTTGACAAACCACGTGAACGAAAAGAGTAATTAACTCTTTACAGATAAACTGTAATTTGTTTTCTCTCGTCTACTCACAACCATCACAATCACTTTTTATAATATAAAAATATAAAAAGCTTCCTAGTAGAATATAGGGTATGGGTTGTGAATGCTCTTATTATATCTAACGAATATCGTTGACACTCAGGATCGAACCTCCGGTGGCATTGCAATACGGGAAGGCAAAACGCGACATGATGATCGAGTCGCACGACGCCGTTTTCAAAGTCAAAGAAGGCGAAATGCTGTTCGGGTACCAACCGTTTGCGACCAAGGATCCGAAAGTGTTTGACCGGCCGGAAGAGTTTATGCCGGACCGGTTTGTCGGAGCTGGGGAGGAGCTTTTGAAGTACGTGACGTGGTCTAACGGACCGG
Source organism: Helianthus tuberosus (assembly GCA_030545235.1). Classification (NCBI taxonomy): domain Eukaryota; kingdom Viridiplantae; phylum Streptophyta; class Magnoliopsida; order Asterales; family Asteraceae; genus Helianthus; species Helianthus tuberosus. The sequence goes on from CM060369.1 coordinate 169,687,069, forward strand.
AGACGGAAGGGCCCACGGTGGGGAACAAACAGTGTGCCGGAAAAGACTTTGTGGTGTTGATCACTCGGTTGTTTGTGGTTGAACTTTTCCGGCGATACGATTCGTTCGATATCGAGGTCGCGGCGTCTCCTTTAGGTGCTAAAGTTACGTTAACTTCACTCAAGAGAGCTCGTGTGTGATTTCACGGCACCGGAGAAGAACACCGGCGAGGGTAATTTAGGAAGTATAGTTATTATTGTGGATATCCACCTGTCAATTTTTGGCTTATAATGGTGTTTTTAGTTTTTAAATTGCATGACTTGTATATTTTATGGATGGAATTGAATATATTAATTGTATATAGCGTCGGTCAGATGCAAGTGTGATGCATGGAAAAATAAATAGATTATAAGGTTTTGTATTATGTTCTTATTTGGTTATACCCTTTTGTTTTTACATCTCATGACTATATACACTTTTATTATCTAATCTTTAAATCGTGCAATTACCGATGAGCAAATGGTACCCGGTATCCGCATCGGCACTGAACTTGTACTGGTACCGAATTTACCGAACCAGGTACGTTTTCGGTACCGACTTTTGATATTTTCGGTACCAGTCCGGTACGGTACCGGTATTTACCGGTTTTTACCCTCAAATACCGGTACCGTATCGGTACCGAATCGGTAGCGGTACCAAACCTGGTATATTCGGTACCGATACCGGTACCTACATTTGGGGATTTTCAGTATCGGTACTTTCGGTTTCTTTGAATTTTCATATTTAAGAGCTGCATAGGTGGACCAGGTTAGTGTCCTTTTGAAAAAGAATCGATAGTTTTGTTGAATATTTCATATCATATAACTAGTTTCTTAATTAGTAACATAGGTTTATATTTTTTACATTACACTTATATTAAAAAAAATATTTATAATAGTTTTTCAAGATTGGAATAATATTGAAACTCAAATGGTGTTTGTTTTTAGAAAGAAAATGTGAGTTACTTTGTTAAAATAATATTAAACTTATTTATTAATTCTTGGTTTTAACCTAGTTACATATCATCCTCTTTTTTCTATTAACCTTCAAAGTAGGGAAGAGCTACCGGTATCGAAATTCGTGAAATATGGGTATAGAAACCGGTATTTGAAAGCAAAACTCGGTAAAATGTTGGTAGCGTATCGAATCGGTATTGATACCGAAAACGCCAAAAAGTTGGTACGGATTTGGTACCGAAAATAATTTGGTACTGGAAATTCGATACCCGGCAACAGATGCTCATCCCTACTTCAAACTAGTTAAGTTATTCTAAAGATTATTGTTAGAGTAAACTGCCATTTTGGTCCATGAGGTTTGGTCACTATTGGTACTTTAGTCTAAAACTCAAACCTTTTGCATCTGGGTCCCTGTGGTTTCAGTTTTATTTCCATTTTAGTCCAAAAATGAAATCATGTCATATTTGTCTTATAAAATCCTGCTATTTTGTCCTTTTACTCAGGAGCAAAATGGTCATTTTAAATAAAATTTGACTGTTGATTTGATTTTATATAAGTCAAAGATCGAATTTTATTTAAAATGACCATTTTGCCCCTGAGAAAAATGACAAAATAGCATAATTTTATAAGACAAATATGATCTGATTTCACTTTTGGACCAAAATGGCAATTAAACTGAAACCACAAGGACCCAAATGCAAAAAGTTCGAGTTTTGAACTAAAGTGACAAAAGTGACCAAACCTTATGGACCAAAATGGCAGTTTACTCATTTTGTTATTTCTCTCCTAACGGAAAGTTGGATAATTTGTATTTCCATTAATTTTTCTCAATCTTTTTAGCATATTTTATATGTCGTAATAACATTCTTTAAGAATTAATCTCACACCAAAGGTTATATATGTATGTGAGATGTGATGGTGTTTGTCATGTGTCTCCGAAGTGTCCGCGGCCACGGGCCAGGTTTCTTAAGCTGCGTAATTAGAAAAACACGTTTACTCATTTTCCTTAAAACCATTGTACCGGGTAATGAACCTTTGCCTTCAAATATAACTTGCTTCTTCTCTACTTCAGTGTGAATATAATTTATTTACTTTTCCTTAACGAGTATTTAGGACCCGCGCATTGCGGTGGAACAGTTAAATCAAGCAAAAAAAATAAAAATAAACGTAAAACCATTAATTTATTTTACCTTTTCTTAACGAGTATTTAGGACCCACGCATTGCGGTGGAACAGTTAAATCAAGCAAAAAAATAAACGCAAAAACAATGAACCATGCACGCACTTTGCGGGATGTTAACTCCAACATATAGACCGATACAAAAAGAGAATTTTAAAAATCCGAAAGGCAGTACCGTTAAACTGAACAAAAAAATAAACATAAAATTGATACACTACGAAGACTCCCTTAGTTTGTTAGGGTGTCCGGAGTGGGGGCGGTAAACCCACTTGGCACCGCGATGATATCCACCGCCAACATGTTTGCCGAAAACATATTACCTAAAAGGGGAGAAAATCGGTGAGGGAACACCGATTCGGGAAGAGGGAGGAAGGAGAGAGAGGGAGGGTATTGTGGGTGGGGTCCATTCCTATCTCAACCAATCACACATTTTTCTTTTTTTTTTAAATAGTTTACCACTTCACCAAGTGTCTAAACCATTGCCAACACTTTTCACCAAAGTTTAAACACTTTTGACTGATTGACATGGCGCGCTCTGATTGGTCGGTTTTTTGGTTTGCCACTCAAAGTGTTTAACCACTCCCTACACCCTTAGGCTATTACATCTTGCGAACCACACCCGTATCATTCTTATTAAATTACTTTTGATCATTCAAGATGGTAATTAATTTAACTTATAGTCCCTCAATGTAATTTATGAAAATATTTATTAAAGTATATAACATTAATAACTTAATTTATGTATATCTGTTAAAGGAAAAGCTGATATAAATTAAGGAGTTTTTTTTTTGACCGGCTATTGTTTCACATCAAATGGGTTTCGAACCCCGTACCTCCAAGTTAGATTGTTAGAAAGTTAGTTGCCACCACACCACAAGGTAGTGGCAGTGGCGGACCTAGAAATTTTTTGTTAGGGGTACGGATGAGGTGTTCAACCACATTTTCAAATAATACGGTCGGATTTTTTTTACCTAAAGTATACACTAAATGTTTTTTTTTTAAGGGGACGGCCATCCACCCTGGCCAAAAGCTAGGTCCGCACATGCCAGAAGGGATGAGACACATACATTAAGGAGTTGGTTGATGAGGTAAGAATAAAAAATAGTAAGATGGGTAGAAAAAGACAAAAATGAAGAAATGTGGACCAATCTTTTGTTAAGAAAATTGAACATTAAATGTTTGTTACATAAAGTCGTCGTTCAGAAAACATGTTCCTTACATATTTGGAAATAATGTTGATGAATCAGATAAATTTAGGATAATCGGATGTTATATAGATTTAATCCTCTGATATTTATTTTAGCCATTAAAAAATGTTTCTTACATACAAAATCTGTAAATTAATATATGGGTAATTTTTATTTAAGATATATTTTATTTCTTCTATCATAACTTGTGATATTTAATATTTTATTAAATTCAAATGTACAATTTTGTTCTATTTTTTTATATTTTAATATAATTTCTATTAATAATTGAGTTGTATTCAATATATAATTTTTTAATAGTTTTGAATATTATTATAGAGAAAAAAATTGTCAGGATAGTTTTTGTGATTTGGTGAAATTTCATCAATAGTCACAAACTATCAAAAATTATTGTTATAGTCCTTAACTTTTGCACACATATTTCTTGAATAGTTTTAAGCATCAATGATGTTAATTTTCTTAGTTAAGTGGGTGTGAACTGACTAAAATACCCTTAGTAATAAAAAATAATAAATAGTGGCCACCTTTTACCCATCCCTCTCCTCTTTTCTTTCTCTCTTTCTCATTATTCTCTGCTCCATCAAACCACTACCACCACCATAACACCTTCACACCACCATAACACCACCACCACCACCCGAATCCCAACCACAACCACCTAACACATCCACGTCACTCATATCCCATCCTACCATGTCTTCCCGACAAACCCACCTCACCCGGCCACCCAACCCCGAGCACCCCGACCCTCGTCGCTGCAACTCCAAGTACTAAAGCCACCACCATTTTTTTTATCATAAAACACCAACCACCCCTTCATTTCCTACAAACTCTTGAGAAAGAAAGAGTTAGAGAGAATCTAGGGAGAGGTGGACAGTCGTAGAGAAAAAGGGGAGATAATGGAGAGTGGAATTAAAGAGAGGAAGCTGGCCGACCTCCCCTTTTCCGATGGCTGCTACAGACGACGGTGATAACGGTGGTCATTCTGGTGACGGTGGCGATACTACGATGATAATAGATTGGTTATGTTTTATGTGGGGGTCGTTCATGGCGGTTAGAGACGATGATGATGGTTTTGGAATTCTTCGACGACGACAAGTGGTTGTTGCCTTTTTTCTCTCATGTAAACATGTTTTCTTCACGATCCACCGACAATTTAATTCATTTGTGGCTGGGTAATTTGTGGGTATGTTGATGAAGAGTGTTGATGAGAGAGAGAAAATGGGGGTTGATGAAGGAAGTGTGACACCCGGCTATTTTAGCCTGTACCATACTAATGTGACACGTGTTATGAATAAATAACGGCAGTATTTTATTAAATGTGGTGTTATTATGTGGTATTTGTTGTGTTGGAAAAATCCAAACTTTGTTAAATATTTTGTTGACAATAATAAGATAAATGCTTATCGCGTAACGAACAAAATGCGAAACGAATGTCGGTGACCACCCGGTTAATGTTAAAATCCTAAAAATATTCTGTTATGATTAAAATTCTATTTTTAATCATATCCGTGAAGAAAAATTAATGAAAACGCTTAAAATCTCTATTTTGCAAATTTAAGCGCATATTGCGCAATACTGTGAGTGCATATGTCTATCGCTTCCGTCAATCATGTATCGTAGCTGAGAAATGAGACAAGACAAGGTTTCAAAGTGAAAAAAATGTTCATATGTGAAATACTGGTCCGCACGGAGGGACTTCCAGGTCCGCACGGATGGGGACTTCTAGATCCACACGGATACATTGCGTTGTTTTAGGGTTTGGTTATTTGTGCGCATCCGCTCAAATATGGTCCATCCACATTTATTGAGTTGATCCATACGTAGATGTTAGTCCGTATGTATTGTCCATCCGCGCAAGATCTCATGTGAACCTACATCTCCTATAAATAGGCCACTTGTGTTTGTTTCATTTGTAACTTTAGAGACAGAGAGGGGAAACTTTTGTCATTTGTTTTCGTGGTTCTATAATTCAAAATCATCAATAGAAAACATCTTAAATTTAGCTTGTTCTTGTCTGATCCATTCTCGTACTTGGATTCCGCACAAGATACGAGATCTACGCAATCAACAGTGTAACGAAATCGATCCTAACACGAACTCACAAGTGGTATCAGAGCGGGAGATTGATTGCAAGGACTGAAGACACGAGATTCAAGCAATTTCAAGCATCATCAGAGCTGAATTTCATCTATTTCTACACATTCATTTTCTATTCATCTTCTACTCATTCATTTCATCTTTAAATCTCAGATTCACGAAGTTTTCACAGTTAAAAACAGCTGATTATCAAGCATATTGTGGGAAAATAAGTTTTAATCAATACTACAAAGTTTCAGATCAAAATGAACAACATGAACACACTGATGTGTAATCACGGATGCACCTAAGTCCATTCGCACGGGTCTAGGTTGTTGTTTGAGCTGATTTTGAAAAATAATACACACGGATCTACACGTTGATCCGCACTGACGTAGTAAAAAAATCAGGATCAAGGGAGGGAGTCCATCCGCGTGAATCAGCAGACAATCTTCATTCGCGCGAACCTAGTTGTAAAGTGTGTTTAAGTTTCAAAAAGTTTTCAAGTGTTTGTTTGATTGTTTGCAGGTTATATCAAGGTTCAAGATCATGGAAGAGGAATTTTACAATGAGTTCTATAACGCGTTCACATCCGAAACAACATCCACATCGAAAAACATTTCCAAGGCTCTTTCGGAAAGGTTAAAACATGATAGTTTGTTCGAAACTCATACAAAACCACCGAGACTTACAAATATAGAAGATTATAATTGGTGGAAGGATAGATTTATTAATTGGGTGAAAGCATATGCTCATGAATGTTGGTTTTTGTTGGAATTTGGATATAAAAGACCTTTAAACGATAAACAAGAAGAAATTCCACTTGCAAATTTAGAAAAAGAAGATAAAAAGATATTTTCTGATGAACAAAGAATGATTGCCTTGATACAACAGTCAATTAGGGATGATATTTTTTCATTGCTTCAACATGATGGATCATCAAAATATTTGTGGGAAGCACTAAGAGTGAAAGCTGAAGGTGGAAAGCAAATCAAGAAAAACAAAATATCTTTGCTAAAGAAAGAATTCGATCTATTCGACTGTCTGAAGGGTGAGAATGTCTGACAAATGATCGAAAGATTTTGTCATTTGAAAATTGAACTTGAAAGATTTGGCATTACCAAGAACAGAGAAGAAATCATCAACAAACTAATCGAAGCGTTACCGCATGTAGATGATTGGCAAACATTTGTCATGATATTGAAAAATGACACAAAGTTCGATGAAATCACCTTAGACACGTCGATAGAGAAGCTTGAGGGACATGAGTTGGAGCTTCAAAAGCAGAATAAAATGAGTAGCACAAATTATCAGCAAAATGTCAATATCTATTATTGTCACACCCTGACCGCGTTAAAACAACAAAACCGTGGCGGAAACATCGGGGAGTGTCGTAACAGAATCATTGTTTCACAACACATGGATATTGAAGTTATGTTTTATTGAGTTATTAAGTGTTTAACATTGTCTTAAAGTAAAACAAACGAGTTCAACAAATTGTCTTTCTTGTTTTAAGTCACTAAGGCCTCGTCCATTCCTACGTGAGCATGCATAATCATTATCAAACAACTGCACCTGAAACATATGTGAAAATAAGTCAGCATAAAAATGCCGAGAAGTACATAGGTTTTGTGAGTGTGTCAATTTCATGGCTTGTATACATGTTGCAATACCTCGTACGACTACTAGAGTCGATAATTGAAAACTGTGTATTGAAACGTGTTTTGGTATTGCAATATGATTAACCAACTAAAACAAGTTGGTTATATGTTTAAGAAAACCTTTTTGCCATGAATCTTGACTAAAAACATTGCTTTTGTAAACCAAATTGTAAATCGTCCTTGTATGAAAACTTGTATTGAAAAGTGTTTTGGTATTGCAATATGATTAACCAACTAAAACAAGTTGGTTATATGTTTAAGAAAACCTTGTTGCCATGAATATTGACTAAAAACATTGCTTTTGTAAACCAAACTGGAAATCGTCTCGTGTGAAAACGTGTATGGTTTATATCATTTAGTAAACATCATTCAAAATCGTTCAATTTGTCCGTGTTATCATTCGTTCGTGTTATCCAAAACCAATCATTCAAATCGTTCAACTCGTTCGTGTTATAAATCATCGTTCAATCGTTCGTGTCATAAATCATCGTTCAATCGTTCGTGTCATAAAAACCATTCGTTCAATCGTCCGTGTTTTAATTGTGAAAACTAATTTTTGGTCGTTCTAGTTGAACACATTCAAACCTGTGTTTTGACTCATCTATACCACCAAATGGTATCTTTAATCGACTAACAAACCACCAAAGGGTTTGTTAAAATCATCAGGTTCTGTCATTACCCACATTACCCCATAACCATGGCGATAGTCCGATAACGGGATTTGTCAGATGCTATGGTACCATAACATACTACTGGTCGGCTTGGCCAAAGCTAATGAATGTCATTCGTGTTATGTATCAACACACCAACAAGTTCGTCCACATTATTGAAATCGTTGTGTTTAATATAAACCATAGCATTTGTTTTTGAAAACTCAAAATCATTTTAGCATATATGAATCACCCCAAAACAATTGAAAGCATAAAATAGGGGAACTATGTACTCACATAGTTACCTCAAAACATGTAAAAAGAGGGGGTCTATGTACTCACTTGAGATTGCAAGGTATCCTCGATTAAGTGAACTAACAAGCTCGGGAAATCAAAGAATCAAGTGGCACCTAGTATCGGATCACTATGTTAATAAATCGGACCTAAATCGGGAGATCGGGTAGAATGAGGTCTTGTAAACCAAATGAGTGTTGGAACTCATATGATATGGTTTAACAAAACCTACATTCTGATTTATACCTATCCTAAGTGCTTTTGACTCGTTATGACCCGTTAAGGTAGTTTACGCTACTTTAACGCGTCATTTGCGGAAAAGCGCGTTCGGAACTAGTCCGATGATAAGTCTTATATGCCTAAAAAAGTTTAATAATGTTGCATAATCAGTTTAAGTGTCAAAATTTTGGTTACATATACTTAAATTGAAATTATGCGCAAAAAGGGCATTTTGGTCATTTTCCTAAGGCATATAAACTACCTATCATACAACTAATTAAACGAAGTGACCATAAGGTATAACCTCGGAAGGTTATTCCCTATACAAATACGGTCACAAAATATGTTTGGTCGGATCCTAATGATCGACCAAACGGGTCGGGTTCGAAAGTCTAAGTGGTTGTCGAGACCGCTCGACTTACAACCCTAAATAAGCACTAATCTAAAAGTGACGAGTTAAATATGTTAAAACATGTTTAACTAAGTTAGAAAACTGGTTTAACTAAGTTAGAAAACTGATTTGGTATCAAAACAAACTTTTTTGATACCCGAAAATAGTTTCGTCGCAAAATGCACATAATCGTGCATTTTGACCGAAACTTTGACTCTTCACTTCGACTAGTCAACGTGGTAATTAGTAGGTATAGTCACAGGGGACTATAATCATCGTGATTACGATCACGTTGCAAAGTTCAATTGAACTTTGTCTTGACCAATTGATGGTCAAAGCCCAAAGCCAAACACTTTTTGACTTTTAGCTTGAAATAAATAAACAAGACTAGGAAGAACACTTACAAGTGTTCTAGGATCCAAGAATGCTCACTAGGAAGCCTCCAAAATATTGGTAGCCTCCAATTAGAGCAGGTGTGAGAGATAGAAAAGAAATGAGCAAGTTGGGGGTTTGAACAAGCTTGCTATTTATAGGAATTTAGGATGCCTAGGATGATGAAAAGTGTATGGAGTGTTTAGCAAGGCTTAATAGGATTTAAACAAGTGTGTGAACCATGTTTAATGCTTGGAAAACACCCTAACTTGGCTACCACACATAAGAAACAATGGGCTGTTGAAAATCAGCTGCTGGGGACTGTTTACGGACCGCAAACAGTGCAGCCATACGGTCCGCAAGCCCTGTTCAGGGGCGGAAGTTTGTTTTTTAACAGCTTTGGCCCCTGAACTTGATTCGTCGCGTTTCGGCACTGCTAGCACTCGTTGACCCCATTTTCAAGATCCATGATTAAGTTAAAGTAAATTTAACTTAATTATTCTAAAAAATGTCACAGATGTCGGTTCGTTTGGTTGTACGGTTGCATTTTTTGGTTAATTACGATGGAAGTCATAACGGACGCGAAAACGACCCAAATTGCGAAACGAATGAAGTTTTTGCATTCCCATCACTATAATACAATATTTTAATGATTACAACAATTTTTTTGATGTCCGGATATGGTCAGAACGCAAGATATGCACGCATTTGCATACTTTCGTAGTTTTACGCTTTTAGTCCCTATGATCAAATAGGCGTATTTTCGCATACCGAACCCTTCAAAACTTATTTATAACCTATGTTAAGGGTATTTAGGGTATGTTTAGCTTATGATATTTTTCCGGAGTGTACGTTGCTATACGAATTGGCAGACTTTTGCAGTTTGTCACAAATAGTCCATGTGATTGAATAAACTTGTTTTTGACATACCAAACCCTTCAAGACTTATTTCTAAGTTATTAAAGGTTATTTAAGGTATGTTAAGCTTATGTTACTATTCCGGAGTCTATGTCGTGTTCAACTGATTAAGTTTGCGTAACAGTTTGCGTATAACTTTCCAGAAAGTGATTTAGAGCTTGAAATCGAACTAGAATCAAAACGTGAAATTGTCAAACACAAATAAACAAATATAGAGACCAAACCACATTGTTTCATTGATATTTGACATTATTCTACATTGTACAGTGTTTTCAATGCACAAATGTCACAGTCTCCCCTACTTTGTGAAATTTCGTCCCGAAATTTTAACTAGAGGAAACTTGTGAAAACAGATGTGGGTATTTCGTCTTCATTTGGACCTCACGTTCCCAAGTAAACTCTGGGCCATGTTTGGACTCCCAACAAACTTTGACTATTGTTATTCATTTGTTCATTAGTCTCTTGACTTCACGGTCCATTATCTCTACAGGTTTCTCGACAAAGTGCATTGTGTCATCAACTTGGATTTCGTCAAGGGGAATGTGAAGATCAGTATCGGCTAAACACTTTCTTAAATTGGACACGTGGAATGTTAGGTTAATATTCCCAAGTTCAGGAGGTAGCTCAAGTCGGTAGGCAACCTTTCCGATTCTTTCAACAATCTTAAATGGTCCAACATATCGTGGTGCAAGTTTTCCTTTCTTTCCAAATCTCACCACTCCCTTCCAAAGGGATACCTTGAGTAGGACATGGTCTCCGACTTGAAATTTCAAGGGCTTGCGTCGCATGTCCGCATAACTCTTTTGACAGCTTCTAGCTGTCAGAAGATTATTGCGAATTTTCTTGACTTTGTCTGTTGTTCCAGAATGAGTTCAGGTCCAGTAAGCTAAGCTTCACCGACCTCATTCCAACAGACACGTGAAAGACATTTTCGACCGTATAAAGCTTCAAAAGGCACCATGTTGATGCTAGCGTGATAACTATTGTTGTAAGAGAACTCGATCAACGGTAGATGCGAATCCCAATTACCACCAAAGTCTATCACACATGCTCTAAGCATATCCTCCAATGTTTGTATCGTCCTCTTGGATTGTCCATCCATTTGGGGATGATAAGTAGTGCTCAGATTTAGTTGGGTTCCCATAGCAGTTTGCATGGTCTTCCAATAGTGAGATGAGAATCGAGCATCACGGTCAGATATGATGTCCAAAGGAACACCATGTCGAGATACAATCTCATCAACGTAAATCTTGGCGAGTTTATCAGCAGATAGATCCTCGCAAATTGGCAAAAAGTGTGCTGACTTTGTAAGACGATCAATGACTACCCAAATGGCATCATGACCTCTAGATGTGCGCGGTAACATAGTGACGAGATCCATCGCAATTTTCTCCCACTTCCATACCGGTATTTCTGGTTGAATAAGCAAACCAGATGGACGTTGATGTTCAGCCTTGACTTTGAGACAAGTTAGGCATTTAGACACATACAAGGCAACATCCTTCTTCATACTAGGCCACTAGTACTGAGTACGAAGTTCCTTGTACATTTTGTCAGCACCAGGATGGATACAATAACGAGACTTATGAGATTCGTCCATCACTAAAGTGCGCAGATTGTCTTGTTTCGGAATCCATAATCGGTTCTTGAAATAAAGTAACCCATTGTCTTTCGTTTCGAGTTTAAGCTCTAGTTGACGTGGTAATTCCTTTCCCATCAAGTCTTGTGTAACACAAGTACGTTGAGCTTTAGAGATGTGGGTTTGAATATCAGTTTGAATTCGAACACGGTGAAGCTTGACTCGTTCCTTTCGACTTAGCGCATCGGCTACGACATTCGCCTTACGAGGATGGTAGCGAATCTCGCAGTCGTAACCGTTCAAGATTTCAACCCAGCGTCTTTATCTCATGTTTAGCTCCTTCTGATTGAATATGTGTTGCAGACTTTTGTGGTCTGTTAAAACCACAAACTTCGTGCCATAGAGGTAGTGTCTCCAGATTTTGAGAGCAAAAACTACAGCACCTAACTCAAGATCATGGGTTGTGTAGTTCTTCTTCAATTGTCCTGACGCATAGGCTATGACCTTACCTCATTGCATGAGAACACAACCAAGGCCTAGATTCGATGCGTCACAATAGACTACAAAATCATCATTGCCATCAGGTAAAGATAAGACAGGAGCATCACAGAGTTTTTGTTTCAGTGTTTGGAAAGCTTTCTCTTGTTTGGGTCCCCACTCAAAAGGCTTATTCTTCTGAGTTAAAGCAGTAAGAGGAACTGCAATCCTGGAGAAGTTCACAATGAATCGACGGTAGTATCCAGCAAGACCAAGAAAAGAGCGAACTTCTGTAGGTGTAGTAGGTGTGTTCCAATCCTTAATTGCAGTGATTTTGGAAGGATCCACATGAATACCTTGCTCGTTGACAATGTGACCCAAGAACTGAACTTCCTTAAGCCAAATTCCATACTTGGAGAATTTAGCAAAGAGTTGCTCCTTCTTTAGGAGTTCCATTGTCAGACGAAGGTGTTGCTCGTGATCGGCTCGTGATTTTGAATAAATAAGAATATCGTCAATGAACACATTGATGAACTTGTCTAAATAAGGTTTACAAACCCTATTAATTAAGTCCAAAAAGACAGCTGGAGCATTCGTCAAACCAAAGGCATGAATGTGAACTCGTAGTGACCATATCTCGTGCGGAAAGCAGTTTTGAGAATATCTTCTTTGAGTACACGACGCTGATGATACCCAGAATGCAGATCGATCTTGGAAAAACATGTAGCAACTTGCAGCTGATCAAAGAGATCATCAATTCATGGTAGGGGATATCGATTCTTGATTGTGAGTTTATTGAGCTAAAGATAATCGATACACATACGGAAAGATCCATCTTTCTTTTTCACAAACAGGACTGGTGCACCCCAAGGTGAATAACTCGGACGGATGAATCCTTTATCAGATAACTCTTGTAATTGTTTTGACAATTCTTACATCTCAGACGGTGCAAGGCGGTAAGGTGCTTCAGTAATCGGGTTGGCATTAGGTACAAGATCGATATGAAACTCGACTTGACGAACTAGAGGTAAACCAGACAGTTCATCAGGAAACACCTCTGGATAATCTCGAACAATCAGAATATCTTGAATACTTTTGTTGTTGCCTTTCTCCTCTATGACATGTGCCAAAAAGGCCACATAACCCTTTCGTAGGTATTTTTGGGCTTTAGTACATGACATGAGTTTCAACCCATTTGAGGGTTTTCCCTACGAACCTCTAAGGTTTCGCCAGACGAAAGAGGGATACGAATGATCTTGTCAAAACAAACCACCTCAGCATGATGTTTGGTTAACCAATCCATTCCTACAATAATATCGAAACTTCCAAGTTGCATCGGTGTGAGGTCAATAGGAAAAAGATGGTTATCAAGGTTCAACTGGCAATCGCGAATGACAGAATCGAGTACAAGAGGTTCACCAGTAGCAATCTCAACAGATAAGGGCTTTCCTAGTTTAGTTCTAGGCATCGCAAGCAAAGGCTCAAAGGCTAACGATAGAAAGCTTCTATCGGCACCAGAATCGAAAAGAACAGATGCAAGGTGATGGTTAACAAGGAACGTACCATTAACGACTTCGTTTTCAGCACGGGCCTCGTTAGCGTTCAAGTTGTATGCTCGTCCACGAGCGGGATTAGCATTTGTATTCGCAGGCTTCGGGCAGTTGTTCATGAAGTAACCCATTTCACCACAATTATAACATGAACCAGGTGGGAATGGAGGCCTAGAAGCGTTTCCTTGAGCTTGTACTGGGTTCTGTGCAGCTTGGTTTGGAACGGATCGACAAATATTGGCCGTGTGCCCAAGTCTACCACATGATGTACACTGTCGACAAACTAGCTGTGCCGAATGATGACCATTGCACCGATTACAGTAAGGTGCAGTACCAGCATGTGGCTTCCTCGCTGGAGGCTGTGCCGGTTGGTTCTGTGTGTTCTGGTTGTGTCGCAACCCTCGTCCCCTGACAATCCCGGGAACGGGCGGCCGCGGCCAGTTTTGGTGGTATCCGTTTTTATCCATTTTAGCAGCGGAAATTTCATCAGGACCGTAGTTAGGAAATATTTTATCAGAGTAAAATACCACACTTTCATTATATTAAACACGTGGGAAATATCCCAAGTTTTTGTTACACACATTTTCATAGGGATAAACCCTATTTTATTTAATAAAACATCTCTTTATTTTAGGTAACTTTATAGCCACTTTTCCAAACCTTCAGTGCAGTCCAGCTGGCTTCTAATTGGCTTTCACATTTTGTTACCTGAAACGCGTTTAAAAACATTTTGTCAGTGGGAAATACTGGTGAGTGAATCTCAGTTTAAATCAAGTTTAGTAAAACCATTGTACAGTATTGAGGGCGGTCACGCAATTACATTTGTTTCCATCTATACAATTACCACCCACGGTACTGTTAACCCGACTTATGGTCATGTTACTCATCGCAAGGTAGTAACAAATTTTGTATACAAAACCCCAACATATCGAAGATAATTGTAGAATACAAATACTCAATAACTGTTTAATATAATATTAATTGTGTGAGGTTTTGTAAAAGCAGTTTGCAAAAAGGAGATTACTCACATTGGTGTCTTAGGTTTTCTGTAAGGATTTCCTGGTGATTATCTAGAATTTACACAAATGCATACGTGTTAGTATAATACCCCAATATTTACATTAGCAATACCCTCTCCGAGACGGCATTCCAACGACTACGTCTGGCAGAACCACGACAGCCGTTACGGAATCCTGGATCAATCGGGCAGCGTATCTAATACGTAACCAGGGGTTATGATACTTACAATGGAGCAGAACTTCGTTATTTAGGGGAGTATTATACTCGGAAATTATAATTGCTTTTCAGAAATTAGAGAGAGAGAGCTCGAGAGATGAACGAATTCGACTGAAGACTGGAGTTCTCCATTTATAGGCGACCCTTCGCCTTCCCTCGCGGCCCCCGTAAGACGTAGCCAAAGGCTACGCGGCCCGCGACATAGGGTAATAGGGGCTAGGGTTGCTGATTCGTTGAGTTTAGCTTTGACACGATTATAACACGTGGCAGCACCGGGCTGCGCCCCATGTACAGGTTGTCGCGCCCCGCGTAAGACGTAGCCAAAGGCTACACGACCCGCGAGCGCCTTTAAAATTTGATTTTTATTAAATTTTTAATTATATATTGTATTTTGGGCTCGGTTTTCGCATATGGGGTGTATTTTAGGACATATTGGGACATTCTAATTATATTAGGGGTGTCGAAAATATTTTGAGGGTTGTTATAGGTTGGGTTGTGCGGTAACAACATAGTTCTGGGAAGCCTTACGCTTCCTCGTCCTTTTTGACGACTCAGCTTTCTTTTGTCTTTCCTTTTGTCTTGAGTGGCTGACTATTTCTTATCACCTTTCCGAGACAGTTTACCCTTCCTGACCTGAGACTCAGTCAGGGTTGCAGCCAACTCGATGGCCTGACGTACAGTGGTAGGGTTGCTACCAGTAACTATGTCTTGCACAGGGTCAGGCAATCCATCGATATACCTCTCAATAGCCTTATCCAACGGGGTAACCATAGTAGGACACAACAAACTTAACTCCTCATAATGATCCATGTAAGCATGTGTTCTCCCCCATCTTGTTTCAAATCATCGAATTCCCTTTCCAACGCCCTTGGTTCGTGACGGGGATAAAACTCTTTCATCATGAGAGCCCGAAGCTCTTCCCACGTTTGTGCCATCCCCACATCGGCACCCCTATCTTTCATCACGCCATTCCACCATATTAAAGCTCGTTTCTCAAAAACACTAGATGCGAACTCAACCTTTCGCTCATTTGGACACTGAACATGTCGGAATGTGCTTTCTAGACTCTCGAACCATTGTAGAAGCGCAGTAGCTCCTTGAGACCCAGAAAATTTCAGTGGTTTTGCCGAATTGAATGTTTTGTAACTGCACTGAGTATTGTTATTGTTGTTGTTGTTGTTGTTATTGTTATTCGCTTGATTTATCTGAGTAATTAGGTTCGGAATCATAGCAGCAATTTACTGAGCGACTAGGGCTGCGAGTGCAGCATCCTGAATTTGATCGCGTCTAGGAGGCATTTTCTAAACAAAAAAAGAAAACATGAGAAATGAGTGAGAATGACATTTGGGAATTGACTCAGAATATCATCAGGTTCTGAGAAAAACAAGAAGGGAATTGACTCAGAATATCATCAGGTTCCACCACCGTTTGAGAAAATGTTTACATTCTATGATGACGAAAAGGTGGAAAAAGCTTTCGACATGGTTAATCAATTGCCAGATAACATTGATGTCACTTACTCCAAATATGATGATGTTAATGATTCAGAAGTGGTAGGTAAGGTCGTTGAAAGCGTTTTAAAAGAGGATTTTACCAAAAGTGATAAGTCCGAATCATAGGATGAAAATGAGGAAAGTTTTCATGAAAGTTATCTTAAGAATTCAAAATCTGAGAAAAATGAGAATGATGATTCAATAGGATTGGCATATTACATGACTGGATCGGACAAATTAATCTCAGATATTGAAGTGCCAATTCAAAATGTGATTGCGGATAAAATCGACAAAGTTTTTAAATTGGTATAAATCGAGAAATCAGAAATTACAAAATTTGCCGAAAAAACGAGCAAGAAATCTTTTTATAACAAACCTGGTTACAAAAAGAAAAACACAAAGGTTGGGTTGGGTTGGGTTATAAAAAGAAACAAAATCAAAAGAAACGGGCTGAGAAGTCAAATTTTCAGAAAAAGACGAACTTTGTTCATGGAACAAGTTCTGAAGAGGAGAAAGAACTCAGATTTAGTCGACAAACTAATGAAGAATTCTGTGCTCAGAAGAAGCAACAACAACAGGCTAAAGATGTTTCAAAGAAAACGTGCTTTAAATGTGAACATGTTGGTCGTAAATGTCCACAAAATCTGAAGCCTGTTGATGTTGAACAGAAGAAACAACAATCTGAGGCTATAAAACATAAGTCAACCAAGTTTGAATCAAAACAAACTTGGAAACCGAAACCAAAGACACCCAAATTTGAGACGAAACAGATTTGGAAACCAAAGGGTGATTTTTCAAAATCAAAACAAACTCGGAAACCAAAAACATCCAAGGTTGAATCAAAACAAATCTGGAAACTTAAAAATGATTTGTCAAAATGAAACGTTCAAAGTGATTCAAGATTTTATCAAATGAATGTTTCAAACGGACAAATTTGGGTGGAAAAGAAACAAAAGACTTCTGTGAGTGTGAAACGGAAAATCAAGTCAACCAAGAAGGTTGAAAATAAGAATGAAAAAGTGTTTGTGAAAAATGATAAAGATTTTCCAAAACTTAATGATTCGTGTTGTGTCACAATACCCAAGGTCAATCAGGCCTGGGTTGCATTATTCAAGTAATTGAATTGATTAAATGTGCAGGTGCTCCAGAAGTCAGCTGAATGTCACTATGAGCAGCGGAGCAGTCGGGCACAGGAGGAGGATCCATGTGGATGAGTTCAGAGAGTGTTGGTTTGTTAATAATAATAAATACAACATAAACCAAAAACAAAATAAAAATAGAAAAACAGAAAACATTAAAAAATCATTTGTTTTTTAATTTTTAAAAATAAAAAATTTTAAAAAAATGTTAAGTGAATACATCGAAACCCTCACGGCTGAACAAACATGATAAAACAAAATTGGAAAACGGTTTTCAAACTGTTAAATATCAATGTATTGTAAACCATGGGGGTACTTTATGCAAAACTGAGCATGTGATGCAGAAAATAGATGGCGAGATAAAGTTATTTGCATCATGGTTGTCAAATTTTCGTTAAATGTTTTGGATTTTAGGGGGAGTAAAAATTTTGAAAATACAATAACATTTGATAATTTGAAAAAAGCACAAAACTCTTTTTGAATTAAACAATATAGAAAAAGCCAAAAACATGAGAAAACTTAAAAATGAGTTTTTGTGTAAAAAAAAAGAAATGATAAGTACATCAGTAAGACAATCACAACATGATAAAGAAATGGAATGCTAAAATGTGATAAACGGTCTCACTGATGATATGCCAGTAAGTTTTTACACATTTAATAAATTGATTTCGAGATATAAACATAAATCAATAACTTTCTTATCTCGTGGGGGACATCTCTCGGATATATGGACTTAGTACTCCGAAATTTCGTTTGAGAGATTGCCAGATATTAGGTTTTTATACTTATTGATATCTGGGGTATTATACTTGGTCTTCTGATTTTGCGTCAGCAATGGCCTAGACTTCGTATAATGCTTTTGCACTTAAAGCTTTCACTCTGCATAAAAATTGAGAAAATATCGAAAGATATATATCAAATGCAGTTGAATAGAAGATTCCTAAGTGGAACTGATGTAGGGTAAAATACACATATTTGTCCCGTGTAAATTGTATAATTTTTGTATAAGTTTTATTTGTTTTTATTTAGTTTTAGTGTTATATTATATTGTGTTTTGGCAGGTCCTGGTGCAAATGGAGCAAAAATGAATAATAAAGAAATATCCAGCTAGTTGAATAAAGTAGACCAACAGGGACCGAAGTAAAATTGCTGCTGAGTAGATCGAGCCTGCTATCTCTGTGTTTTCTAAAAAGGGCTGCTGTCTATATTACTATTAATATTGTTGTAGTTGAAACTGTGGGCCATGAAAAGCATGTCAGTCTAGCAAAGTTCACTGGACGAATTATTAAGGAATGAAAAAGGTTGCCTTGTTCGAAGTCTAGTGGGCCGCAAAAAGAAACAATCAAGTTTTTGAATGTTCACGTGTACTTTAACATTGGGCCTTGAATTCTCCTATATTTTAATAATACAGTGTTTTGAACAGTAAAAGTTATAATAATATATAAGGTTTTTTTAATAGTTTTATTATCTTCTTTACTTTTTAAGTTAGATAACCTTTTGTCAACCGGTATTGGTATCGAAAATAACAGTACGGTTATCGGTACATAAAGGTAAAAACCGACACCAGACTAGTACAGAAAACACCAAAAGTCGGTATCGAATTGATTTTGAAAATCTTTTAGTGTGGGAAATTCGGTACTGTTACACGGTACCATTTGCTTATCCCTGATCACGGGTGTCGTATGAACAACAACGGTATCGTGCAATTTTTTTCTTCAACTTTTAATGATTTATTTTTTTAGTTTCAGGTGTAGGGATGAGCTCGGTGCCAACCAATACCGAATTGGTACTGGTACCCAAAATACCAATTACGGTATTTGTATATGAAGCTAAAAAACGGTAGTGAACCGATACCAGGAACGCCAAAAGTCGTACCGAATTGGTACTTAAGATTTTTCGGTTTGGGAAATTCGGTACCGGTACCCAGTATCATTTGTTCATCTCTGACCACGGGTTTCATACGAACAACATTATTACCATAAAACTTTTTTTGTTGATTTTCTTTTGGTTATCTTTTAGTGTTTTTTTATATATTTTCTTTTTATTCTTGTCAGCGGTTTCCGTGCGCAACGCGTTCGTAATGTTTTCAAAACACATGTAAACACAGACTAAACAACAAAAGACGTTCGCCGCAACGTGACGATAGTAAAAAAACTAGTTCTAATTCATGCTTGATAATCAGAAGCACATGCATATACCCTAATTGATATTATATATACCATAATAAAATTTGGAGGTTATTGGACCATATACAAAGGAAGCGGCTGTAGACGGCAATTAAGAAAATAGAATATTTGACTTGAAGATATTATTATCCCATATCAAACTTTGGAGACGATCACGGGCACGAGCAGAAATCAGTGGGACGAATTTTGAAGCCATATTTTGCAAAGGAATAAGCCAGAGAATCATTGAGCTTGAAGATCAAGAAGGTTAGAGATTAAGGGATTATGGGTTTTGCTATTCGATTTCTTTAATTTTCTATTTTTCTTGTTTGATGTCAATGAATTCTTGTTTGAGACTTTGTGTTTTGATATTTAAAACCCTGATACTTGGCTAGACTTTTTAAACTATCTAGGTTAAGATGAATATTTAATAAAGTTTGGATTTTTATTCGTTTATTATCGTGTGTATGGGTTTTCTTAAAAAGTAAAGAACTTTGGAATCTTTAACTTAGTGCATATGCACTTTCGAGTTTTGATTATTGAGTGTTTATTCGTTTCACATGAACCTTGGTGAATGTCTTTCATAGGATAGGTTTGTGTTGATTGTTCGAGTCTTTGCGGGTTCGGGTAGTCTTTGGGTGAATTGGCCATTAGCCTTAGAAACGGTAATTAAGAGATAATTAGAACTTGATAGTCTGCTAATCTTGTCGCTGAGAGGCTCGAGGTTATTAATAGGTCTCGGTTTGGTATATAGCTAGGATTAGATTTTGAGAGAAATCGGTCTTAGTTCCCTAATCATATTCGTGTCTATTAAACTAAATTAAAATCCATAGTTGACTTTCGCGCTGAGAGGTAGATTGTCAGATTAAGGCACTTTTAAAGAAGTTAGAGGACTGAGAGGAAGTCTAACCAACCGGTAGTCAAAACAGCTCTGTAGAGTCTCACAAGTTTCTTCCTGAGAAGGGTCGAGAGGTCTTAGTAGGGATTTCTTAGGGTTTAGCACATAAAGATCCCGGTTCCATACCACTTTAGCTTCGAATAGAAATCCATTCCTAGTTAAATAGGATTCTAGCCTAGGTAGTCGTTTAACATCACCGCTGAGCAAAACCTTCGTTCCGAGTTGTGTCTAGTTAATTTAGTTAATTAGTTTAATTTTAATTGAATTTTTAGGATTATTAGAAAACCCCCTCAATTATAAAAACAGTTAGAGTCCGTGTCAGTCTAAGTCTAGATAGAGTCGTAAACGTAATTAGAGAGTTTTAGTTTATAAATCTAAAACTTAGCGTGTCTAGTTTAGGTTAAAATTAGTTAGTTTTAATTGACCACTTTTAGCACATCAGGAACACACCCTTAAGTCGAGCCTTCATCTATTTGATTGAACGGAAGTTCTAACCTGAGCTCTAAAGGCCTCGCACGAACCCAGAGAACAGATATCATTTAGGTATATTCACCTGTAAGACTGAATATAGGGAATCTTGATACGGGAGTATATTCTGAGGTGGGACACGCGAATTAGATAAGTTCTTAAAACACTAAATCTCGTATCTTGAATCAATTGAAGTTTGTGTGAAAATTTAAGTGGATCAGTATACTGACAATCTAGTTGAATCATTTAAAACTTAAAGTCTATAAAAGGTCAACGATGCTTGTGATGTGTCATAAACTGATATGACCCTCTGACGCGAACTCAAACAAAACTACGTTTGTAAATAGTTTACATTTCATTACATTTAAAATTACAAAAAGATTTTCGGAGTGTTTTAGCATAAACTTTGTAAAATACAAAAAGATTTTGCTTCCGCTTTATGTTTCGATAACCGATGTTGGAAAGCTGAGTTTCAAAATCTAAGTATGCTGAACATGTCTTAGAAAATAAACAACTTCATTAATTTGAAACTCGAGGTTCTTAATTGAAAAATCCAAAAACAGCTTGTGAAAGTCTCCAAGGTCATTAGTTTGGACTTGGTAGATTAACAGATAAATCAAGGTCATTAAGTTGAACTTGATTATCTGAAGAGAGTTTATGGTGATTGAGTGCATTGAATGTCAAATTTATATAGTTATTTGATAGGGGGAGAGAGCCAGGTAATTTGTTCCTGCATTAGAGCCAGGTTCTCGATCCTAGAGCAGCTAGATATTCTCTCATGTACTTTGAATTGTTATATTTTCATAGAGCCAGGTTTCTGATCCTAAAGGATGAAAGCTGAGAGCTTAAAGCTTAAAGCAAGGGGGTTCCTGGAGAGAGAGTCTATCGAGAGGGTGAGCTGATGAGTCAGGACGCAGATCCAAGCAACGTTTGTTAGAGTAAAGGGGAGTCTATGGTGTTGAATATGTTAAAGCTTGCTAAAGACTCAGAGTGAAGGAAAAATCTACAAGATTAACTACAACAATATCCAAGGGGGAGTCTGTGTGTGACAACTGGCAAAAATAATGGTAATTCCGTACAATTTAAACCCTTGATTTAACGTTTAATTATGTTCGTTACGATTTAATTATTGCATGATTAGGTCGTTTAAAGTCTAGCAATCATAGGACATGGTTAAATATGCTAAACAATATTAACATAATCGCCACATCGCGAGAAAACTGCAAACTATGTCCTAATATGTTGGCAAAATACTGAAAACACTATTCACCTGAACACACTATTCATGCCAGCAAGTTCTGAAAACTGTCTGAACGAGCGACGAAGGGCATGAACACACTTGGTAGATGAAATACAAATAAAAATCCCTAACTAGGGACACTAAACACCAAAACATATTAACTTTTCAGTAAATGCACTTAATTACACCTTGTCCGTTCTGCGCCGAAATATAACCAAAATAAATTGTCCGCGACACCCGAATCTATCATTTTAATGTCCGTAAGGCTTATAATTAATATACACACCTTAAATATGCTTATGTATACCAACGGAATATCCGAATCACAAGTTTCCGGTATTACGTCGTAATGATCACAACTTCGTCGTTTTTGCGCCGACGAACTAGTTAGCAATATTTTCTCCACCCAAACAACTAAACAAACATCCTAGTGAACTAGTTAAGCACATTTTGGCGTCAAAAATATTGCCAGGACATTAGCAGTGCAAGAACCTACCAAAACCCCTAAACCTCTAAACATTTATTAAAAATGACAACTTTTATTATATAACCTTTGTAAAAAAAAAATCTAGACCCCCCATTTCGGACACAAGGTGGACCCCACCAAATCCACCGACATTAATTTAAAATATACCAGAAGATTGGAAGCATGGAGGATGAAGATTTGTTGTTGACAAAAAAATCACTACACCACTCCTATACCATCATACCTTCACATCCTTTCTTCATAAGTTTTCATCCAAAAAAATCACCAACATTCCTTTCCTCTCCTTCTTATTTTCAGCAGCCCCTAAACCCCCCCCCCCCCCCAAACCCTTCATTTTGATCAATTAAAATCACCAATTTAACCACTAAAAACTCATTTCAAGATCATCCATGGAAGGTGCATGCATGGAGGACACTTAGGGCCTTGTTTGGAGCATAATCACTTCCTAATCATCATTATAAACTTGTGCAAAGTTGTAAGCCACTTACTTATCATTTTTAAGCTTGTTACTAAGTGTAGATTATTTAAGTACTTGTTGATCATCTTGAAAATCAAGAAAAAATTAACTTAAAACCCTAAACCAAACTTAACAACTTACTAATCATGATGTATTATGTGATTATTATGTGTTTTAGGGTTGTATGAGTTGTATGATCTTGTTGATTTTGTTAAAAATAGGTTGTTTAACCTAGGATTTTTAATGATCATGTTGTATGATTAGTGTAGTAAACTAGATTAGTGATTTAGATTAGTCTTAAAAATGTGATGTAAACACTTAGAAGTTTAAATCAAGAAAGATTATCACCCTTAAACTCATGACCTTTACACATATAAGTTTTTAAACTTGAAAGATTATAATGAACTAAACATGGTGATTAAGAACTAATAAATATGATTTTCAAATAAAACAAGTGATTTAATAAATGGTTATGAAAACCACACTTGAAAAGTCTTGAATTTCAAGACATAAAAGTCTTGAAAGTTTTAAGAAATTTAATATATATGAGAGCTCATGAATTAAATAAATGGTAGCAATTGTTTACTTGATGTTGTAAATTGTTGAGATTAGTAGGTTGATGTTGATGGTAAATTGAAAATGATTTTAAACGCGTTTTGGAAACGTGGGAAAACGCCATAGTTTAGGGGAAACTATGGCGAAATTTTCTAAAAATCTAATCGCGATTAAATATAGATTAACGGGGTGATTAACTGGGTTAAACGTGATTAGTAACCTTAATTGTCATTAAGGAAGTTTTGATGAAAAAGTTAAGCCTAAACATCTAAGTTTTTATAAACTAACATAAATATATATTTTTAGAAGATGAATTGGTAAAAATAATAAATATAAGTTTATATAATTTTGGGTAAAAATTATATAGTTTGAATACCCTATTTGGTGTATGATATGTGTATAATTATGTGTATGTATTAGTCTTTGGAATGCGTACAAAAAATAATACATACAACACTTGCAAAATATACACTTACACCACGACGAGAACCTCACGAATATTCGCGAATATGACAACAGTCGCGAACCCTCGCACTTACTAAAAAATATACACTTGTGTGATACCAAAACTCAAGGCGCGAACATCGGACGACGAATCTTGAACGAAGAACATCGGACGACACCTTATGCTTTATCGACGAAACGGACATGTCGACACCTCGAAAGGTTACAACGACGCTCGACAACTTCGACACAAAAACTATATATATTAACCGGTTGTTACGACAAGTCTAAAAATAAAATAATTTAGACACTTCATATATATTAACGACAATGAAAGACCGGAAAGTTCAAAAACGAAAATAACACAAAGTGATTATAAAAAGTTTACTAGAATGCTACTTAATGCTTAGTGAAAAATTATAAGATTCAAGAACACAAATAATGGGCTAAGATATAAAACTTTGGGCTTTTAAATTGATATTGGGCTTAAAATAAAATGAAATATTGGGCTAGGCCCAACATCCTAAATACATGGGCAAAGGCCCATTTTAATAAACAAATATATAAGCCCAATTATAACATATAACATGGGCTAGGCCCAAATACAATAATAATATGGGCTAGGCCCAGTAACTTAAAGACATGGGCTAAGCCCAATGACACTAAAGTGTGGGCTAGTGTCACACCCCAACCAATGGCGGAATCATCGGAGTGGGACGAAGAAAGATTGCTCATCACACAAAACGCTAATTTGTGACAATAAAATTAAAAATAAATTGATTTCATTCATAACAAAATGTTACAATACAAGGAGCTTGAAATACAACGTATTCAATACAAGAAAACAATACTGTAGGATCGTTGAATCGATCTAAACGAGTTGATCAGAAGGGTTCTGGACCAAATCAGAGGCGGAATTCATTGATTTGATCTTCATTCAGCTAGATATGCACTTAGAAGTAGATTAAATGTCGATTGTATTGATTTCACAACGTTTTACAGGCTTGGCGACACTTCGGCAGAGCTTCGCTGCCGGAATCCAAAGTTACAAATGACAACCAAGACTCTACTATTTATAGGGAAGCACAGGTCACACGAAACCGTCCCACACGACCTGGTCCAGGTCGCACGACCTGGCCAGGTCACACCAAACTGGCTTGTTCTGACCTGTTTCCCGTTTCTATCGATTTACATGTCTTGGTTTATCTATCTTATTACATGACTCGATACAAGACGAAGTCAACAGACATATGCACCAACAAACTCCCCCTTGGATGTTGACGAGTCTTCAGTACAAGTCTTCAGTATGACGAGTCTTCAGTCTTGATCAGTCTTCACGCTCTTTCCAAAGTATCTTTCTCTGTAAGCATCCTCATCAATCTCTGTCCTCTTCTATCAAAATCTGAATCTTGCTCTTTCAATCTTCAAACTCCCCTTTGCTATCAGACTCCCCCTTGAGTTATTTCGGGATCGTAATCTGACATAACTCTCATTCCAAGATCGTATCCTGGCTCAAACTCTGCTCAGGCTAAGACACGGGGACCTGCATAAATCTCTACCCAAAAGTAAATTTTTTTTATATTATAACAATTTTAATCTCTGCTTAACCACTTGTATTCGTAACACACAAAATTTTGACCATTTAATCATTTTAAAATCATTTCTCATTTCAAACAAACTCTCCCAACCCTGTTGTTCATCATGTTCAACACTTGGAATTTTGAAAATCAGCTTTCCAACATCAGTTGTCGAAAATAAGATGAAATAAAATCTTTTTGGATTTTCAAAATTTATGCTAAAACATACTAATGAAAAGCAGTAAAGAAATATTTACAGACAATATTTTTGTGAGTTTGTGTAAGAGGATCATATCAGTTTATGACAAAACACTAGTACCGTTGAGCTTTAAACACTTTAAGATCTAAACGATTCACTTAGATTGTCAGTATACTGATCCACTTAAATTTTCACACAAAGTTCAATTGATTCGAGATACGAGATTAATGTTTTAAGGACTTAAAATATTCGCGTGTACCACCTCAGAATATACTCCCGTATCCAGACTCCTATATTCAGTCTTACAGGTGAATGTACACTAATGATATCTGTAAAGGGTAAATGCGAGACCATGAGAGCTCAGGCTATTGCTTCCGCAAAATCAGAGAGATGATGGTTCGACTTTAGGTGTTGTAACACCCCATGTTTTCACAAGTCAAAGTCAAAGTCAAGGTCTGAGTCAACGACCGATTTCGCGCAACTTGACTTGTAGAAATTTCTTTATTTAATACGTATTATGTGGAGTAAGTGTTGCTAATGACAATAATCGATGTGTGTTAATCGTTATTCAATCGACCTACGACTGTGAACTATAGGAAGTAATAATGCGATAAAGTTAATCAACTAATAATCGAGCTATGATAATCGAATCGACATCAATTCGCAACTCGAGCTACGTATTTTTACTTGTTACTATACGTGTGTGTGTGCCTTACGTGTTAACCGTGCATGTGTATTTATGTTGTGTTGAGATAATCAAGCGAACTCAATCAAAACTGTGTTAATATTTTCAATTTTCACATTTTTAATTGGAAATTCCTCATCAGAATATAATTTGTCTGAATCATTCAAAGTATATGCTACTTTGAATGTTTCGTCATTTAAATTATTTTTTGATAACATAAATTCTTTATTGTAAACCCTTTTGACCGATGATTTCGAACTGTCAACTGATGAACTTGAGCTCTCAGATTCAGACTTTGACTCTGACTCCTCATCCTTTTCCAACACCTGATCGACCACTTTCTTTATTAACTCAGACTCATGATCAGTGTCAGACGATGTGAACGTGACATCAATGTTGTCTGGTAACTCATCAGTTGTTTCAGACTTTATCTTTATATTGACTGCCTTTTTGACTTGTTCCGAATTTGGTTTTCTGGGAGAATAACCTTCCCAGATCGGAGGCGGACACTTGTTATAATTTGCACTTTGTTTCTTACCAGTATCCGTATCTTCCAACTTCTTATCTTGAAAAGCTTCAAAACCTGCCACAGTAGGATAGATTCTATCAATCAAGTAATCAGAACTTGAATAATCCACTAGCAATCGTCTGATTCTTTCATTCTCAATCTTTTCAGTCTCCAATTCCTGCTTCAACTCTGCACACTCTTCAATATAGTGATTGATGGCCTTCTGCTTACACATCATCACTGCATTCATCATTGTCAAAGCATCTTCCCTTTCTGAGTTTGTCTTTTCCAACTGGTTTACTGTTCTGTTCAACACATCATAAGATTCTTTCACGTACTTAACATCGAACAATAACTTTTCTTTCATCTCGTCTAGTTCACTATACTTCTTATCTTTCTCTTCATAATGTTTGCATGGTTCCAAACATTTCAGACAAGGTTTAGTGACTTTTACAATCTTTTCAATAATCTTTTCAGCAACTTTAACCTTTTCACTCTATTCATTCTTATCCTCCTTATGAACAACATTCTCACATTTTACCTCTTTCTTTTCTTTTGCTGCTCATCTCTCCTTTAGCTTCTCCAATTTATCTGCAAAATAAAATTTGAAACTTTCAGGAGATAGATATGTTTTACCAATGTTTATTTGTTTAATTTCTTCATCATCATCATCACTATTATCAATTGATGATTGATCAAAGACTGGTGTCTTTTCTGAACTATCTTCTGAAGTAACAGACTCTCCATCTTGACTTTTCTCATCTTCTGCAAACACATCCATCCATTCTTTCATCAACTCTGGCTCTTGAATGATTTGTGCAATGAATGCTTTAAACTTTGAGTTACTTTCAGCCGGAATATAATTGTCCCAGCTAAATCCCTCTGGAAATCTTTCATCTTCTTGATTAACTAGATAAGCTTTCTTCTTTCCATCTTCAATCGAATTAGGCACTGGATGATGACGGTTGTTGAGCTACCTGATGATAAATCGCTTTTCGATGATAATCATTGTTACCGAACGGATTCTGAGCTCCACTTGCTTCTCGATTGGTACATTCCCTCTTGAAATGTCCTTTTTCCCTGCATCAAAAACAAGTAATTTTAGACTTATCAAAACCTAAAGTAGAAACATTAGCATTACGTAAGTCATCTCTTCCTGTAATCTGCTTAAATTTCTCAGCTCTCCTCAACAAGCTCGCTAAACACCACTTAATATCCATTAGCTCCAATTCCTCAACATCAATCTGATCATAGTCCTCTTTTGTTAACATATGATTTCCGATTCTTCCCCCAACCAAACTCTCATATGATTCCAACACAGTAACTAGTAATGCCATATGACCTTTAGCGACTTCTTCAGAGAAATTCTGACCGTTCTGAAGATGCAACGCGATGTTGCATTGTAATACATGACCATTACCATTGTTTGAGCTTTGTGACTGATAATTTGAAGTTGAAACATTAGGATTAACACTCGGATATGAAGAAAATCCACTGTTGTTGATTGAGCTTTGATTGAGTGATCCAGATGAGTTTTCTGCGCTGAAAGCGGTTTGAATCTTCGGACTTGCTTCTACATTTTGAACATTACCTTTGAAATACATCTTGATATCTTGTTGACCACTTGAATTGTTCATTCTAGCAATCTTTTGTTGTTCAAGATCTTGTCCTTCAAGTTTTTCAATGAATTGAGTAATTGTCAATCTATCATACTCTCCGGTATTCTTCAAGATCATAAGATATGTACCCCACTCTTTTTGAGGTAAAGCATCGGCTAATTTTTCAACCCATTCCTCATGATCTTTAGTGATATCCAACCGACTCATTGAACGAACTAAATGACAATATCTCTCGATAAGAGTCTTTGTAGTTTCTCCCGGCAAACTTGAGAACAAGTCAAATTCTTTCTTTAATAGTGACTTTTTATTCTTGATCATCTCCGTACTTCCTTTGAATTTTGTACGAAGTGCTTCCCAAATCGAACGTGCACTATCATCATGTTGAAGTAATATGAAAATGTCTTCTTTCACAGCTTGCTGAAGTAAGCTGATCATCATTTTTTCTGCCTTGTACATTTCTCTTTCTTTTTTCGTAAATTCAGAAATATTCTTTACAACTCCCATATTATTACGAGGTCGAACATACTTAGTTTCAATACACTCCCAAGACCTTAGATGATTTGCTTGAACCCAGTTTTCGAAACGTTCTTGTCAACTGTAATATTCTTCAATGCTAATCATCTTTGGGGGTTTCTGTAACGTTCCCATTTCATTTTCCATAGTTACACTCCGAGCAACGGTAACAGGAGTACCCGGGGCAGTAGCAAATGCGTTATAAAACTCGTTGTCCATATTCCGGTATTGAGATTTCACAAAAACAGACTTTTCAAACGAACTGGGAAGATTTCAAACGTCCTGAATGTTCTTAACCCACCTCGTACGAACTGGATATTATCAACTCGTAAGAACTGGATCTAACTTACACGATCTGGACTAATCTCAAACCGTGCGACCTGAATAAAGTTCAATCCGTGCGAACTGGTAGTCTGACTGATCAAACCGTGCGAACTGGAATCCACTTCGTGCGACTTGGAGCAATTCGTGCGAACTGGAGTCTTTTCACATGACCTGAAGACAACTTCGTGCGAGCTGGCTGATCAACTCAAGCGACCTGACAAAATCTCGAACGAACTGATATGTTTTTCACACGATTTGGTCAATTTTATCAGGTTTTAGGTTGATTTTAGTTCTGATATGTTCAAGGATTGATTAAAACAGTGTTTTACAGGTTATATGTCAAAATCAGATCATTTCAACCGTGAAATCTCAGTTAATTTGATGAAAAAGTGTAAAAGAATGAGTAGAAGTGAGAAGAAATCAGATTTTATCCTTGAAAACAAGCCGAAATGGTAAGAACTCTTCCTCCTTGGCTCTGATACCACTTGTAGGATTGTTGAATCGATCTAAACGAGTCGATCAGAAGAGTTCTGGACCAAATCAGAGGCGGAATTCATTGATTTGATCTTCATTCAGCTAGATATGCACTTAGAAGTAGATTAAATGTCGATTGTATTGATTTCACAACGTTTTACAGGCTTGGCGACACTTCGGCAGAGCTTCGCTACCGGAATCCAAAGTTGCAAATGACAACCAAGACTCTACTATTTATAGGGAAGCACAGGTCGCATGAAACCATCCCACACGACCTGGTCCAGGTCGCACCAAACTGTCAGTTCGCACGAACTGGCTTGTTCTGACCTGTTTCCCGTTTCTATCGATCTACGTGCTTGGTTTATCTATCTTATAACATGACTCGATACAAGACGAAGTCAACAGACAGATGCACCAACAAATACAACAAACAAGTACGAAAGTTATACAACGTATTAAAACCTAAAACGTCTATATGTGTATCTAGGCATCATCACTACTTCAGTTTCATAGCATCATCATCATCAACCTGTAACATGTTAAAAAGTATAGTTCAATACAAATGTGTATTGGCGAGTATACATGTTTTCATACATAGCATAAAAAGATAAGTTTCAAACAATTCCATGTGGCAAGCTCTTGAAACAAGATAAACAATAAATTCGGCATGTGTTCGACTAATCAACCCAATGATGAAACACAATAAGCTCTTGACATAACCCAAAGTTTACAGGCGGTGCGTTAATCCTATAGCGCTACATATGTCAAGGATAGGCTCGTATGA
Organism: Helianthus tuberosus; assembly: GCA_030545235.1. NCBI lineage: Eukaryota > Viridiplantae > Streptophyta > Magnoliopsida > Asterales > Asteraceae > Helianthus > Helianthus tuberosus. The sequence goes on from CM060369.1 coordinate 169,717,885, forward strand.
AGTTAATGATAAGTCTAACACAAAACGTATAACCCCAAGTTTAAAGTATCAAGTAGGCATGCATGTATAAGGAATGTTTGTGCATTTTAAGAATAAAGTTTAAGTGTAAGTTTTATAGATTAACATGTTACACCCCAAAAGGTGGTAAACGAAAAGGGGGTTCAAGTATACTCACAAAATTGCATAAGCTTTCTGATTATCCAAGTGTTGACGAGTAAGGGGATTAGAAGATTAAATGTATACGGATTGGAGTTCAATGTATATTTAGATTCGGAATTCGGAATTAAAAGTATAAAAAAGTAAATATACAAGAAAGTAATCACTTAGACTTAGCACTCGTTCTTGACACTATGAAAACCCATAGGGTTTGAATAATTTCATGGATGTAACACCCATTAGAATCGTAACGAGAAAACTAGGTACTTAGGTGGTGTAACTTACTAACTTGACTAATAACCGTTTGGTTATCATCAAGTGTTAGGTTTCTTACATGTATTATATATTCTATATAGTATATATTTATAAGTTACTAGTCCAATAATTCAACAAGAACATCATATAAGTCATGCATGAGGTAGGAAGATAAATCTTCCATTTAGAAACCTCTATTGTATTCACCACTACACATGTTGTCATAGACAACAAGGAGGGCCATGAACATACATTAAGGAATGAAATACATACTATTTAAGTAAGAAAACAACAAGTGATGTGTGGATTTGAAGGTAGGATAGCCCAAGCTATCCAAATAATCACACAACTTCAAGTGTAGGACTTGTTCATCACTTGTAGGTTAAAACCTTATCAAAACAGAATGTTTGTGAGGATTAAACCTCTGGATTTACATGTCACAACCTTGTTTTTAAGCTCACATAATCATGGTCTTGATTAGTGACATAAGGACATAGGAATGTGTTGAGAAATCTCAATTTAAAGTATGTTAAACAAGTGTTTATACAAAATCAGAAAGTTTATTGCACTTTGGAGCCTCTTATGGTGATGTTCTAGGCTTGGTTTTCCATGGAAAACCTGTGGAAACATACCTAACGTTGTTCCAACTGCTAAGAAAGAAGAATCATTGAAAAAGGTGAAGTAGAAGTGAAGTTATGCTTGTTTTTGTAAGTTGGAGCTAATCTGTCTTGTTACTGCTTTGCAGCTGAATTGAGAGTACTTGAGAGTGAGTTTAGTGAGTTTGCAAAGTGAAAAATGTGTGGAGGAGGCTTGGGTTTTATAGGGAAGTGAATTAGGTTAAGTGTAGTTGGCCATTAAATGCAAGAAACACACTTTAAAACTCAACAAAACACAAAAATTGGCCCAATACGCGAGCTGTTTGCAAGAGTCTACGGATCAGACCTTGTCGCGGGTCATGAAGCAGATAGGTAGGCGAGTCGCGGGGCGCGAGTCTCTTGGCTGACGAAATTCTTTGATATTTTGGCAAGTATGGCCCTTATACTTTCATATATGCATGAATTAGGATGTTTTAAGGACAAAAGGCAAAGTGTGAGGGTATATTATGTAATTAAAGCATAAACTAAGTATAAGATAAGTACGACTAAGTATGGATGTCGGGAATAAGTATCGTTTTCGCATAAATTGAGCATATAAGTCACGTGTTTGTAAGTTTAACGTGTTTTGTAAGATTTACGAATAAGGTATCGTATGTATAGTTAATCCAAACGTTTGAACATGTATGAAGTATGTAGAACATGAATTTAAAGAAATACGAATTTTATTTATGATCCAAGTCTCGGATTTTACGAAGATACAACGAAAGGATGAATACAAGGAATACGAGATTTCCAAGAATAGCATTACAAAGCGAGTTTTCTAATTATGGAAGGTATGAAAAAGTAGGGCGTTACAGCTAGGTCCAAATGGAAAATACATGTATATTTATAAATATGTATTGTAAAAGAATACATTATAAAAACGGTATACCAGGCATATAAATACGGTGTACCTACACGTATAAATACGGTGTACCTACACGTATAAATACGGTATATGTATATGAATAAAAGGCTCAAGTACATGATGATGTACTCACATACACTTGTTGAAGTGTACTCTCACAAGGATGTCGTACATGTACGACGACGTATTCACGACATTAAAAATAAATATTTTTAACACCTATATCTATAAAAGATATACAATTATAATTGAGGAACAAGTATAAAGCCCCGAGTCAATGCATACACATAAAACAAATGCCAACATATTACTAAAAAAACACAAGTGTCCTAGAAAACAAAACACAAATAACTAACGTTCAAGATGAACAATGAGTACAAGGTCTAGGAAAGACCGACGTGTCTAACGAGTAGGAACCCTTGTAGGTTAACTCATGCTTACGGAACATGGTTGCTAGAACTTATTGCTGGACGCAATACTGTGAGTTCATGTCCCCCTTTTCTTTTAACGTTTTCGGTTTTACAACTCTCGGGGGGAAATACATGTTAACATGGGTATGATTAAGCTATGGAATGAATTCTTGGATCACGTACGAATAGGCGCTAATTTAGGCACCATTAATCCTTTTAAGGACCATGGAACAGGGGGTAGATCTATCGGGTTAGGGCGAGCCCCACTCACGGTCCTTGCGCGGCCACTTAGAGTGCTTTTGTGTCCCAGTCGAAGTGAATCGGCACTTAAATCATCTACCAGGTTGAGTGCCTCCTATGTCGGCACACATATTAATGTCCTCGCGAAACATTAATGATCATTAATTTCATAGACGCTTTACATACAAACTTACAACACTCAAACTTTCAAATGTTTTGGAGATTCATTTGATGCGCACAAACTTAAAACACATGAACTCGCTCAACTTTTGTTGATGTTTCCAAACTTACATGTATTTCAGGAAAATAATGGGATCTTGGTGCTGGTGGTACTTTTAAAGCTTTTGGAATAACAAGTTGTCGATGTCATCCTTTTGGAGGGTTTGGTCCATATATCTCATCTTCAATGAGATATAGGATACAAAGCCTTGTATTTGAAACTTAAGTTGAACTAGTCCTTTTGTAAAACTTAAAACTTATGTTGTCTTGTATTTTAAACAACTTATGGTGTGTAATACTTAACTTATGTAAATGGATGAACATCGTATGTTTTTAATCATGTAGTTGTTTACTATTATCGTATGCAATGAAAACTAATCAAGTTCACACTGCGCGCTTTCGCTAATGAACGGGTGTGACACTTTGAGTGCATATGTCTATCGCTTCTGTTAATCATGTATCGTAGCTAAGAAATGAGACAAGACAAGGTTTCAAAGTGAAAAAAAAATGTTCATATGTGAAATGCTGGTCCGCACGGAGGGAATTCCAGGTCCGCACGGTTGGGGACTTCTAGATCCTCACAGATACATTGCGCTGTTTTAGGGTTTGGTTATTTGTGCGCATCTGCTCAAATATGGTCCATCTGGATTTATTGAGTTGATCCGTGTAGATGTTAGTCTGTACGTATTGTCCATCCACGCAAGATCTCATGCGAACCCGCATCTCCTATAAATAGGCCACTTGTGTTTGTTTCATTTGTAACTTTAGAGACAGAGAGGGGAAACTTTTGTCATTTGTTTTCGTGGTTCTGTAATTCAAAATCATCAATAGAAAACATCTTAAATTTAGCTTGTTCTTGTTTGATCCAATCTCGTACTTGTATTCTACACAAGATACGAGATCTACGCAATCAACGGTGTAACGAAATAGATCCTAACACGAACTCAAAAATACCGCGTGTATACTGCAAAATAAAAACAACGCAGTTAGTCAAGACAAATAAAATATTGTTCAGCAATATTATGGTGAGTTAAATTTTATAGAATAATATAAATTATTTTAAACACCTAAAACACGATTAAAACGCGAGATAAAATACCCGGTAGTTAGTTAAATACCCGTATTACCTAATATATATATATATATATATATATATATATATATATATATATATATATATATATATATATATAATATGTATGCACGCATGGTGTATGTGTGTGTGGGGGAGTAGGTGGTGGCCAAGGAATGCCCACCTCGTTCTTTATTTTGACAAATGGCAAGACTAGGAAATTTGCAATCATTAAAATTACATGAACATTCCATAAAGTAACAAATTTCAACACGAAAACCATATTTCTTCTTCCTTTCCTTTCTCTAAAATTGTACACTCCACCACCATTCCATTTTCAAACTTTTAACCTTCTTCTTGAAGAGTCAAAGCCATTCTAAGGTGTTTTCAAAGGTGTTTGAAGATGCAAAGGTGTTTTCAAGTGATTTCAAGGAAGAACAAGCTCCATATCATCAAAAATTTCATCAAAACCCATTAAAATGCGTGTGAGGTATAAACTTACTTTTAAAAATTTATGTTCTTATTTCTTGATGATGATGATGAAAAGTTTCTCAAAAGCTTGGAATTCTTCACAACTTGAAATCCAACAACAAATGGTTTTTAATAACAATGAAAAATGGAAGTTCATGTGTATGAGTGTGAGCCGTGAGTGTGTGTATATATGTGCTAGAGTTTGTGTTTTGATTCTTGAATGATTCTTGATTGATGTGATTTTACAAAGATGGATGCATGCATGATCAAAAAGGATTTTTATATAAGTTCTTATGATTGAAGATGAATATCTAAAAAGTGGGTTTTGGAAGTGTATATATATATATATTTAGAGAAAATGATGAAAAGTGTGAGAACGGTGAGAACGCTTATGAATCGTCCGATCAAAACAATCTATGGACTAGATTGGTGCGGTGGCGTTTTCGTAAATAACACGAATTCTATTGAGTCGACGCGCTTCATTAAGGGTAAAAGGGTCTTTACACTTCTATACCAAAAATGCCAACCAATGAATAAAACGCCATTATTGACCAAAACGCATCCCTATATAAACAAAACATTCTCATACATAAGAACACAGCTCCCCCTGAAAACGCCATATTTCTACTATATAACATTCATCTTACAAACGCTAAAAAATCCAAAACATCAAACACACTTACTCAAAAACGCCATATTTTACTATATACCAATCATCTTAGAAAACGCCAAATCTCTCAAATATAAAAAATTTCCAAAAAATGGACTTTTCTTCAGATACTCTATTTCCTCAGAAAAACGCCAAAAATGCCAAAAATCGTTTATTGTATATTCAATACTGTTCTACACGAAGTTTCGGAAAATGCATTCTTTCCTGAGGTGCTGCGACTCAAATAACATTTTGCTGAATGAGATGGACAAAAATTCAAGAAAAAGATACTGGGGTCAGACTTATGTCAGTTTTTGTGTTTTGTTATTGATGAATATTATAATGGCAAGAATTAGACGAATGACACTGATGAGTGGTTTGAAGATATATATTCAAACAAAAAACTCATGTCATATTGCCTTTCCAAACGGCCAAAAAAACACAAGCATGACAAAGCCAAACCGCCAGTGAACATGTTTCAAAGAAGAAAGAGACTGACGACAGTGAAGATTTGAAAGATGAATTGTTTCTATTTTTATTTTTTTAATTTTCTTTTTCTGTTGTTTGTTATGTATTTTCCAACTTAGAATAAAAAAATAACATTATATTAATAAAACGCCAAAATTCTTAATTATTGTGAAACGCCATAATGAAGTAAAACGCCAAAAACTCCAAACCTATAATAAAAGTAATTTAGAGAAGAATTATTAAAAGCTAAAAATGGAAACAAACGCCAAAAACTACTTAAAGCCATTAAAAAACGCCAAACATGGAAGATGGAATGTCTAAGACCATAAAAACTCATAAAAACCTGAACAAAAACAGTAAAAAATACACACAGTAACTGAAAAGACCGCTACTTTATTAATATCATTTATTATAAATAAAAATCCCGCCTAAACTACGCGCCAAAAACATCCTATAAGAGAGACGTATCTGCACAATCAACTGATCACACCACCAAAAAAATAAACGCCATCTTTCCAACACTTTAAACGCCAAAAAAGATACTTAAAAAAAGCCACAGATGCGGAACGTCGTTTCTTCTTTATTGAGAATTGTTCTGCATGAAGACTCACTGAATGGATTCTAATCTGAGGTGGGTATATCTATAAGCTTTTGCTGAATGAGATGGACAAAATTTCATGAAAAAACGAAGAAAAAAAGACTTTTACCCCTTAATGAAGACGGACATTATGTAGGAAAAAAGGATCTACATAAGGTATTCAAAACACAGGTTCAAAACGCCAAAAATGTTAAAGCAGAAGAGGCTGATGACAGTGAAGATTTGGAAGAGAAATTAGATTATAATTTTTTTTTTTCAGTTTCTATTGTTTGTTATCTAATTCTCTGATTTTATTATCTAATTCTCGACTAAAATTTTTTTAATATAAAACACCAAAAACAGCAAAACGACTGATAGTGTGAAAACTGAGAGAACGGATGCTAGCAAAGCACAATGTTGCTATAAAACGCCAAAAAACGCCAAACAAGGTATTAATGAAAAATCAACACTAATTCAATGAAAAATCAACACTAATTCAACGATGAAATTGAACAAAACAGTAATTGCTAAACAGTAAAATGAAGAGACGGTAACATTATTACCAAACATTAATTAAATTAAATGCCAATACATGGATAATTGAATTTATTTATCTTTTCAAAACGCCATAATTGTTTGTCAAATTATAGACCTGTATCCTACTTTGATATAATAAACATCAAGAAAATTACTGATGTTTTTTACATCATAGACAGGCATCCTCATTTAAAAAAAAAACAATAAAAACGCCAAAACATAATTAAAACACCAAAAATATTAACTGTGATCCTGATCTACAAACAATAAAATGCAGCGTATTTATTAAACGCCAAAAAAATGAAAACGGGACGTGACACGCGTTTAAAAAAAGAAATATAAAAGGACAAAAAAGCCCCTCCGCCCTTTTCTAGGCCGCGTGACACGTGTTAGGCCAGGAAGCGTTCTCACCGTTCTCACACTTTTGAGCGTTTTCTCCTGATCCCGTTTCTATATATATATATATATATATATATATATATATATCCGTGTCGTGTATATATGTACATATCCTTGTACATGTGGGTTTTGTTTTAATGATAAAAAATGTGAAGGATGAATGCATGCAATGATTTGATGATGATTAGATGAAGGTGATGTTTTGATTAAATGGAAATGGATTAAATACATGTTAGACACATTTAAGTTCTTTGATGGTGATGATGATATGATATTCATGCACTAGGTACTTGTACATAAGTGTGCATGATGGTTAAGTGATCATGAGTTGGTGAATTTGTTATGGTATGATAAAAGTGAATAAAATCTGAATATAAGCATGCTAAAATGAAGTTATATGATGTGTTATAATGGTATAAAATTATGACTTAGGTTTGGTAACTTTGCATGTTGTACATGAAGCTTAAAAAGTAGTAAAATGGGTGAAATTGTGTGATTTATGTGACATGCATGAAATCTTCACTATCATGAGTATAATCACCATTTTAATCAGTAAATAACATGTGTTATGTTAATATATCAAGTCATGATGATTTGGGATGATTATAGTAAAGTTCGATACAAGACTATGTGTTAAAAACGGTAAAAATTGGCTTTTAAAGTGATTTTTGTAAAACTGTTTTAAATCAGAATATAAACTGATATTTTTAATATAATTATAAGTATTTTAACTTATATTAAGTACCCTTGGTGTTTGGAAAGTCATACGTGACTTCCGACGCCCGAAAACGTTATCGAAACGTTAAAATACGCATATTTCAACGTACGTGAAAACGGGTTGTTCAAAGGTGAACTTTATGTGTTGTAATGTGATATGTGAATATGGATATATGTAAGGTGATAAATTAAGTGTTGACATGATAGTAGGAGTTAGGACTATGTATGTATACTTGTACGGATAAAACGATAAATTTCGTTAAAGATCACGTTAAGTATTTAACTTATTTGTCGAGCATGAAAATAATACACAGGTTAACTTGATGAGTTATTTTGTGTATGAATGCTTTAGAAATGATAAAATATATAAGTTGGTAAAATACGTGAATTACGATATTCGTGAATATGCTCATGATTATGTAAATATATTACGAAATGCAAATTGTAGATATATTTTATATAAACGAGTGTGATAACGGATATAACATAATGAGGATCACCAACAGAATCGTTCAAGTTGTGAAAATCTTAATATATATATATATATATATATAGGTTAATTATAATGAGAAAACTCATCACAGTTAAGAAAACCCAGTAAACCCTTATATGTGGCTAGGATTGAGCCACGTCGCATGTAAGTATAAGATGAGACAAGGGAAATTTCGTCATTCATGACTGAATGTGTAAGTGATAAGTGTATGAGAGACGGCTGACTTTGCTTCTTTTCTCCTCTGTTTCATTTATTACCAATTGTACTTTTTTTATCACATCTCTTTAGTTCTTTTTGTTTTATGTATCTTAAATATGGTCTCAAATCTCTCACATCTCAATTCTCCAAAACAGAAGTGGAGAGAAAAAAAAACCAGAGACACCATTGAGAAGGTTTTGCATTTAACATGGCTGAGTTGAACAACCAACTACCACCGAGTGTTGCCAGTGGTACGACGACATTCAATGAACATCCGGGTTCACCCTTAAATGTTGTCCCACATAATCTTTTACCTGATTTTGCATTTAATGAAGATGCATTGGGTGAGAGTAGAGTTGTTGAAGATCCTGAACCTATTTCTACAGAGTTTCCAGGTGAGTCATACTTTTTTTTTTTCAGTTTTATTAAATGTACACATTTCGAGTTGCAGCGAGAACATTATCATTTAGATTACATAAATTTATAGATCATATAGATTTGATTTATGACATTTGTGTTTCATATTTACTTTTTTCTGACATTTTTTGTGATATTCAGCAGTTGAAGTTTTCCAGTCTGAAAACGAGAACGTGGGTGATTCTGGTGAGTCCAGATGTATACGAGTACATGTGCATATTAAGGTTTTCTTGTTTAGATTTTGATCGGATTCTTCTTGATTTTTTTTTTGTTTTTTTTTCATGTGTAGCCTCATATCTGCATCCAAACGGCACCAATGATGATGAGGATGGTGTTCAGAATTGTACTTTTACAGAGTTGCTATCCACCGGTCAGTTTTTATCTGAAATCATGTATTTTTTTCTTTAGGGGTATTTTTTTATGAAACAAGTTTTTATATTTTTTTAAAAGGTAAAAGCATGTGTGGTTACACTTGTATTAACAATGTTATTTATTTTATTATGTCCCGAAAAGTTTGTTTTATGAATTAAGTTTTTATATTTTTTGGAAGGGAAAAACATTCGAGGTTACACTTTTGGGTCACCTAAAAAAATGCACCAGCATCTACACTTTTTGGTGACTTTAAAAAAAATGTACCACCATGTTTCTTTCCATCGTAGCAAAACGTGTTAAACTTGTACTGACAATACAATTTTTTTTATTCTGTCCCAAAATTTTTTATGAGATAATTTTTTTATTTTCCAGGAAGTTAAAAATATTCGAGGTTACACTTTTGGCCACATTTAAAAAATGCATCACTTTGTTAGGTTTCATGTTATAAGTAATTTTTTTTTAACTCATACTTGTTAAAATTTAGTAACAATGCAATGTTTGTAAAAGACTTGTGACCTTTTTAAAGTTTCACTTTTATGATATACATATGCAAGCCCAACGTCGTTATAACTATTTTTTGTAGGTATTCAGGCGGACGAGGAATTTTATGTTCACCACACACCCAATGGCACTAGAATGTGGTGTTCTAATGTTCCTACTATTTTAAGGCTTGTTGTTGGTTGTGTATATGAAACATGGAAGGATGTGTTCAGTATGTACAAGGAGTATGTTGTGTATTCTAGGTTTTCTATTCGTAAGGGGCAAACCAAGAGATGGAAGGGGTTTGTCACTCACCAGTACATAAGGTGTACTAAATATTCAAAACCACAGATTAAGCATAAAACTGATACCCTGGAGCAATCAACCTTGAATATCTGGCAAAGTAATTTCATAGTCACAGATTGCAAGGCTAGTATACTGGTTAAGTTTTGTGAGGACAGCTCTTTGTGCACAGTGGTAGGGTTCCACGAGCATCATAATTATCCGTTTGTTGAGCATTTTAATCGTGACCTAAGTAGGATTTCAAGGAAACTACCCTTTACATCCAAACAGTTTATTCATAACATGAGTTTGAACAGAATTGGTCCAATTGTTTCTCACAGAGTGTTAGTGTCTCTGATGGGTGGACATCACAACGTACGTAGCACGCCAACTGATTTTAAGAATTGGAGCCAGTCGGTTAGGCTTTATATTGGTGACCGTGATGCGCAACTTGTTATAGATCGTTTGAAAGAAAGATCGGAGAGCTTACCAGACTTTTACTATGAGTTTGTGGTTGAGAAAGGGCAATTGAGGTCGATTTTTTGGGCAGACGAAATTTCTAAGATAAATTATGAGTTGTTTGGTGATGTGTTAGCTTTTGATGCGACTGATCACACTAACAAGTAAGGTTTTGCAAACTGGCAGTTTTTTTTCCCTTTAACATAGTATTAACTTTTGTTTATTTTCTTTATCTGCTGGTACAACATGATTTATATTCCTTTCAATGGGGTTGATAATCACAAACAATGTGTGATATTCGGTGCTGGCTTGCTATTCAATGAAATGACTGAGTCTTACAAGTGGTTACTTAAATCATTTCTGAAGGCACACAAGAAGCAACCAAAGTTAGTTCTGACGGACCAGGATCGTTCAATGAAAGCTGCCATTTCTGAGGTTTTCACAGAGTCTTGGCACCGCCTTTGCATGTGGCATATTATGAAGAAACTTCCCACTAAGGTTTTATTGTTTCATCCATCACGTTGAGAAGGTCTTTTTTTTGTTACATTTTTTTAACAGTTTTGTGTCTTGTTATGTATAGATTGCTGGAGAACTGTTACAAAACTCTAAGCTAAGGGCATTGATGCATCGTTTGGTGTGGAGTATTCACATGAAGCCATCTACATTTGAGACGCGTTGGCAACTTTTGATGGAGGAATATGGGTTACAAGATCACGACTGGTTGAATGATATGTATTCAATTACGAACCAGTGGGTACCTGCCTACTTCCATGATATCCTAATGTGTTGTCTGATGAAGACTACATCAAGATGTGAAAGTTCTAACTCAAGCTTCAAGGTTAACTCTTCTAGTGCTAACACACTAGTTTAGTTCATGCTATGTTATGAAACTAGGATATATAATCAGCGTTACAAGCAACATGTTGCAGAGTTTAAAACTTCATCCAGTGTATTCATGGACACTACTCAGTTAGCTATCGAGAAGCACGCTTTTGAGTTATACACACATTCTATTTTCACAGAAGTAAGAAAAGAGATATACAAGGGGAAGCTGTTTTGTTACATTGTAAACACGGAGGATTGTGATGATGTTTATGTTTACTATGTGAATCAGTTGGACAAACGAAACAATGCAACCAACAAATTCAACGTAACTTGCTCTATCCTTACAGTGGCATTTTTTTGTTTAAGCTTTCATTATCCTTTTTTTCACAGAAGCGTATGAATGTGTTTTGGTGTTTTTGCAGGTCAAGCTTGAGTTGAGAAATCCGTCGGTGTCTTGTTCATGCAACAACTTCATCCGTATTGGATTTCTGTGTAGGCATATTTTTTGTGTTTACCGTGTAAAAAATATTGAAAAAATCCTGGGCCAATTTGTTGTTAAGCATTGGACTAGGGATGTGCTTCCTAAAAGTTTATTTTCTGTTGAGAGTCGCTACGGCGTCGACACCCGTCCACAAGCTGCTGCGAGAAGTCAGATTCTTGAGATTGTAACCGAGTGTGTAGACGCCTTAAGAAGTGATGTTGAAGGACTTTCTTCTTTCGCTGAGCAGATAAAGGAACTGAAATTTACGTTACTAAATGGAGGACCAGTTGATGATGAAGCCAACAATGATAACTATGCTGCTGTTGAAGAATTGCTTGGTGTTTCTTTAGATGGGGATGTAACTCTCAACAATCCAGACGGGATCAGGAACAAAGGATGCGGCAAACGTCGATGATTGTGTAGACCAGCTCAGGACGCAACGAGCAACTCTGCCGTCAAACCTCCCAAAACATCTTGGCTTTGCCGAACATGTATGAAGTACGTGACTGGACATGATCCAAGAAATTGCAAGAAAAAGAAGAAGAAGAAGAGGAAGAAGAAGCAATCAACTAACGAGGATGAGGACTCAACCTCTGGGAGTCAGGAGTCCACTTGATTTGGTATTTCTTTTGATGCGTGTGCTGTGCGTGTTTTGAATACTTTTATATTAGGTTTACCTTATGATGCCCGCTTTTTGGTCTCCATTTTAGTGGAGCGCAACTAAACTTTGATCATCCTTTTTGTATTTCTTGGGCTGCCTTTTGTACATGCGCATGTTTGCATGTGTACATTATCTGAAAATGGATGCACATGCATATGTTTGCATGTTAGGATGTATGTAGGGTTGGTATGTAGTTTGGTTTTCAGTTTAATTTACTATCTTTACTTTCTAATGACTATGGTTTAGTTGATCAGTGTCATTATGAAATGATATCCACAATGTTTGTGTCAAAAGTAAACGTTTTTATCCGTATCTTTTTGCACGTTACATCTTACGTATATAATTACCGAGAAAATGACCTATTTTGTTACAAAAATCAGTAACAAAAAAAATTGTAACCACATATACTAGAAAGTAGTATTTTTTTTTGTTTTTTTATTTTTTTATTTTACAAAACACAAGCTGTTTTTTTCTTAAAGAGAGAATATATCTGGATGAACATTACTTGTTATTGTAACAAATTTTATATCTTATACATAAAGTAACAACTTTTTATATGGTCAAGTAGTAGATACATTTTTATAGAATAAATATAACAGGATGTATCTTTTTGTTACTTTCTCCTTTTTATCTGGTCTTGCATTTAATTTGTCATTAATTTTCATATCTAATCACCACCATCCACCCCAAAGTTTATTTTTTCATTATAAATAGTTTCAACACAGATAATATGTACATCCACAAACCATTCTTAACTACTTATCACACACAAAGCATAACAATGCACAAGAGGCCATCCGTGGTTTCCAAAGTTCTGGATGTTGAGGTCATCGATCTCACACCTAGAAATCTCATCATTCAAATCAACATTTATCCTAACCAAGGCTTCGCCTTGTCACATCAGGGGCTCTGGGACTCGAACCCAATTCTTTCTGCGACCCCCCTAGAAAGAATAGGGAGCATTTTCTCTTATCTTTTCTACGAGAATTGATGCTTCGCGACTTTTCTACTATACAACTACGCTACGATCTTTCTTCTCTTATGAAATTTCAGGTGACGGTACATTTCACTTCATTGCACTACACTCTACTCTCCATTCTTGCTGAAGCCTCTTGCCATCCGGGTTCCACGGCATTAAGAAGTTCATTGATCATGATTTGCATTTTTGGTTGAGATAAAGAAAATACCTCCTTAAGTCCGTCAAGCCTGTAGGAGTAGGAGTAGTGAATAAATATAGAGAGTTTTGCTTGGTTGTTAACCAAGGGAAAAAAGAAAAAGAAAACCACTACTCACCAGTTTCGAATCAAACAAGTATCAACAACAGCCCCTTCTTTGCTTTTCTGATAGCATTCTGGAAGTACCGCGTCAAGATAGGCACCTTATCTATGCAATAATGATCTCGCTCTTCAAGACAGATTCGTGAACGGTCAATCTACGCCATGGAAGTTTCATTTCTGAATGACTTGTCTGCTACCAACTCCTTCCTCTATGGGTAGGCCCAACCACCACACTACACTCTTAGGATAGTTAACGGAACACCAACCCAATATCGAGGAGAATCAGTACACGGAACTTGACCAATCTACGATCACCCTCTGCTAGCAGCTTTCTTATCTTACGATATTCATAGTGTCGATTATAGAAGAGATGGAAATTGCATATTAGGATTAACCAAATCAGCTGCGTAGCCCTCTTTCACAGGGGAGGTGTGGCAGCATAGCCTGCTTCCATAAAGCAATTCATGTTGAAGGTGGTCGCCCTTTTACTTAGTTTTAAGCACTTCTTCTTATATGCTCACTTCGATGCTCGATTTTTGCCTTGCTTCGGGGCCTTTCCCGCCAGACGGTCTTTGCCAGTAGTGCCATCCTCCCCGCTGGCTGTATGGGCGGGTTGTCCCTCGCTGCTGCGTTCTGTTAGGCTATGGATTACAGGAACAAATGTAGGTGAATGGAATAGCAGGCGGGTTACACGTTCCACTGTGCCGAGATTTGAGGTGCAGGTGGTGATGATCACCCCGGGGTATGCGCTAGCGCCCTTGACAGGCACTCCAGAACCCGCCAACGCTCGTGAAAACCCGGGTCGGTCGGTCCTCCATTCATCCGACCGGAGGTGTGGATAACGAGGCCACCTTCACAACCTTCTCCCTTATGTCCTTATGTTGTAGTAAGGTAGGGCGGTTCACTTGAGTTGCTCAACCGCCCCTTAGCCCGGTGCTCATGACGCGCTACGGAACCTCCACTGTGCCGGGGGACCAAGCAGGGCATAGCTAGCGGCATAAGAGCCGACTCGGCATCAGCGGCTTCGTGCCGCACTGGAGTGATCCAATATGTGGTTCCGCACGTTCCACCACTTCTCCGTTCATTTCCAATACTGATCTTGAAACACATGAGCAGCAGGATGTTGAGGTCCGAAATTTGAAGTGAATTTTTTGATTTGCCCGTTCCTAGTCGTCATGGGAAAGAAAGGCAGAAAGAAGAAAGAAATGATTCCCTTTTTTCTTGTCCAATACCACCAGTACCAGAAATGCATCTCCTTCGCCCGCCCGAGAGACTTATTGAACTCGAAAAGAAAGAAGGGAGAAAGATGCCCACTATGATTATTGATTCCTTCTTGATAAAACAATATCATAGCCTAGTATTCATGTCCTAGTTTTAATTTTAAATATGGGCACTTGCTAGAAACTGAGCCAGGCACATCCCTGTTTTCTTGTCTTAGCACTTCAAATTAGCTGCACCCTTCCAAGTTAGTCCAGGAGCCCTCTTAGATGCAGGTCTTTTCAAAGTGCAAAGTTTCAGTGATCACTTATGCAATTGTGAGTTGCTGTTTTGAGTTTCCTGCTTTTTGGGCTGTCCTCTTTTAGGGAAGGGAGCGTGCCCTAGTAGCATGAGACGACAGCCTTGCATAGGAGTAGTTCTGACTCCGAGAATAGAATCTTATCCCCACCGACTAAGCCCGGACTCTTTCGCATTGCGCTAATTCAGTGCCAGCCATTGGTGAAAGACCTGCATGGAGCCGAGCCCTTCTCACCTACCTGCTTTGGGGAGAATTTGACCCAGACAAAACTAGTGGGTGTCGCCTCCTCGAAGCATCTCCCTCTCGCCCTGATTGATGAAGTCCCTGATTGAGAACACCATTGCTAACTTATGTATAATATGTCATACCTTATTTCGAATCAATACCATTCCATGAGTGTCGTGTGGGTCTGATCAAGGCCAGTAGCTACGCCCTGCACTTTTGATAACTGGTTAGATATCCTAGCACTTTAGAGTTTGAGAAGGGTAAAAAAAATCGTCCTTTCTTTTGAGATCTGGACTCCTGAGGGAGGGTAATTTGATGCTAGCGAACGTTGTAGGTAACAAGGCGAATGAGTCAGTATCTAGTAACGGCTAGGATGCCAAGCGATGCAATGTAAAGAAGAAGAAGGTTTGGATGACCTCTGGGGGAATAGCACACCCATAGAACGATATCGTGGAACTGCTGCACGGACCCGTATATATAGGAACAGAAACAAAATGACTTTTGGAGTTTGACGGTCCGTCCTCAAACCCACCTGTTGCCGATCCGACGTGGTAAAAGCAGATCGTGATTGATTGCTCTTAGAACACGCCGATACGGCACGCTCTCCCAGGTTCCAAGTTCTCTAATTTGAGTGACGTACGATTCATACGTACGTACACTCAAAAGATGCCCTTGTGGAGAATGCAGGGAGCCCCGGATGTCCCGGTACTCGTTGAGTATGGCCTGGGGATGAAACCCATCACTCACCAAGGTAGCTTCTACATATCGTTCCACTAGCAATTGAGCGTTTATAGTGGAGACCATACGTCCAAGGTCATCGTACCCTCCCCAATTGTTGATCAAGTACCTCTGATAGAGGATCCTACTTCTCTCTTCATCAGAGAGTAGAGGTTGGGGCAATTGTGGGATCATGACGGGGACAGGGGCAGGTGCGGGCGGCGTCTCCGGTTGAGGAAGAGGCTGCCCCGGTGGACTAAGTGGGGGGGGGAGGGGTTCCCCGCGTCACACCAGGCTATGACAGGATGTGAAATGCCCCCCGCTACTATCAACAAAAAGATCCATAGGAAAAGGGACCCATAGTAAACTTGGAAATACGACCGCCACTTGAATAAAGAAAGAGCGCACGAAAAAAGTAAGGAAAAAATTATACACCTAAGATCACGGTGTAATCCCATGAAAAACGAATATATATTGAAGCCCCATGGAAAGTACGAAGCGGAAAATACCAAAAAGACGGATCCTACAGCAAACAAGATGTAACTATTCAGATTTTTTTCGAGAATAAATCATTCTCTTAATAGATCTCGTCTTGTTCCTCAATCTTCGAAGAATGCGGCGTTGTATTATTGTAAGTTCCCTATTCCAAACATTTCCTTCAAGTAGACGACAAGTTTTAAATCTTAATGCAGGCATTCCTCCCTCACATGCATTTGCAACAGATTCTTACCAAGACCGGTAATCCCCATAGACACACGGGCATTCTCGGCATCTTCACTGTTGCCCCTCTTCTCAAACCTTTCGAAATCTCAACGTGCCTTTTTCTTCTTTCCCCGGGATACTCTACAAACGAATAAATGTCCAAGATCCATGGAACGAACGAAGCGGACCGAAGTAAAGTCTTAAAAAAAGACTGAAGGCATCGATCTCACACCTAGAAATCTCATCATTCAAATCAACATTTATCCTAACCGGGGTCGGCGGTATGCATGAAACATACCCTTTAAACCCTATACCCATGCATATGCTTAGGAAGATTTTTACCAGTGATGGGCACCCCCGCGGAAAGAGAAGTAACTTTTGTTCAACCTCAAAGGTGGAACCCCATGCAAAGCCTATGGCGATAGCAATACCGAAAAACGAGCCTAGTGTTAACCCTACAGTCAAGACGGAGCCAAATGTAGTGCCTAAGGGTGAACCTTTTGGATTTGATACATACACTACCGGTAACGTGATGCCTAGCGACGAGCCTACAGTATACCCAATGGTGTGCGCTAGGTGTGTTATAATTTTATTGATATTTTAAGCCCATTTTACGCATTAGTCAAGTTTTAAATTTATAAAACACGATATTCTACTAACACTAAACACACACTTGGGCAAGTGCACCCATCGTAAGCGTAGTATAGCGTTGGTAAGATACCGAGGTCGTCCAAGGACACAAGAGCTTTTAATATAGGTTTATCCTCAACGTCTAATCAAACTAAAATTTTTGAGAAAAGATTTTAAAAATTAAAAACTAAAAAAATGCTGAAATAAAAATAAAATAAAAACAGATAGACAAGATGAATCACTTGAATCCGACTCGCCTTTAATGTATCCTTTGATGATTTCCGCACTTTTGCACTTTTTAAAAGATTATCTTAGTTATAGTAGTAGGCCCCTCTTTTGAAGGTGATGTTACCCTCAACCTAGTGGTTTGAGTCAGCAAGGATACAATACCAAAGGGTCGAAATATTGGAATATAATTAATTAAGTTATTAATGTGAAAAGTGGTAGGCCCCTCTTTTGAAGGTGACGTTACCCTCGGCTAAGTGGTTTGAGTCAGCAGGGATACAATCCCAAGTAGCCGGTTTAATTTATTAATAGTAGTTTACATATGAGGGGATCAAGCCATTCGCACCCCCGCCATCCAATACCAGTGTTGAAGGAGGTCCTAATAAGCTTGACCCAGGTCCTTGCAGGATCTATACACTGAACATGGCAAGAACCTTACCAAACCATTCCCTTAACCCCCTACCAGGTAGCCAACATATCTCTATATAGACTGTAGAGATATGAATGGTGTAAATCTTTTACTTTATATAGACAGTAAAGTAAAGCCAAGACACCACGGACAAATGATAAAGATGTTTCACCTTCAACATAAGAAACTAGTTATTAAAGTCATTAATACAAAACCTAATAAAAAGTGCGAAAAGATTAAAAATCAAAAGTAATACATTAAATACTTGTCTTCACCAAGTGATGTAAGAGACTTAGCCAAACATGGACTTTGATTGACAAGAACTCTTACTATCAATCTTAGATCCCGAGACTACTACACACACTCTAAGGTGGATGATGGATGATGGTTATGGATGTGGGTGTTGTAGTGGTGGTGGAGTGGTGGCAAAGTGAGAGAGAGGTGGTTTACTAAGGGATACCTTTGAAGTGAACCAAGCACCCCTATTTATAGCCTGCACAGAAGCCCAGCCACGGCCCCATGTCCAGCGGACACGCCCCTGTTGCCATCCTTTTCTTTTCCTTCATTAATTGCATTTGTTAGCATAGGGCTCAACACGGCCTGTGTCCAGCGGGCACGGCCCCGTGTGTAGAAGCGTATCTGTACTACCAAGATTTTGCAAGATTCTGCGAATCTTAGCATTGACCACGCCCCGTGCTGAGCTGGGCATCCCAACTATATTCAAATATTTCATTTTCTTATCTCCTTTTTTTCTTTACAATTCATCTACCTCTAAAAAAAGATGAAAAGGTGTTCATGTGGGAGGATTGCTACCATCCGCACATCATGGACAGATGACAACCCAGGAAGAAGGTTCTATTCATGTCCGTTTAAGGTAAAAAATTCGAAGCTTGTTTAAATAAGTAAATGTATGTTCTAATCGTGTTTTATCCCCATCTTTTTAATGTAGCCCAACAACTGCCCTTTCATTGGTTGGGTCAACCCACCGATGTGCCTACGGTTAACTAGGATTATACCAGGTCTTTTGAGGAACATCAACAACCTGCAAGCTGAACTTTTTGTCTGTGAGTAAGAAATTCGAAAGGAGAAGAGAATTATATGGTTACTAATATTAGCGTTAGTGATTGACAGCTTACTTGTTAGCACTGTTTGTTGAGGTTTTTGCCATTGTCTGTTGAGATTAAGAAATTGGTGCTACTTAGCTGCATTATCCTTGTTAATATGTTAATGACATTTTCGGTAGTATGTGCTTGTTGATGTTTGGTTGAATCTGTTACAATTTTTTATGTTATGCATTTTTTGGTTTTGTACTTACCTTGTTATATTATTTTTCCCTGAGAATGTTGTACATTTTTTTTTTCATTTTGGCAGTAAGTGTGTTTGATCATGTGACTCTTTTTTAATGTTTTTTTTTCTAAAGTGTGTAACTTATGTAAGCTTTTTTTAGGATATCAACTATTTTTTTAGTTTTTCGTTATGCTGGAAGACAATATTTGTTGAAAACATATAATAACGACACGATTTTTTGAATGGAACTTAACTCGTAGATTAGAAGAACAAAGATATAACACAATAGTTCAGTACATAATAACATTCACAATAGATATGGTAAACAACATAGCATAAGGAAAGTAGCCCCTATATTGCATGAGAGAGGGAAAATGGGGGCGCATTCTTTTTTCGCACACACATAGTAGTAACTTCGCATAAACACCACTTTTTAGTCAATATACGAGCTTGGAGTGCCATACTCGATTTCAGTGCTGAATGGTTCTGGGCTAAGCTCACTCTCCCACGGCTTGTGGTTGGCCTACGACACAAGAGTGTTTGGAGAATAACAAGAGTAATCATCATCTATAGGATCATCTTTAGGATCATCGGTAGCGTTTGGATCAACTGCAGGGGGGTCCTCCTGGGTGGCGTTGACTGGTTTAGTTGGATCAGTGAGCATCACAGATGAAGAGTGTTTGACATGGGTAACTTGTGTAGTGGGGAAACATGATTCCCAGTCAACATCAAAAAGTGCCTCATCTAACCACATCTCATCATGGGTTGTTGCTTCAGGTTTAGTGTTAGTAAGGAGGTCACTTATAAGCTTGGCATCCATAGCAAGATTTTTTCAACAGTTGGCGGTGTTGACGGAAGAGAAGGGGTGTTTATGAGTTGAGTACACTCTGGGTTGCCATCCGATCTCGGAGTTCGAATGAAAGAGTTCTCCGCAATCGTTTGGTAACCTGTTTTGAGTCAGATGGTGATGATGGACTAGACATAATAAGGTTGTTTTTTTTTTTTTTCACTTTTTTTATGGTGAACAAGTGATGAAACAAATGTTTACATTTGACCTTAATTTATAGACAAACAAAGGATGTTAGGTAGATAATTTAATTAGATTGTTTACATCAGTTTACATCAACATTAAATGTAATACACTAACCAACATAGAAGATAAGTATTTTTTTACTCTTTCTTTTTTGTTCGAAAGCAAGTAACATAATTATATTATATATATGCAAGTAAAGAAATCATGAGGTGTTTCATGTTGAATTCACTGTATTGGGCAAATGTAACATAATTATATTATATATATGAAAGAAGTTACATAAATTTCCAGGTTTGGGAAAATGTAAATCAGATTAGGGCCTTCATTTTTACTTCATTTATAAATGTAACTTATATATTTAGTTTTTTCACTCCCTTTGTATTTTCCCGCCAAAACCCCACCTATTTTTGTACGTTTGCATTTATTTGAATAAGTCATTTTTTTTCAAGGCTGTCATTTCTTAGCAAGTATTTACACTTGATGTAACAAGTCTCTTTACAGTTGCTGTCATTCATATTAAAGTTTTGAACTTTTGATTCTTCCTTTTTTTTTTACCCAAACATCCATATATATATATATATTTATATTATCACTTCACAACATCACATCTGTTTATGGACAGGGGTGGGGTTGGGGGGGGGGGGGGGGGTGGGGATTTGTGAATATAAAAGTGCCTATAAAAGTATAGGCCCTAAAAGTATATATACATATATTTTTTTTATTATCAGATAATGGCCCATAAGAATATTACTTTTCCACGATTATTTTTTTGTTTATGAGTTTTTGTTTAGAATTGCTTAGAAATGATTCAATAAATGCTTGTACTATAGTTATTAAATCATGAGGCTTAGACTAACACTAGTCGTATATGGCATATCCATACATATATTTTTTTAAATGTGTAAGACAAGACAAAGAGACAATGGGGATAAAATAGAAGTACACAATTTTTGTTTTTAATTATGTTATGCTTTTTCCTTCTTTACTGTACACATTAACCATATCCTTCCTTTTTGTCCAATTTAGACTCCCCATACTGCAGCATTTATATGAGATTGTACTTTTTTTGTTTATATATATATATATATGTGTATATATATATTATTAGAATGAATGAGTACTATGGATACCTCTTGGATATGGTATTGGTGTATGTGCATCCTTTTTGTCCACATTGGACACTCCCAAACTAGCAGCATTAATTTGAAAGATTGTACTTTTTTTGTTTATATAAATATTATAACAATGAGTAGTGTTTATGTATATCATTACCGAAGAGATAACCCATTTTAATATATGTTGTTACATTCTTTTTTGTACTGATTTTTGTAACGAAATATGTATTTTTTGTACTGATTTTTTTTGTAACAAAATAGGTTGTACTGATGATTACGATTGTTTGACTAAAACTAATTATTACAGCAAAGAACACACATATTAGACGTAACATTGTATTACATTTATTGATTGATAAAGTTATCAAATGAAAAGATTGCATTATTATTTTAAAAGTTTTAGAGAAGCTATAACCTTTTGTTACACCTTTTTTTACTACGTAACATTTATGCTTTTCAAAGGAAAATATATATCTTAGTCAAACTTTCCATTAGTGTACTTTTGGTTCACCAAAAGGTAACGTTAAAAGTACACATAAAGACGTGTTCCAGATCAACGACATACATAAATAGTCAAATACATAGAGAGCCAACCGACAAAGTACGAGTTAAATTGTTTAAGTTGTCCATAAAAAACATAACATTAGCACATGGAGCAGCAGCATACACTGATAATGCGGCATCGCGAACCTTTCCCTTCATTAAATTCATATCAGAGAGTAGTATGCGTGCGGCGAATTTCTTTTGGAGGGCAAGAATCTGGTTTTGATTTCTCTTCCAGTGGCTGCTAAAACCACATTCAAAAGGTTCATTGATGCAGTTAAAATTTTGCATGTGCTGCATAAGGAATACGACACTATCCATTGGATGTGCAGCGGTCGCCCAATGGATATCACACCTCTTAATCTTGGCTGCTGCAAGTTGATCCTTTGATGGATGTTTGGAACGCTCCAAATAAGCGACCAACATGTGCTTCTTTTAAAAAAACAATAAAATAATCAGTTTTGAAATGAGTTATTGTTTTTTCATCCTAATGTTTACAAGAAAAGAAAATGACTAACCACTTTGTATGGGGTATCTTTATTGAAGTAATTTGATGATCCCTAATGCCAACTAATGGTGTGCGATCAGGCTTGTGGTCTATCACGGTTATTGCGCCGTTTTCTAGATTGAAAACAATCAAGTAATACTGATCATTCTCTGGGATTGGAAAGAAAAGCATTTTGATCCCAATGAGTTCATATGCGTCGGCACCCATCATCCTTTCGTGGAACGCTTTCATACGTTCAACATCATCACAAGTAGAATATGTCAATAACCAGCTATCGTGTTTTTTTTTTCAAATAAGATGTGTCAAAAAAGTGGTGCAAGACACGAATTCAATAAACCAAAAATGCCTTTAAATAGGCAAACTTACAACGTACAAAAAGGCTCAAATCAAAAGTGACTACTAGACTTTCGTAACTATCTGGCTAATTTATGGGATTCCAGACTCAGTTATTATTTCCAACGGATACATAGCATTTCAACTAGTAAGTTATCTTGGTTTATAATAAGTTATTCAAATATAATAAATATATAATTTAAACTAAACCAAAAAAAACAACATGCTAAATAAACAACTGATTTAGATGCCCTCGTAACCCATGACCCACAAACAAACTTTAATAAATCCAATATCATAGACAAAGATCAAATAATATAGTATGAATACTTACTATGACAGTTGTTCTAAAATAAATATGCGTCTCGCAACCGGCAGTTCTATCAACTTCTTCATAATTCATTACATCTACCCAAGCATCAACCACATCAGAGTACACCTTCACTTCCTCCCTCAATGTGCGCATCAGCGTCTTTGTGATTTCGACACCGTACATACTCTTGAAGATAACATCTCTACGTAAGACAATGTTAGATTTCTAAAACAGATTCTGGATATTAAATAACTAGCACTACTATGTTTTATGTATATTTTATAGAACTAAACTTACTCTGCAGATTGACCGAATTTTTTTGTTACCCCGCTAGACAAAGAGATGACCACTTTCCATGGCCTGTATGTTGTTCGTGAAAAAACGTATGTTGTTATACATTTAAAACAAAATAGACTATTCGAAAAAAAAATACTATTTGGAGCAAAACATTCCCTAATGTAACCGGAGCAAAGCTTTGAATAATGTAACACCTAGTATTTTAATATTTAAATGGAAGCTTACATTGAGTATTTCACATCGAACAGAAAATCCCATATACGTTGTTCTTCCGATGTAATATAGATTTCCATTTCGTCATCAAGGTCGTCACATGACCGGTTAAACCTAATAAATGGTTTTCTTCGTTTTGATTCAAGTGCGGTTACCCAAGTCTTATGCGTGATATCGTTTTCAGCTGTTCCCTTGTCTGCTTAATTTTATTTTTTGTTTGTCAGTATTAACCAAAAAATGCCAAGTTTATTATTGTGACAACCCGAGATTTCAAGGTCTTTCATTTACACATCACTGTTGTCACATCCCTGTTTTACAATTTGATTTACGTAGTGTCGTGTGTGGTTTATCTGAATGATTAATGTTTTATGTGATGTGTAATACTTGATTGTTATGTGTGTAGTAGTATAGTTCATCTAATAATTAATAATAAGGTTCTTCGCCATAAGTTGCCCTCGACGAAAAATGGGGTTTTTCGTCACCCTTGGTCTCGACGAAGAATGGTCCTTCGGCGAGCATGTCTTTCGCCGAAAAGGGGGCCTCGGCCAAGAGAGGTTTGCGGCCCAACCCCTTTTATATTATAACCTCTTGTAATCGGTTACGTAAAGCACATAAAACCCTAGAGTCTCCTCTCCCTTGTCAATCTCTGTGCGACGGCAACCATAGGATCTCGAAGCTTTCTATCTCGTTTTGGCTAAAAACCCCGTATCACGGTCAGTAAGCTCTTGATTGAATGATCTGTGTTCTTTGGCGATAACTATCTAGAGTTAAAACTGATGTTGTAAATCTGAAATTGTGATCTCTTGCCTAAAGATTTGTGTTTAGACTTGTATGTTCTTAGAATCAATGGGTTGCAACGTTAGGATACGGTGATCATTTTGTTGTAATGATTTGGTATGAATATGAGGATAAATTCATGATAGTGTCTTGATCTTATGAACATGATACTCCGTTGATAATCGGCTGTATAAGTGTTTGATTAGAATTATATGTGTAATGATAACCAATGGGCATGTAGTAACAGATGGTCTAGGGTTGCATGTAATGATTGTGTTAATGATCCAATTAGGATGGTTAGGGACATTGATCGATTAGATTAATCGTAGATGAATGTGATTGCCTATGACTGAAAGTGTGGATTGATCTGATAAACCATAATCTGTAAATGTTAAGGGTGATGTTTGACGAATCTCATGATATTTCGTCAAACCTTATGTCGACGAAACATAGTGATCCTTCGTCAAAACCTGTGTCGACGAAGGATGGGTTTTTCGCCAAACACCAATATGACGAAATATAGGGCTTTTTGTCGGAGTTGTTTATGACGAAAGATAGGGTCTTTCGTCGGAGGGGTTCTTCGTCAAAGGGAAAACAGATTGGGCTTGGGCTTGGGCTTGGGTAGATAGCCTGATGCGTGTGTAGTGTGTATGGTTTTTAATGTATATTTTAAGCCCTTTTACACTTTTTAGCCAAGTTTTAAATTTATAAAACACGATATTTACTAACACTAAACACACATGTGGGCAAGTGCACCCATCGTGAGCATAGTATAGTGTTGGTAAGATACCGAGGTCGTCCAAGGACACAAGAGCTTTTAGTACCGGTTTATCCTCAACGTCTAATCAAATCAAAAGTTAGAAAAATGTTTTAAACTAAGAAAAATAAAAACTAACTAAAATGCTGAAAAATAAAATAAAATAAAAACAAATAGACAAGATGAATCACTTGGCTCCGACTCGTGTTTAGTGTAACCTTTGATTATTTCCGCACTTTTGCACTTTTTAAGAGATTATCTTAGTTATTGTAGTAGGCCCCTCTTTTGAAGGTGACGTTACCCTCAACCTAGTAGTTTGAGTCAGCAAGGATACAATCCTAAAGGGTCGGATTATTGAAAGATAATTAAATAAGTTATTAATGCGTATTATGGTAGGCCCCTCTTTTGAAGGTGACGTTACCCTCGGCTAAGTAGTCTGAGTCAGCAGGGATACAGTCCTAAGTAGCCAGGTTAAAGTATTAATACCGGTGGGTATTGAAGGAGGTCCTACTAAATATGACCCAGGTCCTTGCAGGATCTATACACTGAACAAGGCAAGACTCTTACCAAACCGTTCCCTTAACCCCCGACCAGGTAGCCAACATACCTCCATATAGACCGTGGAGATATGAATGGTGAAAATCTTTTATTTGATATAGACAGTAAAATAATGCCAAGACACCACGGACAAATGATAAGGAAGAATCACCTTCAACATAAGAAACTAGTTATTAAAGTCATTAATACATAACCAAGTAAAAAGTGCGAAAAAATTAAAAATAAAAAGTATTACACTAGACACTTGTCTTCACCAAGTGATGTAAGAGACTTAGGAAAACATGGCGTTTGATTGTCAAGAACTCTTACGATCAATCTTGGATCCCGAGACGACTCACACACTCTATGATGGACAATGGATGATGGTGGTGGATGATGGTGTTGTGATGGTGGTGGGTGGTGGGTGAAGTGTGAGAGAGGTGGTGTGCCAAGGGATGGTTTGCAAATGAGCCAAGCACCCCTATTTATAGCCTGCACAGTAGCTCAGGCATGGCCCCGTGTCCATCCTCTTCTCTGTCTTCATTAATTGCAGTTTGTCTGCATTAGTTGACCACGCCCCCGTGTCTGCTGGGCACGCCCCCGTGTGCAGAAGCATATCTGTACTATCAAGATTTGCCTGGATTCTGCGAATCTTATAGTTGACCATGGCCCCGTGTCCGCTGAGTACGGCCCCGTGGTGGGAGATAGAAGCTTCTATAGCTTTGTATTTTATGCTGGCACTTGGGCACGCCCCCGTGTTCAATGAGCACGGGGCGTGTTCAGCCTTCTGTCTTCTTGATTTTGCTTGGGAAGATGTTGTCGGGGGGTCGGGCATGCCACGTTTGTTCCTTTTCTTGTATTTATGTTAGATTTAGCTGCCTTTTTGCTTCTTTTGTTAATTTGAGCTCATTTAATCCTGAAAATACAAAAGGAAGACAAAAACACACTTTTTCCAACATTAGTACTAAAAAGGGTTAGTTTTATGCCACAATTGATGTAATTTATATGTTGCATTTTGCACACATCAAATACCCCCACACTTGAATCTTTGCTTGTCCTCAAGCAAAACTCTTTATAATGTGGCTTTACACTCCCAAATGGAATGGGTAGAAGAGAAGGTTTTTGGGCTTGTCATAGAGTGTCGGGATTTCCAAGATTCTTTATTAAGTTTTTATTTTTATTTATTTACAATCCTATACGTCATGACTTATTTAAAACTTTTCATAAGATAAATTACTTATTAGGGCATAACATGCCTTTTTAAAATTCTTATTTATATACAAGTTCACATACCTCACGGGGGATCACTCAACACTCGGCCGAATATGTATTTTAGTGAATCACTCGAGAGCGGCATGGAACTTACTCCTACCATAAGCTTGCCAAGCAATCAATCCTCCTCCTTTTTAACTATATACCTTTGTAAATATCAATAGGACTTTTGGGTGAAGGGTTAGGCTTGGGTTAAAGGTAGGTGGTTGGGTTAGTGGTTAGTAGAAAAGGGCGAAAAGCGTAAAAAACATCGGTTTTCGTAAGACTTTTTTATTTTTGCAATTTTTATTTTGATGAAGCTATTATTCAAACAAAGTTATTTTTGCTGAACTTGCTTGTTTATTTCTTATTTTTGCTTCATCATCAACACAATATTTTTTTTTTTGAAAAGTCATACGAAGAACCGAGCTTGTTACTAAAAGAAAGGGTTAAAAATAAAAAGAATTTTGGTGGGTAAAAAGGGTGTTTGGTTTGGGTTAAGAAATGAAAAGGTTTAGGCTCAAAGGGGTTAACTAGGGGGATTTTGGGTGGGTGGTAAAAAAATTGAAAAATAATGGTGTGGAAATAAAAAGGGTTAGTTCTAATGCCTCCATCATTTACTTACTCGGGTTTAAGTTGGTAAGGACCGGGAATGTATCGTCGTGGCAAGTTCTAGAGTTATAAGAACCAAGCGGCTATTCACACAAGAAACAGAAAATGAGCATTTAGTTTAAAGATATGTATTTGTATGCTCAATAAAGGCTCAAAACTCACTTTTGTGGGAATGGGCTTTTATGTGATCAAGTATATATAATCAAATTTTAACTAAGCTTGTCATGCCGTTTCATAATTTTCTTATGTTGGTTCTTTTTATCACGACGCTATCGGTTGTAAATTTATAAAAATATAACTTTTTTTTAGAACTTGAAATTCCCAAGTTAAACCTAGACAAGTAAAAAAAATGAAAATTTTTGAAAAAAATTTGGGGTGATTAGCGGTTCCAATAGAGTTTTGTGTAAGGCTTGTTTTTAGGACTTGCAAGATTCAAGGTTTTAACATCCCCCCCACACTTAAATTACACATTGTCCTCAATGTGTCCCAAAAATAAGTTTTTTCGGTTGATTAAAATGAGTAAAAGTGGGTTAAAAACAAGATTTTATGTTACTGGGTAGCTGAACACGGGGTGTGTTGGCTGAGCACGGCCCCGTGTTCAGACTGTCAGTATCAAATTTAAACAGAAGGCTGGGCACGGGTGCGTGTTCAGTGAGCACGACCCCATGTCCAGTTACCTGAACTGGGCATTTTCTGCAGAACCTCGGGCACGGGGCGTGTTGGGGTGAGCACGGCCCCGTGCTGAACTTGCTGTAATGAAGAAAAATTGTCGGGAGGCTCTGTTTTTGTGCATGGGGTGTGGGTTCAAGTTTCCCTTAGTAACCTCCACCATTTTGAGTGTGCTTTATTCCTGAAAATTAAAACTAAACTAGAAAACATAAAAGTTAAACTAATCTAAAACTAAGGATAGTTCCGCGGAATGCCTCCGTGGTGCGCCACATTTATAAGGGTCCTTGGCTGGACCCTCCTTATCGGGTGGTTCTGGCTCATCTTCAATTAAGGGGTCGTCATTTCCGAATGGATATTTCATTGAACGTTCAAGGTCGACACTCTTTTTAAATGCCCCTAATTGAAGAGGTAGATTGTTATACTTCCGGTTCTTCTAAGCTTCGTGGGTTTTTACAAAGGGTCGTCCCAACACTAGAGGAGCGTCATCGAGGATGACAAAGTCGGTTGGGATTACCATTTGATTTGTTTGAACCAAGACATCCTCAACTACACCGATTGATTTTATTATTTTCCGATTAGATAGAAAAATGGGTATTTGAAGTGGAGAAAAATCACTAATACTTAATTTTTCGAAAATGTAGTTAGGCATTATGTTAACACAAAGATCTTTATAAATTGTGACATTACTAATAAATGAATTTTGAAAAAAACATGGAACCGGTGTAATGTTGATTTCAAATGGGTCTTCTTTTATTAGCGAAGTTTGATCATTAGTTAACTTAGCACTTACCGTTTCGTCAATTTTAGTGTTAGTGTTTAACTCTTTTAAAAACTTAGCATGAGTGGGTACTAAACAATGATTTTCCAAAGAAGGTGACAAGAGATTAATTTCTTCAAAATTAGACTCTTCTTGTATTTTAGCGTTGTCGGACTCACCTTTTTCGTTGTTTAACTCATGTGTCGGATTTTCACTTATTTGTTCTTCCATTTTTACATTTTCAATTATCTCTTCTTTATTTAATTCTTCTCTTGCGCGGGACTCCTCTTCCCTTGCGCGAGATTCTTTTATGTAGCGCTCGATAACTTTAAGGTGTTCTAATATCCTATCGGTCACTTCGGTCATAGAAAAAGGATCGGGATTTTCAAAGCTCGAATCCTGTTGTTCGATCCTTTGTTCCTCATAATACCTATATGAAGTAGATGGTTCACACCATTGTTCTTCATTGTAAGCATATGATGGATAAGGGTCGTAATTTTGTTCTTCATAATACTCATATGAGGTGGGTTGTTCATGCCATGGTTCCTCATAATAAGCACATGAAGGTGGTGGCTCATACCTTGGTTCATCAAAGTATGAGTATGAGGGAGAAGGTTCATACCTTTGGTCTTCATAGGATGTGTATGAAGTTGATGGCTCGTACATGGGCTCCTCATAGTAGGTGTATGAAGTGGATGGTTGATATAAGTTACAATATTGGACCGAGTGCGGGTCACCACAATTAGTGCAATAGTTACTCCTATAATCATCCTCCTCATAGGTGTAGTTGTAACCTCCTGAGTATTGATCCATAAGAATCACTCAGCAGACCACAACCAAGCCTCGAGACCAGAAAACAAAAATAAAAACGGAAACAGAGGCTGGACACGACCCCGTGTTCAGTAGACACGGCCACGTGTACAGAATCTGTATCTGGGCGTTTTAATTAAGGTTACTGATTTCGTTGAGCACGGGGCGTGTTCAGTGAGCACGGCCCCGTGTTCAGGCTCTATTACTGGGTGTTTTATGAAAAAATATGCAGCACGGCCCCGTGTTCAGCGAGCACGACCCGTGTTTAACCTACTGTAAATGCAAAACTAAACTAAAATGCAGAAAAATGTGCGTGCGTTTTGAAAAAGTTTTGAAAAACTGATTAGGCCGTCGATTTTAAGCTTTCTTAAAATCCTTGTGTCCCCGGCAACGGCGCCAAAAACTTGATGCGTGTGTAGTGTGTATGGTTTTTAATGTATATTTTAAGCCCTTTTACACTTTTTAGCCAAGTTTTAAATTTATAAAACACGATATTTACTAACACTAAACACACATATGGGCAAATGCACCCATCGTGAGCGTAGTATAGTGTTGGTAAGATACCGAGGTCGTCCAAGGACACAAGAGCTTTTAGTACCGGTTTATCCTCAACGTCTAATCAAATCAGAAGTTAGAAAAAGGTTTTAAACTAAGAAAAATAAAAACTAACTAAAATGCTGAAAAATAAAATAAAATAAAAACAAATAGACAAGATGAATCACTTGGCTCCGACTCGTGTTTAGTGTAACCTTTGATTATTTCCGCACTTTTGCACTTTTTAAGAGATTATCTTAGTTATTGTAGTAGGCCCCTCTTTTGAAGGTGACGTTACCCTCAACCTAGTAGTTTGAGTCAGCAAGGATACAATCCTAAAGGATACATCCACGAGCATAAGCAAGACCGCGCGTACATCCATCCTAGTTACCTGAAATACATGTGAGTTTTTGGAAAAACATCAACATAATGTTGGTGTGAATTCATGTAGTTTTTGTATTTCACGTTTGTATACTTTGTATGAAAACATATTTTGAGTCATGTATAAATCAAGTTTTCATATATAAATCAAGTATTCATGTGTACACCACGTACTCATGTATAATTCAAGTTTTTCTTGAGTACCCCACGTACTTCAAGTATAGTTCCCATCTTCTTGAGTACCCCACGTACTTCAAGTATAATTCAAGCTTTTTCTTGAGTACCCCACGTACTTCAAGTATTAATCCAGTTTTAGTATGGTATGAATTTTATGTAAATAAAGTATTCCTGTATGTATCAGGATTGTTAATGGGTTGCAAAGCCATTAACATGTGACACGACATAGGAAGTCACCAAACCTTAGGCATTTAATTGGTATATTCTGAGACACAAAAGCACTACTCGATTCTCGCCCTCACCGAGAGTGTGGCTGCCCGGCACCCGTTAGATCTAACCTTTTGTTCTGCGGTCTAGGTATATTGTTGATTAATGGTGCTTATGTTACCCTATTCGTGACACGATTTCTCGTATCATTTCTCATAACGCCTCCTACTTGGTTCTCGTTCTCACCAAGTGCGCTTCTCATATTCTTATATTTCGTCACACTTGGTTCTCGTTCTCACCAAGTGTACTTCTTGTACCCTTATATTTCGTCACACTTGGTTCTCGTTCTCACCAAGTGTACTTCTTGTATTTATATCATACCAATTATAGATATTGTACATTTGTACATGTATTTCACCCCCGAAGTTATAAAAACTGAAAACAGTTAAAGAGAAAAGGGGGAGCATGAACTCACAACTTTGCGTTCCTAGCGTCGTAAACTTCACCGGATTTGCTTAATTAACGTCGTGACCTATACGCGTTTTCTTAACGTTAGTCACTAGACTTGCGTCGCACAAGTACAGTCACTCTCTTTTGTATTTGTACTGTTGTGTTAAAAATATTTTATATTTTTAACTAAGTATCTTACTTATATTATTTTCTCTAAAATTAATATAAGTATCTCGTGTTTTGCACTTTGCACCCGAATTATGTATCTTGTATTTTGTATGTGTATTTTTATGTTTATACTCCTCATGAGTATTTAGTGTATTTTTAAGTCTTAATACACTAGCACGTATAACACATACTTTATACACTTATCACAAAAGTTGGTGATGAATAACATATATTTTTCTCTTAAAAATATACATACTTATATCCATTTTTATTCTTGAAGAAATCCTCATTTCTTACCACCAAAAATTAGGGAAACCTTGGTAATACTCTTAAATACATTTTTAGAGAATAAGTTTCTCAAAAACTTATATTTTTCTAAGTGTCAAAATTTATAAAAATTTTGACAGAGTTTCCCCTAAAAATGGAGGTTTCCCATGTTTTCAAAACATGTGTTTATTTTCTTTTAAATCGTCAACAATCATCAACAACAATTATCAACAATAATCATCAACAATAATCACTAATTTCTCCATTTCATGAACTTGAATATTTACAAAAATGTGTAGTAACTTACTAGCACATTTAGTAAGTCTTTCCATCTCTAAAAATAAAATCATTATCTCGAAAACGTTATTTTTAAAGAATATGAAGTTTTACAACTTCTAGTCGGTATTTACGAAAATATTTCTTGGTTAAACCCTTTCGTTTCACAAGTGTCTACACACTTTTTGGTTCTCAAAAATGTCTTTATTTTGAGAAAGATCCGGCTTTTAAACATGATTTCATCATACACTTGGTTATTCAAAAATACCGCTTGTAGATCCGTAGATCTACTAGTTTAGAACTCCATTTCCTAAGAAAAATCGTTTTTACACAAGTTCATGTTTGTGAGTGAAAGGGTTCGTCATCTAGTTATTTTTTACACTAAACATAGTGCTAGTTCATGTTCCATGAACATGACCTAGCATGGTTAGATGGCGATCCGTTCCCCTACTAGCATTCAACAATAATAAATAACCATAACAAAACAAGTTTCATAAATTTTACACTAATATTTACTCATTAACCACCATATTCATCATTCTAACAAGACTTTTAGTTTTGTTTTCGCATGTTCATAACTTTTATCCGTTAAATCTCTTATTAACCACTTTAGACAAGATCAATAGGGTGTTTAGAGTCACTTACTACTAGCTCGTGGCTAGGGAAGAAACTAGACGAAAAATGGGTGGTTAATAGCGTTGTGGTGAGGTCCTTGGCAATCCGTAAGCACCGGGACTCCTTACGCGTGATCCTTCACCTTTGTGTATGCTTGGGAATGCAAGATCAAAATTGAAAGTGGGTGGGTGTGTGACTTGGCTCTCGGCCGAGAATATCAATGGCAGGGAGAGATGGAATTTTTTTTTGCTTAAGTGTTGTGCAAATGAGATGGTGATCACATGGTCTCATTTAATATCCACTTAGAGTTTTATCCATGGTATATTGTGCAATCTAGATATTAGGCAACTAGATTAAAATAATCAAAAAGGATGAAAGTGTGTCCCCATATGGGGAACTCGGTCAAGAGAGGGGGGGGGGGGTCCATAGTTCAATTTCAAGTGGTTAGTTAGAAATTAGTTAGTTAAGTTAGGAGTTAAGATGGGTTACTAGTGTGTCATGTGTTATAACGGGTGTTAGGGTGTTCGGGGACCCTAACTGGCTCAGAAAAATATAAACAATGTCATTGACAATATATATATATATATATATATATATTTTTTTTTTGTGCTCCGGGTAAAGTCCGGTTGTTCGGCTAGTCACTGGTTCGTTAAAGTGCTAAATTACACTTTTTAGTGTCTTTAATGTATCCTTTTGTAACACTTTTGATTCCCAACACTTAGGGAAATATTCTGACTGAAAAATTATATTTTCTGCATAATATTCGTGTGCTAAAAGCTGAATTATTGCTGAATTATACAAAATTCTGCACTTAAAGTGCGTTTCAAGTGCTTTTTAGTGCTTATTTTTGCTTTCGCAATGTCTATAAATTAAACCCTTATAGGCACTCTTGGGTTTTAATGTACTTTTGTCGTCGGACCTGCACCTAGGCCTCAATTCTAATGTCTGACTGCTTTCTGCAGTTCTGTTGACACATTGTGTCCTACCGGTGAGTTTACTAATATTTCTAACGCAACGCTCTCGTTTATGCATAAAGCAATATTTTATAGTATACAACGTGCATGAATTCACTTGTTTAATCATGTGTTCAGACATTGCTGACAATTAAGCACATAATTGCAGTCATTAACTAATGATTAAAGTGTACGGAAATTACCGGTTTGGTGCCAGTTGTCACAGTCTCCCCCCGTTAAAAGAATTTCGTCCCGAAATTCATGCTGAGCTAACTCTCGCAGGAGTCTTCTTGAATAGGTGGGGATACTTTTCTTTGAACTGGTCTTCACGTTCCCATGTGTACTCGGGTCCGTGCTTAGAGCTCCAACGTACTTTGACAAGTTTCACACTGCTCCTCCTGGTCTTATTGACTTTCCAGTCGGTAACCTCAACGGGTTGTTCTGTAAATCGGAGGGCTTCATCAATATGCACTTCATCCACCGGGATGATCACGTTTTCTTGTGTTGGACTCTTCTTCAGGTTGGATACATGGAACGTATCATGTACTCCATTAAGTTCTTCCGGTAACTCCAATTTGTATGCCACGGTACCAATTCTTTTCAATATTCTGAATGGTCCGATGTATCGTAGATTCAGCTTTCCACGCTTTCCAAATCTGACTACGCCCTTCCATGGTGAGACTTCTAACAACACTTTGTCTCCCACCTCGAATTCTACCGATTTTCTTTTCGGATCAGCGTAGCTCTTTTGTCGATCTCGAGCCGCCTTAATGCGCTCTCGGATCTGCGCAATCTTGTCGGTTGTCTCTTGTACAAGTTCAGGACCAACCATACGTTTATCTCCGGCATCTGCCCAACATAAGGGCGATCGGCATTTGCGGCCATACAGAGCTTCGAACGGCGCGGCTTTTATGCTCGTATGATAACTGTTATTGTAGGAAAACTCAACTAAAGGTAGATGAGTATCCCAGCTGCCGCCTAGATCCATGACACATGCGCGAAGCATATCTTCTAACGTTTGTATAGTCCGTTCACTCTGGCCGTCTGTTTGTGGATGGAATGCCGTGCTTAGATCTAACTGAGATCCAAAGGCTTCCTGAAATGATTGCCAGATTCTTGAGACAAAGCGTCCATCTCTGTCTGAAATGATTGAGATAGGCACTCCATGACGTGCCACAATTTCTCTTAAGTATATCTCTGCAAGCTTTCCAGTGCTGTCCTTCTCTCGGATCGGTAGGAAATGCGCAGATTTCGTTAATCGATCAACTATTACCCATATCATATCGTGCCCTCTTGGGGTCCTGGGTAATTTCGTTATGAAGTCCATCGAGATTTGTTCCCACTTCCACACGGGAATCTCTGGTTGTTGTAGGAGGCCAGACGGTTTCTGATATTCAGCCTTAACCTTAGCACAGGTTAGGCATTTTCCAACATAAACAGCAATGTCGCTTTTGAGTCTCGGCCACCAATAGTATTCTTTCAAGTCTTGATACATTTTGTCCGATCCTGGATGGATCGAATATCTCGATTTATGGGCTTCATCAAGGATGACTTCTCGTATGCCACCATAGAGTGGAACCCAAATATGTTTCTTGAAGTATAAGGCTCCCTCTTCGTTTGGCACCATGTTTTTCAGCATACCCCGAAGGTATTCAGCTTTACGGTTCTCTCCTTTAAGAGCTTCTTGTTGTGCATCACGAATGCGTGCAGTGAGGTTCGTTCGAATAGTCATTTCTAACGCTCGAACCCTTAGGGTCTTAACCCTTTCTTTTCGACTTAGTGCGTCCGCTACAACGTTTGCCTTTCCAGGATGGTACTTGATTTCACAGTCGTAATCATTTAGCAGCTCGACCCATCGCCGCTAGCGCATATTCAATTCCTTCTGATCAAATATGTGTTGTAAGCTTTTGTGATCTGTGAAGATTGTACATCGAGTACCATATAAATAGTGTCGCCAGATCTTCAAGGCGAATACCACTGCGCCCAGCTCTAGGTCGTGAGTGGTATAGTTTCTTTCATGTACCTTCAGTTGTCTTGAAGTGTAAGCGATGACTTTTTGGCGTTGCATGAGCACGCAACCCAAGCCTTGTCGTGAGGCGTCGCAGTATACCACGAAGTCTTTAGTGCCTTCGGGTAATGATAGTATCGGTGCATCGCAGAGCTTGTTCTTAAGTAGCTGAAAGGCTTCTTCCTGTTTGTGACCCCAGTCGTATTTCTTGTCTTTCTGTGTAAGGGTCGTTAGCGGTTGGGCTATCTTTGAGAAATTCTCGATGAAACGTCTGTAATAGCCCGCTAAGCCCAAAAATTGTCGTACTTCGGTTGGGGTCTTGGGAGCTTCCCAATTCTTTATTGCTTCTATCTTGGACGGGTCTACATGAATGCCCTTCTCATTCACAACGTGACCAAGAAATTGTACTTCGCGAATCCAGAATTCGCATTTCGAGAACTTTGCATAAAGCTTCTCTTTCTTCAGTAGTTCCAAGATAGTTCTGAGATGTTGCTCGTGCTCTTCTTTCGTTCGTGAATAAATCAGGATATCATTGATAAATACAATCACGAATTTATCGAGATATGGTTTGCATACGCGGTTCATTAGATCCATAAAGACCGCTGGTGCATTCGTCAGCCTAAACGGCATCACAAGAAATTCGTAGTGCCCATATCGCGTTCTGAATGCAGTCTTTGGTACGATTTCCTCTTGGATTCTCAGCTGATGGTATCCAGATCGAAGGTCGATCTTGGAATAGTAGCTTGATCCTTGCAGTTGATCAAATAAGTCATCAATCCTTGGTAGCGGGTACCGATTCTTGATAGTGAGCTTGTTCAGTTCCCTGAAATCGATACACATCCGCAGTGATCCATCCTTCTTCTTCACGAATAATACTGGAGCTCCCCAGGGTGAGAAGCTTGGCCTTATAAATCCTTTATCCAACAACTCCTGGAGTTGTGTAGATAATTCCTGCATTTCGGATGGTGCAAGCCGATAGGGAGCCTTGGCTACAGGAGCGGCTCCTGGAACCAAGTCTATACGAAATTCGACTTGTCGTTGCGGAGGTAGTCCTGGCAGATCTTCGGGAAAAACATCAGGGAATTCCTTCACCACAGGAATGTCTTCGAGTTTCAGCTCCTCAGCCTTCTTGTCTAAAACGTGTGCTAGGAAAGCGACACATCCTTTCCTTAAGCACTTCTGTGCCTTCATGCAACTGATGATTCGAAGAGGCGCGTCCCGTTTTTCTCCATGCACGATGAGAGTTTCACCATTCGCTAAAGGGATGCGAACGATTTTCTCATGACAAATAACTTCAGCTTTGTTCTTGGACAACCAGTCCATCCCGACTACTACATCGAAGCTACCCAATTGAATAGGTAAGAGGTCGATGCTAAACCTTCGTTCACCAAGTTCTAGTGTGCAGCCTCTAACAACTTCGCCCGATTCAACGAGTTTTCCATTGGCTAGTTCTATGGAGTAAGGAATTTCTAATCTACTAGATTCTATTCCAAGCATGCGTTTAAATTCCACAGACATGAAGCTATAATCGGCGCCAGTGTCAAATAATATGGATGCAAAGTGATTGTTAATGAGAAACGTACCGGTGACCAAGTTAGGGTCCTCGCGTGCGTTCTTTGCTCCAATCACAAATGCTCTAGCCTGAGCATTGTTTCCCTCTGGGCAGTCCTTCATGAAATGATCATTGCTTCCACACTTGAAGCATCCTTGGTTCCGCCCTTTCCCGTTACCATTCTTGTTACCAGCACCGTTTCCATTTCGGTTCTTTCCTTTTCCCCAACAGTCTTCTGTTTAATGACCCAATTTACCACATTTGTCGCACCTTGGAATGCGACAAGCTCCTTCATGATGAAACTTACATTTTTAACATCTAGGCATGGAGCCTTGGTATGCTTTGGTTGCATGGGTTTTCGCCTCCTGAGACGGGTTAGCGTCGCGCTTCTTGCTGAAACCCTTGTTGTTACGAGTTGCTTGATTCAAACTTGTATGCTTTCTCTTTTTGTCGCCGGACGACTCAGCATGCGTCTCGGTCTTCTCTGTTGGGTTCAGTGATAGCTTCTTCATACGAACACAATCTTCAGTTAGGCTGACAGCCAGAGTTACAGCCTCGGTGATTGTTTGTGGTTTGGCCGACGTCACCATGCCACGAAATTCTGGGGCCAGTCCCCAAATGTAGCGTTCAACACGCTTGAATTCGGGAGTCACCATGTAGGGAAGCACTCTAGACAGATCGTGGAACCTTCGCGTATAACCATTAATGTCAGCACCTTCCATAGTCAAGTGCCAGAACTCCGTTTCCAGCCTTTGGAGTTCAGCGCGAGAGCAATACTTCTCTCTCATTCTTTCCTTCAGTTCCTCCCAAGTTAAGCTATAAGCGGCATCGTCACCCAAGGTTTGGGCTTGCAGGTTCCACCAAGTCAGAGCTTCATCGACAAACAACCCAGTAGCAAAGGTGACTTGTTGATCCGCGGTACACTTGCTCATGCGGATAGTAGCCTCAGTCTTCTCCGTCCAGCGCACAAATGCTACTGCACTTCCTGTGCCGTCATAGTTCATCGGCTTGCAGTCGAGGAACTGCTTGAAAGTGCAGCCATGAGCTGTGCTGCCTCCAGATGAATCTCCATTCCCATTATGTCTAGCGTTGCTTGGTCCTCCACTGTCCTGAGTACGGTTCGCCTCGTACTGGGCGACAGCAGCGGAGATCCTTTCTTCCAATAGAGCCTTCAGCTCTTCAGCAGTTCTTGGTAGTGGGGGAGGAGGAGGTTGATCGTCATTGCGAGCATTCACAGCTTTCCTGGGTGCCATGTTCTGACAGAACATAACACAACAGGGTTAAACATTTGTTTGATATCGTCATACTAGACAGTAGTAGTATATATATATTCACAGGTATATACCACATAAATGACATCAAACAACTATTACTCTAGCAGAGTACTTAGTAGGCTTGCACTGAGGGAATCTACACGTGACAAGACTTGCTGTGATTTCTGTGCACTGAATTCCATAATTATGTATGCATCCATAATTACGTAACTCCTTGCACAGTCCGCACAGTTCGTTTCATCCTCGTATTTCTTCCTTCAGATGGGCCATCGCTTTCAGGTAAAGTCACGTATACTTGTGACATTCTACTTCTTGTATATGCTAATTATCACACATAATTGCAATTAACTCTCAATCACAGACGAGTGCTACTCTCGTGCACCCTAAGTCTCGTAGTGTCTTTTCTAGACTCATGTAAACCGTTTCAGGTAGTGGATGTCGCGGGACGTTTTATGCAATGAAAACTCTTTGAAAATTGTTTTCGTGAAAGGATCCTAGAGATTGTAGACTAGACTCGAGAGGGAATCCTGGTTCACTACAATCGCAGCTCTGATACCAATCTGTCACACCCCTTTCTGCGGCGGAAGCAAGAGGTGTGATCATGAAAGGTTCT
This sequence comes from Helianthus tuberosus, assembly GCA_030545235.1. Taxonomy (NCBI): domain Eukaryota; kingdom Viridiplantae; phylum Streptophyta; class Magnoliopsida; order Asterales; family Asteraceae; genus Helianthus; species Helianthus tuberosus. Next base: position 169,757,214 of record CM060369.1, read on the forward strand.
CATTGCATACGAAAGGTAAACATGCTACATGTTCGTAAAAATACTTCAAATACCATAATTTGAAAACATAAGATAGCGTTTACATCGCTAGACAGCTTAAAACATTGTCTTAAATGTTTATAACTTTATTTAAAGTTAAACACAAGCGACATCCACGAGCATAAGCGAGACCGCGCGCACATCCATCCTAGTTACCTGAAATACATGTGAGTTTTTGGAAAAACATCAACATAATGTTGGTGTGAATTCATGTAGTTTTTGTATTTCACGTTTGTATACTTTGTATGAAAACATATTTTGAGTCATGTATAAATCAAGTTTTCATATATAAATCAAGTATTCATGTGTACACCACGTACTCATGTATAATTCAAGTTTTTCTTGAGTACCCCACGTACTTCAAGTATAGTTCCCATCTTCTTGAGTACCCCACGTACTTCAAGTATAATTCAAGCTTTTTCTTGAGTACCCCACGTACTTCAAGTATTAATCCAGTTTTAGTATGGTATGAATTTTATGTAAATAAAGTATTCCTGTATGTATCAGGATTGTTAATGGGTTGCAAAGCCATTAACATGTGACACGACATAGGAAGTCACCAAACCTTAGGCATTTAATTGGTATATTCTGAGACACAAAAGCACTACTCGATTCTCGCCCTCACCGAGAGTGTGGCTGCCCGGCACCCGTTAGATCTAACCTTTTGTTCTGCGGTCTAGGTATATTGTTGATTAATGGTGCTTATGTTACCCTATTCGTGACACGATTTCTCGTATCATTTCTCATAACGCCTCCTACTTGGTTCTCGTTCTCACCAAGTGCGCTTCTCATATTCTTATATTTCGTCACACTTGGTTCTCGTTCTCACCAAGTGTACTTCTTGTACCCTTATATTTCGTCACACTTGGTTCTCGTTCTCACCAAGTGTACTTCTTGTATTTATATCATACCAATTATAGATATTGTACATTTGTACATGTATTTCACCCCCGAAGTTATAAAAACTGAAAACAGTTAAAGAGAAAAGGGGGAGCATGAACTCACAACTTTGCGTTCCTAGCGTCGTAAACTTCACCGGATTTGCTTAATTAACGTCGTGACCTATACGCGTTTTCTTAACGTTAGTCACTAGACTTGCGTCGCACAAGTACAGTCACTCTCTTTTGTATTTGTACTGTTGTGTTAAAAATATTTTATATTTTTAACTAAGTATCTTACTTATATTATTTTCTCTAAAATTAATATAAGTATCTCGTGTTTTGCACTTTGCACCCGAATTATGTATCTTGTTTTTTGTATGTGTATTTTTATGTTTATACTCCTCATGAGTATTTAGTGTATTTTTAAGTCTTAATACACTAGCACGTATAACACATACTTTATACACTTAGCACAAAAGTTGGTGATAAATAACATATATTTTTCTCTCAAAAATATACATACTTATATCCATTTTTATTCTTGAAGAAATCCTCATTTCTTATCACCAAAAATTAGGGAAACCTTGGTAATACTCTTAAATACATTTTTAGAGAATAAGTTTCTCAAAAACATATATTTTTCTAAGTGTCAAAATTTATAAAAAATTTGACAGAGTTTCCCCTAAAAATGGAGGTTTCCCATGTTTTCAAAACATGTGTTTATTTTCTTTTAAATCGTCAACAATCATCAACAACAATTATCAACAATAATCATCAACAATAATCACTAATTTCTCCATTTCATGAACTTGAATATTTACAAAAATGTGTAGTAACTTACTAGCACATTTAGTAAGTCTTTCCATCTCTAAAAATAAAATCATTATCTCGAAAACTTTATTTTTAAAGAATATGAAGTTTTACAACTTCTAGTCGGTATTTACGAAAATATTTCTTGGTTAAACCCTTTCGTTTCACAAGTGTCTACACACTTTTTGGTTCTCAAAAATGTCTTTATTTTGAGAAAGATCCGGCTTTTAAACATGATTTCATAATACACTTGGTTATTCAAAAATACCGCTTGTAGATCCGTAGATCTACTAGTTTAGAACTCCATTTCCTAAGAAAAATCGTTTTTACACAAGTTCATGTTTGTGAGTGAAAGGGTTCGTCATCTAGTTATTTTTTACACTAAACATAGTGCTAGTTCATGTTCCATGAACATGACCTAGCATGGTTAGATGGCGATCCGTTCCCCTACTAGCATTCAACAATAATAAATAACCATAACAAAACAAGTTTCATAAATTTTACACTAATATTTACTCATTAACCACCATATTCATCATTCTAACAAGACTTTTAGTTTTGTTTTCGCATGTTCATAACTTTTATCCGTTAAATCTCTTATTAACCACTTTAGACAAGATCAATAGGGTGTTTAGAGTCACTTATTACTAGCTCGTGGCTAGGGAAGAAACTAGACGAAAAATGGGTGGTTAATAGCGTTGTGGTGAGGTCCTTGGCAATCCGTAAGCACCGGGACTCCTTACGCGTGATCCTTCACCTTTGTGTATGCTTGGGAATGCAAGATCAAAATTGAAATTGGGTGGGTGTGTGACTTGGCTCTCCGCCGAGAATATCAATGGGAGGGAGAGATGGAATTTTTTTTTGCTTAAGTGTTGTGCAAATGAGATGGTGATCACATGGTCTCATTTAATATCCACTTAGAGTTTTATCCATGGTATATTGTGCAATCTAGATATTAGGCAACTAGATTAAAATAATCAAAGAGGATGAAAGTGTGTCCCCATATGGGGAACTCGGTCAAGAAAAGGGGGGGGGGGGGTCCATAGTTCAATTTCAAGTGGTTAGTTAGAAATTAGTTAGTTAAGTTAGGAGTTAAGATGGGTTACTAGTGTGTCATGTGTTATAACGGGTGTTAGGGTGTTCGGGGACCCTAACTGGCTCAGAAAAATATAAACAATGTCATTGACAATATATATATATATATATTTTTTTTTGTGCTCCGGGTAAAGTCCGGTTGTTCGGCTAGTCACTGGTTCGTTAAAGTGCTAAATTACACTTTTTAGTGTCTTTAATGTATCCTTTTGTAACACTTTTGATTCCCAACACTTAGGGAAATATTCTGACTGAAAAATTATATTTTCTGCATAATATTCGTGTGCTAAAAGCTGAATTATTGCTGAATTATACAAAATTCTGCACTTAAAGTGCGTTTCGGGTGCTTTTTAGTGCTTATTTTTGCTTTCGCAATGTCTATAAATTAAACCCTTATAGGCACTCTTGGGTTTTAATGTACTTTTGTCGTCGGACCTACACCTAGGCCTCAATTCTAATGTCTGACTGCTTTCTGCAGTTCTGTTGACACATTGTGTCCTACCGGTGAGTTTACTAATATTTCTGACGCAACACTCTCGTTTATGCATAAAGCAATATTTTATAGTATACAACGTGCATGAATTCACTTGTTTAATCATGTGTTCAGACATTGCTGACAATTAAGCACATAAGTGCAGTCATTAACTAATGATTAAACTGTACGGAAATTACCGGTTTGGTGCCAGTTGTCACAACAGTCCTAAGTAGCCGGGTTAAAGTATTAATAGTAGCTTACATATGAGGGGATCAAAGAGTTTGGACCCCCGCCATCCAATACCGGTGGGTATTGAAGGAGGTCCTACTAAATATGACCCAGGTCCTTGCAGGATCTATACACTGAACAAGGCAAGACTCTTACCAAACCGTTCCCTTAACCCCCGACCAGGTAGCCAACATACCTCCATATAGACCGTGGAGATATGAATGGTGAAAATATTTTATTTTATATAGACAGTAAAATAATGCCAAGACACCACGGACAAACGATAAGGAAGAATCACCTTCAATATAAGAAACTAGTTATTAAAGTCATTAATACATAACCAAGTAAAAAGTGCGAAAAGATTAAAAATAAAAAGTATTACACTAGACACTTGTCTTCACCAAGTGATGTAAGAGACTTAGGCAAACATGGCCTTTGATTGTCAAGAACTCTTACGATCAATCTTGGATCCCGAGATGACTCACACACTCTATGATGGACAATGGATGATGGTGGTGGATGATGGTGTTGTGATGGTGGTGGGTGAAGTGTGAGAGAGGTGGTGTTCCAAGGGATGGTTTGCAAATGAGCCAAGCACCCCTATTTATAGCCTGAACAGTAGCTCGGGCACTGCCCCGTGTCCAGTGGGCACGGCCCCGTGTCCATCCTCTTCTATGTCTTCATTAATTGCAGTTTGTCTGCATTAGTTGACCACGCCCCCGTGTCCGCTGGGCACGCCCCCGTGTGCAGAAGCATATCTGTACTATCAAGATTTGCCTGGATTCTGCGAATCTTATAGTTGACCACGGCCCCGTGTCCGCTGAGCACGACCCCGTGGTGGGCGATAGAAGCTTCTATAGCTTTTTCTTTTATGCTGGCACTTGGGCACGCCCCCGTGTTCACTGAGCACGGGGCGTGTTCAGCCTTCTGTCTTCTTGATTTTGCTTGGGAAGATACTGTCGGGGGGTCGGGCATGCCACGTTTGTTCCTTTTCTTGTATTTATGTTAGATTTAGCTGCCTTTTTGCTTCTTTTGTTAATTTAAGCTCATTTAATCCTGAAAATACAAAAGGAAGACAAAAGCACACTTTTTCCAACATTAGTACTAAAAAAGGGTTAGTTTTATGCCACAATTGATGTAATTTATATGTTGCATTTTGCACACATCATAGCCCGGTTAACTGTGGTGTGCTATTGTATGTCATACATGAGATGTGAACACATGTGTGGACTGAGTATATGCTATGTAACGAACAGTGATACTTGTGATAAATGTAATCCTTGAAATACGTGAGTTAATTGGTAAATCCAAAAACTGATTGTTATTGGTAACCACAATAGGGTTGGTTGACTAACTGGATGGGTAATTAAACATACCGAGCAAATCAAAGGTGAGTTCATTCCTCTTGAGCATGCGTCCCGATGGTTGGGACAGTCATTGGGTATCCCTGGGAGGGATAGGTTTTGGGTAAATCAAATGGGTATTCCTGAGAGGAATACGTCATGTGGGTAAATCTGGAATGTTGGATAATACACTCGCCCTATCACCTTTAAGTCTCATCTTATTTGTTACCTGAGAGGTAACGGAGTATTAGTTAGTAGCGCTATCTAGGTTTGGCACCCTCACCCCGTACCTGAGAGGACGGGTGTAAACTAATGACTCAGTCATGCCCAATGCTTTGATAGGAGCATTGGGGAACGGACAAAATAAATCTGGAGCCGTCTTGTATTCGGGGTATTATCAACATTGTAATCCACGAACTGAACTAAACACATGGTAACTAATGTTTTCGTAAAACTATGAACTCACCAGCGTTGTCTGATACACTTGTTGCATGCTCGCAGGTCGTTAGATGCTTTGGATTGAGGAACATGCTATCTGGATGGCTGGAGTGGTCATGGGTCGCATTGCTTGGATATGCAGGTCTTGTTTACTGAATTTATATACATTGGGTTTGAAACATTTAAACAATGAAATACTATTTGCTTCCGCTGACACTGTTTAACCTGGATTATGTTTTATGAATGTTTTACTTAATGAATGGGAATTTTGTTAAACATCTTATGGTTAGTTCAATGTGATTGGTGGCTAGATCCTGGTACGTCACACGCCTAGCGGGGTTACCGCATGGGGTATTTTAGGGGTGTGACATGTTTGAACGAAGTTAAAAACATGTAGAACTTACCATTGATTGTATTTTTGGTCTCTTCTTCTTTTGAATGCTTATCTTCTTGATTTATGCCATCACTTTTTTGCACCTCAGGGTGGTACGGAAGTTTCCATACTATCTGTATCATTGACATCAGCACCTGCAATTTTTTTTTGGTTCTGATAAGTGCCATTTTCTGTTGTGTACACAAATGACACATGTTCACGTTTTTTTTTTTTTTGGAATCATGACTTACCTAGTTTGGCGTCTTGTGTGAGTAGCTGAAAGGTAGGCCCATCAAGCAATCCTGGCATGTTTTTTGTTTCGTTGCTCTTGTCCAATTCTATTCATTTACATGCAGACATACATATACGTGTTAGTTTGTTTGTGTATGATCCGTTTTTCTTGATTTTTATATACATGTAACAGCTTATACCTGAGTTTATTTAAGGGTTGAATGAAAAAAAACACCTATAACTTACTTGTGGGTGTAGCTTTTGTCTCTTCATGTTTTGGCTCCTTTTCTTCGTCACGTATGACTCCACATCCGCCACTTTTTTCTGTAGTAGCTGCTGAACCTGCTGTGGTATATCTGCCACTTTCTTCATCATGTATGATCTCTTGTGTTTTGTCACCCTTACCCCCCATCTAGTTAGTTAAATGCAGTCACATATACACATGTTTGGTTTAGTTTTCATTTAGCACCCCCATAAGGTGGTTAACATTACTTTAGCGCGTTACTTTGTATGACTTTTTAATTTATTGTTCAGTAAAACATGTTACATTTTTTTAATGGTAAAGAAATGTAACATTGTTGTCACTATGTTTTTTTATTATTTTTTTTATCTACAGTTAGTGCACGTTTATGTTGTCGTGTATGTTTCTATAGTGGAGTTTCGATTTCAAGACAAGAAATTAAGATTACCTTTTGCACACATAAGATTTTTGTTAGGTTTGCCATCACTAAAGTTACCTTTTGCAGACACAACTTTCTTCCTTCACTTGGCATCACCGTCACCCCGATCACCACCAGATGCTACATACGTTTAAAAAAACAGTATTAAAAAACAGTTACATGTGCCAATCAACTCAATGAGCTTTTTATATAGCTCATTATCACATGTGCCTGTATGATTTTTTTTTGCACTTCACCTTTTTTTTTTGTAAATTATCAGTCGCAGCAGTGCGCTTTTTCTCTGGCACATTCCCATGATCGTCTATAGTCGAACCTGTCAATTACCATTATTTGTATTATAAACGATTGTTATTTAAAGATTCAATACATGATCATGATCCATTAAATGTTCATCAAGGTTTTGAAGTAACACACATAGTGCTTTTTAATGGTAGTGTTATATTTGGGATGTTATCAAAATGGACATTGTTAATCTACCTTTTACTTAAATTTTGACTTGTAAGAGTAAATCGATTGAAACGCAAAAGAACGGAAAAACAGTTTTTTAAGAAATTTTCCAGATTATGTCCTTTGCCTATGATGACAAAAAAGTGTAGGTTCTTGAGATTGGATTGATGAGATTTCACAAAATGGCTGATGAACTTGCGGCTGAACTAATGTGAACGAACTTGCGATAAGTACATTATTCACAAATGCGTTTACAATTTCCTTGTTTCAGCAAGTCTTACACAATAAGTTCTCTCGCAAATTCAGCTACAAATACTTTTTTTGTGTAAACGATTATGGGAATGCAAAAAAGGTAAATAGTTAAGTAAAATAGTTCATACCATCGATGTTTGCTACATGAGCTGCAGTTGCGGCATCATCTTCAGGTCTGCATTTGTTAAAAAAAAAAAATAGTTACAGTTTATACAAAAACTAGTTACATCTTCAGGGTATTGATTTATCCATATTACCTTCTGTGTAATCATTTTCGGGGTTTTGCATTGTGTTGTTGAGACATGAGGACTCCAGCAATTTTTTTCCGTGGGGTATCAGGCACTAGCCATACCCTTGTTTTTCTAGAGTGTACAATTTTCTCAAATCGTTATATCAATTTCTTAACATGCTCGTTATGTGGATGAGCATTAAACACCACTTCCAATTTTGTTTGCACCGTCACCTTCTTTGCTTCCATGACATCCAAATGTTTTGCTATAGATAGGATTTCATTCTACAAACAAAGTTTTAAAATACAGTTTGTAACTAATGTTATAAAAAGATAATTATTTTCTAACTGCTTATCATTACTAATCTTACATTGAGCACTTCATCATTAATACATAACTCAGTTTTACTTGAATCCCGTTGAACAACAGCAACTTCATGCAACTCCCCTCTACCAAAGCCACCTCTTTTTATCTCCAATCTTTCTCTATTTTTCATTTCGTTTTTATTCCAGAATACGATTGGGTTTATCGACCGGTGCTTTTAACTCGGTCGACGTATAGTAGCTGTGTAATGACCAAAAAAAAACCAATAACAATGCCAAGTGGTGAGATAAGTAAACAAATGTTGTATACCTATATTTTTAGTAAGTTTTGTTACAAAAAACACTTACAGCCAAAATTGTGAGTGGTCCGAAAAATGGAGAATCAGGATTACACCTCTCCATCCAACTTTGCATGATTTAATTTGCTGAATCACATAGGTACGCCAATTTATTTTACTGAAATCTGTATCTCCAGTAAAAGTTTTCAAAATCCATTCTTTCATCCCCCCATTTCTATTACACTCAACCATGATGGTTAAGAATAACATTAGGAAGTCTAGTCAGAAATTAAAACTATTGGGTTCATCAGTTGTCATTATAAATTGTGCCAGATTCGTCGGTGCCACAAATCATGCATGGTATCGTTTTCTCCATGTCATAATAGCAACATCAAGCTTTTCATATGCTCTTACATTTTGCATGTCTATCCCTTCGTTAGGAATTCCTAGAAGGTCATGGACAGACTCAACATCAACGTTTATTGACCCACATGACATCTCAATAGCCATTTCTTCCGTGTTGAAGTGGTCCACAACATAGTGCCCAAGTTTTGCAGGTATCCCACTGATGTTGAATGATAGCATCTTACCAAACCCCATCCTCTTCATGTTCTCTTGTTGGTTACTGGTTAGAGACTTGATGCATTTGTACAATTGCATGCGCGCTGAACGTGTTTTTATTCTAGACCACTTATGTGTGGTTTTTGGGTGTTTCCCACTTCGTCTTTTCACCCATTCATGTTATCCTTTCTTTGTTTTCCCCACAACAACTGCATCCTTTCTTGCCAGAACAGCACAACCATTGTCACCCAAGGCGTTGTTATTTAACAAATCTCCAGTCATCTCTGAGTCGCTGTCCACTGAAACTAACACATCAACTTTCTGTTACGATTTACATATTTTCTAAAGAAGGAAAAAAGTTGTGTATACGTACTTATTAGCTTCCTTTTGACAATTTTCTTTGATTTGCTATGCGCCCGTGATTGCTGACCTGTAAATATACATTTTTTTAACAATCAGTATTAAAGTCTCGAAACATATCTTTATTTAGATTCCTAAAGATCACGTTTAAAACAGTTTTGTACCTCCTCTAGTACGTGTTGCTGGCCCGCCCACATCGCCGTAAACTTGGAATGTTTTACAAAGTTCATGTACATAAATATTAGATGTAAAAAAGATGTAACAAAAAAACTTTTATACATAAAAAACATACCTTTTTTTAATTTCTCCATGTTTTGCCCGGGGGTGTCCAAATCACTGTCAGGTGAAACTAATGTCACACCCCCAAAATCCACCATGCGGAGTATCACCGCTTGGAGGCGTGACATGACCAAGATCGAGCCACCAATCATATTGAACAACGTAATCTTAGTAAGTAAAACCAATCACAATACAATTGGTGACCATAAGACAGTAACCAGTTTTAAGTTAACAGCGGAAGCATAAAACGTAAGTTCAAAACATAAGTTTATAGTTCATAAGTTTAATTAATAAGCATGGGACATAACAGTCCGCATCCCACAACAACCTCCTCCTCGTGCAAGCTCCATAAGCATCTAGCGACCTGTAAGGCATGTAACAACGAGTCAACAACAAAGTTGAGTGAGTTCATTTATTAAAATTCATTTTTCGGACTGCAATCAGATTCTTCTTTTTCTGATTGCAGTCCACGGAATAATTTATTAAAAATTCTTCGTAAGTTCGATTTACAAAATTCCAGTGGGATAATTACAAATACATCAGTTGCCATCTACTGTATGAATTTCATGAGTTGATTCAATATAGATTTCCAGTTATGACTAAAAACGTATCACCCATTTACTGCAGCAAAAACTCAGCTTTAGTTGCTGTTACAAAAAGGGTCTTTAAAAATAGTAAACGAAGTCCAAAAATTATGATTCCAGTGCCATTAGAACCGTATTTCATAATACATAAATCTAGACTTCAGAAAATATATTTTCTACTTTATTAAGGTCTGGTTACAGCCAACTGAAGTTGGCTGTAATCACTAAACAGCTTTCTGTTTTCAATCTTTAACATTCTAAAGCGAGTTATATTGGTTCCGTTAACATGTTTAGAGATCCATAATGACATTTAACATCAATATTAGCAAGTACATCATCTAGTAATCAACAACATGTTCACTACAACATCTCACTACAACATTTCATCATGTAAATCTTCATGTAACTTTTATGTTCATCTTCTTGTTTAAACCCTTTTAGTGTTCTTGTAACCTTCATCATACTACGACTTTTAAATCATGAAACAAGATGAACAAAGGTGACATAAGGAACTTACTACTAGCTTATAGCTAGGGATGATTCTTAGTGAAGAAGATGATGAAGAAATGATGATGAAAAGCAAGAACAAAGCTCCTTGATTGCTCTTCAAGATGTATGCCTTCTTGTATCAACCTCTTACACTTGAATGAGCTTGTAAAATGGAAGATGGTGGTGTGAAAGTGGTGGTGAGGGTGGCGGTTTTGGGGTGACCGAAAATGAGAGAGAGAGTGAAGATGGAAGAGTGTAAATCTTGTGAATGATGAAAAATATAGAGACCATGCTTCTTATAGATTACTTCAATATTATGGTTACTTACACAAGCCAAGATCTTAATAAAATAAGAAAACAAATCATGTGCAAGATTGAAGGCATGGAGGTGGTGATATGGTGGGTCCATGGGGACCGATTTTCGGTTATATGGGGGGGGGGGGGTTGGGTGTAACTTTGTGACTAAAATGTAATGGCTAGTTAGAAAGCAAGTAACTTGATCATAAGGGTTAGTTATAAGGTTTTTAATTGGTGTTATGGCAAACGGGGATCAAGACTAGCCAAAAATAATAAAACTATGTAACTGACAAAAATTTGGTGTCCCGGGTAATGTCCGGTTGTTCGGTTAAATACCGTTTCGTTAAAGTGTTTAATTGTTCCGTAAGGCGTCTTAAATATATATTTTTGTAACACAATTAATTCCTAACATATAGGAAAATATTCAGGACCATTTAGTAAATTTTCTGTATACTACTAGTATGTTAACACACACATGTAAGTATAACACAGTAATCAGAGAGCAGTTAAATGATTTAGCACAATCATCAAACACTTTAATTATCATTAATAAATTGTACGGATACATGGAATTACGAGGGTTGTCACATTCTCCCCCTGTTAAGAAAATTTCGTCCCGAAATTTAGTGCGTAGTTACTGAGGAAGCTAGTTAAGTTGCGGTGTTTACTGGCTTTTCCTGGGGTGTCACATCATCCCCCCATTAATTTGGAATTTCGTCCCGAAATTCTGCAGTAGCTTCAGCCTCAGTAGTGGTTGCATTTTTCTTAAACACCTGGGGGTACTTGAGTTTCATTTGGTCTTCTCGTTCCCAGGTATACTCTGGGCCATGACGGGAATTCCAATGAACTCGGACAAGAGGTATCCTGGTACGTTTGAGAATCTTAACATCTCGATCAGTAATCTCTACTGGTTCCTCGACGAATCGCAGCTGGTCGTCGATAGTGAGCTCCTTAAGAGGTACTATGAGAGTCTCATCTGACAGACACTTCTTCAGATTCGACACGTGGAAAACATTGTGAACTCCGCTGAGTTCTTCAGGTAGATTCAACCTGTAGGCGACTTTGCCAATTTTCTCAATGATTTCGAACGGTCTGACATAACACGGATTTAGCTTGCCTCGTTTGCCAAAACGAACTACACCTTTCCAAGGTGAGACTTTGAGTAGCACTCGATCCCCAACCTGGAACTCGAGTGGTTTCCTTCGCTGATCTGCATAACTTTTCTGACGGTCACGAGCTGCCGCTATTCGCTGTCGTATCTGGGCAATTCTCTCGGTCGTATCTACTTCCAGTTCTGGGCCAGTGATTTGGCTGTCACCAACTTCTGCCCAACAGAGAGGTGATCGGTATTTACATCCGTACAATGCCTCAAATGGAGTGGCCTGGATGCTGGTGTGGTAGCAGTTGTTATATGAGAACTCCACTAGCGGGAGGTGCTTTTCCCAGCCATTACCAAAATCGATTACACACGCCCTAAGCATGTCTTCAAGGGTCTGGATGGTGCGTTCAGATTGCCCATCCGTCCATGGGTGATAAGCGGTGCTCATATCTAAACGTGAGCCAAAAGACTTGTGCATGGCTTGCCACAGTTCAGAAGTAAAACACGCGTCACGATCAGAAATGATGGAGGTGGGCACTCCGTGCCTTGATACTACTTCCTTTAGGTAGATGTCTGCTAGAGTAGAAAACTTGTCGGTTTCCTTGATAGCCAAGAAGTGTGTAGACTTAGTCAGTCGATCCACGATCACCCAAATGGTATCATTTCCGCTTTGAGATCTAGGCAGGCCAGTAACGAAATCCATGGAAATTTGCTCCCATTTCCATGTCGGGATCTCTGGTTGTTGGAGTAGGCCTGATGGTTTCTGGTACTCGGTCTTGACTCTCGCACAAGTCAAACATTTGCTAACGTATGTTGCTATGTGGGCTTTCATACTAGGCCACCAATACGTAGTCTTGAGATCATGGTACATCTTATCCGAACCAGGATGTACTGAATAACGAGATTTGTGTGCTTCATCCATCACAAGCTCGCGTAAGTTTCCATAACGTGGAACCCAGATGCGCCCGTTTACGTAGTAGGCGCCGTCTTCCTTTTATTCTAGCCGCTGTCTCAATCCTCGTAGGGACTCGGCCCTGATGTTTTCTGTTTTCAATGCTTCGACCTGAGCATCACGAATTTGAGCAGGAAGTCTAGATTGGATGGTAAGCTGTAACGCACGTACACGCTTAGGTATAGTATCCTTTCGACTGAGGGCGTCGGCCACAACATTGGCTTTGCCCGGATGATATTTGATCGCACATTCATAATCATTCAAGAGTTCGACCCATCGGCGTTGTCGCATGTTTAATTCCTTTTGCTTGAAGATATGCTCGAGACTCATGTGATCGGTGTAAATGGTGCACTTGGTACCGTACAGGTAATGTCTCCATATCTTAAGTGCGAAAACAACTGCTCCCAATTCCAAGTCATGCGTAGTGTAGTTCCTTTCGTGAACTTTAAGTTGGCGCGATGCGTAGGCAATGACCTTGTCACGTTGCATCAATACGCAACCAAGTCCTTGGATGGAAGCGTCGCAATAAACCACAAAATCATTTGTGCCTTCAGGCAATGAGACGATAGGCGCGCTACAAAGTCTATCTTTTAAGTGCTGAAAAGCAGATTCCTGTGCATCACCCCAACGATAGGTGACACCCTTCTGAGTCAGTGAAGTGAGAGGTTGCGCAATTTTTGAGAAATCCTTGATGAACCTTCTATAATATCCTGCCAAACCCAAGAATTGGCGGATTTCTGTTGGTGTACGGGGTGCAGGCCAGTTCTTGATCGAGTCTACCTTGGATGGATCAACATGAATCCCATCCTTGTTTACTACGTGGCCTAGAAAGTGGACTTCGCGAAGCCAGAAGTCACATTTCGAAAACTTGGCATACAGTTGCTCTGCTCGAAGAAGTTCCAGCATAAGTCATAGATGCTGCTCGTGTTCCTCCTGACTCTTAGAATAGATCAGGATGTCGTCGATGAAAACAATAACGAACTTATCCAGGTAAGGTTTGCATACTCGGTTCATGAGATCCATGAAGACCACTGGTGCGTTCGTCAATCCGAAAGGCATAACCAGAAACTTGTAATGCCCATAACGAGTTGTAAACGCTGTTTTGGAGACGTCCTCATCTCGGACTCTCAGTTGATGGTAACCTGACCTCAGGTCAATCTTGGAATAGAAACTCGACCCTTGCAACTGGTCGAATAGGTCATCAATGCGTGGAAGAGGATAACGATTCTTCACGGTCACCTTGTTAAGTTCGCGATAGTGAATACACATTCTGAAAGTACCGTCTTTCTTCTTCACAAACAAGACTGGAGCTCCCAGGGCGAAGAGCTAGGACGTATAAAACCTTTTTCCAAGAGTTCTTGTAGTTGCGTGGACAGTTCTTCAAGTTCTGATGGAGTTAGACGATAAGGTGCTCGAGCTATGGGCGCCGCTCCAGGAGCTAGCTCGATTTGAAACTTAACTTGATGATGAGGCGCAAGACCAGGCGATTCCTCAGGAAATACCTCGGGAAAGTCACGTACAATAGGAATGTCTTCAATTCTCTTCTCTTCCATTGATGTGTCAGTAATGAGTGCTAGAATGGCAGTGTGGCCCTTTCGCAAATACTTCTGGGCCTTAAGGAAAGAGATAATGCCTACGAAAGCACCACCCTTGTCGCCATGAATCATGAGAGGTTCTTCACCAGAACGAGTGATACGGACAATCTTCTTATTGCAAAGAATTTCCGCTTCATGTTGAGATAACCAATCCGCCCCAATAACAACGTCGAAACTACCCAGGATGATAGGAATGAGGTCGATAGGGAAGGTCTGACCAGCTAAGACGAGGTTACAACCCTTAACTGTGTGTGCCCTTAAGACTTTCACCATTAGCTAGTTCTACAACATGTTTGGTGTTTTTAAGGGTAATGGGGTACGCTTAAGCACCTGACTAACCCTTAGGAACACATATCTAACATCGGCACCCGAATCATCTAAGATAGAAACAAAGAAATTGTCTGGTAGGAACTTACCCGCCACAACGTTGGAGTTTTTTCTTTCTCCCTCTTGTCCATTCAGGAACTCATGCTCACCAGTCCTGCGGTTGTCCTTATTGTCTCCGCTATTATTCTCGTTGCCCTGGTTACTGCTCGGATTTTGATTCTGATTCAGCTGTGGACAGTGTCTCTTGAAGTGACCTTCAGCACCGCACTGGAAGCATCCCTTATTACCCTGCTGGTGTTGCTGTTGGTTCTGGGGAGCTTGTGGCTGCTGTTGTCGATTCTGATTCACAGGACGTGAGCTCCTACAATCTCTGGCTTTATGTCCAGGCTTGTTACATCTCTGAAAACGACCCTTGTTGCACGGCCCGCTGTGGTGCAAACTACATCGATTGCACTTAGGGTGATTTCCCCTGTATCCACCCTGACATTGATTTCCAGAAAACTGCTGACTGGGGCTCCTGTGTTCATCTGTCTTTCGCCACTGGGACTGGGACTGAACTGGAGTGGAACCCCTGCCCGAATTTCCATCCCACTTGCGCTTGTCATTGCTGGGAGCACCAGTAGCAGTAGTGCTAACGCGCTTGGGTAGCTTGCCCTCTTCCACCGCCTGATCGGTGAGTTGGTGCGCCAAATGAATGACTTGCTGGATTGTGGAAAGGTTGGCCTCAATTACAGACCCTTGGATCTCTGGGACTAAGCCTCTGAGGTATAGCTTGATCCGTCTAGATATGGGTCGTGACAAGTTAGGACATAAGTCAGCCAAGTTGTTGGACCTTTTTGTGTACGCCTCAATTTCTGATCCTTCCATCTTCAAACCATAATACTCTGTTTCAAGTTCCAGAATGTTATCCAGGTGGCAGAATTTTTCCTTAATCAAATCCTTGAAGTCGCTCCAGAGGGTGGCATTTGCGTCTGCTAACCCGAGCATCTGAACTTGTGCGTTCCACCAAGAATACGCTTTCCCTTGCAACATGACAGTAGCGTACTCTACTCGTTTGCCGGCAGGGCTTTCACTTTCTTCGAATGTATATTCGATTCTTCGGATCCAGTGCAGAAGGTCGATTGCTCCTTCAGTGCCGTCGAAAGTGGGAGGTTTGCATTCAAGGAACGCCTTGAAGGTGCCCATGCGTGTTTGAGGGTGCATGGGTTGACTCCCTGTTTGGGTTGCTAAGGCTTCAGCAATCCGCTCGTTAATCAAGGTCATCAACTGACCCTGGGTCATGTCGAGACGTCCACTCATGATCTTCACATCGAAGGAACACACGTAAGAAAGGTGTCGCAAGGTGCGTAAGTGTGGGGTGACAGAAGAGAGTAAGCACACAAGGTTCAAATAGCAGTTATTACATTAACTAACGCATACTATGATCAAATGTGCTACTAGCAGGTAGGCAATACAAACATAAACCATATTACCTATAATGTTGAGTCTTGCACGTGGAGCGAAGCGTCGTTGTGGATCGTTGAGCACTGTACAGGTTATAGTCTGGTTTTATCAAAAAGCTTTTCCCTTTTTAAAACCAAGTTCACTATAACCAATGGCTCTGATACCAATCTGTCACACCCACAAAATCCACCATGCGGAGTATCACCGCTTGGAGGCGTGACATGACCAGGATCGAGCCACCAATCATATTGAACAACGTAATCTTAGTAAGTAAAACCAATCACAATACAATTGGTGACCATAAGACAGTAACCAGTTTTAAGTTAACAGCGGAAGCATAAAACGTAAGTTCAAAACATAAGTTTATAGTTCATAAGTTTAATTAATAAGCATGGGACATAACAGTCCGCATCCCACAACAACCTCCTCCTCGTGCAAGCTCCATAAGCATCTAGCGACCTGTAAGGCATGTAACAACGAGTCAACAATAAAGTTGAGTGACTTCACGGTTGGTTGATTAGTTCTAAGTTGTTTCTGAAAAATGTGGTTTGACTTTCGTTGGCATATATGCCGTGGGGGTTACCCCTTAGTTGAAAGTATGTTTAACCAGATTCTTTTTATTACCCAAATCATACCCATAATTAGTGGGGGTTTTCCCCATGTAAACCACTAGACTGGCCTGATATCGACAACTGACGAATAACGTGCCCTACATCAATGTTCTATCATCATTGACAGTTTGCCATAGTCCATTAATACACGCCCGTTCGGATGACACGGTGTGAGGTTTGTTAAACCTAATAGCGCTATTAACTAATGACCCGCTCGCCATTGGCCTCGGCGATTAAGTCGATATAAATTTGAGGGCTTAGGTGATAGAGTTTTGTCTAGTAAGTTTTAAGGTTGTTGTCCTACCCAAGGAGGACGAACGTACGTATTCTGCACAAGGAGAATTCATAGGATTAATAAAGGCATCCTACCTATGGAGGATGGCCGTACATATCCTACCCAAGGAGGATATGTAGATTTCATTTTAGTTTCTTAACCCATCCCCAAACCACCGAGAATCCCATGCCTTGTAGAAAGTGTGAACTCACCTCAGTTGCTTGGTTTGACTCTCAAATATAGCTAACAGTCAAGGTCGGTCAATCACGTCCTAGTATGATTACCACTTAGTTTATTAGTGACTTCAAATGGAACACAAAGTTCCTACACGTATCTATCACATAACATGCATCAATTTAACGGTTCATGCCCATATAAACTTCCCATCTATTCCCCACTCATAGACAAACATACGACATTGCACATAACACTTTTATAGACATATAACATGTAATATCATTCTCGGATAACCTACCCGACATTTAGACACGCAAATCACTACTTATGTCGTTTAAGCTTTTATATTCAAAACTGGGCTGTTTTCGGGGATTTTAAATAAATAGTTTAACTTGTTTCAAAAATTCCCAACTTTTTACAGAAGGTCTTAAACGATCCAAATATTATTGTATAAAATCTCGGGATCCAATTCATCACTAATATTTTATAAAAATTCATTTTCCGGACTGCAATCAGATTCATCTTTTTCTGATTGCAGTCCACGGAATAATTTATTAAACATTCTTCGTAAGTTCGATTTATGAAATTCCAGTGGGATAATTACAAATACATCAGTTGCCATCTACTGTATGAATTTCATGAGTTGATTCAACATAGATTTCCAGTTATGACTAAAAACGTATCACCCATTTACTGCAGCAAAAACTCAGCTTTAGTTGCTGTTACAAAAAGGGTCTTTAAAAATAGTAAACGAAGTCCAAAAATTATGATTCCGGTGCCATTAGAACCGTATTTCATAATACATAAATCTAGACTTCAGAAAATACATTTTCTGCTTCATTAAGGTCTGGTTACAGCCAACTGAAGTTGGCTGTAATCACTAAACAGCTTTCTGTTTTCAATCTTTAACATTCTAAAGCGAGTTATATTGGTTCCGTTAACATGTTTAGAGATCCATAACGACATTTAACATCAATATTAGCAAGTACATCATCTAGTAATCAACAACATGTTCACTACAACATCTCACTACAACATTTCATCATGTAAATCTTCATGTAACTTTTATGTTTATCTTCTTGTTTAAACCCTTTTAGTGTTCTTGTAACCTTCATCATACTACGACTTTTAAATCATGAAACAAGATGAACAAAGGTGACATAAGGAACTTACTACTAGCTTATAGCTAGGGATGATTCTTAGTGAAGAAGATGATGAAGAAATGATGATGAAAAGCAAGAACAAAGCTCCTTGACTGCTCTTCAAGATGCAAGCCTTCTTGTATCAACCTCCTACACTTGAATGAGCTTGTAAAATGGAAGATGGTGGTGTGAAAGTGGTGGTGAGGGTGGCGGTTTGGGGTGACCGAAAATGAGAGAGAGAGTGAAGATGGAAGAGTGTAAGTCTTGTGAATGATGAAAAATCTAGAGACCATGCTTCTTATAGATTACTTCAATATTATGGTTACTTACACACGCCAAGATCTTAATAAAATAAGAAAACAAATCAAGTGCAAGATTGAAGGCATGGAGGTGGTGATATGGTGGGTCCATGGGGACCGATTTTTGGTTATATAGGGGGGGGGGGTTGGGTGTAACTTTGTGACTAAAATGTAATGGCTAGTTAGAAAGCAAGTAACTTGATCATAAGGGTTAGTTATAAGGTTTTTAATGGGTGTTATAGCAAACGGGGATCAAGACTAGCCAAAAATACTAAAACTATGTAACTGACAAAAATTTGGTGTCCCGGGTAATGTCCGGTTGTTCGGTTAAATACCGTTTCGTTAAAGTGTTTAATTGTTCCGTAAGGCGTCTTATATATATATTTTTGTAACACAATTAATTCCTAACACATAGGAAAATATTTAGGACCATTTAGTAAATTTTCTGTATACTACTAGTATGTTAACACGCACATGTAAGTATAACACAGTAATCAGAGAGCAGTTAAATGATTTAGCACAATCATCAAGCACTTTAATTATCATTAATAAATTGTACGGATACATGGAATTACGAGGGTTGTCACAACTGAGGCACCAACTTTGTTTTATAATATTTATAAAACACAATTCTAAGACAAGCAAAAGAAAAAAAAATTGTTTGTACGTACTTATTAGCTTCCTTTTTTGCACCTTCTTATAACAACGCGCTTGCTGGCCTACATTTGTACATGTTTTATATAAATCATAAACCATTAACAAGCTTTACAAAGTATATATGTTTTAACAGTAAAAAAAAACTAATTTTAAACTTTTTTTACCTCCTCTTGTTCGCGTTGCTGGACCGCCCGTGTTAGCATCCGATGTCACTATTTAGAAAGCTTATATACATTAGACATAAACATGGCAACAAACATGTAATGAATTCAAAGTATTTACGTACATATTAGTTGCCTGTTTACACGCTTCTCGACAACCGGGGTATGGCGAACCTTTTTAGCTGCATTTTTTAATTGTAAACAAAATTAATAAAAGAACATGTAATTTAATGTGTAAGCATAATTAATAACAGGTTTTGTAATTGTAACATCTGTCAAATTGGATTCCCGAAGTCCGACCGGTTTTGATATATGGATCCCAAAATCATCAAAAGAATTTTATTTATTAAATAAATTCATGTATTTATTTACTTATTTATTAAATTCCTTAATTAATTAATACTATAATAAAAATTATTAATTACATTATTTATATCATCACATATCCTTCTTCGACACCACGACACTTCTCGACACAACCACAACCACCTTTCGGTTACGCTTCGAGCATCGCCGGAGAGAACCACAACCTTGCCGGAGATCGGGGGACGCACGTCGGAGTAAACCGAACGCGCAGGAACAACATCACGAACTCATTGTCGCCCCACTGTTTCGGTATAATTTCTTGTTTTTTTTTTTTTTTTTGTGTGTTCTTCGTTTAATACAGTTGATATATATCTCAAGTTAACAATGTTCAAACAACTTAAACTAAAAGTTTCATAACAAACAGTTATGTATGTTCTTGCTTTAATAAAGAAGATAACCGCCAGTTCTTGGTTTAAAAGAATTAATAATGTTAACCCAACACAAATTAAGTGGTTGAGTTGTTTAATCAAGCACAAAGGGATCACGGGTTCGAGTCCGCTCCCTAGAAAACCGCTGAACCCTTTTTGTTCACAAATTGAATCAAATGTTTATGCTATGCATGTGTGGACGGAAGTGTATATGGATGATCAGATTATGGATTTTCCCTTGTGCATGTATACATGCACATAGGTTGAGTTAAATTAGAGAAAAAAAAGGGAATTTTGAATTTTAAATTGAAATGTGCATTTTCTCATAAAGCTTGGTTTTTAGCATTCTCATTATCTATAGACATGGTCCGGATAAGTGATCAGATTATTTATCAAGTTACATAAACTGACTTACGTTTATGGAATACGCATAATTATATTAAATCAGTATACATATAGATATGGTTACATATAAACCAGTTTTTGTGCTTTTATTTCCTTTCTAAATCAATTTCCTTTTTGATAAAACCATTAATTTCTTTTTTAATAAAACCATTAATTCCATTAATAACATAGTTATATATTCAGTTTTTATCGTTCATTATATTTTTCTTTTACAACAATAACCGTCTAAATTTAACAATAACAACAATAACTAACAAAGTTATTCTAAACCTCTTTATATCTTAAATACTAATAATGTGATAATTTTTAATAATTAATTCATAAACAATAAATATTAGAATCTTATTTAACCTATAAATAATAACGGGATCGTTATGTGATATTTTCATATCTAGGTTAATCGCTCTCGTTCGTCCTCTTGGATTTCTTTACTCGTGTGATAATTCAAGGAATTCTCATACGCAACCAATGTGAGTATACCTGGACCCCTTTTTCGTTTTACTACTTCTTGGGGTGTAACATGTTATCTATTAACTTACACTTAAACTTATTTCGTAATGCATAAACATCCCGTATACATGCTTGCATACTTGATTATTTGATGCTTTAAACTTGGGTTAATTTCATCTTGTGTTAGACTTATCATTAACTTCGTACGAGCCTATCCTTGACATATATAGCGCTAAAGGATTAACGCACCGCGCGTAGACTTGTGGTTATGTCATGAGCATATTGCGTTTCATCATTGGTTTGATATGTTAGACACATGCCAAATTTATTGTTTATCTTGTATCAAGGGCTTGCCACATGGAATTGTTTGAAAACTTATCTTTTTATGCTACGTACGAAAACTTGTATACTCGCCTTTGATTTTGCATTGAACTTTATTTTAAGCATGTTACAGGTTGAGGATGACGATGCTTTGAAACTGAAGTAGTGTTGATGCTTAGATACACATTTAGACGTCTTAGGTCAAATACGTTGCATAAATTTCATATTGGTTGTTGTGTTGTTTTCTTGTATTTTTCATGTATTGTAACATTTATTTATGAATGAAATCAATTTATCTTTAATTCTATTGTCACAATTAGCGTTATGTGTGATGAGTAATCTTTCTTCGTCTCACTCTGATGTTTCCGCCATCGGTTGGGGTGTGACAAATTGGTATCAGAGCCATAACTATAGGGAATTAGGAAAATTGTCATGCTTTTGACCTAGTCTATAGTTAAGCACCAATGAAACACCCTAGTTGCTATTTAACGGTTTTACATGTAAATACCAACAATTAGATGTGTAATTAAGACTACCCATACTATAAAAATATGGATTTATTTAAAACTTTTTGCAAATCATAAGTTATTCGACATAACGTGATCAGATTCGTCGTTTAAAATTTATGACGATGCAATGTGCGGAAGCATGTATCTTTATCGTGTTCGGTTCTTCGTTGAGCTTGATCATCTTCCGGCATCCAAAGAGTACCTACATTTCATAAACATGAAATGCTTTAGTCATACGGGGTTTAAAACGTATCTAAACGAGTCCGGGAAACAAAACTGATTAAAATACATTTTTGTACAGGGTCCACCGTAAATTACGGTGGATACCGTAATTTACGGTAGCCCCTGTTTTAATATGTTCCCACCGTAAGTCAGTAGAGAATTGGCGTAGCGTTTTCAGGCCCCACCGTAACTTACGGTGCCCACCGTAAGTTACGATGGCCCCTGTATCAGATTCTTCCATTTTGCCGTTTTTTGACAAGAAAACTTTCGTATCTTTCAATCCGCTTGTCCGATTGACC
This sequence comes from Helianthus tuberosus, assembly GCA_030545235.1. Taxonomy (NCBI): domain Eukaryota; kingdom Viridiplantae; phylum Streptophyta; class Magnoliopsida; order Asterales; family Asteraceae; genus Helianthus; species Helianthus tuberosus. The sequence goes on from CM060369.1 coordinate 169,779,581, forward strand.
TACCGTTTCTTCCTACATGATTGTAATTTGATTCTCCATCATATGGAGTTAAAATCCGACATCCGGCTTTATAAATTTTGAAACTTTTATGGCTTCGACTTATTACCTTTTTACAAAATTTTGACCCGTTTACGCATTTATCAAACAAACATATTTGTTTGATCATTATTTCACATGAACCACCTCAATTCAATATTTTCTACCATGTTAGGTTCTAATTGCGGGTTTCTTATATATTTTAACCCGTTTTTCGCTCGTATGCTTATTTCGACCCGTTAAGGGTATTTAAGTATATTTTAAACATGATTCGCTTTCATTTGTATCTAGCCTTATATTTCCGCCTTTCTTACCAAGTAATCTTTCACCACAACTATATTTGTGGTGGATTTAATGTGGGATCTATATATTCCGAGTTTTACCCCTCGAAGTGTCATTTTACGGCAAAGACTCATATAAAGTCTTTCGACCCAAGAATTTACATCTTTCACTACCTATACTCATTCTAAGCATTTATTTATTCATAAGACTCGTTTCCGAACCACTTTTAAGGGTCGTTCCTTCGAATTAGCTTACAAGGGCAGTTTGGTAAATTTTCGTCCTTCTTTCACTACAAGGAACTTTAAATACTTGTTTGACTCAAAATCCGACCTTTTAACTATAGTTCTTGTTTGTAAACCCATGTGCTTCTAAAACATTATAATCATAACTCAATTTATTTGGCATACCTAAAAGATAACCGAATATCTATATTTTAACCTTGTCTAACTCTTATAGAACTCCAAATTCTACATGATGAGTTGTGTTATTATACATACCTGGCTCGGATCAATATATTGACCCATTTCAATACCTTGCCTTAGTGGCTGCTAAGTGATTGCGCTGTAAACATCCATGTGCTATTTATCCCCTAAAACCATACGACTCGACAACCCATTAGTCGATATTGTCAAAGGGTGATAATTTCACCTTTTGACCCGTTTGGTCAAAATGATCAATTATTAACGAGATGACATTTATTACAATTTTACCCTTATTGGTTATCATGATTTACCTTATATGGTAACCATCAAAAGTCATGCTTCATTCATCACAATATGATCGAATTACCGATTTAACTCATTTTTAGCCATCGCTATGATTTCTTATCATATCTGAATATCTTGTTCCGTACGACTATACGCCGGAACACCATATCTCAATTAGGTATTTGTCTTTTTCGTAATTAATACGGCAAAATAATATTCTAAAACATATGACTAGGGTAAGATATACTTACCTTGCATCCGAATTACGCCTTTCCACTATCCTTGATTTGTTTGACCCGCTTCCTTTCCCAAGCCTCCACCTAGCTCGTTAGGCGTCAAACTATTTTCAATCATTTACAAGGCGGTTAAATTAGTCATAAAAATCACGACTATTCCACCTCACTTATTTTCTCTGCCGAAGCTACTATTCGACTTCATGATTAGTTAACTTAGCTTATCTAAAGTTAACTACTTGTTGATCACATGGGTTACAACATTAAGTCTAGATCAACATAGTATTTAGAACCCTTATCACTCCATATTACGCGAAATCGCCATATCATTCAAATACACATTTTCACTCTAATTCCAACACTTTAGTTCTCATTTAGGCATTTTAACAAACACCTAATGTGCATGATTTCATATAATTCAAAATCAAGTTATTGACTAACTATTTAGCCAAGATTTAAGCATCGTGTCACATGTTCATGTCAAATTTTTATATCAAAAATTCTGGATTTTCTTCATGGAGCTCAAATACACTAGGTTAACAAAGATAATCCTAGTGTTTAGCATAATTCTACAAAACCCACTTGACACATGAGTGTATGATCACGAATTCATAACCATGAACATCAATTCAACAAATAAATGACTAGGGTTTACTCCTAGACATAGTTTCATCCCTAATTTCATCCAAACAACGAACATGCAAGCTCAGATTCGAATTTCACAAGTTCATCAAAATTTAAGATGAAACCACATAGTAAAATTTCGCATACCTCATGATCCCTTTACTGAGGTGATCACTAATCCATGCTTGGATTTCGATTCGGGCTTGATTTGCCCCTTCAATTTGATGAATTTCTTGAAGTTTAGGGTTGAGTAGGAGAGCCCTTGGCTCCTGTGATTGTATCAACCATAACACACACTTAGAGTGTGTGTTTTGGTGTTGGCATTTTATTAAATTAAAACTAGTTTCTAGTTTATCAACTTTAGTCCCTCTACTTCACACAATTTATTTAAAGGGTATTTTAACCATATTTGTTCTATTATGTCAAGATACTAACTAAATAGGTTAGTATTCCTAGTTACTTGGTGGGTCCCAGGAGTTATAACCCGTTTTATTTTAAGTCCCGTTAACTCGGGCTCTTATAAACTCAATTCCTTAAAACTTTGATTCGCTTGTATTTATTATTAGGATTTCTTATTTAAATCCAACTATTTACCGGGTTATTTTTACTACTAACGGTACTTTACCCGTCTTTTAGTATTAATGGGGTTCGATTACCAAACCCGTTTTTGGGGTGTTACAAGTCTACCCCCCTTAAAGAGGTTTCGTCCTCGAAACCTTTTCTTACATAATTCTTTAAGTTTAAACTCAATGTATTTGATCCGGGAAATCTTTTAAACATTACTTATACTTTTAACCAATTATTAGTATTACCAGAAAAATATGGTAACATCTTTTTGGTCACTAATTGTCTACGTATCTCATACAACATAGTGCAACTTGAAATAACGTAATCTCGTTATTTCCACTAGTTTAGTTAACTTAGCGATATCCATCGCTTTCATATATTATCGAATTCTTTATGAATCCGTTACTTTGACCCGTTTAAAGGTCTTTAGTGAAATCTTTCACTTTTAGCAACAAATTCTTTTGTTTTCAAATTTATTTATTCGGTTCAGTTATACCGAATCTACTGCTTACAAGCAAGCCAAATTTTCTTGATTTGTATTGCTGACCTTAACCGGTCTCACTAACTAGACTTATTAGTCCAGTTACTTTTTACCGTTCACTTGGTTATAATGTGATTCTACTTCACATTGCATTTCTTGACCGTGATCATGTCACGTCATGCCAAATTTTACATCAACTTTCTATTTTCAAAATTATCACTTTTCGAATATATCGTCTTGCACCTATCAGTGTCAAGACTTATATCTTTCATGTTTACTGTTTATAAGTCTATCATAATTCATCATTTTCATTTTTTTTAGAAACGTTATTTCCTACCAAAACCGAAGTTTTAGTTTAGCGTCTTCTCTTTAGCCTTTGTCAATTATCCATACCGGGATATTGACAGTCCAAAATTTATTCTTTTTCAGTCTTTGTCTTATGCGAGGATTCTCCATTTATTCCCTCGCTTTGTCTTATTAACCCGTAGGTTTTATCACTTAGTCTATGGGCTATTTTATTAGACCTTCACCTCTTTAAGGCGAGGTCCTTATAATCTATTTCTTTCTAGTCATGACTCGTGGGTCGTTTTAGTCTCGTAGACCTTTCCATTGTTTATAACCCCAAAGGTTAGGTTGATCCTGTAGATCATTCCTTACTCATGTCATTATTAAAATACATGTTTGGTGTCAAGGCATCCTGTTTTTGTTTAAAATCATTTATTTTCGCCTTGGTATTTTCTTTGACCTTGACCATAGTCTAATGCTACATTCGTTTCCTTTCGGACAAATTTTTCCGACTTTATGACTTCTCACATCATTTATGCGTCGGTTTATCTTATGCTCACCATTATCCAGTTTACATACATTCGTATTTGATTATGTCCCATTACCGGGCTCATTATTCTTTTGCTTTTAACGCTACTATTATCCCGCTTGTGTTTACTCATGCCGTCGGGCATGATATTATATTCGACCCGTTCAACTTTAAAATAGTTGAACATAATTTATTCACTATTTCTATTTACATTATTTTGTCATCTTTTAGTTATGACCCAAAACCCGAGTCTTTTAACTTTCCATCTGAGTTCCCGTTTCTCGGTCTACGCATGTGTTTAATTCTTACCCATCAACCGAGTGTTTTACCGAAGTCGTTATTATTGCAACCCTCCCAGTATGCATTAAGACCTCGCTTCATTTTTATATTCCGACTTTGTCCTCGAGTTTGACGTTTTACAAAAATGGCCCGTTTAGAGACATATTCGCATTTTCCGGGTTCGAGTGTAAGTACACCCCCTCCCAGTGCATATCTTATTCGTTTTACAAGTTTGCATTCTCCGGGTTCGAGTGTAAGTACACCCCCTCCCAATGCGTACCTTAATCATTTTACATGTTTCTTTGTCCCTTCTCTCGGGCTAATTATCCTAATGTAATACGCTTCCGTCACCCGGCTGTGCGTTTACATTATTCTCCAATATTTTGCTCATTTGATTCATTTGGGTACTTTTTAAGTTAGTCCCATTCACCCCGCCCTTACTACATCGGATGTAAATGTGTCCGCTATAAGAAACTCATGGTATCATATGCCACTACTTACTTTGCCAGAGTAAGCGATTAACACATGACATACACGAACTTTTTATAGTTTTCACATCATGCCCTATGTAAGTAATGCCTCTATTTGTTTCTCTTGGAAACAATATCCCGATTACATTTTCTATTCGGGTTTTTTTCCAAGTTTTTAATCTACATATGCAACTTTCAATTTCTACATATTTGTTGCATATTACTAATTGTACAATTAAATTTAAAATGTGCACCTGGTAATGCTTGCCCTCACGGGCTTCTCTTGCCATTAACCTTGTTCGCGATTGCTACGCGGTTTAGGTCCTTGATGAGCATACTCTTTGGACCGTTCCTCTGTCAAATTCGTGATTTGTTAAACTCTCGCTATCTTCATATGCGAGTGTCCTTCAACAAAACATTTACAAGAGTCAATAATATCAACTTCAATAATCGCCCGTATTATAATACAAGGCTTTTCTACTATACGCGTCAACGCGCGTAATTTCGTAAACTATATCAATCATTTTAATTGGGGTAACGTGTATTACACGATAACCCTATGTGTTGTTTACAACACTTTAACACACTAAACCATTAAAATACATGCACTTACCGGATTTGCGATCAAGCCTCGAACCGAACACCAATCTTTATTAAGAGCATAAGGTTTAAGTCCAAGCATAGTTTTCCCACCATACTTGAATCTCTTAAACCAGGGCTCTGATACCAACTTGTAACACCCTAGTTGCTATTTAACGGTTTTACATGTAAATACCAACAATTAGATGTGTAATTAAGACTACCCATACTATAAATATATGGATTTATTTAAAACTTTTTGCAAATCATAAGTTATTCGACATAACGTGATCAGATTCGTCGTTTAAAATTTATGACGATGCAATGTGCGGAAGCATGTATCTTTATCGTGTTCGGTTCTTCGTTGAGCTTGATCGTCTTCCGGCATCCAAAGAGTACCTACATTTCATAAACATGAAATGCTTTAGTCATACGTGGTTTAAAACGTATCTAAACGAGTCCGGGAAACAAAACTGATTAAAATACATTTTTGTACAGGGTCCACCGTAAATTACGGTGGATACCGTAATTTACGGTAGCCCCTTTTTTAATATGTTCCCACCGTAAGTCAGTAGAGAATTGACGTAGCGTTTTCAGGCCCCACCGTAACTTACGGTGCCCCACCGTAACTTACAGTGCCCACCGTAAGTTACGGTGGCCCCTGTATCAGATTCTTCCATTTTGCCGTTTTTGACACGAAAACTTTCGTATCTTTCAATCCGCTTGTCCGATTGACCTACCGTTTCTTCCTACGTGATTGTAATTTGATTCTCCATCATATGGAGTTAAAATCCGACATCCGGCTTTATAAATTTTGAAACTTTTATGGCTTCGACATATTACCTTTTTACAAAATTTTGACCCGTTTACGCATTTATCAAACAAACATATTTGTTTGATCATTATTTCACATGAACCACCTCAATTCAATATTTTCTACCATGTTAGGTTCTAATTGTGGGTTTCTTATATATTTTAACCAGTTTTTCGCTCGTATGCTTATTTCGACCCGTTAAGGGTATTTAAGTATATTTTAATCATGATTCGCTTTCATTTGTATCTAGCCTTATATTTCCGCCTTTCTTACCAAGTAATGTTTCACCACAACTATATTTGTGGTGGATTTAATGTGGGATCTATATATTCCGAGTTTTACCCCTCGAAGTGTCATTTTACGGCAAAGACTCATATAAAGTCTTTCGACCCAAGAATTTACATCTTTCACTACCTATACTCATTCTAAGCATTTATTTATTCATAAGACTCGTTTCCGAACCACTTTTAAGGGTCGTTCCTTCGAATTAGCTTACAAGGGCAGTTTGGTAAATTTTCGTCCTTCTTTCACTACAAGGAACTTTAAATACTTGTTTGACTCAAAATCCAACCTTTTAACTATAGTTCTTGTTTGTAAACCCATGTGCTTCTAAAACATTATAATCATAACTCAATTTATTCGGCTTACCTAAAAGATAACCGAATATCTATATTTTAACCTTGTCTAACTCTTATAGAACTCCAAATTCTACATGATGAGTTGTGTTATTATACATACCTGGCTCGGATCAATATATTGACCCATTTCAATACCTTGCCTTAGTGGCTGCTAAGTGATTGCGCTATAAACATCCATGTGCTATTTATTCCCTAAAATCATATGAATCGACAACCCATTAGTCGATATTGTCAAAGGGTGATAATTTCACCTTTTGACCCGTTTGGTCAAAATGACCAATTATTAACGAGATGACATTTATTATAATTTTACCCTTATTGGTTATCATGATTTACCTTATATGGTAACCATCAAAAGTCATGCTTCATTCGTCACAATATGATCGAATTACCGATTTAACTCATTTTTAGCCATCGCAATGATTTTTTTATCATATTTGAATATCTTGTTCCGTACGACTATACGTCGGAACACCATATCTCAATTAGGTATTTGTCTTTTTCGTAATTAATACGGCAAAATAATATTCTAAATATATGACTAGTGTAAGATATACTTACCTTGCATCCGAATTACGCTTTTCCTTTATCCTTGATTTGTTTGACCCGCTTCCTTTCCCAAGCCTCCACCTAGCTCGTTAGGCGTCAAACTATTTTCAATCATTTACAAGGCGGTTAAATTAGTCATAAAAATCACGACTATTCCACCTCACTTATTTTCTATGCCGAAGCTACTATTCGATTTCATGATTAGTTAACTTAGCTTATCTAAAGTTAACTACTTCTTGATCACATGGGTTACAACATTAAGTCTAGATCAACATAGTATTTAGAACCCTTATCACTCCATATTACGCGAAATCGCCATATCATTCAAATACACATTTTCACTCTAATTCCAACACTTTAGTTCTCATTTAGGCATTTTAACAAACACCTAATGTGCATGATTTCATATAATTCAAAATCAAGTTATTTTCTAACTATTTAGCCAAGATTTAAGCATCGTTTCACATGTTCATGTCAAATTTTTATATCAAAAATTCTGGATTTTCTTCATGGAGCTCAAATACACTAGGTTAACAAATATAATCCTAGTGTTTAGCATAATTCTACAAAACCCACTTGACACATGAGTGTATGATCACGAATTCATAACCATGAACATCAATTCAACAAATAAATGACTAGGGTTTACTCCTAGACATAATTTCATCCCTAATTTCATCCAAACAACGAACATGCAAGCTCAGATTCGAATTTCACAAGTTCATCTAAAATTTAAGATGGAACCACATAGTAAAATTTCGCATACCTCATGATCCCTTTACTGAGGTGATCACTAATCCATGCTTGGATTTCGATTCGGGCTTGATTTGCCCCTTCAATTTGATGAATTTCTTGAAGTTTAGGGTTGAGTAGGAGAGCCCTTGGCTCCTGTGATTGTATCGACCATAACACACACTTAGAGTGTGTGTTTTGGTGTTGGCATTTTATTAAATTAAAACTAGTTTCTAGTTTATCAACTTTAGTCCCTCTACTTCACACAAGTTATTTAAAGGGTATTTTAACCATATTTGTTCTATTATGTCAAGATACTAACTAAATAGGTTAGTATTCCTAGTTACTTGGTGGGTCCCGGGAGTTATAACCCGTTTTATTTTAAGTCCCGTTAACTCGGGCTCTTATAAACTCAATTCCTTAAAACTTTGATTCGCTTGTATTTATTATTAGGATTTCTTTTTTAAATCCAAATATTTACCGGATTATTTTTACTTCTAACGGTACTTTACCCGTCTTTTAGTATTAACGGGGTTCGATTACCAAACCCGTTTTCGGGGTGTTACAACCAAATTCGACCATACTTGCTTCACATGCTATTTTTATGAAACATCTTTATATTCTATTCTTAAAATGTCTCTTACATGTTATTTTCTTAAAATGCTTTATGTGCTTATACTTGTTATTATTATCTTAAACATACGTCTTTTACTCGTTTATACTAAGATCGAAACCACTCGTAATCCACAAACGAGATGACTTAACCAAAATAGGCGTGAAACCCACAATTTGGTGAACAACTCTTAATCCATCTACTTTTCTTTTTTACATGAAATTTACCATCAAGTTAGGAGTGAAATCCTCACCTTGATGGAGAAATTCAAATTTCAAATTCTAGTGGACCCTCGTCAAAGTGTTGAAATTAAATTTTGACCCGACGAGTACCAACCACACTTTGGATACGAAATCGTCAAGTTAGGGGTGAAACCCGCACCTTGTCGACTAGTTCCACTCCTTGATTTATCATAAATCCCGCCAAGTCTCGAAATTTCTATTGATTTGGGACATGTAGTAACCGGAAGAGTAAATACCGTTAACCGACTTGTCAGCGAGAGTATTCCACCTATTAGGCCAAATCATACTCCCAAATTCGAAAGACTTTTCGACCACTTTGGTTAGTCAAAGTTCTGTTTTGGATCTATCCAAATTTTGACCAAACATGTGTTCCCATTATTTATCTTATACGATGCATTCTTTCGAATTCACATTTACTTCCGATATTTTCTTCTCACACACATAACATACTAAACCTTTTTCATACATTTATACATATGCATGACTTCAAATGTCAATCAAATTTTGTTTACATCCTTGTAACACCAAAATGGAGACATGTCATCGAGATAGGAGTGATTTCCTTACCTTGACGATTAACTCCACTCCTTCTTTTCTTAAAACGACCTCACCGACGAGTTAGGGGTGATTCCCATACCTAGGTGATCGTTACCAAAATTTCCTTTCAAAAGAGACTTCATCATACAACACAATCATATTTTGCACCTAAATCGTTTATCATTCGTCAAAATCCCTACTTATGTGAATTTCAAAATTTATTATTTTATCAAACGTATTCTTTATCTCATAACCTATTTCACGTAAATGATATACACGAAAGTTCCCAATCATGCCTTAAAATGTTTTATCACCCGAATTTCAAAACCTTGCGAGATGCTACATATCAACTTAATCGGTCCAATGGATCTCTTGCCCATGAACTTCATATTTAACCTAATCACTAAAACGCGCTCACATTACATCATTATACTAAAGACTTTCACTCTCAGCCGTAAATCAAACCAACTTTCTCATATATTGATAAGATCTTATATATATTATAAGATCGTTTTACCACAAACTCTTTTCAAAACCAACAAATCATTTTCATTGCTAAACTTCTTTTAAGAATCAACGTTTTCACAAGAACCTCCAAATTTCAAATTTCATATTTTAATGCAAGATCCTTTGAAATAATACGAACTTATTATTTACAACGAACTTTTATACACCGCTCAATACGACATTCAAATTTCTAAAAACGTGGGCAGAAGACTTCAGGGGGACCGACAATCTTCAACTTACGTAAATCTTCTTTTAAAACAAAAGTAGCATTTTCATTCCTTACAAAACACGTTATGTATAACCAATAAGTACCTTATATTCTTCTTACATTTACAGGCTAGAATCTACATTACTAGTCAAACTCAATCTATTTCGATTCGATAAACTCAACATTTCGCTTAAACAACTATGCACGCATACCATCGTACACCTTTTAGTCAATATCAAACGACAACTTCACGTATCATTCGTTTTACATGCCCATAACTTCTTGATCATTTTACACGCTCAAATTCATTGTATTCGATTTATTTCGTACACACACTTGTCATTACTTATACCTACTTACATTCATACTGATTCACTTTTCCATGTTCATACTCATATGTTTCATGTTCATACCAACATACTTATTCATACTTATACTATTATTTATATTTATACGCATGCTTACATTCATACTCGTGATTCATACATTCGTACTTGTACGTGAGCAGAATCCGAGGGATTCGCTTACGTGGGTCCCATACATACTTAAGCATGGACTTGCTTATATACTACATTCTTTTACGTACACAATTTTATTTTCAAATTCATGTATACCCTGATTCATACACAACTAGTACAAGCTATGCGGATCATGCGACGATCAGTATTATCGCGGGTGCACACGGGATTATAGTGGTAGGCGCATGAGAATCATGGAGTGTACTACTGTGTATGGTAAGACACGGAACGTAACATGAAACCGAATAACGAAATGGATGTCACGTGGTCAAAACATGGTGGATACGCCGCTGGTACTTCCTATATATAAGTGTTTTCACCATGTTACCAAACTTTCGTAACACGTGCATGAGAAATTCGGTGTTTTGCAGACCTTTTAGACCTGATACAAACTTTAACAACTCACAAATGCATTGCTAAGCGCGCGATATCAGATTATCCACGACGAGACCTCATCCCTAACGCAACGTTTTCGTTCGTCCAATACACTTACTCTTCTCATACTTACATCCATTTATTAGAGCAATCATTTCCTCTCCTACCTCCGTTATTCTTCGTTATCCGTTTTCCTTCATACAAACCTCGCTCCGAACGAATTTGTTTACACATTCGAAGTTTAAAACTATCTTTCTATTCCTTATTTATGTGCAAACATACTTAATTGGACGTTACCTCCAAAATAATTTTACTTAAAATACCTTTTCTTTAAATTATTCAAACTTGTTTAAACCCGCTCGTCTGTACACACACGTACACGTTTTCACTTATGTTTGATGCCTCAAATCATTTTAGACAAACGAACTCTTTTACAAACCTATCTCTTCGTTCTTCAAAATTTCATACTTTTCAAAACGTCTCAAACTCCAAAGTCTCAATTTTAAATAATCATCTTATGCCAAAATCCTTTTCAAGTCTTCCTCTTGAATAAATTTCGGGACGAAATTTCTTAAAGTAGGGGAGACTGTAACATCTGTCAAATTGGATTCCCGAAGTCAACCCGTTTTGATATATGGATCCCAAAATCATCAAAAGAATTTTATTTTTTAAATAAATTCATGTATTTATTTACTTATTTATTAAATTCCTTAATTAATTAATATTATAATAAAAAATATTAATTACATAATTTAAGTTACGTTTTGAAAATAAGTTGTTACCAATCAAGAACTTAATCCAAATCACGGCTTCATACATTCTCGTATCGATCTATATATCATCACATATCCTTCTTCGACACCACAACACATCTCGACACAACCACAACCACCTTTCGGTTACGCTTCGAGCATCGCCGGAGTGAACCACAACCTTGCCGGAGATCGGGGGACGCACGTCGGAGACGTCGGAGTAAACCGAACGCGCAGGAACAACATCACGAACTCATCGTCGCCCCACTGTTTCGGTATAATTTCTTGTTTTTTTTTTTTTGTGTTCTTCGTTTAATACAGTTGATACACATCTCATGTTAACAATGTTCAAACAACTTAAACTAAAAGTTTCATAACAAACAGTTATGTATGTTCTTGCTTTAATAAAGAAGATAACCGCCAGTTCTTGGTTTAAAAGAATTAATAATGTTAACCCAACACAAATCAAGTGGTTGAGTTGTTTAATCAAGCACAAAGGGATCACGGGTTCGAGTCCGCTCCCTAGAAAACCGCTGAAACCTTTTTGTTCACAAATTGAATCAAATGTTTATGCTATGCATGTGTGGACGGAAGTGTATATGGATGATCAGATTATGGATTTTCCCTTGTGTATATGGTTGAGTTAAATTAGAGAAAAAAAAAGGAATTTTGAATTTTAAATTGAAATGTGCATTTTCTCATAAAACTTGGTTTTTAGCATTCTCATTATCTATAGACATGGTCTGGAGAAGTGATCAGATTATTTATCAAGTTACATAAACTGATTTACGTTTATGCAATACGCATAATTATATTAAATCAGTATACACATAGATATAGTTACATATAAACCAGTTTTTGTGCTTTTATTTCCTTTCTAAATCAATTTCCTTTTTGATAAAACCATTAATTTCTTTTTTTAATAAAACCATTAATTCCATTAATAACATAGTTATATATTCAGTTTTTATCGTTCATTATATTTTACTGTTACAACAATAACCCTCTAAATTTAACAATAACAACGATAACTAACAAAGTTATTCTAAACCTCTTTATATCTTAAATACTAATAATGTGATAATTTTTAATAATTAATTCATCAACAATAAATATTAGAATCTTATTTAACCTATAAATAATAACGGGATCGTTATGTGATATTTTCATATCTAGGTTAATCGCTCTTGTTCGTCCTCTTGGATTTCGTTACTCGTGTGATAATTCAAGGAATTCTCATACGCAACCAATGTGAGTATACCTGAACCCCTTTTTCGTTTTACTACTTTTTGGGGTGTAACATGTTATCTATTAACTTACACTTAAACTTATTTCGTAATGCATAAACATCCCGTATACATGCTTGCATACTTGATTACTTGATGCTTTAAACTTGGGTTAATTTCATCTTGTGTTAGACTTATCATTAACTTCGTACGAGCCTATCCTTGACATATATAGCGCTATAGGATTAACGCACCGCCCGTAGACTTGTGGTTATGTCATGAGCATATTGCGTTTCATCATTGGTTTGATATGTTAGACACATGCCAAATTAATTGTTTATCTTGTATCAAGGGCTTGCCACATGGAATTGTTTGAAAACTTATCTTTTTATGCTACGTACGAAAACTTGTATACTCGCCTTTGCTTTTGCTTTGAACTTTATTTTAAACATGTTACAGGTTGAGGATGACGATTCTTTGAAATTGGAGTAGTGTTGATGCTTAGATACACATTTAGACGTCTTAGGTCAAATACGTTGCATAAATTTCATATTGGTTGTTGTCTTGTTTTCTTGTATTTTTCATGTATTGTAACATTTATTTATGATTGAAATCAATTTATCTTTAATTCTATTGTCACAATTAGCGTTATGTGTGATGAGTAATCTTTCTTCGTCTCGCTCCGATGTTTCCGCCATCGGTTGGGGTGTGACAGATTGGTATCAGAGCCATAACTATAGGGAATTAGGAAAATTGTCATGCTTTTGACCTAGTCTATAGTTAAGCCCCATATTCGACCATACTTGCTTCACATGCTATTTTTTATGAAACATCTTTATGTTCTATTCTTAAAATGTCTCTTACATGTTATTTTCTTAAAATGCTTTATGTGCTTATACTTGTTATTATTATCTTAAACATACGTATTTTACTCGTTTATACTAAGATCGAAACCACTCGTAATCCACAAACGAGACGACTTAACCAAAATAGGCGTGAAACCTACAATTTGGTGAACAACTCTCAAACATCTACTTTTCATTTTTACATGAAATTTACCATCAAGTTAGGAGTGAAATCCTCACCTTGATGGAGAAATTCAAATTTCAAATTCTAGTGGACCCTCGTCAAAGTGTTGAAATTAAATTTTGACCTGACGAGTACCAACCACACTTAGGATATGAAATCCTAAAGTTAGGGGTGAAACCCGCACCTTGTCGACTAGTTCCACTCCTTGATTTATCATAAATCCCGCCAAGTCTCGAAATTTCGATTGATTTGGGACATGTAGTAACCGGAAGGGTAAATACCGTTAACCGACTTGTCGGCGAGAGTATTCCACCTATTAGGCCAAATCATACTCCCAAATTCGAAAGACTTTTCCACCACTTTGGTTTGTCAAAGTTCCGTTTTGGAACCATCCAAATTTTGACCAAACATGTGTTCCCATTATTTATCTTATACGATGCAATCTTTCGAATTCACATTTACTTCCGATATTTTCTTCTCACACATACAACATACTAAAACTTTTTCATACATTTATACATATGCATGATTTCAAATGTCAATCAAATTTTGTTTACATCCTTGTAACACCAAAATGGAGACATGTCATCGAGATAGGAGTGATTTTCTTACATTGACGATTAACTCCACTCCTTCTTTTCTTAAAACGACCTCACCAACGAGTTAGGGGTGATTCCCTTACCTAGGTGATCGTTACCAAAATTTCCTTTCAAAAGAGACTTCATCATACAACACAATCATATTTTGCACCTAAATCGTTTATCATTCGTCAAAATCCCTACTTATGCGAATTTCAAAATTTATTATTTTATCAAACGTATTCTTTATCTCATAACCTATTTCACGTAAATGATATACACGAAAGTTCCCAATCATGCCTTAAAACGTTTTATCACCCGAATTTCAAAACCTTGCGAGATGCTACATATCAACTTAATCGGTCCAATGGATCTCTTGCCCATGAACTTCATATTTAACCTAATCACTAAAACGCGCTCACATTACATCATTATACTAATGACTTTCACTCTCAGTCGTAAATCAACCCAACTTTCTCATATATTGATAAGATCTTATATATATTATAAGATCGTTTTACCACAAACTCTTTTCAAAACCAACAAATCATTTCCATTGCTAAACTTCTTTTAAGAATCAACGTTTTCACAAGAACCTCCAAATTTCAAATTTCATATTTTAATGCAAGATCCTTTGAAATAATACGAACTTATTATTTACAACAAACTTTTATACACCTCTTAATACGACATTCAAATTTCTAAAAACGTGGGCAAGAAGACTTCATGGGGACCGACAATCTTCAACTTACGTAAATCTTCTTTTAAAACAAAAGTAGCATTTCCATTCCTTACAAAACACGTTATGTATAACCAATAAGTACCTTATATTCTTCTTACATTTACAGGCTAGAATCTACATTACTAGTCAAACTCAATCTATTTCGATTCGATCAACTCAACATTTCGCTTAAACAGCTATACACGCATACCATCGTACACCTTTTAGTCAATATCACACGACAAGTTCATGTATCATTCGTTTTACATGCCCACAACTTCTTGATCATTTTACACGCTCAAATTCGTTGTATCCGATTTATTTCGTACACACACTTGTCATTACTTATACCTACTTACATTCATACTGATTCACTTTTCCATGTTCATACTCATACGTTTCATGTTCATACCAACATACTTATTCATACTTATACTATTATTTATATTTATACGCATGCTTACATTCATATTCGTGATTCATACATTCGTACTTGTACGTGAGCAGAATCCGAGGGATTCGCTTACGTGGGTCCCATACATACTTATGCATGGACTTGCTTATATACTACATTCTTTTACGTACACAATTTTATTTTCAAATTCATGTATACCCTGATTCATACACAACTAGTACAAGCTATGCGGATCATGCGACGATCAGTATAATCGTGGGTGCACATGGGATTATAGTGGTAGGCGCATGAGAATCATGGAGTGTACTACTGTGTATGGTAAGACACGGAACGTAACATGAAACCGAATAACGAAATGGATGTCACGTGGTCAAAACATCGTGGATACGCCGCTGGTACTTCCTATATATAAGTGTTTTCACCATGTTACCAAACTTTCGTAACACGTGCCATGAGAAATTCGGTGTTTTGTAGACCTTTTAGACCTGATACAAACTTTAACAACTCACAAATGCATTGCTAAGCGCGCGATATCAGATTATCCATGACGAGACCTCATCCCTAATGCAACGTTTTCGTTCGTCCAATACACTTACTCTTCTCATGCTTACATCCATTTATTAGAGCAATCGTTTCCTCTCCTACCTCTGTTATTCTCCGTTATCCGTTGTCCTTCATACAAACCTCGTTACGAACGAATCTGTTTACACATTCGAAGTTTAAAGTACCACTTGGTTAAAACTATATTTCTATTCCTTATTTATGTGCAAACATACTTAATTGGACGTTACCTCCAAAATAATTTTACTTAAAATACCTTTTCATAAAATTATTCAAACTTGTTTACACCCGCTCGTCTGTACACACACGTACACGTTTTCACTTATGTTTGATGCCTCAAATCATTTTAGACAAACGAACTCTTTTACAAACCTATCTCTTCGTTCTTCAAAATTTCATACTTTTCAAAACGTCTCAAACTCCAAAGTCTCAATTTTAAATAATCTTTATGCCAAAATCCTTTTCAAGTCTTCCTCTTGAATAAATTTCGGGACGAAATTTCTTAAAGTAGGGGAGACTGTAACATCTGTCAAATTGGATTCCCGAAGTCCGACCCGTTTTGATATATGGATCCCAAAATCATCAAAAGAATTTTATTTATTAAATATAAAATTCATGTATTTATTTTCTTATTTATTAAATTTCTTAATTAATTAATACTATAATAAAAATTATTAATTACATAATTTAAGTTACGTTTTGAAATAAGTTGTTACCAATCAAGAACTTAATCCAAATCACGGCTTCATACATTCTCATATCGATCTATATATCATCACATATCCTTCTTCGACACCACAACACATCTCGACACAACCACAACCACCTTTCGGTTATGCTTCGAGCATCGCCGGAGAGAACCACAGCCTTGCCGGAGATCGGGGGACGCACGTCGGAGACGCCGGAGTAAACCAAACGCGCAGGAACAACATCACGAACTCAATGTCGCCCCACTGTTTCGGTATAATTTCTTGTTTTTTTTTTTTTGTGTTCTTCGTTTAATACAGTTGATACACATCTCATGTTATCAATGTTCAAACAACTTAAACTAAAAGTTTCATAACAAACAGTTATGTATGTTCTTGCTTTAATAAAGAAGATAACCGCCAGTTCTTGGTTTAAAAGAATTAATAATGTTAACCCAACACAAATCAAGTGGTTGAGTTGTTTAATCAAGCACTAAGGGTGAGAGGGGCACTCCCCTCTTAGGGGAGTCCCCTCTCTTACACACATCCAATCAGGTTATGCCACGTCAACTCCCCTCTTAAACTCCCCTTACACCCTCAATTTGATGGCGGCACTCCTCTCTTTTGGGGGAATTGTTTTTTTATTCAAAAAAAAATAATAATAATTGATTGGTTGAAAATTAGGGTGGCCCACCATCTCCTCTCTCCTTCATGCGGTGAACCCTCCCCGATCCCCCTCCCCGATTTGCCTCACCGCAGGGATGGCGGCACCCTTCCCGCACGGCAAACAAACCCCCCGCATGGGGTCACCGAGGGTGCTGCCGACACCCTAAGGGATCACGGGTTCGAGTCCGCTCCCTAGAAAACCGCTGAACCCTTTTTGTTCACAAATTGAATCAAATGTTTATGCTATGCATGTGTGGACGGAAGTGTATATGGATTATCAGATTATGGATTTTCCCTTGTGTATATGGTTGAGTTAAATTAGAGAAAAAAAAAGGAATTTTGAATTTTAAATTGAAATGTGCATTTTCTCATAAAACTTGGTTTTTAGCATTCTCGTTATCTATAGACATGGTCCGGAGAAGTGATCAGATTATTTATCAAGTTACATAAACTGATTTACGTTTATGCAATACGCATAATTATATTAAATCAGTATACACATAGATATGGTTACATATAAACCAGTTTTTGTGCTTTTATTTCCTTTCTAAATCAATTTCCTTTTTGATAAAACCATTAATTTCTTTTTTTAATAAAACCATTAATTCCATTAATAACATAGTTATATATTCAGTTTTTATCGTTCATTATATTTTTCTTTTACAACAGTAACCCTCTAAATTTAACAATAACTAACAACGTTATTCTAAACCTCTTTATATCTTAAATACTAATAATGTGATAATTTTTAATAATTAATTCATAAACAATAAATATTAGAATCTTATTTAACCTATAAATAATAACAGGATCGTTATGTGATATTTTCATATCTAGGTTAATCGCTCTCGTTCGTCCTCTTGGATTTCTTTACTCGTGTGATAATTCAAGGAATTCTCATACGCAACCAGTGTGAGTATACCTGGACCCCTTTTTCGTTTTACTACTTCTTGGGGTGTAACATGTTATCTATTAACTTAGACCATGTGTAGTGGGGCATTATGGGGGCATTTTTTCAAAAGAAAACGCCCACCCCCCATTACATAGGGCATTATGGGGCATTATTTTTGAAAAAAAAATTGCGTGGGCATTATAATTAAAACGCCTAAATAGGAAGAAGGAAGGTTTGACTGGGTTTGACCCACCAATGAGAAAATAGTTTGCTTTTTTTTTTTTGTTTAATGATTGGAAGGGGCATTATCAGGCATTATTCCCACTACGCCACTTTTGCAATAACGCCCCATGCTGACTGGGATGACACGTGTCGGATAATGCCCCATGGTGGGGGCATTATTTTTCTAAACCACTACGGGTGGTCTTACACTTAAACTTATTTCGTAATGCATAAACATCCCGTATACATGCTTGCATACTTGATTACTTGATGCTTTAAACTTGGGTTAATTTCATCTTGTGTTAGACTTATCATTAACTTCGTACGAGCCTATCCTTGACATATATAGCGCTATAGGATTAACGCACCGCCCGTAGACTTGTGGTTATGTCATGAGCATATTGCGTTTCATCATTGGTTTGATATGTTAGACACATGCCAAATTTATTGTTTATCTTGTATCTTGCAACATGGAATTGTTTGAAACATATCTTTTTATGCTACGTACGAAAACTTGTATACTCGCCTTTGTTTTTGCATTGAACTTTATTTTAAACATGTTACAGGTTGATGATGACGATGCTTTGAAATTGGAGTAGTGTTGATGCTTAGATACACATTTAGACGTCTTAGGTCAAATACGTTGCATAACATTTATTTATGAATGAAATCAATTTATCTTTAATTCTATTGTCCCAATTAGCGTTATGTGTGATGAACAATCTTTCTTCGTCTCACTCCGATGTTTCTGTCATCGGTTGGTGTGTGACAATAATTATAAACACCTGGGCTCATTTTTTCCTCGGATGTGTTTTGTTATCCTTAGTTGTAACAACCAATTACTGCAAAGTATCAGGTAATCCAACAAAGCATCAGATTAAGAGGCAGTCAATTTATGGTCCAGATCATTTTATAGCCCAGATAAATGACCAGTAGATTACAAGTGCAGGACCACAATCACCAGTAGATCACTATGGCCCAGATCAATTTATAGCAAACATAGATTTTTTTCTCAGACAAACATTCTTCCCACCGTTTTATGCTCTTATTTTTTATTATCCCCCAAAAATCTCAATATTTTTTTTCCATTTTTCATTATGTATTGATAAACCCTAAATAGCCGTTTTTCCTAATAAAAGAGTATTAAAGTAATTTATTTTCTCAAATCAAAATTAACACACAAATTAGAGACACCCCCCAAATGATCACGTATTCACCCAAAAACCCTTTTAATTAAGCGTTTAAAACGTGAGATTATTCAAAAGAAAAAAAACCCTAACCGTACCCTGTCATTAAGAAAACCCAGATGGGTTTATGAAGGAACCGAGCACTTTCTTTTTAAGACACATCAAAACTCTTTAAAACCGTAGAAACTCTAATTAACACAACCCAAATCTCTATAGTTAAAACAAAGTTCATAATTCTAGTTAACAAAGACCGACGCACCTGAAATTCTGACTTTTTTGTTGAATATCTCCGGCGATTGTTGAATATCTCCGGCGATTTTTGCTCTGGATTCTTGTTTTTGTTGAATATCTCCAGCGAATTTTGGGTATGGATGAAGAGGGCTGGATGAAGATTGTGAAAGAGCGAGAAAGTGTTTTGTGTTTTGGGGTTTTGAATTAATGAAGTCTGATGTAGGTTTGTAGGGTGGTTTAGTGTAATGATGAAGCCGATGTGAGGGTTTCTTACAACATGCAGACTTTTGTTTGTTTGTAAGAGAAATTGTATTAATGTTCCAATATTACCCTTTACGTACATGAAATATATTAAAAAATGGAGAGAAAAGGATAGAAAACCAACAGATGCCCAAAAGTGAATCTCAGCCATCCATCAACTATGATCAATGGTTGTTATTGGGTTTTCAGGGTTTCTTTAACTCAAGAGGGTTTTCAATTTATCCTTGCCCTATATATATATATGAGCACACATATATAAATACTTTAACATAATCAAAATAAAGACTTTTCCAGAAAATCTCAAAGTTATGTGAAAATTCTAAGTATTGGAGAAACTTAGGTATAAATAGAATAATTGGTTATTAAATCGTTCCTACTTAATTTAGGACTTGTAGACCAATTTGACGGATTGCATTAATATAAAAACGCACCCAAAGGTGAGTGTCACTAATCCCTCTTTTACTATTTTATATATTGTTTTGGGGGGAAGAACACGCCTTATAAAGGATAATTATACGTTTTTGTACCAATTATGCCTTGAATAATTTAAAAATATATTTTTGTGGAAAATATGGTTTTGACATGATATGACATGTTTTTATGGAAAACACAGATTTGGAAATGAGTATGATATAAAACTGTTTTCGAGGAAAACGAGATTTTGATTGATATAAAGACGTTTCGACGCGAAACGCAGGGTGTGACGGTGTTTGAATAACACCGTATATTAAATTTAAATTTCTAGTAGGATATATATATTGTTCATTTGAGTCTGGTATATTAAATGACCTATTGTGGTACACTTGGCGCAAACTTGGCCGTTTTAATATTAATATTGCATGCGTAGAATTGTTGATAGATCTATCACGTTGACAACCCCGTCGTGACCGGTAGCTCCGTGTCAAGTCAAGCGACGACTTGATATTCTGATTAGTGTTTAGCATTGATTAAAACCTCACTGTTAATATATAGCGCGTAATGTCTTGCAAACATACGAATCTGAATGATGATTGCAATTTAATACATAAACCTTGGGAAGATGATCTATCGGGGGCTTTCTATAAACCGCTCTCGATAGCTGATCCTCAGATTTTGATAAAGGAAACAAAATTTACTTTCTTAACTGTATATGGATTTTTTGTCACATCCCGGATATCAGAGCATTGGCGTGACTGGACTGGTATCTTCATTGCACAGCAAAAGCAAATAAGCAAAGACTTTCTAGAAATTGAACGCCCGCTAAGTACTCGAATCCCCAATGGTTCTCCTATTCCAACCGTGCCTTGTCTTAGAAATGCAACCTGAGAAAGAAAGATGCGAAAAGTCAACATAAAGTTGAGCGAGTTCATAGTTTGTTTGTAAAAGATTTGAAATAAATCTTTCGAATAACCGGTTTGTGAGATATTATCGAGAAAACGAATTTAGAAATCATTTTCTTGTCAATTTATATGGAAACTTTGTATTCGTATAACTTCGTATTTGTAACGCATTATGTTCGTAGAACCATGTATTTGTAAACTCTAGTATTTGTAAAATTTGTATAACCGTCAATGCCCACCCTGACTTTGACTGCATGCCCGCATAATCCCTATGCTTTGAATTTGTATAAACCTTTGTAAACAATGTATGTATAACCCTTGAATGATGTATGAAAGTCCCTGGTATGTAGCAATAAGGAAAAAAAGAGATCACCAATGGTTTGCAAGGCCATTGATATGTGTGAAGTGATGCAGGAAGACTCAAACCTAGCGGAGTTGCACCGGGCTTCCGGCTGTAAGACACAGTCACCACTATGGGCCGCCCCGGCCTCATGGGTGTGGGCTCGCTACACCCAAATAGATCTATCACTCATGTCCCTCGGTCCTACGATGAGGATTAATGGCCTTTAGTAGCCGCCTACGCACTCACATGATCTAACGATGTATGAAAGTCCCTCCTTAAGCTAACCACACCATGTATAAAAATGTCTGTATAATTGTAACATGTATTTCACCCCAGCCTCTAAGGCTGAACCTCCCCAGCCTTTAAGGCTAACTCCTCAGTCTCTCTATATTATCACCAGACGATTCATCCCTAGTCATGAAAATCATTCACATTTCGATAATACGAATTTGTTTTGTAAAAACCGGTATATTTAGTGTGATCCATTCGTAAACCATTTGAGTTTCCTCGAAATCCATTCGTAACATGATTTAGAAATATGATTTTTTGTTCGTTCAAAAACTTTGTATGTTCTTGCAAAACGTGCATGTCTTTCCACCCCGAAAACATTTACAAGAATGTAAAACCGTAAAAAGTGGGGTTATGAACTCACCTGAATTTCCATGTGCAAAGCTAGCTAATTACGTCTTCGTGATGTCGTTTCCAAGACGAGACTCGCTAGCGTGCATTCTACAATATTCCTAACACGGAATATCTTATAAGTTTCTAAATAAACGCACTAACTAAACTACGTGTCACCGAGCTCTACCGAATCGTTAACCTAACGATTCGACGGTAAGTTGTTAGCTTAAATGAAATGAAGAAGTTATACTTTGTTTAGTTCGTCTATTCGTCGGTAATAATTAATAAGTCTTGTAGGACTTAGTTCCGCGTTAGTCGCCTCAAGAAGTCGCATGTGTATGTAAAGTATATGTATACAAAAATATTCGTATGAAAGTAGTATATAATAACCTTGTATTATATATATTGCGTCTTGAATATATTTGCCAATACATACGTATATGCCGTTTCGGTATTTGAAATAAATACAAAAAGTTATATTTATTTTACAAAAGCACCATCAAGTTGTTTGTGTTTGAAAATAAATATATAATTATATTTATTTTTATAAGTGAATACGAGTCGCTTGATGTTTGATATAAAACTATGTTTATTTTTATAAAGGAATTCGTTATTGTTAGATACTTGAAATAAATATACAAGCTATATTTATTTTTATAAAAACGAATTCGTGTTGTTCGACATTTGAAATAAATATATAAAACTATATTTATTTTATAAAACGAAGGCGTCTTCGGCGTTTGAAACAATATAAATAATTATATTGATTTTATAAAAGACTTGTAGAATTTCCAAGTTTCTAAAATAAATATAATAACTATATTTATTTGTTTTAGATAATTCCCGAATCGTCGTTTGTTGTAAGTTGTAAAGTGTTGTCGTACGTAACTATATATTTGTAATCGTCGTTATAAAAGTTTATTCGAATCCGATAACTTTGTTTTATAGCTGTCGTTTGAATAAAACGTGTTTTGGTTTTACGGATTTTCTTGAGAAAAAACGGGCAGAGTTTCCTCTGTTTTTGGACGCCCGGACAACACAAGTTGTCGTCATTTTATCAAAATTCAATCCAAGATTCAATTACCAATATATCAATTTGCCAAAAATTTCATAAAATGTAAACTATAATCATGTCGGTTCGAGCTCGTTATCACGTATTATTAAAATAAGGAATAGTTAACGAAAATAATCGCGGCTTAAACTTTTACCATCTTCTAGTGTCGAACATTGACTGAGTCGACCGGGTCAACTGAGTTGACCGGCTAGCCTGGACCGAGTTGACTCGGTGGGTTGACCACCTGACTTCACTGAGTCAACCGGGTTGACCGGCTGAGTTCACTTGCTGAGTTGACCCGAGTTGACTCGGTTTGACCGAGTCAACAGAACCGAGCCGCCTGACCGAACCACTCGACCCGAACCGTTGATCGAAACCCAAAACTTCAAAACCGAACATAATCCGAGAGATCTGAACCAAACCCCGAGATCCTTAAACTTTGAACCGCCCTCGAACTAGATCACCAACTGGAAACCTGAACCAAGCCCTAACCTGCGGCTGTCTTCGTTGAGCTCTGGCGGTCGGAGCTGGTTTCCGCCGTCAACTTCCATCATCATAACAGTGGCATAACTCAGTTCTAAAAGAAACAACAAAAAGAATAGAAGATAAACAGAGCGTAAGGGTTTTACCGTGAAACCCGTCGACACCCACCCTCGTCGCCGCCGTGCTTCTCTACTGCCGCCGCCGTGAGTGGCGGCGCTGCTCCGTCGTGCTCCCCTTTCATTTCGTCTCTCTGTCTCTCTCTCCTATTCTCTCTTTCTTTGATCGCCGCACCACCACCGGATGGTGGTGGTGGTGGTGCTCCGTGTTGTCTTTCGGAGGAGGGGGGCTGTGATGTGGTTGTCGCTGGAGTTGGTGGGTGTTGTCGGGGATAAGCAGATCGGAGGGGGATGGTTCGCCGGTTAACCGGCCGGCACCTCCAGCTCCGCCACCGGAGTAGAGAAAGGGGGTGTTTGACTCTGTGTTTCTTTGATGTAGTTGAGAGAGTAAAAATGTGAGTTCAGTAGTTGTTATTTAGGGTTTCATTAGGAAGATAAAGGTAGAGGAGGAAGTTTTATGTGTGTGTTTGAACTCTAGTTGCAGACAAAAGAAATTCTATAAGGATTTGGTAGAGGAGTAAGGTTTCTTATATAGAGATCTTGTAAAATCTAGTAGAGATCTTTAGAGATTTTACTAGGATTTTGGCAAGATTTGTAAAGATTTGATGAGATTTGTGAATCTTTGTGAAGATTTTGTAAAGATCTTGTACAGATCTTGTATTATGTGCAGGTTTAGGCTTGTGGGTTTTGGGCTTGGGCCCAGGGCCCAAAAGCCCATCTCATGTGTAAGTGGCCCGTAATTCCTACGAGACATGTTTTTAAATCCGAAATCACCGTAGCTTATTAAAATAATATTTCAGAGTCAAAATCGTGTAAAAATAATGTCGGTATCCGTCGTAGTCGCGTTCGTGCGTCGATATCGGTAATAATCGCGAAGAATGACATCGTTGCCGTCTTTAATCCGTTTTTCGAGCCGGTTTCAACTACGATTGCTAAAATCTAATTACGAAGCTAGAATATGTCGTAAAAATTTAATATTTGTCGGCGTTGTCAGTTTCTTGTACGGTATCAGTTCGTTGTCGCGTAATATTCAGCAGGTTTCTCTGTAAATCACCGTTCGCGCACTGTAAAGTCGAATAAATGTCCCTGGGCACTCCAAAGGCCTAATTAAGTTAATTTGTGTTGTAAACACTATTTATTATTGCGTTAATCACGTAATTAAGAGCCGTAAATCACCGGTTGTCACATTCTCCCCCTGTTACAGAAATTTCCTCCTCGAAATTTAGACTATATTATCTCCTCAGAATTGTGTGGTTCGCATGTAAGTCCGAATAATAACAAAGTGAATGACCGCGTAATTGAAACAAGACTCATTCGAATCATGTGAATTTAATGACATTCCTCAACAATAAGAACCCATTGGTTTTAAAAGAAATGTGTTTCAGCAAATCGATGTCAAAGGAAACAAGTCGTATAGATACAGTCACTAGTGTGACTAAGTTAACAGGGATCCAACAATGAACAGGAACTTCGACCAATCGAATTCCAAATGAACGTTCACAATATGCACTTGAATTCTAGAAGCAATAATATCCACTAAACGAAACTTAGAATCAACAAGCTCAAAAGTAATAGTTTGCATGAAACGCTTGATTATGATTAGCCCAAGCTACAAGTTTATACCGACACCACAAGGTGTCGTAGTGATTTAAATAATTCAATAATAGCGGTGATCAAACAACTTCACCGTGTTTGAAATCAAATGAAGCGCAATAAAGTGAATCTGAAAGTTTGTTTCAAATGACATTATAGAATTTTCAATTGAAAATGAAACGTCAAAGAAATAATATTTTCGATCGAAGATGAAGAAGCAATGAATATCGCAAAACATTCGATCGATGTTGGAAGGACCGTTAGGAGGTACACTAGAATATGAAATGAATTTTGTGTACCCTTGTCTTATCACACAATTGTGTTAAGACTGTTATAATGTGATAAATCAAAGCGGATTTAATCTAAATCAATAAATAAATAATTAAATCCGTGCATAAGATATGTAAACGAGTTTAGCGCAATCTTTAAATAAGTGAAAACACCACCACAACGTGTCGAAATCAATAAACGACTTAATGGAGTCGTAGATCAAACAAGTCTACTACGACTCGAAACAAATGAAACACTTGTTAAAACGAATTTTGAATATGATGCTCCCAATACATCATATGATGCTCTGAATTGAATATGTGTAATGGACAGGTTCAAACAATTGAATTTGATTCGGCGCAAGCCGACAATAAATACATGTATCAACAAGAAAACCTTCGGCATGGTCGCAACGAAAACCATGTATGTAACTTGAAACGAAAAGAAATTTCAAGGAAATGTGTTGACTTGATACCAAAGAAGCCAACAATCACAATAATGCGGGTCATTCGAATCACAAATCAATAATTAGGTTTAGCGAAACAATATTTAAACTTTGATGAAACGCTTACTTGAAACGAAACCACATGCGTAACAAACGATGCATGCGTAACATGTGAATTTTCAAGAAATGAAGCAATAAGTATTCGCTATAATGAAAGAAATGATCGTGATACAATGACCACTAAGAGGAGTAGAGATACGAAAATCTACTCAGTAAATACGAAAGTCGAAATTTCAATAAAAGAAATCTAAGGACTTTACCTGGGGTTTCATGTGACGACCAGTTGTTAGGTGACATTACCATGGAATGTCGAACATAGCGTATTCGTCGTTAATGAAATAGGGGGAATACGAGGGCATGCGTCTTTTCCTTAGCATGACTCGTGTCGTTGCAGGACCGCGTGCCAAACCGCCGCTTCCTCATTGATAGTTCTCCTGCTGACAGGAATCTAGCGTTGTCGAATTGCGCCATCGTTTCTTTTCAAAGGCCTCGCCTCGATCGTCGTATGTGTCGTACTTTAACCTCCGTTGAGGTATAGCTTAAGTTTCACGTATACCTGTGCACTAGCGTTACGTTCCACGTAGAATGTGATGTACTCCGACATTCGTTGGCGAAAAATTTGAGTTTCATGTATTCTCGTGCACTAGCGTTTCGTTATGCGTAGGCTGCCTGCTCGGGAAGTTAAAATATCATAGACAATAGGGATAATAGTGTGTGCCCGAGTTAATATTCGCGGTTCCTACGTGATGACCTTTAATGAACTTCAACATAAGTTTCCGAAGGTCTTAAATGCATGATTCCTAAACTCTCAGAGTTTTGTGTACTGTATTTAATCGTTTCATGTACCGTGGGTAAAACACAACTTTAGCGTATGTTTGAAAACAAAATTTTGACTGTTTACTTTTCGGCAACGGTTGGAGACCATATTCGAGTACTAGGCGTTCTGTATGTATTCAGGTTTTAATATTATAGTTCCCAGAGGAAATTGAGGTTAGAGCCTAGGTGTCTCTACAGGAACCTAATTTGCTGTAACCTATAACTCTGATACTAATCTGTCACACCCCGAATATCAGAGCATTGGCGTGACTGGACTGGTATCTTCATTGCACAGCGGAAGCAAATAAGCAAAGACTTTCTAGAAATTGAACGCCCGCTAAGTACTCGAATCCCGAATGGTTCTCCTATTCTAACTGTGCCTTGTCTTAGAAATGCAACCTGAGAAAGAAACATGCGAAAAGTCAACATAAAGTTAAGCGAGTTCATAGTTTGTTTGTAAAAGATTTGAAATAAATCTTTTGAATAATCGGTTTGTGAGATATTATCGAGAAAACGAATTTAGAAATCATTTTCTTGTCAAGTTATATGGAAACTTTGTATTCATATAACTTCGTATTTGTAACGCATTATGTTCGTAGAACCATGTATTTGTAAACTCTTGTATTTGTAAAATTTGTATAACCGTCAATGCCCACCCTGACTTTGACTTCATGCCCGCATAATCCCTATGCTTTGAATTTGTATAAACCTTTGTAAACAATGTATGTATAACCCTTGAATGATGTATGAAAGTCCCTGGTATGTAGCAATAAGGAAAAAAAGAGATCACCAATGGTTTGCAAGGCCATTGATATGTGTGAAGTGATGCAGGAAGACTCAAACCTAGCGGAGTTGCACCGGGCTTCCGGCTGTAAGACACAGTCACCACTATGGGCCGCCCCGGCCTCATGGGTGTGGGCTCGCTACACCCAAATAGATCTATCACTCATGTCCCTCGGTCCTACGATGAGGATTAATGGCCTTTAGTAGCCGCCTACCCACTCACATGATCTAACGATGTATGAAAGTCCCTCCTTAAGCTAACCATACCATGTATAAAAATGTCTGTATAATTGTAACATGTATTTCACCCCAGCCTCTAAGGCTGAACCTCCCCAGCCTCTAAGGCTAACTCTCCAGTCTCTCTATATTATCACCAGATGATCCATCCCTAGTCATGAAAATCATTCACATTTCGATAATACGCATTTGTTTTGTAAAGCCGGTATATTTAGTGTGATCCATTCATAAACCATTTGAGTTTCCTTGAAATCCATTCGTAACATGATTTAGAAATATGAGTTTTCGTTCGTTCAAAAACTTTGTATGTTCTTGCAAAACGTGCATGTCTTTCCACCCCGAAAACATTTACAAGAATGTAAAACCGTAAAAAGTGGGGTTATGAACTCACCTGAATTTCCATGTGCAAAGCTAGCTAACTACGACTTCGTGATGTCGTTTCCAAGACGAGACTCGCTAGCGTGCATTCTACAATATTCCTAACACGGAATATCTTATAAGTTTCTAAATAAACGCAGTAACTAAACTACGTGTCACCGAGCTCTACCGAATCGTTAACCGAACGATTCGGTTAACGATTCGACGGTAAGTTGTTAGCTTAAATGAAATGAAGAAGTTATACTTTGTTTAGTTAGTCTATTCGTCGGTAATAATTAATAAGTCTTGTAGGACTTAGTTCCGCGTTAGTCGCCTCAAGAAGTCGCATGTGTATGTAAAGTATATGTATACAAAAATATTCGTATGAAAGTAGTATATAATAACCTTGTATTATATATATTGCGTCTTGAATATATTTGCCAATACATACGTATATTCCATTTCGGTATTTGAAATAAATATAAAAAGTTATATTTATTTTACAAAAGCACCATCAAGTTGTTTGTGTTTGAAAATAAATATATAATTATATTTATTTTTATAAGTGAATACGAGTCGCTTGATGTTTGATATAAAACTATGTTTATTTTTATAAAGGAATTCGTTATTGTTAGATACTTGAAATAAATATACAAGCTATATTTATTTTTATAAAAACGAATTCGTGTTGTTCGACATTTGAAATAAATATATAAAACTATATTTATTATATAAAACGAAGGCGTCTTTGGCATTTGAAACAATATAAATAATTATATTGATTTTATAAAAGACTTGTAGAATTTCCAAGTTTCTAAAATAAATATAATAACTATATTTATTTATTTTAGATAATTCCCGAATCGTCGTTTGTTGTAAGTTGTAAAGTGTTGTCGTACGTAACTATATATTTGTAATTGTCGTTATAAAAGTTTATTCGAATCCGATAACTTTGTTTTATAGCTGTCGTTTGAATAAAAAGTGTTTTGGTTTTACGGAATTTCTCGAGAAAAAAAGGGCAGAGTTTCCTCTGTTTTTGGACGCCCCGACAACACAAGTTGTCGTCATTTTATCAAAATTCAATCCAAGATTCAATTACCAATATATCAATTTGCCAAAAATTTCATAAAATGTAAACTATAATCATGTCGGTTCGAGCTCGTTATCACGTTTTATTAAAATAAGGAATAGTTAACGAAAATAATCGCAACTTAAACTTTTACCATCTTCTAGTGTCGAACGTTGACTGAGTCGACCGGGTCAACTGAGTTGACCGGCTGACCTGGACCGAGTTGACTCGGTGGGTTGACCAGCTGACTTCACTGAGTCAACCGGGTTGACCGGCTGAGTTCACTTGCTGAGTTAACCCGAGTTGACTTGGTTTGACCGAGTCAACAGAACCGGGCCGCCTGACCGAACCGCTCGACCCGAACCGTTGATCGAAACCCAAAACTTCCAAACCGAACATAATCCGAGAGATCTGAACCAAACCCCGAGATCCTTAAACTTTGAACCGCACTTGAACTAGATCACCAACTGGAAACCTGAACCGAGCCCTAACCTGCGGCAGTCTTCGTCGAGCTCCGGCGGCCGGAGCTGGTTTCCGTCGTCAACTTCCATCATCATAACAGCAGCATAAC
Source organism: Helianthus tuberosus (assembly GCA_030545235.1). Lineage (NCBI taxonomy): Eukaryota > Viridiplantae > Streptophyta > Magnoliopsida > Asterales > Asteraceae > Helianthus > Helianthus tuberosus. Next base: position 169,809,950 of record CM060369.1, read on the forward strand.
TCAGTTCTAAAAGAAACAACAAAAAAAAAATAGAAGATAAACAGAGGGTAAGGGTTTTACCGTGAAACCCGTCGAAACCCACCCTCGTCGACGTCGTGCTTCTCTACTGCCACCGCCGTGAGTGGCGGCGCTGCTCCGCCGTGCTCCCCTTTCATTCCGTCTCTCTGTCTCTCTCTCCTGTTCTCTCTTTCTTCGATCGCCGCACCACCACCGGATGGTGGTGGTGGTGCTCCGTGTTGTCTTTCGGAGGAGGGGGGCTGTGATGTGGTTGTCGCTGGAGTTGGTGGGTGTTGTCGGGGATAAGCAGATCGGAGGGGGATGGTTCGCTGGTTAACCGGCCGGCGCCTCCAGCTCCGCCACCGGAGTAGAGAAGGGGGGGTGTTTGACTCTGTGTTTCTTTGATGTAGTTGAGAGAGTAAAAATGTGAGTTCAGTAGTTGTTATTTAGGGTTTCATTAGGAAGATAAAGGTAGAGGAGGAAGTTTTATGTGTGTGTTTGAACTCTAGTTGCAGACAAAAGAAATTTTATAAGGATTTGGTAGAGGAGTAAGGTTTCTTATATAGAGATCTTGTAAAATCTAGTAGAGATCTTTAGAGTTTTTACTAGGATTTTGGCAAGATTTGTAAAGATTTGATGAGATTTGTGAATCTTTGTGAAGATTTTGTAAAGATCTTGTACAGATCTTGTATTATGTGCAGGTTTAGGCTTGTGGGTTTTGGGCTTGGGCCCAGGGCCCACAAGCCTATCTCATATGTAAGTGGCCCGTAATTTCTACGAGACATGTTTTTAAATCCGAAATCACCGTAGCTTATTAAAATAATATTTCAGAGTCAAAATCGTGTATAAATAATGTCGGTATCCGTCGTAGTCGCGTTCGTGCGTCGATATCGGTAATAATCGTGAAGAATGACATCGTTGCCGTCTTTAATCCGTTTTTCGAGCCGGTTTCAACTACGATTGCTAAAATCTAATTACGAAGCTAGAATATGTCGTAAAAATTTAATATTTGTCGGCGTTGTTAGTATCTTGTACGGTATCAGTTCATTGTCGCGTAATATTCAGCAGGTTTCTCTGTATATCACCGTTCGCACACTGTAAAGTCGAATAAATGTCCCTGGGCACTCCAAAGGCCTAATTAAGTTAATTTGCGTTGTAAACACTATTTATTATTGCGTTAATCACGTAATTAAGAGCCGTAAATCACCGGTTGTCACAGTTTTACCATTAAAAAATTATAGTAAGAAAGTTTTCATTAAACAAATTGTTACGAATTTGTATATGTGAAATCACCTTCCTTTGTGTTGACACTTGATTTTTATGTGTTCTTCAGGTACATGAGTTCGGCTTCGGGATTTTGGCATATCTTGTGGTAGTGATGCTTGCACAACTTTTAAAAAAATTAACTTGGGACCGTGTGTATTTGGATCCAGAAGGATCAAGACAACTATGTTGTGGTTGTAGATTGTGTTTAACTTTAAACTCTAAAATCATGTTTTAAATAAGTTGTATGTCCAAAATTAACAATGCATCGTCTACTAAGATATTTATGGGTACCAACCTCCGTCACCGCCACATTTGTATTTTCGCTGCGACGTTTTTGGGGTGTGACAGGAAGGGGTAAGTGGGTCCCACTTTGTTATCAATATTAAATAGTAAAATAGGGGGACCTTACTTTTTACTTAATGTTTTAATTTAATATTTTAAAAGTAAGGGCAATTTTGTCACTTTACACTCACTTAACTGAGAAAACTAACCCACATCCATGTTAGGGACTATTCGAGAAATGAGTGTGCAAAAGTCAAGGACTATAGCTGTAATTTTAGAAAGTTGGGTACTATAGGTGAAATTTCACCAAATCACAGTGACTATCCAGGCATTTTTTCATTATTATAAAATGTACCATCGCTTTGAAGAAGGTTAAAAGTTGTTCCCTTGGTGGGTGTAAGGCGACTTTTGAGAGGCATATGTCGCTTCTTAAATATAATGTTTTTATGTTACTTCATTCTTTCATGTGCATAAGGATGTCAAACATTAGGTTACTAAAATCAGGTGAGATGTATTCTCCTTAATTGATCTTGATTCTCCAAAAGATATGGCTTCAAACCGAGAAAATGTTAAAGGATACTTTGACGTGCATGATTAGGCAAGCACACAAACAATGACTTTTCACCGCATATGCTTGCATCAGGCCTAAGATAGAACTTGTCTTAGAGATACCTACATCATTCATCGGACCTTCATTTCGAACAATTTTAGTGTTTGTATATTTTTCGAAAAGTATTAACATGTATCCTTGTTTTCCCACTTGGGGTTTGGTATAACCTTGATGTTGGACCTAATTCTAAGTCATATACTTGTCGTTTAGGTGAGTACCGGAACCCAGCTGACATAACTAGTCTAACCGGACAATCTACCAATAGTCTTTGTGCATAGTTTGTATTGTTTCGCGACGCGGCGAATAAAAACATGTGATATGCAAATGAAATATATTCCTTGAGATTTCTAGACTTATGAGACTTAACACATTGTAATTAAGTCTAATGCACAAAATTGTACAAGTAAATAGATGTTAAGTGTACGGAATTATCGGATAAATTGATGTTTGTCACATGAAGTCGTAATAAAGTTTAAATCATCATCATTGGAAATTTATTGTTTGATCAACAAAACTGTGATCCCGACGCAATGCATACCTTCGCAAGATCTCTATGTCAAACCACTTGAATACTGCTGCAGTAACATCCAAATTTCCCAAGAATTAAACAATTTTAAAAATACTATTTCCGCTAATTCTTGGTAAACTCACACCTTCAAATAGACATGCACAAATCGGTTTTTTTAATAACCTAAACCGGTTAACCGGTTGGGACGGTTATTGGGCCAAAAAAACAAAACCGGTTACAGTTAATAACCGGTTATTAACCCCGAAAATCATTACCCGGTAATAACCGACAGGTTATGAAAAACCGGTTAACTAGTGAACCGGTTAATAAAAACCGGTTTTTTCGGTTATTTTATAAAACATGCAGAAATTTAAAAAAAAAGCTGCAGAATCATTAATCATATACAAAACATGCAGAATTTTATAAAAACATGCAGAATAACATGCAGAAAGTTATAAAAACATGCAGAATTATATTAAAACTGCAGAAATTTAAAAAAAAAGCTGCAGAATCATATACAAAACATGCAGAATTTTATAAAAACATGCAGAATCATTTAAAAACATGCAGAAAGTTATAAAAACATGCAGAATTATATTAAAACTGCAGAAACTTAAAAAAATGCTGCAGAATTATATAAAAACATGCAGAAAGTTATAAAAACATGCAGAATTTTTAAAAACCTGCAGAATTATAATAAAAACATGCAGAATTATATTAAAAACATGCAGAATTTTTAAAAACATGCAGAATCATATAAAAACCTGCAGAATTATATAAAAACCTGCAGAATTATATAAAAACATGCAGAATTTTATAAAAACATGCAGAAACTTATAAAAACATGCAGAAACTTATAAAAACATGCAGAATTTTTAAAAACATGCAGAATCATATAAAAACCTGCAGAATTATATAAAAACATGCAGAATTATATTAACACAAATGTAAGAATCCGGTAAACCAAATGGAGCCGACCATACGTCGGTTGTTAAATTAACACCGGTGTTTAATTTTTCAAAACCTAAAATCATTTCTTTTTTAGCTTTTGACCACATCTTTAAACAATCGCGTCTAAGAGTTGAACGACTTACGTGAACATAACGTGGTTGAAGCGTCTCTTGAATCAACTTAGTCAAGCGCGGATTGTCAAAGTGATCGAACGGCAACGATTGTTGAATAACAAATTGAGCCATCCTTAAACGAACAGCCTCCGGGTCGAAATTCCAAACACCCATACCCCGTGATATTTGCGCTTGATCTTTGGCGGGATTTTTTTTTAATGGCTTGCAATGTGACGTCAAATGTGCTGTCAAAGTAGAGTTCGATGACGCCCCAAGAAACGCCCCGCAATTTTTGCACCTCGCCTTTTCTTTTCCATTCGACATCTCGCATAAATCAAAATTCACCCATAGTGTCGGGTCCCTATTCGTGGTCAAGATCTTGTTCACAAACAACTCGCTAGATGAACCAACAACGGTCGAAGCATCGCCACTCGAACTCGCCATTTGAAAGTTGAAACGTATTTTGTAAGTGTGTTTTTGAGCTAGAATTGAAGTGGGATTATACATATGCATTGAAATCTTATTTATACACATCCAAACAGGTCCATAACGGTAATATTACCGTTTTTTTCATTTCAAACGGTAACATTTCATGACTGCAATTGTTCTGTGTTGCTGCTGTGCTTCTGTCTGCTGTTGAAGATGAAGCTGAGACCGGTTAACCGGTTATTAACAATCATAAAAAACCGGTTTTTAATTAACCGGTTAAAACCGGTTATTGGTATGAATATCTAAAACCGGTTACGAACCGGCGGTTATTAAGAAACCTAAACCGGTTATTTTGGTACCGGTTAAAAACCGGTTTCGGTTACGGTTATTAACCGGTTTAGGTTAAATAACCGGTTTTTTTGCCCATGTCTACCTTCAAATTGCTGAAATCTTTAACGCTTTGGTTTTAGATGAGGAAAATTTGACGCTTTAGCCCAATAGCTGAGAATTTGGGATTTTGGCCCATAACACTCTCATAACCAAATTGACGTATGCACTGAGGTATCTGTGACTACCCCATTATCTTCAAAACGCACATCTTCTACATCATGAACTGGTCCCGAACTACTACCCAAAACTTACCGAATTATGTCAAAATATACTAAAATCACTTTGAATGATTTTAAATCACACCAAGTGACACCGCATGATCTACTGCCCAAATTTTGTACTTTACAAACCAATCGGCCCAAATGAAAAGAATAAATGCCCAATTGAGAACTATAAATCCTTTGAACAACTCAAAACTCAATCAGTTTTTAATATTTCTTCGCCAAACGATCTTTGTATACTAGGCACAACTTAATAGACCCGGCCCAAATTTAAAAATTGAAATGATTTTAAATTGTCACAACCCAAAATTGTACATTTATCATCAGCCCACTATGTTGTTTATATATCATGCGACCCAATCAAATACGACTGATCCAATCCCTTTAATAGCATCCTTCGGCCGAATTACATTTTTGTAACTCAATAGCATTCTAACAGGGTTTCCCCATTTGTGAGCTTAGGGGTAGTGCTTTCACGGTGGGTCAGCCTGCTTCGGGTAAAGTGACCAAGCACGAGAAAACGTGCCTTGACAAACAGCACGTGTTTATCATGTTTGGTTTTGATACTTTTGGTTTTCTGGCGCCAGAGGCCGTGGACCTACTTAGTCGAATTCAAAGGGTCATGCATAGTAATGTCATGACCCCGAGATCTATGGACGTAGTTTTTAAAGAAACTTAGTTTTGTTATTCAAAAAAGGGTAGCGGCGCAGCTTATTGCCCGTTTACCAGCTATCTCGATGTAAATTCGTAATGTATATATAATAATATTATAACTTATTATTACGACACACCCAAACAAATTACCTAAAAAAATATATTCAGTCATCAACCCAAACCAAATAGCCGCATGTTTTTTTTTTCTTTTTCTTTTTTTATTTTGTTGTTTTTTTTTTTTTTTTTTAATCCCTTTAACCCTAATACACCTTTTTTTTGTTTTGTTTTTTGTTTTTTTAATCCCTTAAACCCTAATACACCTTTTATGCCAGATAAACTTCAACCCATAATCATCATCTTGTATCTCTATTCTTTTACACCATAAACAAGAATGATGATCCATAAAAACTATCACATGTGTTGCATACAGTTCATATCTTCTTCTTCTTCTTCTTCACGTACACATCAACAAACCTAATTCCAAAACCCTACGCATCTGAACATTTGCGTTAAAGAACAAGCAAACAATATTAGAACACACACGAGCCAATCGCTAACTAAACATCCGATATAATCGTTTGAACAAATATAAAAACAATATTCATCCGAACACACACATGCAGGGGCGGACCCACATAGAGTGGGTCGGGGTCCCCGGACCCCAATGTTTTAAAAAAAAATTATTAGATTCGGTATATTAAATTGTAAAAGGACACTATAAATACAATTAGGTGGACACCATAGAATGAAAAGGAAAGCTGGTGTAGTGGTAAATCCCCCTCTTTACCAACAAGAGGTCTTGGGTACAATCCTTGTTTAAATTTTAACGTTTTGTTATGACAATTTTAACGAATGACCCGAGCGTTTAAGAATAACACATTCAGTCACTAAACCAAATGACACCCACGTTTGAACTGATAAGACTCAATCGCTAAAAGAAACGTTACAATCGTTTGAACGAATGCGCTAAAACTCAATAAAACACTCTTAAACGACAAGGACACTCGTCTGAAATGAATAGATGCGCTACTGAACAAAGATGCTACTTCTAACCAAATGATAAGGCTAAATCGTTAACAATCTTTAAATAAACGATCAAACATACTTGTTACTCAAATGCAAACGATCACCAAATGATTTGACACAAACGCTCACCAAATCCAAATGAACAGGCTTAGTCACTACCCAAAAACCTAAACGAACATGCTAATCTCTAAAATTGTCTAGTGATTGAACTTAATCACTAGATCTTTAAACGGTTTGGATCTGTAACACACCAGAAGAACGTCTAGAACTGTTTCGCCGATGAACAGTTGCCGGAGAAAATATGATATGATCAAAATTTAACCAAAGTCAATGTTAATTACACCAATGGATTCAGTATCAATTACTCAACAACCTTAACTGATAAACTTTTACACCGAAACATTTAGAGTCGGCCCTCAGAATTCAGGTGCCCTGTCCGAACTCAAAAAATGTGCCCCTTAGGCCTTAACGAACAATAACGCCAAATAACACGCAAAATAACACCAAACTAATCGACTACCAACGCCAATAATACATAAATAATCAACAATCATACACCAAATAACACCTAACTAATCATACATGGTCAGTGCCTTGGAGCCTTGCGAGTCGCCGAGTCGGAGTTGCTTGGAGAGCAAGAAGATAACACTGGGACGTGGGTGGATTGCGAATTCTATGATATACAAAACATTGTTGCCCCTACCTTCGCGTTCGTGCGTCAAGAGAAGCCAAAGTACTACCGGAATTTCGATTAGAAGGGACGAAAAGGTGTTTGCGTGGTGGGCGGTTTGCTTGTCGTTTAAGGATTTGCGAGTGTGTGTCGTTTATTTGACAATTATCGCCCAAACAAAAGGATTTTGTTGTATTATTATGTGACAACCGGTGATTTACGGCTCTTAATTACGTGATTAAAAGACGATTAACGCGATAATGAATAGTGTTTAAGACGTAGATTAACTCATTTAGGCCTTTAGAGTGCCTAGAAACGGCTAACCGGCTTTACAGGGCGTGAACGGTGGTTTACGGAGAAACCTGCTAAACGTTAAGCGACTACATATTGACACCGTAAGAAATACTGACAACGCCGAAAAATACGGATTTTCTACGAATATTTTATATTTATGAAATTAATATTGTGAATTTATTGCGCTTCTGTACATCGCAAAAACGTAAACAGAAACGAGAAACACGACTACAGGAAACACACCGGTAACGAAACGGAAGCATCGGATACGCGAAATACCTTCGAAAATAAAATTTACGATATAATTAGCATAGTAATTAAATGTTAATAAACGTAGTTGAAATCGAATCGAAAAACGTATCAGAAACGATAAACGAGGCATTTACGTGATTTTAACGAAACCGACAAACGTACGTGATTAATAACTAATACCGACACTATTTTACGTATTTTGACCCTGAAATAACGAATTTCGACGTTTTACAACGCGCGGGAACGAAAACGGGCCTTCAATATCGAGTTCAGGCCACTCAAAACACGGGATTGGGCTTGTGGGCCTTGGGCCCAAGCCCACTTAAGTCAAGCTTGATTCAACTATTTAAAGGCTTCATATCCTTAAACAACCATTTCAAACCAAACACCCCTAAGTCACAGAACGCTCTCTCTCGTGAGTCCGTCGAGTGGCGAGCCCCACCCATGAGTCCGTCGAGTGGACCATGTGGTGACTATGTCTTACAGCCGGAAGCTCGGTGTAAAGTCTGCTAGGTTTGAGTCTTCCTGCACCATGTCACGTATATTAATGTATTAGCTACACATTAATTGATCTGTTTCCTTGTTTGCTTTCATACCGGGGTTTTACAAATTACATACCATGTTTTATACAAATTCAAAGCATAGGATTATGCAGGCATGAAGTCAACGTCAGGGTGGGCATTGACGGTTATACAAACTTTACAAACACAAGAGTTTACAAATACATGGTTCTACGAATATAATGCATTATAAATACAAAGTTTCCATATAACTTGACAAGAAATTGATTTTTAAATTCGTTTTCTCCATAATATTTCACAAACCGGTTATTCAAAAAGATTTATTTCAAATTATTTCCAAAACAAACTATGAACTCGCTCAACTTTATGTTGATTTTTCGCATGTTTCTTTCTCAGGTTACTTTTCAAATTATGGCACGGTTGGAATAGGAGAACTATTGGAGATACGAGTACTTAGTGGGCGTTCAATTTTTAGAAGTCTTAGCTTATTTGCTTCCGCTGTGCAATGAAGATACCAGTCCAGTCACGCCAGCTCTGATATTTTCGGGGTGTGACAGATTGGTATCAGAGCTATAGGTTACAGCGAATTAGGTTTCTGTAGAGATACCTAGGCTCTAACCTCACATTTCTCTGGGACTTAGATCATTAAGACTTTGGATACGTACAGAACGCCTAGTGCTCGAAAATGGTCTCCAACCGTTGCCGAAAAAACGGTTAAAATTTTGTTATCAAACATACGCTAAAGTGGTGTTTTACACACGGTACACAAAACAGTTACATACAATAAACAAAACTCTGAGAGTTTAGAAAACATGCGTTTAGAACCTTTGGAAACTTATGTCTAAGTTCATTAAAGGTCATCACGTAGGAACCGCGATTATTAACTCGGGCACAAACTATTATCCATATTGTCTATGATATTTTAACTTCCCGAGCAGGCAGCCTACGCATAACAAAACGCTAGTGCATGAGAATACATGGAACTCAAATTTTACGTCAACGGATGTCGGAGTACATCACATTCTACGTGGAACGAAATGCTAGTGCACAGGTATACGTGAAACTTAAGCTATACATCAACGGAGGTTGAAGTACAACACTTACGACTCACGAGGTACGGTCTTTGAGAAGACAAGATGGAACATTTCAGTGACGATATTAATCCTGTCAGCACGAAAACTATCAATCAGGAAGCGACGGTTTGGCACGCGGTCCTGCAACGACACGAGTCATGCTAAGGAGAAGACGTATGTCTCCGCATTCCCCCAATCTTATTAATGACGGATACGCTATGTTCGACATTCCATGGTAATGTCACCTAACAACCGGTCATCACACGCAACCCCAGGTAAAGTCCTCAAATTTCTTTTATTGAAATTTCGACTTTCGCATTTACTGAGTAGATTTTCGTATCTCTACTCCTCCTAATGGTCATTGTATCACAATCATTTCTTTTAGTATAGCGAATATTCATTTGCTTCATTTCTTGAAAATTTATATGTTACGCATGCATCGTTTGTTACGCATGTGGTTTCGTTTCGAATAAGCGTTTCATCAAAGTTCAAATATTATTTCGCTAAATCTAATTATTGATTTGTGATTCGAATGACCCGCATTATTGTAATTGTTGGCTCCTTTGTTATCCAGTCAACACAATTTTCTTCAAATTTCTTTTGTTTTCAAGTTACATACATGGTTTTTCGTTGTGACCACGCTGAAAGTTTTCTTGTCGATACATGTATTTGTTGTCGGCTTGCGCCAAAAACCAAGTTCAATTGTTTGAACTTGTCCATTTTACATGTTCAATTCAAAACACCATATGATGTATTGAAAACATCATATTCAAATTCGTTTTAACAAGTGTTTCATTTGTTCCGAGTCGTAGTAGACTTGTTTGGTCTACGACTCCATTAAGTCGTTTGTTGATTTCGACACCTTGTGGTGGTGTTTTCACTTAAATGAAACTTGCGCTAAGCTCGTTTACATATCTCATGCACGGATTTAATTATTTATTCATTGATTTAGATTAAATCCGCTTTGATTTATCACATTACAACAGTCTTAATACAATCATGTGTTAAGACAATGGTACACAAAATTCATTTCATATTCTAGTGTACCTCCTAACGGTCCTTTCAACATTGATCGAATGTTTTGCAATATTCATTGCTTCTTCATCTTCGATTGAAAACATTATTTCCTTGATGTTCCGTTTTTAATTGAAAATTCTATGATGTCATTTGAAACAAACTTTCAGATTCACTTTATTGCGCTTTCATTTGATTTCAAACACGGTGAAGTTGTTTGATCACCGCTATTATTGAATTATTTAAATCACTACGACACCTTGTGGTGTCGGTATAAACTTGTAGCTTGGGCTAATCATGATCGAGCGTTTCATGCAAAACAAAGGTGATACTTGGTCGATCACCGCTATATTTGAATTTCTTCAATCACTACGACACCTTGTGGTGTCGGTATAATTTGCAGCTTGTGCTGATCATGATTGAGCGTTTCATGCAAACTATTACATTTGAGCTTGTTGATTCTAAGTTCATCCAGTAGATGTTATTGCTTCTAGAACTCAATTACATATTGTGAACGTTCATATGGAATTCGATTGGTCGAAGTTCCTGTTCATTGTTGGATCCCTGTTAACTTAGTCACACTGATGACTGTATTAGTACGCTTTGTTTCCTTAGACATCAATTTCTGAAACACATTTCTTTTAAACCGTTGAGTCCTTATTGATGAGGAATGTCCTTGGATTCACATGATTCGGATAAGTCTTGATTCGATTTCGTGGCCATCCACTTTGATACTATTCGTATTTACCTACACATAACGTAACTCTAAGGAGTTAACGTAGTCTAAATTTTGAGGACGAAATTTCATTAACAGGGGGAGAATGTGACAACCGGTGATTTACGGCTCTTAATTACGTGATTAACAGGCGATTAACGTGATAATGAATAGTGTTTAAGACGTAGATTAACTCATTTAGGCCTTTGGAGTGCCTAGAAACGGCTAACCGGCTTTACAGGGCGTGAACGGTGGTTCACGGAGAAACCTGCTTAACGTTAAGCGACTACATATTGACACCATACGAAATACTGACAACGCCGACAAATACGGATTTTCTACGAATATTTTATATTTATGAAATTAATGTTGTGAATTTATTGCGCTTCCGTACATCGCAAAAACGCAAACAGAAACGAGAAACGCGACTTCAGGAAACACACCGGTAACGAAGCGGAAGCATCGGAAACGCGAAATACCTTCGAAAATAAAATTTACGATATAATTAGCATAGTAATTAAATGTTAATAAACGTAGTTGAAATCGAATCGAAAAACGGATCAGAAACGATAAACGAGGCATTTACGTGATTTTAACAAAACCGACAAACGTACGTGATTAATAACTAATACCGACACTATTTTACGTATTTTGACCCTGAAATAACGAATTTCGACGTTTTACGATGCACGGGAACGAAAACGGGCCTTCAATATCGAGTTCGGGCCACTCAAAACACGGGATTGGGCTTGTGGGCCTTGGGCCCAAGCCCACTTATGTCAAGCTTGATTCAACTATTTAAAGGCTTCATATCCTTAAACAGCCATTTCAAACCAAACATCCCTAAGTCACAGAACACTCTCGCTCGTTCTCTCACTTCCAGCGACACACTCAGGCGGAGCCGGTGGCAGCACGGCGGAGCTCCGGCAGCCACCTTCCAGCGTGTGACGGCGCGTACCCCTCCCCTGGCGACACCCCACCTTCACCGACAACGTCACAGCCCCCCCTCTCGGTTTCATCTCTGGCGACGATTCGGGTGGTCCGGCGAGGGTCTTGAGCGGCGGCGACGAACAAAGAGAGAGAAAGTCTCGATCCGGCGGTCGGAGACTCGGACCGGCGGTCGGTTCATTTATCCGGTGGTCGGCGTTATTATCCGGCTGTGTTTCTGTTGAAGATGACGATATGTTTTGCTGTTAACAGGATCGATGATGATGATGTTAATGGACGGTGATTCGGAGACTCGGACCGGTGGTCGGCTTTAAGGTCCGGCGGACCTTGCCATTATCCAGCGGGTTCGACTCATGGTTCTGGTTCTCGGCTCAGGTGCAGTTCGGTTCTTCTCAGATTTTGGATCAGGATCACGGGTCAGATTATGGGTTTCGGTTTGGTTCAGATTCGGTCAAACCCAGTCGACATATTGGGTTGACTGGTCAAAGAAGGTCAAGGCTGGTCAAACTTAGTCCACGGCTCGGTCTCGGGTTCAGTCAAAGGCGGTCAACAGCAGATCCGCTCGGTTCGGGTTTCTAGGAACGAGTCGACTCTGTCAAACCGAGTCAACTCGGTCAAACCTGGTCAACTCAGCGAGTCAACTCGGTCAACCCGGTTGACTCGGTCAACTCAGTCAACGACTCGACACAAGGATTGGTAAAGATTTTACGGCGCGATTTATTTCGTTGTTTTTATAATTTATGTCACGTGAAACGAGCTCAAACCGAACGGATTAGTATTTAGATTTCATTTTGTCGCTTCTACAAAAATTATATATATTGGTTATTAAAAATTGATTGAATTTTGATAAAAATAACGACAACTTGCGTTGTCGGGGGCGTCCAAAAACAGAGGAAACTCTGCCCGTTATTCGAGAAATTCCATAAGAATAACACGTTTTTATTATAAAACAGAACCATTGGATGCAGATAATCTTTTTGAAAAATAAATACAAATATAAGATTACTTTCTACGACACGTTACAACTTACGAAATCGACGATTCGGAACAATTTTTGCGACAATAAATATAGTTCTTATATTTATTCTAAAAACTTTGAAATTTCGTCAATTCTTTTATAAAAGTAAATATAAGTTATGTATTTATTTCAAATATCCAAATACGGATTCGTTTTATAATAATAAATATAATTATATATTTATTTCCGTTAACGAACAACACGACTTCTTTTATAAAAATAAATATAGTTTATATATTTATTTCGAATATCAAACGACACGAATTCGTTTTACAAAAATAAATATGGCTTATATATTTATTTTAAATATCGTACATCACGAGTTCTTTTATAAAATAGATATGGTTTATCTATTTATTTCAGACTTCAAATAGCTCGACGATTCTTTTACTAAATAAATATAACTTTTATATTTATTTCAAAACGCCTAAACGGCACACTATAAATCATATATATCGCATACGAGTTTGTTACATGTTATTTTCATACAAATATTTGTTACATACACAATGACTTCTCGGAACGACTAACACTATTCTAACGAGATATTTATATTTTTGTATAAATATTTATATATTTGAAATTTCTCAAAAACCATGTCTTTCAAAGACTTACTAATTGTTAGTCCTTAACGACGTCAAACGAGCTAACGAGTATAACTTCTTCGTTTCATCTAAGTTAACAACTTAACCGTTGAATCGTTCGGTTAACGATTCGGTAGAGCTCGATGACACGTAGTTTAGTTACCGCGTTTATTTAGAAACTTATAAGATATTCCGTGTTAGGAATATTGTAGAATGCACGCTAGCGAGTCTCATCTTGGAAACGACGTCACGAAGTCGTATTTAGCTAGCTTTGCATAAGGAAATCCAGGTGAGTTCATAACCCCACCTTTTTACGGTTTTACATTTTTATAAAGGTTTTCGGGGTGGAAAGACATGCATGTTTTGCAGAAACTCACAAAGTTTTCGATGAACAAAGACTGCATATTTTAGACAAAGCGCGTTTTGCAAGAACATACAAAGTTTTTGAACGAACGAAAACCCATATTTCTAAATTATGTTACGAATGGATTTCGAGGAACTCAAATGGTTTACGAATGGATCATACTAAATATACCGGTTTTTACAAAAAAAAAAAAAAATGCGTATTATCGAAATGTGAATGATTTTCATGACTAGGGATGGGATCGTCTAGTGATAATATTGGGACTGGGTTGGTCTGCGTTTGAGGAACGGGAGACCCAGTGAGTTCATGTCCCCTTTTCTTTAACTATTTTCAGTTTTATAACTTCGGGGGTGAAGTACATGTTACAACTGTTTACAAACACTATTAATTGGTATGGTTAGCTAAGGAAGGGTACACCTAGATCATGTGAGTGGTGGGTATAACGCTTAAGGACATCAATCCTCGTTGTAGGACCGAGGGACATGAGTGATAGATCTATTTGGGTGTGGCGAGCCCCACCCATGAGTCCGTCGAGTGGACCATGTGGTGACTATGTCTTACAGCCGGAAGCCCGGTGTAAAGTCTGCTAGGTTTGAGTTTTCATGCACCATGTCACGTATATTAATGTATTAGCTACACATTAATTGATCTGTTTCCTTGTTTGCTTTCATACCGGGGTTTTACAAATTACATACCATGTTTTATACAAATTCAAAGTATAGGATTATGCAGGCATGAAGTCAACGTCAGGGTGGGCATTGACGGTTATACAAACATTACGAACACAAGAGTTTACAAATACATGGTTCTACGAACATAATGCATTACAAATACAAAGTTTCCATATAACTTGACAAGAAAATGATTTTTAAATTCGTTTTCTCCATAATATTTCACAAACCGGTTATTCAAAAAGATTTATTTCAAATCTTTTCCAAAACAAACTACGAACTCGCTCAACTTTATGTTGATTTTTCGCATGTTTCTTTTTCAGGTTACTTTTCAAATTATGGCACGGTTGGAATAGGAGAACCATTGGAGATACGAGTACTTAGTGGGCGTTCAATTTTTAGAAGTCTTAGCTTATTTGCTTCCGCTGTGCAATGAAGATACCAATCCAGTCACGCCAACTCTGATATTTTCGGGGTGTGACATATTATCTTTTTAAATCAAATAGTTATTGGGCTAAATATAATGTGTTAACTTATAAAATTTAAGATAAATATGTAAATGAGCCTATCAATAACTTGGTGTTCTGTATGGGTATACTATTTAAAAAATTTAACACACGCACACACACACACACACACACATATATAGGGTAGGGATACTGTACATTAATCCAGAAGTGTGAGAAGTGTATTATAACACTATATATAACACTATATAACACCATATAAACACCGTTTAACAATATGTAACACCATATAACACCATATAACACTATATAACACTATGTAACACTATATGACACTATATAACAATATATAACACTATACATCTATCATAGACATTCTATCAGACAAACTATAGTGTTGTATTTGTTATATAGTATTATATAGTGTTACATAGTGTTATATGGTGTTATATAGTGTTACATATTGTTATACGGTGTTTATATGGTGTTATATATAGTGTTATAATACACTTCTCACACTTTTGGATTAATGTACATGATCCTCAATTTATATATATAGAGTGTGGGAGTTGGCTAGAAAGCCTAAGTTTCCTAGAAAGTCTAGGAAGCAATAGGGAGGTGACATGTGGCTTTTAGTTTTTTTATTCAAAAGGGCATGATGGTAATTTGATTATTAATTTAATTTTGGAATCTATATATCTATACTTTCTATAAAGGAGAATCCTCAATGACATAAGAAAAACTTATGTGGCAGCCATAGAGGTTGTCCAACAATGCTTTTCTTATGTTATCAACAATGAGGTGGCAGCCATAGAGGAGCCATAGTGACATCATAAAGTTTAATATTAAAACCCTTTAAAACTCAAAACTCTGGCCCACATCCAAATCTCAAAGGTCTGATGTCAAAAGTTTGCCCATATACAAAAGGCAAAGCTCTGCATACAAAAGGGCAAACCTTTGCCTATCATTCAAAATTCAAAATCTCTGCCCACATCCAAAAGTATGGCCCCATATTCAAAATTCAAATCGTATTCCCATAAAGAGTTCTTTTTAATTTCAGTGAGCTTTTATGACTCTCAACTCTCTCTCTCTAAAACTCATTTTCTCTCTCTCAGTAGAGAAGAAGAAGAAGAGTGGAAATTGCGATACTCTTTCACCAAATGTTGAACGATCTATCGTCGATTCTGCCTTCAAACAATGGTTTATTTTGCAATACACTTCTAATTTCATATAATAATTCGGATTTTGTTTATTTCTCCCTAAAAGAAGCTCCAAGCTGAAATCAACAGTTTGTAAGTTACTGAGTCCGTATAGTGATTCACCTAAACTCGGTATGCTTGTAATTGTAGAGTTATTGTTTCCTAAATGTAAATATAACTTAATTTGAAGCAATAGATTTACAAAGTATTTGATAATTAGGTCAATTAGTAACTTGTAGAATTTGCTAATAAACTTATAAAGCCCTAATTTGTTTTGTTTTTCTTTTCTTTTATGTGTTCTCAAGTTTTATAATATGAGTTGTTATTTTTAAATTTTTTGAATTATTACTTATTTTATTTGTTGGTAATAATTTAATAATAATTTATTGTTGATTGATTATAGAGAAAGAGAAAATAAAAGTGCATGTGTTTTTGAAGATTTTGTTTTCACACACACATTTGAGTGCATTTCACTGTGTGTTTTGAAGCTTCATCAGAAGAAGGTACCATTCTTTGAAATATTTATTTTTCCTGTAAGTTTTTATTTTTATTTTTTAGGCTTTTAATTGTTGTTGAGTTCTTTTTAATTTCTTTTGTGTGTTCTCAAGTTTTATAATATGCTATGTTAAGTTACTAACATGGTTATTAAGTAAATAATTTCATATAATGCCTGTTTTCAACTTCAATTATATCTTTTCTATTTTTAACAGGGTCGTCAAGTAATGCACAAAAGTTGCAGTTGACACCAGAGGAAATGAACTTACATGCTTCTCTTAATTCAAGGTTTAGTCTCTATACTCCCTTGATGCGTAGCTCAGGGGCGGACCTATAGGTAGTTAAGGGGTGGCGTCCGCGACCCCTTGGTAGGAAAAAAATTGGAAAAATTAGTGTAAATTTTGGAAAAATTTGACGTTTTTTCGATTTCGTTACCGCTTATTTATAAAACGTTACCGCTTGGTCGGAATCCTAGATCCGCCACTGGCGTAGCTATTATGTAACCACTATGCTTAATAGTTTCATCTGTTATTGATCATGTTAGAAATTATAAAGGTAAGCAACTAAGCATGAAAGACGAAAAAAGTGTTGGGTAATCTGACCCAAACGAACACCTGCTAATAAAGAGAACAAGAATGTAATGTGGTTTACTACGTCTTTGTGATCAAGCTACGACCGTGACCGGACTAGAGAGACTTTTTATTGATTTTAAGTTTGGTGCCTCACTACATTGTTTACGGTTACATAGATTCACTTATGTAACAGTTGAATTTGGGTCAAGTAATTGTTTATTAGAATTGCACAACCGACCTAAAAATAGAGAATCTATCGAATAGAGGTGTTCATGTTGTGACATAAACTGAATATAATTTGCTGCTGGATGTGAAAGGATATGAATGCCGCAAAAGAAAGCAGAGAATCTATCCAATACTCTTTCGTGACTGTTTATGAAATAATCTGAATTCATCCTTTTCAAAGGCTGATTTCAGGTTTTCGCGTGCAAACAATGATGGTAAACTTTCAACTTTCAAGATCATCATTAAAGATTTCATATATTTGTAATGTAATTTCATGTTGTGTATTTTACTTTGCAGGGAGAGTTTACATGGTTTGACTTCGGTAAGCTTCCGGCACTTGAATCGTTATCGATTAGAGGTGTTCAATGGTGTTGGGATGAGATAAACAAATTGATGCAACTTGCAAGTGAAGTAAAGCTGAATATAAATAATGTTATCAATATCTTATTATAATTTGCTGAATATAGATAAACTGAATACATAAATAAGCTGAATTGTTATCGATTAGAGGTATTCATGTTGTGACATAAACTGAATATAATTTGCTGCCAGATGTGAAAGGATATGAATGCCGCAAAAGAAAGCAGAGAATCAATCGAATACTCTTTCGTGACTGTTTATGAAATAATCTGAATTCATCCAAAAAAGGTTGCAAAAAACTGAGTGTAAGCAACCGATTGCTGAAACGGTTCAAGCAAAAAGCTTGAATGGTGTTGAGGCTGAATCCGAGGTCAAATATGAGACCACGGAGTTTGACTTTAAGCAATCATCAATGGAATTGGTGAATCCTACGGTCTGCAATAGTTCTGATTCTTTTTCGGACAAAAATGAGGTCGAAGAAGAGTCGCCAATCGTCCATCTGGTCTGTGAAAGCTCTGAACTTTTTTCGGATAAAGAGGTTGTAGAAAGTTCACAATCATATTCAGACAAAGAAATAATCGAAGAAGCGTTAATCGCACCTACAGTGTCTGAAAGCTCTGAATCCTTTTATGATGATTATGATCCCGATAGCAAAAGGCTTCTTTACCAATTAGACATGTGAGTAACAAATAATTGTTTTTTATAACATATTTTCGCAATGATTTGAAACCGGACTCTTTATTATCCAGGTTATATCATAATTATCCGGTTGACACCTTGGGAGAGATCACCTTCGAAAAACATCCTTTGTATATATGGTGATGATACTGCAGATTCTGTATCATCTTCTAAGAAAGTCTTCACGGTTCCCAGAGTAACTATTCACAAGTGTGACATGGTTATACCAGTTTAAATGTTTCAGTTTTACGTATCATTGGAAGATTTTTTTTTTGTAGTTAACTCAAGTTGTTACATTTGCTTAATGATAGTTTTTATGCTACTGTTCACTATTATGCAAATCTTTGTTATTTCCGGTGTGACAACCGAGGGTTTAAATTATTAGTGGGATTGGAAAAGGGCTGTAATGTTTTGTGGAGAAAACACTCGTTGCTTTTTTTTGCTTGAACATCTCGATGGTGAGCCTCACTTCTCAGTTTTAATTTCTCTAAACTCTTAAACAAATGAACATCAATCGATAATCATCTACTAACAGATGGATAAAACAGATGGGTTAAAACAGTGTTTAAAACCACTGTTGGGTTAAAACAGTGTTTTGAAACCACTTTTAAAACCACTGTTGGGTTAACAGATGGATGAAAATAGATGTTTGAAACCACTGTTGGGTTAAAATAATGTTTTGTGGAGAAAACAATGGTTGCTTTTTTTTTGCAAACAGTAGTTTGACTTTGGTCAAACAGTGTTTTAACTTTGGTCAAACAGACTTTTGAACCACTAAGAATTATATTTTTGCAAACAGTTGTTTGACTTTGGTCAAACAGACTTTTTTCCAAACAGTGGTCAAACAACGTTACAAGAGTCAAGCCAGGATGAAGTCGAGATTTGTACATAAAGTAAGCTCTTGAACTGTGCATGGTTTTCTAAGAAATGACCAGTGTTTGCACACGGGTCTTACCGCTAGTATTAATTAATAAATGAGATAATCTGAGTCATGTGGTATGTGATGGTGGAGCAATTTTGCTTATGTGGCATCTCATGGTTGAGTAGAGGGTGATTTTAGGAGGGAGTCCATCTCAATTCTCAATACACAAACTAAAATTCTCAAGACACAAACTAAAAATGAAGTGGGACGCGGGATCCGTTTTGTTCGGGTCAACCATCACCCATTAATTCGGATCTATATAAAAGGTTTATCTTTTTTGACTGCTTCATTTCCAAACCCTACGCTGCATCTCTCCGCCTCTCCTTTTTGCCGATTCTCTCAGATCATTGGATTTTTCGCCGCTCGAAACCCTGGTGCATTTCTAATCTTGAGTTGGTTTTTTAAGTGGTATTAATTTGTTAACCTGTTATACACTTTGTATAATCTTGAGGTTATGTGGATTGATTTGGTTTTATATCTATTCCTACGCTCCAGCACATTTATCCCCTTTGATTCATCTTGACAACATCCCGGTTTCTCTCAATTGATTTGGTATTAATTTTTTAACCTGTTATAGACTTTGTATAATCTTGAGGTGATGTGGATTGATTTGGTTTTATACATGTCATTCTTCATATAGATGATGATCTTATACTTTCATTTTGATTGATGTTCTGGTACATTAGTTTGTGTTAGTAAATTGAAAATGGCAAACCTATGTTCCACTATATAATTTTGGATCTCAATTATTGCTTTCCGTTTCTCTCTCAAAACCCTAGATCAAACGAGTGCAAGTTCCTGTTCGTCATTCTCATGTTCATCAAATTCGTGGAGACTTTGATACGCTTATTATTGTATAAAATCTATCAATTGGCATTTAGAATGTTAATTCGGATTTCAAGGAAACAAGATTTGGAATTTTGATATTTGGTGTTAAAATGTAACTGGTAACTCACGAAGCTAAATCTGATTATGTAGTGTTTGAACTCACAGAGACTGATCTTCGTCAAGTCATAAAGGCCATTGATGACCTGACACGCGAACAACACCGTTTTTCTTTCCATCAAATGCTACGAGCGTTGAGGTATATGCTCATAAGTAACTTATCAATATCAGTTCGTTGATGTTAATATGTTATGTACAATTAGAAATCTGAGTTTGTTGTTTGTTGTTTGTTATTGTTATTTTAACAATACCCTTTTAATTAATGTTAACTTTGTGTTTTAGTTTGCTCAATTTTTTGTATTGTATAGGTCAAGGTTATTACAGCAGTTCATTCAGACATAAGATCATTCAAACCAATTCCTTGGAAGCAATTGTCAACTGGAAATTGGAAGAATATATGCAAAAGTGAATAGATTCTTTCATGTCTGAATATTGATACTCTCCGAAGTATGGTATGCACAATCGGTAACAGAGAGGCTGCCCAATTCTAGCTTGACAATTGGACGACTACAGGTCCTCTGTTTCTGTCATTTCTGAAGACCTTCAAAGTTGCAGATAGGCTATTATTAAACCGCAATTCAAAGGAATGGCGGTAGAATTTACACAATGTTTGGAAGTCATTAACTCAACCACCTTTATGACTGAAAAAGACAAATGGTGCTGGTCAAGGGATGCGTCTGGGACGTTCTCGACACAGGGGCTGGGAAGAGAGATGGCGAGAAGCTCGGGTTCGCAGGAAGAATATAAGCATGTATGGTTGAATTGGGCACCAATAAAGATAAATTTCTTTGTCTGACGGGTGGCGAATGACATGATCCCGACAAGGTTAGTAATAAGATTTGTAAGAAACTTAGAATTTAACATTTATTCAAAGGAAAACCAAAAAACTTTGCCATAGATTCGAATGTCTTGATGGAAGGATGACCAAGACATGAAGCCAATCGTGAAAATTAGAGGTTGTGACCATGTGATGTGTACCACTTGGTTTGATAGATAACCCGTTAAAGTGGGTCAAACTCCTAAGAAAATAGATGGAAACTAGAAGAATATTTAGAGAGAAACTCAAGAATTAATTCATTTCCTTCCTAATTTAAATAAAAGCGGATGGAGCCGGTGCGTAACACACATCATTGTCGTTCACTCCCCGAAGAAGAGGCGTCCCCGTGATTATGAAATGAACAAAAAAAATAAGAAGGAAAAAAATCACAGAAACTTAGTTAGTTTGCATAGTTTAGCAACGGAAACTAAATCGCCCCCATCTCTTCTTCTGTAGCGAATGTAGTTCCACCGCTGTGCGCCTGTGCTATTGCAAACGACCTCCGTCAATGACCACATAAAGGAACTCACTCACACAACTCTACGGTCAAAGGTATGATATTATCAAATTTTTAATTTCTGGTGTACTAATGCAAATCCAGATGCTCTTTTTGATTCAATTCCAAAATCAAATTTGAACTTATGTTTATTTCATGTATATGATGAATTGCATTCCATGTGTTTTGATGAAATGCTTCAGTTAGACTTTTATAAAACTTCATTTACTGATGTTTTATTATATAAGTATGGGTCTTGACATTATAATGCAAGTGGGATATTGGATTATGCATTAAACTTTTAAAGTCCTTAGTTCAGATGCAAACTGCAGATGATAGTCAATGAAGTGAAAGCTTTTAATGCCAAGTGCAGATCGGTGGAAAACAATTTGTTCTTATATTGGAACAGTTTTTTAAAAAAGCTCAGGTATATTTAGTATCACACATAAACACAGGCTGATTAGTTGTTACTTTAATGGCCCAAACAGCTTCATCATAAGATATAAACTGGTTAATTTGACTAAAGTGGAAAATAACTTAGGCCTCGGTAAAACGTTTTGACTTTCTCATTGCAGTTTCTAAAGCTACATTATGCTTTTACATATATAACCATGTAAGTGACATTCTATAACCAAGTAAGAGTGAAGAAACACCTACCTTAACGGGTCAGTTAAAATCTCAATGTTTACATAAGAGTCCGTATTGCCTTCAAACTTTGTTATCTTTATTTAGTATTTGAAGTTTCATCAAATACAAAACCATTGGTTCATGCCACATAACAAATAACATAGATAATGTTATTTGTCTCATTTGACCCGTTACATTCCTTTTACATGATTTTTATTCATTTACTCATCAGGGATAATTATGACCAAAACCATCATCTATTATCTATTAAAACCATCAAATGCTACTAGCGTTGAGGTATATGCTCACAAGTAACTTATGAATTGTTTTACATCACTAGTTGGAATTCATATTGGTTTATGGACCATGTTTACATCATCTTGATCTTTAACGATGGTGGTTACAATGCTCTAGATATGTCCCCTGGACAATTTGTCGACAGGCTATGAAAGGTAAATTGTATAAAATCATTGTTGTCATTAGAAAATCCAGTTTTTATTGTTGAGAGGTGAAACAAAGAGATGGCAAAATGAAATTTTTATTGGTAGCAAAATAAATAAAAAAAAGTTTAGAGCGACAATGGCAAGTGCCTTTTTTTCCTGTTGCACAATTTAGAAATCATTCAAAGTATTTACTTTTTTGCCAATGTTTTTAAGGTTTGAGCTTTGCCAATGTTCATCTTTCGCAAACAACAAGAAAATTTGCACCGGATAAGTTTTCTGCAGGAGTTTTACATCAGTTGATTATTTCGTCACAATCGTAATTCTTCATCAGTGGATCAGATGTCAATCAGCAGATGTGGCGTTATTGTGAGTTTAAATTTCTTCGTTTTTGGTTATTCAGTGATGTTTGAGATCGAGCTCTCTTAAGTTAAAAGAGTCGAGCTTGGCCTTGATTTGATTCGTTGAAACCCCTATGCAAGAGTGAGACATATGTTTTACCTTTGAAATTTGTGGTTAGATTGAATTAAAATTAGTTTGTAAAAAAATGTAAAATATGTCTCTTGACGACCTTGGTTTATGAACATTAGGGGTTGCAAAAGTGGTGTCTTGGACGGGTTTGGATAATGGGTTATGATGTGTATGGGTTAGGATGGGTTCGGTTTAGAATGGGTTTATTAAGAAAAAGGTTAGGTTCGGTATGGGTGAATACAATTCATGAATGAAAATGTTGTTTAGAGAAATTGTTTTGGGTTTTGAGGATTTTGATTTGTTTAAGAAATATGAACCTGGTATTTTGTTGTTGTTTGTAATTTAGTTTATGGGGATGGTTTGGTATTAAAGAGTATGATTAAAGGAATTTAACTTTTTTCAAGATACCCGTGAAAGATGGATCTTTTTTAGTTTTGAGGAAGGTAGTTCATATGCTTTTAGGTCTCTTTTAGAGTATGATTCTTCTATTCTTGGGTTGGTTGATCTTATACTAAGTGTTTGGGATTATCAATTGTTTTACATCAATAGTTGGAATTCATATTGGTTTATTGACCATGTTTACATCAAATTAAGGTACCATTAATTTTAGTTTTTCAGTTTTTCTTTTGAGAGTGGTTTGTTTCCGCTACATAAGTAATTGGTGTTTTCAAAATCCGAAGGTGATTGAGCTTGATTGAAAGTGGCACTGGTGAGGACAGAGAGACGTTGGTCTCTTAGAACATTCAACGGATGCGAGTTAGACTCACGGTGATTACACCCATGATCGGAGGTATACCGGAACCAGCGGATTTGGTGGTGACGGCATCTAGGGTTCCGCCGCAAGTGGCAGAGACTGCTGCCATGTGGTTAGAAAAGAATGGTCGCTGTAGTTGTGACGGTGGCATATGAACGGGGATGCAGGTCAGAGGCATTTTATACAATATTGCTTTTAGTTATTTGTTTTTTTTTTTTTTGGGGATTTATTGTCTATAAATTAAAAAAATGAGATCAGTTTGGTTTTGTGGGAAGGAATGCGGGTAATTTTGTTATGGATTATCAATTGTTTTACATGAATAGTTGGAATTCATATTGGTTTATGGACCATGTTTACATCAACTTGAGCTTTAACGATGGTGGTTACAATGCACTTCAGATGTCCCCTAGACAATTTGTCGATAGGGTATGAAAGGTTAATTGTATAAAATCATTGTTGTCATTTGAAAATCCAGTTTTTATTGTTGATAGATGAAACAAAGAGATGGCAAAATGAAATTTTTATTGGTAGCAAAATGAAAAAAAAAAAAAAGTTTAGTGCGACAATGGTAAGTGCCTTTTTTTTTTTTTTTTTTTTTTCCTATAGCACAATTTAGAAATCATTCAAAGTATTTACTTTGAGTATATTCTTCTAGAAATTTACATTGGCCTGGATGATTCAGAAGCAAAAGGTTAGGATGGGTATGAGTATGAGTTAGGATGAGTATGGGTTACAATGAGTTTGGGTTAAGATGGGTTTCGGTTAAGATGTGTTTATTAAGAAAAAAAGTTAGGATGGGTCTGGGTCAATATTGGTTTCGATCTATACGATTATGGTACAGTTGATGAATTGGTTGAACTTGGTCCTAAATATTTAAACGAGGGTCACTCCTCTACTTCTTTTGCTTTCATATGTCATGCTCTTTGCTATTTTAGATAATATTTTTTACTGTTACAATGCTTCGTTCAGGTATCGTCTTGATTAACATATACATGCGCAACGAGAAGGTAAACTCGCAAAGCCACTTCAGCTGCGTAACTCACGTTGGGGAATGATGTGTCCTGCAGAAATACTTGAAGAACACATAGCATTCATTACTTAACACTCACTGGTTTAGTTTAATACTTTTATTTTCAAATTATAATATTTAACTCTTAAAAGATGTATGAAACCTAGTGGACTTTCGAACAATCTTGGCATTAATGGTATGTATAACAGTTCATCCTCAAATCCCATTTATGAGTTGATGGATGAATGGAGCTTGGAAGTTTGTAACCCAACCCTATTGTTTTTCCAGGTCTAATGCATACATAGTGATGTCTTAATAGATATTTTTGAAAAAAAAAACAATAATAGACGGCATATCATCCTAAAGGCTTCGACTCAATTTATTACACATTAGATGAAGGCAGGTAAAATTTTTGATCCTGTAGTCGCAAAACCCCACAAAAGTTAGTAATTATGAATCCTTATATTTTTAGCTGGTGGGTAATAGGTAGTTGGTTGAGGTTTGTTTATAATATTCGGTTGGTTTCGATGCTGGGTCGGAAGCTTCTTTTGTTCGGCACGTTTTGTTTAATTCTGTTTGGTTTTGGGCTTCTTCTATTATTTTCCAAGCTTCTGTTATATGTCTTCATGGTCCATCGCAACAAGTGGGAGAGATTTTGGTGATGGGCATTTAGACAAGTGGGCCTAAGTTATTTTCATGGCATATTTTGGTCCCTAATATATTCATGTTGATAGCCTATGGTAATCTTATTAAGTGGTTGGTCAACCGTGTTTTGTTTTTGCTAAATGGGACCGAAGGGATTAATTATTTTGGAGGCCCTTTATTTGGTATTTTGGTTAGCCCTTCAGGACAGTAATTGCTTCTGTCGTTTGGGTCTCTATAGCCCAAAGTTCGGTCTCTAAATGGGTTTAGTTAATGGTCTACAAAATTAAATAATATAATGTACTTTAAACATGTTAAACCCCATTTATATTAGTAATGTAGATGTGCTCTATTGTAACAACAAATGTCGCGTATAAATAAGTCTTTAACAAGTTGTGATTTTTTTTTGTATTCATTTATTTCGTTTATTAAGTGTAAGTTATATTTACGTTAGTACCGGAACATTTCTTTCATTAAAAGATTATGTTAACGGTGATAATGAAGAAATTTTCTTTTACCAACCAGCGAAGTTCGCGGGTTCTTAAACTAAATCTATACCACGCGATTCTCAATATATATGGCTTATACTGTTCGCAAACTTTCTCTTAAACCGTCATCTTCTTATATGGTTTATGTTCCTACTTCGATGGTATATATTCATCTCTCTATTTATTTAGTATGACGATGTTGTAATATATAGTCATATTTTGTAGAAAATAAATGATGTAAAATGTAATTGTTTTGTTTTCAGGTGGTCATTGGAAAACAGAGCTGGTCATTGGAAAACATAGTTGTAAAGCCTCAAAACATCATTTGAAGCCTCGCGATTTCATTTGAAGCTTTGACCAGGTGTTTGAGGGATCTAAATGACACCAATGGAAGAAGTACGAATATTTTTAGTAGGTATGCTTCTACTCAAAATTCTTTACTGTTTACAATTATATCCCTATTTTGTGGTTTGGATAAATTAATGTTTTAAGCTTTGTTGATTACATACATCTTGCCAACTTTTTAAATACTTTCATATTGATGTACAAAAGTGATGTTTTGTTACGTCAATCGAAACATTTGTATCCACTTGAAGTGTGGCATATCATTCTCTAAAATAGAAGAAATAACAGGACTCTCCACAGAAATATTTGATTTCTGCCCTTTACAAACTCTGTAATATGGAGGAAACTGTCATTTAGAGTTGGCAAAACCACCAAAGTACTTTTTTGTTCGTTCCTTATTGAACCTTAAAATTAAATTTAGAATTAATTGCCAAAAACGTCCCTAAGGTTTGGGCAGGTTTGTCATTTTCGTCCAAAATGACACTTTTGTACCAAATTGCCCCCAACGTTTGTAACTTTTTGCCATTTTCATCCAAACCGCTAACTTAGTTTATTTTTTCTGTTAAGTTTAGGATATTTGGATAAAACTGACAAATATAAATCCACAGGGACGATTTTGGCAGTTTACTCAAACTCTTTTAAATTTCTTTTATTTAATTAATTTTGTTACATATATAATAAAAAAGAATATACATGCAATTTTTATATGAAAAAAATAATAGCTTTGTCACATAATTTTTATAAATTTTCATCCAACCACTAACTAAGTTAATTTTCCTATTAAGGCGAAGGATGTTTATAAACTAGGATGTTTATAAACTAAGACAAAAATTAATTTATAATTTTTTATATAGATCAGTTTTATTAAAATAAAATACACTTAAACCTCTAAATTTTTTAAAACTAAAATGCTGGTGACTTTATTGAAAAATGTCAAATAAAAAAATCTTATCATATGTACCAAGTTTGTAATTCATCTTCTACTCTTTTAAATTCGCTCCTAAGGAAAAACAGAAGCCAGTGCCCCCCCTCTATCAAACAACGTATCGTTACCAAACCTTAAAATTACCCACCAAATTGTAATTATAATGCTATGAACCAAAAGTTTCTTTACTCAAGCCACTCAGAATAAGTATTAGTTAGTTACCCTCATAATCTTAATTAAATAAATATTTTATTTCTACCAGCATATTTCTTAGGTTCTCAACACATTTAAAAAATATGTAACGTTTTACAATTTTTTTCTATCTCTACAATTGATAAATACTTAAACTTGTAATCGATTGTTATTTGTTGCACACCAATGACGTTTTCTCTTTATAAAACTGATTTATTTAAAGAAGCTATAAATTAATTTATGTCGTAATTTATAAAATATAAAACATCCTTCACCTTAACAGAAAAAATAAACTGACTTAGTGATTTTGATGAAAATTTATAAAAATTATGTGACAAAACTATTAATTTTTTTTCTTCTAAAAACTACATGTATATTCTTTTTTTATTATATATGTAACAAAAATAATTAAATAAAAGAAATTAAAAAGGGTTTGAGTAAATTGCCAAAATCATCCCTGTGGTTTTATATTTATCAATTTCATCCAAATATCCTTAACTTAACAGAAAAAATAAACTTAGTTAGTGGTTTGGATGAAATGACAAAAAGTTACAAACGCTGGGGGCAATTTGGTACAAAAGTGTCAATTTGGACGAAAATGGCAAACGTGCCCAAACCTTAGGGACGATTTTGGCAATTAACTCTTAAATTTAAGAAGTCATTTGGGAAGTTTCATACAATTCAAATACATTTCGGACGACATTTGTCCCATTCAACCTATTTCTTTTTTAGCTAATATTTTGTTTTACCAATTTGACATGTTATATATTGACTCATTTATTTATAAAGGATCAAAATTTTCACATGTGATGGAAGATGCAAAATTAAAAAAACGGTAGCATGGAGCTCACTTGAGATGTTATATAAACATTTGTGATTAATAAAATTTAAATATACAACCCGTGAGTATTCACGGGTGATAACCTAGTATTATATATCCTAAACTAACTATCCAGATATTTATGGAAACGTATATCTCTTTGACAATTTCAAATCATTACGATTTCAAAAAGGCAGTTACTTTAAATTACGAAGTTCAAATCATTAACAATTTCTTCACATTGTGTTTTATTAGTTATTGGGTTCATCACAATGTGTTTTAGCAGTTACTGGTTTCAGTTACTATTTCATCACAATGTGATTTATCAGCTGGTTGATATGATTTTTGGCATTCTTGATGTTGTGTTTTATCAGTTACTGGTTCACGTTGTGTTTTATCAGTTACTGGTTTCAGCACAATGTGTTTTAGCAGTTACTGGTTTCAGTTACTGTTTCATCACAATGTGTTTTATCAGTTAGTAGTTGATATGATTTTTGGCATTCTTGATGTTGTGTTTTATCAATTACCGGTTTCATCACAATGTGTTATACCAGTTATGATTCATGAATGACATTTTATTTTGTATTTTATCTACTGTTTCATCACAACGTGTTTTATCAGTTATTGGTTGATGTGATTTTGGCATTCTTGATGTTGTGTTTTATCAGTTACTGGTTCATCACAATGTGTTTTATCAGTTACTGGTTGATATGATTTTTGGCATTCTTGATGTCGTGTTTTATCAATATCCGGTTTCATCACAATGTGTTATACTAGTTATGATTCATGAATGACATTTTATTTTGTATTTTATCTACTGGTTTCATCACAATGTGTTATATCAGTTACTGGTTGATATGATTTTGGCATTCTTAATGTTGTGTTTTATCAGTTACTGGTTCACGTTGTGTTTTATCAGTTGACATTCTTGATGTTATGTTTTAGCAGTCAGTCACTAGTTCGTCACACTGTGTTTTATCGCTAAAACACACTACTATAAACACATCTAGATCTGATTTATCTTTTTTTTGAATGATTTGGTGTTTTCAAATGTGAGGGAGATTAGAGAGAGAAAAATTGCGACATTTTTGGAGGTGGTTTTATGATTGGTAGTTATTTCCTTATTTAAAACAACTTAAATGACACATTTACCCACAATCAATTAAATTAGCGTATTTTATAGACACGTATATTACCAAAATGCCACCAAAATGATCTCAACCATTATACACACTCATTTGATAGCCCAGATCGCTTCCTACATTTTCTAGGAAAAACACACTTTCCGCAGGATCCCCACTCTCTCTCTCTCTATATATATATATATATATATATACATATATATATATATATGGGGCCTCTAAAATTATAACCACCCCCAGTTGCGAGAACCACTCTCCACCAATCAGATAATGACAAACAAAAGAGTAATATAGTCATTTAATCAAAACCATTAAATCATCTCTCTCTCTCCTATTTAAAGTCTCTTTTTAAAGTTTTTTCAATTTCTCTCTCCTCTTTTTGTTATTTTGTAAAAAAAATTGTAAAAATGTTCTTGTAAAAAAAGTTTAAAACCGTAAAAAATGTTTTCATAAAATATGTAAAAAAGTTAAAAAACGTGTGTAAAAAAGGTTTTTGTAAAAAAAAGGTTTTTGTAAAAAAAGAGGTTAAAACCGTAAAAAAGTTTTCGTATGAATTTTTGTCTTTTGTAAAAAAAAAGTTTAAAACCGTAAAAGAAGTTTTCTTAAAAAAAAGTAAAAGAGTTTTAAAAACGTGTGTCTAAATTACAATACAATTGTTTTCTTCGCAGGTGTTAGATATGATTAACAACAACCCATATTAGTTGCATCGAATGACTATTCTTCATGTAATGTGTCCACTTAATCGGACTATCAGGTTTTTATTGTTGGTATATATGGTACTCTATTTGATTTATCTCAGTTTTTTCTTTGGGTTGTTAAGAATTTGTTTGTGTTTTTTTATGGCTTTAATAGATTTGATGCAATCTGCAGTAATTACGACAAATATGAAGTCAAAAAGCAGAGAGATCTCAACATCTCTGGTGACGACGCCTTCGCTAGACTCTACGCCACCGTAGACATTGAAACCACTCTTCAGGTGATGCATATTCAGATCCGTATCGATTCGTTTCGATACCTAGGGTTTCTAATTTATCGTTTAACATGTTAATTCCGTTATAATGTTGATTAATTGTATACAGAAAGCTGAGATAGCTAAGAATGAGAAAAACATGGCTTCTTATATGTTACTTATTGTTGATTAACCGATAGTGGTTACATGGACCTGGTCTACTTATATGTTACTTATTGTGATGCATGAATTTCGTAGATGGACGATTTGATGATGAATACTTTCAGCAAAGTGAAGAGTCGAGCCAATTCAGGAATGAATATGAAATGAGAAAGATGAAGCAGGCTTGTATTTGTCTTTCTGTTTTATGTGTTATATAACCTTTTCCACTTTTCTCCTATTTTATATAACATGTTCCATTTATTCTTATTTTATATAGGATCAACGCTTGGATATGAAATCAGAAGGTCTCGATACTTTGAAAAACATGGCACATGATATGAACGAGGTTCTATACCTTCTACTTAAACTACATCTTGTGGTGGTCAGTACGGGTCGGTGTGGGTTGGGTTGATGAGTTGCCAACACTTTTATATTTGTTTCTTTTGAGTTAGTATAGATAGCTAACGTTCTACATAAGATTATAGACGATCTTCCATAAAAATATAATCTAATCCTTTTGAATAAAGACTATCCCTTTGGGCTTTTGACCAACTTTTCACCAGCATGTTTGTCTAGGTTTATTAATTTTATTCATACTATTAATTAGGTATAAAATATAACCCATCCATCGTTTTAGGTAAACCTAGCATGTTTACTGACTTTTTTTATTATTTTTTTATTTCAGGAGGAGATGACTCTTGAAGAATATCAAAAGGTTCTCGAGGAAAAGAGGAAGGCTGTGGAGGCACTTAAGACTAAAGAAAGGATGGTGGAAGCTGACAAAGAGCTTGCATCCTTGCAACAACTGATGAGGTTAATAATGTATTAGTTTATTTACATGTTATGAACATATCAGTCTTCTCTATATAAATTGTTAAAAGGGATGTTTTTTGCTGATTGTAGTCTGCTCAAAGTTTGGTCAAGTGTACATGGCTGGACAAGTGCAGGGGTGACAGTTATCATATAGGAATGGTTTCATTAAATCTGGTACAATGGAATGGTTTCGGGTTTCATTTGTTAGGTGGTCTCTTCGAGTATGCCAAAAGGTAAAAGGCTTCATCAGGGTTGGGTGTTGTCCTCTCACAATTACTGCATACATGAAAGTTAGCAATGGAGAGGTTCTGAATTCTGATCATAATTGTCTAAGGGCAGGATTCTAATAATGTTCAGTTTTGGTTGCAATATGCGTTTTTGATGCGGGTTACAATGGTGTTAAGAGTTGGGAGTGGTTGGCTTTGCTTTGCTTGCCTTGGTTCTTTCATCCATACAAGAGGATCCAAGTCTATTTTAATTATATTTTGTTTGTTTGGTGATTTGTATTACAATAGGGACATAGCATTATTGGTAGGTGATGTATTCTTGCTTCTCATAATTGATGTCCGTATTACTTTTTTAGTTTGTACAAAAACAATTTTCTACCATACAAAGTGGATGTGATTACTTTTTCAGCTCTCTTTTTATTTCTTCAAACATATGATTATCGTATTTTGTACTTTGAATATCGCATTAACCATCACATAAATACAAGTATTTAAAGAAAAAAATCACTGTTGTGAAGAAAACCAGTCCATGAGGAAGCTTCTTGTCCTATTTTCCATGTAACTTGTAAGATATATATAGTTGATTCTTGAAAAAATTTTGGTTTGGGTTTTATATTTTTAAAAAGTATAATATATATTCAATTTTGGCTTTTTTTTAGTTTGATCAGGAAGAGTACAAGAATGGGGATAAGGTTGGAAGGATGGGGAAATGTAGAGATAATAATCATGTAGATTGCATCAATAACTAGCTGTTGATGAAGACATTGTGACTAGTATGCAAAATCGTGCGATCTCAGTAATTAAATCTTCTCATATTACTCTTGCAATAATGAAAAGTTAATTGAACCTCAAAAGTCAAAGGTCAACTACTAATTGACATAGTTAATTGTAAGTTATACCATAAAAATAAGTTTTAACCAGTGTTGGAGATATTTAAATGTTTCATCGTTGGGTATAAAATTTCGTTGTGTTTTTATTCTTTTATATTTAAATAAAGATAGTTATGAAATTAAACTCCCCGACTAGCGGACGGGTATAAAACTAAAAAGTTATATGAAAAGGGTCAGTCATTTTTTACTCTTAAGTTAAATGAGTTGTGCTTTTATCTTAAACATAAACTATTTTGGTTTAGAATGCAAAGAAAGATAATTTTGCCATTAATACATTAAAATACCCGTCCATTGGACTGGTATTAAACTAGTTAAATTGTGGTTTCCAAGAACGGATAATCCGTATACCCAACAACAGGATCGCGTGTATAAAAGGTTGACCTGTCATACTTGTTAAGAGGAGCATTAAGCTCAAATCGTTTTGGCAAATCCGGATTAGCCAAAAATAAACGACCATAAGCAACAAGATCGATTCTGTTTTCAGCCACAGCTTTGTTACCATCTTCCCTGCCATACCCACCAGCAGAAATAAAAGTCCCTTTGAATGCTTTTCTCATAGGGACAGGACTATCAAGGCAATCAACTTTTTCAAATACTGATTTCATCCTAGGTTCCACCATATGGCAGTAAAGAATCTTGAACTCATTCAAAGATTCAGCCATGTAAAGACCTAAAGTTTCCGGATTTGAGTCACCTGATTCCGAGTAGTCTGCAAATGGGGATAATCTTATGCCAACTTTATCTCCTCCAATCTCCTTCACAACAACATCAACTACTTCTAGACCAAATCTGCAATGGTTCTCTAGAGAACCACCATACTCGTCTGTTCTGTCATTAATCTCATCTTTCAAAAATTGGTCGATTAGAAAGCCATGAGCCCCATGGATCTCAACTCCATCAAAACCTGAAATATCATAAATTGATCAATGAGATAGTGAAGGGATTCTAACTCTGATCAAGAACTTACGAGGAAGTAACTGTTACCAGCTTCAATTGCATTTCTTGCAGCAACTCTAAAATGATCAACAACAAGCGGAATCTCTTGTGTTGTTAGCTTCTTCAGAGATCGTTGTTGATATGCTAGTTTTTTGTTTGAGGAAGACACAGGGGATTTCCCATTTGGCCCTAATTCAAAAACATATATGAGAAAAGTATTTATGGTAATAACTTTACCTATTTTTTTGAACGGTGAGAATCTTTAACATGTTGAGAGAGATCATATCTCACACCCTCCCAAACAAATGGCCCTAATCCCACTCTGGCTGGACTATGTTGTCTTAACTGGGCCTGCGCTGACGTCAGGATAACGTGGACGGGAAACCATACCACCCACTTGTAAACAACAATAAAAAAGAGTATACCAGTATCTAAAACCCTTCCAACATGAATTAGCTGACAGAAAAAGATTCCTCCTTTTGATTAGAGTATACCGAGGTGGTTAGATAGTTAGAGCATGTGAGTTAGTTGACTTAGTTAGCATGATTAGTTGTATAGTTGTTCTCCTATATATAGAGGTGCTTGTATTGGTATTACTTACCACTTATGATATGAGATTGAGATTCTTGAGCCTGATATTCTCTTTATGGTATCAGAGTCAGTTACAGTTCCGGTCACTTTTCGGCCATTCTGTTATTTTCCTGCCAAAATTTCCGATCATCTTCCTCATCTTTTTGATCTTCTTCTGCTGTTCATCTCCGATTCATCTCTGAATATCTTTTTGTTTCTGAATCGTTCTCGGATCTGAATTTTTTTTTTCAGATCATTCAGATCTGTTTCTTAATTCAAATCTTTTTCATTTGTTTCTCTGGTTTCGTTCTTCTCTGATCTGTTGAAGCTTTAATCATGGCTTCTGATTCTTCATTCGATACAACATCTGCACCAACTTTTACATCAAAATCAAACAATAATATGCCTAACATCACAAACTTCATGACTATCATGCTTGACAATGAAAATTTCTTGAACTGGCAGCATCAAGTATTAACGATTTTGAAGATTTATGGATTATTGAAGCATTTAAACTGTAACATACCTGTTCCTGCACTCGATACTGAAGAACGTGAGAACTGGAATAAATCAGATGGCTATGTTTCTGAGTTTTTGACTACAAAACTTTCATCATCATTGATTCATCTCGCAAAAGATACTAATTCGGCCTCTGAATTATGGAATAGAATAGAAGAATCGTTTTATCAACGTGGTGGCAATGGTGATTCTGCGCAAATGGTTGAAAAAAGAACTAGGGTTTCTAATGATTTGGGGATGTTTGACTCGTGTGATATGGTCAGTCAGTATTCTGGATTGGGCTTTGGCCCAACTTCACTTGATCAGCAGTTTTCTGGCATATTGGGCTCTAACCCAACGATTTCTCCACATTTTTTTAGTGGATCACAGCCTATTTCTACCACTAGTGATGTATTTCGGTCTTCTCTTTTAGCGCATTGGGCTTCTACTCAGCAATCTAGCCCACACTTTGGACTTAGTGCTGATTTTTCGAGTGTTTACGAGCAGGTTGACTCGTGGATTCCGGATTCTGGAGCGACTGCTCATATGACCGCTGATGCCTCTATTGTTTTTGATGCTACTCCTTATACCGGCTCTGAGAAAGTTGTTGTTGGTGATGGTAAGTCACTTTCTATTTCTCATATCGGTAGCTCATTATTGCACTTATCTGGTCATACTTTGTTATTGCGACATGTGTTAGTGGTTCCTGGCTTAGCCAAGAACCTCTTATCTATCACACAGCTTGTTATTGAGCATCCTATTGCTGTCATATTTTCACATCTTGGTTTGCATGTTCAGTCCTTGACTGGACAGCTTCTTCACCACACGCGTGGTAGTCCACATCAGTTGTATTCACTTGCTGCTTTCACATCTGCTTCTCGTGAGACTTGGCATTCCCGGTTGGGTCATCCGTCTGATGATGTTTTGTGTAGAAGTTCGTTTTTACATCTGACAAACAAAAACACACACACACACACAGACATTGTAATGCATGTAGTGTTTCAAAATCGACTAGATTGCCTTTTACATCCGTGGTATCGCGTTCTACTTTACCTTTACATATTATACATTGTGATATTTGGGGTGCCTCACCTGTTATGTCTAGAGATGGATACCGATATTTCATTACTTTTATTGATGATTTTAGTCGATTTACATGGATGTATCTTTTGACTTGTCGTTCTCAAGCGGTTGATTGTTTTCGACATTTCAAACCGCTTGTTGAGAATCTTTTCTCCTGCACCATTAAGCATCTTTAGTGTGATGGTGCTCCTGAGCTCATTCGTGGATCTATGGCTCGTTTTCTTTCAGATTCTGGCATCGCTTATCGCATTTCATGTCCCTATACTCCCCAACAAAATGGGGTTGCTGAGCGGAAAAACCGCCATCTTTCTGAGGTAGCTCGAGCTTTTTTTGTTCCATGCTCGCCATCTTCTTCGTACTTTTGGGTGTTTGTGTTATCCGTTTCTAGGTGATACTCGAGCGGATAAACTTTCACCCAAGTCTACTCCTTGTATCTTTGTTGGCTATGCTCCATTTCACCTTGGTTATCTTTGTTATGATCCTCATACGTCTCGTACGTATACTTCTCGACATGTTCGATTTCATGAGTCGATTTTTGACATTCCGGGGAGTTCTACTACTCCCACAGCTTCTTCAGATTCTATTCCTTTCTCCATTCCTCCTCTTTCGCTTTTTACTTCTGTTTCTTCTCTTTCTTCTTCATCTTCTCCTATTATTCCTTCCTCATCTTCTTATGTTATTCCCTCTCCTGATATTACTTCGCCTTCTTTTCCTCCTTGTCCTTATCCTCCTCCTCCTACTACTACTCTTGTTCCGACTCACCCGATGGTTACACGATCTCGTGATCATACACGGCAGCCGCGTCAGTTTCTTGATCATGTTCTTTTTCATGTCTCTACTACTCCCACCACTGAGCCTTCCACATTTCGACAGGCTCATCAGTATTCTGTTTGGTGGGATGCGATGCGTGCTGAGATTGATGCTCTTCATTCCAACCAGACTTGGCGTCTGGTTCAGGCTCCCACTGACGCCAACA
Organism: Helianthus tuberosus; assembly: GCA_030545235.1. Classification (NCBI taxonomy): domain Eukaryota; kingdom Viridiplantae; phylum Streptophyta; class Magnoliopsida; order Asterales; family Asteraceae; genus Helianthus; species Helianthus tuberosus. The sequence goes on from CM060369.1 coordinate 169,846,656, forward strand.
TTGTTGGTTGTAAGTGGGTTTACAGGATTAAACATAATCCTGATGGATCAGTGAGTCGTTATAAACCCCGGCTTGTTGCCAAGGGCTTTTATCAGACTGAGGGTATTGACTACACTGAGACTTTTAGTCCTGTGGTCAAACCTACTACTGTTCGTCTAGTTCTTTCAGTCGCTTTCTCTCGAGGGTGGTCTATTCGTCAGGTTGATGTCAACAATGCGTTCTTACATGGGGATCTTTCTGAGACTGTGTATATGACCCAGCCCCCAGGCTTTGTTGACTCATCTAGACCACATTATGTTTGTCGCCTGCAGAAGGCTCTTTATGGCCTATAGCAGGCTCCTAGAGCTTGGTTTTCCAAGCTATCCACCGCTCTGCTTGCTGATGGTTTTACCCAGTGTCTTTCAGATGTATCTCTCTTTGTTTACAGTCGAGATTCGATACTTTGTTATGTCTTGATCTATGTTGATGACATCATTATTACTGGGAGCTTATCTGATTTTGTTACTGGTTTGATTGGGCGCCTGCACTCTCAGTTTGCGCTCAAGGATTTGGGACAGTTATCATATTTTCTGGGTATTCAGGCTACATTTTCTGAGGATGTCTTACATTTATCACAGCAGCGCTACTTACTTGATTTGTTACAGCGCACGGGTCTTGCCGATTGTCGTCCGTTATCTACACCTGTCTCTTCTGGTAGACAGCTTTCTCGGCACACTGGTGATCCTTTGTCTGATCCTACTATGTATCGGAGCACTGTCGGTGCATTACAGTATCTTGTGTTGACACGATCAGAGATTGCTTATGCGATCAGTAAGGTGTCACAGTTTCTTCAGACACGTACTGATCGACACTGGGTCGCAGTCAAACGGATTTTGTGGTATCTTAAGGGTACCATTTCTCATGGGTTGTGTATACGCCGGTCTACTTGTGTTGATTTACATGCTTATAGTGATGCTGACTGGGCTGGGTGTCCTGATGATCGACGTTCTACCACAGGTTATTGTGTTTTTCTTGGGCCCAACCTCATCAGTTGGAGTTCTAAGAAACAACATACAGTTGCTAGGTTGAGTACTGATGCGTAGTCGAGTGTTATATATATTAGGTGTATATTTTAAGCCCCTTTAACACTTTTTAGTCAAGTTTTAAATTTATAAAACACGATATTTACTAACACTAGACACACATATGGGCAAGTGCACCCATCGTGAGCGTAGTATAGTGTTGGTAAGATACCGAGGTCGTCAAAGGACACAAGAGCTTTTAGTACCGGTTTATCCTCAACGTCTAATCAAATCAAAAAGTTTAGAAAAATGTTTTAACTAAGAAAAATAAAGACTAACTAAAAATGCTGAAAAATAAAAATAAAAGAAAAACAGATAGACAAGATGAATCACTTGGTTCCGACTCGTATCTAGTGTAACCTTTAATTATTTCCGCACTTTTGCACTATTTTAAGAGATTATCTTAGTTATTATAGTAGGCCCCTCTTTTGAAGGTGACGTTACCCTCACCCCAGTAGTTTGAGTCAGCAAGGATACAATCCTAAAAGGGTGGATTATTGGAAGATAATTAATTAAGTTATTAATGCAAATTATGGTAGGCCCCTCTTTTGGAGGTGACGTTACCCTCGACTAAGTAGTCTGAGTCAGCAGGGATACAGTCCTAAATAGTCGGGTTATAGTATTAATAGTAGTTAACTTATGAGGGGATCAAAGAGTTTGGACCCCCGCCATCCAATACCGTTAAGTATTGAAGGAGGTCCTACTAAATTTGACCCAGGTCCATTGCAGGACCTCTAAACGCTGAACAATGGCAAGACCTTTACCAAACCGTTCCCTTAACCCCCGACCAGGTAGCCAACATACCTCCATATAGACCGTGGAGATATGAATGGTGAAAATCTTTTATTTTATATAGACAGTAAAATAATGCCAAGACACCACGGACAAACGATAAGGAAAGATCACCTTCAACATAAGCAACTAGTTATTAAAGTCATTAATACAAAACCAAGTAAAAAGTGCGAAAAGATTAGAAATAAAAAGTATTACACTAGACACTTTGTCTTCACCAAGTGATGTAAGAGACTTAGGCAAACATGGCCTTGATTGTCAAGAACTCTTACGATCAATCTTGGATCCCGAGACGACTCACACACTCTACGATGGACAATGGATGATGGTGGTGGATGATGGTGTTATGGTGGTGGTGGGTGGTGGGTGAAGTGTGAGAGAGGTGGTGTGCCAAGGGATGGTTTGAGCTTGAGCCAAGCACTTCTATTTATAGGCTGAACAGAAGCTCGGGCACGGCCCCGTGTCCACATCCTTTTCTTTCTTCATTTAATGCAGTTTTGTCTTTTTAGTTGACCACGCCCCCGTGTCCGCTGAGCACGACCCCGTGGTGCAGAAGAATCTTTGTACTATGCAGATTTGCTGGATTGTGCGAATCTTATAGTTGACCACGGCCCCGTGTCCGCTGAGCACGGCCCCGTGGTGGGCAATAGAAGCTTCTACCACTTTTTCTTTTCTGCTGACACTTGGGCACGCCCCCGTGCTGGCTGAGCACGGGGCGTGTTCAGTCTTCTGTTGTCTTGTTTTGCTTGGGAAGATGCTGTCGTGGGGTCGGGCATGTCACGTCTTGTTCCTTTTCTTGTATTTATGTTAGATTTTGACGTCTTTTTGCTTCTTTTGTGAATTTGAGCTCATTTAATCCTGAAAATACAAAAGGAAGACAAAAGCACACTTTTTCCAACATTAGTACTAAAAAAGGGTTAGTTTTATGCCACATTGATGAAATTTATATGTTGCATTTTGCACACATCAGTACTGAGGCTGAGTATCGAGCTTTTGCTCATACAGCTGCTGAGTTACGATGGATTACATCTATATTACATGAGTTACATATCACGATGACTTGTCCACCGTCTCTTTTGGTGTGACAATATTGGAGCTACATATCTTGCAGTCAACCCAGTGTTTTATCAGCGCACCAAACACTTGGAGATTGACTTGAATTTTATTCGAGACAAGGTTTTGGGTGGTACTTTACATGTTCGGTATGTTCCCACTACATTTCAGATTGCAGATATTTTGACCAAAGGATTGTCTGGTGTTCGTTTCGACAGTTTCAGGTCCAAGCTTCACGTGGATGCTCCCCGTTCAGCTTGAGGGGGCATATTAGAGTATACAGAGGTGGTTAGATAGTTAGAGCATGTGAGTTAGTTGAGTTAGTTAGCATGATTAGTTGTATAGTTGTTCTCCTATATATAGAGGTGCTTGTATTGATATTACTTACCACTTATGATATGAGATTGAGATTCTTGAGCCTGATATTCTCTTTATGCATGAACAGCATCCACAATAGGTTTCCAACCCTCTACTTGTTCTTTAGTCCATACGCCTGGCATATCCGAAGACCTTGACAATGATAACATAAACAGATCTTGAGAACCAAAATCAATCAGCCAAAATTCAGAAAATTTAGCTGTGTCCTTACGTTAGGGAAATGTCAGAGACACCAGTAGCTTCAGCAATAAGAAACCCGCCTTTGGATGTTCTTTGTGAATAATATAAGATCATGTGAGGCTGAGGGACATAGCCCAAGCATCTTAGCCTTGTTAGGGGTGCCAAAACAACTCTTTTTGGCATTTTATAAAACTGTTCATGAACAAGTCATTATAAATGAAACCCAAGAAGTAATTCAGAACAAAGGATACATGAGTGTGAGAAGATCAAACAGATTACCTGTGAGAAAGCTCAAATTTCCCCATTTTGTACGGGTCAGAAGAGAGATTTCACCTTCTTTGTTCGCCATAGTTAAAACTTCTTGAAAGATTTTGAGATCAGAAATAAGACTGAAGTAGGTTCTTCTTAAAGATGCCTGGTCCAGTAGGCGCTCATGAATCACGTTCACCAGTAAAAGCACCTGTCAACCTCGTGGACCATTTGAGATTACTTTTAAAAACAAATGTTATAAATTTTACCCTTTCATTTTCATCTCCTTGGCACCAAATTCACCAAAGTTATATATTTATAAGGTTTTTTTTACATATTTCCCCCTCCTAAGCTGCTTTATTACATATTTACCCAAACCATAAAATCAATTACATATTTCCCCTCCCTAAATATTACACATTTCCCCTTTTCATTAAAATGACTCTTATTTATGACTATTTTACCCTTAATGAACTAGTAAATGAATGTTTACATATTTCCCCACTCTAATATGTAAAATTAATTACATATTTACCCAATTCATGTATTATCACCCCAATTCTTCTATACTTCGCCCCTGTTACAATGATAAAAACAAAAAGGCAAATTGGATTTAAATAAACCCAACTCACTGTTATTGGCCAATAATAATCCCAACTCATTTAATCACCAATAATAATCCGAACTATTCACTTTTATTTGTAAAATACTCCCAGTTAAAAAAACACTAACTAGGTTAAAAAATTGCTGATGTGGCATCTGATGTGGCCCTTTTAGCTGATGTGTCATATGACGTGGCAGTTGATGTGGCATTTTTTGATGACGTGGCAGCTGATGTGCAGTCTACGTGGCATTTTTCGATGACGTGGCAGCTGATGTGGCAGTCTACGTGGCATTTTTTGATGATGTGGCAGCTGATGTGGCAAGTGACGTGGCAAGCCACATCAGCAATTTTTTAACCTAGTTAGTGTTTTTTAACTGGGAGTATTTTACAAACAAAAGTGAATAGTTCGAATTATTATTGGTGATTAAATGAGTTGGGATTATTATTGGCCAATAACAGTGAGTTCGGATTATTTAAATCCAATTTGCCAAACAAAAAACCAAAAAGTACAAAACATAATTTCCGTTCATAATAGTTTCCCTTCATAATAATAAAAACATAAATTCCATTCATAATAATTTCCGTTCAAAAAACATAAATACGATACCAAAAATTCGAAATCAACCGCTCATCTTTGACTAATTACTTTCACGTCTTTTTTGTACTTTTTCCTCGTCCCCTTTTAGTTGTTGAGGCTTGTTATTGAGTAGGATCTTCAGACAGCACTTGTTCGATGAAACTTCTAAGTGAAGAAGTCTTTGTTCTTTTTTCCTGAATTTTATCAAGACATGTAATATTTGAATCCTTTAGTCTGATGACTGAATGAATGAATGAAAGAATACCATATACCATGTCAATCCAGTTTTGATTATCTTTCTCCTAATCACATTTCAGCTTCTTACTTAGAAGAAATACAAATCAAATGGATTATGTTTAAATTACATCATACAATCTTAGTTTTATTATGAAAGCTTTTACTCTTTTACACTCCCTATATATGTAACTGTAACCCCATTAGCTTGTAGTACCCACTGATTGATTTGTCCTTTCCCAGCCAATATTATCTTTACTACCAACGCCCAAAGGTATCCATATATAACACAACTGAGCGAAAAGTTCAGGGGGTCGGGCGCATTGGCACATAGATACCAAAATCAAAAGTCGCCTAGAACAACAACGAGCATACAAACTAGAAACTGAAACATCTGAACGACGAATTAGAGTCATCCAGACAGCAAGTCACCTTAGTCATCTGGACTAGGTGTGGCAGCAGTAACCCATGAAAAACTATGGCATCACGGTATTTAACATCTCTAAACACCAAGATACTCAGACCATTTTATTTAACAACCCTAATGTAGAAAACAAAGACGATCAAAAATACAAACCATATCATCCATATCATCTTCCATAAATCTTCCATAAAAAGCACATGATTCATATACGATAAGACTTTAAATTTCACATACTAATGGCAACCTAGTTGAGTAATATCATACCAGTTATACAAATGGGAGGAGTAATTGAGGGTAGTTAGGTAATTTCTCAAAAAAAGGGGAAATATGCAATAAGGAGGCTTAGAAGGGGGAAATATGTAAAAATCCCTTTATAACTACAATTTTAAATAGTAAAAAAATAATTACATTTGTGTATAACTAAAGTAATTAATGTATGTCATAAATAATAAAAAGAGCCGAACTCAGGCTTTAGATATGGAGCTCGACACAATTCAAGCTCGACTTTAAGCTTTGTTAAGTTATATTGAGTCAAGGATCCTTGTAGCTGATGATACAAAACCAATCTACTACTAAAGGGGATGTTAACCACTAATTGTTAAATTAAAAGTAGTTAGTGCCTATAACGGTGGATGAGCACCCTTGGGTACTACTTTCCTACGAGTGGTCACAATGTCGGTACACCGCCGTTGGTTGGTGCTACAGGTATATGATGCGGGTTTGTGAATCGGGTAACATTCACCGATGAAAGGAATTCAATTTTTGACTGTTGAATGGCACTGACCGTTGAATGGCATTAAAGCCGCTAGCAATGAAAAATACTTTATTATTTTACCTATTTTATTTATCACACTTTTTTTTTTTACCATTTACTTCACCAAAATTCAAACATCTACCAATATTCTACACACAAACAAACAATATTTCATTATGAAATCGAAAAAATCAAGATTAGTGCAAGCAAAAAAATCTCTAAATCTCGAGGACCCGATTCTAGTTTGAGAGGAGATGGTTCAAGCTCGAGTAGTCAAATGTATCAACCGCAACCAATTTTTTACACAATCACAAGTGTTTCCATGACAACCATATGCCTATAGGATAATGGCAAGACCTCCTATTCTAGTTGCAACTTGATACGATTACCCTTTAGAAGATTAACAAGCATTGGACCCGTTTGCAATGAGGGATCCAACTTTTCGGTCCCCACATGGCAATGAGGAACGATCGCCCCTGGCTTTTGATGATCGTATGATGTTGTGCACAAAACTCTAGAGAAATATCAACATAAATATCAAGATTATGATTTTGATGAAAAGTTTAAAGAAATGCAAGTTGAACAAGACAAGCAGACCGTCAACCATGGACAAGGACCGTCAACCATCGACAAACAAGCAAGAAGCAGCTTTGTGCAAAGCATGGGTTCATGTTTCCGAAAACAAGAAAGTCGGAAATCATCTAAATAGGGGTAGTTTTTTGGAAAGTGGTGTGATATGTATCAAAGATAGATAAGCAAGAAATGAGATAGAAATGAGTAACAGAAGATAAAGAAGGAGGTTTCGAAGTAATTTTCTCATATAACATTAAACCGAATCATCACATGCCCTTTATAGGCTAACAAAAGAAACTGAAAGACTTAACTAACTAGACCACTACTACACTAACCCACTAACATTAAATAACATAAATTAAAATAAAGAGAGATGCATGAAATTAAAATAAACAGAGACGTGGGTGGTGCATGGGTTAAGTGGGGAAGGCACATATCATGGTGCTGAAACATTACAACAAACGTGCAGGCAGAAGTACTCCACCTCTTCATCCACTAAATTCAAAATGGACCCTTTGAATCAACATATGAATTTTATCAACGGACATTGGATTCAAGTGGTAGAATTTCTATTTATTTTATTGTAAGTTGCTAATTTTTTAGTTTATTAAAATAATTGTTTTATGCTATAGCTTATTAAAATAATATATTTACTTTTAGTTTATAATTGTATTAATTTATATTTTAATAACTCCACAGGATGTCTACAAAGGTCTTAGGATCCTGTAAAAAGGACATGTTTCGTGAGAAGTGTGAGAAGGCATAAAAATTCATATGTAGACATCATGTTTTGGACTTACACATAATGTTTTGCGTTGTTTTGGCAAGAAAAACACTAAACATAACAATTTAAGACACAAGGCAATGAATTCTAGGCTTAAAACTTAAAACACCATGTCAAGAACATTAAGTAGTGTGTTTTAAGTGTTAAATAGTGTCTTTTAAATTTCACGTCCATAATATGTTTCCTTGTGTTTTAAATTATTATGTTTGGTGTTTTTCTTGCCATAACAACAAAAAACATCATGCCTAAGTTCAAAACATGATGCCTACATGTCAATTTCTATGCCTTCTCACACTTCTCACGAAAAGAATTCTTTTTACAGGAACCTCACCCGTCTACAAAGTACATTTGGGCAGTTTTAATAACTCCACAGGATCTCTACTACTACAAAAAAAAAAAAGCAAATAAGACGGTTTAGAAAAGGCTTTTAAGAAAGTGACATATTTGAGATTTGGAATTAAACCTATTTTATTGGACCGTCTTATTTTGGTAAATGAAACCGCCATATTTGAGATTTGGATTTATGAAAGCCCCCCCATATTTCCACATACCCTATATATCTTATTTTCACACCCCCTATTGTATATGGCCCGTATACAGTTATACGGCCCGTATAGAATGTTTTTGAATAGGAAAATGCGCACGGAATGTTTTTTTGATTTTACTATATACGGACCGTATATAGTTATACGAGCCGTATACATGTGTATACGATTTGTAAAACGTATACGGCTCAATGGATTTATTTTGTGAGGTTTTTGATGTTACCAAATGTATACGGGCTGTATAACTGTATACGGGCCGTTTATAATGATGTTTTTTTTCAAGTATCACGTTTTTTCCAGTAAAAAAACAATCATTTTAGGGTTTCTAAACTCTTCATCACCTTTAACAATGTCGATAAACGTTGATCGGAACACACCGCTTAAATCGGAGCACAAGTAGAGTAACGTTACCGATCAGTCCGTTGATGGAAACCTTAGCGATCGCAGAGATCTTCGTGTTGGTTATTTATCGATTCTGCTAGTTATCGTGTTGGAAACATTCCGAATAACTAGCAGAAGAACCCGACACGTCTTCTATGACGATCCAAAACATTCCGAATAACTAGCAGAAGAACCCGACACAAACAAGTTCTCCACAGTTTGTTATTCAGATCTCTATTCGGTCATCTTTCTAAACTACAACACACGATAACTTTAAACTTTATATTGTGTGATTTGACCAGGAAATGATTGGAGGTGATTGCTACTTTTAATAAGCTGTCATAGTTGTCAAATTCATTGCGTGCATTCATATTGTTTAGACAATAACAGATAATAAACGGATTGTTGGACTTCTTGTTCCAAATGCACGCCTAAATTCATCTTTTTTACTATTTTCTTCGATTTCAACAAATCTTTTCCTTTTCCTTCAATTTCTAGAACATTCTCCGTAACATGAAGACGTGTTGGGTTCTTCTACTAGTGGTATTTTAATGAAGTATTGAAGATTGAATGTGCAAACCGCAACCGTTGTTTACTACAGAAACGGTGGCTATGCGAAATACAAACCGCAATCGTTTGTAACTATGGGAAACACAAGTTTTCTTTTTGAGCTTGATGGATGTCCGTTATCTCAGTTGAGGCATGCATTGTTTAAATCTGAATATAACTAGATGTTACATGTAACTTCATTAAACCAAGAACAAAGCCTATTTCAAAACACATGTAGATGAAGTCAAATGTGATCAAACTTAGACATCAGACGTAAATCTTGAAGCAAATATGTGGTTCCCAATTGGTTACAGAAACCACTAGCAGAAGAACCCGACACGTCTTCTATCTAGTCTAAAACTTGTAAATGGATATGATCGTGTCAAGATCTTTATCTATCATGTCATCGACCAACTGCTCGAAATCTCTTTCGTTTCTCATGTTAGGGAGAATGTTCTCGAAATTGAAGGAAAAGGAAAAATGGTTGCTGATGTTTGAGAATTAAACGCATGTACGTGACAAAACAAGGATCGTTCTAATAGATTAAAAGAAGGGGTTTACGGTGTTTTGGTAGGTTGAAAGAGGTGAATGGTCTTGAAAGATTTGTTGAAATCGAAGAAAAGAGTAACTAGCAGAAGACGTGTCGGGTTCTCCAGCTAGTTATTCGGAATGTTTCGAATCATCACAGAAGACGTGTCGGGTTTATATTTCCCATAGCCACCGTTTCCGTATACAAACCGGATGCGGCTTGCATATTCAATCTTCATTGCTTCATTAAAATTACAACACACGATAAGTTTACACTTTATAGTGTGTGATTTGACTAGTTGTCAAATTCGTTGCGTGCATTCATATTGTTGGACTTCTTGTTCCAAATGCAGCTGTAGGATCCGTACTTAAAGGTCTCTCTAAAATGCTTGGAAATTGCATCAACTCTTCTATATCAACATACTCTTCTCCAGACGCTTAGTTGTTATGAATGACAACTTGAGGGGTCTAGTTAACTTTCAGATTCAGATTCAGGAAGCAGATGATTTGTCAAAAGACATGGTCAATGTAGTAAAATGTGAGCTTTTACACCAACCATATCGAGATACTTTGTGTTAGTTTGATTTGAATTTTGAAAGTTTGAAAGATGTGTTCGATGGATGTCCATTATCTCAACGCTTCTCCCTACATTACTGATCTGGGAATTGGACAACCGCAACCATTTTAGTGCTTCTCAATCAGATATTATTTATTGAATCATAACTGAAACAGTCAGAAAAAGACTAAACCGAACCAACATAGTTGAAGGTGCAAGAGAATGGCGAGTAATCAGTTGGATTTTTAATGATTTGTTTCTTATTGGCCATTATTCGACCGTGTAATCAGTTGTATTTTTTTTTACAGACATGTCGTGCATTGTTTAAATCAGAATCAGGTTCTCAAAACAAGGATCGTTCTAATAGATTAAAGAGAATAAACCATTTTTTACCCATAGTATACGGGCCATATAATATTATACAGCCCGTATACAATCATCGTATACATTGTATACGATCTGGTAAATTTTTTTCACTTTGTGTATACGGCCCGTATAATTGTATACGGCCCGTATTCATAGGGTAAAAAATGATCTGGTAATTTTTTTTACTTAGTGTATACGGGCCGTATAATAGTATACGGCCCGTATTCTTAGGGTAAAAAATGGTTTATTCTCTTTAATCTATTAGAACGATCCAAAAAACGATAGGGATTTTGAGCAGTTGGTATTGAACCAAGAATACGAAGATCAATAAAGATGAATTGGTATTTAACCAAGAATATGAAGATCAATAAAGATGAATTGGTATTAAACCAATCATTTGTTGATGTATATAACAGAGTAACCCTCACTCTCAGTCATATCTATAGAGAGAGTTGGGTTTTCAACAAATCTTTGTGAAGTTATTTGGAATGTGCTTGTGCTGTAGAAACCAACAAAATCTGATTGGAGAACCGTTGTGTATTTGCTTACTCTGGAATTGGAGAACCGTTGTTTATCTGAATTGGTATTGAACCAACATTCCTTCAAACATTCTAAACGCTTCCTGGAAACCGGTGTATGTGCTTGTGCTGTAGAAACCGGTGGTGAATTTGCGTACACAACTGAATTTTAGGTTCAGTGCACGAAAAGTTTCTTACGAAATGTACGTGTCAAAACAAGGATGTTGGGAATTAAACGCATGTACGTGACAAAACAAGGATCGTTCTAATCGATTAAAGAGAATAAACCAAGTACAAATCATGTGCTTTCTGAATCTGAATCTGAATGTTAACTTTGACTCATAAACCCTTGAATCTCAACGGTTCTCTAAAAAAATTTGTTTCTTTCCTTTTCATGAGGTAAAACCGGTTTCAACATCAAGGGTTTTTTTTCACCCTGTGTGAGCATTGGAAACCCGACAAACAGTCTTGCAATTACGTCTTCAATCAAGACCGCATTGTTAATTTTAATGATGATTCGAAACATTCCGAATAACTAGCAGAAGAACCTGACACGTCTTCTATGATGATTCGAAACATTCACGAACCACAATGGACTCAGACTCATACTACTCACCCTCCCCTGAGGAAAAGTTTTCCCGACGACTCAAGATAAAGCAGTTGGTTTGTGTTCATATCAACGTTGTTTATCACCCTGTGTGAGCATTGGAAGCCCGACCACTAGCAAAAGAACCCGACTCGTGTGATTGACACCTTAAATCCCTTTAATACTTTGAGAAAAATCTAATTTTCGAAGAATACGGGCCGTATAACAGTATACGGCCCGTATACAGCGTTCGTATACATTGTATACGACCAGGTAAATTATTTACACATGGTGTATACGGGCCGTATAATGTTATACGGCCCGTATGGAATCAAAAAAACTGACACCATGTGTAAATAAGTTTTTTCCATGTGTTAATATTAGGATCCTTTATGAAATCTCCATGAAACCGTCATATTAGACCTAATATATTAAACCGTCATATTAGACCTATTTTATTATATGGAACCGTCATATTTCTCATTTTATTATTAAAATTTTATGTATTATTATGTAAACCGTCAATTTGGACCGAATTTGGAGGTGGAAACCTAACCTGCCCGGGTCAGGGTGCTGAAAAGAAAACACTGTTTCAGCTGACACGGTCGGGTGGAAACATGACCCTCCCGGGTCAGGGTGCTGAAAAGAAAACACGGCCGGGTGGAAACCTTACCCACCGAGGTAAGGGTACTAATTATAAAATACGTTTTTACTATTCTACATTGTTGTAGAAATAGAATAAACAAAATAAAAAAATGTTTTCGTTATCGGGTTGATCTGTTTTGATTAAACGCCTTAAATATTAATCATTTAATTGGTTTTGAATAACAGGTAACACAAGGCGGGAACTGGACGGTCAACCAAGCACGTGAAGAACGAAACACTATTAGACCGCTATCTCCTTTAAGACGTTTACGGGAAGGATGAAGCATGATTTTGCATGAAGGAGCTTTCGAGTCTATACTTTATTATTTCAAACTGTAAATTAAGTATAATAATCAGTTATATCGATTCGTCTGAGTTATCGGTTAATCCAGACATGTAAGTTTTATGTTAAAAAAAATCTGGAACCCCAACATCTGACCACTCAAAATGTGCGGTTTTTAAAAGAACTCAGTATCTTGGTTTGAAAGAACTGATTAAAATATCGATTAAAACGGGTTAGAGTGTTACAAACATTTAAGATAAACACACAAGTCGATCATTACAAACTCCAACCCCAAAACTCCACAATCTCTAATTAGGTGGTAGAACCCCAACATCTGACCACTCAAAATGTGCGGTTTTCAAGAGAACTCAGTATCTTGGTTTGAAACGAACCTTTTTTCATTGTACTACAAACTGTCGTTAACCGACTTTTTCATTGTGTTGCTTCCATTGTAAATAGTAGGTTAGAAATAATATTTGTGAGGAGAGAAGTTTTGTGTTAAAGAATGGGTGAATTTATGTATTTTTAGTAATTTTTAAGGGGCAATGGTTGATTTTTAAAGGCGTTGTAGCTGTTGGAGTTCAATCCTCGTTAGCCACGTCTGGAAAAATGAAATTTTTTGTCGCCCTAGGCTTCGTGTAACTCCCCTTCTCCACTCGCACCACCTAATAAAGTTGGCGATAATTATTTACATCGGTGGTGCTACTTATATATATCAATTTCATAACTTGAGTTACCATCTTAATTGATATTAGTTTACTGGTTTTTTCTGTTTGTTAGTTTAATTTAAAGTTTGATTTTGATAACAATGTTGCGGCGCAACTTGTTGGCTGTTTACCTGTCACTTGTTTGTAATTTATTGTTTTGGTATTTTAATAAGATTTAAGGGAATAGAATTACACTAAAAAAAGTTTATAGATTAATTAAAAACTATATACAATAATATGCTGTATGATACAATTAATTTCTAGAAAGAAATACAAAAAATCTAGTTGGCTTCTCATATGTGTTCAAAAAAATAAATCTCCAAAGCTCGTGACCCGAGATAGAACCAAAACATTAAACTCATATTCAATTGTGAAGGGTCAAGTGCTATATTGACAACGTATTTTATTAAAATTCTTCAATGATCATTGGTTGACAGGCACTTTTCTTTTGAGTTTTAATGATTTTGAAAGTTTTTAAACAAGTCATACGTAACAAGTTCATAAAAAGTCTCATAAAATACATGTGTTAAATAAAACTTAACGACAAATTGATAAACTTTTTAGGAAAAATTACAAGTTTTGTCCTTTATCTTTATAGTACTTTACAGGCGGTGTCCTTTTTTTCAAATGTTGACAGGCGGTGTCCTTTAGTAGGTATTTTGTTACAAGTTTTGTCCTTTAAACCCAACCAGGTTAAAAAACTCAGTTAATTTGTGGCACATGATAAGCACATGAGGGTAATTATGTCTTTTCCACCCCACCCCACCACTTCATTTCCCCCTTTTATAACCCCCACAGACCCTAATTTATTCTTTAAAAAATACTTCAAAAAAATTATATATATGTGTGTGTATAACAACAATCGCCGACAGAGATTACACAACAATCGCGGACAACATCTCACCTGAGATTGTTCAAAATGAAGAAGCTGGTGTCATCCATGGATCTTGTAGCATGGAGAGGCTTCGTCTACACTCTCTTCATACTCCACTTCGTCTTCGTCTGTCAACTCCTTCTGCTTCAACCCCTTGTTTCAGCTTTAGGTAATCTTGTTCCTGTGTGTGTGTGATTCAGTGTTTTAATTGGACTTTATGTTTAGTGAGATCAAGAATGGTGGTTTATGATTTAATCTTGGTTTAGTTTGGGGATTTTATTAGGTTGTGGAATTAGTGTACTATTGTTGTGTCAGTTATAGTTATTAATTATAGTGGAACTGAATTGTTGAATCAAGCATAGCATAGGGTTACTGTTTGGTGCCTTTGATTGTTTTGGTTTTCTGGTTTGTTAGGTTTAGGAAGTTATGATTTTGGGGGGTTTCCACTTCAAACTTATTTGGGTTTTTATGAAAAGTTATATCTTGATTGCTTGCAGGTCTTAAATTTAGTTTACATTGAAAAAGTATCTAACTTTTCTGTTTACTTTTCTGCTTGCAGGTCTTGATTGCTTACGAGATGCTAGGTCAACTTTCACCATTCATATTCGATTTGAGTTTTGGGGTTTATGTCGAATTGTAAATTATGTTATTTTATTTGATTTGAACTCAATTGAAATAAGTTGAGATATAGTGGTGGCGTACGGTGGGTGTGTGTGAAGATGGTGGTTAAATCAGTTGACAAAGAGGGTGGGGGACAATGGCAGATGGTGTGGGTGGGGGATAGTGGGCGGCGGTGTGTAGAGAGAAGGGTGGCGGTGGTAACTGTGATAGGAAAGATGGGGAGGGTGACAAAGGTGAAGGCTAAGGTGGTGGCAGATGGTTGTTGTGGTGGTGGTGGGAGATGGTGGTGATAAATGAAGGTTGAGAGAGAGAGAGAGAGAGAGAGAGAGTACTATGTGTATTTATAGAGAGAGAGAGATTTTTTAATTCAAAGAAAAATGTTATTAGTTTTTTATAAATTCTTTTTGTTTTATATATTAAAAAGATTTATAAAAAAAATAGGTATAAAGACCAAACTACCCACGTTTGACCAGATTTAACAAAAAAATCTAACTGAGTTAGGGTTAAAGGACAAACTTGTAACAAAATACCTACTAAAGGACACCGCCTGTCAACATTTGAAAAAAAAGGACACCACCTGTAAAGTACTATAAAGATAAAGGACAAAACTTGAAATTTTTTCAACTTTTTATATACAAGTATCAAGAGTACCGAACAACCAATATACAACGAAAATCATCAATGAAAATTTATTCAAACGAGATGGCGCTTGAGCTATCAATTCGAATGTTTACGAGTCATCTAGATCAAATCAAATCAGCGCTCGAATTCTTGTTATTTGTCAAACTGATCACGAATAAATACTTGCAAGTCAGACTTATTAAACAACCATAAATTATAAATATATTAAGCATAGCATAATTATATAAATCTTATAACCTTTTATATCAACAAATCACTTGGATACCAAAGAGGGTCGTTATGAAGAATCAATATTTTCTTTTTGACAAAACTTGCTTAGTAGGAGATTCTTTCACAATCTTCAACTTGACGTATCATTTTATATATTTTTAACTACTTATTTAAAGCTATATCTTATCCTTTGTAAATTGAGACGTAAAAAATCTTTAGATACAAGACTTAAAAACTATAATATATATTTACCCCAGATCAGTTCTAAAATGCAACCATGAAAACTGGTCCTGAATAAAACCTAGGGGTGTTTACTGTTCGGTTTGAAACTAGTTTATTAAACTAATGTTACAAACTGAACATAAACCGATTAAAACAGAACCGAATTACAAATTCTGTTGGAGATGAAGTTATGGAGCAGCGAAAGGGTCGTCAGCCCATCTGATCTTCTTGGCAGAGGAGGTACCAGGGGAAGGGGTGGTGGTTGTGGAAGGGAAAAGAGAGTTGATGGTGGATTTCACCAAATTCATGCACTTGCGGCGGCGAATACGGCTGAGGACCACTTGTTTGTCAAGGGTTACGGTGGCCTTTGGGCGGTTCAAGTAGATGTAGCTGGTGACACCATCAACACTTGTGTCGTCGTCTTGGTCTTCTATGAACATGCCATCTGAAACACTACGAGGTTTTGTGGTCTTAGGATGAATGACAGACTGTTGTTGCTTTCTGGAAGATGCTCTTGACATGGTTACTCACTTCAACACTAAAGTGGGCTTCTTCTATGATGCTCTACTACTACTATATATAGAGGCAATGACCCCGTCTTTTATGCTTATTTACTTAATGTTCCAATTCTAAAAATAGTTAAAACCTTTTAATTACCAAGGCAAGGAGGTGTGGTTTAAAGACCCTATGGGGTTTATTTCGCCACGTTAGATCCACATCAGCGCATGTCACATATGGGGCTTTAAAGTTATTCTTTTTAACTTGCATGCAATGGTTTAAAACCCACTATTAGACAAAATAAAAAAAAAAAGAAAAAGATTTGATTGGTGAAAAAATGGGCTCCACCTGCTTTTCCCTTTAACGATCGTTACTGCAATGGCAGAGCTTGGATAGCACCCCCTTTATGGCGGGCATGAGATGGGTGTGAGGCGCCATAGGGCGCTAACGACAATGATGTGGCCAGGGGCGGTATACCACACCCCTGGCCTAATGCAAGTGAATATTAGTATTTTATAAGGAAAAAAAAAGCATCTAATTAAAAAGAAATAATTAAAAATAAGCATCGAATAACATGTGTTATATGGTGTAATAATTAAATGTGATTATGATTTAGAGTTAATTACATAGTTAGTCCCTGTGGTTTGCACAAAATAACATACTTAGTTACTAATAGTTTAAAATCACCTTCTAGGGTATTAACTTTTCATTTTGTAACATTTGAAGTTATTAACTTCTAGAGTATTAACATAGTTAGTCCTTGTGGTTTGCACAAAATAACATACTTAGATACTAATAGAATGTGATTTTAAACCTAAAAATAATGTTAATACCTCCAAAGATTACAAAATGAAAAGTTAATACCCTAAAATGTGATTTTAAACTATTAATACCAAAGTATGTCATTTTGTGCAAACCACAGGGACTAACTATGTAATTAACTCTTATTATTTATGAGGATTGAAGCTGAGATAATCATAAAATAGTTATTTGAATGTCTAGTGTAGTCAGGTTAAATAAGTAAATAATATAAAAATAATAGATAAAACCTTATTATAAGACTTACTTTTGTAGTATAATAATTTATTCTCCATCAAGTATGATAATATAATTTACATAGTTCATAATATCAATTTCTTGAAAGCAATTTATAATCTACACTTTCGAACAATTAATATGCTTATGATACGGGTGTAACAAATGATAATATTGCAGAAAAGTAATTAATCTAGCTAATAATTTATGGGTAAATAATTTGTTTTCTTTTAATAATCATTTTAGTTGCTACTTGTGCATATGAATCAAAATAACTAAACAAAGTTTTAGTTATTCGATTTAAAATTTAAAACTCATTATTGATCCCACGAACGTGATAAGCATTTCCAAACACCTTACATTTAGCTTTTAGAAAAAATAATCTGAACTTTCAAAAGGTTGGTAGAGTGCAGAGTGGTAAGCGAATAAGTATCATATTTTTTTATTTTTATTTATTTTTTTTTTTTTTTTGATAACCGCGGGAACCCGCTTACACGGTAAACCCCCGGGTCCCCCCCAATACCCGACTAACCGAGGGGAACAGGTAAAGCGCGGCGCAAGCACCGGGTCGGTGGCCTTTAGAGAACCGGTGGAAGCAAGTATCGAACTCAAGACCTCTAGGTTATTTGAAACACTCTTTACCACTCCACCACTCTCTAAAGGTTAAGTATCATATTTGAATATTACTTCCACTCACTATTCTGATAACAAGTTCTTGCAGTTAAAAATATAGTACCTGAAAAGTTAAGTAATAGTTATCATAAAAACTTACCATCTAGATAGGTATTATCGGTGGATTTGTCAAATTTGTGTGTGTTTGTAGTTTTTCTGCTTTGTGTTTAATGCCCGTTGTTTTTTAACCGACAATGGATGTTTTCTTTGAGTCCTAGATTGTTTTTGTTTTGGTTTATGTTTTATACGCTTATAAAAATTGATCCGTATGTGTGTGAATCAACTCTTTTATAATAAGGGAAAAGATCAAATAGCAAGTTTATTTTGGCTAGGAAGTGTAGGAAACAATAGAATTAAGACATGTGGTAACATTTAAAATAAAAAAAAAAGGTATTTTAGTCAATCCAATTCTTTCTTCTTCCTTTTCAAAACCCAGTAATTTCAAAACCCACCATCTTCAACCATTTCTTCACTTTCTATCTCAATAATCACCACATTATAGTGCGATTTTCATCACCAATCAATGATTCAAACACTCGATCAACGTGTTCTTCAGTTTTTTTGAAGAAAACCCAGTTTAATTTCATAAAAAATCTCGTTTTTCCAGTGATTTTGAAGATAATCACTCGATCCGTTCGATTCGAGCGCTGATAAGTGTTTCAATCATTCAAAATTCGTCAATTGTTGAAGAAATCACTTCGATCCATGTAAGAAATTCTTTAATTTCATTTTTACGATCTGGGTTTTTGATTTAGTCATTGCGTTTTACGATCTTGGCGGGGGTCCGGGGGCAGCGCCCCTGGTAGCGGGGTCCCAGGGGCGGTAGCTCCTGGCGGGGTCCAAGGGGCAGAGACAAAACTATTGTCATGGTTCAATGCGTTTTAGAGAGAACACTTTCTTTGGTGTTTTTAGGCAATTGCATTTTAGAACTAAAACATTTTTATGTGTTTTCTGGCCATTGCGTTTTAGAAAAACACATTCTTGAAGTGTTTTTGGTGCATTGCGTTTTAGGTAAAACACTTTTTAGGTGTTTTCAGTCTATTGCGTTTTACAGAGAACACTTTCTTTTGTTTTTTAGGCAATTGCGTTTTAGAATTAGTCATTTTTAAGTGTTTTCTGGCCATTGCGTTTTACAAATAAGACATTTCATTGTGTTTTTGGTGCATTGCGTTTTAGAAAAAAAAAACTTTTTTATGTGTTTTCAGTCCATTGCGTTTTAGAAAACAGACATTTTACGTGTTTTCTGGCCATTGCGTTTTACAAATAAGACATTTGTATGTGTTTTTGGTGCATTGCGATTTAGGTAAAACACATATTTATGATTGCGTTTGAGAAAATACATTTTCTTTTAAGTTTTTAGGCTATTGCGTTTTAGAAATAAGACATTTCTTTGTGTTTTCTAGCCATTGTATTTTACAAATAAGACATTTCTTTGTGTTTTTTGTGCATTGCGTTTTAGAAAACTGTCATCTTTTAGGGTTTTTTTTTCATTGCGTTTTACGTAACTGGGGGTTTTTCTATTGCGTTTTACGCAACTGGGTTTCTAATTTTTTTTTTTTTTTTTAAATATAGCAATAATATACTCGTTTTAAAGATAAAAAAACGCTTATTTTTTTGGTGCATTTTTTATAAAAATATAATGTCGTATGAAAGAGTTATTAACGTTTAAAAAATGAGGGGGAATTGGAGGAGAGAGAAACTATTGTTTTGCATTGACTAGAATACCCCTAAAGAAACTCAGGCGCCTCTTTTTCAATTTTCATCATTTAATCTTAGTCCTTGATTAACTAAATGGATGGTCAAGATCACTTCCTAGCCTTCTTAGCCAAATAAACTTCCAATTGTATCTCCACCCTTTATAATAATATTATTTTGTGCTATGTGAACAAATATTGGTATGTGTGTGAATCTTACTTTCTTTTATAACAATTTAATATTCTCTAACTCTCTCGCATCACATGTTTCACAACTAGTTTTTTTTTTAACGGTAAATTCCTTTAAAATCATATTGTCTGTTTGTCTCACAAGACATCTCTCTCTTAAAATGTTTAAAGATTTTATGTTTTTTACTGGAACACCAATCCATTGGTGTTTCACAACTAGTATCTATCACAAACAAAAATCTTTAAAAAAATGAAATTTATTTACAATATTACTTGTTCTGAAGAGTATAACAAGTGTTAAAAATAGCTTTCAAGAGGTCATAATCAACTTACTTTCATACAACTAGGTGGGTTCACCCGCGCGTTGCGTCGGGAATTCGACCAGTATCGGTTTGGTTCATTATGATATTGCACTCGAAACTGATACAAAAATCTAATACATTAAGTCGTGATATCAAAACGTGTTTTGTATCGATGCAAAAACGGGTCATAACCTCAACATCGGGTTAAGGACCATTAAAAAAACGCGATAAATGCCTGAACGAATCTGCTATTATGAACCATTAACAAAAACCAAAAAACCTCATGACATGGTTATTAAGAGAGATGGTACATAGACAAATATGATGCAAAGTTGAACTGGTGTTGTGGTGTGTTATTGCTATGTAAGGAAACCATTGAAGTTGCTTTACCAGATCTTATGCAAGTTGTGTGGGATACAATCTTCAACATTCATCTTGAAGCTCGCATATGTAATCTTTGATAGAATAGCAAAACTGAAGGCTGATCATTGCATCAAGATATATGGTATTCTTTAGGTCTATGAATGCAAAATACGATGTTTAGTAGAAATAACAATAAGTTATTTAAAAGGTTAAGCTTACGTCATTGTCGAGAGGTTGATATTGAAGTTGTTATAGGGGGTGTATGCGCCTCTTTCCCCTGCTAAATGAAGTCTCACAGCACTATCGAGTAATAGTTTTCCATCGAGTTCAAGGGCCTGCAGATATAATTATGCTTGTTAGTTTAGAAAATAAAATACAAATTCTATTCTATTATATACATAAACCAAATAAAAAATCCAGTATATAAAATACATTTTAGACCAGGTCAATCTGCGAACCCAGCGGGTTGTCAACAACATAGACCATTTATGACATGTTCGAGGGTGTAACCAAAAACTTACCCGAACCCCTTCACAGTGGTTAAATGGGTCGACCTTACACTATATATCGAAAAGATCTCAGAAGGTAGAATAACTTTTTATGTTGCAAAATTAATGAATAGCGTTCACAAATCTCAAACCCAACTACATATTTAACAACCTAACTACCAATAATACATTCGAGAAATATTACATGATATGTGTAAGGTAAACCAAAAAAATTAGTAAATTATAGGACTTCTGGAAGAGATAAAATAAACCTTTTTAGTTGTATCAGGAATGACAAAATTCAACATGTCCATAACCTGCAAATCGACAAACCCTATTAAGTATGCAATCTTTTGTGGTAGATTAAAATCCTAACATGACATATACACAAATTATAGAATAAATAATTAGCTAAAAATCCTTAAGCCTTATATAAGTAACAAACATGTAAATGTTCATCAGATTACTATAAATGAGAAAAAAAAAAAAAAAAAACCAACACACAGATTCACCAAACAAATTGATCTTCAGGATTATAATAACAAAACACAAACAAACAGAAACTGGATGCATGAACTATTTAATCCCACACAAAAATGAATTGATTTACTAAATTGTAATAAGAAAACACAGATATGCATAAATTAGATTAATGAACCAAAAAACTTAACACAATCAAAGCACATGTACCTCAACAATGAAACTAATTTACGGTTCAAGTCTGTCACGAAGATCATGTGAGGGATTTGTTTATCAATACCCGGTGGCTTCTGGCTTCGAAGGATTTCACAAAGACGGCTGATTGTTGTTGGTAAGGACGGTGGTGATGTTTGATATCCGGTATAGGCTTAGGTCGATTTAGGCCTCAACTTGTTTTTTCTTGAATTAGGGCTCAGGAGAAATGGAACCCTCAACGCCACCACCGTGTCACCGTCGCCAACGTATCTCCGCCCGCTCTCTTCTCTCTCTCTCTACCGTATGCTGCTTCTCTCTGTTGCTCTTTGTATGTCTCGCATGTACCGCCGCCGGAACCCTAGAACCCTCGGCCGTCAAGTTCCCATTCAGCGACGATCGACAACATTACCGTATGCTGCTTCTCTCTCTCTCTCTACCGTCTCCAGAATCGACCGATTAGAGTGACCGGTACCGCCGCCGGAACCCTAGAACCCCCGGCCGTCACGTTCCCATTCAGCGATGATCGACAACATTACCGTCAGCCGGAGACCATAGCCGGTTCCTCCATCACCGCCGCGCCTCTCTCTATCTTACTCTGCCTCCGCCGCGTTCTCTCTCTCTCCCTCCGTCGCCTACTCTCTCTCTATCTCTTTGTACCGCCAGAATGGGAAGCGTTGGTTATTTGCTGTGAAAAAAAAACCTTTAAATACCCCTTGAATTTTACTGTTATATATATATATATATATATAGGAGAATTGTTAGTAGTCTGATTCTCTTCATTGGGCCGTTTTTATAGTTTTCTCGTGGCCTGTTATGTTGTGGGCCATCTTTATTAATAATCTTGTGGCAATTTCTCAATATGAAATCATATTAATTTAGCCCACTTCAAGGTTTGTTGCAATTGCTATGAATTGTCTAATTGGTATTAAGGGTGGAGGGTATAGTCAATCACCTTAGGGTGTTTGAGTGAAATCCTGCCCAATAATATTATGCCATGTCAACTTCCCATTCTACTCCCGATTTTGCACTCAATCAGGGGGTATGGTCAATCACCCTAGGGTGTTTGAGTTATATATTTTTTATTTTCTAGAAATTATTCATAAATAAACAATACATATTTTAATGTAAATAAAGGTACTTTTAATTAAAAAAACGCATTACATAAAAAAAAAACCTAATTTAAAATATAAAAATAAATTTAAAAAAAAAACCTAATTTAAAAAAAACCTAATTTAAAATATAAAAATAAATTTAAAAAAAAAATCCTAATTTAACTATTCGTCGTCGGAATCCGCTAAAAGGTGGGGTAAATCTTGTTCTCCAAGATGCTCCACAAGATCATATTTTAGTCTATAATGCGTATCTTCATCAATGAGCTAGTTATAAGCAGTGTCTTCGAAAACGGGCTCGACTGGAGGATCCCGAATATGTACCGGTGCAATCGCGTTTCCGTCGTCTTTTAGAATCATATTATGCATAATAATGCACGCATATACGACCATCCTAATTTTTTTAACACTCGTAGCACGCATCGGGCGATGAAGTATATGCCATTTTGCCTTTAAAACACCAAAAGTCCGCTCCACGTCTTTTCTTGCCGCCTCGTGTTGCCTCTTGAACTTCTTTTCTTTCACAATGTGAGGATACGGAAATGATTTCACAAACACGGACCAAGTAGGGTAGATTCCATTGGTAAGATAGTATCCACGCTTGTACAAGTGGTTGTTCACGTAGAATGGGCATTTTGGTGCAGTTCCATTTCGCTCAGTAAGAAATAACGGAGATTGTTGGAGCACGTTGATGTCGTTTTGTGAACCTGCTGGACCACAAAAAACATGCCAAATCCATAAATCCTGAGAGGCCACCGCCTCGAGCATAACTGTCGAGTGACTGTGATCCCCCTCATATATTGACCCCGCAACTCCGTTGGACACATTCTCCAAACAAAACGTGTACAATCAAGACTACCCAACATCCCAGGAATGTGATGTTTCTCCTCATGAGCTTGGTACAAGAGCGCAACGTCGTGGCTAGTAGGTCTACGTAAAAATTCGGAAGCGTATAAATTACATACCGTTTCGCAAAAATATTCTAGACTTTCTCGGGAAGTCCTTGTGGACATATTTAAATACTCGTCGAACTCGTCTGGAGCGTTACCGGTTGCTAGCTGCTTAATCGCCGAAGTAACTTTTTGAATCGATGTAAAACTCTTCGTACCACTAGCATCCGCGACGTCTTGAAACCACGAGTTATTCGCTTGCACGTCACTCAAAATTTTTAAAAACAACCTTTTGGACATACGAAACCTTTGACGAAAAACCTCTTCGTTGAATACGGGCTCCTCGACAAAATAATCTCTCATAAGGTTTTCGTGACATTTCACTCGATCTCGATGGACAGATTTCATTTTTCTAGAAGTGCCCGTGTATTCCAGTTGAGCTGCTTCGTTAATAAGATTTTGGAAAAAAATTAAACTACTATCGCTCGAGGAAGAATCATCGTCTTCACTAATATCAATTGGAAGGAATATCGGTGGTATATCATCCATTGGAAAAATAGAAGTGATTTTTTTTTTAAATAGAGTTGGATGGAGAAGAGTTATGTGTTTTAAATTGATTGAAAATATGGGTTTTATATACAAAAAATCAAACGGTCAAAAAAATAACGTTCAAAAAATGGGGAAACGGTCAAAAATCACATCAATCACTCTCCCCCCTTTTCGGTAAATACTCACCGATTTCCCCACCCTCTCTCCAACTCACCGAACACCCTCAATCAATCGGTATAGTCATCGATCATTGACTTATAGTCACCGCTCAACTCCCCGCTTATTATACCCTCCACCCTAACTAGTGTCAATGTAAGTTTGTGCTTCGCAGAGGCTAATGATTTTTTTGTGTGCTATGGTGATTATTTAGTCATTATCATTTCAGTTCATTAGACGTAGAAAATTCCATTATTGTCGTTTCAATTCGTTATGGTTTTCGCATAGCGTTGGCATTCACTGGGTGTTTGAGATTACTTATCAAAAACTTCTTTTCTTCTTTTCCTCTTTCTTTTCTCCTTTTAGGAAAAGACACTTCACCCTAACTTCTCATTTTCAAAGCATCAAAACCTCCTTTTTAACCCATTACCCAAACATCAGTTTTTAAAAAACTCATTTTTGTAAAATTTATGAGTCAATAAGTTGGTTGATAAGCAATCCCAAACGCCCTCTCAGTATAACTGTACAACAACAATAATAATAAGAGAAGGTATAAAATAAAGGTAAATAAAAAAACAAAGTGAAAAAAGGAAAGATAAAAAATTAAAAATTAAAAAAAGATATGGAAAAAGTAAAAAAGAAGGGTAAAATAAGGAAAAAAAAAAAAGGAAAAAGAAAGTTAAAGAAATTACCTATATATTATTACCTATGTATTACCTATATATTAAAAATCAAATTGAATGAATAGTAACTCACTAAATAATGAGCAAATGGTATCGGGTATCGGTACCGGTATCAAATTTACCAAACCGGGTGTATTTTCGGTACCGGTTCGGCACCGGTATTCATAAGTTTTTACCCTCAAATACCGGTGCCGTAACGTACCGACTGGTACCGAACCATACCGTGTGACAACTGTCAAAAATCCTGGTATCAGTACAATTAATTAACCATGATTAGTGCCTAATGACTGTGCTAAATTTCAATTAACTACTTTCTGATTACTGCATCATACTTACATGTGCATCACATATTGCATAATGACACGTCATTATTACATGCAAACCATATTGACATAAACGATACAAAAAGCACAGTTAGAACAGTTAGCGGATGACTCAGAAAAATGCTGACAGAACTCAGCACCAAGACAGACAGTGTTTTGAGACCCAGTATGGGCAAGAGACCAAGTATTACACTAGTATACTGTGTGGGAAAGTGAGGATCACAAAACTGCCTTTCTAAGTAATAGTTTAGGTGCCGGAAAGTGCCTAAAACTCACATAAAGTGCAGAATTCTGCAAAATACAGCAAAAATCGGCATTTTAACAAGCTAGTATCATGCAAAAATATGACTAAATGATCCTGAATGCTTTCCTAAGTGTCAGGAATTAAAAGTGTCACAAAAGGGTACATAAAGAACACTAAACGGTATAGTTTAGCACTTTAACGAACTAGTATACAACCGAACAACCGGACACTACCCGAAACATCAAAATTACCCTATAAGCACTGTTTTAATGTTTCCAAGCTAATTATGATCCCCGAACATCATAACATACCCTATAAACATATAACACACATAATGCACTAACTAAACATTGGATTTCGACCAAACTAATCTAACTAGCCATTACATACCAACCAAGACCCCCCCCCCCCATGGTGGACGGTTACAAGGTGGGCCACCCCACCTTGATTTTCTTATTTGTTTAATGGATTTGTTTAGTACTTATGAGACACATTATCCTTTAGTTAATTTTGTGTTGGAAGATTCCTACTTAAATCAACAAGTTCTTACACTAACATTCCATCATCTTCCTCAACAAAAGAAACCTCCCTCTACACCCCCATAACTCACGGCTCACCACTACCATCACACTACCATCATCTTCACCTCAATTTCATCCATTCCATACTCATACAAAGGTGCTAGAAGCTAAGTTAGGAAGCTTGGAGGGCTTGGAGATTGAAGGACCTCTTTCATTTGCTTTTATCCATCACATTCATCATCTTCATCTTCTTGAGTCTCATCCCTAGCCTTGTGCTAGTAGTAAGGCTCTTATAATCCCTTGTTACTTCTTGTTATGTTGGTTAATAGATGTTACAAGTAACTAATCATGAAGAACAATAAAGACCAAGAACATAATCTTTAACATAAAGCTCTAAATCATCATGAACTATGTTGTTTAAGTGTTTATATGCTCTTTGATTGTTGATTGATTGTGTTTATGATGTTAAACATCATATGAAACTTGCTAGATTGTGATTACACACATAATCTAGCAAGTGAGAGGATGATTATGTGATAAATCAAGATGATCATCCTTATGTGTAAGCATGAACTTGAAGTATGAAGTGTTTTCTTGAATGATGAAGTATGTAACATGTTATTAGTCATAAACATGGATGATTTCAAAACTAGTTTTCTCAAGAAACTAAGTTAAAAATACAACGTTTTTAGAAAATAATAAACATGTCATTAGAACGAGAATATTTTTGTCTATATTTGGGTCTAAGTTTTATTAAAAATAGAGTAGGTTCAAATCATAAGATTTACATAAACATGGTTTTTAAAGAAACTAATCACATTTTTAGTGGTATATCCAGTATAGAAATACATTGTTAACAAGAAAAATTCAAAAGAATGATTCCTAGAAAAATCATCTTGTAAGTTGTAAAAGACTAAATCTTGTAAGAAAGGGATTTACAAATAAATAACTAAACTTTAAAGGGTAACTAAGCTTACTAAACACACTAGTAAGTTACTACAAGTTTTTATAAAAGTTCAAGTTCATGATGTAGTGCAAATTACATGATTTTGGCTCATGGTAAGTCTTGATGGAATTGTTGATGATTTTAAAAGAAAATGATATGCTTTGAAAACATGGAAACCTCCATTTTTAAGGGGAAACTATGGCAAAATTTTTGTAAAACTTAAATACTTAGAAAAATATTTTTAAACAAGTATTTACAAGTATATTTTTTTTAACCATGATTTTCATACAAAGTTTGCCATGATTTTATTAAAAAAATATAAATATTGGAGGTTGGTTTTTGTAAATAAAATGGACTAAATATGTATTTGAAAGATATATATTTAGAAGACACATGTGTGTGATTATTTGTATACTCCGTGTAATAGGTATATTATTTTAGGACTTGAAATAATAAAACTTAACAAAATACCAAGAAATTACAATCCAAAATATTACCAAAAATCTTAAGGAATAAATATACAAGTTACACACATAATATTGTAAAACCGAAGGAAATAATGTAACTACAAAATATTCCGGAAAATACATTTATAAATATATTTTTGGTAAATGATATTTTGGACACAAAGAAATGAAAATATGATTTTTATGATTATCACAAAGTTAAATCGTATTTTGACAAGAAGGAAATATATAATTTTTGGCGATTAAAAATATATATGTTTTCTTGGAAATTACTAGGAGATATAATATTTTTGGGAAAAATATATATTTTCTTGGATAAACTTGAAATACATTATTTTTGGATAAAAATAAGTTTATATATATTTTATAAAGTTAGACTTGAAAATATATTATTTTGGAACTACAAATATTTTTGCCAAAAGGAAAAATTATAAATAATTTTTCTAAGTAATAATTCTTAAATTATATATTTTTCGAAATATATATATATATTAGTGGACTTTTATTAGAAATAATATTCCGGAAAGTTTAACACAAAAATTAAGTATAAGAATACTTAACCATTACAAAAAAAAATACGTATTCTCGTACGTATAAATCCACACCGGAATACGACACCGATACATGGCAAAAATATACAAATACAAATACAAATATACCCATCCTTGGGAAGGAAGTGCAAGTATAAATACTTGGGAAGTATTAAATTAAGATATACTGTTTCAACAATTATTCCAGAAACTAATTTAAGTTAAAATATTAATTATTTTAACAAATAGTTACATAACTTGGGATGATACCGAAGACATAAAAGAAACGTAACTAAAAAATGTAAACACTAAGACAAGGCATGACCCGTCCGTCTAATAGACATTAGTACATTGTAGGTAGTCGTGTTTGCTGAAGGAATTTGAGTTACGATTGTTGAAGACGCAAGATAGTGAGTTCATGTCCCCCTTTTCTTTTAACTGTTTTAAGTTTTATAACTTCGGTATACATGTTACAATTGTTTACAAACGTTTTATACATGGTATGGTTAGCTAAGGAAGGTTACTGCTTGATCATGTGAGTGGTGGGTACAACACTTAAGGCCATTAATCCTCGTCGTAGGACCGAGGGACATGAGTGATAGATCTATTTGGGTGTAGCGAGCCCACACCCATGAGGACCAGGGTGGCCCATGAGGTGACTATGTCCACATACTGAAGCCGTGGCAAAATCCACTAGGTTTGAGTTTTCCTTCATCACTTCACACATACCATTGGCCTTGCAAACCATTGGTGATATGTTTTTCCTTGTTGCTCTCATACCAGGATTTACATACATACAGATATACTTTAAAGGTTAATCATATACACAGACAAACACATGAACTCGTTCAACTTTTGTTGTTGTTTTCAAATTACATGTATTTCAGGGAATTAAGTGGATCTGGCGGGTGTTTGCATGTTCCAAGTTGCGTTATGAATAAAAAGATGTCATCCGAAGTCATTAGGGTTTAGGAGATGTATCTTAATCCTGGACGAGATACATGGTTCTAAACTCGGTTTTATTTAAGGTCTTTTGTCTTGTCTTCGTGAACTCTTTAAAACATGTTGTGGTTTATAATTTAAATTTGGAGTCTACGTTTCAGACAATTATGTTGTGGTATTTTTAAACTTAATTTATGGATGAACATCTCCGGTTTTAATCATATAGTTGTTGTTGTGATTGAATGCGATGGTATTAAGAAAGTCACACCATAATCACTCTTCCGAAATATTTAGGGTGTGACAGCTTGGTATCAGACCTTCGATTGTAGCGAACTAGGATTCCTTCTCGAGTCTAGACTACAATCATTAGGGCTCTAACGAAAATGTTCTACAAACATGTTTTCATTGCATGCACGAAACGCCCAGATCCAGGAAGACAAACATTTTTTTTACAAACAAAAGACACGAAACACATTTCAAGGTTATGTTAATGATTCAGTCTAAGAGACTGGGAGGTTCAGTCTGAGAGACTGGGTAGTTCAGTTTG
Organism: Helianthus tuberosus; assembly: GCA_030545235.1. Lineage (NCBI taxonomy): Eukaryota > Viridiplantae > Streptophyta > Magnoliopsida > Asterales > Asteraceae > Helianthus > Helianthus tuberosus. The sequence goes on from CM060369.1 coordinate 169,876,375, forward strand.
AGAAACTGGGAGGTTCAGTCTGAGAGACTGGGTAGTTCAGTTTGAGAAACTGGGAGGTTCAGTCTGAGAAACTGGGTAGTTCAGTTTGAGAAACTGTGAGGTTTAGTTTAAGAGACTAGGTAGTTCAGTCTGAGAGGCTGGGTGGGATAGTCTGGGAAGACTAGGATGGATACATGCATACATTGTTATTGATGATTGTTGATATATGTGCATATGTTGTGATTGTTTTGTTACAGACACTATGTCGTCTTCTGAGAGTGGATTATCTGATACTGTTGACCCCATGGCTATTTCTTCGGACGATGAGATTGTCCCAGAGCCTGAGATTTTTACCTCCGACACTGAGAGTGACCTGGAGATGATGTCGGATGATGACGATGATTTCCAGCCTTTTGCACTACCCAATTTTTGCGACGATGTACCGCATGCTGATGGTTTACCCGACGAGGATCCCTTTCTTATTCCTATTCCTGACCAGGATCATCTCATCCTCGGACATCCCGATGATGAGCATGCCGTGGTTCCGATCCTCGCCCCTTTGCCTCTTGCGGCTTTTCCTCTTGAGGATTTGCCTTTTGATGACTTGTCTGAGGATGATTTCGATCTTTTCATTGATGGTCCCCCTGATGATGCCCAGGGTGATGGAGTTCCATCTGATGATGTCATTGTTGTTCCACTCGTTGAGATTCCTATCGTTGAGGTTTCATCTGATCATTCTGCTCCATATTCTTTCGAGTCTGTGTCTTCTTCCACTTTGCATGCACTGGATTGCAGCGTTACCCCACCGATTCTGATACTAACATGGCCCTGTCTGTCGCGCCTGTTCCTCCACACGACTTTGATCATGACGTTGAGCCTGGACATGAGATTGACTTTATCCCCGACGATCCGCCTGTTGATGCACCCGCTGATCCTGAGCCGGTACTGGCCAATCCTGAGCCTATACCTGCTCCTGATCCTCTGCCTGATCATGATCCTGTACCTATTGGCATACCTGATGTTGCACCACTTATACCAGACCCGATCCCTGCACCCGCTGACCCGACTGCTTTTTTTGATCAGATAGATCCCCGTTACGCATTCACCAGCAATGGGTGGATAGAGGATGATGATGATGATATGCCCCCTTTTGTTGAGCCTGTTACTCCCCCTCATGCACCTGTACCTATTGATGTTGCCCCTTTTCACCCGATTGTGTCTGATGTACACCGCACTGACCTACCTGTCACTTTCTTGCAGGACATCCCTCCACCCCGTCCAGGGGAAGGTCCGTCTAGCCAGCAGCCTGGCCATGTTCCACACGTGTCAGCAACTTTTCCTCACATGCCCCAGTTTACCCCTATTGCTCATTTTGCTTCTGCACCGATAGGCCAGCCACTCATATGGTTTCCGCCGAACACTATGCTAGTTTCTGATCCATACCATCCCTCCCACTTCATTGGTTACACGAGGGATGATTTACTCTTGTCATTGCAGCTTCAACAGGAGATCTTGTGTCGTAAAGTCATGGAGCTTGAGAGGACTCCACGTCCTCCACCTTGTTCATGTCAGTCACCTTTTGCGACTCTACCTGCTCCTCTTCTGCCTTATCCAGATTTTGACGTTCGATTTCTCACCATGGAACAGCAGATCAGTTACTTGTTGCGTCATGTTCATGCTCTTGAGGAGGAGTTAGTGCATGTGCGCAGCTTGCTATTTGTTCCTCTGCCTCCTCCTCCTCCACCATCAGCATAGCCGGTTTTTGGTTTTATGCAGGTAGCTTGCTTTTGATGAGAGTGTCGCTATTGAGCCTAGCTTGCAAAGCCCTTTTGAAGACCACTTTTTGATTTCATGACTGTTGTAGATTGATAGACATTTCGGACAAGGGCAGTGTGACCCTGTAGTCCCTTTTGATGTGATACGATACATTTGTAGAACATGTAACTGTATTTGTGGTCGATGATTTATGAAAGCTCAATCGCAATATTCTCATTATATACATTGTTGAATTATACATTGGTGATATGAATGTGATGTTATGTGCTTACTTGCGTTGATAAATGTTATTACATACATGTACTACATGCTTATATACATAAGACCTGACCTATACAATCTTCTTTTAGAAAATGCCTCCATGAAGAAACAACCAGTTGCCCACAACAGAGGCTGAACTACAAGAACGGATATCACAAGCGATAGCACAGCACGAGGCCTTGCGCTCTGAACATAGCGGGGTTACCTCAGGAAACAACCCACCTCATGGTAATGTTTAAGTCACTAAAGACACATTACGTTACATTTGGATATTCCATGTGCGTTCGCTAATGCTTTCTGTGAATGATGTTGCTTGTACAGGCTGTACCTATAAGCAGTTCCTTGACTGCAAGCTTCTGAATTTCGACGGCACCGCAGGTGCTGTAGCTTTCGTTAGATGGGCGGAGAAAACCGATTATGTGCTAAGAATGAGCAAGTGTGCGCCGGAGCACCAGGTCACCTACATTTCTGGACTGTTCTTAGACGGAGCTCTATCATGGTGGAATCTCCAAGTTCAGATCTTGGGAGAAGAGGCTGCATAAGCTATGACATGGGATGAGATGAAAGAACTCATGCGCAAGAAGTACTGCTCAAGGGCTGAGATTCAAAAGTTGGAAATTGAGTTTTGGAACCTCAAGATGGATGGTCCAAAGATTGCTGAATACGTGCAGAGATTTCATGACTTATCTCGCGTCATTCCTTACATGGTTGATCCGGAATTCAAGCGCATTGAGCGTTTTATCTGGGAATTGGCACCCCCAAATCATGAGCATGGTGACGACATCAAACCCTGCCATGATCACTGAGGCCATCGATCTAAGTGTGGCACTAACTGAAGAAGTGTAACACCCTACTAATTACTACTCAACTTTAATCAAAATACATAAGATTTTATATATAAAGTACGTCTAAAACAAAACATAAGTTCCAATGTGATCAAACATTAGTCGACTACCGACTAATTCAAACATTCGAAACATGATTAACAATTCTTTTACATCAAATACATTGTCTAGATGAAGACATTCCAAAAGTATTGTTTAAACATAAGCTAAGTTAACGCGGAAGCTTGCAAATTGTGTTCGGTTATTCAAAAGCTTGCTCGATCGCCGTCCGATTAATTTCCAACATCACCTAATGTCAAAACCACGTCAAGTGTTAATTTTTACAAAGTTAAAACACGTATAAACGAACCCTGGTATCATAGATATATAAAAAAATTTGGATCTGGGTCTCTCGCGCCCCGCGAGAGACTCCTTAACATTTCACGCGGGCCGCGAGAGGGCCTCGCGTGTCGCGACAGACTTCAGGTCTCCCTTCGCGTTGCGCGAAGGGGTATGTTTTCCAGCAGATTATTTTCTGTGAGCTGCAATTGCTGCCAGCTCCGAAAAACTTAGATTTTTAACTTCAAATTAGCATAACTTTTGACTCGTGAGTCCGTTTTAGGTGATTCTTTTTCCTAGGCGTCTGTAAATTCAATACCAACGTAACTACAATGATTTCAATACCAAAAGTTTGGTTTATGGGCCGAACGAATAAAAGTCTCTTATGTGTTAATCGACCCATTCTAACTTTACTCATTTGGCTACTATTTAACTAGTAAGCCTATGGCGCCTTATGCCCATCATTCGGGGCTTAACATCACTTGCATTACCTTATCAATTCCATGGTTTAATGCTCTCGGGATTTACATCGCCATTACCACTAGCTAGAACACTATTACTACAATTTACACTATAATTAGACCCATTGGCTCATCTTGTGGAAAATCCTCCAATATGATGACTACCAAATGGTTCCTTATCAAAGCTAACTCTATTAATTTCAATAACGATCATGATCACTAGAATAAACACAACTTTTAAATCAACAACGCAACAACACATAATTTAACAACAATTTATTAAATGTAACGGGTCAAGTTACATACCTTCAAAGTAAGCCTTTCAAACGCGATTCGCCACTTGCTTGTCCGCTTGACGCTCCTGCGTCCTTTCCTATAAAGTTCATTTATAACATGTTTAGAACTCCCTTTAAACCATATATCGTGTAATACACCGAAACATCATAATTATTCGTTTCAACTTTGAATTGCAGTTTTAAGCCTTCTTTGAGGCATTTTCACAAAAACTTTAAGGGCAGATTTTTACATGATTATATAGCAAGTCCCTAGCTTATCATTTAGCCCGAATTTCACATCAATCAACCCATTTTACATAATTGTTAGCTTCTAAAATTCTGAAGTCACTTCACAATTGTCAAATTACACTAGAACAACACCCAATTTCCTAGTGTTTATCACATTATACATAACCCACTAATCACCTTCAATGGTGTTCATAAATTTCACTAAAAATTCACATGATTTCAACTTGTATTTGTCTAGGGTTTGTCCCTAGACACTATATTGTTCCTAATCCATCATAAAACAAAAATGCAACCATAAATTTCAGATTTCCCGAATTTATGAGAATTTCAAGTTGGGGAATTTTCATCAAATTTTACATACCTAATAATCCCCTTGCAATGAGGATCACTAATCTATGCTCGATTTTCGATTTTAACTTGGTATGAGCCCTCAATTTGTGAGTTTTGTGTTGAACTAGGGTTTTGATGGGGCTTGGGGTCGCCCCTGTTCTTGATCGATTTCAACAAAACACAGACAAGTGTGTTTTATGTTTTATTTTGTTATTTCAATAAATATAGTTTTCATTTAGACACTTTTAGTCCCTCATTTTTCACTCTTTATTTGTTTGAACTCCTAACTACTCATAAGTGACTAACTAACTTGGTTAGTGTCATTCCTAGTTAGTTTATTTTACTAGTTTATTTGCAACCTAATTGCAAATTTATGAACTCGCATTTTCGGGATGTTACAAGTCCACCCCCCTTAAAAGGGTTTCGTCCCCGAAACCAAAGTACGTACCAAATAAAGTTGGGTAGAGACGTCGCATCTCCTCTTCGGACTCCCACGTAGTGTCCGAGCCTTTCCTATGCTCCCACTTGATCTTGACTTGATCAATTTGTTTGTTTCATAAGTGCTTGACCTTTTGATCTAAAATTTCCACTGGTCTCACCGCATAATTCAGGCTATTATCCACTTCGATATCATCATAGTGGATACGAGCAGTTTCGTCTGCTAAACATTTTTGGAGATGTGACACGGGGAATGTGCTATGAATCCCACTCAACTCCTCGGGTAGTTCGAGACGATATGCTACTTTACCAACCAGTTCGGTGATTCTGAATGGCCCAATAAATCTTGGGCTCAACTTTCCTCTTTTTCTGAACCGTATTATTCCTTTCCATGGCGATACTTTCAGCATTACTTTATCGCCCACTTGAAATTCAATCGGCCTCTTTTGTTTATCCACGTATGACTTTTGTCGATCCTGAGCCGCTTTTAGGTGAGTTCGGACCATGTCGATCTTCTCATTCGTAGTTCGGATTATATCAGTAGGTGCTAGTCCTCGTGGACCCACTTCTCCCCAACATACCGGGGTTCGACACTTTCTACCATATAACATTTCATACGGGGCCATCTTAATGCTTGCGTGATAGCTATTGTTATATGAAAATTAGACCAAGGGTAGATAGACATCCCAACTACCCCTGAAGTCAATAATGCAAGCCCGCAGCATATCCTCCAACGTTTGTATTGTTCTTTCACTCTGCCCATCCGTTTGTGGATGGTAAGCGGTGCTAATGAACAGTTTAGTTCCCATTTGTTCTTGGAATTCAAGCCAAAAATTTGAAGTAAACCGAGTATCTCTGTCTGACACAATGGATATCGGTACCCCATGACGTGCTATGATTTCATTGGTGTACACCTCCGACATCTTCTCAGATGTATAAGTCTCACGAATTGGAATGAAGTGAGCACTTTTCGTCAATCTATCCACGACTACCCATATAGCATCAAACCCACGGTTGGTTTTGGGCAATTTGGTCAACAAATCCATGGTGATTTGTTCCCATTTCCAAACTGGGATGTCCAATGGTTGCAACTTACCATATGGCTTCTGGTGCTCCACTTTGACTTACAAGCAGGTCAAACACTTCTCCACATATTTCACAATATCTCTTTTCATCCCGGGCCACCAATAGTTTTGTTTTAAATCATTATACATCTTGGTCGCCCCCGGATGGATGGAATAACTGGTCTTGTGAGCTTCATCTAGTAGAAGCTTTTTAACTCCACATGTGTTAGGAACCCAAATTCTATTGAAACGTGTTTTCAAACCATGGTTGCCTACTTTGAGATCTTTAACTTAGCCGACAATCCTTTCCTTTCTCCAGTTTTCCATTTTTACTGCTTCATCTTGTGCCTCTCGAATTCGTTCAAGTAAGCCTGAGGTCACAATGAGCTGCAATGATCGTACTCGTATCGGGACATAATCTGCCTTTCTGCTTAGGGCATCCGCCACCACGTTTGCCCTTCCGGGATGATAGTGTATTTCACAGTCGAAATCCTTCACCGTTTCTAACCATCGCTTTTGTCGCATATTTAACTCCTTCTGATCGAAGAAGTATTTTAAGCTCTTGTGATCGGTGAATATGGTGCACTTTACCCCATATAAATAGTGCCTCCATATTTTTAATGCAAATACCACCGCAGCCACCTCGAGATCGTGCGTGGGATACTTCTTCTCGTGTATCTTCAATTGCCTCGAGGCATAAGCTATAACTTTGCCCCTTTGCATCAAAACGCATCCGAGCCCCGATAGTGAAGCATCCGAATAAACCACCAAGTCTTCGACCCCGTCCGGCAATGTTAGTACCGGAGCTTGAGTTAACTTCTCTTTTAGTGTTTGAAACGCTCTTTCTTGATCGACACCCCCAATGAACTTTTCTTCCTTCCGGGTTAGTTTTGTTAGCGGTGACGCAATCTTGGAGAAATCTTGAATGAATCTCCTATAGTATCCCGCAAGCCCCAAAAAGCTTCTAATTTTTGAAGGGTTCTTCGGGGGATTCCATTTTGATACGGCCTCGATCTTTGACGGGTCTACCAATACTCCATCGGCACTTATGATGTGGCCAAGAAATTGCACTTCTCGTAACCAAAAGGCACAATTAGAGAATTTCGCATACAACCTCTCTCGTCTAAGTGTCTCTAACACCTCTTGTAAGTGGTGTGCATGTTCAGCTTCACTTTTTGAGTAGACCAAAATATCATCGATAAACACGATGATTGACTTATCCAACATCGGTTTGCAAACCCGGTTCATGAGGTCCATGAAAGCCGCGGGTGCATTTGTTAGCCCAAATGACATCACGAGCAATTCGTAATGTCCGTATCGCGTGCGGAAAGCCATCTTCGGCACATCTTCCTCCTTGACCTTTAATTGGTGGTATCCCGATCTAAGGTCAATTTTCGAAAACCAGTTCGCACCTTGTAGTTGGTCGAATAGATCATCTATCCTCGAATGCGGGTATCGGTTCTTTACCGTGAGTTTGTTTAACTCCCGATAATCGATACACATGCGCATACTTCCATCTTTCTTTTTCACGAACAGTACCGGTGCGCCCCAAGGAGACACACTCGGCCTTATGAATCCCTTGTCAAGCAGGTCTTGAATCTGGGACATCAACTCTTGTAATTCCGACGGTGCGAGTCGGTACGGTGCTTTAGTTACGGGTTTTGCGCCCAGGATCAATTCGATTCCGAACTCTACCTCCCGCTCGGGCGGCATTCCCGGTAAATCATCCGGAAACACATCTTCAAAGTCACGTACTACTGGCACGTCTCCAATCTTCGGTAATTCTTTCTCGGGCTCGTTCGCATATATCATAAATGCCTTGCATCCTTGCTTCATAAGCTTGTGAGCTTTCAACATCGAGCATATTATGGGGTTGCCTCCTTTTTCGCCATAAATAGTGACGTGTTTCCCGCTCGGAGATATTAGCTTTATCTCCTTACGAAAACACACGACCTTCGCGTGGTGCTGAGATAGCCAATCCATCCCAACAACTACTTGAAATTCCCCCATTGACATCGGGATTAGATCTATCAGGTATTCTTCATCATCGATGCTTAATTTGCAGCCTCGACAAATATCACAAACTATAAAACTTTTGTTGTCCCCTATTTCAACTTCTAAGGGCACAGATAATTTCGTCAATACAAATGAAGGATGTCGAATAAATCCATGCGAAATGAAGGATTTATTCGCACCCGTATCAAACAATACACGTGCTGGAATTGAGTTAATTGTGAATACACCTGAGACCACATCAGGTTCTGTTTTTGCTTCAGCCGCGGTAAGTTGGAAGGACCTAGCCTTCACTTTAGGAGCTTCTGCTGGAGATTCTTTAACGTCTCTCTTTCCAACTAAGTCCGGGCATTCGGACTTTTTGTGGCCAGGTTGATAACATTTGTAGCAAACAGAGACTTTACCCGGGCATAGCGACGCCGTGTGCCCCGTTTTATTACATATGGGACATGGTTTGTCTTTGAACTGACATTCTCCCTTGTGTCCCTTCCCGCACACTTTACAACTTGGCGACCCACCTTTAGCATCCACCTTCTTTCCCGATTCTCCAGTTCGAGCTTTCTTTGTAGGGCTTGGATTCACATCATGTGCCCTTCGCTCACCTCTTTCAACTTGTTTCTTCAACTCGATTTCCCATTCCCGAGCAACGTTTATGATTTCGGTAAGGGTCTCGTATTTTGAAGGAGTCATAAACTCCCTATATTCAGCACTCAACATGTTATAGTAGTAATATATTTTCTGTTCTTCATTCGTCACCAATTCACTACTAAACTTCATCTTATCCATAAACATCGCCGTAATCTTGTCTATGGTTTCACCCTTGTGCCTAAGTTGCATGAACTCTTCCTTGATTTTATTAATGACCGCCTTGGGACTATGATGTTTAAGAAACGGCGTCTTAAACTCCTCCCACGTCATGGCTCTTGCCGCTTCGGCTCCAATTTCATTCTTTTTATTGTCCCACCAATCTTTGGCTTGACCTCTCAACTGACCCGATCCGTAAGCGACAAAGTCACTTTCATCACAATGGGTCCTTTCAAACACCCCTTCAATGTCTCCCAACCATCTTTGGCAGATTATCGGGTCAACTTCCCCGTTATAGATTGGCGGTTTGCACGCCATAAATTCTTTGTATGAGTACCCTTTACGTTCTCCCGATTTCTCCTTCATAAGGTTGACACTATCCTCCAACCTTTTAACTCGCTCTTCGACAAGTGACATCACCGTGCTTTGAATTTTGTCTATAAACCCGGATAGACTACCTTCAATAGCCTTTCCTACTTCTTCGGCAATTATCTCTTTCATTTGTTCGGTGCTTGTCGGCACCGGATCATTATTACTTCCTTTCGACATCTTGAAACTGAAATGTTTACATTAAACGTTAAACATTTCATTTATAACCTTGCTTCATTTGTTTCGGTTTAGGCAAGTTCCCAACTTGCTTTAACCGTTCACATTTAATGCACTTTCCAGGTTTGAGTGTGTTAACACGCCCTTCCCATGCATATCAATTCATTTCTCATTTCTTACATAAGATATAATCTATTAAAATAATAAGTTAATTCTTACCGGACGATTGATCAAGCTTGAACCGAACACTTTGTTGACAACCTTAAGCTCTGATTACCAACTTGTAACACCCTACTAATTACTACTCGACTTTAATCAAAATACATAAGATTTTATATATAAAGTACGTCTAAAACAAAACATAAGTTCCAAGGTGATCAAGCATTAGTCGACTACCGACTAATTCAAACATTCGAAACATGATTAACAATTCTTTTACATCAAAAACATTGTCTAGATGAAGACATCCCAAAAGTATTGTTTAAACATAAGCTAAGTTAACGCGAAAGCTTGCAAATTGTGTTCGGTTCTTCAAAAGCTTGCTCGATCGCCGTCCGATTAATTTCCAACATCACCTAATGTCAAAACCACGTCAAGTGTTAATTTTGACAAAGTGAAAACACGTATAAACGAACCCTGGTATCATAGATATATAAAAAAAGAGTAAAATGCACGGATAGTCCCAGTGGTTTGGTGAAATTTCACCTTTAGTCCCTAACTTTTCAGAATTACACTCTTAGTCCCTATGGTTTGACAAGTTGTTACTCGGATAGTCCCTTAAGCGGATGAAGGTTACTCGGATAGTTCCTGTGGTTTGACAAGTTGTTACTCGGATAGTCCTTGTCATTTCACACCCACTTAACCAGAAAAACTAACCTCCATCCGCTTTGGGGACTATCCGAGTAACAACTTGCCAAACCACAGGGACTAAGAGTGTAATTTTGAAAAGTTGGGGACTAAAGGCGAAATTTCACCAAACCATAGGGACTATCCATACATTTTACTCTAAAAAAATAAAAAAAATATGGATCTGGGTCTCTCGCACCCCGCGAGAGACTCCTTAACATTTCACGCGGGCCGCGAGAGGGCCTCGCATGTCGCGACAGACTTCAGGTCTCCCTTTGTGTGGCGCGAAGGGGTATGTTTTCCAGCAGCTTATTTTCTGTGAGCTGCAATTGCTGCCAGCTCCGAAAAACTCAGATTTTAACTTCAAATTAGCATAACTTTTGACTCGTGAGTCCGTTTTAGGTGATTCTTTTTCCTATGCGTCTGTAAATTCAATACCAACGTAACTACAATGATTTCAATACCAAAAGTTTGGTTTACGGGCCAAACGAATAAAAGTCACTTATGTGTTAATCGACCCATTCTAACTTTACTCATTTGGCTACTATTTAACTAGTAAGCTTATGGCGCCTTATGCCCATCATCCGGGGCTTAACATCACTTGCATGACCTTACCAATTCCATGGTTTAATGCTCTCGTGATTTACATCGCCATTACTACTAGCTAGAACACTATTACTACAATTTACACTATAATTAGACCCGTTGGCTCATCTTGTGGAAAATCCTCCAATATGATGACTACCAAATGGTTCCTTATCAAAGCTAACTCTATTAATTTCAATGAAGATCATGATCACTAGAATCAACACAACTTTTAAATCAACAACGCAACAACACATAATTTAACAACAATTTATTAAATGTAACGGGTCAAGTTACATACCTTCAAAGTAAGCCTTTCAAACGCGATTCGCCACTTGCTTGTCCGCTTGACGCTCCTGCGTCCTTTCCTATAGAGTTCATTTATAACATGTTTAGAACTCCCTTTAAACCATATATCGTGTAATACACTGAAACATCATAATTATGCGTTTCAACTTTGAATTTCAGTTTTAAGCCTTCTTTGAGGCATTTTCACAAACACTTTAAGGGCAGATTTTTACATGGTTATATAGCAAGTCCCTAGCTTATCATTTAGCCCAAATTTCACATCAATCAACCCATTTTACATAATTGTTAGCTTCTAAAATTCTGAAGTCACTTCACAATTATCAAATTACACTAGAACAACACCCAATTTCCTAGTGTTTATCACATTATACATAACCCACTAATCACCTTCAATGGTGTTCATAAATTTCACTAAAAATTCACATGATTTCAACTTGTATTTGTCTAGGGTTTGTCCCTAGACACTATATTGTTCCTAATCCATCATAAAACAAACATGCAACCATAAATTTCAGATTTCCCGAATTTATGAGAATTTCAAGTTGGGGAATTTTCATCAAATTTTACATACCTGATAATCCCCTTGCATTGAGGATCACTAATCTATGCTCGATTTTCGATTTTGACTTGGTTTGAGCCCTCAATTTGTGTGTTTTGTGTTGAACTAGGGTTTTGATGGAGCTTGGGGTCGCCCCTGTTCTTGGTCGATTTCAACAAAACACAGACAAGTGTGTTTTATGTTTTATTTTGTTATTTCAATAAAAATAGTTTTCATTTAGACGCTTTTAGTCCCTCATTTTTCACTCTTTATTTGTTTGAACTCCTAACTACTCATAAGTGACTAACTAACTTGGTTAGTGTCATTCATAGTTAGTTTATTTTACTAGTTTATTTGCAACCTAATTGCAAATTTATGAACTCGCATTTTCAGGATGTTACAAGAAGCGATCAGGTTGAACAAATTTTCGATCTCTGACCAAAAGAAGAAGGAGACTCACGTTGAGTCGTCAGTTGAGAACAAAAGGAAATTCTCAAATTTCAAGAAGGGAACCAGCAGTGCCAACAAGCGCAAAGATACGAACCCACCGGCCGAAGTCAAGACTGGTGTTGAAAACAAAGGAAAAGGATATATGGGCACTCTGCCCAAATGTGATGTGTGCCAGTTCCATCACGCCGGCCAGTGCAGGGTTAGGAAATGTGAGTCTTGTGGAAAGAATGGTCATTCGAAGGAGACGTGCTGGGCTGGTACTAGTCATGGTAATGGTGGTCAGAGAGGTAATGGCAACGGGAATGGAAACAGTAACCGTGGTGGAAATGGGTATGGAAACCGCAACCAAGGAGGAAATGGCGGTAACGGAAACCGTGGTGGTAATGGAAACCCAGCTGGTAATGGAAACTGTGGAGCGAACAACAACCAGGGCGGAAATGGAAATGGAAATGGTCGGGGACCAGGTTGCTTTAACTGTGGAGATGTTGGGCATTTCAAGCGTGATTGCCCGAGAATCAACCAAGCTCAGGGAAGAGTTTTTAACATCGGAGCTAGGGAAGCACGCCAAGATCCGAACATAGTCACGGGTACATTCCCTATCAACCAACACTTTGCATCTGTACTGTTTGATACTGGTGTCGATTATAGCTTTGTTCCCCTAGAATTTAAGAATATACTTGGGTTAGTTGCCGATAAGTTAGATATTCCATACTCGATAGAACTAGCTAATGGAAAGCTAGTAGAAGCAAATGAGGTCATTAGAGGTTGTGTAATAGAACTCGGGGAGCATGAGTTTACGCTTGATCTTCTGCCAGTCGAGTTGGGAAACTTTGATGTGGTAGTTGGAATGGATTGGTTGTCCAGCAACCGAGCAGAGATCGTATGTCACGAGAAGATCATTCGCATTCCAATGGCGAATGGAGAGACCATTGTAGTGCATAGAGAGAAGCATGATACGCCTCTAAGGATTATCAGTTGTTTGAAAGCCTGAAGATGTTTGCAGAAAGGATGTGTTGCCTTCTTGGCACACGTTGTGGACAAAGAAGCCGCTGAGCCAAAGCTGGAAGATATCCCAGTTATGAAGGAATATCCTGAAGTCTTTCCCGAAGCCTTTCCAGGATTGCCGCCTCAACGAAAAGTCGAATTCCATATTGACTTGGTTCCAGGCGCCGCGCTAGTGGCTAAGCCACCTTATCGACTTGCGCCTTCAGAAATGCAAGAATTTTCGACGCAACTTCAGGAACTTTTGGACAAGGGATTTATCAGACCAAGCTTCTCGCCTTGGGGAGCTCTAGTTTTGTTCGTCAAGAAGAAGGATGGTAGTTTCCGCATGTGCATTGACTACCGCAAGCTGAACAAGTTAACTATCAAGAATCGGTATCCTTTGCCAAGGATCGATGATCTTTTCGATCAACTACAAGGTTCAAGTTACTACTCCAAGATCAATCTTCAATCAGTTTGTCACCAGCTGCAAATTCAAGAGGAGAGTATTCCGAAGACTTCCTTCAGAACTCGTTATGGACACTACGAGTTTCTAGTAATGCCATTTGGGTTGACAAACACGCCAGCAGTGTTTATGGATTTGATGAATAGAGTTTGCAAGCCATATCTCGATAAATTTGTGATTGTGTTTATCGACGATATTTTGATCTATTTAAAGACGAAGGAAGAGCATGAGCAACACCTAAGAGCTATTTTAGAGCTGCTCAAGAAGGAGAAGTTGTATGCTAAGTTCTCGAAGTGTGAGTTCTGGTTGCGTGAAGTACAATTCCTTGGTCACGTAATAAACGAAGATGAAATTCATGTGGATCCCACCAAGATCGAGGCGATCAAGAATTGGGAAACTCCAAAGACGCCAACCGAGATTCGACAATTCCTAGGTTTAGCTGGGTACTACCGCAGATTCATTGAGGATTTTTCTAAAATCGCTCAACCGTTGACCTCCCTTACTCAGAAGGATAAGAAGTATGAATGGGGAGATAAACAAGAAGAAGCTTTTCAGTTGCTGAAGAACAAGCTTTGCGATGCACCCATCTTATCCCTACCCGAAGGCACCGATGACTTTGTGGTATATTGTGACGCCTCGCGTCAGGGATTAGGCTGCGTGCTGATGCAGCGACAGAAGGTTATAGCTTATGCTTCGCGCCAGTTGAAGGTTCACGAGAAGAATTACACTACGCATGATTTGGAACTAGGCGCAGTGGTGTTTGCATTACAGATTTGGCGACATTATTTGTATGGCACCCGATGCACGATCTTTACAGATCACAAGATCTTGCAGTATATATTCGATCAGGAGGAGCTTAACATGAGACAGCGACGATGGGTTGAGTTGTTAAACGATTATGATTGTGAAATCAAATATCACCCAGGAAAGGCTAATGTGGCGGCAGACGCCTTGAGTCGAAAAGAAAGAATCAAGCCCATAAGGGTCAGGGCTTTGGAAATGATTATACAGACAGACCTCTCGTTACGCATTCGTGCTGCACAGAGAGAAGCTCTTAAGAAGGAGAATCTTGAGGATGAATATCTCCGTGGGATGGAGAAACCAGTTAGTACCCAATAAGGAAGGAACGTTATGCTTCATGGGAAGAATTTGGGTTCCCCTCTTTGGTGGTCTTAGAGACGTAATTTTTGATGAAGCACATAAATCGAGGTACTCGATCCACCCCGGATCGGATAAGATGTACCAAGATTTGAAGGATTTTTACTGGTGGCCAAGATTGAAAGGTGATGTTGCAACTTATGTTGGAAAGTGCTTAACTTATGCCAAAGTAAAGGCCGAATATCAGAAGCCTTCAGGTCTTCTACAACAACCTGAAATACCCATGTGGAAATGGGAGCATATTTCAATGGATTTTATAACGAAGTTACCAAAGACACCCAGAGGTCATGACACGATTTGGGTAATCGTAGACCGTCTGACAAAATCTGCACACTTTCTGCCAATCAGGGAAAAAGATAACACAGGTAAGCTAGTCGAGCTGTACCTCAGAGAGATAGTTGCACGACATGGAGTGCCTCTCTCGATTATTTCTGATAGAAACGGAAGATTTGTGTCAAGGATTTGGAAATCCTTCCAAGAAGCCTTTGGTTCTCAGTTGAATCTGAGTACTGCTTTTCACCCACAGACAGATGGCCAGAGCGAACGAACGATTCAAACACTAGAAGATATGTTGCGAGCTTGCGTAATGGACTTGGGTGGCAGTTGGGACACTCACCTACCTTTCGTAGAGTTTTCGTATAACAACAGCTACCATGCAAGCATTCAAGCTGCACCGTTTGAAGCCCTCTACGGACGCAAGTGTCGATCACCGTTATGCTGGGCAGATGCGGGTGACAGACAGCTTGTTGGTCCCGATTTGGTTCAAGAGACGACAGATAAGATCATACAGATCCGAGAACGCATTAAGGCGGCCCGGGATCGACAAAAGAGCTATGCGGACCAAAGAAGGAAACCTTTGGAGTTTGAAGTGGGAGACATGGTTTCACTAAAAGTCTCACCTTGGAAAGGTGTAGCACGCTTTGGGAAGCGTGGAAAGTTAAACCAACGATATATTAGACCGTTCAAAATCCTTGAGAGAATTGGTCTTGTAGCTTACAAGTTGGATCTACCCACGGAACTGAATGGAGTTCATGATACATTTCATGTATCTAATCTGAAAAAGAGTCCAACTCAAGAAACAGTTGTCATTCCTGCTGATGAAGTTCACATTGACGACACACTCCACTTTACCGAAGAACCTGTTGAGGTTACTGATTGGAAGGTTAACAAGACACGTAGAAGTACTGTTAAACTCGTCAAGGTTCGATGGAATGCGCGACACGGCCCAGAGTTCACTTGGGAGCGTGAGGACCGCATGAAAGCAAAATACCCGCATTTGTTCCCCAACTCCCCTACAGCTAGTAGCAGAGCTTAAATTTCGGGACGAAATTTTCTTAACAGGGGGAGAATGTGACAACTGTCAAAAATCCAGGTATTCGTACAATTAATTAACCATGATTAGTGCCTAATGACTATGCTAAATTTCAATTAACTACTTTCTGATTACTGCATCACACTTACAAGTGCATCACATATTGCATAATGACACGTCATTATTACATGCAAACCATATTGACATAAACGACGCACAAAGCACAGTTAGCACAGTTAGCGGATGACTCAGAAAAATGCTGACAGAACTCAGCACAAAGACAGACAGTGTTTTGAGACCCAGTATGGGCCAGAGACCAAGTATTACACTAGTATAGTGTGTGGGAAAGTGAGGATCACAAAACTGCCTTTCTAAGTAATAGTTTAGGTGCCGGAAAGTGCCTAAAACTCACATAAAGTGCAGAATTCTGCAAAATACAGCAAAAATCAGCATTTTAACAAGCTAGTATCATGCAAAAATATGACTAAATGGTCCTGAATGCTTTCCTAAGTGTCGGGAATTAAAAGTGTCACAAAAGGGTACATAAAGAACACTAAACGGTATAGTTTAACACTTTAACGAACCAGTATACAACCGAACAACCGGACACTACTCGAAACATCAAAATTACCCTATAAGCACTGTTTTAATGTTTCCAAGCTAGTTATGATCCCCGAACATCATAACATACCCTATAAACATATAACACACATAATGCACTAACTAAACGTTGGATTTCACCCAAACTAATCTAACTAGCCATTACATACCAACCAAGAACCCCCCCCCCATTGGTGGACGGTTACAAGGTGGGCCACCCCACCTTGATTTTCTTATTTATTTAATGGATTTGTTTAGTACTTATGAGACACATTATCCTTTAGTTAATTTTGTGTTGGAAGATTCCTAGTTAAATCCACAAGTTCTTACACTAACATTCCATCATCTTCCTCAACACAAGAAACCTCCCTCTACACCCCCATATCTCACGGCTCACCACCACCATCACACTACCATCATCTTCACCTCAATTTCATCCATTCCATACTCATACAAAGGTGCTAGAAGCTAAGTTAGGAAGCTTGGAGGGCTTGGAGATTGAAGGACCTCTTTCATTTGCTTTTATCCATCACATTCATCATCTTCATCTTCTTGAGTCTCATCCCTAGCCTTGTGCTAGTAGTAAGGCTCTTATAATCCCTTGTTACTTCTTGTTATGTTGGTTAATAGATGTTACAAGTAACTAATCATGAAGAACAATAAAGACCAAGAACATAATCTTTAACATAAAGCTCTAAATAATCATGAACTATGTTGTTTAAGTGTTTATATGCTCCTTGATTGTTGATTGATTGTGTTTATGATGTTAAACATCATATGAAACTTGCTAGATTGTGATTAAACACTTAATCTAGCAAGTGAGAGGATGATTATGTGATAAATCAAGATGATCATTCTTATGTGTAAGCATGAACTAGAAGTATGAAGTGTTTTCTTGAATGATGAAGTATGTAACATGTTATTAGTCATAAACATGGATGATTTCAAAATTAGTTTTCTCAAGAAACTAAGTTAAATCCCAAGATTTACATAAACATGATTTTTAAAGAAACTAATCATATTTTTAGAGGTATATCCAGTATAAAAATACATTGTTAACAAGAAAAATTCAAAAGAATGATTTTTAGAAAAATTATCTTGTAAGTTGTAAAAGACTAAATCTTGTAAGAAAGGGATTTACAAATAAATAACCAAACTTTAAAGGGTAACTAAGCTTACTAAACACACTAGTAAGTTACTACAAGTTTTTATAAAAGTTCAAGTTCATGATGTAGTGCAAATTACATGATTTTGGCTCATGGTAAGTCTTGAATGAATTGTAGCATGTAAAATTAACTTGGATATTTAGATTATTGATGAGCAAATCGTGTCAAATCCTATAATCAAACTGGTATCGTATCGGTACCAAATTTACTATACCAAATCATTTTCGGTACCAATTTGGTACCCACCTTTTGGCGTTTTCAGAATCGTTACTTTCGGATCGACACCGGTCTAGCACCATACCTGTATTTATTGATTTTTACCTTCAAATACCATACTTTATTGTACCGAGTATTTTCGTTGCCGGTACCTAATTTCAATGATTTTCCGGATCGCTACTTTTGGTGCCGTTACAGGTACCGAGCTCATCCATATTTTAATGTGTTAGCACCGTAACAACTGAACTGAAAACAACCGAATTTCTAACGTTTAGGACGTGTGGGTCCTATTATTATATATTAGGTTATTTAAAATCGTTTTTTTCTAGGACGGAATGACTATCCTTACCACGTAATTTTTATTTATGTTTTGATATTCTGTATCTGCTTGCCGTTGCTGACACGTGTTTTGCAGTCATTGGATCCCTGCCGCAACGCTCGGGTGGAAAATCAACTAGTTACAATAAAAAAGCTAGAGAATAAAAATAGAGATATAAACAGAACAGTAAAATAAAGAAAAAAAAAAGGAAGTGAAAACAAATAAAAGTATAATAAACATGGCCGGTGAGACGAAAATCGAACCTACACCTCTTGGATGAAACAATATGAGGCAGACTACCAAAGCGCATGCAAAGCACATGCAATTTTGAGTTTTACATTCAATAATGTATAAATATATAAAAAAATTAATTTGAAAATACATAAATAAATAAGGACAGTGAATGTCAGTCGTAAGAGCGACTAAAATGATATACACTGATGACGACGGGTCCAGTTGGTAGCCCAACACAACCCGTCTTGGGCTCTTGTCGCCTAGGCCCAACTAGTAAGCCTATTGCCTACGTCTTCTCTTAGCAAGGGTCTTACACACTTAAAATGAGCGGGAAAAAGAGAAAGGATTCAAGGAAGGCATAGGGCATTAAATGCGTGACTGATGAAGAAAAAGGATCCGCCGGAAAGGAAGTACAAACAAGCTGGCTTCATTAAAGGAAGCTTCTGATCTCACCGTTGGAGCTCAGACACGTGTCTGAGTCCCCCAAAGACAACAGAATGCCGTTAGATGATCCGGCGTCGGTTTCCAAGAGAGATAAGTGATCTCCTTTGTATAAGGAAGGTAGGAAATAACTCGGGACACACAAGAAAAACTTCACTAAATGCTTAACAGTCTCATTTATTCCGACCACCTCATATTAGCATTTACTCCGACATAATTGTTCATACATAAGAATCCACACCAAAGAGAATATTCCGATGACAACCCTCGTCGGAATAAATTTCTCATTATTTCCGGCAAGTTTACTTACTCTCACGCCGGAGTTTGGTCACGGATCTCCCCCCCCCCCCCCCGCGGGTCCTCCGTGACGAGGCTAACGATTTTCTTTCTTGTAGGAGACGGAAGCAAGGGCATTTACAACGTCAACGAGATCCGTTGACCGTCATCAGTGACCCGAGAACTCGACATACACATATATAGAAATTATTGTGTTCCGTTACCACCACAAGTAAGGGGAACGGGCACCAGCAGGTACCCCCTACCTGCTCTCGAACACCGCTGCTGGTGGTGCGAGTAGGGGAGGGCGGGTGAGGGACGGGTTAAGATGTTGTAGTTGGGTAAGTGTGAGAGTAGAAGGGAGATGGAGAAAGTTGTATGGAAAGAGAGAGTGTGGAGTAGTGATGCCTGTAAAGTAGGTAGTTTAGATAGTGGATGGAACGAGTGACGTGAAACAAAAGGATTGGCGAGAGTTAGGGTATATGGGTTAAGTGGTCCTCCCGCTAATAGGTTATAGGTCCTTTCAATTAAAAAACATATAATTTAATAATTCCATTTTTATAGCTTGATTAGTCCTTTCAATAAAATATATAATTTAATAATTTCATTTTTTTTATAGCTTGCCACGTTTTCTTCCTTAGTTCCTTCTGATTTTGCACAAAAGTAATTCATTTGTTCCGTGTTTATTTTAAAATACTAAACCTGTTTTTGAATGCGAATCCATAGTTCTACTTCATGGATCTCTTAAAATCTATAAATTATTAAAAAAACAACACAAATATCTATAAATTATAAAAAAAAAAAAACAACACAAAAAAACATAATTTAAGCAAGAAAAATCATTAAAGCATTTAGAAAATAATTAAAATCTAAAAAGGAGTATAAAAATGAACTGCTTAGTAAAGTACATCAATAAGTTCTTATTCCATATATGCATGAAGTCCAATTGCTATAGTCTATATTGTCAAAACTGGTATTTCAGATGAAAGAAACAACTGAACAACTTTATTCAACTCACAAAACCTGAAACAGATCTAGAACAACTAATACAACACACATCATCAACTAGATCTGATAAACTCTCACTCACAATCTACAAACAAACTAACGATCTGAATAACAACACAAGATCAATTTGCCCTAAATCAAGGGTTTCGATGAGATACCCTAAAAAGAGAGAGTGTAAGCTGCCAAATATCTGAATGAGCCAATAATGCACATAAGGACGCCATTTATAAGATCCATGACCTGTTAAAAACCTGGTCGGACCCTTCAACTCTTCTAATCGGTCTGCAATCCCACTATCACGAGATCCAAGCCCAAAAGCATGTATGTAGTCCACCAAACATGACTTGAACAAGTTATATTTTTAAACCCCCCCCCCCAAATTCAAAAGCTAAACAAATTAATAACATGAAGTTATTTTACAAATCTCAACATGTTGAGCTATTAAAAGACTTTTTGTAAAATATCAGCAAGCTTATTCTTTGACTCAATATTAACAGTGTTAATAATTCCATTTATTTTTTTTCTTAGAAAAAAACAAATCAAGTTTGAAATATTTTATATTTTCATGAAAAACGGGATTAGCAGCAATAGCAACTGCTGTTCTACTATTAAAACATAATGGAACAGGTAATCAGACTTCAACATGCAACTCTTTCAACACGTTTATAAGCCATATAACTTCACAGCTTAATGCACACATTGCTCTATACTCAGCTTCAACTGATGACCGAGTGAAGAAACACCAAACTAATCTGGTGATTAGTTTGTGGTTTGTGTATCGACAAATAAGGTTAATCTTCTTTATCTCGTCCAAGCTGTGATGTGATGATCCTGCAAAACACCAAACACACCGTTAAGCTCGTTACGAGGAGGGGAATAGGGGGTTCTCCTCGTAACCACCCTCCGGCGTGAGAATAAGTATATGATTTGAGGATACAAGCATGGTTGTAAAACAAGGTCTCCAAGGCCGAGTACTGGCCGAGTAATCGCTACAAGGTAGGCTGCCGAGGCGACTTTCTTCAACTCCGACTAATTACTCGGAATCGATCAAATGCGGTCAACATCGGCCAAAATCGGATCTAATAGGTCAGCTTGGGCCGAGTTTGACTTAAAATAAAATAAAACATAATTTCTATTCCTATCATATTAAAGAATGAATATCAATTTTCACGTATTTTGTTATAAATATTCGTAAATTTATGTTATTTGACACATATTTAATTTCCAAAAACTAATTTCTTTATAATTTGGCATGTCCGAGTACTCTCCGTGTACTCTCCGCCTAGGCCGAGTACTCTCAACTCCCCGGTCGACCGACTAGGGAGCGCCTAGCGACTTTTGCAACCATGGATACAAGTGTGTGATTAAGAGTGAGAAAACAAGGAAGCAGAATCCTTAAACCTGGAGGTGAAGGTCCTTATTTATAGCCAGAGTGGTGTAGAAGGAGATGGACTGATGGGCCTTGGGCCTGTGGTCGACAAGGAGCCAAGTGTGAAATTTGGTCTTGTAATCGGCGCAGGGTCCATCTCCTTCTACACCATGGGTATCCCGTGTAACCGGCGCAGGGTCCAAGAAGAGAGGGTTTTCATCCAAGGAGCCAAGTGTGAAATTTGGTCTTGTTTTTATCCTGACCCCGCGCGCGACCTAGGTTACACCTGATTGGCTGGCGCGAGGTTGGAAGAGATACCAAATTAGTCTGCTAAGAGTATGGTCTCGCGTGTGACCTGATTGGTCGGCGCAGGATTTGGTACCATACCCCTTCAAGCCCCCCAGTCCAGTGCTGCTTCCATGCATGAGGCAAGTGGTTAGAGCTCTAGACTAGAAACAATAAGAAGTTAAGCTTGCTCCTGTCTGGGTCTTCTGAAAGCATCTTCTAAGCAAGGAGAGCTGGCGCGCGTGTAATGTGTCGCAATTCACACGGTGCAGCTATCTAGCTGTCGCGCTTGTGATGTGCTGTAATTAACACGGCACAACTGCCGAGCTTGTTGTTGAAGTGACTTGCTACTTCGCGCAGGACAATTCTTGGAATTTGAAAGTCTTCTTTGATAGAAAAGTTGACGCGCGTGTGAATAAATTGTTATTCACACGGCGCAACTTCCTAGCTTGTTGCTGAAGTAATCTTTGCATTTGCGTGGGAAATTATTGAAATTTGGAAAAGCAAACTGATAGGTTGTTTCAAGTTGGTGGTGACAACGACATTTGAGTTGACCGCTGACACAGTGACGATCATGCTATCACTGTGTCAGTTGCGTTTTTTCGTCTGGTGTCAGGCGAGTGAGGCCCACATGTGTGTGGTAACCGTCGTTCCGTATTTCCCGCCTTACCTGTCAACTCCTGGTTGGACACGTGCGCGGCTGCTTCGGCATGGTTACCCATCTCATTAAATGCGATGGGTATAATTAATCGATGAGAAGAGGTTAGAGATCACTGTTTCTTCGAATCCCTTCTCTCTCCATCTAGTTATCCTTTGAAGATCTTCAAACCTTCAAAGTTTCCTTCATATCTTTAAGTTTTTTCCGGCAATCTTCAACCTGTTCTTCGGGTTGTTGCAGATTTTCTTTAAATCTTTCATGAGTTCTTAGTCCTTTCAGATCTTCAGGCTTCTCTATTGTAATGTCGACTGCCGACGACGTGACGACCGTAGAGGAGGTCGGTGGTCCTCTGCCACCACTAAAGTGTGAACAGGGTTTCTTTGAACTAGTTGTTAAGGGGCAACAGTTTCCGGCTGATGGGATGATTGATATCCATCGCAGGAACAAACAACTACCGATGCCCCATAGTTATATAAATTTGTACTCCGACTTCCTCGAGGAAGGGAACTTCCGGTTGCCGGCCACCCACTTCTTGGGTGCGATACTACATGATTATGCCTTCCACATTTCATAATTGAGCCCCATGGGCATGGTGCGTATAAGGCAGTTCAAATTCGTTTGCCGATCGCAGGGGGAGGAGCCAACTGTAGATAAATTTCACGTGTTTTATCAGTTACAGAGCAACTTGGGATTTTTCTCTTTTGCCCTTCATGGCGTGAAGAAAATCTTGATCAGCCCTCCCAAGAGCTTCCATGACTGGAAGATGAAGTTCTTCTTCATCTGTGAGGAAGTAATTCCAGTCGATATGGAATTCCGTGACTCAGCGCCTATCCCCAAGAAGGAGATGAAGGTCCTGCGCGGGGCAACCTGGCATGAGAGATTGCTGGCGCTGCCGAATCGAGTGTTTGGTGAGCAAGTACAGGTCACAGTGGGCATGAGCGACAAGTGGCTAGAAAACAGTGAGAATGTGCCCGTTCTACTGCTTAAAGGTTAAGGTAAATCTCCTTGTTCTATTACTCCCTTTATAAGAGGTTTTTGAAGATAACTTATTTCGTTGCTTACTCCTCGTTTTTAAATGCATAGTTTGCGCTTTATCAAAGCGCTTTTCCTGCCTTTGCCGATACAATGGGCGTGTGGCCCCTGTGCGGCGGCGAGGAGTATTGGTTCGAGCAGATTAGGCCGAATTTCATGTACGCAGAGCTGAGCTATTTGCTGCTCCTCCTACAGCAACTGAAGGTGCGCGCATTCCAAACCCTAGGCCATGTAGGGCCATAACTCCTGCTAGAAAGGAAATTATCTATCTTTCCAGCTAGGAGTCCGTAGCTTCATCGTAACATGAGTTAAAACCATCACATGGTATGTTTGCAGTTGTGTTCCGCAATCTAGGATTCGAGCATGAAGAGAAGAAACCGAAGAGGGTTGCAAATAAGAAGGTGACTGTTGCGAGAGGGGTAGCAAGTAAGAAGGCAGAGACTGCTGGTGCATCGTCTGATGCTGCGTCCCGGAAAGGTACTGCTCGCGTCCGACAAAGTAATATAGAAGACTTTGTATATGTAGCTGATTCCTTTGAGAAATTGTATGCTATAGGTGGGAAACCTCAAGGCTGCTGCCGCACGGAGCTCAAGGAGCGCAAGCTCTAAAGGCACAGAATCCGGCGTGACCCCCACCTTTGTTCATATCGAAGAAATTGAAGTCGAGCCTGATGCTGAGGAGCTAATCAGGAAAAATGCCTCGAAGATATCTCGCACGGAGACGAAGAGTGAGACTACCCCCCTGCGCTAAAAAGTTGCCACTGGCAAGCCTTCTATTGGAAAGAAGGGGAGTCTAAGGAGTTTATACACAGAAGTCTCGCCAGGTAAGTGTTCTCACTTGCTGTTCATCATCTCTCTTTGCCTTTATTGTTTGTTGACATTTTTTCTCAATTGCAGAAGAGGTTACAAAGAAGCCAGCTGTACGGCCAAAAATCACTATCATTCCCCTAAAGACCGCTGATGCTGTTGAAGGGAAGTCTGGAGAGGTGGAAAAGGCTGGTGAGAGAGAAGATGAAGCTTCTAAGGCTGGGAAGCAGCCAATAAATATAACTCTGGAGATCGAGAAGACTTTGGAGGTTGTGAAGACTGCTCGGGATAAACCCATCGTGCAGCAGACTGCCCCCATCCAGATAAAACAATTACACCGATTGCTGGGGAGTCTACTGGCGATATTCACGAAGAGGGTCATGTGGAAACTCGTGATGTTGAAGGCGAAAACGTAGGGGGTCAGGCGTAGGTGATAAAAAGGATTGCCCACCCAAAACTAAAACAAGGGATTCTTCGCCGATCCGCGCTGACGATACATTGGGCGACATCTAGTACAACATTTATGACGAGAGTTGCGCCAACGAAATTCACGCCCCGGTGTGGAAGGTAAGGCAGGGGGGACACATTTACTGAATTCAGCCCCTGCCGCGAATGATTCATGGGGGTTTTTCCCCCAGGTGAAGTGCACCATCAGAGGGGCCGTGGGCATGATCACTTATACCGATCACACATTTACGCCCTGGCCAACTGTGCTTCAACAAGTCATCAAATTACTTTGGAATGGCGCACGATGTACCTCGAGCGCTCTAGTTGGGAGAAGCATAGGGAGCGGTTAGCTGCTAAAGCCAAGTTGTTTGAGTAGGCTAAGGCTCAGCTTGCTAAGGACAAGGAGTCGTTTGAGAAGGAAAAGAGATCCGAGGAATGGGGCCTCCAAACCTTAAAGAAAAAGTTGTAGGCGAGCGGGGATACGCTCGTTGAAGAGCGTCGTAAATGGCGCGTGTCTTGCGAGAATGAAAATAAGCGGATGTACGTTGCGTGCAACGAAATTACAAATCTTAAAGTGCGTTGAGGAGCTGAAGAAGTCGGAATCGGACTATAAAGACAAGAACGAAGAGGCCAAGTTGCATCACGAGCGCGTTGAGGTCCTTCAAGTTAGTACTGTTTCGATTTTCGTAGATAACTAAGTTGAGAAAATATTCTAACTTGCTCATGTTTTCCTTGAAGGGCTTGCAGGTTGAGTTGTCACAGCAAATCATTACTAAGGATAAGGATTTGGCCGGCAAGGATGTTGAGATTGCCGAGCTTCAATGTCGCCTGCGTGAGGCACAAGAGAACCTATAGGCTGAGAAGCGGAGGAATGACTCGCTGGAGATTGATATCACGGCTGAAAAGGTGAAGGCTGAGACCGCGGAAGAGGCGCGCAAAGTTATGCTGAGGTTCAATCGACGATGGAGCCCCTTATCATTGACTTGGGATGGTTGCAACATTACGGTATTTCGCACGTAAGTGTCTCCCTTTTTTCCCTTATTTGAATTTTTCAACTCTTCATTTATTTTTCCCACTATTTGAACAGATTGCCAATTCTATCTTAAATGCTTCTGAGCTTGATCAGGTTGTGGCTGCGCTCACTATGGATGTGCGAGGTGCTGGCCACCGTGCCGGGTATGTGGAGCATGCGGCACACATTGAATAGGGGCTTTGCACCCAATTTGGCACTCGCCATTGTTCAGTAGGTGAAGGGGCGGAGGATGGGTTGCTTAAAGCGGAAGAGAAGTAAAACAACCTTTCACTACCCATAATGGACTTGGTCTCCGAGGCCCTGAAGCACGATGACTACGTGGCGCGGCTAAAAGCCATTTTTGAGCCTCCGGAGACAGTCCAACTAACTGGTGACGAAGAGGAAGCTGACGATGACGGTACAGAATGAAGAATGAAGATTGAAGATGGTTTGTTTGATTTAGCTACTTGGGCATTGTTGCCTTGTAAATTTCATCGTTTTCCTTTGATGTAATCTTTGCACGGTTACGCTTATCAATGGAAAGTAAGTTTTTTATTTTATTGTCAAGGTTACAATTATTGCATTGTTGTTAGAAACTTTGTTTAAGTTAGCACGAACGAATGTAAGTAAGGCTCGTGTCGAGCATTGTAGCCCGGTTCCGCGCTGTAGTCATGGGAACCTTTGAGGCTTAGCTCGTGAACTCATAATTTACTGTAATGTTTGGCGCTAACTAAATGTTTAACATGCATTTGTAACTTGATATAGACATAACAGATAACAAGGAAATAAGACGTAAACAACTCATTGCATTAATAATTTGTAAGACATGGCCACTATTTACATGAAAGGTTGTGTTACATATAACATCTGTGCAACTTTTGTGCGTTCCAAGTTCGCGGAATAATGTGACCGTCCAAAGTGCGCAGCTTGTACGCGCCTTTGCCCAACTCTTCGTTGATAAGGTAAGGACCTTCCCACTTAGGTGCCAGTTTCCTAGGGCGTTTGGCGTTGGAGGCCTCATTGTCCCGGAACACATATTCTCCTAGATTGTACGTGCAGATGTGCACCCGCGCATTGTAGTACTTTTCCAGTTGTGACTCGTACTTGGCCTCTTTAATAACTGCATTCTCGCGCCGTTCTTCAAGTAGGTCCAAGTCAAGTCGGCGCCCCTCCTCATTGTTGATTGCGTAACAGCCCTTAAGTGTAAGTGTAACAAACCTCGGAAAGACCCATAAACAAAATCCGAAGTACCTTAAGTAGACCCATAATTATAAAATGAACCATTTAGGAGCAAGACCCAAACATACGCGATAAGTATCAACATGAAAAAATCAAGGAAAATGCGCGATTGGACGAAAAGGGCGGCCAAGGACACGCGTCATGACACTTCAACATGTGTCAGACCTACGTGGGACACGTGGCGACCAAATCCAGGTCAACCCTCTGCGCGACACGCGCCAGGTAAGGCCTCATCATGCACAACACGCGGGAGGTGCCAGTTTGGGGTATATAACAGGCAGCAGTGGGACTGAAGTCTGTGCACCCGTTCGATCAAATTTTGACAAACCTACTCTCTCGTATCTCCGTTTCTTTACACAACACCCCTACACCCTAAAACTCTGCTCGTTATCAGGGTAATAACTCTAATCACGGACACGGTACTATATCCGATTGATTGAAACTGATCCAACGGATGTTTAAGTGCTGCCTGTATACGGCTATACTTTGTCATTCATTGTGGGTTTGATCTCATGATTATCGTTAATGTTGAATTGAGTTAATATCCTAATACGAGTTCCATTGTATCTGGAAGTTAGAACTCATAACCAGGAAGCCGTTAAACTAGAATACTTAGCGATTAAGTAAACTTAGTGGCTAAGAAAAGTTAATGGCTAAGTAAACTTAGTAATTAAGAAAACTTAATGGCTAAGTAGACTTAGTAATTAAGAAAACTTAATGATTAAGTAAACTTAATGGTTATGTAAAACTTAGCAGTTAAGAAAACTTAGTAGTTAAGTAAACTTAATAGCTAAGAAAACTTAATAGCTAAGGAAACTTAACAGGAAAGGAAACTTAGCAGTTAAGCAAGCTAAGTAAGTTAATTAATAAGCTAATTAAATTATTTAATTAATCGGCCAAGTAAATTACTTAATTAAACAGTTAAGGAAAAGTAATCAGTTAAACAGCTAAGTGAGATAATCCGTTAAAAAGCCAAGTAAACTTGATAACTAAAACAATTAAGTAAACTTAATATATCAGTAACTTAATAGGTAAGTAAACTTAAGCAGTAAGAAAAACTAAATGAATAAAAGGAAACTTAATAATTAAGAAAACTTCCTAGCTGAGAAAGGAATCTGCCTTACCTATAAATAGGAGCCTAGGATTTCATTCTTCCTTGCTCATTTCTTTTCTTCTTCTCTCTATACGTTGGTGTTCTAACAAATAATCACCGATGCGATATTCTGTCCGATCGATTTGGGAACCAACTAACGAATGCCAAAGTGCTGTCTAAATAAGACTATACTTTGTGAATTTCGTTAAGGTTCTGATCTCGTGACCATCGTTAGGTTTGATGTGGTTTTACACTAATACGTTTTCCACTCTGTTAACTAAATGTTTAACTATCAGAAAACTCCGGTCCATAAACCTACTATCAAACAAGATGTATAACCATCAGAAGACTTAGAATCAAGATGCTTGTTTAATCAAGACTAAATGCTAACAAGGTGAGTCCGTTCTTTTTTCTCACCATTTGTGAGTCATTCTGTTTTTATCAAATTGCTTTATAAAACCCTAAATGTTTTCCAGTTATACTTTGCAGTGATTAAATCTTTGCTAATCTTAAGTTACTGGCAGTAAGTGGGGTATTGTGCACATTACTGCTGTTTTTATCACTTTAGGTGGGCGAGCATAATTAGTGATATACGTCGCTATTGGGTGACAGGACCCAATAGTGGTATGACCACAGTCATAGATCCGGTCGAGTGACAACTGAACCAGCTAATTATAAGATAGGGGCAAATGTGAAAACTCTTAATGTTGTAAATTATAACAAATGTGTTTTTGTACAAAAATGAATGAACTCACCAGTATTTCCTGCTGACCAAATGTTTTTAAAACGCGTTTCAGGTGATTAGTGTCACACCCCAACCGATGGTGGAAACATCGGGGCATGGCACTGAGCGAAACAGATTGTCCAGAAGTTTCCATAACAATTATCATTACCAATCAATTTAAAGTAACATGTCCTATACCATGTCTTAAAAGGTAAACAAATTATTACAGACAAAATCTAGGCAGATAGTTCTATTCCGACAACTCAGATTTTATCAAATAGCCCAATTGTTTATCTGCTTCTAGAGACGCTTGACTTCATTTGTACAGACAACTATTTGTTGGCCTCTAGAGCATTATTCTAGCCCCAACTCCCTAGCAGATAAGCATCCTAATTGCTTGTCACATACTTTAAAATAAAAGTCAATACACTTAGTGTAAAGGTGAGCATACAAGTTTGATAATAGCATATAGAGTTCGAATTCGTTTACGCATAACCAGCACGTACACAGAGAGAAATGAGGCATGTTAGTTATCGACATAGATCCATCGATACCAATGACTGCGGGTTGACTGCCCAAGGCAGTTCGCAATACATGATTACCACCGTAATCCATGCAAGTAATTGTCCTTAACAACCCCCGCGAACGGGTGCTGAGTCCAAACTATAGTACTATCATTGCTAAGGCAGGTAGACAGCATTCCATGTGTAAACATAACAAACAAGCATTCATTAAGCCACGTATAACATGCGGTAGCGGTTAGCGTTTAAATAGTATTGAGTAGTGTGATTGATGTGATTTAAATATTCGTAACGTATGTAACACCCAAAAGTGCATAAAGTAAAAAGGGATCGAGTATACTCACAGCGGTTGATGGATTGAAGGGAGCGCTTAGAGAATATGATTAGCCTGAACAGATTGATAGTATAACGATAAGTGACGTGCAAAACGATGCAAGGTGTAAGTGGCTCGGACAGTAGCTCGGTCGGATTGGTAATCCGATCGGACGGTCCGGTCGTGCGGATGACAATCCGTTCGGATGGTCATCCGGTCGGACAGGTTGTCCGGTCGGATGACTATTCGAGTGGATTGTTTCTTCCTTTGAGAAGAATGTGTTTGTGTATGATGGCTTGTCCTTTGAAGTTTTCGTTGTAGCATTTTGAAAACATTGAAGTATCTCAAACTTTCAAGTCGGTCGATCGGTCGGCTTAGTCGTGCGGGTGACAATCCGTTCGGATGGTCATCCGGTCGGACAGATTGTCCGGTCGGACGGCGACTCGAGTGGCGAGGTTACTTAGTGAGAACAATTCCACAACAGGTTGTCACTCTGTCGGACAGGTTATCTGGTCGGGTGGCATCCTTAGTGCATTGAACACGTTGAAAATTGTTTAAGTCCAAGTATCTCATGATACAAAGAGTAATCCGGTCGGATGGTAGTCCGATCGGAAGACAATTCGTTCAATACTCAAACTTCAGATAAAGTTGATTAAGTGTGGGACCCAAGGTGTGATCCGTTCGGATGGCAATCCGTTCGGGTGGCTTATCCGCTCGGACAGTAGTCCGGTCGGATAGCACTCCATGCTTGTCGTTCCGTTCGCCTTTCACTTGGCCATTTTGATTGTTTGTTGCTTTTATCGAGACGTCTTGACATTGTGTTAACCAACACCCTAGTTCCTTATGCTTATAACGACATCTATAGTTAGTTAGGTTTAAAAACAAGGTTGAGACATGTAAAATCAGAGGTGTAAACCTCACAAACTTTTTGTTTTGTTCAAGGGTTTAACCCACAAGTGATGTTCAAGCCTAAAGCTGGATGATTTTTTTGATTTAGGATTAGCTTGGGCTATCCTACTTGAAAATCCACACATTGCTTAATGTTTTCTCATTGATTAGTTGTTCTTATTTCATTATTACTTGTAAGTTCATGACCCTCCTTGAATGTTCATAACATCAAGTATAGTGGTGAGCACCTAGAGGAGCCTAAATGGAAGATTTGTTCTTCCTACCTCCTACATGACTTCTATGACACAACAGAGGTTTCTAAATGGAGTATTCATACTCCTACCTCAAGCTTCAACTAATGGACTTTTTGATATACATAATCTATATGATACTTATATATACTATTCAAATATTCGAACCTTTGATGATGAATTTGTGTTCATTCGTCAAAGTACTAGATTACATCATCTAAGACCTAATAACTTGTCATGATTCTAATAGGTATTCTACCCATGAAAACATTTAAACCCTTGAGGTTTCATAGTGTCAAACAAGTATTATGTGTTAAAGATGATTACTTTCTTATGTTTATGTTCACATGTTTTAAATTCCGAATCTTTACTCCACCGTTATACTCCAATACTCATACGCCTTGTTTCTTTGTGTAGAAGGACTCGATGTTCCATCCTAATCAACCAACAACCCTCGCGGATTTATCAAGTGGGAGCTTGCAAAACCGTGAGTACACTTGACCCATTTTACCTTTAAAAACACTTTGGGTTGTAACATGTTATTATTATACAAACTTCACATTCACACACCTAAAACATTCTTTATGCTCTCATTCCGTTATACATGCTACTTGTTTACTTAGGTTCATGCTAGATTATACATGCTCTATGTCATTAACTTTGCTAAGCCCCACCTTAACGTATATAGCGCTATAGGAGTAGCACACCACCTATGGGGGTCTTGTTAAGCCTTTATTCTAAAACGGTCTTGTTACTTTTGTGGCAAGGGATGCTAATTACTATTGGAGATTTGGGTTTGACATATTGTGTTGCATGCTAGTTACCTTGTTTACAAATTGCCATGTGGATTCGAGAAAATGCTTTTATACTTACGCCTTTGCTTTTGCATTGAACTTTATTTTAAACATGTTACAGTTTGAGGATGATGATGCTATGAAACGAAGTAGCGATGATGCCTAGATACACATTTAGACGTCTTAGGTTTAAAATGTTGTATCAATTTTGTTTTGTTAAGTTATGAACATGTTGTTATTTGAAACTTCTATGTAATGTTGACAATTTGATTTTATGAAATGAAAATGGGTTGAATTAAATATTGTCACCAATAGTGTTATGAAGTCTCTTGCAATCTATTTCGTCCCACTCCGATGATTCCGCCATTGGTTGGGGTGTGACAGATTGGTATCAGAGCCATACCTATAGGGAATTAGGTAGAATTCCCATGTTCGACCTAATCTATAGTACGTACCTATTTTTTTTACCATTCGTGATTCATGCTTAAAATGTTTATTCTTCCTAGTTTGCTTCTTTCTTTTCTTTTTAGTCTTAATGCTTACATGATATGTTTCCTAAGACATTTTACACAATACACTTGAAGACTTGAAGACACACTTTATACAAAAGAGACGAGTTTACCAAAATAGGCGTGAAACCCACAATTTGGTAAACGACTCTCATTCTGCTTATTCTTTATCTTGCACGACATTACGCCATTAAGCTAGGAGTGAAATCCACATCTTAATGGTAAATTTTCAATTCAAACTCTAGTGGACCCTTGTCAAAGTGTCGAAATTTAATTTTGACCCGACGAGTACCAACCACATTAGGGTACGGAATCGTCAAGTTAGGGGTGAACCCCTCATCTTGTCGATTAAGTCCCATTCCTCGATTTTCAATCTCGCCAAAGTTTCGATTATTTCAATCGATTAAAGACGTGTAGTAACTGGAAGGGTAAGATACCGTTAATCGCTTCTCGATGAGAGTATCTTACTTATAGGCCAAAGCATGTTTCTCTAATTTGAAATGACTTTCGATTCACTTTGGAATAGTCGATGTTTCTCTATCCGAAACAATCCTATGTTTTATGAGCCTCTCTTTTATGTGATTCAATTTATATGTGATTTTATACTTGTTACCTCGTTCATTTCAAAACCTTTACATAATTCGCACGCCTCACGCAATCAAAAACAATAATAATTCTCGTGAACAAACTAAATTTATACTCTTTTTAAGCATTCATACTTGTTGAATACTTGTTAAATTCATGCTAAATATGTGAACCATACGTGATATGTCATGCTTACATGCTTATACATGCAAAACTCATTTTGAATTAATGATCAAGTCTCATCCTTCCCCCTTCTCTTTCGATTCGTAGATGTCGTCCAACACCGAGCCAAAGAAGACCAAGTCAAAGATGGGTTCAACCTCCAACGCCAACTCTTCCATGTCGAAAAAGGATTGTATGAAATTCATGGCCAAATAGATGGCTAAGGTCATACCAGACATTGTGAGTAGGATTCAGACCAACACCGACTCTCCACATGGTTCCGTTGATTCGAAAATGGAAATCCCCAAACCGACGTTCCAATTCAAGCAATTCATGGCTTGTAAACCCTTGGAGTTTACTAGCAAAGATGGCGCTACCGCTATGATGAATTGGTTCGACGTGATTGAACTCACATTCCTACAAAGTGGGTGTCCTGATGACCTATGAACCTTGAATGCAACTGGAGTCTTCCGTTCGAGGGCACTCGAATGGTGGACCACCGAACGCAATAAAAGGGGAAACGATGTTGCACACGCCTTACCTTGGGACGAGCTTAAGCAACTTTTAAAGGACCAATTTTGTCCTCCCCACGAGCTCCAAAAGTTAGAGAACGAGTTTTGGAACCTAACACAAAAGGGGAGCGACGTCGATGGTCTGATTACCCGTTTTAAGCAACTTAGTGTCCTCTGCCCTGTACAGGTCAACACCGTCCCCAAGTCTGTAGCCAAATTCATCTATTGTCTTGTACCCACCTTGATTAACCATGTTGTCGCCGCTTGCCCCAAAACCACCGAATATGCTTTTCGTATCGCTACTGAGCATAACAACAACTGCGTTCCTCATGGGACCTATGACAAGGTTTCAATGAAGAGTGCGCACCAAGACACAACCGATACCACCATTTTTGAACCTTCACCGTCTCAACCATCCAAGAAAAAGAAAGGCTGTTCAAGATCAACCTCAAGCTGCTCCTGTGCAAGCATGTTTCAAGTGTGCCGATCTTAATCATTTAGCCAACGTGTGTCCTCAGCATAATCAACCACAACAACAACAACAGGCTTAACAACAACCCATTAGAGGCCGAGCTTTTCTCCTCACCACCGCTCAAGCACAAAATGCAAACGAAGTCATCACCAGTACGTTTCTTGTGAACCATGTTTATGCTTCTTGTCTATTTGATACTGGCACCGATAAAAGTTTTGGGTCATTAGAATTCGAACCTTTGCTTAAGAGTAAACACTCTAAGTTGCCAAGATCTTTCGCTGTCGAAGTCGCTGATGGTAAATCTTTCGCTGTCGATTCTGTTCTCTCTAAGTGTTCTTTGATTCTTAACGATCATACATTCTCAATCAATCTTATACCTATGCAAATGGGTAGCTTTGACATCAAAGTAGGCATGGACTGGCTTAGACGAGTTCGTGCTGAAGTCGTTTGTTCTGAAAAATTTATACGTCTTCCTCTTCCAAACGGTGATTCTCTACACGTGTATGGAGAGAAACCTTCTCAAGGTCTCAAGCTTATGTCGTGTATCCAAGCGAACAAGTGCTTGCGCAAGGGTACCTTCGCCTTTCTCGCCCACATTATGGAAAAGAAGGACAAAGGGCCAAGCATAAGCGACGCTCCCGTCGTACGTGATTTTCCCGATGTGTTTCCCGACGATCTTTCTAGTCCGCCTCCTGCTCGTTCTGTCGAATTTCGTATTGATTTAGTGCCTGGAGCTACGCCTGTCGCTAAGTCTCCCTACCGCTCAAGAGCTTTCGAGCCAACTTTAAGAGCTTCTTGATAAAGGCTTTATACGCCCTAGTACATATTCTTGGGGCGCTCCCGTTTTGTTCGTCAAGAAGAAAGATGGGTTATTCTGAATGTGTATTGACTATCGTGAGCTCAACAAGCTTACTATCAAGAACCGATACCCTCTTCCTCGCATTGACGATGTCTTCGACCAATTGCAAGGAGCGACCTTCTTTTCAAAGATCGATCTTCGTTCTGGGTATCATCAACTTTGAGTCCCCGAAGAAGATATACCTAAGACCGCCTTTCAAACGCGTTATGGTCACGATGAGTTCGTGGTCATGCCCTTTAGTTTGACCAACGCACCTACTGTTTTCATGGATTTGATGAACTGCGTGTGCAAAGCGTACTTAGACCGTTTCGTGATTGTCTTCATCGGCGATATTCTTATCTACTCCAAGACTCAAGGAGAGCACGAGCGACACCTGCGTCTTATCCTTCAACTTCTTCGTAATGAATGTCTCTACGCCAAATTCTCCAAGTGCGAATTTTGGTTAAAAGAGGTTCAATTCCTTGGTCATACGGTCAACGAACTTGGTATTCACGTTGATCCCGCTAAAATCGAAGCTGTGAAGAATTGGATCGCACCTAAGTCTCCGTCTGAAATCCGTTCGTTTCTTGGTCTTGCTGGTTACTATCATCGTTTTATTTCCAACTTCTCTAAGATCGCCATCCCTTTAACCTATTTGACCCAAAAAGAGAGACCTTTTGTTTGGGGTCCCGAACAAGAGGAATCTTTTCAAACTCTTAAGGACATGCTTTGTAATGCTCCTATCCTCGCAGTTCCCGATGGTAACGACGACTTCGTCGTGTATTGCGATGCCTCAAACCTTGGTCTTGGATGTGTTCTCGTGCAACGAGACAAGGTTATCGCTTATGCGTCGAGGCAACTCAAAATACATGTGAAGAATTATACTACTCACGACCTTGAACTTGGCGCAGTTGTTTTTGCCTTGAAGATTTG
This sequence comes from Helianthus tuberosus, assembly GCA_030545235.1. Classification (NCBI taxonomy): domain Eukaryota; kingdom Viridiplantae; phylum Streptophyta; class Magnoliopsida; order Asterales; family Asteraceae; genus Helianthus; species Helianthus tuberosus. Next base: position 169,912,082 of record CM060369.1, read on the forward strand.
GCGACACTACCTTTATGGTACCAAGTGTATGGTCTTCGCCAACCATAAGAGCCTTCAACATATCTTCAACCAAAAGGAACTCAACATGCGTCATCGTCATTGGGTGGAATTGTTAAACGACTACGATTGCGAAATTCACTACCATCCTGGTAAAGCGAATGTAATAGCTGACGCGCTTAGTCTTAAAACTCATGTAAAGGGTATTCGTTGTCTCTAACTCGTCGATGATCTTCAAAACCGCATTCGTAAAGCTCAATACGCCTCTATTAACGAAGGTAGTCTTTCCATTGAGATACGAGGTGGTGTTGAAAAAGATCTTGTGTCTAAATCTGATGGTTTTCTATACTATCTCAATCGTATCTGGATTCCTAATCACTAAAACCTTCAAGACTTTGTGATGAAGAAGGTACACAAATCGAGATATTCCATTCATCCTGGTGTGGACAAGATGTACCAAGATATGCGTATGTCCTATTGATGGCCTGGAATGAAGAAGGATATTGACACCTTCGTTGCGAAATATCTCACATGTTTAAAGGTAAAAGCTGAACATCAACATCCCTCTGGTTTGCTCGAACAACCAGAAATTCCTGTCTGGAAATGGGAGAGCATCGCTATGGATTTCATCATCAAACTCCCTCGTACTTCTTCTGGTCATGACAGTATTTGGGTGATCATTGATCGATTGACCAAATCAGCTCATTTTTCCCTTTCGCGAAGATTTCAAGGTCGAGAAATTGGATAGAATTTACACTGATGAGATCATTTGTCATCATGGTATCCCTATGTACATCATTTCCGATCGTGATGGTCGTTTTACGTCTTGTCTTTGGTAAACTTTTCAATCTGCTATGGGTACTATTTTGAACCTTAGCACCGCTTTCCATCCTTAGTCAGACGGTCAAACCGAGCGTAGTATCCAAACATTAGAGGATATGCTTCATTCCTGCATAATCAATTTTGGTGGCAACTGGGACTCACACTTGCCTTTGATCGAATTCTCGTACAACAATAGTTATCACGTGAGTATTCAAATGGCACCCTTCGAAGCATTGTATGGTCGCAAGTGCCGTTCGCCCATTTGTTGGCATGAGATTGGTGATGTTCAAATCACTGGTTCCGAGCTCATACAAGAGACAACGGACAAGATTTTACAGGTTCGAGACAACTTACTGAAAGCCAGGAGCCGACAAAAGAGTTACGTCGACAAGCATCGCAAGCCTTTGGAATTCGAGATAGGTGACTTCGTACTTCTCAAGGTATCCCCTTGGAAGGGTGTAGTTCGATTTGATAAGAAAGGAAAACTTGCACCTCACTACATTGGTCCTTTCAAAATTCTTGAAAGGATTGGCAAGGTGGCGTATAGACTGGACCTACCAGAGGAACTCAACAATGTTCATCCTGTCTTCCACTTTTCCAATATACAGAAGTGTCTAGCTGATGAAGGACTTCAAGTTCCACTGGAAGATCTTCAAATCGACGAAACACTACACTTCGTGGAGACACCTGGCGAGATCATGGACCGAGGTGTCAAGAAATTGAGGCGAAGTTAAATTCCTACCGTCAAGGTTCGATGGGAAGGAAAACGTGGCGCTGAATTCACTTGGGAACTCGAGAGTGATATGAAGACTAAGTACCCACACCTTTTTGTTACTTCTTCCTAAATTTCAGGTCAAAATTTCCTAAAGGAGAGGAGACTGTAACGCCCTGCTTATTTGTATTTTCCATAATTAGAAGGTCTTGCTTGTATTTCTATTTTTGGAAGTCTTATGTTCCTGTAATCGTTCTTTCATTGTAATCGTTGTAAAACCCGAGACTTGAATCATAAATAAAATTCGTATCTCCTTAAATTCGTGTTGTACAGACTTCATACATATTTGTACATTTGAATTCGTGAAACAATTGCTACTACTAGTAATTCTTGGAAACTATGTGCTAAATTTGCAAATACGTGAAACATACTAATCGTACGACTTTTGAATGTACACGATACCTAAATACGACATTCATACGCTTAATCATACTTCATAATACTTGTTTTATGTTCATGATACATGTTTGATCCTTATAATATGCCTTATTATCATAAATAACCCTTAAAACACCTAAAAAGCCTAAATAAGGAACATAAGGGGCCAAAATGTAATTATTTGAAACTTGTTCATCCATTAGACCAGGCCTGGGGGCCCGCGACCCGGCCCAGGTCCTGTCTTCGCGGCCCGTGAGCCCGTGGACCCGAGACAGCTCATTTCCAGCTCGTTTATTGGTCACTTTGGTTGGTTTTATTGCAACTTAAGTGTGTTTCTTGCATTAATTAGGCCACCAACCCAACCCTAATCCATCCCCTATATAAACCAAGCCTCCTCCAAGCATTTTACACTTTCTTAACACCCTCTAATCACTCACAAACACACACAAATCACAGCTGAATTCAGTGAACAAGATAGATTCATACCTTCTTACAAAAGTGAGTATAACTCACTCATTTCTTAACCATTTGATTTGATTATTTTTTCCTACTTGCTTGGATTGACTTTAGGAACATTTCCACACGTTTTCCATGAAAAACCAAGGTCTGAATGTCACCAAAAAGGCTCCAAAGTTAACTGACTTTTCTGTTTTTGATTCAATCTTTGTTAAACTTGATTAAACTTGAGTTATCTCATCTGAAACCTAAGTCCTTATGCTTATAACCACATCTATGGTTAGTTAGGCTTAAAACAAGGTCGAGACATGTAAAATCAGAGGTGTAAACCTCACAAACATTCTTTTTTGTTCAAGGGTTTAACCCACAAGTGATGTTCAAGCCTAAAGCTTGATGATTGTGTGATTTAGGATTAGCTTGGGCTATCCTACTTGAAAATCCACACATTGCTTGATGTTTTCTCATAGATTAGTTATTCTTATTTCATTATTACTTGTATGTTCATGACCCTCCTTGGATGTTCATAACATCAAGTGTAGTGGTGAACACCTAGAGGTGCCTAAATGGAAGATTTGTTCTTCCTACCTCCTACATGACTTCTATGACACAAAAGATATTCCTAAATGGAGTATTCATACTCCTACCTCATGCTTGAACTAGTGGACTTATTGATATACATAATCTATATGATATTTATATATACTATTCAAATATTCGAACCTTTGATGATGGATTTGTGTTCATTCGTCAAAGTACTAGATTACATCATCTAAGACCTAATAACTTATCATGATTCTAATAGGTATTCTACCCATGAAAACATTTAAACCCTTGAGGTTTCAAAGTGTCAAACAAGTATTATGTGTTAAAGATGATTACTTTCTTATGTTTATGTTCACATGTTTTAAATTCCGAATCTTTACTCCACTGTTATACTCCAATACTCATACGCCTTGTTTCTTCGTGTAGAATGACTCGGTGTTCCATCCTAATCAACCAACAACCCTCACGGATTTATCAAGTGGGAACTTACAAAACCGTGAGTACAGTTGACCCATTTACCTTTAAAAACACTTTGGGTTGTAACATGTTATTATACAAACTTCACATTCACACACCTAAAACATTCTTTATGCTCTCAATCTGTTATACATGCTACTTGTTTACTTAGGTTCATGCTAGATTATACATGCTCTATGTCATTAACTTTGCTAAGCCCCAGCTTAACATATGTAGCGCTATAGGAGTAGCACACCACCTGTCGGGGTCTTGTTAAGCCTTTATTCTAAAACGGTCTCATTACTTTGTGCAAGGGTTGCTAAATACTAGTGGACACTTGGGTTTGACATATTATGATGCATGCTAGTTACCTTGTTTACAAATTCCCATGTGGATTCGAGAAAATGCTTTTATACTTACGCTATACTTATTTAAACCTTGTGTACTCGCCTTTGCTTTTGCATTGAACTTTATTTTAAACATGTTACAGGTTGAGGATGATGATGCTATGAAACGAAGTAGAGATGATGCCTAGATACACATTTAGACGTCTTAGGTTTAAAATGTTGTATCAATTTTCTTTTGTTTTGTTATGAACATGTTGTTATTTGAAATTTCTATGTAATGTTGACAATTTGATTTTATGAAATGAAAATGGGTTGAATTAAATATTGTCACCAATAGTGTTATGAAGTCTCTTGCAATCTATTTCGTCCCACTCTGATGATTCCGCCATTGGTTAGGGTGTGAAATTAAGCGCGGAGAGTGGAGGCCAATTTCTTCTGGGATAACTGCCTCCGAGCCGTAGACCAGGCTGAAGATAGTCTCGCAGTTGCTTGTTTTGGGCATGGTGCAATGTGCCCAGTTAGGCCTTGATCCCTTCCACAATGATGTTGTTTACACTTTCAACCTGACTATTACCTCGAGGATGCGCAACAGAGGAGAAAGTGTTTTCTATGTTGAGCTCTTGCATGCATTTGTGGAGATCTTCTGAAGCGAAGTTCGTGCCATTGTCAGTCACGATCTTGAGTGGGAGGCCAAAGCGGCAGATGATGTGCTCTCAGATGAACTTGTGCACGATCATTGCTGAAGTTGAAGCTAATGCCTTTGCTTCCACCCACTTTGTGAAATAATCAACGACCACGATGATAAACTTTACAGTGCCTGGCGCTTCTGGGAAGGGTCCCACCATGTCAATGCCCCATTGTTGGAAGGGCCATGCTGTAGAAACTGGGATCAAATCGTTTTTGGGCCTGAGTATCTTTGGTGCATGCCTCTGACAGGCATCACATTTGTGCAGCTTATTCATGGCATCCACATGCATGCCTGGCCAATAACATCCAGCGTTCATAATCTTCGCCACTACCATGCGCGACCTAGCATGGATCCCACAAATTCCTTCATGAATTTCTCAGATAAGGTAAGTTGCATCTTGTGGGTCCACGCAGCGCAACAACGGACACAAGTACGGCCCCATATCACTAGAAAAGCAAAAAACATTATTACTAAACATACTAGTAGAAAAAGGAATAGATATACTACCTGACACATTGCAACTCTGAGTGTTCTCTCTAGTTTTATCATTTAACAAACTCAATAATCTGTTAACTTGATCAAAGGTTAAACTATTAACAGAAACAGTACCACTAGATGAATCATCATTATTTTTAACATAAACATTTCTAGAAACAACATTCTTGTTACTATTTCTAGGTTTCCAAGAACTGATTAGTTCAAAACACTTATCAATGCCATGTTCTGTTTTATCACAATGTGAGCATTTTAAGTTTGATTAGAGTTCTAAACCTTCTTCCTTTTAATATCAAAACTTTGATTTGTTTTAGAAACAAACCCCATGGTTTGACTCTTTTGTGCACTGGTACTAGCAGTTTTATATGATTCTACCCTAGACACAATAGCAAATGGCTCTTTAACACTTCGAAGAGTTTCTTTCATTAACAAATTAGTTCTTATAGATTGATATACACTATCTAGTCCCATTAAGAACTGCATCAACCATTTCATATGATTAAATTTATAAATTCTCTTGATGCATTACATGTGTAAATAAGTAGTTGAAGAATTTGATTAAGTTGTTTCCATATAATGTTGAACTTATGATAGACATAAACATCCCATTCTAAGTAAATGCATTCTTTTATGTAAATCAAATACAACTAACCCATCTACTTTGTCATTAGTTTCTTTCAAATCTTTCCACACATCAGAAGCAAATTTACTATACACATGACCTAAGTATAATTCTCCTGTCAAAAAAAAAAATTAAAATCCAGGTTAATACCACAGAGTTGCATCTCTCCCACTATGTTGCAAGAACATAATCATCAACAGATTTAACACATGATCCATTAATAAACCCAAGTTTATTCTTAACCCTAAGAGCAAGTGTCATTACATGTGCCTAAACATTATAGTTTTCAGTACCCTTAAGTTTTATGCTAACTATGGTGAGATTAGTGGAATCACTCGCATGAAAATAGAATGGATTACTATAATCCAGTTTACTAACCAAAGTGACAATAGGATATAAAAGTAACACAAACTACAAAAATAACTATAACAAGAACACACCACAAGCACACAACGACGAAACTATGTCAGTGTCAAGATATCTACTTCGTCACTCAAGGGTGCCAGACCATGTCATAAGACATGATCCGTATCTTGGAGATCAAGAGAATAAACACAAGCACACAAGACGTACTAAACAACTAAGAAAAGATAAACAACTTATCACAAAAGAATCAATATGCAACAGTCAAGATGCAACAAATAGAATAGGGTGTGGGTCTCCGTGTATCCGAAAATCAATCTGGTACCCTTAACCCAGCCAGAAATGGCTTATGCGGAAAAGAAAAAAAACAGTAAAGAATAGCATAAGAGGAACAATCTCACCCATTTGCAAACCCTAGCAATTGTTTCTCCTTCTTAGTTCAAGAATATACAACCTTCACTTTGGGTTGAATATAAAGAACAAAAACATCATTTCCAGATTCCTAAACACCCAAGATCTACACGAAACCCTAACCACAGATCTCAACAAAACAAATAACTAGAGCACCTTATGATCTAATACCATGAAAAACTAGTATATCAGAGAATACAAACAACAGAACAACTTTATTCAACTCACAAAATATAAAACAGATCTAGAACAACTAATACAACACTCAAACAACAAAGATCATCTTAACTCTCACTCACAATCTACAAACAAACTAATAATCTAAATAACAACACAATATCAATTTGCCATACATCAAGGGTTTCGATGAGAACCTAGCAAGAGAAAGTGTAAGCTGCCAAATATCTGAATAAGTGAATAATGCACATATGGTGCCCTTCAACTCTTCTAACCAGTCTGCAAGCCCACTATCATGAGATCCAAGCCCAAGAGCATGCATGCAGTCTACCAACATCACTTTAGCCCATTACTTATATTCTTTGACAAACCAATATTAACAAGCAAAATAATAAATTTAACGAAATAAACCATAGTTTAGCTTATGAATTGTATCAACATTACTTTAACATATCTTATTTTCAACATCCCCCACTACAAGAACAGGGCACCTTTAGCGGCGACAGGTGTCGCCGGTATTGACCACTTTTGTCGCCGCTATCGACTTTTAGCGGCGACATGTCGCCGGTAAAACGTCGCCGGTATTGCTCGGACGCTATTGACCGGTTGTCGCCGGTAAAGACAACTGTCGCCGGTATTGATCCTTCACTTTTAGCGACGACAGATGTCGTCGCTAAAAGTGTCACCGGTATTAATCTTGGTCGCTCTGTCGCCGCTAAAAGTCTGTTTTTTTTAATACAGCAGCTGTATATACTGCTGCCCAGCCAGTTTTACGGCCGAAAAACAAAACCTGCCTATTTTCAAACAACGCAAGCATACGCCATGAACATAATCAACATATACTAAAGGTAATATACTTAAAAACTACGTTTAAGTCGTACATTATATCCTACAACGTTTAATTAAATCTAAATCATACATTAAAAACAAGTCACTCATCGTCATCGTTATCGTTGGGTTCATCGTCGGATTCATTATCGAATAAGTTGTCAGAATCGTAGTCTTTTGACTTTCCTTTTCCTTTTCCTTGTGAAGCAAGATAGTTGTTAAGTTGGTTCAAAAATGACGGGGTTTGGAACAAGCTGTTAACAAAATCCTACAATAATAGATAGCAAAACGTATATTAGCATATTAATTAACGCTACCAACATATATTTAACAAGGAAACATGCGTTCGTTTGTCATTTTATAAATTGCGTAGTTTACCTCGGAAAAGGTTTCTTGCGTCCGAGCTTGCGAAGACGACATGTTAGATGACGAGTGCGAGGACGTGTTGGAAGAAGGTTTAGGCCCCATCCCGCGGTACCATCCTCGCCGCTCTCCCAACGCTTCTTGATACGGGGCAATTGGAGGACCATCGCCGCTCCATTCATCTGTGGCCCGTTGTATGTTCCGCTGTATTTTACGAAGATGATTAAATATATATGTGTATATATATATATATATTTGTTATAGAAAATAATACTTAAAAGAAATACTTACGTAATTTTGTTCAGCAACCGGATCAACCCAATTCCCTTGATTGTCCGTGTGGGTTTTAACATACGTAGGTACCCAATCCAAATTCTGTTTAACATTACACTTAGATTAGACATTAAATAAACAAAAGCTTACACACACGCACACATACATAAAACATTACATTTTTATAGGCGGTGCTACCGTACGAAGATGTCCCCCCACGGTATGGGAATTGTTGTTTATCGCGTACTTTTTTGTTGGCCTTGCTTTTTTTAATATATTTTTCTTGCCGGAAACCTTCGATGGTTCTCAACCAGTTTTCATAGGGCATATCCACGGGATGGTATGCCCTTGCACTCTCAAGATCATCGTAACCTCCCTTGCTATCAAATAATTGTCTAGCTTCATACTTGCGGTCATTGTATCGCTTCATAAGCACAGTCCTTATACCACCCTTCAAGTTTTTCGCGTCATAATCACGTTCCACTTCATCAAGATTGAGATTTTCCTACAAATTAAATAAAAAAGTTAAAATATCATATATAAATTAGATTTGCATGTGCTATAAAATTTTATGCATATAACTTATTTACCCGTAAGTGGTTCATGACGGCATCCTTGTAATGTTGTTCAACAGCATCCCATCCAATTTTATCAAACGGGATGGCCCGCCACATATATATGCCGGCCTCCCTTGAAAACATGTCTCTTGATTTACCAACAGGGGTAAACGTGACCTGTTGATCAAACGTAAGCGACACAGGCCCCCCCGCTTTTACTAGACGCCGTAGTTTCTCATTTTTAGCTTTCCCCCTAACCTTCTTTGGGGGAACCGCTGCAATTAAAACAAAAATAATTAGTAACAACATTTATAATATATAAAATATAAGGACTACAAAATAATTTAGTAAAAGACTTACCGTATGTCTCGTGTGTGCCACGAATCCCACCAGGAGGAAGCGGTGGATCACCAGCGCCGTCACCCCCATGTCCCCAGGGGGCCACATCGGCCATCAAATAAGCGAATATCAGCAATACCAAAAACTGTTAATACGCAAATGGTATTTCATTTCTGCCATAGTTTTTAAGCCGGAATTTTTACATTTGGTACACGGACATCTAACTTCATCGTGGTTTTTTATCACTCTTTCACACATCTCGATAAATGACTTGAGTCCTTGTTTGTATTGAGGTGAATGACGTGGGGAATCAATCCAACTTTTATCGATACGCATTATGCAACTGAAAGAAAATCTAATTTATGATTAACAAGACAAGGGTAGGCTGCTAAACCCACTTTTTGAACACTTTATCTCATATGTGAATGTGTATTACATGATTGTTTGTTTAAGAAAAATTCGGCAGCATTTCCTCTTAGCTCCCAAGTATATATGTAATGATATATATACCCGAGGAGCAAAGAGAAAATGATAACCGAATCCTTCTTAAACAAACAATCATGTAATACACATTCACATCCTAAATGAGATAAAGTATTCAAAAAGCAATCCCAAGATAAACGGGGACAACCCGAAATTAATTTCTAAATCAATTTCGGGCGGGTATTTCTAAGCTCGCTATGTTTAAAATGATTAATTCAAACACGGGCATAGTTTTTTAAGCGTGTTATGTTCTTAATGATTGTTTTAAATTTTGGGGGGAACGTTATGTTTTAAATCATGATTTCAATTTCGATTGGGTGTTTTCTTAGTTCGTTATGTTTGAAATGATGAATTCAATATCAGACACGATTTTTAAGCTCGTAATGTTCTTCATAATGGTTTATATTTCGGGCGGGTATTTTCATAGCTCCTTATGTTTTAAATGATGATTTTAATATAAAGAGGGTATTTCCTAACTAATATATATTTGTCAAATTTAAATATAAATGGTTTAAAACCTAAACACAAATATACAAATTATCAAACTTTAACATTTTTTTCAAACCTACACATTTGCATCCTTACACACACATTTGCATACTTTATACAAACATACATACTAACATACACATTTTTCACCAACATACTAACATACAACAATTATACAAACATACTAACAATTTACAATTTACATACTAACATTATACAATTTACATACTAACAATTATACAAACATACATACATTCATTCATACACTTACATACCCACATACAACTTAAACTAAAAATTATACAATTTACATACTAACAATTATACAAACATACATACTAACATACACAATTTACATACCTAAACTAAAAATTATACAATTTCTAAACTTTAAAAAAAAAAAAAAAAAACTAACCATTATACAATTTACATGCACATTTTTCAAATACACCTACATTATACAATTTACATACTAACAATTATACAAACATACATTCATTCATACACTTACATACCCACATACAACTTAAACTAAAAATTATACTATTTACATACTAACAATTATACAAACATACACAATTTACATACCTAAACTAAAAATTATACAATTTCTAAACTTAAAAAAAAAAAAAAAAAAAAAATCTAACCGGTTTTTCAGGTGGTGACTGGAGAAGTGAAGGTGGTGACCGGAGAAGAGATGGTGGTGATCCGAATTTTCTTCCACAAACACAAAAATACACAAAAAGAGCAAAAATTAAAGCCTATAACATGTATGTAACAAATGTAGAGAAGAAATGTAACATAAAACAAGTTAAACTAACCGATTGGGCAAAAAATCGAGTGTCTCCGGCGGTGGAAGCAAGAGTTTTGGGGGGAAAAGTGAGGAGGAGAGAGGGAAAGGCGCTGATAAAGGACTTTTACGTTTTCACTTTTACCGGCGACAGCCTGTCGCCGGTATTGATTACCTGTCGCCGCTATTAGGTTAACCTGGATAAGATTTGTGTGGCTAGGATTTAATGTGGGACACAGACTGTAGGACCGAGTTTCGTGACCGAAACCGTGATTCGTGTGAGATCGGTTCAAGACGGGAGAGATTAGAGATGATAAACAAACAACTTTGTATTAATCCGGTAGTATAACATTACAAGTCGGCCCGATTACATGATAACCGAACTAATACCAAAGGAGTATACATTCGGGGAGAGATCAAGTGGTGATCTCTCCCAGACACACTGAAGCTCACAGGGAACTCTCAAATGAGCTCCCCTATTCTCTCTTAGTCTTGCAAATGACAAAGTGTTGGTATTTATACCCAACACAGGTTGTATGGTCGAAGGATCTAACTGATTGATCGATAGATCATCTGTCGATCATCCAGCTATCGAAAGATACACATATACCTCGAAGGATGACATATCCTTCGAGGTCCATCTTCATCTATCGATGGATATCTTTCGAGCTCATCGAAGGATATACACAATCCTTCGATGCCTTATCCTTCGACACCAAACATTATACAACCATAATCTAACTGTTTGTCTAGCAAAACCCACACGGTCAACCGAATAACCCTCTCGTTTGACCACTTCAAACGAGCGGGTCTATACACGTTCGATAGACCGTTTCACTAACTATTACAAATTCAGCGTAAAATAAAACTAATCTATTCGACAAGCATCGGACACAAAATCTGCATCAACAAATTCCCCCTTGTCCGTTGCTGTCGAATGCTGAAAATGCAACTGCAATCGATCTTCAGTCAAGTATTCATCTTCTCTGTGTTAACAAATTCCCCCTTGACCGATGATCCAGTAAGTAGTATCTTGACGCTCCTTGTAAAATATTTCCCCCTTAAAGTACGCGTATCCGTGTTGGGTGTTGTGCAATTTCCTCAATTGACCGATCTTCCGCTGATCTTCCAATACTCCAACCGGCATTTGATAAGGGTTCCAATCTTTAAGAACTGCATCAAGTCTTGATCTTGTCATAAGAACTCTATTTCATACAAGCATACTACATTGATAGAGATTTCTGGTGAACTGTCTTCTGTAAACCGTCTTTGTGGAATCGACCAAGTAATGCACTTTAATCTTCAGCATCAACACTCAGGAAAGTCAGCTAGACCAAGTGTATCCCTTGCAAGCTCAACCAGCATGCTTAGTTGAACTACATCCAGATCTCATTGTCTCGCCTTTGTGAAGTTGACCACGTAATGCACTACGGATCTTCAGCATCAGTACTCAGGAAGTCAGCTTGACCAAGTACATCGTTTGCAAACTCAACGAATTGAGTTACCCCCAGATCCCTGTAAAATCCCAAAGAAACATCAAACCCAAAACCGAATCCTGCAGGCCTTCAGTCTTGAACTATCAGCTTTCATAAAGATTCCCCAGGTCTTCAGTGAACAGCGCTTTTGTAACTACTGTAGACTTTAGAAACCTGTATTTTTCCGTGCAAAACCCTTCACGCTGGCTGGAGAATTAATTAAAATCCTCAAATATGTGTATGTGCAAAACATTCCACGCCGAACCGTTTGTATCACCAGAAAATCACAAACTCTACCACCTGTGATTGCGTTTAGAAATTTACCGAAGAAATTCAACATTTGAAAATTTTTATTCCCCCTATTTCTTTGGTAAGATCTCTAAACCTTAACAGATTCTTTCCACTTCAAAGAAACTGTCGTCAAATGTTCACCAATTCCCTCCACTAAGCGGAACTGTCGTCAATCTTCACTGAATGTTCTCGGTTCCGAAAATTCACGAAAACGACTTTCTTCTCTGCATATTCTAGTTGAATAAGAACGTCCCCTAGTACCCCGTAGGATCCGACTTGTATCCCTCCAAAGACTTTGTGAACTCGTTAGGACCGGTATTGACATTCTAGGTTCATGCATTAGTTACCAAATGCGAGAATATGACAATAAACAAAAAGATTTCTTCGTTGCATATTCTAGTTGATAAAGAAATTTCGCCTAGTACCCCGTAGGATCCGACTTGTATCCCTCCAAAGACTTTGTGAACTCGTTAGGACCGGTATTGACGTTCAAGGTTCATACGTTCGTCTTCAAATGCGAGAATATGACAATAAACAAAATGCTTTCGAACATTTACGAATAACCGGTAACAATCATAAACATTGACGTGCGGAAGTGAACATACCGTATTGGTTTTTGGCCCATAATAGTCGCGTCACCATTTTTGACATTTGCATCGGTAACCGTGACTACCCCACATTTTTCAAAAATAATCAAGTTCTCATCATCTTTTTTTTTTTTTTTTTTTTTTTTTTTTTTTTAAATCAAAATGTTTTCATCATTCTGCACTGATCTGGCGAACTCCCAAACTTGTACGACTTTGACGCTTGCTGCCCAGTGCCCACTGATTTCAATAAATATTCAGCCCATAATGTGTTCTTGATCCAACTTTGGCCCTTTTGATCGACCCAACACTACCAACACAAACTAAACAATGGTAGTGGGCCTTTTTGATTGGTCTTATAATTCCAAAACAAGCCTTTATCTTGCACAAGTGGGCCCAAGTAGAAACATATCTGCCAACATTATCTTCTTCTATTGACAATAATCTCAGCTGATAAGAGCCACACATCACCCGACATCAACAAACGAAAGATGATTAACGAAGGATCAAATTATCGAAGGATCAACCGAAGGATCAAACGAAAGACAAACACCAAAATAGGCCTCGAAAGATGATCTTTCGTAAGTTGATACAAACGAAAGATGATTAGCAGATCTTTCGTAAATCTTTCGAGCACATGTCACAGATCTTTTGAGCACCTTTCGGGCACATGTCACAGATCTTTCGAAGTATGAAGAAAATGATCCTTCGAGAAAAAAAAATGATCCTTCGAAAACATCAAGATGACCCTTCGAAAAACTGTTTGATCTTTCGAAGTTGTTGAGATGACCCTTCGAAATCTGTTTGAGCTTTCGAAGTTGTTGAGATGACCCTTCGAAATCTGTCTGATCTTTCGAGCATCCCTTACATCTTTCGAAATATGAAGCTGCCAAGAACATCAAGAACACAGCCTCTGTGTAAATCTGCAGATTTGATGAAAACGTTGTATATTTGATTTTTGATGATGATAACTTGAATGTTTAGGTGAAAAACATAAAACCCAACACTCGTTTCAGCACAGATCTGAATATTCGGGTCCAGATCTGAGTTTTTCTTGATTTTCACCATTTTTACATCTTGAACAAAAAGCAAAAAAATCACAGATCTAGAGCACATGTGACTTAGTAAACGGTTAGATTTACTAAATCGGGCACCATGGCTCTGATACCAATTGTAGGACCGAGTTTCGTGACCGAAACCGTGATTTGTGTGAGATCGGTTCAAGACGGGAGAGATTAGAGATGATAAACAAACAACTTTGTATTAATTCGGTAGTATAACATTACAAGTCGGCCCGATTACATGATAACCGAACTAATACCAAAGGAGTATACATTCGGGGAGAGATCAAGTGGTGATCTCTCCCAGACACACTGAAGCTCACAGGGAACTCTCAAATGAGCTCCCCTATTCTCTCTTAGTCTTGCAAATGACAAAGTGTTGGTATTTATACCCAACACAGGTTGTATGGTCGAAGGATCTAACTGATTGATCGATAGATCATCTGTCGATCATCCAGCTATCGAAAGATACACATATACCTCGAAGGATGACATATCCTTCGAGGTCCATCTTCATCTATCGATGGATATCTTTCGAGCTCATCGAAGGATATACACAATCCTTCGATGCCTTATCCTTCGACACCAAACATTATACAACCATAATCTAACTGTTTGTCTAGCAAAACCCACACGGTCAACCGAATAACCCTCTCGTTTGACCACTTCAAACGAGCGGGTCTATACACGTTCGATAGACCGTTTCACTAACTATTACAAATTCAGCGTAAAATAAAACTAATCTATTCGACAAGCATCGGACACAAAATCTGCATCAACACAGACTTTTAGCGGAGACAGCTGTCGCCGCTAATGACCTACTTTTCGTCGCCGGTATTGCCTTTTAAGTCCCCAACCATTAGATCAGGATTTTGATCAACGGTTGGGGTTTGGTCTCAGGGTGTGTGACACGGATCGACCAATAGCGGCGACATTAGGCCTGTCGCCGCTAATGGTGTCGCCGCTAATGGCCTCCCATTCTTGTAGTGCCCACCCCCAATTCAAAAGCTAAACAAATCAATAACCTGAAGTTATTTTTACAAATATCAACATGTTGAGATATTAAAAGACTTTTTGTAGAATATCAATAAGCTTGTACTTTGACTTAACATTAACAGTTTTGATAATCCCATTTAAATTCTTTTCGCTTAGAAAAAAAATCAAGTTTGAAATGTTTTGTTCTATCATGAAAAACGGGATTAGCAACAATAGCAACTGCTGTTGTACTATCACAACATAATGGAACAAGTAACCTGACTTCAACATGCAACTCTGTCAACACATTTATTAGCCACGTAACTTCACAAGTTACAACACACATTGCTTTGTACTCAGCTTCAACTGATGACCGTGACACTTTGCCTAATCTGAACCGGCATACGCTTTTAAATCTAGACAAAAACTTTACTTATCAAAACTCCTTTGCCAGGAGATTGTTTTATGTATCTGAGTGATCTAAGTGCATTTTTCAAATGCCCAGAAGTGGGCTTATGCATATATTGACTAAGATAATACACTGGATATGAAATGTCAGGTCTAGCGTAGGCCAAATAAATCCACTTGCCCAACAATTTTTGATAACCAGTTATGTTTGTTAAAACATCATTATTTTGATTACGCATAGATGATATAACATGGTTTTGTTCCATAGGATTATTACAGGAAGTCATACGAAACTCTGCAAGAAGTTCCGTACATTAATAGTTTCGTTGTGTGAGACTGTGAGACATATTCCTTAATCACATTTTATAACCTCAATCCCTAAAAGATATTTCAAAGTACCTAAGTTTTTTATTAAAAACTTAGACTTTAAAAAATTCTTAACCACGTTAATTTCTTGTACACTATTTCCAGTAACAACTATATCATCCACGTACACCAATAATACAACAAAACTACTACTGTTATGTTTGGCAAACAAAGAGTAGTCACATTTACTTTCTAAAAACCCAACTCTATCGGAATATTAACTAACTTGTCATTCCACATACGTAGGGCTTGTTTAAGCCCATAAAGATACTTTTTTAGTTCGCACACTTTGGTTTCATTATTAGAGTAAAAACTTTCAGGTAGAGACATGTAAACATCCTCATATAAATCACCATCCGAAAACACATTAGTCATTGAGAAGAGGGTGTTTGGGTTTCATTGTGATGTCGAAAAGCTGAAGAGTACGTTTTAAAAAGTGATAACCATGTTGGCAAAACATAATCGTAAACGTTCATAGTGGTTAAAACGAAATACGTAGTTAGCGGCAAAACGGAATCCGAAACACCGCCTAGTTTAGTTTGGCTAAATACGTCAGGATATTCGATAAGGTATATCCACATGCATGATGACATATATTGATATAAACATTTGTTGCAAAGTTTCCTTTATTTGCTCGAGATAAAATTTCTCCTACTTGTATACAACATTAGCATGTGAGTAGTTTTGTGAAAGAAACTTTACACCTTCCAAGACATTTTGGTCCCCTCTAACCTCATATTGGGTAATCTACAAACCATTTGCTTTTCAACAAGCCTTAATCCATTTATATCTAAAATTGATATAAATATGTAACAAGCCTTAATCCATTTATTAACCGATTAGATGGCCCAGATCATATACACCGAAACAAGTCGACCCCATCAAATAAATTGGTATGGTTAATAGTCCGATAACTACAGGTTTGATAATTTCTGACACCAGCCAAACCACGACAAGAAGTTAAACGAGTCGTGTTTAGATTAACCTGTCTCACCCGCTTAGTTAAATGAGTCGACCATTAGCTTGCTTATGAGCCCTTTTATTACAACCCACCAACCCATTTAACATGTTTACAGTTTAATTTTCCCCCGCCAACCAGATAACCCCTTTGACATACATAGAAAAAAAAAAGGTTATACGCGTCATGTTTAGGTTGAACTAAATGGAAACGGAATATCCTTTTGGTTGTCCGCGAAAAACACCTCCCTTTTTTGAATGTCCTATTTATATTATACTTGTATAATTCCCTATGAACCTAGAAAGAATGAATGGAGCTCCAAAATTCCCTCTCACTCCACAATAACGTTTCTCCCATGTTACATGTGGTATCACATCCATGATTCCCTCCAACTTACACAATTTGTATATACATCGAACATCCAACAATTTCTCTCACTTTTCCCCCACCCTTCCTTTCTTATTCGCTCTTCCATTTTTCTCATCAACGGGAAACTTGAAATTCAATTTTGAATGCAGGAAGACGAACGAAGATCCACAACATCAATGGGGGATTCACCTTCTTTACCTCCAAAAGGCAGCAACAATGGCATGAATAAATCAGACCCGAACCTCGTGGCCAGTTTTCCGTCCTCTGATGAAGAGTTTAACAACCGGTCGAGTAACGTCTCCGGCTATGATCTCAACCGTATGAGCGGGGAGGCTTCACCGATGGCGATGTCACCGTGGAACCAAGCTTCTCCATTCCAACCTTCTCCATGGTTCACCACCGGAATCGACAACTCTAACAGTCAAAAGAATGGAACACAAGTAAACCAAACGTACGTGTTCAACTTTCTTGGAATATTTACACACATATATATGAATGTATGATTAAATAATCCAACACACTTTTATGCTAACGTTTTTTTTATATATTTTTCAATTTTCATCATGAAATTTCTTAAATAGGACTATAATTGGGCTAGCCATCATAAGGCTCGGTCATGGCTCTTTTACAAACTGAGCTGAGCTGGCTTGACTCGTTTTTCTTAACATGCAAAAATGTTAAGCTCGAACTCATATTGAGAAAAACTTGAGCCAATTTGTGGTTTGTCGTTCGAGCCGATCAACTTGTTTTATTTTAAAATTAATGTTCAATTTTGTATTTTATTACACATATTGACGTATATAAAATCACATAATAATCCTTTTAACAAATATTTATATTTATATATTATATATAATTCATATGTATTAAAATTTTGACTTTAAATTAAACTAGCCAAACAAGTAATTAGCCATATAACAAGCTACCTAACCAGCGAGCTTACCTCGGCTTCAACTTATTTACAAACTAAGCTAAGCCGGCTCTTCTTGTTTATCTTAACGATCTAAAAATGTTGAATTTCAGCTTGGCTCATAAAAAAACTGAGCTATGTCTTGCTTCGTAACCCGAATCAGCTCATTTTATCATATAAAAAATTATGTATTTTGTTTTCACATATTGCTTAATATTTTAGCATACAAAGAGAACTACAGAATTTTTATACATGTATTAAAATCTTGGTGATAATTTATATTATTTTAAAATCTATACTATATAATAAAATAAACCACTTTGGGGACACATGTCGCTTTATATTGTGGTCTCAAATAAATTTGATTTGTAGAAAAGATTTGATGATAAAGATAAATGATAACCATATATTAATTATTAAAATTAAAAGATTTTGATGATAAGAATAAGAACAACTGATAACCATATATTAATTAATAAAATTAAAAACTATATATTAACGTTTTTATTATTTATAAAGATAAAGATAGTTTTAATTGTTTATAATCTTCATCAATATTTACTATCTAATAACCGACGGGTAATGAAAATTAAAAAAATAACATTTTTTTTCTTTTAACGTTTTCTTTTACTTTTTCGCTTATTAATAACTATTTAATTTAAAATTTCATCGATTTAACCATGCGTAACACTTAAGTTTCTAATCTATTAATAAATAAAAAATAAAGTAAAATGTTAACTTGTGTAATACACAAGTTTCTAACCTAATAATAAATAAATAAAACACAAAGTAAAATGTTATAATATATCAAGGTTCATTTTTTTTCAAAAACATATATTGACGACCATATGTGTCAACCGATTATATTATATTTAATCAACCCGTGTAATACACATGTTTATTCAACCCATGCAATACACGTTTTTAAAGATGTAACTTTTTTATTATCTATAATAAGGAAAATATCACGGAATAGTAACCAAGTTTTAAAAGTGTTTTAATTAAGTCGTTTGTATCGTTTTTATCCCAATTAGATAACTTAACATTCAAATCAAGTCATGTCATTTTTTCCACGTGTTAAGAAAAAAATGGAGCATAAGATATTGGACTCGGATTATTTTAATATATGAAATATATTTAATAAAAATAAAAACACTTTAATTACATTAATTTTAAAAAAACAAGTTACAATCCACGTTACTCGAGTTAGCATCAAATAAAAGGTAAAAAAGAAATAAAAAATCACCACGGTTACCTATGAAATGAATGAAAAAAACCCTTAATTTTAATGAAAAATGAATATTGGGTGACCTGATTGGAATATTTTTGAAACTTGAGTGACCTAACTGAAATACTTTTATAACTTGATTACTATTCTACGAAGTTACCCATAATATATAAAGTTATATTTATTCCACCCGTGTAATATACGGTGTTATAACCTAGTTTTGACTTTAAATTAAACGAGTAAGTCAACAAACAAGCTTTATCCTACACATGCTCAGCTCGAACCTAGCAGCTAGGGATGGCAATGGGTCGGGTTTGGGACGGGTTTAGGTAATCTCAAATCCAAACTCAGTTAGATACGCTTGTCCCAAACCCGTCTTAAAACCCGTCGGGTTTCTAGCGGGTATACCCGCGGGTTTCGGGTAAACCCGATAATTTAAAAAGATTACTCGTTGGGTATAATCATCTCAAAACCCATTGGGTATCTATCGGGTAACTAATAATCTATTACATTTTGTATTGTCGTTATAAAATATATATCAAATAACTACAATGTATATGGAATATAATAACTATATGTGTAAAAAATGGATGTATCATATATATACATATTTAATAATAGAGTGAATTCCAAGGATTGTCCTTTATCTTTATACCAATTTGCAGGCGCTGTCCTTTATGTTTAAAATTGACGAGTTTTGTACTTTATGTTTTCAAATCATACACGTTTTGTCCTTTAGCCCTAACCCAGTTAGATTTTTCTGTCAAATCTAGTCTTGTGCAATGCACATGAGGGTAAAATTGTCTTTTCACCCTATTATTTATATAACATATAAATCATCTTTCTCTCTCTCCCGTATTACCCCCTTCCTGCCATCACCAACCACACCCTTTCTTCTACCACCAACCACCATGAAATCTGACAACCATCTGAAAATCCACCACCAAATACGACAACCACTGCACAACCCCAACCTCCATCTACGTTCCGGCAACCACAACTGCGACTAGAAATCGTCATCAGGACTCTCCACAGATCGTCGACTAGCCTCAACGGGCGGTTCCTTCGGCGTAGTCCAGATCTGGAACAACTGGTAGGGTTTCACTAGATCTCACACGTTTGACTTAACCGGTTATACGTAGATCTACACCGGAGTATTGTTCTGGCAAACTTTATGATGGGGAAAACAGAGTATTTGTACAGGTATGGCTATGGATGAGGGGCTGGTTTTGGTGGCAGGCAAAAGAGTGAATGATTGCAGTTGGTGGTGTGGGGTGTGTGGACTTGCATACTTTTAATTTATCATTTTGGGCCCAAACATGTTTTAAGAGGTACAGATAGCATGCCATGTTTTATGATCTCACAGTGGACTTGCATTGTTAGTTTATTATGAAACATTTTGACCTTGTATGCAGACTGTTCGTGAAAGTGGGTTGTGGTGGTTGTGGCAAGTGGGTTGTGGTGGTGGTAGGATAGTTAGAGAGAGAGGATGAGGGGGTGATCTGAGGTGAAGTGGTGGTGGTGGCAGGTGGGTGGGTGGTGGTGGTGGCGGCGGCAGGTGGGTTGTGACGGTGGTAGGATTGTTAGAGAGAGAGAAGGAGAGGGTATGTTATATGATGTATGTATGTATATATTTTTCTTTTTTATGTATTTTTAAAGAATAGGGTGAAAAGACAATTTTACCCTCATATGTATTGCACAAGACCAGATTTGACAGAAAAATCTAACTGGGTTAGGGCTAAAGAACAAAACGTGTATGATTTGAAAACATAAAGTACAAAACTCGTCAATTTTAAACATAAAGGACAGCGGCTGCAAATGGGTATAAAGATAAAGGACAATCCTTGCAATTCACTCTTAATAATATAAAATAAATTATATCAGGTATACAATCGGGTAAACGGGTACACTTTATCGGGTAATTGGGTAGGGTAAACGGGTATATCACTAAATCCCAAACCCGAGAAAAAAATAAAAACTATTCCCAAACCCGTCCCAAACCCGATTAACAGACCCCAAACCCGTTCCAAATGTGTCGGGTTTCGGGTTTACCCAGTAAGTTCGGGTTTGATTGTCATCCCTCTTAGCAGCCCGCTCGGCTCGGCTCGTTTCCATATGAGCTGATTTTACGTGAGCTTTTTTGAAAACCCTAACTTTTAAATATAATAAATGTCTAGAAAGTGAAAAAAATGTTGGGTGTATATCTTTTGCAGTGAGGGACTCGTAGGATCTATCGTCCGTGAAGAAGGCCACATATACTCACTCGCCGCCACAGGCGACCTTCTCTACACCGGTTCCGACAGCAAAAACGTGCGGGTGTGGCGCAACTTGAAGGAGTTCACCGCATTCAAATCCAACAGCGGCTTAGTAAAAGCCATAATCTTATCCGGTGACCGTATATTCACCGGACACCAAGACGGAAAAGTCCGCGTGTGGAAGAAAAACAAAAAAGACCCAAAATACCACAAACGCGTCGGCACATTCCCAACGTTATTCGACATCTTAAAATCCTCAATGCGCCCGAAAAACTACGTGGAAGTGAAGCGTAAAACCACCGCGCTTTGGATCAAGCATTGCGATGCGATTTCTTCGTTAAGTATCAATGAAGACGAGGGTCTTTTGTACTCGGGTTCATGGGACAGAACGTTTAAGGTGTGGAAGATGTCGAACTCGAAGTGTTTAGAGTCCGTTAAGGCGCATGAGGACGCGGTTAACTCGGTCGTGAGCACGAAATCCGGGTTAGTGTTTACCGGATCAGCGGATGGGTCTGTTAAGGTGTGGAAGCGTGAAGGGTCCGGGAAATCGATGAAACATAATCATGTAGAGACGTTGTTGAACCAAGAATGTGCGGTGACGGCTTTAGCAGTGTCGGAAACCGGGTTGTTTGTGTACTGCGGGTTGTCGGACGGGTTGGTTAATTATTGGGAATGGGAGAAAGAGTTGGCTCATGGTGGACTTCTTAAAGGGCATAAGTTGGCGGTTTTGTGTTTATCGGGTGCCGGAAGTTTATTGTTTAGCGGTTCGGCTGATAAAACGATATGTGTGTGGAAGAAGGAGGGGAACATGCATAACTGTTTGTCGGTTTTGACCGGGCACACCGGGCCGGTGAAGTGTTTGGCGGTTGAACAGGAGGCGGAGAAGGTCTCCGGCGAGGCGAAATGGGTGGTTTATAGTGGGAGTTTGGATAAATCGGTGAAAGTGTGGAATGTGTCGGAGAAAATGTCGCCGGAGATGAAGATGGGTTCGTCGGAGAATATTGTGAGATATTGATCGTTGGATTTGGTAGGGTTTTTGTGAAGCGTTGACTTGGAAGGAAGGGTTTTGATTTGGACGGTTGAGATTGGCTTAAGGGAGTGGGGGCTTGTCTCAATATTTGTATACAGTCATATAGATGACTAGTAAAATTAATTTCTTAATGTGAGATTAATATATCAAATTGGATACAATATAAATCCAACTATGACCCTTGAATCACCACCAAGTACACATGGATGTTTGCTAAAACAATATTTTATATCAATGTATTTTCAAAAGATTGGGTTTAAAACAATGGAGCCACTTTATAAAAAAAATAAAAAATAGAAGAAAAATGGAAACGCATTTGACAACTCAAGTGTTCTCTATGTATGACATCTAGTGAAAAACAGAAAGACAAAGAATTTATGATCGAAAATACCAACTCTATCTTTAGAAGGAAAATGAATAAATGCATGCAACATTAATTTAAAGGAGATCTATGAAAATCTCTTAGGTGAAACCTTTCAAAGCTTACGAGTGAGATAAAAACAAAAGGGATAATTACCATATAGTCATTATTGATATCTTTTTAGGCTTTTCAAAGTAATCAACCCTATCACTACAAGAAATACCTACTATTAACGACGACACTATTAGCGACAAGCTAGAGCAATAGCGGCGACAAGCAATGAAGTCGCCCCTATTGCTTCATGTGCTATTAGCATCGTTGCTAATACTTGATCTGTGTGAAGCTGAAAAGGCATTGATCTTGGCCCTTGATGAGAGGATGATCCAGTGGCTTGGGTTCTTTCCTGACTCAAAAAAAAAACACACTCTTCATTTTAAACCTATCTTCTTCATCACATACTTCATCTTCTCTAATCTTTAATCACACACCAACAAGCTCAACCACAACCACCATGAAGATGCCACAACCGTGAAGTTACCACCACCGTGAAGCTACCGCCACCGGACCACCACCACTGTTAAGCTCCACCACCACCGTTAAGCTCCACCACCACCACTGGTCTGCCACCGTCAAGCTCCACCACTACCACAAGACCGCCATCATGAAGCTCCACCACCACCACCACCGGACCACCGCCATCAGCTCTTTCACTTCACCACCACTGTCAAGCTGCAACACCACCACCGTCAAGCTCCGTCTCCGACCACTATCTCCGTTTTACCTCTTGTAAATCATGTAATGTTTATTATAGAAATCATATTATGTAAATAAGATTTTAATGAGAAAAAAGTAGTGTTTTGCTTCAGTTTTCGAGTTCAAACATGTTTGCTAACATATTAATGGTCTTTTGTTGGTTAGAAAGTTGATTAAGCTATCTCCGGTGAAGTTTCATGCGAAGCTCCGGCCAAAGCATTAGGGGCGACGGTATCATTAGCGGTGACAAAAAGGGCAATAGCGGCCGATCTATACAGTCAACTCTTTAGCGGCGACATGTCGCCGCTAATACCAATAGCGGCGACAAAAAGGGCTTTTAGCGGCGACAAGTGGCGCCGCTAAATGTACCCATCTCATGTAGTGTATTTCTACCATTTGGAAGCTACTATATTAGCTCTGTCGGCTGAGTCGGTTAGGACTTTGCATACGATTTTATCGAGACGACGTAGATGGCTAAAGATTTAGCCTACTTTTTTTTCGAGGCAGCTAAGATGACTAAGCCAACTGTAGGTCCCTAAAGGACGATCTTAAAGAGCCTATTACTTGTTGAACACACAAACAAGTGCGGAATCCAAGCTTGTATGCAAATCGAAGCAAAGAACACAAACCAACACAAGATAAATATCACTTTTAATCTCAATGTTGATTTCAGCAGAGTAACATTACAAGAGTTCACAATATGCTCTTATACTCACTGAAACTGTGCTCTCTACTTTGAAACAGGGGAGAACTGCTGGTATTTATATAGCACATAACAGTAGCTACTACATCGAAATAGAAACATCAATTCGAAATAGAACGAAACAGAAGATCATCCTCGACATACACATGATGACATCGAAATAGACTTGGGCTAGTCTCTATCGAAATAGACTTTGGCTGAGCACATCGAAATAGCCTTTGTATCTTGGAATGTGTATTGAAATAGGCTTGGGCTGACTCGCTTTAAAAACCAATCGAAATAGACTTGGTGGCATCACATATAAAAGAGATCGAAATAGATGTATTAAATATTTTTATGTATCTATCAGAATACATACATATTAATCAACGAAACATATTAAAAGAGACTTTCTATGATATGTTCCATTGATGATTTCATGATGATGTCATCAATATTCAACCAAATTGCTCTCGTGTCTTCGTCATTCGTGTGTCCTACTTCGGGTCGCACAACAGAGGAATGTCGCTACATCGCTCTTGACCAAACCGAACCGAACCGAGCCACATCCAAACAAAAGCGCATCAACAAACTCCCACTTGGATGTTGCTGGTGATGTCTCGTTCTTCACACGGCAGGATCTTGAAAGTCTTCACGTGTCACAATCAGGAGGTGCGTCAACAAACTCCCCCTTGAATGTTGCTCGTGAATCTTTGATCTTCAAAGCTTCATATCCTTATGGTGTTGATGAATGGTCAGCTGCAACTTGATCATTTTAATCATCTTGATCCACTAATTGCATCCATGTCGTGTCGTCAATCCACAGCTTGTCACCTGACACATTCTCTTTGCCTTTAGCTGGTTCGAATGTCACATCTGCACACACAATAGAGTTAAAAGCATAATGAGAACAACCGATAGGATTTTAACCAAACTTAGAGAATTTTCTGTTGAAAATCTCACTAAGGATTGATTTTAAACAATATAAATTGACGACACATATGAGACCAACTCTTATTCAACTACCAACCGATATCACTTTGAAAGTTTTAAAATTGTTCAATTTTAGATCTTTAACTTTCAAAACTTGTCAACTTCGACCATTATTAAGATTCGATTGTTTTTTAGCTTTCAATCAGGTTTTAGGTGGAATAGATTCGAGTTCCAACATTGGTCAGTCAAAAAATAAGATAGAAGCAAAATCTTTTGGGCTTTTATAAAGTTTATATTAAAACATACCTAAAATCTTTTTGGTATTTTTGAATATTCCAAATGTAAAGACGGAAAACAATAAATAAATATTTATAAACATTCTTTTTCTGAGATTTGTGGGTAAGAGAATTATATCAATGTACGGTCATGCCAAAATAAACTTGTTGTTCAATTAGTTAGCATTTAGATAAGCATCATATAACAATTATCGATATTGTTGTCCACTTAAACATGTACAACAATCAGATGTAATCATATGACTTGGGGATACATTTACGTAGGATTTATATTTACCAACCTGTGTTCATCCACTCACGACACATTCCCATATCAAGGTATGCATGAGAGTTCATCTTACTCGTGAGTATACCATTTATCATCTGTTTTGACGTATAATGATATGAGATACTCAATTATTTTGACGACGAAAACAAGTCATATGTGATAAAATCACTTATTTATGAGGAACTTGATTTTCGGATGGATGCATGGCACAAGAGCAAGTCCGTGAACAGGTTAGTACCAATGTACCGACAAAGAGATGAACTTGACTCTCAGATGATGGATGTGAATTAAAATCACTTATTCAGTGGTGAATGTGATATTTTTATCACTTAGTGATGGGCATATGGAGCATGTATTATATACACGTATGTATAGTATGTACACATACGCATGGTATCATGGAAGTTCTAGACTTGCGTCCCTGTTGTTTTTGGTAAAAGAAACAACCAT
Source organism: Helianthus tuberosus (assembly GCA_030545235.1). Taxonomy (NCBI): domain Eukaryota; kingdom Viridiplantae; phylum Streptophyta; class Magnoliopsida; order Asterales; family Asteraceae; genus Helianthus; species Helianthus tuberosus. The sequence goes on from CM060369.1 coordinate 169,938,384, forward strand.
GATACCCAGATGACAAACAACATAAAGACCACATATCTTCGAACCTCGACAATCTATCAAACGAAATTTTGATACCAAGACCATATACGAATGAGCGGTTCCTACACGGTCTTTAGTCCGTTATGTTTATATCGCACTGCACACTTTAAAATAATTGTGAGCCTACTGATACATCTTATATAAAGCTACTTATCGGTTTTCATTTAAAGTTCAAAGAGGTTTCGAAAGACTATTGATTTACTATCATTTTCTTTTTTTCTCGCCAGAAAACTCATTTTTGTTTTTCTCTTGTTTTTGTGCTTTTTGATGTTTTTCAATGTTTTTTTATTTTTCTGATTTGTATTTACTCCCCCTAAAATTCAAAAAGTAAATTTAAACTTTTAAAAACATCTGTAACACCCCAAAGATGTTTTAGTGTGTATGATGTGTAAGCAATAAATAGAAAATAAAACTTAGTTAGGATAAATGTGAAATATTATACCATGAATTAAATTATGACCAAAATTGAGGCAAACACATAATTTGAGGGGCTTAACTTGTACAAGGAAAAAGATAATATAAAAAACAAAATAAGAAAAAAAAAACAAAACACACATCTGGTGTGTTTCTCTGTGTCGCCCCAAGCAAAGAAAAAGAGAAGAAAACGCTCATTTCCTTCAAGTTGCAAAATTGAAAGGGAAATTAGAAGATAATCATATGCATGAATCCAAATTTGCAAACATTTAAGTCTACTAAACAAGTGGTAAGTTGAATTTCCACAAATCTCATGATCTTGTAAGAGGTGGGTTTCAATTCATCCATGAATGTGTAAAAAAATTCAGTAAGTATGAGATAGAATTTCGTTATAGAACAAGAGTTAAGCCTAATTTTTGGTTATTTGAATGATTGTGAGTGGAAAACCCAATTGATGTGGTATATTGATGAATATGATAATCATATGAATGCAATTGTAAACAACCTTGATGTATTACCATGTATGAGTAGGAAATTATAGATGAGAATGATTTAGATTAAGAAGAATAAATGAACTTGTTTGATTATTGATGAATTACTAGATAAACTAGTGGAATCATGTTTTAAAATACTTGTATTAAATGTTCTATTAATGCGAAACCCGCCAAGTGTTCGATGAAATCCCTAAGAGAACAAATATGTGAAATTTGGAAATTTTTGATAATGTTGTCATATGATAGATTATGTAAATGATGGAATGATATTTGGTTGGGTTAAATGAATGAATGTGATGATGTAGGCGTAAAAGAAGAAAGGTCAAACGCTAGGAAATCGGAAAGCTCACAAGATCGAGGTATGTTGTTTTACGCATACATTTATATTATGTCATTCAACTTTCTTGTACAAAAACCTTAGTTACGGTAATTCTTAGTAGTTATGTAATAGATAGCCTAACCCGTTACGAACGGGTCATATGAAATGAATGTTTATGAAAGGATATGTGTTATGGTCGGCTCATCTTAAAACAAGCCGAATAAAAGGAAAGATATGCAAAAAGGAATGGAATAGTTCAATCCGTTATAAATGGGTTGAAGTGGATGTAAGTACAATTAATGAAAGGAATGTATTCGATTCGTTGTGAACGGATCGAATGGAAGTTTATGATGAAGGTAAATAATCCGTTACTAACGGATTAATAAATGGTATGTTTTATCTCAATTTTGAGATAAGTATGTTTTGACCCATTTCGACGGGTAAGTAAAGGCAAGTATGGTATGAAAGTATGGAATGGATTTCTTAATTTGTTAGATTAGAAGCGAAATAATTATTGAAATTGATTGTTGAAGTTGTGTTTTGATGTAGGTAAATCCGTACCTTAAAGGGGCTTGGCGACTTGGATCGAATACACACACGGATCACGCCCACCATGTGTTTTCGCTACTTTTGTAATGACGTTTATGGGTCAAAAATACTTTTGTTGTAAATAACTTTTGCTTAGTAGCTAGACTTTTAAAGCTTAACATGTTACGTCTTTTGCAAAATTCTAGTTGATGGTAAATGTTTAAAACGTAATGTTACGGTCTTTCTTATGTCTTTTGAACGTGTCATAGAATTAGTTGAAATGATGATTGTTAAAAATAGGGATCTGCTCATTGCACAGACGGGTCGTGCCTAATTTTTGTTAAAATAGTATGTTATTACTTTCATTTTCGAATGTGAAAAAGTGGGCATTACAAGTTGGTATCAGAGCTGAGGTTTGAGGGATTCAAGCGCAAGTAACAGTTCTTGAACTCAAACTGACGGCTCGCTCGAAGGTGTGTTCGCTCCAAGGCCGCAATTAAGGTAAATGCTTAAATTTCGGTAAATAATAGTAGGTGTAATGTGTTTATTAGAATCAAAATTTTGCTTAATATTAGAATGATAAAAGTCGGGAGGGTTACGGGGTCTGTGTGGTCGGAACCGAGCTTGAAAAATGTGTCAAACAACAAAAAGAAATATGCAGCTGCGTTTGGCAGATCAGAGGGGCGTCGCCGACGCCGGAGTACTGCGTCGTCGACGCGACTGCCCCAGCCGACGTCTAGAACCACTGCCGACGGGATAATGTGGCCGCCGCCACTTTCCAGACGCCATCTCCTGACGGTATACCCGGGCGTTGCCGACGGCCCGTGCGGTTCCAGTTTGCTGAACTTTTCAGTTTTTGATATTTTGGCTTCCCGTACTTCCCGAAAGCCAGTTTTATGGTTCCTTCGAGTTCTTAAAGATATATCAAGCTATGTAGAGTCATAATAAGCTCGGTGGTGATGAGATAAGATTTGTAAAAGTCGAATAGAATGTATGGAATGGCATGAAATGAATGACGAACGTATAAAGTGGAGTTTGAAACATATGATTATGAATAATGAAAGAAGTAAATGTAGACTAAAGTACTTATATATGTGAAGGAACCTAATTTGTTAATAAATGAAAATGAAAATGATGAGATTAGTGGTAAAATAACTTGAAGAACGTGAGTTAGATGGAATTCGTATGAGAATTCGGATAAATGTATGCTTTGATCAGAATTATGTATTAGAGGCTTGTACCTTGTGCTTGAATGGTGTGATAGTTATGTGTATTTAATGATTTGCTTTAGTATGATTGAGAGGCGAATATGTGCTAAATGTGAATCATACGAGCTTATTTGTAAATTATATGTTGAAATTATGTTATATAGTTACCTTGAATGAAATTTGCTATTTGTCGAATCATGAAGCATTAGCATGTGAAAGTAAGTGTATATGAATGTATATGTGTATTATTTAGAGGATCACGTAAATTGTATATGTCATACAATACGAGTATGAAATGCGTAGGACATTAATATTATGGCCTACCATATTTAGATGAATACATGTTCAAAAGTTTAAGGTGTGTAAGCAAGACAGTTGACTTTCTGAAAGTCAACAGTACAAGGATATTATGTAATGGGCATTAGACATAAATGTTAAAGTAAAGAATTAATGTGTTATGTACTAGATGAATTGCGTGTTATGCTTGATGATAGTTTAGTTGTATGGATTTGAAATGAGTTAACTATTAATAAATGTCTCATTTATACGAAATTTGACTAACGAAAGTCAATTAACGTATGGAGGATGGAAATCTTGTCAATTGACTCGAGCGTGGATGGCAAACGGGTTAAGAGGAAGCAATGAGGTAAGCATGAACATGGACGCTAAAGGAAGGTGATTTCGTAATCACTTCGAATTTATTTACATGAAGATGTATACGTATTTGAATATTCGAAATCAAAGTGGAACGTATAAATAAATGAGAAATGTTAAGGTACGTTTTGTTGAAATGGTTGGCATAATGTTAAACAGGTAAGACCTCATTATAGGGGTAAACCAGTCATAAATTTTAGTTGAGAAGTTTTAAGACGGAAATGAGAACTTGGTAATGTTAATAAAAGGTATGGAAAGAATATTTGTTAAGATGTTAGCTAAAGACGTTTTGTAAGTATGTTCGAATTGAAAGTAAGTACAACGAGTACTACAATACTTATATGCAAAAAGTACTAAGTGGTGGTTTACTTTAAAAGGTTAAATTATCGAAGTCAGTAAATAATAATTCCTTACAAATTTTGAAAGTATTACGTAAGAAATGCAATGTGTAATGTAGGATACTCATTAGTAAGGGATCTGTGAGAGAACGTAGGTGAATTAACACCAAATACAGTGAATGAACAAATGAAAATGGTATATTAAGGGATGGTCATGTATTGACCCGTTGAGTACGGGTCAAACAAGTGGGAATGGTACGTTAGGGAACGGTCATGTGTTGACCCGTTGTGAACGGGTCAAATGAACTAATTTAAAAAATTAAAAAAGGAAGAAGAGAATTTAGAAAGGATTAGTATGTAAACAAGATGAGTTGATAAGCGCCATACTTGAAGGAATTTGAACGAAATATGCTAATCCTAAATTTTATAGATGAAGGAGGTAGAAGCTCGATGTGATAAAGCTGGTAGTGTTGAGAAATGATGTGCACAAGCGGAAGTTCATCACACGGATGAATGAGGTTAATCCTGTTATGGTGAGAACTCATGAAGGAGCGGGACGATCCGGGCCGCGGATCATTGGTCTATGTAATGAAATCAAGGTTAGTAAAATTTTTAGTTCTTGATTGATAAGTAAGAATCTGTAGATTGATTTGTACGTGTGAACGAAATGAAGGGTAGGATAATTATGGTATGGTATGAAATGTTCGACTTTTAATAGTCAACATAAGAAGGTATTTATATCATTAAGAGGAAGATCTAAAGGACTTGAATGAAAGTTTAGACTAATTGGCTAAATGCTCGTATGATGCTCTTGCACAACATACCCGGTTAATATAATAAGTAGTGCATGCAAAGAGCTAATTATAAAGTCAAACGAAAGATTAAATTTGAGGCTAGACTTAAAGTTGTAAGTAGTTCAAGTAACAGTGGGAAATGTAGATTGATGCTTAATCCTCATGACGAGTATGGATAAGTGAGTATGAAAATGGTAATTATGATAGTGTATTAATATTTGAATGTTTACGGTAGTGCGTACTATCATATGCTAACCTCCCATGAGGATATGAAAGAAATTAGGAGCAACGTTAGTAATGGAATGTAGTGGTTTGCTCCAGATAAGCGGGAATGAAATAATAATTATCCGGTGGTATCGTTTAACTCAAATGAATGTTGGTAAAATAAGTATGTAAATGGACCAAATTATTATGTGTTAGCGAAAGTACCTAGAAAGGATGCTAATAGTAGAACACCGAGGTAAACTCACGACAAGTATTCGTGGGGCTAATGTTAGAATGTAATATCTTCTATGATGTATGAGTGAGGTGGAAATAGAATGACCCACTATGAATGGTAAATGCATGAAATTTCAAAGTCTGATTTTATGACGAGAACAAGATATATACTTATGATTGTAACTGAATATTACCTCTTAAATAAGTCACGGTATTCAATCCATCTCGGGGCAAAAAAATGTACCGGGACTTGAAGGCAAATTACTGGTGGCCGGGCATGAAACGCGACGTCGCGAAGTGTTTGACATGCTCCCAAGTGAAGGCAGAACATCAAAAACCGTATGGAGAATTACAACCATTGGAAATTCCGGTATGGAAATGGGAGGAGATAACTATGGATCTGGTAACCAAGCTTCCTAGAACGAAAAAGGGGCACGATACAATATGGGTAATCGTAGACCGATCACAAAAAGTGCCCACTTTTTACCTATTTAAGAGGCCTACTCTTCGGAGAGAATGGCGGAAGTTTATATAAACGAGATAATATCTCGACACGGGGTGCCCGTGTCAATCATCTCAGATTGGGCTACGAGATTCACCTCTCATTATTGGCAGAAGTTTCATGAAAATATGGGAATGAAGCTACACATAAGCACCGCCTATCACCCTCAGACTGACGGTCAATCAGAAAGAACCATCCAAACTCTTGTTGATATGTTGAGAGCATACGCCTTAGACTTTGGGGGAAATTGAGATAACCATTTACCACTAGTGGAATTTTCTTATAATAATAGTTACCATAGTGGTATCCAAATGGCTCCTTACGAAATACTATACGGGAGGAATTATAGGACTCCCGTATGTTGGGGCGAAGTAGGGGAAAGAGAGCTTGCGCCTAATGATTTGATAGCAATGACAAATGAAAAGATCTATTTAATTAGAGCTCGACTAAAAGCGACTCAAGATCGGCAAAAGGCATATACGGATAAGAGAAGACGTCCTATCGAGTTTCAAGTCATAGATTATGTTTTACTGAAGGTGACCCCATGGAAAGGCATAATCCGTTTCCGTAAATGGGGTAAATTGGGTCCTCGTTATATCAGACCGTTTAAGATTGAAGCTCTAGTCGGTAAGGTTGCGTATCGTTTAGAATTGCCGTCTACACTAGACGAGATTCACAATACCTTCCATGTATCGCAATTGAGAAAGTTCCTTGTGGATGAAACGACGTTCGTGCCTCTTGATGACATTGAGTTGGATGAGGGGTTAAATTATGTCGAAAGACCGATAGCCATTAAAGACTTCAAGGTAAAGAACCTTCACAATAAAGCCGTTAGACAAGTCTAAGTGCAATGGCAACATCGGAAAGGATCGGGACTTACATGGGAAGCGAAAGATGAAATGCGGAAGCACTACCCTTTTCTCTGCTGTACGTAAATAGTTAATTTGTTATGCGTCCAGGTTTCGGGGACGAAACCTCTTTTAAGGGGGGTAGACTTGTAACACCCCAAAAATGTTTTAGTGTGTATGATACGTAAGAAATGAATAGAAAATAAAACTTAGTTAGGATAAATGTGAAATATTACATCATGAATTAAATTATGATCAAAATTGAGGCAAACACATAATTTGAGGGGCTTAACTTGTACAAGGAAAAAGATAATATATAAAACAAAATAATAAAAAAAAAACAAAACACACATTTGGTGTGTTTCTCTGTGTCGCCCCAAGAAAGGAAAAAGAGAAGAAAACCCTCATCTCCTTCAAGTTGCAAAATTGAAAGGGAAATAAGAAGCTAATCATATGCATGAATCCAAATTTTCAATCATCTAAGTCTACTAAACAAGTGATAAGTTGAATTTCCACAAATCTCATAATCTTGTAAGAAGTGGGTTTCAATTCATCCATGAATGTGTAAGAAAATTCAGTAAGTATGAGATAGAATTTCGTTATAGAACAAGAGTTAAGCCTAATTTTTGGTTATTTGAATGATTGTGAGTGGAAAACCCAATTGATGTAGTATATTGATGAATATGATAATCATATGAATGCAATTGTAAACAACCTTGATGTATTACCATGTATGAGTAGGAAATTATAGATGAGAATGATTTAGACCAAGAAGAATAAATGAACTTGTTTGATTATTGATGAATTACTAGATGAACTAGTGGAATCATGTATTAAAATACTTGTATTAAGTGTCCTATTAATGCGAAACCCGCCAAGTGTTCGATGAAATGCCTAAGAGAACAAATATGTGAAATTTGGAAATTTTTGATAATGTTGTCATATGATAGATTATGTAAATGATGGGATGATATTTGGTTGGGTTAAATGATTGAATGTGATGATGTAGGCATAAAAGAAGAAAGCTCAAACACTAGGAAATCGGAAAGCTCACAAGATCGAGGTATGTTGTTTTACGCATACATTTATATTATGTCATTCAACGTTCTTGTACAAAAACCTTAGTTATGGTAATTTTTAGTAGTTATGTAATAGATAGCCTTACCCGTTACAAACTGTTCATATGAAATGAATGTTTATGAAAGCATATGTGTTATGGTTGGCTCGTCTTAAAACGAGCCGAATGAAAGGACAGATATGCAAAAAGGAAGGGAATAGTTCAATCCGTTATAAATGGGTTGAAGTGGATGTAAGTACAAATAATGGAAGGAATGTATTCGATTCGTTATAAACGGATCGAATGGAAGTTTATGATGAAGGTAATTAATCCATTACTAACGGATTAATAGATGGTATGTTTTATCTCAATTTTGAGATAAGTATGTTTTGACCCGTTTCGACGGGTAAGTAAAGGCTAGTATGGTATGAAATAATGGAATGGATTTCTTAATTTGTTAGATTAGAAGCGAAATAATTATTGAAATTGATTGTTGAAGTTTTGTTTTGATGTAGGTAAATCCGTACCTTAAAGGGGCTTGGCGACTTGGATCGAATACACACACGGATCACGCCCACCATGTGCTTCTGCTACTTTTTTAATGACGTTTATGGGTCAAAAATACTTTTGTTGTAAATAACTTTTGCTTAGTAGCTAGACTTTTAAAGCATAACATGTTACGTCTTTTGCAAAATTCTAGTTGATGGTAAATGTTTAAAACGTAATGTTACGGTCTTGCTTATGTCTTTTGAATGTGTCGTAGAATTAGTTGAAATGATGATTGTTAAAAATAGGGATCCGCTCATTGTACGGACGGGTCATGCCCAATTTTTGTTAAAATAGTATGTTATTACTTTCATTTTCGAATGTGAAAAAGTGGGCGTTACAATATCTTTGTAGATTTTCTCAAGAAAAATATTCACAAAAACGATCTACCGATGTGGATTAACTCATGTTTTACCTCGATGTTGTTTACCAAAATTAAGTTAATCAGAAATGATTTATCGAATTTTGGAAAACTGAGTTGGCTCGTTGGTAATTGGTGTGGACCAAAACAACATTGACGAGTTTCATATTGAAAAAATCACATGTGGGGTGATATTTGAGATCAACGTGTTTGGTCAAGGAGTGTTGTTAGGATCTGAGTTTGAATTGTTGTGAATGTTTAAGATGAAACAATGAATGAAGATAAACAATTATGGAAATATGCAGCGTAAAGTAAACTTTAAATCACAACAATGGAAGATTTGCTTTCATCATCATGTTTTTCACTGAAAGATTGTAATTACAATGATTCACGTATGCATGAGAATTACAAACCCCCCCTTAGCCTGATCACTCCTATTTGTTCGTACAAAATGTCAAGAAGGAAAGTGATAGAATAAAACAGTACATGCATTATTCTATTTATAGTACAAATCAAACATTTGTAGCATCTTAGCTGACGTCACCTAGACAGTGACATCTAACAACCTCTAACATCTGCTAATAGCCTAAGCACTGTTACATTAAAAACTCTATTGAACAGCATCTGTTGAATAATCATCTGTTGAGCATTAACCTCTAGTGACCCATAGCAGACCTTTTAGCTTCATCAGACTTTGTCTTCTTTAGTAGAGGGTGATCAGACCTTTGCTTCAACAGACTTTGTCTTCTAGCAGAGGTTCACTTTGGTCAGGCCTTTGTATCAGTAGACTTTGTCTTTATCAGATGTTTCTCTTTGGCAGACTTTAGCTTTAGCAGACTTTAGGAGTAGCAGATGTTGATGCCTTTGTCATTGGGGGGAGCAGATCTTCTAAGCACTATTTATTGTTGATCAGATGGTGTAAAACATTTTGGCTTTTCAATCATCTGTTCTTTTGGTGGGGTCCACATGATCCAACAATTGTTGTACGAGATGTTACAATTCGTAAAGCAGCTTAAATATCGACAAGGATAGGAGAGATTAGAAATTCAAAACAGTAATCCTGCAACTGCTTCATGCATTGCCAAGAATCTGAGTTCTCTCCCAAACTAGATATCCACCCGGTGTGGATTTCAAGGTCGATTTTGCAGCTACCTCAAATAACTGAGAAATCTCTTCAAAGCAACAAGATCATAAACCTCCGGGTATGGTTGGTAAGAGGCAAGGGAACATGTAGGAAAAGCTTGTACACATCATCATTGGTTGGTGTATACATGATGTCTTCCAGATGCTTTTGCACCAGAAAAGGTCTTCGTCTTCCTCCTTGAGAAGTAGTGTATTGTTCTTCAATCCATGCCAAGGTATCCGCACACCCGGTTGGTTTGTTCAACAAACACCTTTTCTTCAATCACACCATAAAGAAATATACACTTCACGTTCATCTTGTAGGACTCAAACTTCTTGTGGGAAGTACATGTCACACCCCGACCGCGTAAAACAACAAACCGCGGCAGAAACGTCGGGGAGTGGAGCGACATAATTATTGTTCCACAACCATGGTAATTAAAGTTTTGTATTATTCATTAAAGTGTTTACATTGTCTTGGAATTCAACCAAAACATAACATAATTAACTATCTTTTAAGTCACTAAGGCCCAAGTCTGCCTAAGTGTAGCACAAACATCATCAAGCCTTAGCACCTGAAACACATGTGAAAATAGGTACGTCAGCATAAAAATGCCTGTGAGATACATATATTTTGTTTATGCAGGATTCATGACTTGTTAGCTAAAAGAAAAGTTTAACAAAAATAGTCATGAACCTTGTAAAATGTTTTCTCTTATAAAATCATATGAAAATCAAATGATATACAAGAAAATAATGCATGGTTAAATAAATAACCAAGTAAAATGAATTTGTGTAAAATGTGCCATTTGTAAAAACAATGTCCTGTCTTTGTAAAAATGTATCATGTCTTTGTCAAGTGGTTTAAATAACGATGCGATGTATTATATCATAAAAGTACTTATATATAGGAAGTACCAGCGGCGTATCCACCATGCTTTTATCATATTACACATCGCCTCGTTATGTAAATCACTTATCAGTAATCACCCAAAATGTCTTGTTTAAACAATGTGAAAGTGTTTATGTATAACCAATGTTCATGTGTCAATGTAAAACCATGTTTTGTGTAATCAAATGTGTCGCAACCCCCGATCCCTATCTCCCGGGAACCGGCGGCCGCAAGCCAGTTTTTGTGGTATCGTGTGTTTATTCAATTTTGGCAGCGGAATTTACATCAGGACCGTAGTTAGGAAATATTTTATCAGAGTAAAATACCACGCTTTTAATATATTAAACACATGGGAAAAATCCCAAGTTTCAAGTACACACATTTTCATAGGGATAAACCCTATTTTATTTAATAAAAACATATATTTTGTTTAGGTAACTTTATTGCCACTTCTCCAAGCCTTCAGTGCTATCAAGCTGGCTTCTATTTGGCTTTCACATTTTGTTACCTAAAACGCGTTTTAAAAACATTTTGTCAGTGGGAAATACTGGTGAGTGAATCCCAGTTTAATCAAGTTTAATAAAAATCATTGTACAGTATTGAGGGCGGTCTCGCAATTATATTTGTTTCCAAGTCATATCAATTACCACCCACGGTACTGTCAACCCGACTTGTGGAAATGTTACTCCTCGCAAGGCAGTAACAAATTTTGTATACAAAACCCCAACATACCGACGATAATTGTATCCATACAAAATACTCAATAACTGTTTAATATATAATTAATCGTGTGAAGTTTTGTAAAAAAAAAATTAACAAAAAGGAGATTAGTCACATTGCTGTCTTAGATTATCCTTTAGGGTTTCCTAGTGACAATCTATAATTTACACAAATGCACATGTATTAGTATAATAACCCATTTTAACAATAGTAATACCCTCCTCGAGACGACATTCCAACGACTACGTCGGGCAGAACCACGACAGCCGTTACGGAACCCTAGATCAATCGGGCAGCATATCTAATACGTATCCAAGGGTTATGATATTTACAACAGAGCAGAACTTCGTTATTTAGGGGAATATTATACCCGAGTATTATGCCTTTAATTCAGATTTGAGAGAAAGATCGAAGAATTGAGCGAGTTTCGAATGAAGGCCCGAGCTCCAGCTTTATAGGAGCTGATTTTGGGTCTTACGCGGCCCGCGTAAGATGTAACAAGGGGCTACGCGGCCAGCGTGGTAGGGGGTTAGGCCGTAGGTGATCTGGGTCATGGTATAGGTTCAACACGTTGATGACATGTATCGGCTCAGGGTTTCGCTGCGTTCATGATCTGTCGCGCCCCGCGTAGACCCTTATGTGGTCTTACGCGGCCCGCGAGCGAAACAAAAATTTTTGTTTTTATTTTATTTTTAATGTTATATCATATTTCGGACTCGTTTTTTAAATACGGGGTGTATTTTAAGACATATTGGGATATTTTAAAATATCATAGGGTGCCGGAAAAATTCAGGAGGGTTGTTATATCCTCCCCACCTTGTTTAATAGCTCGTCCTCGAGATCTATTGGAACAAGTGTGGATATTTCCTTTGCATTTCCGATTCAAGTTCCCATGTGTACTCTGGTCTTCTTTTGGAGTCCCACTTCACTTTGACCATAATTAATCTCTTGTGCTTGAGGTTCTTGTCTTTCATGTCTTCAATCTGTAGAGGCCTTTCTACAAACTTAAGTTGTTCATTTACCTCTATATCCTTAAGAGGCACAACTAGTGATTCATCAGCTAAGCATTTCTTGAGATTAGACACATGAAATACATCATGTATTCCTGCCATTTCCTCTGGCAGTTGTAGCTGATAGGCTACAGGTCCTATTCTTCTAATAATCTTGAAGGGTCCAACATACCTGGGACTTAGCTTTCCCCTTTTGATGAATCTTACCACTCCTTTCCAGGGAGAGACTTTCAATAACACTTTGTCTCCTACCTAAAATTCCAACGGTTTCTGGCTGTTGTCAGTATAGCTCTTTTGTCGATCAAGTGCTGCTTTCAGTTGTTCCTTGACTTGAATGATCTTGTCAGTTGTCTCCTGCACTATCTCAGGTCCAGATAGTTGCTTTTCCCCAATTTCTGACCAACAGACTGGGGTTCGGCACTTTCGTCCATAAAGTGCTTCGAATGGTGCAGCGTTGATACTTGTGTGATAACTGTTATTATAAGAAAATTCTATTAACGGTAAATGATCGTCCCAATTACCTCCGAAATCAATTACACAAGCTCTAAGCATGTCTTCCATCGTCTGAATTGTCCTTTTGCTTTGTCCATCCATTTGCGGATGATAAGCTGTGCTTAGATTCAACTTGGTTCCCATGGCTTTTTGGAAACTTGTCCAAAAATGAGAGGTAAAACGACTATCTCTGTCAGAAACAATTGATAAAGGAATTCCATGTAATGAAACTATTTCATTTACATATAATTTAGCTAACTATTCCATACTGAAAGTTTCCTTCATTGATAGGAAATGAGCTGACTTAGTTAGCCTGTCTATAGTTACCCAGATTGTATCATTACCTTTCTTTGTTTTGGGTAATTTAGTAACAAACTCCATTGTTATCAATTCCCATTTCCACACTGGCATTTCTAACTGTTGTAACAAACCTGAGGGTTTCTGATGTTCAGCTTTGATTTGTGAACAAGTTAAACACTTAGAAACATAAGCTGCTATATCCCTTTTCACTCCTATCCACCAGAAATTCTTTCTTAAATTCTGGTACATTTTATCATTTCATGGATGCATCGTATACTTAGACTTATGGGCTTCTTCTAATATACGATGACGTAGGTTTCCTAATTTAGGTATCCACATTCTCTTCTTATGGAATCACCAAATTCCATCTGTTCCTTGTTCTAATTCCTTAATCATACCTTTTAGCTTTTCAGTATCATCCTTGATTATTGATTCTTGTGCCTTTTTAATTTGTTCATTTAAATCTACTTGTAGATTTAATTTAAGAGAACGTACCCTTTTTAGCTTTTCGTGATACTTTCGGCTTAAAGCATCCGCCACCACATTTGCTTTTCCTGCGTGATACTGGATATCACAATCATAATCACTAAGCATCTCCATCCAGCGTCTTTGTCTCATATTTAACTCTTTTTGCCCAAAAACATACCTTAAACTCTTATGATCTGTGAAAATGGTAAACTTGCTTCCATAAAGGTAATGTCTCCAAACCTTAAGGGAAAAAATTATAGCTCCTAATTCAAGATCATGGGTTGAGTAATTCTCTTCATGATTCTTAATTTGTCTAGAGGCATAAGCTATAACCTTTTGACGTTGCATTAACACACATCCATAACCTAATTTAGAAGCGTCACAGTAGACTACAAAGTCTTCAGTTCCCTCTGGTAACGCTAATATGGGTGCATGTGTTAATTTTTACTTAAGAATTCTAAAGGCTTCTTCTTGCTTTGGTCCCCATTCAAACTTAATGGATTTACAGGTTAACTTAGTTAAGGGAATAGCTATTCTAGAAAAATCTCGAATAAATCTTCTATAATAACCTGCCAATCCTAAGAAACTTCTAACCTCGGTTGGTGACTCAGGGGTCTTCCACTTGGTAATTGACTCGATTTTTGTGGGATCCACATGAATTCCTTCATGATTAACTAAGTGTCCAAGAAATTGTACCTGTTATAACCAAAACTCGCATTTTGAAAGCTTAGGATAAAGCTTTTCCTTTCTTAATAAACTTAGGAGTGCGTGCAAATGCTTTGCATGTTCCTCTTTACTCTTAGAGTAAATGAGAATATCATCTATAAAGACAATTATGAATTTATCCAAATATGGCTTACATATTCGATTCATCATGTCCATAAATGCAGCTGGGGCATTGGTTAAACCAAATGGCATGACAGTAAATTCATAGTGGCCACCTTGTTCTAAAAGCGGTCTTAGGAATGTCCTCTCCCTGTACCTTTAATTGATGATATCCTGACCTTAAATCGATTTTAGAGAAAAATCGAGCTCCTTGCAATTGATCGAACAGATCATCGATTCTTGGTAATGGATACCGATTATTAATCGTGACCTAGTTCAGTTCACGGTAATCAATGCACATCCGCATTGATCCATCTTTCTTTTTGACGAATAAAATCGGCGCTCCCCACGGCGATGAATTTGGTTGTATGAATCCTTTTTCCATTAATTCGTCTAACTGTTTCTTCAGTTCTTGCATTTCTGCGGGTGCCAAACGGTAAGGTGCTTTAGCAATCGGTGCTGTTCCTGGTAGCAGGTGAATTCTGAATTCAACTTCTCTATCAGGCGGTAGTCCTGGTAATTCTTCTGAGAATATATCTGAAAACTGAGACACTACTGGAATGTCTTTTAGTTCTTTTCCTTTAGTGTTAGTGATTATAGAAATCAAATACACTAATAATCCTTTTCTTATATAGCTTGCAGTTTTCATCACATAGATGAATTTTGTGGACCTAGATGGTTTATCTCCTTTAATTGTGATCTTTTCACCCTTTGGTGAATTTACTTGAATTGACTTTTGATCACATAAAATACTGGCTTTATTGGCTATTAACCAATCCATTCCTAATACAACATCAAATCCTGCCAGATTCATTGGGTAAAGGTTCGCAATAAATTTTTGGTTTAAAATTTCTATTCTTGCTCCCTGCAGGATTTCAGAAATCCTAACAGTTTCTCCATTAGCTGTCTCTACTAGACATTCTTGTGGAAGTTTAGTTAATGATTGATTAAGAAGTTTGCAAAACGAAGTATTAATAAAACTTTGGTTCGCCCCAGAGTCAAATAATACTTTAGCAAAAATATCATTAACTAAAAACGTACCAGCTATAACGTCGGGAATCATTTTGGCTTCCTCTGCCATTAGGACAAATGCTCTAGCATTTTTAACGTTCTTGTTGTTCGCGGCTGGAGCCAATTTTGGACAGTTTGGCTTGTTGTGACCTTTTTCTCCACAATTAAAGCACATCCCATTATTAGGTTTCCTCCTGCAATCTTCTTCCCTGTGTCCTGGTAACTTATAGAAATTGCAGTGAGTGGAGCATTTTCCTGAATGCTTTCTCTTGCAAGTTTTGCAGTAGGGTGCAGAGGTAGATCCTACATTCCTACGGTTGGAATTACCATAGCGGAATTCCTGGGTAAACCTTTGTACTAGGTTCCTCCTTTGGTCTTCTTCTCTAGTACGGACTAATTCATCTGTCAAGGTGTTTGTTAATTCTACAGCTTCTTCTATGGTTTGAGGTCTAGCTGCCTTGACTACATGCCTAATTTCCCCAATTAATCCCCAGATGTAACGGGAGATTAATACCGGTTCAGGAGATGCAAGGGTAGGTACTATCCTAGCATATTCAAAGAATGTAGTAGTATAACCCTTACTATCTACTCCAGTCATCCTATGATTTAGGAACTTATTGGCTATATGTTCCTTTTCATTGGGATGGCAGAATTTCCTTTCTACCATATTTTTAAATTCCTCCCATTCCATATTATAAACCCTATCACTTCCTCTAGACTGGAGGATAGTGTTCCACCATTCTAAGGCTGAATTCTTAAACAGATTGGAAGCAAACATTATCTTGTCCTCTTCCGCACATTTGCTTATTTTTAAGACTGCCTTAGTCTTTTCTATCCAGCGTAGAGCTGCAATGGGTTCTTCATTGCCCGAGAATTCTATCGGTTTACAGGACCAGAATTCTTTGTAAGAACAACCATAAGGCATGGTTCTTCTTCTTTTTGGAATGGGCGCTTGAAGTACGGGTCCATTGTTCATGCTGTTTTCTAGTTCAGTCGGTCGCTTACTGCTATGTTTACTTTTATTATTCGCTTCCTTAACAGTTTGAATAATAAACGACATTGCATCTATAATTCCTTGTGTCACTATGTGTTGGATGGCACTATTATCCACTTGGTTTCCATTGTTATTGTTGTTCAGATTCTCATTATCCAGATTATCATTATTCGGGTTGTTATCATTCTGGTTTTCCTGGTTCACTTCGTCGTCCATCTGAATTTTAAACAATTACCACGTATTAATATCACAAAATAATATTTAATATAGCCAATCACATGACACGCATTTTGGTCAAAAGCGTCGATCATTGCGACTTTACTCTATTTTTATATAATATGCATCTACTACAAACCGATACTAGAAATAAAAATTACAATACCAACTGAAATTAAAGTTACACTACTAGTAGTAGGCATCCGTAGTTTTTTTTTCATACACATACACACATATTTTATTATTATATTATTGTTATTATTATTACCATTTCTACCATCACATTCATGGATATGGATTCATCCAGAAATCCATATTGCGCTCGTCGTACTTCCAGACGAGTCGCTCTCCCACCTGTCTTATCCTTTCACTATTCTCTAAAATTTCCTCACCAAATATCCTGAGTTCTTGTACATTTTCTTCACTCATTGGGGGTGCAGGTTCTAGGACTGGGTTTGGAATTTGGGGTGCGGATTCCTGATATGGGGGTGTAGGTGCCTGAAATTGGTAAGGATTCTATAAAATCTCCCTAATGTATACATCGTTATCGTAATAGGGATCTAAAGGGTCCAAACCTGGGTAGGCTCCTAGATTCGGCATGGGCATGTCTTTATGTATCAGGTAACGTTGAACATAGTCCCTATTGTCATCCCACCAAGGGTCGTAATTTGGGTCTAAGGGATTTGGATCTGGTATCCTAGGTATCTCCTCTGGGTTGAAATCATGCATTTCTTTCAGGGTTATTTTCTATCTCCATGGGCTGTAATGGTTGGGGTGCTATCAGTTGCTCCAGGTTAGGGTCGGCTGCTGTGGTTACTAAGATATGGATGTTGGCTATACCCCTATTAAGCATGTCTTGGGTATGGGAATCCGTCTCTCTTTTGGCTGCTGCTAGTGCTCTCTGGTCTTGTAACTTTTTCATACGTTTCCTACGCTCATGTGCTCCCCTACTAAACCATCCTCTCTTTTTATGAGGGATTGGCTCTTCAAACTGAGCCTTAAACACGAATATTCCTTCTTCATTATCAGCAGAGTACCCCAAGAGGGCAGGGTGAGAAGAGGCGCCTTCGCTTCTAGGCGAACCAGACAACTGACGATACGCGTCGGATGGTCCTTGGTCGCTCATACTGTAAACTTACAAATAGTCAAATAACACACAACAATAAAATACAATTATACATGTATTTCCGTAATTTATTTCCTAACAGATTGAATTTTGGTGTCAGTAGAACACTTCTGTGGCTGAATCAGTGGCTTAGCTCTGATACCACCTTCTGTCGCAACCCCCGATCCCTATCTCCCGGGAACGGGCGGCCGCGAGCCAGTTTTGGTGGTATCGTGTGTTTATTCAATTTTGGCAGCGGAATTTACATCAGGACCGTAGTTAGGAAATATTTTATTAGAGTAAAATACCACGCTTTTAATATATTAAACACATGGGAAAAATCCCAAGTTTCAAGTACACACATTTTCATAGGGATAAACCCTATTTTATTTAATAAAAACATATATTTTGTTTAGGTAACTTTATTGCCACTTCTCCAAGCCTTCAGTGCTATCAAGCTGGCTTCTATTTGGCTTTCACATTTTGTTACCTAAAACACGTTTTAAAAACATTTTGTCAGTGGGAAATACTGGTGAGTGAATCCCAGTTTAATCAAGTTTAATAAAAATCATTGTACAGTATTGAGGGCGGTCTCGCAATTATATTTGTTTCCAAGTCATATCAATTACCACCCACGGTACTGTCAACCCGACTTGTGGAAATGTTACTCCTCGCAAGGCGGTAACAAATTTTGTATACAAAACCCCAATATACCGACGATAATTGTATCCTTACAAATACTCAATAACAGTTTAATATATAATTAATCGTGTGAGGTTTTGTAAAAACAATTTACAAAAAGGAGATTACTTACATTGCTGTCTTAGATTATCCTTTAGGGTTTCCTGGTGACAATCTATAATTTACACAAATGCACATGTATTAGTATAATAACCCATTTTAACATTAGTAATACCCTACCCGAGACGGCATTCCAACGACTACGTCGGGCAGAACCATGACAGCCGTTACGGAACCCTAGATCAATCGGGCAGCGTATCGAATACGTATCCAGGGGTTATGATACTTACGACGGAGCAGAACTTCATTATTTAGGTGAATATTATACCCGAGTATTATGCCTATAATTCAGATTTGAGAGAAAGATCGAAGAATTGAGCGAGTTTCGACTGAAGGCCCGAGCTCCAGCTTTATAGGAGCTGATTTTGGGTCTTAAGCGGCCTGCGTAAGATGTAACAAGGGGCTACGCGGCCCGCGTGGTAGGGGGTTAGGCCGTAGGTGATCCGGGTCATGGTATAGGTTCAACACGTTGATGACACGTGTCAGCTCACGGTTTCGCTGCGTTCATGCTCTGTCGCACCCCGCGTAGACCCTTATGTGATCTTACGCGGCCCGCGAGCGAAACAAAAATTTTTGTTTTCATTTTATTTTTAATGTTATATCATATTTTGGGCTCGGTTTTTAAATACGGGGTGTATTTTAAGACATATTGGGATATTTTAAAATATCTTAGGGTGTCGGAAAAATTCAGGAGGGTTGTTATAAAATGTTATGTATGGCAAGTATGATTTCTACTCAAACCATATGTAAAATGTCAAAAATGTGACCAAATGTCATGTACGGTGAATAAAAGAATTTACTCAACCCCGTATGTAAAATGTACAAAACAATATTTTTGAATAAACCTAAGTTTAAATCAAAGGTTATGTTTTGCAGAAAACAATGCCTTATGATTACAAACATTTATGCAGTAATGTTTATGGCATACATTCAAGCCTTGTGACTGTTTGGACAAACCCTTAAACGAATTAAAGGTTTATAAATTTATGTATATCGGATTCTGTCATTCCCTACTTCCAAACAAACCTAGGAAGTCGAGAACGGGATTTGTCAAGTCCTATGGTACCATTACATACTACCGAGCGGCTTGATCAATGTTAATTAATGTATTATTGTCCCGATTAAACATACCAAATGTCATAACCAATGTAGCATGTGAAAACCATGTACGAAGTACGCTAAGTAAACAATCTTAGTATAAATGTTCATGAAATCAATGTGCTAGCATGCTAAGTAAACATACATAGCAGAAATGTTTATGAAATCAATGCGCTAGCATGCTAAGTAAACATACATAGCAAAAATGTTTATGAAATCAATGTGCTACCATGCTTAGTAAACATACATAGCACAACACAATGGGAAATCATGTACTACAAGTGTACTAGGTGAACATAGCATGTATATGTCATAAAAGCAATGAAAGCATGAAACTAACATGTAAGCACAAGTGTTTCACCCCAAAATATTTGAAAGCGGTAAAAGAGGGGACTATAGACTCAATTGGGATTGCTTATTAGTCTTGAAAATAAGACCAAATAAAGCTTCAAGGATCACGGAAATCAAACGGCACCTAATATAGGTAACTACGTTAATTAACGGATCCTAAATCGGGGGATAGGATAGAATGTAGTTCTATAAATCAAATGAGTATTTGAACTCATATGGCATCACTTAATAGAGCTAACATTCTGATTAGAAACTTAACCTAAGTGCTTTTGACCCGTTACGGTAGTTTAAGCTACTATAACGCGTCATTTGCGTAAACTTAAGGTCGGATGGTTATCTATGTACTATGCCAAGTCTTACATGACCAATTATGCCAAAATATGTTACTAAATCAGTTTATATGTCAAAAACTTGATCACATATGCAAAATATGAATTTAAGCTTAAAAAGGGCATTTTGGTCATTTTCTATGGGCATGTAAACTTCTTAACAAGTAACTAACCAACCTAATTGATCATAAGGTATAACCTCAGTAGGTTATTCCCTATGCAACTATGATCACTAAATAAGTTTGGTCGGATCCTAATGATCGACCAAACGGGTCAGGTTCGAAAGTTTTAGCGGTTGTTTAGACCGCTTAACTTACGACCCTAAACAAGAACTAAACTAGTAGTGACGAGTTAAACATGTTAAAACATGTTTAACTAACTTAGAAAACTGATTTGGTATCAAAACAAAGGGTTTTGATACCAGAAAATAGTTCCGTTACAAAATGCGCGTAAATACGCATTTTGACCAAAACTTTGACTCGTCACTACGCCTAGTCAACGTGGTAATCAGTAGGTATAATCGCTAAGGATTATAACCATCGTGATTACAATCACGTTGCAAAGTTCAATTGAACTTTGACTTGACCAATTGATGGTAAAAACCAAAAGTCAAACTGTTGGTCAAACTGTTTGACTTTCAGCTCTAATGGCTGAAAAATAACTACTAAGCCATGAAAGAACACTTACAAGGTGTTCAAAGGCTGAGAAGGATGTACTAGAACTCAGGTAGGTGGCTCCCAAAGATGGAATCCTCCACTTAGAGTTCAAGAGAGTAGAAATGAGAATGTGCAAGGAATGAAGAAGAATTCATGGCTATTTATACTAGTTGGAAGGTTGTAGGATCATGACAAGTGTATTGTGTGGGCTTCAAGGAAGGATCCTAGCCTTACAAGTGTGTGGTCATGGTTTAAAGTCTTGGGGAATACTTAACTTGGCCCCAAAACAAAGAAAATCATCAAGGAAACCACCAAGAAACCAGCTGGAAGCTGGTTATTATATTTCTGTCGACACAAGGGGGTCGCGCTGCACGACTGGAGAACCCCTATGGGGTCGCGTGACGCGAGGGTAAGTCCTGAAGTTTCAGAAAATTACATATTTAGTCCCTGCACACACACATTCATGCATATTTGACGTATTTAACTTCCGTTAATACATTTTCAAGGCTCTACAAGGACGTCAAAGTATAGGGGACTTGAAATATGCTTGAAAATATCATGGATGTCGGTTCGCTTGGTCGTACGGTCGCGTTATTCGGCTAATTACGACGAAACTCGAACAGACGCGAAAACGATCCAAATTAAGCGACAAATGGTATTTTTGCATTCCTATCACTAAAAGAAAATATTTTAGTGTCTACAAAAATTTTTGGATGTCCGGATGTGGTCAGAACGTAAGATATGCGCGTAAATGCAACCTTACGCCGTTTTTGACGCTTTTAGTCCCTGTTTGATCAAATAAGCGTATTCTCGCATACCGAACCACTCAAAGATTATTTCTAAGCTATGTTAAGGTTATTTATGGTATGTTTAGCTTATGATCAAGTTCCGGAATGTACGTTGCCATACAAAACGGCAAACTTTTGCAGTTTGACGCAAATAGTCCCTGTGAGCGAATAAACTTGTTTTTACCATACCAAACCCTTTAAAACTTATTTCTAAGTTATATAAAGGTTATTTAGGGTATGTTAAGCTTATGTTTCTATTCCAGAGTGTTTGTTGCGTTAAACTAATTACGTTTACGCATGAGTTTGCGTATAACTTTCCAGAAAGCGATATAGAGTTTAAAATCGAACAAAAATCAAAACGTGCAAAATGTCAAGCATAAATAACAAATATTGGGATCAAAACACATTGTTTCATTGATATAGAATTATTCAGAGTTTGTACAATGATTACACAAGCACAGATGTCACAGTCTCCCATACTTTAGGAAATTTCGTCCCGAAATTTATTTAGGGGAAACTTGTGAGAATAAATGTGGATATTTCACTTTCATATGATCTTCACATTCCCAAGTAAATTATGGGCCATGTTTAGATTCCCAGCGAACTTTGACAATAGGTATGCGCTTGTGTTTGAGCTTTTTGACTTCACGGTCCATGATTTCCATAGGTTTCTCAACGAAGTGCATTGTGTTATCAACACGAATTTCATCAAGTGGTTTAACGAGGTTCTCATCAGCTAAACACTTTTTGAGATTGGACATGTGGAAAGTTGGATGAAAATTTCCAAGTTCAGGAGGTAGCTCAAGTCTGTAGGCTACTTTTCCAATTCTTTCAACGATCTTGAATGGTCCAACATAACGTCGTGCAAGTTTTCCTTTCTTTCCAAATCTAATCACACCTTTCCAAGGGGATACCTTGAGTAGGACGTGATCTCTGACTTGAAACTCTAAGGGCTTGCGTCGTCGATCTGCGTAACTCTTTTGACGGCTTCTAGCTGTCTGTAGGTTATCACGAATCTTCTTGACCTTATCTGTAGTCTCTAAAATGAGTTAAGGTCCAGTAAGCTGAGCTTCACCTATCTCAATCCCGCAGACTGGTGAACGACATTTTCGACCGTATAAAGCTTCGAAAGGAGCCATGTTGATGCTAGAGTGATAAGTATTGTTGTAGGAGAATTCGATCAACGGTAGATGCGAATCCCAACTACCACCAAAATCGATCACACAAGCTCTAAGAATATCCTCCAGTGTCTGGATTGTTCTCTCAGATTGACCATCCGTTTGAGGATGATACGCTGTGCTCAAATTAGGTTGGGTTCCCATGGCAGATTGCATGGTTCTGCAAAAGTGAGACGAGAATCGAGCATCTCTGTCAGATATAATGTTCAAAGGAACACCATGTCGGGATTCAAACTCATCCACATAGATTTTAGTAAGTTTGTCAGCAGATAGATTCTCACGGATCGGAAAGAAATGTGCTGACTTAGTAAGACGATCAACAATTACCCAAATGGCATCATGACCTCTTTTAGTGCGTGGCAGTTTGGTAATGAGATCCATAGCAATGTTTTCCCATTTCGAAACCGGTATCTCTGGTTGCTCCAATAATCCAGAGGGATGTTGGTGTTCTTCCTTAACCTTAACACAAGTAAGGCATTTGGAAACATATAAGGCAATGTCTTTCTTCATACCTGGCCACCAATACTGCGTTCGAAGATCCTTATACATTTTATCTACACCATGATGAATAGAATAACGAGAGTTGTGTGCTTCATCCATTAGCAAGGTGCGAAGATTGTCTTGACTTGGGACCCATAAACGGCCCATGAAATAAAATAGCCCAAAGTCTTTCAGTTCAAGCTCAAGTTTAAGATGATATGGTAATTCTTTACCCATCAAGTCTTGTGTAACACAAGTATATTGAGCCTGAGAAATGCGGGTTTGAATATCAGATCGAATCTGAACACAGTGAAGCTTGACACGTTCCTTACAACTCAATGCCTCATCCACGACATTCTCCTTACCAGGATGGTAGCAAATTTCGCAATCGTAGTCGTTTAGAAGTTCAACCCAATGTCGTTGCCTCATGTTAAGTTCTTTCTGACTGAAAATATGCTGGAGACTCTTGTGGTCAGTAAACACTACACACTTTGTACCATACAGGTAGTGTCTCCAGATTTTGAGAGCAAAAACTACTACACCTAACTCAAGATCATGATTCGTGTAGTTTTTCTCGTGTACCTTCAGCTGTCTTGATGCATAAGCTATGACTTTGTTTCTTTGCATAAGAACGCAACCAAGGCCTAAATTGGATGCATCATAGTATACGACAAAATCGTCATTGCCCTCAGGTAGAGATAAGATAGGTGCATCACAGAGCTTCTGTTTCAAAGTCTGGAAAGCTTCTTCCTGTTTGGGTCCCCACTCAAAAGGTTTATTCTTTTGAGTTAGAGCAGTGAGAGGAACTGCAATCTTGGAGAAGTTTGCAATAAAGCGACGATAATAACCCGCTAGACCAAGAAATGAACGAATCTCGGTAGGAGTAGTAGGTGTATCCCAATCCTTAATCGCACTAATTTTGGCAGGATCTACATAAATACCTTGTTCGTTAACGATGTGACCCAAAAATTGAACTTCCTTAAGCCAAAATTCACACTTGGAGAACTTGGCGAAAAGCTGTTCTTTCTTTAGGAGTTCCATTGTAAGGCGGAGATGTTGTTCATGATCAGCTCGCGTCTTAGAATAGATCAGGATGTCATCAATGAAAACAATGATGAACTTGTCCAAATAAGGCTTATAGACCCTATTCATCAAGTCCATGAAAACAGCAGGAGCATTAGTTAAACCGAAAGGCATAACCGTAAACTCGTAATGACCATATCTTGTGCGAAAAGCTGTTTTCGGAATATCTTCTTCAAGCACTCGAAGTTGATGATACCCAGAACGTAGATCAATCGTTGAAAAGCAAGTAGCACCCTGTAGCTGATAAAGAGATCATCAATGCGAGGTAGGGGATATCAATTCTTGATGGTAAGCTTGTTGAGCTCACGGTAATCGATACACATCCTGAAAGACCCATATTTCTTTTTCACGAATAGGACAGGAGCGCCCCAAGGTGAAAATCTCGGATGAATGAATCCTTTGTCAGAAAGTTCCTGGAGCTGCCTAGATAACTCTTGCATCTCAGACGGTGCAAGACGGTAAGGGTATTTAGCAATAGGATTTGCACCAGGTACAAGATCAATACGAAACTCAACTTGGCGTACAGGGGGTAAACCAGGTAATTCTTCAGGAAATACCTCAGGGTAATCCCGAACAACAGGGATATCTTGGATAGACTTACCCTTTCTCCTCTACGACATGTGCCAAGAAGGCGACATAGTTCTTTCGTAGGTATTTTTGGGCTTTGGTACAATACATGAGCTTAAGACCACTAACGGGTTTCTCCCCACGAACTTCTAAGATCTCACAAGTCAAAAGCGGTATACAGACAATCTTCTTAAAACAAACAACCTTAGCGTGGTATTTGGCTAACCAATCCATTCCTATTATTACATCGAAGCTCCCGAGTTGCATCAGTGTGAGGTCGATAGGGAAAAGATGGTTATTAAGGTTCAACTGGCAATTTCGAATGACAGAATCGAGTACAACGGGTTCACCACTAGCTACTTCTACTATCAAGGGCTTCCCTAGTTTTGTTCTAGTCATCGAAAGCAAAGGCTCAAAAGCTAAGGACACAAAACTCTTATCGGCACCCGAATCAAATAGAATAGAAGCAGGTTGGTTGTTAACAAAGAAGGTACCGTTCACCACTTCGTTATCTGCGCGTGCCTCATTTGCATTCATGTTAAAGACTCTCCCACGAACCTGTGCCTGATTTGCCAACTTCAGGTAGTTGTTCCTGTAGTGGGTCAGATCCCCACAGTTGAAACATGAACCAGGCGGAGAGTGAGGTCGTGCAGGATTTTGGGCAGGGTTTTGTGCTGCTTGGTTTTGGTTTGGAGTAAAGCGGCAGGTGTTTGCAAGATGGCTAGACTTGCCACAGTTTGTGCAGATGCGGCATTGCACTTGTGGTTGATGATGGCTATTACACTTGTTACACAGAGGTGCATTGCCAGCGTACTGCCTGTTGGCAGCATGTTGTGCAGGCTGATTATGAGCTGCCTGATTTGTCTAAGTAGTAACGGCGAAATTCTTGGAAGCCTTATGCTTCCATGATTTCTTTGAAGACTCAGCAGCCTTCTTATCCTTCTGCTTCTCACTCTTGTCAGTCAGTTTCTTGTCACCTTTCCTGTGGAGTTTACCCTTTTTGACTTGAGAGTCTGTTAGGGTTGCAGCTAGCTCAATGGCCTGTCGGACGGTAGTGGGGTTACTGCCAGTAACAATATCCTGAACAGGATCTGGCAAACCGTCTATGTATTTCTCAATAGCCTTATCGAAAGGCGTGACCATTTTCGGACAGAGCAAGCTTAATTCCTCGTATCTGTCAGTGTACGCACGGTGTTCACCACTGTCCTGCTTTAGATCATGGAACTCATTTTCTAAAACCCTATGCTCGTGACGAGGGTAGAACTCTCTCATCATAAGAGCTCTAAGTTCCTCCCAAGTTTGATCGAAAGAAACATCAGCACCTCGATCTCTCATTAACCCAGTCCACCGGGTGAGAGCCCTCGTTTGGAACACACTCAAAGCAAACTCGACCTTACGGTTATCAGGACGCTGAACGTGGCGAAAAGTGCTCTCAAGACTCTAAAACCACTGGAGGAGCCCAGTTGCTCCTTCAGAACCACTAAACTTGAGCGGTTTAGCTGTCACACCCCGAAATTATCAGAGCTGGCGTGACTGGACTGGTATCTTCATTGCACAGCGGAAGCAAAATAAGCTAAGTCTTTTAGTAAATTGAACGCCCACTAAGTACTCGAATCCCCAATGGTTCTCCTATTCCAACCGTGCCTTGTCTTAGAACTGTAACCTGAGAAAGAAACATGCGAAAAATCAACATAAAGTTGAGCGAGTTCATAGTTTGTTTGTAAAAGATTTGAAATAAATCTTTTGAATAGCCGGTTTGTGAAATAATATTGAGAAAACGAATTTAGAAATCATTTTCTTGCCAAGTTATATGGAAACGTTGTATTTGTAACCATGTATTTGTAAAGTCTCGTATTTGTACTGTTCGTATACCCGTCAATGCCCACCCTGACTTTGACTTCCTGCCCGCATATTCCTATGCTTTTTGAATTTGTATAAAAACATGACATTTAATTTGTATAAATCAAGTATTTCTGTGAGTATGTATAAACCTTTCATGTATGAATAAAAGTCCCTGGTATGTAGCATTAAGGAAAAAGAGATCACCAATGGGTTGCAAAGCCACTGGTATGTGTGAAAAAGTGCAGGGAAACTCAAACCTAGCAAATTTGTTACCGGGCTTCCTGCTGGAAGACACAGTCACCTCTATGGGCCGCCCCGGCCTCACGGGTGTGGGCTCGCTACACCCAAATAGATCTATCACTCTTGTGTCCCTCAGTCCTATAATGAGGATTAATGGCCTCAAGTGTTGTGCCCACCCTTCACATGATCTAGTCTAGTAGTAAACCCTCCTTAGGCTAACCATACCATAAAAAAAATCTGTAAATGTCTGTAAATGTCTTGAAATGTCTGTAAATGTCTTTAAATGTCTGTAATAATTGTAACATGTATTTTACCCCAGCCTCTAAGGCTGAACCTCCCCAGCCTCTAAGGCTAACTTCCCCTAGTCATAAAAATCAATCACTTTTCGATAACACGCATTTGTTTTGTAAAAACCAGTATATTTAGTATAAAGTTCATTCGTAAACCGTTTGAGTTCCTTGAAATCCGTTCGTAACATGATTTAGAAATGTGAGTTTTCATTCAATTCGAAAACTTTGTATGTTCTTGCAAAACGTGCTTTGTCTAAAATATGCAATCTTTGTTTATCGATAACCTTGTATGTTTCTGAAAAACGTGCATGTCTTTCCGCCCCGAAAACATTTACAAAAATGTAAAACTGTAAAAGGTGGGGTTATGAACTCACCTGAATATTCCTGTGCAAAGCTAGCTATATACGACTTCGTGATGTCGTGATGTCGTTTCCAAGACTTGACTCGCTAACGTGCATTCTACAATATTCCTAACACGGAATATCTTATAAGTTCCTAAATAAACACAATAACTAAACTACGTGTCACCGAGCTCTACCGAATCGTTAATCGAACGATTTAACGGTAAGTAGTTAACTTATCGGAAATGATTAGGTCATAATTGATAAGTATCGTTTATCGTCGATAATAAGTAAGTCTTAGGAAGACTTAGTTCTCGAGAAGTTTAAAAATAAATAAATATTTATAAGATATATAAATACTTCGTTGTAATTTGCATTAGCCGTCTCGAGTAGTCGTATGCGTATGTATCGAGTATTCGTATGAAAATAATATATAATAACTTGTATTATACATATCACGTCTTGTGTATGCTTGCCAAAAATATACGTATATGCCGTTTAGGCGTATAAAATAAATATAAAGAGTTATATTTGTTTTATAAAGGAATCATCGAGTTGTCGTGTTTGAAAATAAATATACAACTATATTTGTTTTTATAAAGGAATTCGTGTTGTACGATACGTGAAATAAATATATAGTCTATACTTACTTTTGTAAAATGAATTCGTGTCGTTTGATACTTCGAATAAATATATAAACTATATTTATTTTAGTAAAAGAATCGTCGATCTTTTAACGTTTGAAAATAGATAATATCGTTATGTTTATAACGTTTTCGAGTCGTGATGTTTGAAATAAATATATTAGTTATATTTATTTTATAAAAGACTTTTCGAGCTTTCAATGTTTTGACTAAACATAAAAAGAAATGTCCGACGTTTTGATGTACAAAGTAAGTATGTAAACTATATTTGTTTTAATTAAAAGGATCCGAATCGTTGCTTTCGAAAGTTGTAAGGTGTTGTCGAAAGTGAAACACATTTGTATATGTATTTAATTGATAGTTTCGTTCGTTTTATTTTACGGGTTTTCTCAAAAAACGGGCAGAGTTTCCTCTGTTTTTGGACGGCCCCGACAACTAAAGTGTCGTTATATTTCAAAATTCAACAATATTCAATCATAATATATGTAATTTTGTCAAATATATCGAAACGTAATCTATATTCTAATCGTTTGGTTCGAGCTCGTTTTCACGAAATAAATAGAAACTATATAATAACAATGTAAATATTAATCGCGATGCTAAATGCTTTACCAAATCTTTCACGTCGAGGCGTTTGACTGAGTCGACCGGGTCAACTGAGTTGACCTGTTCTGACCGAGTTGACTCGGTTTGACCGAGTCAACCGAACCGAAACGACCCAAAACACTTCGTGACTGAACCGTGATTTGAACCAAGCCTGCTGAACCGAGAGCCCGAACCGAGACCCCATGTTGACCGTAGCTTGACTGTCGTTGACCAGCTTTGACCGGGTTTGACCCGGACCAAACCCGGACAGAAAACCCAAACTGGGCTGGACCGAGACCTGCTTGAACCGAGCACCAGTCATCATCATAATCACCATCATCATCAACAGCATCATCATCATTACCGTCGCCGGCTCCGCCGGTTTCACCGGCCGGAGTCCGGTCGACCTTCTTTTAGAAAGACAGAACGAGAGAGGGGGTCGAACACCCGAAACAAAAGAAGAAAGGAAATAAAGAACCGAGTCGGGACTCACCGGAATTTCGCCGGAATGTGAAATTACTTGAAACCTTGCAGAATGGCTCCTCATAAACCGATCTAGACATGCATGGAAAGAAAAATCCAAAACAGCTTCGCCGGAAAACGGTCGGAGCTTCGCCGGAGTTGCTCCACAGCTCATACGACTGAGAATCTTTGAAGACGGTCACCGCCATCGTGTCGGGAAGGTTTGGTTTAGTGGGGGTAGGGTGTCGGATCAAAATAAGTCGCCGGAAAATCACCGCCACCGCCGCCGCAGGCGGCGGCGCCGCCACCGTTCCGCCGGTCGCCGGCCGCCGGACCTGCTGCCATGTTCTTGAGAGAGAGAGTGTATTATGTGGGTGTGAGTGTGTTGTTTATGTGAGAAATGAGAACAAATGGACCACCTTGGCCTTTTTATATACTAGTTGATGGGCTTTGGGCTTGGGCCCAAGGCCCACAAGCCAAATGTTGTGTGTAAAGTGCCCCGCTCGTTCCTACGAACCCGTTTTCCAAACCCGAGCTCCGCGAAACGTTGTAAATCAAAATTTTAGATTTTAAAACCTGTAAAATAATTTCGTTTTTGTCGTTGCCGTGATCGTGCGTCGTTATCGATAAAAATCGCGAAAAATCCGACGTTGGTCGTTCTAATCCGTTTTTCGATCTGGTTTCGACTGTAGTTACTAGAATTTCATTACGAAGCTAATATATATCGTAAAAATTTAATATTTGTCGACGTTGTCAGTATTCTGTTCGGTTTAAATCCGTTGTTGCTTATCATCCAGCAGGTTTCTCTGTAAGTCACCGTTCGCGCACTGTAAAGTCGTATAGACGTTCCTAGGCACTCCAAAGGCCTAATTAAGTTAACTTGCGCTGTAAACACTATTTATTATCGCGTTAATCACTCGTTAATTTCGTAATTAAGAGGCGTAAATCACGGGTTGTCACATTAGCCGAGTTAAAACTTTTAAAGTTGCACAGAGCAGGTGCATTATTATTATTGTTAGCTTGGTCGATTTGAGTGATGAGATTTGGTAGCATATCAGCCATCTGATGTGCTATAATAGCCACTAGTTCGGCGTTAGGTTGTTGAACGTTACGTCGAGGAGGCATTCTAAAAGAGGAATCATGAGAGAAAACGAGTGAGATGATGTGATGAAAAATGAGATGTCATAAATATTGACAAAATGCAAGGATGGTGGTCATGTGTTCATTACCTCATAACAAACAGACGACACACAGTGACAAATCAAAGTAAATAGGTCATAATAATGTATCGCCGAAGACATGCTCGCCTACAAGTGGACACTCACCACAAGAGTTCCCAGGTAAGAGTGACTGGTCCGATACTGCGGATTTGTACGAACACTCTAGCCTTAGAGAGAAAACTCAGGGTACAGGCATCCACCCTTCCAGTTTGCACGTGTTCACATTATTTAGACCCAAACTTTGATGAGATTTTTTTGAAAATTAGGATGGCACAAGGCCAAAAGAAATCATCCAAGGATAGATGATAGATTTCAAAATCGTTTTGGAAATTTCTGTTCATGTTTAGGTAATCACCTAAGGATAGGTGACGTGTATTGTTTTAAGTTCTAAACACAAGAAAACTTGTGTTAGGGTCCTAGAAAAGTTATAGTTTAGGTCAAAGCCTTACTAATAACCTAATTCCCTATAACCATTGGCTCTGATACCAACTCTTTTGTCACACCCCGACCGCGTAAAACAACAAACCGCGGTGGAAACGTCGGGGAGTGGAGCGACAGAATTATTGTTCCACAACCATGGTAATTAAAGTTTTGTATTATTCATTAAAGTGTTTACATTGTATTGGAATTCAACAAAAACATAACATAATTAACTGTCTTTTAAGTCACTAAGGCCCAAGTCCGCCTAAGTGTAGCACAAACATCATCAAGCATTAGCACCTGAAACACATGTGAAAATAGGTACGTCAGCAAAAAAATTCCTATGAGATACATAGGTTTTGTTTATGAAGGATTCATGACTTGTTAGCTAAAAGAAAATGTTAGGATCTGAGGCTCTCATGATTGTGCTTGTTTGTGAGATTTGAACAAATCAAGTAGATATGAACAGTTTTAAGTGCAGCGGAAATGAATAACAAACTTTGTAAGCACAATCAAAGAAGGACTTAGTTTAATAAACAATTGCTTTTCATAGAGTCGAAAGATTACATCAAAAGCAAAAGATTACAGTGCAAGCTTACAGACTAAACTCCCCCTCAGCCTGATACTTCAGAGTTGGTTGCACAAGATGAAAGGATTGAATTGAGGAGAAGAACTCTCTCAAAACAAATCAAATGTAACAGTACAGAGTACTGTCATATTTATAGGCATACCAAACTACTGATGTACCTCAGCTGACATTACCATGATAGTGACATCTAACAGCCTAACAAACTATAAACACTAGTCTATACAAACTACTGATGTCTAACAACTGATTGATAATAAAATACAAAACAAGTCTAACACTGTTCACTTTCCACTGTTGTAGCCTAAACACTGACTGTTTGAAACATCAGTGCTTTCTTCAAAAGGTGATCAGTCTTTGAATGAGCAGTGCTTGGGTCATCAGCAGTACTTAAGAGACAACAGTAGATAGAGCTCAGTGTTTGTCTTTTAGCAGTCTTTAGCTGTTTCATCAGTGTTTGGTTCATCAGTTGTTCTTCAGAGCAGTTCTTAGAGTGTATCAGCAGATAGGTAACCACTGTCAAGGGGAGAGCTTAGAGTAAACGTCTGCTTATTGTGAATCCACTGTTGTGACCAGGTTTTGGCTTTACATTATCTGTTCCTCTGGTAGGGTTCAATCCCAACAATCTCCCCCTGGAACAGATAATGCCAAAACCTGTCATTATTCTGGATCTTTATTACTCATCAAAAGTTCCCTTGCTTGTCTTTTAAAATCTTCTTCAAATTCTTTGTTACTTATGTCATCTACATCCCTGCACAGTGAAAGTTCAAGGAGATCCTGCAAATCTTGAACACTAAGGCCTAGTGCTTCTTTCCTTGATATGTACTTCACATCTCCATTGGATCTGACAATAGTCAATACATGGGTCTTTTGGTCAGACATCCACTTTAGTACTTTCGAACCCAATGGATTTCTTGGGAGAGATTTATTTGAAGATGAGTTTGGAGATGTTGGCCTTGTGAAAACTTCCAGACTTTCAGACATTCTTTTGAAGGCCATTTCAATGACATCATTTGCTGCAGCTATATCTTCTGCAGTTTCTCTTTCAATCAGCTCCTGCCTTTCAATGTCTGTCATGTCTGTTGAAGTGTTTGGTGATGCAGGTTTGGTTAAGATCCTTTTAAAAAGGTTTTGAAGTTTTTCTGAGCTTTCTTCTTTTAGACCCATTTTTATGATGGATTCTGTGAAGTACTCAACTTCCTTTTCTTTAACCTCTTCACTGGTCAACTGTTCTTTTTCTTCTTGGTTTGTCACAAAAGTAGACCGGAACAGTGTTTTGAGGTTTTCTATCTGCTGTTCAAGCTTCATTCTTTGTTCATGCTTCTTTGAAGTGCTTGAAACAGTTATCTTTCTTTTCTTTAGCCTTTCATAGACTTCATCAGTCTGCTGTTTTGACCATTTTGATATGGCTTCAGCAGTATCCATTTTTGCATCCACCAGCTCCCTTTTCTTTCTCTTATACTCAGCAGTTAGGTCAGCAATGAGCTTTTTGTATTTGTTCCAGTTTGGAGCATTCTTCTTCTTTGTAGGATCATTCTTGATTTTCTCAATCCTTTCTGCCTCATGCTTTAGAGCGACTATTGGCCATTCTTCGAACTGTTGTTCTTCAGCAGGATAGAATTTCTCTTTCATGATGTAGGCTAGATATTGTTTTCTTAACCTTTTCTTTTGATCAGCCTTTTCTTTGTTTAGGTCTTGTGCAAACTCTTCTATCTACTTCACTTTTGTAAAGTAGAACTCCAGTCTTTTAGCAATGCCATCTTCGCTTAAACGATCTCGTTCACTATCAACTTTAGCTCTTAGTTTAGCTTGCCTTGCCTTAATTTTAAGGTAATCATCCATATCATCTGGTGGCATGTAGCCTATGAGTGAGGAGAATCTTCTTTTTGAAGGATCTTCTTCTGTATAGAATTGCCTCATCTCATTTTTGATAGCTTCAAGTTCCAGTGGATATTGTGCAGCATTAGGATCATGTATACCCTCATCGGCAGAGATTGGCTTTCTTTTTCTGTTGAAGAGCTTTGGTTGTGATGTAGGAAAGGTGAGAGCAGTGGTGGATGACTGACTAACAGCTGTTGAAACAACTGGTGTCTCAACATCTGTTGTCATTACAACTGCTGATATGTCAGTAGCTGTCTTCTGCTTTTAAGCAGGGGATGGAAGTGGTGAGGTAGTTTTTGATGGTGGTGATGGTGGTGGTGAATCATAAGGAATGAAAACCCTTCTCCTTTTGGGTTGAGGAGGGGCTGTTGGTGAAACAGTGGTTTGAATGGTGGAGAGTGTCTGACAAACAACTGTTGAAACAACTGGTGTTTCAACTGCTGCTGTCATTACAACAGATGCTGTAACATCTGTTGTCTTCTGTTTTATGACAGGAGGCAGTGGTGATGATGTGATTGTAGATGATGGTGGTAGAGCAGTGGTTGTGATGGTGTGTGATAGAGTGGTGTGTGTTGAAGGTGTGTGTGTTGATGACATGGCAGCTGTTTGGCTACTGACAGCAGTTTTTGTAACTACTGTTGTATCAGCTGTTTGACTGGCAGGTTTTGAGACCTGCTTTTCTTTTTCTTTTTCTTTTTCAGGCTCAATACAAAGGCCATGTTCTATTCCCATCTTATTCATTTTTCCCAACAGCTTGATATTCTCCCCCTTTTTGGCATTATCTGAAGGGGGGTTAACAAGAAATGATATGGAAGAAGGAACTTTGCCAGAGGCGCTTTGAATGCTAGCCTTTATAGCCTTGATATCTGCTTGAGTGTCGTTAAACCTTGATTCCACCATGTTGGTCAGCATTTGTACATGAATAGCATGCTTTTTATCAGCCATCTGTTGCTGTTTTTCAAGCATGGATTGAAAAATATTCCAAAGCTCATTTGTAGCAAATGCAGGTTGTGGAGGTGCTTGAGCAGGAACAGCAGTGGCTTGTGCTTTTTGAGCTTTTAAAATCTCTTGCACCATATTCTTTATTTCAGCAACTGAATCTTCAAGTTTTTCAACTCTGTCCGTCAATTCCTGATATTTTGAATCATCACCTACTTTAGTAGGATCATCTGAATCCCCACCAGCAGTGGTTGTATCAATGTGTGACTTAGGAACTGAGTCCCAAAAATCATCCATTGATGCCCCTTGTTCTTGGTACTGGGGACTTCTTTCTTCGGCACTTGATAACCTTGTTATTTTACCAGTGGCCAAAACTAACTCACTAGTGGTTAACATTGGTGCTATTGAAGAAATTGCCTTCAAGGGAGTCTGATTTATGAAACAACTGGCCAACTGGAGACCTGTTGATCCACCAGTTGTAGTTGCTGCTCCACTTGAACTACCACCGAGAGTTACTTGTAACTCAGGGGGTGTAACCTCCTCAATTGTTGCTGGGATAGCAGGAGTAGTAGCATCAGACCCAGTCACTTGTGGGGGTATACTCTCAGTGATAGGTGATAGAGATGAACTGGTTTGTGTCTGAGCTATAGCAGCTGCATGCAACAAGGGTAGCATGGTTTGTGGTAATATGATTGGTGAGGGTATGGGAGTTGAAAGAGACATGTCCTTGGGATCAGGACTGAGGAAGATGGATCCAATTGAATCCAGAGCTTCATATTGTGGGGTCCCTGTGCTTACAACCTGATCCTTTTGTGAGGATGCAGGAGGAGTTTTAGGCAATGGCTGAGATCTTTCTTTCAACTGCTGTGAGGAAGTAGCAGCAGTGGTTTGTGGTGACTTTTGTGTTGTCACAGGCAGTTGCTCTGGGATCTCATCTTCCAGAGTTGCCTTTTTCTTGGGTTTGGTGGGTTTTTTGGAAGATTTTCTTTTGGTCTTTTTGGTGATGTCAGGTGTGGGTTTCAAAGCAGTGGTTGTGCTGCTTTGATCACCTGGAGCAGTGGGCTCAGCAGCTGATACCTGAGGAGCAGTTGTAACCGCTAAAATCTGCTCAGGTACCCCTGCTTTTGTTTTTATTGGTGCCAACATTCTAGTGAATGTTTCTGGTGTTAAACTTTTTATTTGAAAATAAACACCTTGTTTTAGCATATTTTCATGTTCCTTTTCAAATTTTTGTAAAAAATAATAACTTAAAAATCTTGGAAACAGCAAAAATGCTTTACTTTCAACGTTTTTCACCATGTCATTGAAGATCTCCTAGGAGTAATTGTAGTCTTTATTATTCAAAATAGCGTAACCCAGGCATTGAATTTTCAATGGTATTTCGTTGAATGCTGTTGTTTTATTAGAAACACAACTCAAAAGTGTGTGAAATAAAAATCTGGGTGCAGATGGGAAATAACCCTTTTGTAGGGTATCAACCTTTGATTGTTCTGCATAACCCCTTTTCAGAAAATCAGCTTTTAACTCGCTTTTGTCAAAGGAAGTTTTACCTTTCTGATCTTCGAGTTTGAAGACTTCTGATATTGATTGCGGTGTGATTTTGATTGCCTTTCCCTGTATCGAGGAGTTAATGGCTACTGTCTTGTCATCTTGTTTTTCAAGCACAGCATTTTTCCAGAACTCTCTCTGGTTTGCAGATATATGGGAGCATCTACTGTCAACAAAGTTTTGTACTTTGAGGTAGATATGGTGTCGAGAATGGAATCGAAAGTATGGTTGTTTGTGGGTTTTGTGAGGAGACCCACATAGTTGTGCGGTGATTTGTATGGGATTTCGATTGATTCTTCGGTCGTTTGAGCGACCTCATTGGAGGGTGGTGGTGATTTTGGTTTTGATTTTGATTTTGACTTTGATTTTGTCATTTTTGCGGAGAAGAACGAAGAATGATCTTGAAGATTTTGAGAAGAAGGGTTGGAAACTGCTTTGAGAAGAGAATTTTGGAATTCAATTCGACAGTGTAAAACCCTGTTTGGGGGTTTAGGGCAGGGTTTTATTTAGGGACAAAAAATTGATCGCTGATGTGGCAGCGGTTATTAAGATCTGAGGGCTAAAAACTGACCACGTGTCAAACACTGATGAAATGGATGAAGGATGGAAAACAGTTATTTTAAGGGCCACTGACATATCAAGCATCAGTGGTTACAACGGTAAAAATTTTGGGCAGTGGATGATTTTTACTATCAGTGGATAGCATATCAGTGGATAGGACAGTGTTTAGAGGTCAGACGTTTGAACAAAACAGTGGTTAGGGTAAATGGTACAGATCTGAAGAATAAGTATTCCGGCAACAGTTTTGTGAATTTTCATTCAAGGTTTTGCCACATGTCAATTTTGAAAAACAGTGGTTTAGTACCCCAGATGATGAAAACTTTTTGCTAAGGCAACTCATTTTCGTTTAATATTCAATTAAAACATGAGTACCCTAGTAATTCAAGCACAGTTAGCAATCAACCTTTGATAAAAGTTTAGGAACAAACCTGAGTATGACATGATCTTGACATATGTACCATTCCCTTTTGACCCATTTAAGAGGACAATAATACCAACAAAAATAAGGTATTACATCCTGACATGAACTGAAACTATTGCCAACAAAAACAAGCAAAAGTTCCAAATATATTATTCCAAAAAAAATGAACAATATATCCTGATTATTCGAGAAAATCCTTTGAATAAGAAAGAAAAAGAAATGGATAAAGGATTTTCTGAGAACAGTATCAAAAGGATCTGGTATATTTTCAAAAGATAACGTAGTCATATCATTCTCAAGTTTATAAAAATGGTCAGTGGTAAGAAATTTTGAATACATTTTGATCACTGTTAGGGACCATCTTATTGTCAGTTGATTGCAAATATGAGGACACATGGACACATGAGTTATGAAGATCCTTGTTATGGATCTTGTTACTATGTGATGATTTTGAAAATTTGTCTAGTCCTTTTGAAGTTCAATCACTGGAAACACTAATGTCACCTGAACCTTATTGAACCAATGAGCACAAACAGTTGCTTGATGACCATTATTACCCCAAGTTTTGTCTCTTAAGTGTTTTAAGTTTATACTCTTTTCTTCTGAATTCAAAAGTTTTGAGATAAACACACTTCAGAGTTTTTGTGAATTTTCTTAATGTATTTTAACATAGTTGATTTTGTCCTTTTGAGGAACTCAACCTGTTTTCAACACATAAGATCTGAATAACTAAAGTTTTAATTTCCCTCTTTTTATGTTAGCAAAACATCAATGTTTTATGAACATGGGTTTTGTTAATCTGAGGTTCATACTTTAGTATTTAATAAAAACATCACAAATTTTATATCAACAATTGAGATCAATTTAGAAAATAAGAAATATTCTCATAGTTTAACAGATATTGTTTTCAGATCTAGAAACCATGAGTGTCTTGTGCATGAAATCACTTGTTGTGAAATTTGTGTGTCATATGACATCTTGGTTGATTTACAGAGGTTCTGAATAACCATTTTGAACATGATTTACTCGATACTCTGTTTTTCAACTAACTACAACCAACCTTAGTATCAATGAATTTTGAGCTGAACTGTTATGTCAAATTGATTGTTAGATCGAATTTGACTGTCCGAGCTCTGATACCAATTGTTAGGATCTGAGGCTCTCATGATTGTGCTTGTTTGCGAGATTTGAACAAATAAAGTAGATATGAACAGTTTTAAGTGCAGCGGAAATGAATAACAAACTTTGTAAGCACAATCAAAGAAGGACTTAGTTTAATAAACAATTGCTTTTCATAGAGTCGAAAGATTACATCAAAAGCAAAAGATTACAGTGCAAGCTTACAGACTAAACTCCCCCTCAGCCTGATACTTCAGAGTTGGTTGCACAAGATGAAAGGATTGAATTGAGGAGAATAACTCTCTCAAAACAAATCAAATGTAACAGTACAGAGTACTGTCATATTTATAGGCATACCAAACTACTGATGTACCTCAGCTGACGTTACCATGATAGTGACATCTAACAGCCTAACAAACTATAAACACTGGTCTATACAAACTACTGATGTCTAACAACTGATTGATAATAAAATACAAAACAAGTCTAACACTGTTCACGTTCCACTGTTGTAGCCTAAACACTGACTTTTTGAAACATCAGTGCTTTCTTCAAAAGGTGATCAGTCTTTGAATGAGCAGTGCTTGGGTCATCAGCAGTACTTAAGAGACAGCAGTAGATAGAGCTCAGTGTTTGTCTTTTAGCAGTCTTTAGCTGTTTCATCGGTGTTTGGTTCATCAGTTGTTCTTCAGAGCAGTTCTTAGAGTGTATCAGCAGATAGGTAACCACTGTCAAGGGGAGAGCTTAGAATAAACGTCTGCTTATTGTGAATCCACTGTTGTGACCAGGTTTTGGCTTTACATTATCTGTTCCTCTGGTAGGGTTCAATCCCAACAGAAAAGTTTAACAAAAAAATCATGAACCTTGTAAAATTTTTTCTCTTACAAGATCATATGAAAATCAAATGATATACAAGATTATAATGCATGGTTAAATAAATAACCAAGTAAAATGAATTTGTGTAAAATGTGCCATTTGTAAAATAATGTCCTGTCTTTGTAAAAATGTATCATGTCTTTGTCAATTGGTTTAAATAACGCTGTGATGTATGATATCATAAAATCACTTATATATAGGAAGTACCAGCGGCGTATCCACCATGCTTTTATCATATTACACATCGCCTCGTTATGTAAATAACTTATCAGTAATCACCCAAAATGTCTTGTTTAAACAACGTGAAAGTATTTATGTATAAACAATGTTCATGTGTCAATGTAAAACCAAGTTTTGTGTAATCAAATGTTATGTATGGCAAGTAAGATATCTACTCAAACCATATGTAAAATGTCAAAAATGTGACCAAATGTCATGTACGGTGAATAAAAGAATTTACTCAACCCCGTATGTAAAATGTACAAAACAATATTTTTGAATAAACCTAAGTTTAAATCAAAGGTTATGTTTTGCAGAAAACAATGCCTTATGATTACAAACATTTATGCAGTAATGTTTATCGCATACATACAAGCCTTGCGACTGTTTGGACAAACCCTTAAAAGAATTAAAGGTTTATCAATTTATTTATATCGGATTCTGTCATTCCCTACTTCCAAAAAAACCTAGGAAGTCGAGAACGGGATTTGTCAAGTCCTATGGTACCATTACATACTACCGAGCGGCGTGATCAATGTTAATGAATGTATTATTGTCCCGATTAAACATACCAAATGTCATAACCAATGTAGCATGTGAAAACCATGTACTAAGTATGCTAAGTAAACATACTTAGTAGAAATGTTCATGAAATCAATGTGCTAGCATGCTAAGTAAACATACATAGCAGAAATGTTTATGAAATCAATGTGCTAGCATGCTAAGTAAACATACATAGCAAAAATGTTTATGAAATCAATGTGCTAGCATGCTCAGTAAACATACATAGCAAAATACAATGGGAAATCATGTACTATATGTGTACTAGGTGAACATAGCATGTATATGTCATAAAAGCAATGAAAGCCTGAAAGTAACATGTAAGCACAAGTGTTTCACCCCAAAATGTTTGAAAGCGGTAAAAGAGGGGACTATGTACTCACTTGGGATTGCTTATTAGTCTTGAAAATAAGACCAAATAAAGCTTCAAGGATCACGGAAATCAAACGGCACCTAATATAGGTAACTACGTTAATTAACGGATCCTAAATCAGGGGATAGGATAGAATGTAGTTCTATAAATCAAATGAGTATTTGAACTCATATGGCATGACTTAATAGAGCTAACATTCTGATTAGAAACTTAACCTAAGTGCTTTTGACCCATTTCGACCCGTTACTGTCACACCCCCAAAATACCACCTGCGGAAACACCGCGGGGCGTGTGACGTACCAGGATCTAGCCACCAATCACATTGAACTCATAACTATATTTAAATGAAACTCTCATTCATTAACATAGGTGTTACAAAATGTTACATATCATTTATTGTATACAGCGGAAGCATAACTCATTTGTTAAGTGTTTCATAAATCATGTGTACATAAACCATTAAACTTGTACTGCGATTCCATGTATTTCGACCCATGACCACTCCAGCATCCCAGACAGCAAGTTCCAATGATATATATACTTATAGACCTGCAAGCATGCAGACAAGTGTGTCAGACGACGCTGGTGAGTTCAAAGTTTTGTTACCGAGTTTAGTTACCAGTCACATGTGTAAAACAGTTTAATAAGATGATTTGTTGATTTGATGTTGTTATTACTCGATTACCGAAATGGCTACAAGATGTGATTGCCCAACCCCAATGTCTCTATCAAAACATTGGTCATGCTTTAAGGAAATTAGTTCACGACCGTCCTCCCCGGTACGGTGTGAGGGTGCCAAACCTAATAGCGCTATCAACTAATAACCTCGTTGCCTCCTCGGCAACTGTCGGTAGATGTAAGGGGTCTTACGAGATAGATACTGAGTACAATAACAAACATCCC
The DNA here is from genome assembly GCA_030545235.1 of Helianthus tuberosus. Taxonomy (NCBI): domain Eukaryota; kingdom Viridiplantae; phylum Streptophyta; class Magnoliopsida; order Asterales; family Asteraceae; genus Helianthus; species Helianthus tuberosus. The sequence continues at coordinate 169,979,441 of CM060369.1, forward strand.
AATAAACACGCGTTCCTCCCCGGAACGTTACCCGATATCCCTCCCCGGGATGCATGCTTGAGAAAAGCAGTGAACTCACCTTTGATTTGCTCGGTAAGATTAGTTATATGATCCAATTCAATTCACAGACCCTAATGTGATTATCATAGAGCAATCAGTTTGACGTGAACACGTATTTACACATCTTTGCACATATGCCAACAAATAAAATCATGTTTACACCTATCACGTTGATTATCCCTAATCATCCTATATGTGAATTAACTAACCATGCACGCATCTCATCACTGATCCAAATTAACACGTTCCAGGTATATACACACAAGCAATATTCCTTTACAACACCAACTAATCATGTTTTATGTTTAATATAGTCCTTATACGTCTAACGTCATGCTAGTCGTCCACTTTACTTTCAAATCCGCTAACCACACAGTCCACCCAAAGTGTGTGCGGCCCATTAAACATAAAACCTAACAAGTGTGCGACCTGCTTACGAGTATGTGATCTAGTGGACTCAGGCCCAACGAGAGTATACAGCCCACTCGACACTTCCCAATCAAGTATGTATGTCATGCTAAAGTTAAAATATTTAATCAGCATAATCGGTTCATTTATAATGCATTAGTAACGTGTGTGTGTGTGATCGAAGCCCAGTTTAATTAAGTCACAGTCCAGTCCACTCGGTCATCTGTTTCGTCCCAAGGCCCCAAAGCAAGGCCCAAAATAACCTTATTATTTTCTCCATTTGTTTGCGTAGCCCAGCTGGCGTACAAGACCCATTCCCCAATACATAATATTACCCTAACTCCTTGGCCCCAATTACCCCTACTCAAAACCATAAATTATAATCCCTCAAATAAATTCCCAGTTTACTATACAAGTAATCGGTGACCTTTATCATGGATCTGATGATTCATCACCACCTACCCTAGTAAAGTAGTAAAGTCTATGAATATTAATTCATGAATTCACACCAAACTATTTTATTAAACCACTACCACATCTCCTATCACATGCATGGTACACGTATTAATCTGATACACTATAGTTTATAAAAAGATCCCTAAGTGCTTTCTGACAAGATCGACAACAAGAATATTAAATAACAGATTATTATGATAAACAATACCACCAATAATCAACACAACATACACATGAAGAAGAAATTGAGATGTTAGATACTAACCAAGACTCTTGATAATAGGAGGATCTCTCACTGAGTTCGTGCGATCAAGAAACAATAGGGTAAACAATAGGGTTTGTTCTTGGGTTCCAATTATAAAGGACAAGTTACGCATCCTAGTTAGTCCAGGAAGTTTGGGGGCGGTTTAAGTGGTTATCCGAATTGGGCTCAAGCCCAATCGATAGGTCATACACACAACAGGGAAAAAGAGCTATTATGTTGCGACTAGAGCCACACACATGTTACATATCACGTACACTAGTTACATAATGGGCCGGCTAAGCTACAATGTATATCAACATATGATCATACAAGTGGGTCGGTTATTAAACAGGAGATCCAAATGCTATAGCAAACAACTTAAGGTGGGCCGAGCCCAATATTAATATGTACAATTTGTTGCTTGGGCCGAGAACAGTATTGACATGCTCATATCATATATTGTACTAGTGTGTAGTGGCTCGGATGGCCCACACAACGAGTTGATACATTGCCGGGTTTCGAAAGTGTAAAGATGCCGAGGAGTAAACAATCAGTTAGACGAAGCTACTCGACCAGAATGTTCTAGCATATAAAAGAAAGATAATGAGGAATAAAGATCAAAAGATAGAACGTTACTGACCTTGAAAGTCCGGGTTGTCACAGTTACGGTAGTTTAAGCTACTATAACGCGTCGTTTGCGTAAACCTAAGGTCGGATGGTTATCTATGTACTATGCCAAGTCTTACATGCCCAATTATGCCTAAATATGTTACTAAATCAGTTTATATGTCAAAAACTTGATCACATATGCAAAATATGAATTTAAGCTTAAAAAGGGCATTTTGGTCATTTTCTATGGGCATGTAAACCTCTTAACAAGTAACTAACCAACCTAAGTGATCATAAGGTATAACCTCAGTACGTTATTCCCTATGCAACTATGATCACTAAATAAGTTTTGGTCGGATCCTAATGATCGACCAAACGGGTCAGGTTCGAAAGTCTAAGCGGTTGTTTAGACCTCTTAACTTACGACCCTAAACAAGCACTAAACTAGTAGTGACAAGTTAAACATGTTAAAACATGTTTAACTAAGTTAGAAAACTGATTTGGTATCAAAAAAAAGGGTTTTGATACCCGAAAATAGTTTCGTCGCAAAATACGCGTAAATACGCATTTTGACCGAAACTTTGACTCGTCACTACGCCTAGTCAACGAGGTAATCAGTAGGTATAATCGCTAAGGATTATAACCATCGTGATTACAATCACGTTGCAAAGTTCAATTGAACTTTGACTTGACCAATTGATGGTCAAAATCGAAAGTCAAATTGTTGGTCAAACTGTTTGACTTTCAGCTCTAATGGCTGAAAAATAACTACTAAGCCATGAAAGAACACTTACAAGGTGTTCAAAGACTGAGAAGGATGTACTAGAACTCAGGTAGGTGGCTCCCAAAGATGGAATCCTCCACTTAGAGTTCAAGAGAGTAGAAATGAGAATGAGCAAGGTATGAAGAAGAATTCATGGCTATTTATACTAGTTGGAAGATTGTAGGATCATGACAAGTGTATTGTGTGGGCTTCAAGGAAGGATCCTAGCCTTACAAGTGTGTGGTCATGGTTTAAAGTCTTGGGGAATACTTAACTTGGTCCCAAAACAAAGAAAATCATTAAGGAAACCACCAAGAAACCAGCTGGAAGCTGGTTATTATATTTCTGTCGACACAAGGGGGTCACGCTGCAGGACTGGAGAACCCCTATGGGGTCGCGTGACGTAAGGGTAAGGCCTGAAGTTTAAGAAAATTACATATTTAGTCCCTGCACACACATTCATTCATATTTGACGTATTTAACCTCCATTAAGCCATTTTCAAGGCTCTACAAGGACGTCAAAGTATAGGGGACTTGAAATATGCTAGGAAATATCACAGATGTCGGTTTGTTTGGTCGTACGGTTGCGTTATTCAGCTAATTACGACGAAACTTGAACAGACGCGAAAACGATCCAAATTAAGCGACGAATGGTATTTTTGCATTCCTATCACTAAAATAAAATATTTTAGTGTCTACAAAAAATTTTGGATGTCCGGATGTGGTCAGAATGTAAGATATGCGCGTAAATGCAAACTGCCGTTTTTGACGCTTTTAGTATCTGTTTGATCAAATAAGCGTATTATCGCATACCGAACCACTCAAAGCTTATTTCTAAGCTATGTTAAGGTTATTTATGGTATGTTTAGCTTATGATCAAGTTCCAGAATGTACGTTGCCATACAAAACGGCAAACTTTTGCAGTTTGACGCAAATAGTCCCTGTGAGCGAATAAACTTGTTTTTGCCATACCAAACCCTTTAAAACTTATTTCTAAGTTATGTAAAGGTTATTTAAGGTATGTTAAGCTTATGTTGCTATTCCAGAGTGTTTGTCGTGTTAAACTGATTACGTTTACGCATCAGTTTGCGTATAACTTTCCAGAAAGAGATACAGTGTTTAAAATCGAACAAAAATCAAAACATGCAAAATGTCAAGCATAAATAACAAATATTGGGATCAAAACACATTGTTTCATTGATATAGAATTGTTCAGAGTTTGTACAATGATTACATAAGCACAGATGTCACAGTACGACCCTTGAATCTTCGAAAGGTTTCAGACGTGTTGCAGGCGCGTACATTTCATTGGAATCTATCCTCTTCACCCGATCAAAGACATAACCATCAAATTTTGGCAGATTTTTCATTTTGTCGAAGTATTCAATTTCTTTCATCATGATTCCTTCACCGGACAATTATCTTTTTTTCTCTCCATCAAAGGCAACAATATTCTCCTGGATGTAACATTGTGTCAGAGCCTCATGTCGCCGATCAGGTGCTGGATGCTCTACTATCAACAATCCTACGACTATCAATATTTCCTCCTGGAAAATCCTGCACAGTCACTCAAAGATCAGTTGGAGAGGGGGACCCAAGCCTTCATAGACTAGGGTCATCCGACATCATTGAGAGTTGTGACTTCGATTTCCCGACGATTCGGAATTGATTGAACTCCCCCTGAAACAGTTAGCGGTTTTGGTTTCCTAATCTGCTTATGTTTTTCATTTTTATCATCTGGTTTAGTAGACTGAGTTTAGATAACCTCTTGTTTCAAATATTTTTCAACTTCTTTTCTTTGTTTCTTTTTCTATTTCATTTCTCGTTGTTTAACAAGATGAGGGTCTTGTTTTGGTGAAACAAATCTTGTATGTTAACCATTACCACGGGGTATCAAGTTTTGCTTTTCCCTTGGTGAGATATGCACAATTCTTGACAATGTGTCCATACTCACCACATTCACAACATGATATCCGCTTAATAAACCTCGGAGTATAATAACTGTAAGAGCTTGATGATGAACTTCGTGATCTTGAGGTACTTGTTCCTATATCACAACAGTTTGTGTGTTGTGTAGTTGTTTTGACTGTTTCTTTTCAAAATTTGACTTTGTATAACAAAATCCATATTGGATTTGTTTTCAAAAGACTCAATTTTATCAATCCCTCGGGATTACACGAAGTTCACCTTCTGAACCTTCTTCTCGTTTTGGCTTTGTTTGCATTTTCCTTTTCCTTGGTGAGAGTGACATTGCTTTCGTTGATTGTTTTTAGATTGCAATTTTTGATTCCCGTACTTCTTTCTAACTTCGGATTTTGGGATAGGAGCACACTGAGTTATTACAACTCTTGGGCTCGACTTACCCAAAAACATACTAGTAGAATCCTCGAGAACTTTGTCAATCAATGATTGATTGACATTTTTGATTAGGAAGTCCTTATCTGAATATATTGTCACACCCCGACCCACAGCGGAATAGGTGATCAGGGCATGATTGGGGTTGACTCGAGAGCTTATGACTTTCTATTACGTGTTTTAACTAATCATTAATCCAAAACTAACAGTTTCACATAGCAACAATCCAAATAAAAAAATAAAACATATGAAAACATTGTTCATAACATTTAAAATATCCTAATTCAGTTCTTGTTAACTAAGACCCATCATACGTCCAATCTTCTCTTCATACCTGTTCACCTGTATCAAATGTAAAAATAGTTTTCGGGTAAACAAAGGTTGGTGAGTGAACCTTATTGTTATTGGAAAAATAATATGTTTAAGTTTGATTTATTGTGAAAACGTGCGTTGACCAATGTAAGTAAATATATTTGTAGGCCATATAACAAAATTCATAATACAACCTCAACAATAAACAAACCAACTCTAATGATTCAAATGAATGTATGCATGTTGCACGATATTATGGTGTGCGAATGAATGTATGCATGTTGCACGGTATTATGGTGTGCTGATGAATGTATGTATGTTGCACGGTATTATGGTGTGCTACAAGGTTCAAGCTCAATCAAACGGAGCTGACCTGGTATGGTTGGCAACGTAAAGTTCCGCTCATAGGTAATGGGGAACTGACGAGCCTATGATGGGTGATCTTGGGTAAAGTGGGGAGTGGGATTGATATTCGTTTTTGGCTAGATACTTGGATGGGTGATCTTCCTTTTTTGGAAAGATGGCCACATCTGTTTGTTTTGGAATCATATAAATCTTGCAGGGTTACGGAGAGAATTGGTTCGGGACATGGAATTGGAGGCTATTCTTAGAACTGGGTTAGACAACCCGAGTCTGAATCAGAGCTTAAGGAATGGCAGGAATGTCAAGAAGTTATCAACATGGTGAGATTGTCAAATGATAGGGACTCATTGATATGGAACTTTGATAGACAGGATGGTTTTTCGGTGAAGTCGGTGAAAAAGACATTAATCTCTGATAGGGGAAACAGTCACCTCCCAAATTTCAAATGGTGCAAATGGGTACCAATTAAATGTAATATTATGGCTTGGAGAGACAACTTGGATAGGCTTGCAACCAGAGTCAGTTTGAGAAGAAGGAATGTGGATATTTCATCGGTTATGTGTCCTTTTTACGACGAGTATGAGGAAACGATGGATCATTTGTTTATAGAATGTTCGGTGGCTATTCCGGTGTGGGCGGCTATCAGTGCTTGGTGCAACATTCCCACGATATTTGCTTTTGAATTCAAAGATGTCGCAACCCCCGACCCCTATCCCGAGAGCGGGTGCCACGAGCTCAGATTGGTGGTATCGGTGTTTATTAATTTGGCAGCGGAATACATCAGGACCGTAGATAGGAAATCTTTTGATCAGAGTAAAACACAAAACTTTTATAATAATAAATTTTTAGGATAAAAACCCAAGTTCATTTGACAATACATTTGTAGGAATAAATCCAATTTATTGAAAACAAAACTCCTTTTTATTTAAGTAACTTTTATAGCCATTATTCTAAGCCTTCAGTGCTCTCCAGCTAGCTTCTATCGGCTTTCACATTTTGTTATCTAAAACGCGTTTTAAAAATATTTTATCAGCAAGAAATACTTGTGAGTGCATCCCAGTTTAATCAAAACAGTTTATCACTTTTACAGTATTGAGGGCATCCGCAATTATATTTGCTTATATCTATCCAATTACTATTTTCTCCTGGTATTGTTTTTCCTGACTGGTTGGTCATGCTACTATTCCAATAGTAACGAGTTTTAAGTAATGTATACAAAATCCCAACATACCGGTAGTATTTGTAGAATCACATATACTAAATTACAGTTAAGTGTTATTTAAAAGATTTGAGATTTTGGTAAAACAGTTTGACTCACAAAAGTAATTTACAAAAAAGGTGTAAAAGCAGATGTACTTACATTGTTTACTTAGGTAATACTAAAGCTTCCTGTTGTATCTTCTGGTTATTATCAATTAAAATTTAACAATGCACATGTGTTAGTAAAATAACCCAAATCACATTAACCATACAACTCGAGACAGAATTCCAATGACGGAGTCAGGCAGAGCCTTGACATGCATTACAGAATCCTAAATCAATCGGGTGTACACATGAGATAGAACTCCAACGACTATGTCGGGCAGAGCCTTGACATGCGTTACGGAGCCCTAAACCGATCGTGTAGGTTAACAGAAGGGTTATAATACTTACAACGTGGCAGAGCTTCGCTTTATAGTGGGTATTACGCCCGAGTAGAATTCCTACTATATAGAAATTTGAGAGATATTAAACAAATTGAACGGATTCAACTGAACCTTGACCTCCTATTTATAGGGCTGGAATAGGGCGGCTCGCGCCCCGCGAAGAAGACAAGGAAGTCCTTCACTGCCCGCGAGGACATGCGTGTCAATTATAGCTTCGCTGAGTCAAGGGTATAGCCTTGCCGAGTCACCTGCCACGTGGCGGTGTTACTTGACCGGCAAACAAGGCCAGTCGGCCCCGTGAGAGACCAAGCATGTCTGGGTCGCGGCCCACGAACGATACCCAAAATTTGTTTTTCTCGTTTTTTCTAAGTATAAGGTTATATCAGGTCTGTTTCTCATATACAGGGTATATTTAGGAACGTTTAGGGTCACGTCAAGGGTTCTAGGAGGGTTGTTATATCCTCCTCACCTTGTTTTAGATCTCGTCCTTGAGTTCTACTGGAACAGGTGTGGGTATTTCCTTTGCTTCTCTGATTCGAGTTCCCAAGTGTATTATGGTCCTCTCTTGGAATCCTATTTTACTTTGACCAGAACTAGTCTCTTGTGTTTGAGATTCTTGATCTTTCTATCTTCAATCTGAAAAGGTTTCTCGATAAACTTAAGTTTCTAATTTACCTCTATGTCCTTAAGAGGTATTACTAATGATTCGTCTGCTAAGCACTTTTTGAGATAACATACATGAAACACATCATGTATTCCTGCCATTTCCTCTGGCAGTTGTAGCTGATAGGCTACAGGTCTTATTCTTCTAATAATTTCAAAAGGTCCAACATACCTGAGGCATAGCTTTCCCCTCTTAACGAATCTGACTATTCCCTTCCATGGGGAAACCTTTAACAATACTTTATCTCCTATTTGAAATTCCAAAGGTTTTCGTCTGTTATCTGCATAACTCCTTTGACGATCTCGGGCTGCTTTTAGTCTTTCTTTAACTTGAATTATCATATCTGTTGTTTCTTGCACTACCTCTGGTCCAGATAATTGTTTTTCTCCAATTTCTGCCCAACAGACTGGAGTTCTGCACTTTCGTCAATAAAGTGCTTTTAAAAGGTGCAGCATTAATGCTAGTATGATAGTTGTTATTGTATGAAAATTCTATTAATGGTAAATGATCGTCCCAATTTCCTCCGAAATCAATTACACAGGCTCTAAGCATATCTTCCATTGTCTGAATTGTCCTTTCGCTTTGTCCGTCCGTCTGTGGATGATAAGATGTGCTTAGATTTAACCTGGTTCCCATTGCTTTTTGGAAACTTGTTCAAAAATGAGAAGTAAAACGGCTATCTCTATCAGATACGATAGATAAAGGAATTCCATGTAATGAAACTATTACGTTTACATATAGCTTAGCTAACTGTTCCATACTGAAAGTTTCCTTCATTGGTAAGAAATGAGCAGATTTGGATAATCTGTCTACAATCACCCAGATTGTATCATTTTCTTTTCTTGTTTTGGTAATTTGGTAACAAAGTCCATTGTTATCAATTCCCATTTCCATATTGGCATCTCTAACTGTTGTAATAATTCTGAGGGTTTCTGATGCTCAGCTTTAACTTGTAAACAAGTTAAACATTTGGTAACATAGTTTGCTATATCCTGTTTCATTCCTATCCACCAGAAATTCTTTCTTAGATCTTGATACATTTTATCACTTCCGGGATGTATCGTATACTTAGACTTATGAGCTTCTTCTAGAATTATGTGGCGTATGTTTCCTTGTTTAGGTATCCACATCCTTTTCTTATGGAACTTCCAAATTCCATCGATTCCTTGTTCTAATTCCATAATCATTCCTTTTAATTTTTCAGCAACGTCCTTGATTGCTGATTCATGTACTTCTCTAATTTGGTCATTTAAATCTACTTGTAGATTTAACCTGAGAGAACGTACTCGTTTCGGCTTTTCATGATACTTTCGACTTAAAGCATCAGCTACTACATTAGCTTTTCCAGCAAGATACTGGATATCACAATCATAATCACTAAGAATTTCCATCCAGCGTCACTGTCTCATATTTAATTCTTTTTGCCCAAAAATGTATCTTAAACTCTTATGATCGGTGAAGACAACAAATTTATTTCCATATAAATAGTGTCTCCAAATCTTAAGGGCAAAAACTATGGCTCCTAGTTCTAGATGATGGGTTGTGTAATTCTCTTCATGTTTCTTAATTTGTCTAGAGGCATAAGCTATAACCTTTTGACGTTGCATCAACACACATCCATATCCTAATTTAGACGCATCACAATAGACTATAAAATTTTCAGTTCCTTCTGGTAATGCGAGTATGGGTGCGTTGGTTACCCTTTGCTTAAGAATCCTAAAAGCTTCTTCCTGTTTCAGTCCCCATTCAAACGTAACTGATTTGCAGGTCAGTTTAGTTAATGGAATGGCTATTCTAGAGAAATCATGGATAAACCGTCTATAATATCCTGCCAGTCCAAGAAAACTTCATACGTCTGTTGGTGATTTAGGGACTTTCCACTTAGTAATCGCCTTGATTTTTATGGGATCCACATGAATTCCTTCATGATTAACCAGATTTCCAAGGAATTTCACTTCTTGTAACCAAAATTCACATTTTGCGAATTTCGCATAAAGCTTCTCTTTTCTCAATAATGTAATAAGTGTATGCAGATGCGCTGCATGTCCCTCTTTACTCTTAGAGTAAATTAGAATATCATCTATAAAGACGATTATGAATTTATCCAGGTATGGTTTACATATCCTGTTCATCATGTCCATAAATGCAGCAGGGGCATTGGTTAAACCAAATGGCATGACGGTAAATTCCTAATGACCGTATCTTGTTCTGAAAGCAGTTTTAGGAATGTCCTCTTCCTGTACTTTCAGTTGATGATATCCTGAGCATAAGTCAATCTTAGAAAAGAATCGAGCTCCTTGAAGTTGATCGAACAGATCATCGATTCTCGGTAATGGGTACCGATTCTTAATCGTGACTTTGTTCAAATCTCGGTAATCAATGCACATACGCATCAATCCATCTTTTTTTCTTAACAAACAACACCGGTGCTCCCCACGGTGATGAACTCGGTTGTATAAAACCTTTGTCAAGAAGTTCGTCCAATTGGTTCTTCAGTTCCTGCATCTCCGTTGGTGCTAATCGATATGGTGCTTTGGCAATCGGTGCCGTTCCTGGTATTAGGTGAATTCTAAATTCAACCTCTCTATCAGTCGATAATCCAGGAAACTCTTCTGGAAAAACGTTTGAGAATTTAGATATTACAGGAATATCTTTTAATTCTTTTTCTTTAGTATTAATGATTACGGAAATCATATATACTCTTCCTCCTTTCCTTTCATAACTTGCAGCTTTCATCACAGAGATGAATTTATTGATCTGGTTGGCTTATCTCCTTTGATTGTGATATTTCCACCACTTGGTGTACTTACTTGCACTATCTTTTGATCACGTAGAATGTTGGCATGATTGGCTACTAACCAATCCATTCCTAATACGATGTTAAATCCAGCCAGATTCGTTGGGTAAAGTTTAGCAAAGAAATGATGGTTTAGGATTTCTATTCTTGCTCCTGCAAGATTCCACTTATCTTAAAGGATTCTCCGTTTGCCGTCTCTACCAGACAATCTTGTTGAAGTTTGGCTAAGGGTTGGTCAAGAAGTTTGTAGAAAGAAGTATTGATAAAACTTTGGTTTGCACCAGAGTCAAACAATACTTTGACAAATATGTTATTAACTAAGAATGTACCGGCAATCACATCTGGAATCATCTTGGCTTCCTCAGCTGTCATAACAAAAGCTCTGGCATTTTTCTTAGGTGCTTCAGTTGTCTTAGTCTTGTTGGTTATGGCTAGAGCTAGTTTCGGACAGTTTGGTTTGATGTGCCCAGTTTCTCCACAATTGAAGCATATCCTATTGTTAGGTTTCGATCGATATTTTTCTTCCTTATGTCCTAGTTTCTTGCAAAAATTTCAAAACCTTGCACATTTCCCATAATGCTTCTTTTAACAAGTCTTGCAGTAAGGTGCAGAGGAAGAACCTGTACCCCTTCCACTGTACTAAAATTCTTGGGTAAGTTTATGAGCTAGGTTCTTTCTCTGGTTTTCCTCTTGACTACGTACCAATTCATCGGTCAGGGTATTAGCCAGTTCTACTGCTTCTTCTATGGTTTGTGGTCTAGCTGCCTTGACTACGTGTCTAATCTCACTAATTAAACCCCAAATATAACGAGAGATTAACACTGGTTCAGGTGAGGCTAAGGTTGGCACTATCCTAGCATATTCGAAGAATATGGTAATGTAACCTTTGCAATCTATTCCAGTCATTCTAAAATTTTGGAACTTATTGGCGATTTGTTCCTTTTCATTAGGAGGACAGAATTTTCTTTCAACCATTTCCTTAAAGTTGATCCATTCCATTTTATAAACTCTGTCACTTCCCCTAGACTGGGGAATAGTATTCCACCATTTTAAGGCTGCATTTTTTAAAGACTAGAAGCAAACATAATCTTATCTTCATTTGCACATTTACTTATTTTTATGACTACTTCTGTTTTTTATATCCATCATAAGGCTGCAATGGCTCCTTCATTTCCTGAGAATTCTATTGGTTTGCAGGCCAAGAATTCTTTATAAGAACAACCGTATGAATGGCATCTATAATTCCTTGTGCTACTGTGTGTTGAATGGTATTGTTATCTATTAGGTTTCCGTTATTCTGATTTTCCTGATTTACTTCGTTGTCCATCTGAATTGTGAATATTTAACAATTATTAATTATCACATAATACATTTAATACAAATATTTATACATAATCACACAAACAATTTGATCAAAAACGTCGTACATTGCGACTTTTACTCTTTTCTATATATGCGTCAATTACAAACTACAACTGGAAATCAAATATATATATGCATCCTTATCTATTTTAGTCTATCTATAGATTTTTTTTTATCAAAATTACAAGATTACACATATATCTAGGTATTTTCTAGGTATTATGTATCCAATCATGTATCTCATGCTCGACATGTTTCCACATAAGCTTTTCTTCCATTAGCCGGATTCTATCTCCTTCCTCTACTAATTCGTCACCCAATGAGCGAAGTTCCTCCAAATTTTCCTGGCTCATAGGTGGCATGGGTGCTGGTACAGGATCAGGGTGTTGAGGGATGGGTTGTCCTTAAGGGTATGGGTTTCTTGTTACCGTTCGCTACTTTAAAAGGGATCCAAAGGGTTATGGTCGGTGTACTGAGCTATCGGGTTTGGTGGGGGAATTCTGGGAATCACGTAGGGATCTACATCGGGAATTGGATACTGGTCTTCCTGGTCGGGTTCTAGCATTTGTTGGTCTGGGAATAAAAGTAACAGTGGCGGTTCAGCTATTTGGTTTTGGTTACAATCTACTGCTGTAGTGGCTAACATATGGAAATCGACCAACTGTCTATCTAGCTCCTCTTCCCAAGGTGGTCTAATGACTGTCTCCTGAGTCTGCGCATTCACTTCCCTATTAGCTCTGACTATTGCCCTATGTTGTTATAACTTTTTCATTCTCTTTCTTCTCTCATGTGCTCCTCTATTAAACCAACCTCTCTTTTTAGTAGTAAAAGGTTCCTCAGACTGTGCCTTAAATATAAATATCCCTTCCTCAGTATCGGCTGAGTATCCTGAGGGATCAGGTTGAGATGATGTTCCTTCATCTTTTGGTGAACTATCTAAATGACGATAAGTGTCCGAAGTTCCTTTCTCACTCATACTGTAAACTAACAAATAGTCAAATAACACAAAATAATATTTGCACATAATTTATTTCCTAACACAGAATAAAAAATTTAAGTGTCAGTAGAACACTTCTTTGGCTTAACCCAGTGACTGTAGCTCTGATACCACTCTCTGTCGCAACCTCGACCCCGACCCCTATCCAGAGAGCGGGTGCCGCAAGCTCAGATGGGTGGTATTGGTGTTTATCAATTTGGTAACGAAATACATCAGGACTGTAGTTAGGAAATATTTTGATTAGAGTAAAACACCAAACTTTTATAATAATATTTTTTTGGGATAAAAACCCAAGTTCATTTGACAATACATTTGTAGGGATAAATCCAATTTATTGAAAACAAAACTCCTTTTTATTTAGGTAACTTTTATATCCACTTTTCCAAGCTTTCAGTGCTCTCCAACTAGCTTCTATTGGCTTTCACATTTTGTTACCTGAAACGTGTTTTAAAATATTTTATGAGTAAGAAATACTGGTGAGTGCATCCCAGTTTAATCAAAACAGTTTTATCACTTTTACAGAATTGAGGACATCCGCAATTACATTTGCTTATATCTATCCGATTACTATTTTCTCCTGTTATTGTCTTTCCTGAATGGTTGGTCATGCTACTATTCCAATAGTAACGAGTTTCAAGTAATGTATACAAAACCCCAACATACCGGTAGTGATTATAGAATTATAAATACTCAATTATTGTTAAGTGTTATTTATAACATTTGAGATTTTCGTAAAACAGTTTGACTCACAAAAGTAATTTACAAAAGGGTGTTAAAAGCAGATGTACTCACATTGTTTACTTAGGTAATACTAAAGCTTCCTGTTGTATCTTCTGGTTATTATCTATTAAAATTAAACAATGCACAAGTGTTAGTAAAATAACCCAAATCACATTAACCGTATAACTCGACACATAATTCCAATGACGGAGTCAGGCAGAGCCTTGACATGCATTACGGAATCCTAAATCAATCGGGTGTACACACGAGACAGAACTCCAACGACTGAGTCGGGCAGAGCCCTGACATGCGTTACGGAGCCCTAAATTGATCGTGTAGGGTAACAGCAGGGTTATAATACTTACAATGAGGCAGAGCTTCGCTTTATAGTGGGTATTACGCCCAAGTAGAATTTCTACTATATAGAAATTTGAGAGAGATTACAGAAATTGAACGAATTCAACGGAACCTCGACCTCCTATTTGTAGGGCTGGAATAGAGCGGCTCGCGCCCCGCGAAGAAGACAAGGAAGTCCTTCGCGGCCCGCAAGGACATGCGTGTCAGTTATAGCTTCACTGAGTCAAGGGTATAGCCCTGCCGAGTCACCTGCCACGTGGCCGTGTTACTTGACCAGAAAAAAAGGCCAGTCGCGCCCCGCGAGAGACCAACCAGGTCTGGGTCGCGGCCCGCGAGCGATACCAAAAAATTGTTTTTCTTATTTTCTCTAAGTATAAGATTATATTGGGTCCGTTTCTCATATACGGGGTATATTTAGAAACGTTTAGGGTCACATCAAGGGTTCTTGGAAGGTTGTTATAAAAGATTTAGTGGATGAACAAAATTCTATTTAGGGTGGGAAAAAGTTGAAGAAGATTATCCGTGGGTTGGTTATTATTTCGTCTTGGTGTGTTTGGAAAAGCAGGAACGAATTGGTTTTTTATCAGATCAGGAGAAGTCCACAAGATATTTTGATACAGATTAAGTCGAGAGGTTTTGGGTGGTTAAGGAATAGATCGTCATGTAAATATATTAGTTGTAAGGAGTGGTGTAAATACCCTATGTATATCTTGTAATTTTTTCCTTAGCACGTTTGGGGTCGGGGGGTTGTTTTGTATTGGCCTTTTGCCCGTTTGGGTCGAAGGTTTGTTTTAATGAAGCTTAATTTTCAAAACAAATTATAATGATTCATATTTTAAGCTGTTCAAAACTGAATGTGAAGTTTTTATAGACTACTTCAGTCAGGAGCGGACCTACCCACTTAGGTGGGTAGGCGGTCGCACCCCTTGAAAAAAAGGTTTTAGTATTAAATTTCGCACAAAATCTCGATCTCACCCCTTGAGAATTTTCAACCGCCCCCTTTAAAAAATCTTATGAATTTAAAAAAATGTAAACATTGATTTTTATTAAAATATAACCTAGTGTATTTAATTATTCTATAACCACTTTACTTAACAATTTAACCCAATAACTTTTACTTAACAATTTAGCCTTTAGCCCGCTAAACATTCCATTGTAACCCAAGCCCAATTAAACCAACCCAATTAAATTTGAAGTTAAATTAAATAACCAAACCCAACCACCATTTCCAATTCTTTCTCCCACTTTCTCTCTTCTGATCGCGCAGCGACTGGCGCACGAAGCTGTCATCAGGCACGACGGTAGCGACTGCATTTTCACTGAAAAAGCTTGATTCCGGCCACCCCACCACATGGAATACAAAATTTAACGAGGTACCTTCGTTATTTATTTATTTTGTTGTTTTATTTGGTTTTTAGGAGAGAATGAGTTATAGAGATGTTAAAAGGGTTTGAAATTTTATGTGTTTTGATGGATTTTATTTTTTGTTCTAGACTTTAGTAGCATGATTTTGTTGTTTTGATGGTTTTTTTTTTTTTTTTTTTTTTTTTTTTTTTTTTTTTTTTTTTGTTTTGTTCTAGACTTTACTAGGGTTTGAAAATTAAAGTTGAAAATTATGGATCGATTTATATGTGATAAAAACTATGAGTAGGGAAGTTTTGACCAGATTTCTCATGAGTAACCATTAGAAAAGTAACTCTATATGATGTTTTGCATAAATTTCAAAAAATGAAAACTTGTAGGGCATAATTTTACATGTTTTTATGATTATATAACTTTTAGTTTGATGTTCTTTTGTTTTACATGATCCGACCCGATATGAACCAATTTTTTTATATATACGCAGGGGCCTAAAATCTTTAAAAATAGGCGAATTGAAAAATAATAATCCCATCTTTCTGAAATTGGCCGATAATAATCCCAAGTCAGTTATTAGCCAATAATAATCCGACCTCGTCCAATTTTTTTGTAAAATAGTCTGCTGTTAAAATAAGCTTAACGGAGTTAAGTGTTTTTCCAAATTACAAACCGATGTTTTAGGGCTTTTGATCATAACGAGGATACGAGTTGATTGATGTAAAACTTAACTCGAAATTGTGTTTGAAATAGCTTGAATTTTGTTAATTGGAAGTTAAACACCCGAATTGAAGCACCGTTTTCGTGGGTTGGGGGCAATATTTCGAGGTATGTTTTACATCAATCGTCTCGTATCCTCGTTCTGATCAAAAGCCCTAAAACATCGGTTTGTAATTCGGAAAAACACTTAACTCCGTTAAACTTATTTTAACGACAGACTATTTTACAAAAAAAATTGGACGAGATCGGATTATTATTGGCTAATAAATGACTTGTGATTATTATCGGCCAATTTCAGAATGATGAGATTATTATTTTTCAATTTGCCTTAAAAATATTATGCACCCATATAGAAAAATTCTTGCATCCGCCGCTGGCTTCGGCTCAAGCGTTTTCTTTTCAAGCACCAACGATATCCATTTAGAATCCATAGTTGCAGGTGATTTTGGCTCTTGGTACGTATTGTTGTAAGTCACTTCAATCTTATTGTTGAACATGTAATTAATGTATTTTAATTTACTTAAAAATGATGAGAGAAGGAAGATATGCATAAGAAAAAAAGAAATCGATCAGAACTTCAAAAGAAAGGTGCTATCGTATTGTTTGATATGAATATTATATTAATGAAAGTTTGCAACTTGCATTATTGTTATTACATGTAATAGCAGTTTTACAGTAGTAAACAATTATTTCTATACGTGTATTAGAACAACCACAAAAACGATATGATAAACAAGTGGAAATATTTTTGAACAAACTCATGCATTTTTTGTTGATTTGTGCATGCTAGCGTGGGGAAACTAGGACTTCAAGCGGAGTCGCCTTGGCGTTTGTCAGTCCGTTAATCGCACTCATATCAACTGGTGCACCATTTTGAGTTGAAATATCAAAGTTTTGTAGCAAAGTGGCTAAAACCATATGTAACATTTGAGATGCGAAGGTAATTCCAGGACAACACCTTCTTCCAGCTCCGAAAGGGATAAACTCAAATTCTATCAACCTTGCATCTAAACCCTTCTGGTCGGGAGTTATGAACCTCTCCGGTCGAAACTCGCATGGGTTTGACCATATCTTTGGATCACGGTGGAGCTTCCATATGTTGATTAATAGCCACGTGCCTTTTGGTACATGGTATCCAGCTACGGTGCAATCTTTTGTAAAGGCTCTTGGTCCTCCTAGGAATGCGGCCGGGTATAGTCGCATACTTTCTTTTACTACAGCTTGGAGGTATACCAATTTTTTTATATCTGATTCATTCACTTGTCTATTTTTTCCTACATGTGTATCTAATTCTTCTTGAGCCTTTCTAAGAGCATGACAATTGTTTAGTAGTAACGATAGAGTCCACGTTAACATGACAGTGGTTGTATCTGCACCCCCTGCAATAAGAGACTGAAAACATGTTAATTAGAATGCATATAGGCATGAATAAATATAATATATATAATTAATAAAAGTGAGTTCTAATTATGTCTAGACAAACAACTAAATAGTTTCATTCCTAGACAAAGATATTCCATCCACATTGAGATATATCTCAAAGGTAATTTCTAGTAGGGCGCACCTCGACCGTGGCTTTAATGATGGTATCTGCATTGTAACCCGCTACTTCATCATCTTCTACCACACGGATCATCACATCCATGAAGTCTTTGGCCTCTATAGCGTTGCTTGAAGATCTTTTATGGCGATGCTCTTCTAACCAGTTCCCAACCATCAAATCTAGTTCCTTGGCAATTCGTTTCATTGTCTTTTCATGTCCACCCAAATCCAACCAACCTAGAAAAGGAAGAGCGTCAGCCACCACATATTGACCCAAGTATTCAAACCACGCCCTTATCACTTCACGACATCTCTTCATCTCCTCCTCATCTTCACCGTCTACTCCTCCTCCAGTGTATCGTTTTCCAGCGACCACTTTAAGCATCGTATTCATATTTAGTTCACCAAACCATTTCTTCATTTCGACCAACACTTTCTCCTGCCCATCTCTCTTCTCCCTCCAGATATCATGCATGTTTTTAATCGCCGTTTCTAGTTCGCCTAGTCGAACTGGCTTAAGCTTCTCGAGCTGACTAGTAGACAACAACTCCTGGGAGATGATTTTACGTATTCCACGCCAATATGGGCTATAAGGTGTGAAAGAAAAAGACGCACCATCAAACCCCAAAATTTTTGTAGCGATGTATTGCGGCCGGTCGGAAACATTCACGTCATGGGTGGTAAACAAGTCCTTGGCTATCTCCCAATCACTCACCACCAAGACTTTACGTATGCCTAGCCGGACCATGAACATGTGTCCATATCGGTCAGCCAAGGATGCCAAGGTTACATGGGGAAGATCCGGACCATTAAAAACTTTGAAGTGGCCTATTATAGGCCATGCACCACTAGCTTCAGGTGGACTAGAAGTGGTTTTATAGAAGAATGATAGACAATAGATGACTAGAATTATAGCGAAAGTTGAAATAATGAGTGTATCGTTCTCTTGCAAATGGGAAAGATCCATGAGATCACTATAGGTTTGTTTGTATTGAAAGATTGCAATTTGGTGCTTAGGTGACAAACTATGAGTGTATACTTATAGTCGTAAACTAACAGTTAATAGGTCAGCTGTGTTGATTATTAGAAAACCTATATGTGATATTTTAACATTTGCTAGGGTTCATACTAATCTATCTATACTTACAGTATAATAAACTAAACCAATGTGTGATATGTGTAATCCATTAAAGACATCTACATTTATGTTTTTCCGCCTCTGTTTTATGTTTATTTTATATTAATTAAATATATAAAACAAAATATATATGTGTTTGTTTAAATTAAAAAGGATTATATTATAACCTCTTTTTAGGTAAAATAAAATAACATCATATCCTTTTATATATATATATATATTTTTTGAACGGCCAACGAATTCTTAAAATGGGCTACTGGCGAAATTCACTACATCGGAGTACACTCACATTTCGAACCGGGGAAAATCCTTACCTAGGGTCGAAGCCCGCCCGAAGGCACGTCAGTGTGATGAGGTAAAACCCGCACTGTTCAAGGATCGAACTAACAATCGCCGCCTAGTCTCCTATCATCATCAGGTGACACAGAAACTAAATTTTAAAGGCATTAATTGAACCTGAGTCATGTAGACTAAATAAATAATTAGTTTGGCTAAAAGCAAATTAATTATGATTCAATTTGTTAACTATATCATATTAGTAACTAACGAATATTTATAGTTATAAGACATTGAGTACAGCAATAATGTATAAATTATAAACTTAAAACTTCCTATACCCTAGCTAACAAAATGATAATTATATTAGAGAATGTATACAAACCGAGATTAAATATGGTTATTAATTTTGATTAATAGTTTATAATTAGCAAACTTAAAATTATAAGCATAAATGTATAATTATGTTAAATTTATAAAATTTACACGTATAATAAAAGAAACTCTATTAGTCTCTTAGGCATATGATTGTCACAATCAGAATGTGTTTCCAGCCCTCTTTTATAAACCCTACCATTCACCTTTAATCTTTTTATTTTTCAATTTTCACCCAACCTCTTATGTTTTTTTTTTTTTTCTGAATATGAAAATATTTAATTTAATTAATATTAAAGGATTGCATAGGACAATATGACCAAATCACATAATTAATTTTGGGTTTTTTACTTATTTTTTATTAGTTTAAATTCAGAATTTGCAAACATAGTTAGCTTCTTAATTTTTTTAGTCATTTTGTTAAATGCTAGGTTATTGTCTTGTGCATTAAAATTTTTGTTGTCTTTTTGTTAAATACTAGGTTATTATCTTGTGTATTATACGGATTCAATAATAAAAACTCTTTAATTACATTTTTTAAATAACAACATATAACTATGTTTAAATTGGTAAAGTAATTTAAAGATATAATCATCATTATAAATGTAATATAAAAACACTTTTGTAAAATCCATTTTCGGTAAGGTTTAAATAAAAACTATCATTATAAGTTAAAAATTAAAAATATGTTTGAGGTATGGGTTGATTTTGTAGTAAGGTTTAGCAAACCTAATCTAACAAAAAAAAAAAAAATATTGGTTAGTTTAACATATATATTTAAATGTCCAATACTATGGTAAATATTTTAAAATAAGAAATGTTGATAGTAACTAAATGAAATTACTTCCCTTATTCTATTTTATTTCGGGTTGCTAAAACTTGAAGTTTAGTCGGACGAACTTATGTCTCAAATGAAGTCATCTAATGCCAAACCTTGTCTCGTTACAAGTAATGTCGGAAGTAATCAATCGAAAGATAGGGATGTTCCAGAAGCAGTCTCAAGGAAAGTTAGCCATATTTATCATAAGGTCGGGGAAGAGTTGGTTGGCAATGAGTAAAAGAATGACTTCCCCGTCGAATCAATTCAACTGATGTAAAGGTTTCTTAACTATTTATTATTTTTCTTTATAATTAATATTTACTTTATGAATATTTCTTTTGTTTAGTGTTTATTTTTTCAGTGTTTCTATTATTTTTTGTTGCTTGCTTAAAAATGTAATATTTTATTTACTTAAACCCGTGTTCTATCCTAGTGTTATTATAGTTTAGATGGATATTTGGAAAATATTATATTAATAAAGCGTGATAATTAGGAGGGGCTACGGTTTGGTTATACTTACCTGTCAAAATGATTTTCTTTGTTGGTTTAAAGATTACATAAATAAAAGTATAAATATGTCTATTTAAATTAAATCTGATGATCCAGGGTAGATTCGCTAAACTGTAGAATATAACAACAGCGGAACTACTTTCTTAAATATATGTATTTGTCTTAATGAAATATTCAATAAAATCTGTAACAGGATTATTAGGTTTTACTAAGAAATGCAAAAAAAAAAAAAAAGTCAAAATCTAAAATCTATGATGATGCTATGATGGTTAATAAATTATTAATAATAGAATTAATAATGTATAATTTTTCCACGTGATATATAAATATTAATATTATCAGTCCAGTTTCTTATAACAACAGCCAACAAAATCTTTCATTACTAAGGGTGTAAAGGAGTAGTTAAACACTTGAGAGTGGCAAACTAAAAAATCAACCAATCAGAGTGCGCCACATCAATCAGTGAAAAGTGTTTAAACTTTGCTGAAAAGTGTTGGCAATGGTTAGACGCTTGGTGAAGTGGTAAACTTTTTTTTTAAAAAAAAAAAAAAGGAAAAATGTGTAATTGGTTGAGAGATGGCATGGACCCCACCCCACAATACCCATCTCTCTCTCGTACACTCCCTCTCTCTCTCTCTCCTGCTCCCTCACTCTCTCTCTTCTCCCCGCATCGGCGTCCTCTCCCCGCACCACAACCTTCACCGATCGGCAAACCCACTGGCGGCGGTGTTACCGCGCGGCAAAGGCGGTTTGCCGAGTGGGTTTGCCGCCCACTCCGTATACCCTAAGAAATGAAAATATTTTTTGGACACGTCACATCGTGGTGCTTTCTTAACTTATTTTCATATTTATATGTCATATGATAATAGTAATTTTTTTTGAATAAAAATTAGATAAAAATAAATATTTATTTTTCTATAAATAATTTTAAACAAAAATTTTGATTAGGATAAACGTTTGCTTTCATTACAATCATATTAACTAATTATAACAAAAATTTCGAAAAACAATAGATATGAATATAAACGTTTGTTTTTGTTATGATCATATTAAATTAAATAATAATAATTTAAAGCAAAAAATTAGATAAGAATGAATATTTGTTTTTCTATAAATAATTTTAAACAAAAATAATTAGGAATCAAAGGTTCTCATTTAATATATACTTAATAATTTAATATATACTTAATAATTGTAATTTCACTAGAATTCATAAAAACTAATGAAATATATAAAAACCGTGAGGATCAATCTCCACCTTCTTGTACTATAAACTCTCTCTTGAATACAAATTTGAGTCGGGTGTTTTATGAATGAAATAAAAAAAATAAGTATAAATGTGCATAAAACTAACTATAATAATTATACCTCACAATTTGAATGTATCACAAAAACAGGGTTCAACTCCATGTAATACATGTGTTATAACCTAATAATAAATTAAAAAAACAAAGTGAAATGTTATTATAAGTAAATAGTATATCAAAGTTCATTTTTAAAACAATAAATCCTGACGACTATATGTGTCAATATATGACATTATATTTTCTTCAAAACCTCCAATATACGAGTTTTTTTTTTTAAGATATATCCTTTTTATTATGCAAAATTAAAATAAACAAAGTAAAATGTTATAGTAATTAGATAGTACATCAAAATTCATTTTTAAAGATAAACCTTGACAACACATATGTCGTTATCTTTTATTCAACATGTGCAATATACAAGTTTTTTTTAAAGATTTATCTTTTTATTATTTATTATATAAAATTATATTTATACAACTCGTATGATACACAGGGTTCTAACCTATTCTTTATTATATATTAAAGTACCTGGATAACAACAAATTATCCTGCACCCTCAGGCAACAGAAAAAAAAAACCCACCTACAGTTACATACCAAGACTATTAGGCTAGAGGGTGTGGGATAACCCCCATTGGGGCTTTATAAGGACACATCAGCGCCACGTAGGCGCCACGTCAGCCAAAGGGGCTTTATAACCCCCCCTTTAACATGGAGGGTGTGGTGATAACAAGTGGGGCGCTATAGAGAAAAAAAATAAAATAAATTTTTTTGATTGGTTTAAATAAGTGGGTCCCACCTGATAACCCCCCTTCTTCAAGTTAACATGATGGAGCCCCCTCCTATAGCGCCCCCTTTAATTTGGTGGGTGTGGAGGTATAGCGCCCCGGGGCGCTATAGGTGATGACATGGCGGGGGTGGCGCCCCCACACCCTCCGGCCTTAAGATCAAACATACACCATTGAGCCCAAGTCAAGGCATGTGCCTTTGACCGATTTTCTAGCCATAGATACCCCAACACTTTCAGCTCTTTTACAAAACTCCTCAAGTTTGGATTCTTTTGATTAAACGCCAAGTTATTCCGACACCGCCATATAGACAAATTTACGGCCTGCATCATGGTATAGACCGCCTTTTTTCCATTCGTTGACCCCTTCCCATAGCTATGATAAAGAACCAGATCCTTACCATTAAACATGAATAATCCAGGAAGCCGACACCAATTGGCTTTTGATGCATATTTTGTGTCTGTAACTTGTTCATTTTTATCGATGTATTTTATGGTCTTTTAATTATCGAGTCTGTAATTCCGTTAGTCGACCAAGTCGGATATCCTCCTATTTTACTTGGGTCCGACAGTATGTCTCTCTGTTATGTAATGTTATAAGACTGTGCATGTTGCATATTGGGTAGTAAAGTATGTCTTAGTGTGTTTACAAGTCTGCTAACAGTTTGCAGCCTATCTGTTTGTGCAGCCCACGACGATCGTTCACTTGTGTGACGAAAAACCCGTTATGCATCATTCCATGTTTCGTCATGAACATCGACGAAAGACCTAGTCTTTCGTCGACCTTGGTATTTCGTCAGGCCCATTTTGTGTTTCATCGACACTTGTGCTGGGCTGCCTATATAAACCACACTTGGTTTCTGTGTGAAACTATGAGAGCATACCCCTACTGTGAGTTTACATTCAAACATTGTGTGTTTGTGTTTGATGCTTGTTCTCATCCGTTTTAATCAATAGACTGTGAATCGTTGGTTACTTCGTGTTGTTATATTCTGTGTTTGGTTTGGCATCGTCACGGGGATTCCTCACTCGTGACCGTGTTTGATATAAACAAAGGTTTGGTTTCGTAATCGATCCTCCGAAAACGGACCTACAAGTGGTATCAGAGCATTGGCTCTTATCCTTGTTTAAAACCAAACATAGTTGTGTTTTTCATCAAGTGTTTGTTTGTTTGTGATTTTCTGAAAACTGTTGTTCTTGAAACTGATAATTTTTTGGAAAAAGGACTCTTAAAATCTGTTTAGATCTTGTTGTTTGCTAAAAGTTTTATCAAAAACCTTGTTAGATTGCATGTTTACATGGTAAAACCGGGTTTTTATTGAAAGTTTTAAGCAAATTTGTGATTCGGAAAATTCTCCGGTGAAAAACTTGGCCGGATAGTTCATACATTCATCTGTGATTCTTCATATCTTCAAGTGACCTTCATAGTGTTCTTGGATTTTAAAATTATAAGATAAATTGAAAATTGATTAAAATATTGAACACCATGCTGGGTTGGTAAAGCAAGGTATGTTGGTAAGTTGAATCGGGTGTCTTGAAAGTACAAAAGGATAACATTTCCTTTTTGAAAAATCTCACCAACTTTCTGTCTGTTTCTGTGACCATATCCTGACAAAAAACCAAGCGACGAAACACCTAGTGTTTCGTCAAAGGTACTGTTGACGAAAAACTTGTTTTTTCGTGGCAAGAGTGTTTGACGAAAAACCATTTTTCATCTAATTTGTTTTTTTTTGCCAAAGATCTTGTTTTTCGTGGGAGACACTTGTAATATGTTCACAGAAGCTTTGCAAAACTGTTTTAACAGTTTGTTTTCAAGTGTGTGACTAGGTATTCTCTTTCATACATCAATCATGAGTACGAGTCCATGGGATTGGAGCACGGACCCAAGACCAGGTCAAGATCAGACCTCCGCAGCCGATTGGTTAAGGAATGTTATGCCACTACAATCTATTAGTGCAAGTCAATGGGCATTGGTGATGAACCAGAATCAAAGCATTCAAAATCTGTTGTTAAATGAGAGTGAAACGGGTAGCAACAATCGCCCGCCAAAGCTTAATCATGTAAATGACTATCCGTCTTGGAAGGGTCGTTTTCACACTTATGTTCTAGGGAAAAACACCGAGTTATGGATGTGTTTCACTTCGCCATACAACACAGCTCTCAAAGAAGCAGATTCAAGTGCGGCGACCTTGGCAAATATGTTAGAAGATGACAAGAAAGCATATGATCTGGAAAAGAAGGCGTTTGCTATTCTCACATAAGCACTCCACAAAGACATCTATCATCAATTCAGTTATTGAACGAGCACAAAGCCTTATGGGATGCCTTGGTAGCAAGAGGAGGAGGGAATGCGGCTATAAGAAAGACACACCACGATTTGTTGAAGAAGGAATTTGAATCATTTCAATTCATGGAAAACGAAACGCTAAATGATATGACAACTCGTTTTTATCATTTGATTAGTGAAATGTATTCTTATGTTGTTCTTGCAACTCAACAGGAAATGGTTGCAAGGTTTGCTGACGCTCTACCCCCAAAGTGGAGTCCATTCATTGAACTGCTAAAGCATACGGGCGTTTTGGATACTGTCAGTATCTATGAGTTCTTTCAGAAGATGGAGCATAAGAATGAAAAAGAAATCCGGAAAGCTAAAAGGATTGCTGTTCCTCAAAACACGGAAATGTATCTTGGAGGATTTAATCATGCAACTAGTTCCAGTTCCAGTCAGCAACCAAAGCTACAAACGGCGTTTATGTCCAATACAAGCTCCTTTCCTTTTCCCCAGTCAGCTCCACCTCATGTTTTCGATCCGAGTGCCTATTTTCCACCAGCGCATGTTATTGCTCAAGCTCATGCTTTTTCAAAACCTCAATTCGATCCGAGTGCCTGGTTACCTACACCCCAACCTCCACCTCAAGTTTCCACTACTCAACCTCAGTTTGATCCAAGTGCCTATCTTCCTCCCTCATCACAACAACAAGCCCAACCACAACAACAGCAAGCATGTTATAGTAACAACCCTCCACCCCAAAACCCCAACACAGTCAGAGTTGAGACTTCAAACCTTTCGAAAGTCAGCATCGAAGTAGCAAAGGAGCATATGGAACTAATCAATACATTGGTCAGTGCCTACTGCGGATTGGTCGCAGGTCAAATTGGAAACATTAATTTGACAAATGAATATTATCAACAGATAGACCATGATGAAATGGAGTTAATGGATATCAAGTGGGTGTTCGCAAGGGCTGTTAGTAGGGCTAAGGATTACATGAGTCGAACAGGAAGAACTTCCTTGGAAAGAAAGAAGGATACGAAGTACGGTTCCGATAAGGATGCAGTTACATGTTTCAATTGCGACAAAAAGGGTCACTTCAAATGTGAGTGCACTCGGCCAAGCAAACAAGGCAATCAAAATCCATTCCGAAATCAGACGAGTACTTCCAACGCAAATCAAGATAACCGTGAAAGAAGGATGGTAGATGTGAACAACACCACCAACCAGAACCAGTCTGGACCTTCAAACACCAACCGAGCATTAGTCGTTCAAGCTGATGAAGGGTGTAATTGGTCTGTACAGTTTGGAGATGGTGATCAAGAAGGAGGAGGAACCGCATGTTATGCCAAAATCATCAATCACATCAAGCATGTTCACAAGGAAGAATTTCCTGAAAGTGATGATAGTTCGGGTTATAGCGGTAGTTCGGATGAAGAAAGCTCGAATTCGGGAGGTTATAATTCAGAATCAGATGTGAAGGAAGAAGTGAATTCTGATGTTGATGACTTGTTGAATAAAGCAAAGGAGTTAAAGTGTCAGAAATCTATTCTGATCAAGAAGGCTGCTGTCGCATCAAAAGAAATGGAGAAGTTCTTCTCTGAAGATGGATCTTTTTCTTATCAGACTGCCTTTATGGTAAATTCTGACACTCCTACTCCTAGTGTTTGTAATATGTGTGCAGATTTGAAACTAGAATCCGAAAAGATTCATAGTCATAATCAAAGTTTGGTTATTGAGCTGTCTAAGTGCAAAGATGCAAACATGGCTTTAGCTCAAAATGAAAAGGATTTTAAATCTGTAATCAAAACTTTAAAGAAAAGTGTTTCCGAATTGACAAAAATTGTTTTCAACAAACAAATTGGTATTAATAACTACATTAATATCATTGAGGAAACCAAGAAAGAGCTAGCCATTGCTAAATGCGAGCATGATGCAATCAAGCTCAAATTGGAGAGTTATTCTAACTCCCGATATGTGCTCGATCACATTATAGACGCTCAACAGCTGAAAGGAAACAAGAAAGGCGTTGGGTATAAGTCGTGTCCGCCCCCTTTGAGACACAACTATACTCGAATGTCCGATGAAGAGGAAATGCCTTGTTTTGAACCAAGTGTGCCTCTTGATTATGAGGAAGTTACTACTGGATTAGGGTTCAAATCGGACAGTTCCTCGAGTACCTTATCTGACGAAACTGAAACTTCAACATCGACGCATCAAAGTGCTCCAATTATTGAGGACTATGAGTCGCCTAATGATGAATCAGATGTTAGTAAATAGGATAAATCACTTGATAAGTTGAAAGGAGTAGAAATTCCAATTGAGAAT
The DNA here is from genome assembly GCA_030545235.1 of Helianthus tuberosus. Taxonomy (NCBI): domain Eukaryota; kingdom Viridiplantae; phylum Streptophyta; class Magnoliopsida; order Asterales; family Asteraceae; genus Helianthus; species Helianthus tuberosus. Next base: position 170,006,984 of record CM060369.1, read on the forward strand.
CATATCCTTTGTGATCCGCCTACTCCTGCTGTGGAACCCATTGCCAAACAAGTGATAGATCCGGTCAAGGATGTCAAGGATGTCAAGGAATCTGTGTCTACCGTTAAGAGTAATAATGTGTTGTATACTTTGGTCGATGATGCTAAAATATACTCAGACAAAGTTTTTCCAATTAAAAATGTCAATCCATCTTTGATTGACAAAGTTTTTGAAGATAATACAAGCAAGTTTTTGGGAAAGACAATTCCGGGAGTTGTTGTAACTCAATGTGATCCTATCCCAAAATCTGAAATTAGAAAACAATTTGGAAATCAAAGATTGCCGACAAAGCAAACACCTATTGCTTCTAAGGGTAAACAACCAGAACAACGAGCTCAAATGCCTAAAGTTTCTCAATTAAAGTTTGAAACAAAAGGAGCTCATTACAAGAAGAAAAGCAATGATGTCAAATTTGTAGCATCAAAGGGTACGGATAAAATTGAGACTTTTGAAAATAAATCAAACACTGATTTTGTCCAACAAGTCAAAATTTTGAAACGCAACAGTCAAAACAACTACACCCAACACACAAATGGGTGTGATGAAAAAGCAAGTACCTCAGGTTCTACAGGTTCGACATCTGTTCGTCAATCGGATTCTCCTAAGTTTGTTGAAAGGAGAACTTGCTTTAAATGTGGGGAGTTTGGACTTATCATTAAAAACTGTACAAATACTCCCAAAGAGAAATTTGTTGAGAGAGCCCCTCCTGAAAAAGGTCACCAACAACGTCGTTCTATTTCACCAAAACATGATAAGCGAACTGTTAAAGAACAAGAAACAAAACAACGACGTCAAAACGTCAAGGCAGTTGAAAAGGCTTTAAAATCTGAAGTCAAATCTGTTAAAAGGGAACCAAGTTCATTACAACCGTTAAAACCAGAAGTTTCAAAATCTTTTCATAAAACTCAAACTTGTAAACAACATCAAACTTAGAAACCTAAAACGGGTGAATGTTCAGGGGGAGGTGCTGTTTTTGAAAATCATCAAGAAATCGAGATCACATTTCGTGATGCTCAAGGACGACCCAAGACCACTAAGGCTTGGGTCCCCAACCTCAACTAATCGTTGGATGAAATGTGCAGGATGTTCCAGGAGGAACTGTTAATAGTCATTGGATTGTTGATAGTGGAGCATCTAGGCACATGACAGGCGACTTACAGCTTCTGTATGATGTGAAAAACATTAGAGGAGGTTATGTCGAATTTGCTGGAGACAAAGGCGGATATATCACTGGAGAAGGAATGATCTCCAATGGTGTTGTGTGTTTTGATAAGATCAATTATGTTCGTCAAATTGATCACAATCTTCCGAGTGTTTCGCAAATCTGCGATAAGAAATTCACCATGCATTTTGATGATGCCGGCTGTTATGTGCTGAAGCCTGGTTTTAAAATTCCAAAAGAATGGATTCTATTATCGGCTCCAAGAGTTAATGATCTTTATATTCTTGATATGAGCCAAGCGATTACGACATCTGCGCAAGTGACATGTTTTGTCTCAAAAGCCACAGAGAAGGAGTCTATATCTTGGCACAGACGAATGGGGCACATTCACTTAAGAAAAATGAACCATTTGGTGAAAAACAATCTTGTGAATGGTGTGCCTGTGAAGAATTTTCATCTACAAGATATCTGTGTTTCGTGCCAGAAGGGAAAGCAAACGAAGAAATCTCACCCGATTAAGAAAGTCAACATTGTTAGCATGCCTCTCGAACGTCTTCATATGGACCTCTTTGGACCTATGAAACACAAGACAACCTTTGAGGATGCTTATTGTCTGGTGGTTACTGATGACTACTCTATATTTTCTTGGGTAGCTTTTATGGCACACAAGAGTGAAACTCCTGAAATCCTCAAGAATCTTCTTACTTTGCTAGAAAATTTGTACTCATTGAAAGTGAAGAGGATCCGAAGCAACAATGGCACCGAGTTCAAAAACCGTATAATGGACGAGTTCTGTACGTCAAAGGGCATTCTTCATGAATACAGTTCTCGCTACACTCCACAACAAAACGGTGTCGCTGAGAGGAAGAATCGAACGATAATAGAAACTGCAAGAACGATGTTGGTAGAGTCGGAGCTTCCTGTTCAATTCTGGGGGGAGGTTGTGTCTACTTCTTGCTACACGTTAAACAGAGTTCTCACAGTTAAAAGGCATGACAAAACTTGTTTCGAACTTCTACACAAAAGGAAACCGGATATTTCTCACCTAGAACCTTTTGGCACTTGATGCACTATGATTGAGCCGCACGGAAAGTTTGGCCCCAAATCTATCGAGGGTTTCTTCCTTGGATATGCTACTCCGAATTTTCGTGTATGGGACCAAAAAGATTGAGTTATGGAATGAAGTAAAGGTTCAAAGGTATACTGATTCTGTTAGAGCTCCGGGTGATCCTTGGATGTTCGATTATGATGGGCTATTCGACTCCTTTAATCTGATAATCTTTGACGAAGCATCTACCGCTGCTCAAATGATACTTGAAAGTGACAACGCGGCTGACTCGCCATTGGTGAGACCAATTATTGTTAACTCTCAAGCTTCTAGTTCAGTTAATAACACGGTCCAAAATGAGGTATTTGAAGATGCTGCTGATTCCAATAAGTCATCGAAAGATGATGAATACCATGATGCGAATGAAGGCACTTCAGCTCCGGTTGCTCCTGTTCAAGGTGCTTCTGTTGAAACTCCTCATGTGCAGAATGTAGATATTGCTGAAGGGAATGCATCCACTTCTACGCCTATGCCCGGTGTGGAGTCGGTTGTTGATCTTAATCTTAACAATTTGAGTATTAATACTCGTGTTCCTGATTTTCCTGAAACGAGAATTCATGATACTCATCCGCAGCAGAATATTATTCGAGATGTCCAAAGTGGTGTGCAGACGCGTAATCAGCTGAGAAACAACCAGAATGCTGGTTTGTATTTAGCCATCAGAGAATCTGGTCTTCAAAATGATTGGTCCTTCGCGTGTTACGTTTCACAAGAAGAACCAAAGTCTTGGAAAGAAGCTCTTAAGGATAATTCTTGGGTGGAAGCCATGCAGGATGAACTGCAACAATTTCAAAAGCTGGGTGTATGGAAGCTTGTTGAAAGGCCTGAAAACTACAAGAAAATTGGCACACGTTGGGTTTTCAAATGCAAAAAGGACGATCGTGGAGTAGTCATTCGAAACAAGGCGAGATTGGTTGTTCAAGGATTTCGTCAGATCGAAGGCATCAACTACAATGAAGTTTATGCACCGGTTGCACGTCTGGAAGCTATTCAGATCTTTCTAGCTTATGCTTCATTTAAAGGATTCAAAGTCTACCAGATGGACGTCCAAAGTGCTTTCCTACACGGTGTGGTTCAAGAAGAGGTGCACGTCGAACAACCTCCGGGTTTTGAAGATCCTATTCATCCTGATCGGGTTTGGTTGCTCAACAAAGCTCTTTATGGTTTACATCAATCACCTAGAGCTTAGTATGCTACCTTATCCAACTATCTGCTGGAGAATGGTTTTCGGCATGGTCTAATTGATTGCACTCTCTTTATCAAAGAACAAGATGGAGATCTTCTGTTGGTGCAGGTATACGTTGATAATATCATATTTGGTTCAACTAATGATTCTTTGTGCAGGCAATTCGAGCGTGTGACGCAAGAAAAATTCGAGATGAGCGCAATGGGGGAAATGAATTTCTTCTTGGGCTTACAAGTTCAATAAACCGAGTCTGGGATATTCATCCATCAGACTAAATATGTTGGTGACATCTTGAGCCGGTTCCAGATGTCTGATACAACGCCCATTGGTACCCCACTTCCGCAGAATCACGGGATTACTCCGGATCTGAAGGGTGAAAGCATTAACTCTTTATACTATCGCGCTATGATCGGATCTCTAATGTATCTCACAGCCTCGAGGCCCGACATCATGTATCCGACGTGCCTGCTTGCAAGATATCAAGCCAACCCGAAGGCCTCACATCTGGGAGCTGTTAAAAGGATTTTCCGTTCTTTGAAGGGTTGCCCGGACACCGGTCTCTGGTACCCTAGGGATGATAGCTTTGACTTGATTGCATACAGTGATTCTGGTTTTGGTGGCTGCAAAATCGACGGCAAATAAACAACAGCTGGATGTCAATTCTTAGGAAATCGCCTGGTCACATGGCAGTGCAAAAAGCAAACCTGTGTTGCTACATCAACTTGTGAAGCAGAATACATTGCTGCCTCTAGTTGTTGCTCCCAAGTCTTATGGATCCAACAACAAATGCGCGACTACGGTTTTGAATTCCTATCTACTCATATTTTTGTTGATAACAATGCTGCCTTACAGATCACTAGAAATCATGTGCAGCATTCAAAGACCAAACACATCGAAATTAAATATCACATCATACGTGATTGTTTTGACAAAAGACGCATCGATGTTGTTAAAGTTCACACCAATCACCAACGTGCCGACCTGTTCACTAAAGCTTTTGATAAATCACGTTTTGATTATATACTTTTGGTCAATGGCATTAAGGTGATACCCGAGTAAAACTTCTTTAGCTAATCATTTTTGTAAATATTTTCTTTAAAAACTCTAAAAATACAAAAAGATTTTCGTTTTCGTAACCTTTTAGCATTTTAGGGGGAGAAAATTCAAGAAAATACAAAAACATTTGAAAAAGTCAAAAATCCAAAAAGATGTCTTTTCTTTCTGTCTTTACGTTTGAAAAATTCAAAAGAAATAGAAAACCAAAAATGAGTTTCTTGGATAAAGGAAAATGATGATATTCACTGGTGTGGTCGGTCAACATGTTCAAAAATGTAAAAAAAATTGAGAAATGATAAGTATCTCTACTAATGATGTATCAGTAGTCTCACAATCAGATTAAAATATGCAGGATGATACAAACCTAACAGACTTCAAGTCAGGTGGGAACCATTCATTGGCATATGGTCCTGGTACCGAAATTTCGTTTGATTGATTGCCGAGGTTCTGAGATATACGGTCTTTATCCTGTCTTATCATCTAGGTATCATGGCTGTATCTTTTACCGAAAAATAACAGAGACGAAGTCTAGATCTTCCATGATACTATACATACGTGTACATATTGCATTCAACCTCAATAAGTGATCAACAATCACATGTCCAACAAAATAAGTGATAATAAATCACATTTATCCGGGAGTCAAGTTCGTCTCTTTGCTGTACGTTGTACTGACCTGTTCACAGACTTGCTCCTGTGCCCTCATGCATATGAAAATCAAGTTCCTCATCAATAAGTGATTCTATCACATAGGGCTTGTTTTCAATAAAAAATAAGTGAGTTTCTCACATTCTTTTTATACGGTCAAACAGATGATAAACAGTATACTCACCGGTAAGATGAACTCTCATGCATACCTTGATACGGGAATGTGTCGTGAGTGGATGAACACCGACTTGTAAGTATAATCCTTACCGTAAATCGTATCTCCTAATTATGATTACATCTGATCAGTTTGAGCTTATGTGGACAACAATACCGATAATCGTGGTAGTATACATATTGAAAGCTTTAAACCGAAACAAAAATCATGTTGACTAAGACCGTAAGATGGTATGATTCCTTTTCCTTGAAACTCGCAAAAAAAGTTTGACTTTGTACATTTGTTTACTACTTTTTATAGTTTTTTCGTTAGTTTACCGCACTTTAAATTCTGTTTTAGTGTAACTTGTAAAGTTCGTTTTTTATTAGCCGAAGATGAAACTTGGAGTTTTCTGCCGAAAGCCTGAAACCGACTTCATAAAATGTCCTTTGCATTTGGTAAACTTAATCGCAATAGAAAAACCTGTTCAAATCTGTAAAATCTGTTCAAAGTGTGCAAATTTCAAAGACTTGGTTATTTTGGGAAAAATGTTTCACGAAAAACCCATAGGCCGACGAAAGACCTAAGAAGTCAACGAAAAACCATGGTCAGGTGAACTGTTTTCATCTTGGTCAAAATTCAAAGTGTTCACGACAAAATACCTTGTTTTTTGTCAAGGTCACGACGAAAAACACCTGGGCCTTATTAATTTTCGTCATGGGCTTACTGTTCAAGCCCAATCATGTTTTTCGTCGAGCCCATCTTGTGTTTCGTCGAAGACAATGTTTTGTCGAGGGAGTGGGTATTTAAAGGGGTCCCAGTGATCAGAGACCTCACTTTTTCAAACCTAACCTCTCTGTTCATCTTCTCCAATACTCCACACCCAATACCTTTTTCACCGACCTCAAAACTTTTCATTTTCTCTAAAATTTTTAGTAAATCAATGGTATTCAAAATGATTTTTTACATGTTTCAGATCTTTAGGGTTGTTGTGCTTTGCTTGAATGTTTTTGGAAACCCTCTGAAACTCCTTCTTGTTCGATTTCTGCATAAAAATCTCAGTTTATTCTTCTTGATTCTTGTTCAAAAAATGATAAAAATAGGGTATATGTACAGATTTGTACATTGTTGGGTTTGGTTTTCGGATAACAAAAACAGGGGATGGTTATTTGTTTGTTGTTTAAACTGGTTCGGGTGTTTTTCGGTCAAAATAGGTCGGATTTACATTCTGGGTTGTTTCGTCTTGTTTGTGGTTAAAACATAATGTCATAATGTCTGATTGTTCAGGATAAATCATCGATTTAATTGATGTCGGCGAAAAACCCTTTGATTTTGAAAACCCCCAAACTGCTGTTCATTAGAAAAACCCTAACTGTCGACGAAACCCCACAGACGACGAAACTCATATTTCTTCAAAATATCTACGATGAAATACCTGCGATGAAACATCTTTTAACATTGAAGTGTTTTCCGTCGAAAGACTGTCGACGAAAAACGCATGGTCAAAGGTCTATATTGAATTTGTTTGACCAAAGGGTTTTTCGCCGTAAAGGTATGTTTTTCATCGCAGTATATGTCTTTCGTCGTCCCATACTTACAAAAATTCAGGTTGATCAGTTTGTGTGCACTTTCACAGAAGACATGGTTATACATGATCATTGTTCATGTTATACATAAACATGTATACACTTATGTCTAAATGCACATTTTATGATATTGTGACTTACTGTGATTACTTTTGAATACAGATGGCACCAAAAGAGAAGAAACGTAAGCCCGCGACCAAGATAACTGATAAACCAGAGGAACAAGTGATGTACGAGAAGTGTCACAATATGATTGCCTATCTTGATCCCGAAGGGAAGATCACTGAATTGAAAGAGATCACTCAATGGATAAGGGAGTCGCGGATAAACAAAGCTGTCACTTTCTCAACCTCGGTTTACAAGTCGCTCATCAAAGCATTCTGGAGTTCAGAGAGTGTTATCGAAGTAGACGTAACTGAATTTATACAAGGGCAAGTAAATGAAGTGAATGTGAATGTCTCACCTGAAATCTTGAACACCGTTCTAGAACTGCAAGATGATCCAAACGCACCGTACTCTATTCCAATAATGTGCACACGTGGTTGTTTACTAAGGATGAAGTGTACCTGTGATATCTTCAGCAGTCAAATCAACAAGGGAGATCTGCCAATGCGGTACAAGTTTTTACTACATGGCAGGCAATGATCTCGTGGGACTCATGGTGGCATTAGTTCTGAACAAACCGTTTAGCATTTCAAAGTACATCTTTGCCAACATGAAGGAGAACATGAAAAGAACTAGTGGTCGAACAACTAGGAATAAGTTCTGGATGTATCCTCATTTTCTGCAAATGATTATGAACGTCCAGCATCCCGATCTTCTAATAGCCGATGATGACATCTTGAAGCTAGATACGATGATAGAACATTCACTGAAGATATTCAGGGGCAGTGCAACGAAGAGATACAAAGAAAGCAAGCCGCCTAGAAAGTTAATCGGTTCTCTTGGTAAGACAGACTACATCGCTCCAGAAGATGACAAATGGCGTCACAATGACAGCCAATCTGACGATGAGGAGCCGAAGTTGAAGAAAATGATGGAAGACAAGTTTGGTAGAAAAGATTCTGGTTCTTCTGACAGTGATAATGTTGATGACAATGAAGGTGATGATGGTGGAGATGCAGGTGCTGGTGCTGCTAGTGCACCTGGTACTGCTGGTGCATCTGCTGCTGGTACAGCTGGTACTAGTTCAGCCGGTGATGATGAAGAAGATACTGAATCGGATGACAATGTTCCTGAGCCTGGGTATGAATTCTATTTGGATGAACGTGGTGTAAGGAAGGTCAGGAGGATTAGGTAAGAGGATGATGGTGAATACGTTCCTTCAGATACCGAAGCGAAACGTTTGAAGAAAAAGCAAACGGTTGCCTGACGAAAGAAGAAAGCAAGAAAGTACATTGGTTCTTCATCTGCGCAACAATCCGTTCCACAACAAGAACCTACACAAGAAGCAGTAATGGATCCAAACCTTGGATTCACGGCCACTGAAGCTACTGCTATGGTGTCTTCTCCTCCAAGATCTTCAGAACCAACTCCTATAGTGTCTTCAGCTCCTGAAACTCCTACAGTGACTCTTCACGAACCTGCTCGCTCTATAGCATTGACCATTCGTGCAACGACTTCTAAACCTACCTCAGAGCGCAGACAAAGTATATTCTCTCAGATGCAACAAGATGAAAAGGTAGATTTCCTGTTCTCTCAATTGCAAGCTGCTGCAGGTCAAATCAATAGGCAATTGGAAGTCATAAATGCTACAAGAAGCGACATGATCAGACAACAGTTGGAGATAAACACGTTGAATTCCACTGTTGGTCATCAGCAAGCAGAGATCACTCGCCAACAAGCAGAGATTGAGCAACTGAAAGTAGAGAATGAACGCTTGAAGGCTGCTGATGATGAAAGAGAATGTCAATTGCAACAAATGTGAGCTGCAGATAACACTCGTGGTATTGGCATGAATCACTTGAAGGAAAGAACCATCCAGGTTCAGAGATTGGCCGATACTTTTAAACAAAAGCATGACGATATAGGGGAGTGGTACAATTCTCGCATCTCCATGATAACCGAAGGGGTGAAGAAAATCACTGAAGGTTTCGAGTTTGTAAGTAAGCGTGCGAATATTTTGTGGGCCGATCATTGCAAATAGAAAGAAGTGTTGAAGAAAAAGGATCATGATTCTAAGGATCCATGGAACCCTGACCCTTCTGCTACACATCAGAGCAACTGCCAGCCACCGCCTCTACTCAAATCATTGGCTTTCAGCCTTCACAGCTTGAATCGGCACAAGGAACATCTGGTGGATCCGTAGAAGAAGTCCAACAATTGGAAAGCAGTTCTTTCATTGAAAGCTCTATCACTGGTACATCCTCTATTCCTAGTACTGCTGATCTTGCTTTACAGGCTGTGCATCCTATTACTGGAGAAATTCTTGAAGAGGGAGAGATTGTTGCGGATCTGTCACACGAATAGTTGCTTGCTCTGAATGAGATGAAAGAAGTTGATGATGCTGAAATTGATAAAATTCCGAGTGAACCGGAAACAGCGGATTTAGAAAATATGGAAGAGATAGTCTTTGAAGAAAATGATAAGAAGTCCTCATATGTGCGAGAAGACGGGACTGAGTTCGCTCCTTTTAATGAAGAATGGTTGAAAGAGAATGTGGACGTCATCGATGAACAATTGAAGAATCGTGATACTTCTGAAAATTCCACGGATGCGTTCACAGAATGGCAAAAGTTGTCTTTCAGAGCAACCGCCATGTGGACGTCATCGATGAACAATTGAAGAATCGTGATACTTCTGAAAATGCCAGCGGAAGTTCAAGTTGACTACTTGCAGTACGAGAAAGAGAACTTGCATGGAAGGATTCTTTGTTGGATGTTCGTGAAAGAAATCCACTGCATGGCCATCAAACGGGAATACGATATTCAATATTTCAGGTCGCTGCTGAGCATTTTATCCTTACCATTTTACGACGTTGCAGCTTTGACAAAGCTTGAGCTCATTAATCGCTCAAACTTCGAAGGAGCTACGTTGTTCGCACGCAAGATAAAGATGAACAAAAGGACAGGTTGTAAAGACGAGTTGTACAAGCCTCAGTTTCCTATCTATCAGCAAATCAAGTTCACCTTGGATCCATCGACCAACACGGCGCGATACAAGCTTGTTTATAAGCCCGCGAAGGTAATGGACAAGATCCCGTTAATGCCGATGAAACAGAACTTTCTGGAATACATGGCTTTATGGTGCTACGACTCAGATTCGTATGAGGCGGTTATTGGGTTTAAGGGTGATCAAGAGAACTTTCGGATGTTAGATCCGATGTGGATTGTGAACATGTCCGCGGCTGACATCAACAAGTTGTACCGACACGATATCTTTTACGAAGACAAGGACGCGCATCAAGCGTTGCGATTTCAGCGCGTCGCTTGCTTTTGTTACTATCGTGGGATCCACGCTGGTAGTTCGTGGTCCGATAAAAACTAAAGACGGAAGATTAAAGACCGAAGACCAAGTAACAGACAAGGGGGAGTTTGTTGATGCATATTTTGTGTCTGTAACTTGTTCATTTTTATCGATGTATTTTATGGTCTTTTAATTATCGAGTCTGTAATTCCGTTAGTCGACCAAGTCGGATATCCTCCTATCTTACTTGGGTCCGACAGTATGTCTCTCTGTTATGTAATGTTATAAGACTGTGCATGTTGCATATTGGGTAGTAAAGTATGTCTTAGTGTGTTTACAAGTCTGCTGCAAACTGTCTAACAGTTTGCAACCTATCTGTTTGTGCAGCCCACGACGAAAGACCCTGTCTTTCGTCGTTCACATGTGTGACGAAAAACCAGTTATGCATCATTCCATGTTTCGTCATGAACATTGACAAAAGACCTAGTCTTTCGTCGACCTTGGTATTTCGTCAGGCCCATTTTGTGTTTCGTCGACACTTGGGTTGGGTTGCCTATATAAACCACACTTGGTTTCTGTGTGAAACTATGAGAGCATACCCCTACTGTGAGTTTACATTCAAACATTGTGTGTATGTGTTTGATGCTTGTTCCCATCTGTTTTAATCAATAGACTGTGAATCATTGGTCACTTCGTGTTGTTATATTCTGTGTTTGGTTTGGCATCATCACGGGGATTCCGCACTCGTGACCGTGTTTTATACAAACAAGGGTTTGGTTTCATAATCGATCCTTCGAAAACGGACCTACATTGGCTACACAATCCCGAACGCATTGTGCAAATTGGCATGAAACGAACAAGTGATCTATTGATACATCTTCAATACCACAAAACAAGCATCTAGTGCTTAGAACCTGAATAATTCTCCTGGTCTGAGCATCGAATGTTGGTAACCGACCACAACTATGCTCCTAGGACCCGGGCTCTACTGGGTTCCCACATGCCCGCAGGCCTTTTCTTCGAGGTTACTTAGACCCTTGTCCACGCTATGGTCAAGCCCAACATTAAAAGAATGACATGGCCTATTGAGATCCATGTGTTTTTTCTAATCTGCTCAACGTAGGCCCCATCCCTGGATACTACAACCATATTAATTATATCTTCACACCCCAATGGCGGATATTGGATTTCCCCATGCGACAGTTGACTACCATGCCCATGTCCATGCCCATTCAGGTCGTTCCCCCTCTCTGCCTCTCTGTTTCCTAGTTGTCCCCTCCTGCCCCATTAACATTTATGCCACCATCCTCCCTAGTATCATTCTGGTCACATCTAATTTCCCCTCCTCTATGTCGTCGTCTTCCTGATAACCGATTCCACAGAATTCGCTGGATCGAAGCCATTCGACGATGGCATATTTGATACTAGAGATGGAAACCATAAATCCCCCTCTACTGCTATTGTGATCATCAAGGCATACTAACAGCAAAAGTAACAATGGTGACCTTGTTTCAAAAAAAGGGCTAAGAGAGTGAGATCTCTTGTGATGTGGGAGGAGAATCTTTCATGGGAAAATTCCGCCGGAAACGTGCACATCGCCGGAAAACTCGTTGGACGCATCCCGGCACTTCAAGACGCATCCCGGAACTTTAAGACGCATCCCGTGCACTTTTAGACGCATCCCATGTCCTTTCAGACGCATCCCATGGACTTCCTGACGCATCCCACACATTTGAATCCGTGATGCGCCACTCCAAGGACGCATGAGGTGGCCAATTTCGTAAATCAACTCTGGTCTTGGCCAATTTCGTAATTTCCTCTATTCTATCCAACGAGTCAGATAACTAAAAATAATTTGGGAAAAAGTAGATGTTCATTTAAAAAGCTAGATTTTATCGAAATAAATACAATCTTAAGCGATCATTATGGACATAGGTACAAAATCTGTAAATCATATTGGATAGTATATTTGAGCGAATCCGACCAACCCGATATTGTCAAAAAATAATTTTGGAATATATATTTTGGCCAACCCACCTAATATTTGTTGATTCTTTCTGCAACTATTTTAGAGGTTTTACAGTACCTGGTCATCTTAATTTTCTTGATTGTCCATCGTGATCCATTAAGGCTCAATTGTAACATCCACAAAAATCGGGTCGCAAAAAACCGACCGGCTTGTAAAAAAAACTGACTTTAATTTTTGCAATAAATGATAACGTGTATGTTTTTATAGTGATGTTTATTATTTATTGTTATTTTATATAAATTAGCAAACAATACCTCTTATTTTAAACGATAGAACGTGTGCCAAACGATACCAACCTCGTCAAAGTCTCAACATCCCAACGACAAGGAAAATCCCAAATGACATATCTCTAAATGTCAACCCATTTCCAAACTACACACAATTTTAGCTGACACCCTTCTTTCCAAGCGATATCCCATGTTGTATGCAAAAGAATCCAAACGACTCCTACTGTATTGCAAACGACATACATATGCTATTCATCATCTTCATAAACGCGAGTCCATGAAACCGACCAGTTTCTAATTTGCTTAATACAGGGCCTTTCGGTTTCTTTATTTACCCAATCAATTGGGTTTTGATGATATGACTTAATGCAAACTTTATGACACATTATCATCTCATAATTGCCTAATTAAAAGATAATTTAAGGGACCTTTTTCGTCTTTCTAGAACACAAATCATCACACCAAAATCTGTCCATTTCAAAACTTATCTCTTATAGAAAACGACACCCCATATTATAATACACAAACTCTCATATCCATAATCTACAATATCGGTCTCTAATTCACGAATTTGAGCAAGGATCAAATCTATGGCTTGGAACTTACTAAATTGATATCTTTTTCATTTCTTCACCAAATCAGGTAATTTCAAAGGCTAACTTGCCAAATTTTTCATGTTCTACAAGACCCCACTATCCATTATCTGATTTCGATTTCTTTTAATGTTAGGGTTCTTAGTTTGTAGAAATTGAGGCTTTTGACTTAGGATTGTGTTTTGATGAAAGTGAACCTAGGATATTGTTCATTATCATGTTTAGGGCATTGATTTTATATTAAGGATCATCTATTCTGAGACTGGGCCTGGATCACGGATCCTTATCGGATAATACAGGGAGTCTGAGGTTCCAGGATCCTTACTATTGTTTATGATTCTAACAATTGTTACTTGTGTTTTCAGTTTACGTTTGCAAGCATTTGTAGACTGAGTCATAGAGAGAATCTCGGAGGAATACGCTTCCATTTATGCATGTGCATGAGGCTGGTGACCGTTATGGTGATCGTGGATAGCTTGCATGATTTTTGGATAGTTTGTTATTAGGATATTTTTTTATCTCTTAAGGGGTAACAAGCTCTTTTTAGAAACACAACTGCTCCTATTCGAACTCTCTGATCTACATTGGCGAACACACATGTGACACCTGTGTCACTCCAACCATCAAACAAATGCCAAACCAATGAAATATTGTATTTCATACTTGGGATTTGTAAAAATATGTGTATCGTTTGCACATATCAACTCTTGTACGATTTCAAGCTTTAAATTGCTTTCTGGAGGGTTATACGCGCTCTGATGTGTAGATATAACCAGTTTAATCCAACGAACACTCCGGAATAGTAACATATACTTAACATACCTTAAATAACCTTTACATAACTTAGAAATAAGTTTTGAAGGCTTTGGTATGGCAAAATCAAGTTAAATCGCTTACAGGGACTAAAATTGACAAACTGCGAAAGTATGCCAATTTGAACTGTAACGGACGTTCCGGAACATGAACATAAGTTAAACATACCATAAATATCCTTTACATAGCTTAGAAATAGGCTTTGAGGGGTTCGGTATGCTAAAATAAACTTTTGGGTCATTCAGGGACTAAAAGTGTCAAAAAGTGCACAAGTTTGCATTTTCGCGCATAACTTACGTTCTGAATACATCCGGACATCCAAAAATTTATGTAAGCACTAAAATATTTTATTTTAGTGTTTGGAATGAGAAAAATCAATTCGTTACATCATTTGGATCGTTTTTCGCGCTTATGCGCATTCCGTCGTAATTAAGCGAACATCGCGTTCGTACGGCCAAACGAACCAACATCCGACATATTTTTGAGCATGTTTCATGTCCACAATGTTTAGGCATCATTTTAGGGCCTTAAAGTTGGCTTTACGGGCCTTAGAAGTGTCGGAAATAGGCTTAAACACGTGCAGGGGCTGAAACTGCCATTTTTGAAAGTTATATGCTGATCAGAAGGGCCAGGCGGCCCGCCTGAGTTTATGCATATCCTGAAGCGGGCCGCATCAGACTAACAGATCAGATAAGAACGCTTAGTCAGCTGATTCCAGCTGTTTAAACCTCATCCACACACTCACAACTGCACATTCAGCTCATTAGGACCATTTTTAAGTTACCACAACTTTGTGACAAGTGTACGCACAAGATTCGAGCACGGTTTCCATGAAACGATCTTAACGGTTACCCGAAAACTATAAATACCCATCCACCCCATTGCTAAACCCACTAGAATTTTGATCTTAGAAACTCTAAGTTGAAACCATTGTTTCATACCTGAGATTCTTGGATCGAGATTAGCATTCGGGAACCCTTCGTAAGTATTCTTTCGTTCTTTTCTTTATTTTATTGCTTTTCGAGTCCAAAAGTCAAACTTTGTTTGACTTTCTGCGTTGACCAGTTATGGTCAATGCGAAGTTCGTTTGAACTTCGCAACGTGAGTGTAATCACGTTGGTTATAGTCCCTTGGGACTATGCCTACTGATTACCATGTTGTCTAGGGTCGTAGGGTAAGCGATCTAATAAATCGCTTATACCTTCAAACCCGACCCATTTGGTCGATCATTAGGATCCGACCAAATACATTAGGTGACCATAGTGTATAGGGAATAACCTTCCGAGGTTATACCTTATGGTCACATCGTTTAAATAGTTGTATGATAGGTAGTTTATATGCCTTAGGTAAATTACCAGAATACCCTTTTCATGTATAATTGGTAATTAAGCATATGTAACCTAAACTTTTGTCACATAACTGATTATGTAACATGTTTAGGCATATAACCCTTGTCATAGGACTAGTTAGGCGGTCCGAACGCGTTTTACGCGAACGACGCGTTAAAGTAGCATAAGCTACCTAAAACGGGTCGTAATGGGTCGTAAACACTTATGTTAGGTTTCATTTAGTATGTAGGCTTTGTTAAACCATATTACACGAGTCTCCATACTCGTTTGGTTTACGAACCCTCATTCTATCCGATCTTCCGATATAGGTCCGGTTTATTAACATAGTTACCTATATTAGGTGCCGTTTGATATCCGTGATCTCTAGCTTTGTTTGGTTGTCACTCAAGGATTACTGAGCAATCTCAAGTGAGTACATAGACCCCTCTTTTACTGTTTTCCAAACTGTTTTGGGGTGGAACACATGTGCCTACTTGTTACTTTCGTGCTTTCCTGTTTTCACATCATATACTTGCTATGTTCATTAGTACATTTATAGTACATGTTTTACATTACATTTCATGCTACGTATGTCTATTGTTGCATACTTAGTACAGGTCACATGCTACGTATGTCTATTGTTGCATACTTAGTACAGGTCACATGCTACGTATGTCTATTGTTGCATACTTAGTACAGGTCACATGCTACGTATGTTTATTGTTGCATACTTAGTACAGGTCACATGCTACGTATGTCTATTGTTGCATACTTAGTACAGGTCACATGCTACTTATGTCTATTTGTCGCATACTTAGTACATTTGTTATTCATCACATGCTTACATTTTGGATGCATATTACATGATTTACATTGATCATGCATTTCCACAGGACATAACTTTGATTTAAACCAAGTTTTACTTCAATACTATGTTCTTGTGCATATGGTTTAGTTGATGCATTTCACTAGCCATACATATCATTTTGGTTACACATTACATGGTTTACATTTGACACATAAACACTTTTGACATTGGTTATACATTATATGATTTACATCTTGACATAAACATTTTAACATATTATTTCAATACATTTGGAAGTTGGTTTAAACATAGACATCTTACATTGTTTGGTTTGGTTTGAGTAAGTGATTACGTAACGAGGCGTGTGTAATATGATACAAGCATGGTGAATACGCCGCTGGTACTTCCTATATATAAGTGGTTGTATGGTATTACATATCGTAGCGTTATTTAAATCATTTCAATTTGAGACATATAACATTTTATACAAATAACATACTTTTCACAAGACATTGTTTTACAAACAACTTATCTTATACAAACTCATTTTACATGGTTATTCATTTAACCTTACATTTATTTATACATATCATCTGATCTTATCATTTTTCAAATGATTTACAAGACAAAGCAAATTACCAGGTTCATGACTAAACATTTTCTCAAACATAAGTCATGAATCCTAGTTTCACAAAACCTATGTATCTCACAGGCATTTTTATGCTGACGTACCTATTTTCACATGTGTTTTTCAGGAGATGATGCATAGAACTTATCAAGACATACTTAGGTGGACCTGTGCCTTAGTGACTTAAAACGAGACAAGAACTAGTTAATTTATGTTATGTACTCTTTATTTCTTGTTTAAAGACAATGTAACTCGCTTGTTTGATGAATAAAACGAAACTTTAATTGCCATGGATTTGAAACATTAATTCTGTTACAACACTCCCCGACGTTTCCGCCATGTTTTGTATGTTCTACGTGGTCGGGGTGTGACAACACACACACATTCACACTAGAATTCATTGTATTGAGCTTGTTCTCATCCAAAGTTGTACCCTTTTTTATCAATATAGTTGATAGTGATAGTTTTCACTATCCTAGATTTTTTATGCCGGAGATCATTCATTGATCAAGGGCTTTTTCCTCGTATAAATCCTTGTGTTCATTGTCATTTCGTTTTGATATTTGTTCATACATTCGCTCATTTAACCAAGCATCCAAACTCACAAAAATCAGATTTGGTTACATTATCCTTGTGTGATTTTTGACCAAAACAGTTTGGCGCCCACCATGGGGTAATCGGTGCTTCATCTTTGAAAATTATGTTCATTGCATTCATTTTTGTTCATTACCTTCAAACACATGGCCTCTCAAGGGAAAAACACTTCAAGCTCCATGTCGACGATCACCTCATCTCAGGGTATTCCACCTTTGCTTCCTGTTCCTTCTAGATCCCAGAAGAATGCTGAGAATGAAGCGAAGAAGACAACCCCCGTTTTCACAAAAACAACAACTGATGTTTCCTCTACACCTACTAACAGTGATCTTTATTCTTTGATTTTGTTGATGAGAGGTTACGTGCAACAGCTGGATGAAACTAACGGCAGGATCCTTCGTGAGATTGATGAAATCAAGAAGTTGAAGAAGTCAGCAGAGGATCTCTTTCCATTGATGCCCAGATCGTTGGATTTCGCTACTCCACCAACAACCATCCAACATTCCAAAGGATCAGGTGTCCAGTATTGTGGAGGATCATCAAGTATGCAGTATGGATCGTCGGCCATGACGCAGGCTCAAGGATCCTACTTCCAGCCTCCACGATCCACTTTTCAGCCTCAAGGATCCTCCTTCCAGCATTAAGGATCCTTATTTAGTTCCGGAGGATACATGGGGATGCTATCAGCTCAAGGGTCCTACCTTCAGCATCAAGGGTTCTCATCGCAGGTTCAAGGATCCATGGAACATCCTTTAACACCTTCAGCTCCAATGTATCCTAGATCCAACATTTTCTAGGATCAAGGATCCTTAGGGAGTCAACAACCCAGAAGCTCTGAGATTCATATGGGAGACTTCATTCCTATGCAGACTATTGCTTCATTTGGTCCTACAGTAGCACCAGAGTTGCCTCAATTCGGATTCACATCTGGAATCCCAACCTCAAACCAGTCAAGAGGTAAGACTTCAATACATCTTACAATAATAACGATGGTCTTGTGCAGGAACCAGGGATCAACCAGGCCATGGTTAAGGAGTTGCAAAAAGTCAAGGATATGATATCTAGTGTCCCAGGAGTGGTTAAACCCATTCCTGAGATCCCGGATGGGAGTCATAAGGTGTCTCGCTTTGCACCACTGTTTTGGTCAAAAATTACCGAAGCAATTTAGTGATCAAATTAGTTAAGTGAGGTAGTGTGCTAACAATGTGTGTTGAAAATATTCTGATTATCTCGTTTATAAAAACAGTTTTCAGGATATAGCTCAGGATACCGAGCTATATCAATAATCAAACAATGAGCAAAAAGGTAAAGGGTGACACGAGATATACGAGGAAAGCCCTTGATCAATCTAGATCGCCGGCACAAAACCTCGGGAGCTGACAATCGCAGCTGCCTTGTTCTTCTTATTACTTCAGACTTCAGGATACAGTGCAGGATATGATGCGGATCAACTAAGTGTTACAATGAGATTCGAGTGTAAGTGTTGGTGTTTTCGAGTAGTTGCAGCTAGTAGAGAGTTAATAGAGAGCAGAACTGTGTGAAAAAATTGTGTGTTCCCACTGATCCGATCATTCCTTTATATAGCAAAAGAAATAACAACCTATCCTAAAAATGGGGGATGCTTCGAATATTCCCCTATGAACATTGGAGACCCTTTCTTTGCGGCTTCAACGTTCTCTTCTCAACAGCTGAGTCCGATTCTTCTGGAGAAACAGTCTTCTTGACCGTTATAAGCAAGCCTCTCCAATCTGCACTTGAACTAATTAGTTATTACCAGGATATTGCATCAGGATGCTACCAATATCCTGATCCAGTATCCTGATCATGATCAAAAGTAATACAGTCAGAATATAATCCAGGATATATGTTCAGAAAACCACCCACAACAATTGTCCCCAAAATATATCTGTTGGAATCCCAAATTCAAACGGATATATTTTAAATCTTATCTCTCGGATCGAGTCAATTAAGTTGATAGACGGTTGGAATGACAAGCTGCAACTTCCCATGCGATATTTACTCAATACCCCCTATATCCAGCCTATATCTACTCGAATTATTTGCATTATGATCATAACACTCTGAGTAAATTTCAAGTATTCTTCTTCCTCTTCCTTTCTGTTTTTCTTTGCTAAGATCCTCCATGGCCAGCCGAACAAGATCGCGTACGACCTGTTTTGGTCAAAAATTACCTAAGCAATTAAGTGATCAAATTAGTTTTGTGAGGTAGTGTGCTAGTAATACTTTGTGAAAAATGTGTTGGTTTGTTTGTTTGCGAAAACAGTTTCAGGATACGGCTCAGGGTATCGAGCTGTATCTATAATCAAACAATGAGCAAAAATGTAAAGGTTGACACGTGATGTACGAGGAAAGCCCTTGATCAATCTAGATCTCCGGCATAAAATCTCGGGAGCTGACAATCGTCGGCTGCCTTGTTCTTCTTATTGCTTGAATAACCAGGATACAGTGCAGGATATGATACGGATCAACTAAGTGTTACAATGCGATTCGAGTACAAGTGTGAGTGTTTGTGAGTGGTTACAGGTGGTAGAGAGCAAGAGTGTACGAGAAATTGTGTGTGTGAAAGTTGTGTCTACCTATGATCCGATCACTCCTTTATATAGTGAAAGGAAACAACTAACTATGCTAAAAATCCGGGATATTACGCTAAAAATCTGGGATACTGAGATTATTTCCTTTCTGAACGTTGCCAGGCTGTATCAACTCGTTTTCCACGTGCATTCCAACTATAACTCCAGGATTTAAGCTTCCATAACCGTTATAACATTAATATCTTTGACCAATCTTCGTAACTTTCCATAAAACATGACAATCTTCAATGCTAAACGTTACAAGAGCTATTTTTCCGCCATCAACGTCCTTATCCTAACCAATTTGAGTGGGTCTTCAGAATGACTTGGTCTTCATGAACGTTAGTCCCTTGTAGCCAACGTTTACAAGCAAATTGTTAGTAATAGTCAGGATACTGCCTCAGGATGTTACCAATATCCTGGTCCGGTATCCTGATCCGATATCCTGATCATATAAAAAATCAAGATACAAAGTCAGGATATGGGCTCAGAATTTCACCCAAAACAATTGTCCCCAAAAATATAACTGTTGGATATCATGATTCCAACGGATATATTTTTTAGTCATTCTAACATGTCTGGCAAGGATATATGTTTTCTTCGATCTTGAGAAGCTTGACAGCTATCCCTAGCCTGTCCTGGTGAAAAAGGAGCCATCTGTTGCTGCTTGTTTTGGTCAAAAAATCTAATGAGGATAATGCAACCAAACTCTTAGTTACGGGGTATGATGCTTGAAATGGAACAATGATAAGGATCACTTCAATGTAAATTGCACAAACGACACAAGGATTTATACGGGGAAAAAGCCCTTGATCAAGAGTTGATCTCCGGCACAAAAAACCCCGGGTGATGGAAACTACCGATCACCAAGCTCAAATAAATCAATAAATGTTTACAACTTCGGATAGTAACGAGCTAAGTACAAGGATCACTACGGTGAAATGTGTAAAAGTGTGTGAAAACTGTTAAGTGTTTGTCGAGAGCTTCAAGAGTGCGATTGTATGAGAGTGTGTGTAGCTGAAAATGGCTAAGTGTTCTAATTCTAGCTCGTCACCCCTTTAAAAATAGAAGTTAACGATAATAACAAACTATCCGACTTTTGTGCCAAGCTCCCACGTTCTCCACAACGTCCATTTCCAGTCAAACGTGTGCGAAATACCCGTGGAATATTCCATAGTAACGTTGCCAAGACCAAGTCAAGCTTGTTACTCCTGCGAAATAATACGAAACACAAACAAACAATCGTTAGTATGAGGATCCTTAAGGTGATCCATGATCCTGATCCTAAAGCTCTTCTGAGGATCACTATCTGTCACAGAAGTAAGGATCACTAATTAGGATAACAAGTAAGGATCACTAATTGTTAGAAAATCCTCCCCTAACAATTGCCCCCAAAATATAAGGAGTGATATGTAAAATGAGCGAATTATATTTTCATGATCTTATCTGCAACTAACTATCGTAAATATAGCTGTTATTGTAGAACTATCCATTGCAACCATGACGTCACAGAAGTGACAACCCTGCACAATCATGATTATAAATAGGAGATAGAGATAGGATCGATTGCATTTAAAATTTCAGAGATACTCCCTTTATAACTGCATTCCGAAGATAAACAGGTACTCTCTCTTCATCTTCTTCCTTCTTTTGCTCTGTTTTCCGTCTATTACCCTCATTCTATCAAAGATGTTGCTCCGGAACTCCCCAGCTAAGGATCATCCGAAGAACAGCCCACCGAAAAGCCAGGGGATCATCGAAGATTCCATAAAAGAACGCTGCTGTTTCAACGATGCACAGATTGATAGGATCCGCCACTGCTTCCCGGCGAACACCGAGTTTAGACCTTTTGATCCCAATGCCCTGAGTGATCATATTTCAGACAAGTGGGTTGCTTTTCCTGTCACCCCGTTCACCATAGGCTATACATATCCTTTTCCAGCCTTCACCTAATCTTTTTTTTCCCTAACCGGCATCTCTTATATCCAAGCCATGCCGATGATATGGAGGGTTTTGTATACCCTTGAAAGGATCATCGAGCAGGAAGGGATAGACCTAGGAATGTCAGAGCTGGGAGAGCTGTATGATCTTACTACCTTTGGTTCTCATCGTTATTTGTTCAAACGTAAACCTGGTGAGGAACACCCGATCTTCAAAGCTACCAAGAATGATGCTAACTGGAAGCGGCGTTTCTTTTTCGTCAGGAGAGATTCTATTGATGACGGAAAGGATCTACCCAAGAAATGGGCTACCCATGGTAGGGTGGAGGATCCTGAGAAGGATCACCAGAGAACTTTCCTTTGATATAAGGATCACTTATATATTTTTGCTTTTTTGTTATGCAGCTATCACCGTCTCACACCTTAGACTGTCTCCTGCTGCCAAAGAGAGACTCATCGCTTTCAAGAAACTTGATCCTGAAACAAGAACTTTCAAGACAACAACCCAAGACTCTCAGGAGGTATCCTCAGGCTCTGTCACAATGTCAAGTAAGTATCTTTGTTTAAAATTTAAATAAATAGTGAAATATAAGTGAAGTAAAGATACTTATCTTGTTTTGGTTGTGTAGGTGCTGGAAAATCCACCAAGCCTGCTTCTCAATTCGACACGGCTGACCTTGATACTGTTAGACCCAGGAAGAAGAGGTCCACTACCAGTCCTAGCATCTCCATTCCCAAGGCACCCACTAAAGGAAGGGGTGGCAAGAAGAGAAAGACCTCCGAGGCTGAGGATCTGCAGGGTCTGCCTCTGATCCGTCACCAATTCCTCGAGTACTTCAATGATGTAAGGATCACTGTATCTGCCTGTATATCCTGCTGGCATTTCCTGCTTGACATATCCTGCTGATTTGAGGATCACTTGGTCCTGACCTTATCTTTTATCCCCTTTGCAGAAATTCGCTGAGATTGAGGACTATGTGGGGAACGTCGAGGAGCAAGAGAAGAAGATTGCTGACCTCCAACAAGTTGGAGTGCTAAAGGACCTCAAAATTGCTGATCTTCAGAAGGAACACCAAGATGCCAAGACTAAGACAGCTAAACTTCTGATCGACCTTGACTATGAAAAGCATGATCTTATAGAAGGTGCAAAGGTCTCTGCTGCCATCACAATGTACCAGACTAAACTGAAGATGGCCCAGGAAGCTCAAGATCCTAACTTCGACAGAAGCAGCTGGGATGTTGAGGGCTGGAAAGCAAGGTTGGCTGATCTTGAAGATGATGACGAGGCTGAGGAAGTTTTGGCGATTGAGGCTGGAGGCAAGGATGAAGGTGGTGAAGCAAGTGGAGCCGGAGGTGGTGATGCAGGGAAGGTTTAGGATGCATGATTGGGTGATGATGGAAACTTCTAGACATAGCCGGAGCCCAATTTTTTAGTTTGATGGTTATTTTGTTGAACAATTTGATGGTTTGTACTGAACAATAGTTTTTAGGATTAAGGATCATGTATGATCCTTTGGACAATAGGCATGATTGCAGATGGTGGAGGGATCCTCTGTTTGGGGGATGAAGCCATTGTGATCCTGCCGCCTTTATATTCCTGCACTACTTTTGAACCTATTATCATGGACACCCTTTACCTACCCCAGCGGACGGGCCACGTATTGCTGGTAGATGCTCGGGGTAGGTAATTTTGACAACCTTTAAAGGGCTAGTCTCTTGTTAATAAATAAAATCTTAATCTTTTGTCGCTTATCTTGTATTGTTATCCTTTTTGATTCTTTAATTCTCCTTTGTTTTGACGTACACTTATTGAATAAACAATTTTGAATAAGTCAGGTTGAAAATATTTAGGATATGATCCATGATCAAATATCCTATAGTTAAAGAATCCCAAAAAGTAATATATTTTAAGGATCACAAGTTTAGTTGTCAAATTTTAAGGGTTATTCAAATAAACAATGAATAGAATTAAAAATAGTTAAGGATCATACCTGAGGATCCAAATTAGGATCCTAACCATAATCAGGATAACTATAAGATAAATCTTAGAGAGAAGTAAGGATCAAGGATCCCTAGTTGCTTATCTTCAAGGACCTGAAAATAGAGCATAACTTGGGACTAAGCCAATATAAGATAAGAGTTAGCAACTGGGGACAAGCCCAAGGATAACTGGGGACAAGCCCAAGGATAACTAGGGACAAGCCCAAGGATAACTGGGGATAAGCCCAAGGATCGTATGTAAACTGGAGTATGGCCCTAACTGGCGACTATCCAAACTTAGTGACATGAACATGCCAAAACCTTAGCTAACGTGAAAACGTTAGAAACCTTAGGAACGGATGTATGGTACGTCTACCATTATACGTAGGATCCTAGGTATAGCCAGTACAATGGAATTATCAGCCCCTAAAGCAAGTACTGGTCCCACTGCCTTGAACTATACCAGGATCATCATGCGCTACAGGCGGAACTGGGGTCAAGCCCAAATAACTGGGGTTAAACCCAAAGGACGGATTGCTTCTGCAGATAACCAATACTTTGCTAAAGATACCTGAACTTTCAAAACTTAAAATCACGTGAGAGATGGATAAAGGACACATGATCCTTATCCTTCTATGAGAAAATAAAGAAATGAAATAGTTCAAGATTAGTATATTACCATTGTAAGGATCACCGATACTTTAAGGATCCTTCAAGGATACCCCTAACGTAAGGATCATTTGTGCCATGAGGATCCTACTCACATGAAATATTTCTTCAAGTGGACAGCATTCCAAGCCCTTGGAAGCAAATCACCTTCCATGGTTAGCAATCTATATGCCCCCTTTCCTGCTTCAGCTTCAATCAAATAAGGGCCTTCCCATTTTGGAGCCAATTTTCCATCAGCAGGATTGGTGGTATTCTGAAATGCTTTCCTTAATACCATATCTCCAACTTGAAACTTCCTGATCCTGACATTTTTGTTGTAAGCACCAGCCATTCTTTGTTGATAACTGGCCATCCTTATCCTAGCCAGATCCCTGATTTCTTCAATAGTATCCAAGTCTTGAGCCAAGTTCTCATCATTTTCTTCAGGATCACGAGTACTTGTTCTAGCAGTTGGAACCACCATTTCTGTTGGGATCACTGATTCTGCCCCAAATACCAAAGAGAATGGTGTTTGACCAGTAGCATTCTTAGGGGTTGTCCTATCAGCCCAAAGCACATAAGGTAGTTCTTCTGCCCATTTCCCTTTCTTGGATCCAAGCTTCTTCTTCAAATTGTTGATGATGATCTTGTTGGATGATTCTGCTTGACCATTAGCTTGTGGGTGGACTGGTGTTGATGTTATCATCTTAATCCCCCAACTGTCACAAAAGTTAGTGGTTCTGCCCCCAATAAATTGGGAACCATTATCACATATAATTTCAGAAGGAATTCCAAATCTGGTTATAATATTTCTTTTAATGAAGGATATAACTTCCTTTTCTCTGACTTGGGCAAAAGCTTCAGCCTCTATCCACTTGGAGAAGTAATCAGTCATAGCAAGCATGAATACTTTTCCACCAGGTGCCTTAGGGAGCTTACCAACTATATCCATACCCCATCTCATAAATGGCCAAGAGGAGGATATAGGATGCAATAATTCAGCTAGTTGATGAAGGATATTGCTGTGTCTCTGACAAGGATCACATCTCTTAGCATACTCCACATCATCTCTTTTCATGGTTGGCCAGTAGTATCCTGTCCTCAGGATCCTTGAGAATAATGCCCTGCCCCCAGTGTTGTTTCAACAATCTCCTTCATGGAAGTCTTTTAAAACTTCTTGTATTTCAGGATCCTCAATGCATCTCAAGTATGGTCCTGCAAGAGATCGTCTATACAACATATTATTTAAAATTATGAATTGAGATACCTTAATTTTGAAAGCCCTAGGGTTTTCTCCTGTAGGAATCTCTCCATGTTGTAAGTATCTCATGATTGGTGAGATCCATGATCCTGATCCTGAATGGGATTGAGTATCCTCACTAGGGATAACTGCAGAATTCTTTCCTATCTCCATAGCCACATGATCCTCGATAGCCGGGGTCAGGATATGGATAATAGGGATCTTGATATCCTCCGGGATCTTCAAAGATGATCCTAAGTTAGCCAATGCATCAGCTTCTGTATTTTCTTCCCTTGGTACCTGTGTCAAATTGAAGGAAACAAAAGAGAGTGCCAATTCTTTGACTATCTCTAAATATTTGGTTAGTTTTTCACCTTTAACAGCATAGGATCCATTAAAGTGGTTTGTAATTAACAAAGAGTCTACATGTACCTCAAGATACCTGATCCCCATATGCCTAGCAATTTGCAAACCAGCAATTAAGGCTTCATATTCAGCCTCATTGTTAGTGGTTTGGAACTCACAAGCTATAGAGTGGGGTATTATGTCCCCCTGTGGCGATTTTAGTAGTATTCCAAGCCCTGTGCCTTTTACATTTGAGGATCCATCAGTATAGAGTATCCAAGGATCCTTGGTCTCCTCTAGCTGCTGGACTTCTAACTCAGCTTCTTTTTGTAAATCACTACTGAAATCAGCCACAAAGTCGGCTAATGCTTGGGAATTGATTACTGTCCTAGGCTCATATCTTATATCATAGGCACTAAGCTTCACTGCCCACTTAGCCATCCTTCCTGACATTTCTGGTTTCCTGAGGACATTCTTAATTGGAAAATTAGTTTTAACAACAATAACATGAGTTTCAAAATAATGTCTCAACTTAGTGGATGCCATAATTAATGCAAGAATAAGCTTTTCAAGGTGTGAATACCTGGATTCGGCATCAAGTAAACTTTTACTTACATAATAGACAGGATGTTGTGTACCTTCGTGATCCTTAACAAGGACCGCACTTACTGCTTTTGAGGATACTGCAAGATATAAGGATAGCACATCGCCTTTTTCTGGTTTCATCAAGGCCGGGGCTAAGGATAGGTAATCTTTGAGAGCTCTTAAGGCATTTTCATGCTTCTCAGTCCACTCAAATTTCTTGTTCTTCCTTAGGATATCATAGAATTCTTTGCACTTCTCTGAGGATTTGGATATAAATCTGTTCAAAGCTGCTATCCTGCCTGTTAGCCTTTGAACATCCTTAGCATTGGCCGGAGATTTGATGTTCACTATTGCTTTGATTTGTTCCGGGCTAGCTTCAATGCCTCTCTTTGTCACCATATATCCTAAGAATTTACCTGCTTTAACACCAAAGTGACATTTTGAAGGATTAAGCTTCATATTATATTTGTCAAGGATATCGAATGCTTCCTCCAAGTCCCTTAGGTGATCCTCAGCTTTTATGGATTTT
This sequence comes from Helianthus tuberosus, assembly GCA_030545235.1. Taxonomy (NCBI): domain Eukaryota; kingdom Viridiplantae; phylum Streptophyta; class Magnoliopsida; order Asterales; family Asteraceae; genus Helianthus; species Helianthus tuberosus. Next base: position 170,034,206 of record CM060369.1, read on the forward strand.
ACCACCATATCGTCTATGTAGACCTCCATAGTTTGTCCAATCTGATCCTTGAACATCATATTCACCAGCCTTTGATAAGTTGCACCTGCATTTCTTAGTCCGAACGGCATAGCAATATAGCAGTATATACCAGTTGGAGTCATGAAGGCTGTATCCTCTTGATCGGATGGTTCCATTTGGATTTGTTTAAATCCAGATGAAGCATCCATAAAAGTTAACAGTTCATGACCCGCAGTTGCATCCACCATGGAGTCAATGTGGGGTAATGGGAAAGGATCCTTGGGACATGCCTTATTTAAATCTGTGAAATCGACACATACCCTCCACTTTCCATTTTTCTTTTGAACAACAACCACATTGGCCAACCATCTTGGATACTTGACCTCTCTAATCATACCTGCCCGGAGCAATTTTTCTACCTCTTCCTGGATAATGGCATTTCTTTCTGGTGCAAATTTCCTTCTTCTTTGATGGATTGGTTTGAAGGACCTATCAATGCCAAGTTTGTGAGTAATAATATCCTTAGATATACCTGTCATATCCTCATGCTTCCATGCAAAGGTAGTTTTCCTCCTTTTGAGGAAGGATACGAGGTCTTCTTTCATTTTACCAAGGATCCCTGATCCGATAAAGATTTTGGATTCAGGATCATGAGGATCCATGAGGATTTCTACCACATCCTGCTCTCTTGCCTCCAAGACATCCCTTGGAGGATACTTTGATTGCTATTGCTCCCTTGACTTTGAGGCTGGTTTCATCGATGAAGTATAGCAATTCTTAGCCTCCTGCTGATCACTGTCAATCTTGACTATTCCCCAAGGACTAGGGAGCTTCACACATTGATGGTAAGTAGATGGGACTGCCTTCATGTCGTGTATCCAGGGCCTGCCAAGGATAACATTACAACAAGATAAACAGTCAATAACACAAAATTTTTGATAAGAGTGTAGGCCTTCGATGTATATTGGGAGCTTAATGTCCCCCAGGGTATTCTTAGTTTCGCCACTAAATCCCACGAGCACGGAGGATCTTGGTATGATATCTGATTCAGGGATACCCATCTTCTTTAGAACATCAAGCTGGATAATGTTCACTGAGCTTCCTCCGTCTATAAGGATCCTGCGAACAAAATGGTTAGAAATGAAAAGAGTGATAACCAAACCATCATGATGAGGATCCTGGATGTCAACACGATCATCCTCATCAAAAGTTATAACTTTCCCTTCGGAGACACTTGATGTTCGAACAGGTCTTTCTCCATTATCCATTTTAGTTTCCTTTGCATGCCTTTTAGCTGCTGAGAAGGATGTGTCACAAATGTCTGATCCTCCGGAAATAAAGTTTATTACTTGTGCATCTGCTGGAGGGGCCGGAGCTTTCTCAGGGATCCTTTCAGGATCCTGCGTCCTTGACTTTTTTCTTCCCAACAATTCTTTCAGATGTCCCTTGCTCAACAAGTATCCAATTTCCTTTCTTAGTGCAATGCATTCTTCCGTGAGATGCCCAAAATCTTCATGGTATGCACACCACTTTGATTTATCCTTAGTTGCAGCTGGCCTATCATTCTTTCTGGGCCATCTGGCTTTATCACCTAGATTCTGCATCGCAAGGATTAATTCATTGTTATCAACAGAAAAACAATATTCAGAGATTGGAGGATAATCCTCATCATCCTCTTCTTGATCAACAGCATGCACGTTCTGGTTATCAGATCTGTTATAGGATCTGAACTTGTTGTTCCTGAATGAGGATCCTTGCTTATCCTGCTTTGAGGATCCTGCTAACCTCTCCTGGATCCTTTTGTCATCCTCTAGCCGGATGAACCTAAGGGCCCGGGTTCTTACCTCATCTAAGTTCCTGCATGGTGTCATAACAAGATCATCATAAAACAACGAATCCCTAAGCAGTCCCATTTTGAAGGCTTCGACAGCCGTGGCTATATCCAAGTTGGGAATGTCTAAGGATTCTTTACTGAATTTGGTAATGTAATCCCTTAATGATTCATTATGACCCTGGGTTATCCTATATAGATCACTAGTTAATCGTTCAAATTTTCTACTACAAGAAAACTGATTATTAAATAGGTTAACTAGATTAGCAAATGAGGTAATAGAGTAGGGGGGAAGACTTAGCAGCCATTTGAGAGCTGATCCAGTAAGAGTGGATCCGAATCCTTTGCACAGGCATGCTTCCTTTAACCTTTCTGGGATTGGATTGATTTCCATCCTCTCCCTGTATTGTGCTATGTGTTCTTCAGGATCCGTCGAACCATCATACAGCTTCATGGTTGGGACATGGAACCTCTTGGGTATCTCAGCATCACAGATTGGTGGTGCGAAACGAGATATCTTGTGGCTTCCATCTGCAATCTCTGGGATAGGTTTGACCACTCCTGGAACACTTGATATCATATCCTTTAACTTTTTCAATTCTCTGGCCATGGCATGATTGATACCTGGATCCTGCATAAGGCCATGGTTAGTAGTACAAGAATTATTAAAAGTGTTACCTCCCATTGGATTCAAATTAGGAAGAATGGATGTTAATCCATATTGTTGGGGCTCTGGAATGATCGAAGGACCAGTAGAAGCATTGGTCTGCATTGGAATAAAATCTCCCTGATGGACATCTGAACTTCCTGTTTGCAAACTCCTCAAGGATCCTGGCATCTGGAAGGATCCCTGAAACTGGGACGATCCTGGAACAAAGGAGGATCCTTGAACCTGGGATGATCCTGGAACAAAGGAGGATCCTTGAACCTGGGACGATCCTGGAACAAAGGAGGATCCTTGAACCTGGGATGATCCTGGAACAAAGGAGGATCCTTGAACCTGGGACGATCCTGGAACAATGGAGGATCCTTGAACCTGGGATGATCCTGGAACAAAGGAGGATCCTTGAACCTGGAACGATCCTGGAACTAAGGAGGATCCTTGAATCTGCTGCACTCCTGAGTATCCTCCTGAATTCATGAGGGATCCCATATGCTGAGGATAGGATCCCGCTGGCTGGAAATATGAACCTGATGCCTGGGTCACTGTTGTTGTTCCATAGTGCACTCCTTTCGGTCCACCCACATATTGAACATCTGGAACCACTGATGGCTGAGAAGTAATCACCGGAGTATCAAAATTCAAAGATTTGGGCACCAGTGGGGAATGATCCTCTGCCGTTTTCTTTTGTTTCTTGAGATCTCTGATTTCTCTGAGAATTCTTTCATTGGTTTTATCCTGTTGCTGTATATGATCCTTCATCTGCAAAATCAAAGTAAACATGTCACTAGTAGTGGGAGTGTAAGAAGCAGAAGAAGTTGGGGGTTTTGAGAAAATGGGAGTTGGTTTCTTCGCAGCATTCTCAGCATTCTTCTGGGATCCAGAAGGTGGTGGAGGCAAAGGGGGAACGCCTTGTGAAGAACTGAATGAGGGCATCAAATTTGAAGCATTCTTCGCTGAGGAAGCCATCTGCTTGGTTGTAGTGAATTGAAATGAACACAGAAATACGAATCTTTCTAAGAACGAAGCACCAATTGCCCCACGGTGGGCGCCAAACTGTTTTGGTCAAAAAATCTAATGAGGATAATGCAACCAAACTCTTAGTTATGGGGTATGATGCTTGAAATGTGGAACAATGATAAGGATCACTTCAATGTAAATTGCACAAACGACACAAGGATTTATACGGGGAAAAAGCCCTTGATCAAGAGTTGATCTCCGGCACAAAAAACCCCGGGTGATGGAAACTACCGATCACCAAGCTCAAATAAATCAATAAATGTTTACAACTTCGGATAGTAACGAGCTAAGTACAAGGATCACTACGGTGAAATGTGTAAAAGTGTGTGAAAACTGTTAAGTGTTTGTCGAGAGCTTCAAGAGTGCGATTGTATGAGAGTGTGTGTAGCTGAAAATGGCTAAGTGTTCTAATTCTAGCTCGTCACCCCTTTAAAAATAGAAGTTAACGATAATAACAAACTATCCGACTTTTGTGCCAAGCTCCCACGTTCTCCACAACGTCCATTTCCAGTCAAACGTGTGCGAAATATCCGTGGAATATTCCATAGTAACGTTGCCAAGACCAAGTCAAGCTTGTTACTCCTGCGAAATAATACGAAACACAAACAAACAATCGTTAGTATGAGGATCCTTAAGGTGATCCATGATCCTGATCCTAAAGCTCTTCTGAGGATCACTATCTGTCACAGAAGTAAGGATCACTAATTAGGACAACAAGTAAGGATCACTAATTGTTAGAAAATCCTCCCCTAACACTGCTGTCGAAGGTTTCTCTTATGGTGACCTTGGCTTCACGGAATCTATCGAGCCCATGTCCTCCTTCCCTAATAAGGTTAGTATCCAGATCTTGTATCCCGTACACATATACTGAACCTGTATCCTGGTTAGTCTGTCTTTAATGATACCTGTATCTTGTAGGGTCTAAATCATCCGGTCGTCCTGCACTTAGAACAATTTTGATTTTCTGCAAGTAGAATAGTTTGACAGTTGAAGGTGGAGGGATCCTGTGTTTTCAGGACGAAGCCTTCAACTGTAAATATGCTTTAAAAACTTAATTGTGTTCTTGGTGGATGGGTCTCTTTTTGAGACGAAACCAAGAATACAATCTTTTGGACTAATAATAATAAGCTGACCTTTTAGTCTTATTTATTATGTTTTTATTTTGAAAGGTATGTTTTGAATATCCTGATTGTTTTGGTCAAAAATCAAGCAATGACAATGTAACCAAACTTTCTGTTGTGAGGTATGATGCTTGAATTGATGAACAACAATAAGGATCACTATAAAATGTAATGAACAAGTGACACGAAGATTTATACGAGGAAAAAGCCCTTGATCAATGAATGATCTCCGGCATAAAAAACCTCGGGTGATGGAAACTACCGATCACCAACTCAAATTAAACAAGAAATGTGTTACAACTTCGGATGATAGCGAGCTAAGTACAAGGATCACTATAGTGTATTGTGTAGAAAATGTGTGTAATCGCCAAGTGTATTAGCGAGAGCTGATGAGTGCGGTTGTACGAGTGTGTGTAGCCAAAAATAGCCAAGTGTTTTAAAGATAGCTCGCTACCCCCTTATAATTAGAAAATATCTAGCCTAACAAACTGTCCGCAAATGGTGCAAGTCCTCCACGACTCCATAACGTCCATTTCTGGCCAAGCACGTGCGGAATAGACTTAGAATATTCTCCAGGAATATCGCCAAGACCAAGTCCAAATTGATACTCCTGCAAAACAATTACGAATTCAAAGTAGACAATCGTTAGTACAGGGATCCTTATAGTGATCCATGATCCTGATCCTGCAACACTTCTGAGGATCACTACTTCAGACAGAATTGAGGATCACTAAACCCAACAGTAAATAAGGATCACTGATCATTTAGAAATCCACCCCTAACAATTGCCCCCAAAATATAAGGAGTAATATTGTAAATAAACGAGTTGTATTTTGTCGATCTTATCCGCAACAAACTAACGGATAAATAGCCGTTAAGATCGAACTAGCCGTTGGAATCCTGACGTCACTGAGGTGACTTATCCTGCAAAATCATCATTATAAATAGGAGTTAGAGATAGGGATCAGTCAGCATTCAAATTCAAGAGAACTCCCTTTAAATTCTCATCCGACGATCAAACAGGTAACTCTTTTCCTTTTCTTCTTTTACGTTTTCTTCCTCTGTTCATCTTTCTCCACCTCCTTCAAATCAAGATGATGCTGATATCCTCACCAGCCAAGGATCATAAGAAGGAAAGTCCTCTCAAGAGCCAGGGGATCATTGAAGATTCGGTGAAAGAAATATGTTGTTTCTCTGATCCACAAATAGACAGAATTCGCCACTGTTTCCCGGCAAACACCATTTTCAAACCATTTGATCCCATCGTTTTAAGCGATTATGTCTCTGAAACTTGGGTAGCCTTTCCAGTCACACCTTTCACAATAGGATATTCATATCCTTTTCCAGCCTTTACCCAATCCTTTTTCTCCCTTACCGTCATCTCCTACATCCAGGCTATGCCGATGATTTGGAGGGTCTTATATACCCTTGAAAGGATCATCGAGCAGGAAGGGATTGACCTAGGAATGTCGGAGTTGGCTGAGATGTATGATCTCACAACGTTTGGATCCCACCGATATTTGTTCAAGCGTAAACCCGGAAAAGAACTTCCCATCTTTAAAGCTACTAAAAACGATACCAACTGGAAACGGCGGTTCTTCTTCGTCAGAAGGGATTCTATCCCGGATGGAAAGGATTTGCCTAGGAAATGGAGCACTCATGGTAGGATAGGAGGATCCTTAGAAGGATCACTAAGTAAGCTCATTTCTGATAATGATTACTAATATGCTTTTGCTTCTTTTGTACAGCTATCACATTCTCGCATATTATCCCTTCAGCTGCCACCAAGGGGAGACTTGCTGCTTTTAGAAGACTCGGTCCTGAAACAAGATCATTCAAGACAATCACCCAGGATTCTCAAGAGGTATCCTCAGGCTCTGTCACCATGTCAAGTAAGTATCCTGTTCTTTTTATATTCAAATGTTTAAATAAATAGTTATATATGAATAGAATAAGGACACTTATCTGTTTTGGGTGTGTAGGCGCTGGAAAGTCATCAAGATCTGCTTCCAAATTTAGTGTCACTGAGCTTGACACTGTACGATCCTCCAAGAAGAAGCTTCCTGCTAGCCCAACTGCTTCGATCCCCAAGGCACCCGTTAAAGGAAGGGGTGGCAAGAAAAGAAAAGCCTCTGATGCTGAGGATTTGCAAGGTCTGCCCCTGATCCGCTACCAGTTCCTTGAATACTTCAACGATGTAAGGATCCTTGTCCCTGCTTTAGGTATCCAGCTTATTTGAGGATCACCTATTCTTGAACTGTTCTTTATCTTCTTTGCAGAAATTTGCTGAGATTGAAGACTACGTTGGGCATGTCGAGGAGCAGGACAAGAAGATTGCTGACCTCCAACAAGTCGCATTGCTCAAGGATCTTAAGATTGCTGACCTCCAAAAGGACCTCCAAAATGCCAAAGCTGAAACGGGCAAGGTTCTGATCAATGCTGATTACGAGAAGCATGAGATCACCCAGGATGCTAAAGTCTCTGCTACCATAGCGATGTACAAGACCAAATTGCAGATGGCCTTGGAAGCTCAGAATCCTGACTTTGACAGGAGCAACTGGGATGTGGAAGGCTGGAAGGCAAGGCTGGCTGAGCTGGATGACGAGGAGGAGGCTGAGGAGATCCTGACGATCGAGGCTGGAGACAGTGGCAAGGATCATGGTGGTGAAGCTAGTGGAGCTGGAGATGGTGATGCAGCGAAGGTGTATGCTGCTTGAATGGGCGATGAAGGACATTTCTAGATGTAGCCGGAGCCCATTTTTTAGTTTGGTTATGGTTTTTTGTTTTGATGGTGTTTTGATAAACAATGGTTGGTCTGTACTTGAACAATAGTAATTAGGGTTGAGGATCATGGATGATCCTTTGAACAATAGGTAGGATTACAAATGGTGGAGGGATCCTCTGTTTGGGGGATGAAGCCATTGTGATCCTGCCGTCTTTAATTTCCTGCACTTGTTAGACCTATGAACAATGGACACCCTTTGCCAACCCATGTGGACGGGCCACGTTTTGATGGTAGAAACGTGGGTTGGCAATTTTGACAACCTAAAAAGGGTTTAAACTTTTGTGAATAAAATGACTTTAACTTTTTGGCTATATCCTGTGTTGATATCCTTATGGTTATTTTATTTTTCAATCTATTGTGATTCATGTTGTTTAAACTTATCAAGTAAGGAAAAATTTAAAAAATATCCCTTAAGAGTTAAGGATATGATCAAGGATCACATAAAAAATAGTTTAAGGATCATAAGTTCAGTTGTCAAAGGATAAGTGTCACTTAAATACATAATGAATAAAATCAAAATAGTTAAGGATCATATCTGAGAATCCAAGTTAGGATCCTATCCTTTAACAGTTAAAATTAGGATAACCCAAGATACAAACCTTAGTTGAAAGTAAGGATCAAGAATCCTTGGTCATTTATCTTCACAAACCTGAAATAAGATAGTACTTGGGACTGAGCCAATATAAGATAAATGTTAGTAACTGGGGACAAGCCCAACAATTCTGGGGACAAGCCCAATATACTGGGGACAAGCCCAAAGGATAACTGGGGACGAGCCCAAAGGATAACTGGGGACGAGCCCAAAGGATAACTGGGGACAAGCCCAAAGGATCGTATGTAAACTGGAGTATGGCCCTCACTGGCGACTATCCAAACTTAGTGACATGAAAATGCCAAAACCTTAGCTAACGTGAAAACGTTAGAAACCTTAGGAACGGATGTATGGTACGTCTACCATTATACGTAGGATCCTGAATATAGCCAATACAATGAAATTGTCAGCCCCTAAAGCGGGTACTGGTCCCATTGCCATGAACTATACCAGGATCATCGTGCGCTACTGGCGAAACTGGGGACAGGCCCAAACTGGTTGCTTTTGTGGATAACTATCCTTTTGCTAAGAGTATCTGAATCTTCAAAACTCAGAATCAAGTAAAAGGAGGATAAAGGACGCAGGATCCTTATCCTTGTAAGAGAATAAAAAGAATGAAATAGTTTGAGATTGGAATGTTACCAGAAAGAGGATCATCTATCAGTAGGGATCCTTCAAGGATACTTGTCTGGTAAGGATCACGGATCATGATCACATGAAATATTTCTTCAAATGGACAGCATTCCAAGCTCTTGGTAGCAAATTACCTTCCATTGTTAGCAATCGATATGCCCCCTTTCCTGCTTCAGCTTCAATCAAATAGGGGCCTTCCCACTTTGGTGCTAGCTTTCCATTAGCAGGATTGGTGGTGTTTTGAAATGCTTTCCTTAATACCATATCCCCAACTTGGAATTTCCTGAGCCTGACATTTTTGTTGTAAGCTCCAGCCATCCTTTGTTGATAACTGGCCATCCTTATCCTTGCCAAATCCCTGATTTCTTCTATAGTATCTAGGTCTTGAACCAAGTTCTCATCATTTTCCACAGGATCACGAATGCTTGTTCTTGCAGTTGGAACCACCATCTCTGTAGGGATCACTGATTCTGCCCCAAACACCAAAGAAAATGGAGTTTGGCCTGTAGCATTCTTGGGAGTTGTCCTATCAGCCCAAAGCACATAAGGTAGTTCTTCTACCCATTTTTTCTTGGATCCAAGCTTCTTCTTCAAATTGTTGATGATGATCTTGTTGGATGACTCTGCCTGACCATTAGCTTGTGGATGGACTGGTGTTGATGTTATCATCTTAATCCCCCAACTGTCACAAAAGTTAGTGGTTCTATTCCCAATAAATTGGGATCCATTATCACAAATAATCTCAGAAGGGATACCAAATCTAGTAATAATGTTTCTCTTAATAAAGGATATAACTTCCTTTTCTCTGACTTGAGCAAAGGCTTCAGCCTCTATCCACTTAGAGAAGTAATCAGTCATAGCAAGCATGAATACTTTTCCACCAGGTGCCTTAGGAAGCTTTCCAACTATATCCATTCCCCATCTCATGAATGGCCAAGAAGAGGATATAGGATGCAAGAGCTCTGCTGGTTGGTGAAGGATATTACTATGCCTCTGACAAGGATCACACCTCTTGGCTTACTCCACAACATCCTTCTTCATAGTGGGCCAATAGTATCCTGTCCTCAGGATCCTTGAAAATAATGCCCTGCCCCCAGTGTGGTTTCCACAATCTCCTTCATGGAAATCCTTTAGGACTTCTTGAATTTCAGGATCCTCAATGCATCTTAAATATGGTCCTGCAAGAGATCGTTTATACAACATATTATTTAATATTGTAAATTGAGATACCTTAATTTTGAAAGCCCTTGGGTTTTCTCCTGTAGGGATTTCTCCATGCTGTATGTATCTCATGATTGGGAGTATCCATGATCCTGAATGAGATTGGGTATCATCACTAGGGATGATTGCAGAATCTTCTCCTATCTCCATAGCTACATGATCCTTGATAGCAGGGGTCAGGATATGGATAATAGGGATCTTGATATCCTTAGGAATCTTCAAAGATGATCCTAGATTGGCTAATGCATCAGCTTCTGCATTCTCTTCCCTTAGTACCTGTGTCAAACTAAAGGATACAAAAGAGAGTGCCAATTCTTTGACTATCTCCAAATATTTGATTAGCTTTTCACCTTTAACAACATAGGATCCATTAAAGTGATTAGTGATCAATAAAGAATCTACATGTACCTCAAGATACCTGATGCTCATGTGCTTTGCAATTTGCAAACCAGCTATCAAGGCTTCATATTCAGCCTCATTGTTGGTAGTTTGAAATTCACAAGCTATGGAGTGGGGTATTATGTCCCCCTGTGGTGATTTTAGTAGTATTCCAAGCCCTGTTCCATTTACATTGGAGGATCCATCAGTGAACAGTATCCAAGGATCCTTGGTTTCTTCAAGCTGTTGGACTTCTAGTTCAGCCTCCTTTTGCAAATCACTACTAAAATCTGCCACAAAGTCAGCTAAGGCTTGGGATTTGATGGCAGTCCTTAGTTCATATCTTATATCATACGCACTCAACTTCACTGCCCACTTAGCCATCCTTCCTGACATTTCAGGTTTCCTGAGAACATTCTTAATTGGAAAATTAGTTTTAACAATGATGGCATGAGTCTCAAAATAATGTCTTAATTTAGTAGATGCCATAATTAATGCAAGGATAAGTTTTTCTAAATGTGAATACCTGGATTCAGCATCAAGTAAGCTCTTACTTACATAATAAACAGGATGTTGTGTACCTTGGTGATCCTTAACAAGGACCGCACTTACTGCTTTTGAGGATACCGCCAAGTATAAGGATAACACATCTCCCTTTTCTGTTTTCATCAAGGCTGGGGCTGAGGATAGGTAATCCTTAAGAGCTTTAAGGGCACTTTCATGCTTTTGAGTCCATTTAAATTTCTTGTTCTTCCTCAAGATGTCATAGAACTCCTTGCATTTCTCTTAGGATTTGGATATGAATCTGTTCAAGGCTGCGATCCTGCCAGTCAACCTTTGCACATCCTTAGCATTGGCAGGAGATTTGATATTCACAATAGCCTTAATTTGCTCTGGACTTGCTTCAATGCCCCTCTTTGTCACCATATATCCTAAGAATTTACCTGCCTTTACACCAAAATGACACTTAGAAGGATTAAGTTTCATATTATATTATATTTATCAAGGATATTGAACGCTTCCTCCAAGTGTTTAAGATGATCCTCAGCTTTCTTGTACTTAACCACCATGTCATCAATATAGACTTCCATAGTGTGTCCAATTTGCTCCTTGAACATCATATTGACTAGCCTTTGATAAGTAGCACATGCATTCCTTAATCCAAATGGCATAGCAATATAACAGTATATACCAGTTGGGGTCATAAAGGCTGTGTCCTCTTGATCGGATGGTTCCATCTGAATTTGTTGAAATCCAGATGAAGCATCCATAAAGGTTAACAACTCATGACCCGCGGTAGCATCCACCATGGAGTCAATGTGGGGTAATGGGAAAGGATCCTTGGGACATGCCTTGTTTAAATCTGTAAAATCGACACATACCCTCCACTTTCCATTTTTCTTTTGAACAACAACCACATTGGCCAACCATCTTGGATACTTAACCTCTCTAATCATACCTGCTCGAAGTAGCTTATCTACCTCTTCCTGGATAATAGCATTTCTTTCAGGTGCAAACTTCCTCCTCTTTTGATGAATTGGCTTGAATGACCTGTCAATGCCAAGTTTGTGAGTAATTATATCTTTAGATATACCTGTCATGTCTTCATGTTTCCAGGAAAAGGTGGTTTTCCTTCTTTTGAGAAAGGATACTAGCTCCCGTTCAATATTGCTAAGGATCCCTGACACTATGAAGATCTTGGATTCAGGATCATCAGGATCCATGCGGATTTCTTTCAAATCCTGTTCTCTTGCCTCCAAGACATCTCTTGAAGGATATTTTAATTGCTATTGCTCCCTTGGTCTTGAGGCTGGTTTCATTGATGAGGTATAGCAATTCTTAGCCTCCTGTTGACCACTCTCAATTTTCACCACTCCCCATGGACTTGGAAGCTTTACACACTGATGATAGGTGGATGGGACTGCCTTCATATCATGTATCCATGGCCTGCCAAGGATAACATTACAACACGATAAGCAATCAATAACACAAAACTTTTGATAAGAATGCAATCCTTCAATATAGATTGGGAGTTTGATGTCCCCCAATGTATTCTTTGTTTCTCCACTGAATCCCACTCGTACTGAGGATCTTGGGATAATATCAGACTCTGGGATATTCATTTTCTTGAGAACATCCAGCTGAATGATGTTCACAGAGCTTACTCCGTCATGATGAGGATCCTGGATGTCAACACGATCATCCTCATCAAAAGTAATGACTTTATCCTGGGTGACAACGGAGGTCCGGACGGGTCTGTCTCCATTATCCATCTTGGTTTCCTTAGCGTGTCTTTTTGCTGCTGAGAAGGATGTACCACAGATGTCTGATCCACCGGATATGAAATTTATGACTTTTGCATCTGCTGGAGGAGCAGGAGCCCTTTCCGGGATCCTTTCAGGATCCTGGGTCCTTGACTTCTTTCGTCCCAAGAGTTCCTTTAAATGCCCCTTGCTCAACAAGTAACCAATTTCCTTTCTAAGTGCAATACACTCTTCAGTGAGATGCCCAAAATCCTCATGATATGCACACCACTTGGATTTATCCTTTGTAGCAGCTGGTTTATCACTTTTCCTTGGCCACCTAGCTTTCTCACCTAGATTCTGCATTGCAAGGATTAGTTCATTGTTATCAACAGAAAAACAATATTCAGAAATAGGAGGATAATCCTCATTATCCTCTTCTTGTTCCACTGCGTGCACATTCTGGTTATCAGATCTGTTGTAGGACTTGGAATTGTTGTTCCTGAAGTAGGATCCTTGTTTATCCTGTTTTGAGGATCCTGTCAATCTGTCCTGGATCCTTTTGTCATCCTCTAGGCGGATGAACCTAAGGGCCCTAGTCCTTACTTCATCAAGATTCCTGCAAGGTGTCATAACAAGATCATCATAGAATAATGAATCCCTAAGCAATCCCATTTTAAAGGCTTCTACAGCCGTAGCAATATCCAAATTAGGAATATCTAAGGATTCTTTACTAAACTTAGTGATATAATCTCTAAGTGATTCATTTTGACCTTGTGTTACCCTATATAGATCACTAGTTAATCGTTCAAACTTTCTACTACAAGAGAATTGACTATTGAACAAGTTAACTAAATTAGCAAATGAAGTAATAGAGTAAGGGGGAAGACTTAGCAGCCATTTAAGAGCAGATCCTGTAAGTGTGGATCCAAATCCCTTGCATAGACATGCTTCTTTCAACCTTTCAGGAATTGGATTGATCTCCATCCTCTCCCTGTATTGAGCTACATGCTCTTCTGGATCCGTTGAACCATCATATAGCTTCATTGATGGTATCTGGAATCTTTTAGGTATCTCAGCATCACATAAAGGTGGTGCAAAACGAGATATCCAATGGCTACCATCCGCAATCTCAGGAATGGGTTTAACCACTCCTGGTACACTGGATATCATATCCTTAAGCTTCTGTAGCTCCCTAGCCATGGCCTGATTGATACCTGTATCCTGCATAAAGCCATGGTTAGTGTTATATAAATTATTAAAAGTGTTACCTCCCCCAGGATTCGAGTTTGGAATTGCGGATGTGAATCCATCTTGTCGAGACTCTGGCATGATTGAAGGACCAGAGGAGGCGATGGTCTGCATTGGTATGAAGTCTCCTTGATGAACGTCCGAGTTCTGAGGCTGCATACTTCCCAAGGATCCTTGATTTTGAAGGGGGTTGGATCCTTGGAATTGAGATGATCCTCGAACCTGAAAGGATCCTGGGACCAGGGAGGATCCTTGGACAAGGGAGAATCCTAGGACCAGAGAGGATCCTGGAACCAAAGAGGATCCTGGGACCTGCGAGGATCCTTGGATCTGGGAGGATCCTTAGACCTGGGAGGATCCTTGGACCTGGGAGGATCCTTGGACCTGGGAGGATCCTTGGACCTGTGAGGATCCTTGGATCTGGGAGGATCCTTGGACATGGGAGGATCCTTGGACTGCATGCATTCCCACATATCCTCCTGATGTGAAGTATCCCTGATGCTGAGAGGAGGATCCTGATGGCTGAGAAGAGGATTCCTGCGGCTGGAAGTAAGAGCCAAATGCCTGACTCATTGTTGTTGTTCCATAACGCCTTCCTGGTAGTTCACCCAAGTATTGCACGTCCGGAACTGCTGAGTGTTGGGAAGTTATGACTGGAGTGTCGAAGTTCAGCGACCTTGGCATCAGAGGGGAGTGATCCTCCACTGATTTCTTCTGTTTCTTGATCTCATCGATCTCCCGGAGGATCCTTTCGTTGGTTTTATCCTGCTCTTGTGCATGATTCCTCATCTGCAAAATCAGGGCATAAAGATCATTAGTAGTAGGATTAGTTGAAACAGAAGAAGTAGGTGGTTTTTGGAAAATAGGAGTTGGTTTCTTCGCAGCATTCTCAGCATTCTTCTGGGATCCAGAAGGTGGTGGAGGCAAAGGAGGAACGCCTTGTGAAGAACTGAATGAGGGCATCAAACTTGAAGTATTCTTCACTGAGGAAGCCATCTGTTTGGTTGTAGCGAACCGAAATGACCACGAAAATACGAATCTTTCTAGGAATAAAGCACCAATTGCCCCACGGTGGGCGCCAAACTGTTTTGGTCAAAAATCAAGCAATGACAATGTAACCAAACTTTCTGTTGTGAGGTATGATGCTTGAATTGATGAACAACAATAAGGATCACTATAAAATGTAATGAACAAGTGACACGAAGATTTATACGAGGAAAAAGCCCTTGATCAATGAATGATCTCCGGCATAAAAAACCTCGGGTGATGGAAACTACCGATCACCAACTCAAATTAAACAAGAAATGTGTTACAACTTCGGATGATAGCGAGCTAAGTACAAGGATCACTATAGTGTATTGTGTAGAAAATGTGTGTAATCGCCAAGTGTATTAGCGAGAGCTGATGAGTGCGGTTGTACGAGTGTGTGTAGCCAAAAATAGCCAAGTGTTCTAAAAGATAGCTCGCTACCCCCTTATAATTAGAAAATATCTAGCCTAACAAACTGTCCGCAAATGGTGCAAGTCCTCCACGACTCCATAACGTCCATTTCTGGCCAAGCACGTGCGGAATAGACTTAGAATATTCTCCAGGAATATCGCCAAGACCAAGTCCAAATTGATACTCCTGCAAAACAATTACGAATTCAAAGTAGACAATCGTTAGTACAGGGATCCTTATAGTGATCCATGATCCTGATCCTGCAACACTTCTGAGGATCACTACTTCAGACAGAATTGAGGATCACTAAAGCCAACAGTAAATAAGGATCACTGATCATTTAGAAATCCACCCCTAACACTGATCAAATATCCCGGTCAGGATATTGATGAAATGTTCAATACTTTTGTCATAAAAATGTTAGACAAAACTTGGTTAAATATGACTTTCTACAAAACTTAGATCATTTAGATAAGGTTTTCAAGACTTGAAAATAATAAATCATACCAGAAACACTTACGCAATAATTTCCAACCTCAACCTTTGAATCCTTTGCAATGTCCCCGGCATGGACGTCCCCTGTCTGTGTAGGATATTGCATCAATATATGACACACTTGAGTATCTCTTCACTTAGTGATTAAACTTCGTGACTTTTCACCAACAGAAGAACGTGTGTAAACACAATCGTAGTTTGTCATATCTTTGGAATTTTTGTCAAAAAGTTTAGTTTCACTGGGGATAAACCCTTAATGTACTGGGGAAAATCCCAAATTTTCGTGCGCTACAGGCGGGAGTGTATAAACTCCAAGACTTAGAAAGGTGAAAACCTTTAAACCTTAGAGAGTATGAAAATACCCTTTCGTGAGAGAGAGTGATCAATCCTCATATACCTTAAGGATCCAGGGTATAGCCAACAGTAACGAAATTGTCAGCCATTTTTACATGAACTGGTCCCGCCACCTTGAACTATCCCTGGATAACTTGCGCTCCAGGCGGGGTGTTTAAACCCAATTCGGGAGAAAGGTGAATACCTTTAAACCTGTGAAGGGATCAGGATCCCTTAAACGTGAGAGAGGGGGCCAATCCTCTAATCTTTCGAAGTATCCTGTGTGTGTATCCTGGAGCTATATCCCGAAGCATATACTGCAAAACATCTTCAAACTAAGGTGGGCTAACACCCCTCCGATGCTTAAGTCAGTATTGGGTTTCAAAGAATAAATCAAATCAAACATATTTAAAAGAGATAGAATTCATACCATCCTGAGTTAGAAATTAAATTCTAAACTCACTTGAAATAAAGCTTAAGGTGTATAGCATTCCAGGATCTTGGTAGTATATCCCCCTCCATATTCTTAAGCTGGTATGCTCCTTTTCCGGATTCCGATTCAATCTCATAGGGTCCTTCCCACTTTGGAGCCAACTTTCCATCTGCGGGATTCGTAGTATTCTGAAAAGCTTTCCTTAACACCCAATCTCCGACTTGGAACCTTCTAGTCCTTATATTCTTGTTATATGCTCTGGATATCCTCTGTTGATATGCAGCCATCCTTAGCTTTGCTGCATCTCTTGTCTCATCAATAGTATCCAGTTCTTGACATAAGATTTCGGGATTTGATTCAGGATCCCGTAGGCTTGATCTAGCTGTCGGTATCACCATTTCTGTCGGAATCACTGCTTCTGCCCCAAATACCAAAGAAAATGGGGTTTGCCAGTAGCATTCTTCACAGTTGTTCTATCAGCCCATAGGATAAATGGTAGTTCTTCTGGCCATCTTCCCTTCTTAGCTCCAAGTCTTTTCTTCAAATTGTTGACAATTATCTTGTTTGAGGATTCTGCTTGTCCATTTGCTTGAGGATGTACCAGTGTAGATGTGATCATTTTAATTCCCCAACTTTTGCAAAAATCAGTAGTTCTTTTGCTTATGAATTGAGAGCCATTGTCACAAACTATCTCAGCCGGTACTCCAAATCTGGTCAGGATATTCCTCTTTATGAAGGATACCACTTCTTGATCCCTGACTTGAACAAAGGCCTCGGCTTCGACCCACTTGGAGAAATAATCTGTCATTGCCAGCATAAAAACCTTTCCTCCTGGAGCCTTTGGAAGTTTTCCCACTATGTCCATTCCCCATTTCATAAACGGCCAAGGGGATACGATAGGATACAATGGTTCTGCAGGCTGATGCAAGATGTTGCCGTGTCTTTGACATGCATCGCATTTCTGAGCATACTCCGCAGCATCCTTTCTCATGGTCGGCCAGTAATATCCTGTTCTCAATACCTTTGAGAATAAGGACCTGCCCCCAGTATGGTTGCCACAGTCTCCTTCGTGTATATCCCGAAGTACCTCCTTGGTTTCAGGATCTTCCAAGCACCTTAGGTACGGACCTGCAAGGGATTTCTTGTACAAAATATTATTTATAATAGTAAAACGAGATACCTTCATCCTAAAAGCCTTAGGATTTGCATCCTTTGGGATATCTCCTTCTTGAAGATACTTCACAATTGGAGTCATCCAGGATTCAGGATCCTTCTCAGGATATCCATCACCAGGATCCTGAATACATGCTACTTCTTTATCCTGAGATTTGAAATGTTCCATTGCAGGATACAAGATGTGCACTATTGGTATCTGAGTTCCCTCCGGTATCTTGACAGTAGATCCTAAGTTTGCTAGAGCGTCAGCTTCATCATTCTTTTCTCTTGGTACCTATTCAAGTATAAAAATTTCGAAATATCCTGGTAATTTTTTAACAATTTCAAGATATTCAGCTAACTTTTCGCCTTTTACTGCATAAGATCCATTGAAATGGTTAGTAACCAACAGGGAATCAACATATACTTGTAAATATCTAATATTCATATTTTTAGCTAATTCTAATCCTGCTATCAGAGCTTCATATTCTGCTTCATTATTAGTGGCAGGAAACTCACATCTAATAGCCTGGGGTAATATGTCCCCCTATGGCGATTTTAGTAGTATACCCAAACCTACACCTCTTACATTAGATGCACCATCAGTATATAGTGTCCAAGATTCTACGTTTTCTCCTAGCTGTTGCACTTCTAGGTCTACTTCGTTTTGAATATCACTACTAAAATCAGCCACAAAGTCTGCTAGAGCCTGAGACTTTATAGCATTTCTAGGTTCATATACTAGATCATAGGCACTTAATTTTACTGACCACTTAGCCATTCTACCCGACATCTCAGGTTTCCTAAGCACATTCTTAACAGGATAATTAGTTTTAACATGAATCCTATGTGTCTCAAAATAATGTCTAAGCTTAGTTGATGCCATAACTAGGGCTAATATCATTTTTTCTAGATGAGAATATCTAGTTTCATCGTCTAATAAACTTTTACTAACGTAATAGACAGGATACTGCTGACCTTCATGATCCTTTACAAGGACAGCACTTACTGCATTCCCTGATACTGCGAGATATAGGGATAATGGTTCACCATCCTCAGGCTTCATTAATAGAGGTGCGGTTGAAAGATATTGCTTTAATTCCTGTAGGGCTGCTTTATGCTTTTCTCCCCACTCGAACCTCTTATTCTTCTTCAGGATATCGTAGAATTCCTTGCATTTTTTCGAGGATCTTGATATAAATCTGTTTAATGCTGCTATTCGTCCAGTTAATCTTTGCACATCTTTCATGTTGGATGGTGACTTGATATCCAGGATAGCTTTGATTTGTTCCGGGCTTGCTTCTATACCCCTTTTAGTCACCATGTATCCTAAAAACTTTCCTGCCCCCACTCCAAAATGGCACTTGGCAGGATTTAGTTTCATATTGTACTAGTCCAGGATATCAAATGCTCCTTTAATATCCTGGAGATGATCCTCAGCCTTCTTGGATTTGACTACCATATCGTCAATGTACACCTCCATGGTGTCCCCCAGTTTGTCTTTAAACATCATGTTCACCAATCTCTGGTACGTTGCACCTGCATTTTTCAAACCAAAAGGCATAGCAGTATAACAATAAATACCTGTTGGTGTCATGAAAGCAGTATCCTCCTGGTCTGAAGGTTCCATTTGGATCTGCTGGAATCCTGAGGATGCATCCATGAAGGTTAACATCTCATGACCGGCAGTGGCATCCACCATCGAGTCTATATGAGGTAGAGGGAATGGGTCTTTAGGACATGCTTTGTTTAAGTCTGTGTAATCTACACAAACTCTCCATTTCCCATTCTTCTTTTGAACCACGACCACATTTGCTAGCCACTTGGGAAATTTGACTTCCCTGATCATTTTGGACTTCAATAGTCTTTCAACCTCTTCTTGAATAATTATGTTTCGTTCTGGAGCAAACTTCCTTCTCTTTTGCTGGATAGGCTTGAAAGACCTGTCAATTCCAAGCTTGTGAGTTATAATATCCTTAGAAATACCTGTCATATCCTCATGCTTCCATGCGAATGTTGACATCCTGCATTTCAAAAAGTTAGTTAACTGATTTTCAATATCCTGAGGGATATTGGCTCCAACGAGTACCGAGATATCTGGATTATCCTGATCCAGGATAATTTTCTTTACATCCTGCTCTGAAGCCTCCATGATATCCTGGGCCCGCATCTTTAATTGCTATGCTGCATTAGGCTTGGTTGAGGATTTCATCGAGGATGAGTAACATTCCTTTGCCTCCTGTTGATCACTTTCCACCTTGACAACCCCCCAAGGAGTAGGGATCTTGATACACTGATGATAGGTTGATGGCACAGCTTTCATATCATGGATCCATGGCCTACCCAATATAATATTGTAGCAGGATAAGGAGTCCATGACACAGAAGCGTTGTATTGAGTTGACTCCTTCGACATATACGGGCAGTTTTATCTCCCCAATAGTATTCTTTGCTTCTCCACTAAACACTACAAGCACAGTGGACTTTGAGGTAATCTCCATCTCGGGGATGTTCATTCTCTTCAAGGTTTCCAATTGGATGATGTTGACTGAGCTGCCATTATCCACCAGTATCCTGCGTACAAATTGATTAGCAACATATAAAGTTATTACCAGAGCATCATGATGAGGATCCTGGACAGTATCCCTGTCATCACTATCGAACGTGATCATTTTATCAGTCGTGAGGGTCGATTTCCTGGTTGGCTTATTCCCCCTTTCGGACTTAGCCTCCTTTGCATGTCTTTTAGCTGCAGAATAAGAAGTTCCGTAGATATCGGACCCTCCTGAGATAAAGTTAATTATCTTGGCGTCGGCGGGAGGTGATGTTGCTCGTTCAGGATCCTTCTCAATATCCTGACCCTTATTCTTCTTTCTGCCCAGAAGATCCTTCAGATGTCCTTTGCTTAGTAGGTAGCTTATTTCTTTCCTCAGGGCAATGCAATCCTCAGTAACATGTCCGAAATCCTCATGGAAGGCACACCATTTGGACTTATCCTTCCAATCAGCTTTTTGTTGATTCTTCCGAGGCCACCTGGCTTTATCTCCCAAACCCTGCATAGCATACATTAGTTCAGGTATATTAACAGAAAAACAATATTCTGACAATTCAGGATACTCCTCAGGATCCTCATTTTCAACAGCGTTCACTTTTTTGCTATCATTCATGTCATATGGCTTAGAACGATATGGTTTGTATGAGGATTCTGACTTCCTGTTAGTTGGTTCATATGTTGAGGATGCATTCATCCTCTCTTGCATTTTCTTATCATCTTCCAGCCTGATATATCTCAAGGCCCTGTTTCGAGCTTCGTCCAAGTTCCTGCAAGGATTCATCACAAGATCCTGATAAAACTGGGAATCCTTTTGTAGTCCCATCTTGAATGCTTGGACCGCTGTAGCAACATCAAGGTGTGGGATATCCAAGGATTCCCTGCTAAATTTGTTCACATAATCCCTTAGGGATTCTTGAGGCCCTTGTGTTATCCTGTAGAGGTCACTTGTTAGTTTTTCAAAGCTTCTACTACAAGAAAACTGACTATTAAACAAATTAACCAAATGAGCAAATGATGTAATTGAATAAGGTGGAACATTTAGAAGCCATTTCAAGGCTGATCCTGTTAGAGTAGAGCCGAAGCCCTTGCACAAGCATGTTTCCTTAAGTTCTGGCGGGATAGGGTTAATCTCCATCCTCTCCCTATACTGGGCAATATGCTCCTCAGGATCCGTCGTCCCATCATACAACTTCATGTTTGGAGTCTGGAATCTCTTTGGGATTTCTGCATCACAAATGGGGTGAGCAAAGCGGGATATGTTGTGACTATCCCGGGATACTTCCGGTATAGGCTGCACTATTCCAGGCACACTTGATATCATATCCTTCAACTTTTGAAGCTCTCTAGTTATCGCTGATGTCACGCCTGCATCCTGCAATGATCCAAGATTATTAGTAACAGGGATACTGGTGTTAACAGACAAGTTACCAGCTTGGTGATTCTGGTTATATCTTGGGGCGCATCCTGGAGCATATCCTGGATCCCTCACAGTCGACATCCTGGTCGAAGAGGGTATCTCAGGAATATGACTCCGGGAATGGCTAGGCACAATATTCCCCCTGTTATCCTCAGCATATACTGCAAAACTGAAGTTTAAAGATCTTGGTTGCAAGGGAGTGACAGTATCCTCAGCGGGCCTGCTTGAGCTGGATTTCAAGAGTTGTATCTCTCTTATCAACATTTGGTTGGTCTCCTGCTGCTGCCTCATTTGTTCCTGTACACTACCAAATAAGGTTAGAATTTCTTCATTAGAGGCCAAAACAGGAGCGGATCCCTGGACGCTATGAGCAGGGATAACATCCCGAGTCACATGACTTTCAGTTCCTTGTGAAGAGGCTTGCATTCTTAAAGGAGGTGGTGGAAGCATGGAACCAACCGTTGCAGAGGTTGTAGCAGACACGGTGGAAGAGCTCATGTTTGATCTCGAGGCCATTGAAAATAATGTGGCAAAAACTTTTGAAAATAGAAAACCAAGTAATGATTTTGCAAAGGCTTTTAGTAGAAATAGCACCACTTGCCCCACGGTGGGCGCCAAATTGTTTTGGTCAAAAATTACATAAGCAATTAAGTGATCAAATTAGTTTTGTGAGGTAGTGTGCTAGTAATACTTTGTGAAAAATGTGTTGGTTTGTTAGTTTGCGAAAACAGTTTCAGGATACGGCTCAGGGTATCGAGCTGTATCTATAATCAAACAATGAGAAAAAATGTAAAGGTTGACATGTGATGTACGAGGAAAGCCCTTGATCAATCTAGATCTCCGGCATAAAACCTCGGGAGCTGACAATCGTCGGCTGCCTTGTTCTTCTTATTGCTTGAATAACCAGGATACAGTGCAGGATATGATACGGATCAACTAAGTGTTACAATGTGATTCGAGTACAAGTGTGAGTGTTTGTGAGTGGTTACAGGTGGTTGAGAGCAAGAGTGTATGAGAAATTGTGTGTGTGAAAGTTGTGTCTACCTATGATCCGATCACTCCTTTATATAGTGAAAGGAAACAACTAACTATGCTAAAAATCCGGGATATTACGCTAAAAATCCGGGATACTGAGATTATTTCCTTTCTGAACGTTGCCAGGCTGTATCAACTCGTTTTCCACGTGCATTCCAACTATAACTCAGGGATTTAAGCTTCCATAACCGTTATAACATTAATATCTTTGACCAATCTTCGTAACTTTCCATAAAACATGTCAATCTTCAATGCTAAACGTTACAAGAGCTATTTTTCCGCCATCAACGTCCTTATCCTAACCAATTTGAGCGGGTGTTCAGAATGACTTGGTCTTTATGAACGTTAGTCCCTTGTAGCCAACGTTTACAAGCAAATTGTTAGTAATAGTCAGGATACTGCCTCAGGATGTTACCAATATCCTGGTCCGGTATCCTGATCCGGTATCCTGATCCGATATCCTGATCATATAAAAAATCAAGATACAAAGTCAGGATATGGGCTCAGAATTTCACCCATAACACGACCGACTCAATTCCGACCTTCGAAGACCAGAATCTTCTCAAAGAACCTGAAAAAGAAGCCTGCTCCTTCGACAATGCCGATATCGCCGCCCTAAGAGCCTCCGGTGCTTTCCCTGCAGACGCAATTATTCGTCCGTTTGACCAAGAGGTCCGACCAGACGTATCTTCCGATGAATGGGTGTGCTTCCTGGCTTACCCTTTTTCCATAGGGCTCCGGTATCCTTTCCCAGCTTTCATTTCCCGCTTTTTTGAACTTACTGGCCTTAGTTATGCCCAAACCATGCCTATGGTCTGGCTTGTGCTAGTTACCTTGGACCAGATCAAATCTCGTCACATTCCCGATCTCTGCATTGAGGATATTCCTTTCACATATCGTCTTTGTTCTCATGGCAACAGTCGTTTTCTTCTTTTTTCAACTTCCAAAAATCCCCTTATCCTCAAGGCCACAAAGAATGAGGATAAGTGGCAATGAAAGTTCTTTTTTCTTAAAAGGGATTCCATCGCTAAGGGTGTTGACCTCCCGGTGAAGTGGTTGACCTCTGGTAGGATCTAGGGTTGTAGGAATATCCTCAAATATATCCTGAAACCATATCCTAAACTGATATCTTTATTTCCTATGCAGCAAATTTCAAAGAGCTACCCCCTCCGAGTGCAGAATCAGAGCAAAGGATGAAGGACATCTACTGACTCCCGGAGAGTGAAAGAACCTTTTCCCTGTCCTTCGCAAGTTCAAGTCAAAGATCAAGTTCCGACATGTCTGGTAAGTACATTCATACATATTAAACTAGTAATAATTTATAAGTATTCAAAAGTTTAGTATTTCTTCCTTTTATGTAGTGCCAGTCATAAATCTTGAAGGCTTCCAACTTGAGGAGTTGGATAGTTATCCGGCCCCGTGCAAGTCAAGCAAGAAACTAATCCCAAACCAGCAGTCACGTCGAAGCCCACCATTTCCAAAACCGCCACTGTTCCCAAACCTTCTACAGCCTCCAAGCCTCGTGGTTCTAGCTCCCGTAAGAGGAAGGAACCAGATTCTCCTGCTACCTCCTACATATTCCCATTCGAGAATCATGGGTTTTCAGAATCCAGCAAATTCATGACCGGCTTCCTCAATCAGGTTAGTATTCTTATTCTATATCCTGCACATATATACTGAATATATATACTCATATATTGATACCTGTTTTGGTCAAAAATCAAGCAATGATAATGCAACCAAACTTTCTGTTGTGAGGTATGATGCTTGAATCAATGAACAACACTAAGGATCACTCTGAAATGTAATGAACAAGTGACACAAAGATTTATACGAGGAAAAAGCCCTTGATCAATGAATGATCTCCGGCATAAAAAACCTCGGGTGATGGAAACTACCGATCACCAACTCAAATTAAACAAGAAATGTGTTACAACTTCGGATGATAGCGAGCTAATTACAAGGATCACTATAGTGTTACGTGCAAAAGGTGTATGAAAAGTGTATGAAATTGCTAAGCGAATTGCCGAGAGCTGGTGAGAGCAGTTGCTAGTGTGTGTGTAGCCAAAAATAGCCAAGTGTTTCTATTTAGCTCGCTATCCCGTTTAAATATAGAAAATATCTACACTAACTAACATTCCGCAATTCATGCAAATCCTCCACGAACTCCATAACGTCCACTTTTAGCCATGCACGTGCGGAATAAACATGGAATATGCTCCAGGAATATCGCCAAGACCAAGTCCAAGCTCATACTCCTGCAAAACAATTTCGAATTCAAAGTAGACAACCGTTAGTACAAGGATCCTTATGATGATCCATGATCCTGATCCTGCAATACTTCTGAGGATCACCAATTCAAACAGAAGTAAGGATCACTAAGCCCAACAGCAATTGAGGATCACTGATCATTGAGAAATCCACCCCTAACAATTGCCCCCAAAATATAAGGAGTAATTATGTAAATAAACGAGTTATATTTTTGTTCTTATCCGTAACAAATTAATGGATAACTAGCCGTTGGAGTCGGACTAGCCGTTACGAGCATGACGTCACCGAAGTGACTATCCTGCAAGATCATCATTATAAATAGGAGTTAGAGATAGGGATCAATCCGCATTTAAATTCAAGAAAAACTCCCTTTAAATTCACATCCGAAGATCAAGCAGGTATCTCTCTTCCTCTTCTTCCTTTACGTTTTCTTTCTCTGCTCCTTCTGTCTTCACCTTCTTCATAATCAAGATGATGCTAAGATCCTCACCGGCTAAGGATCACAAGAAGGACAGTCCTCTTAAGAGCCAGGGGATCATCAAAGATTTAGCGAATGAACGGTGCTGCTTCACTGATCCACAAATAGACAGAATCCGACGTTGCTTTCCGGCAAACACCTATTTCAAGCCAGTTGACCCCACCGTTCTAAGTGATTATATTTCTGAAACATGGGTAGCTTTCCCGGTCACTCCTTTCTCAATAGGATACTCGTATCCTTTCCCTGAATTCACCCAGTCTTTCTTCTCTCTCACCGGCATCTCCTACATTCAAGCTATGCCAATGATCTGGAGGGTCTTATATACCCTTGAAAGGATCATTGAGCGAGAAGGAATTGCTCTGGGAATGTCGGAGTTGGCAGAGATGTATGAACTCGTAACATTTGGATCCCACCGATATCTGCTTAAGCATAAACCCGGTGAAGAACACCCCATCTTCAAAGTCACTAAGAATGATACCAACTGGAAACGGCGATTCTTCTTTGTCAGAAGGGATTCTATCTCTGATGGAAAGGATCTGCCAAGGAAGTGGAGCACCCATGGTAGGATAGAGGATCCTGAGGAGGATCACCAGATGAACTTGTTTTTGTCTAAGGATCACTAACGTACTTTTGTTCCTTTTTTGCAGCTATTACTGTTGCACACCTTATTACAACACCTGCCACGAAGGAAAGGCTTGCTGTTTTTCGGAGGCTTGATCCTGAAATAAGATCATTCAAAGCAAATACCCAGGATACTCAAGAGGTATCCTCAGGTTCTGTCACGATGTCAAGTAAGTATCCATGTTTATATGCAATTAAATGTTTAAATAAATAGTTAAATAGAATAGGATAACGATACTTATCTGTTTTGGGTGTGTAGGCGCTGGAAAACTGACGTGTGCGTATATATACATAATTTTGCAATGAAATTACACACGATTTGGTTTTAAATTTATAAAAGTGATTATTACTTTTACATCAAAACACACACGAAAGAGGCAAGTGTACCCCGTCATATATGTAGTAAAGTATCGGTAAGAACCAAGTATCGATCCAAGGAAATGGGCGGAGAAATAATACTAAACCTTTGTCATTAAACTACCGGTAAAAACATAAGTTTTGTGAGTTTTTAATTAAACTAAAGTAAGCGTAAACGAATACATAATAAAAACATAATAAATAATAGATAAATAGCCTTGCTTAATACACAACCAAAGCATGTCAACTAAGTCGGTTTTGGCACTAGAAGCATTCGATCAATTCTCCAATTTAAGACAATTAGTATCCCTTTCGGGAATCCTAACATGACAATCATTCGGAAAGCTAAAACGATAAACACACTTTAACCACCTAAAATTGTTCTTTAACGTGCAATTGATAAATGTCTATGAAAATCTCTTAAAAATAAGTTAGTCATCCGTTAGGAGTTTTCTAACCTCACTTAAACAAGGAAAGCGACACCGATAAACACAATGCAACCACCAACTGTCAAGCATAAACTAGATTAAATCACAACCGAGTTCATTTTACAAATCTTGCATAATAATTCACCAAGATAGCAATTTTGGCCTAAACTACTAACTAAGCTAACAAATCATGGCAAGAATTTATAACGACACCATCTAACCCGTTAGGGTCCTTACGTGACGGCAAGCTCTCTTGATTAACAATAATTACATTTTATTAAATCACTAACCATTTCTAGTATCATGATGCACACATTTAAACCAAGCTAATCTAGTTAACCAAGTTCAAAGTTTACTAATACAAGATTAATTAAGCTTCATTTTTCAACTATCTTAACTAACCAAGCATCAATCATCCAACATAATTACTTATAATCAAGAAATCAATATCAATAACAAGGTTGCAAACTAATCATCAAAGATTAACATAGAAAATACTTCAAAATGTCATTACAAACAAAGATTAACACACTAATGGTTATAATCAAGCAAGGGATTGTTGTGTTTTTGCCCAAAGGCTACAATAATACATAAAGATTAATCTAAGTACTTGAAAGATTAACAAAATCATGGAAAGATTAGAAAACCAAACCATAAACAAGCACTAGACTAAGAATCCGGATAGTAATGGAGCTAAACGGCACAATGTGGCTTGAATCCGGGTCAAAAGCAAAGCCTCCGGAGCCTGTAAATTCGCCTGTGAAGCTCCCAAAATTCCAGAATGTCGAACAGAATGTTTCTGTTCTGTTTTTATATTTTTTCGCTGTCGCACGGTCGTTCTTCAGATGGCACGACCGTGCACTTTAAGCAATTATTGGGGATGGGGCACCATACTGCATACGTCATCAGATCTTTGACCAGATACGATATCGCACGACCGTTCTTCGGATGGAACGGTCGTTCAGTTCCGGGTTCTTGTTGCACGAGCTGCTGCACCGGGCGTTCATCACCGAGATCAGGCTGGATCAGCGTAGTCGCACGGTTGTTCTTCAGATGGCACGTCCGTGCATCACCGGGCTGACCTTATATGCCTTGCACGCCTAGTCGCACTGGTCGTTCATCACCGGACCAAGTTGGATTTGTCGGAGATGCACGGTCGTGCATCAGGTCGCACGACCGTTCCACAGGCCCAGGTCAGTTTTTCTAACAGAATGTCCGCAGCTTTGTCGTTTTGTCTGGAAAGTCCTCGTTTTCGCTATCATCTTGTCTGGTATGCTGTTTTAGGCCTGTAAACAAAAGTGTAGATAATTAAGTATCCGAATGACTGTTTTACGGCCGAAAACGCATAAAATAGGGGTAAAACGGGGGACTAAAATATGTGTAAATTAACGAATATCAAATCTCCCCACACTTGAACCTTGCTTGTCCTCAAGCAAGCTGAACTAAAAAGCAATAAAAGACATAAACAAACAAGAACGATAATTTACACACTATTTTATTGAAAACTACTATAAACGGTTAGCCGGTTTGTCGTAAGACAACATCAAAAGACTCAAATCCAACAAGCATAAGCAATTATAAAGCGACAACCAAAAAGCCGTGACTTCACATTTAATTGACTCACATGTTAATCTTCACACAACTCACAATGTTCACACACACTCGGTTTTATTTATAAAACATACATAAAATGTGTATGTGTAAACACTCAACGCCTAGTCAATGAAATGCGCATTAACATAAGCTTGTCATAAGATCTCGTCTCCACCAACTAACATGTGAACAAGTGTAAATCAAGAGGTCTTTAAGGGTTGTAACGTTAGGCTTGGGCGAAGGGTATGGAATTGGACATTTAAAGTGGCGAAAATGGTTAAAACTCGGTAGTAGCGTTTAACTAGCAATAAATAATACAACTATACATACAAACGCCTTAAAAAGGCGACTAAAGCGCAATCGAGCTTATCAACGAAATTTTTAACATTTAAGCATTCAAAATTGCTCGATTTCTATCAACTTCACCCTATTTTAGGGTGTTTTATTTTCTACGGTTTTTTTTTTTTTTTTTTTGCAATAACAAGACTATACAATGAAAAAAAAAAACAATAACAAGCTAGTTAAACTATTATTTTAACCGAGTTTCAACACTAAAAATGTTTAAAACATAAAAAGGCTAAATTTGGTTAAGTGGGCGATAATGTGGGTAAACAAAGGTGAACGGGAAGGCTCGACATGGTTAATCCTAAAGGGTAATATAAGGGGAACGGGAAGCACAACACAAAGAACAGGTACACAACAAAGGGGTAATCTAAGTGCCTCTATCATTTTTACACAAATCTGCACGTTCATGGTCTTAACAAGCATACTAGTGACAAGTTCTAAATTGCACAAAACATCCGGCTCACTCCTATATCCGAAATGAACAAATATATAACAATAGGCTCAAATATGCTCACGTAACGGAAGGAATGGGTAAAAGTGTGAAAACTATCATGTAAGTCTTTCTTTGTTCGTCACGCTTTCCGGTTTCCTTTTTCAAAAATATTATACTTGTCGAGTTTTTATCAAGTCCGACGCTTTCTAAAACACAACCACCCGTTTTATTTACTAAAATATATACAAAACACACGTATTTTTTTGAATGATTTTTCTGATTATCTGTTTTATATATATATATATATATATATATATATATATATATATATATATATATATATATATATATATATATATATATATATATATAAAAGAGGACAAACAAAGTTAACAAAGTTAACCCCCTCCCCACACTTGAACTTCGCATTGTCCCCAATGCGAGACCTGAAATATAGAGAAAGGGCTAAAAATACTCCCCTCAAGATGATGTTGATGCCACGAGACTTCCGAGGCTGTATCTGGTACGTGCTCCGGTCCAAGATCCGATAGCTAAAACCTGCGAGTATGTCACATGTGCACCCAAAACAAAACAGAAACAGAAAAATCACAAAACAACCATAATATACATAAATACTAGAATCCAAACAAAACATAAAGGAAATTGTCTAAAATACATAACCGGGGTGTTTGAAATAACAGTCAAAATAAACACCCAATAATAAATAAAGTACTGAAATAGAAAACAACCACCACTGCTATCACCACTGCCTCCTACTCTTCTCCATCATCATCGTCTCGCGTAAAGGATGGGCCGGCCTCGCCATGACCAGGGGGGTTCCACGGTGGGAACTCCGGGGGATGCTGAAAATAGTTGGGATATGCGTGATGCATCTCCCCGAAAAGATATGAAAAACCCGCACTGACCCCCTGGTATAAAGCATCCTGGCTCTGCCGAAGCTGGTCCTGTGTGGCTCGGAGCTGAGCCTGATCGGCCCGAATCTCGTCCTGTCTAGACCGGATCTGGTCAAAGTAGGTACCATGCTGCTCCTGAGTCACTCGCATATCCTGGAACTGCTGGTAGAACTCAGGCCACTGCTGATGCTCATGGAATGCATGGTGCGGCGTCGAGTGTGGTGGTGTCTGTGGCTGGTGCTGGTGCTGCTCTCCCATCTCAACATCCTCATCTTCCCCCTCAGCTGGAGGCAACGGGTCCCAGACCTCGTTGTTCAATCCCTTCAACCTATCCCCATGCGGTAGCTCAACAATCAAACCCATGGCCTTCAGAGACCTAATGTCGACATGAACCCCCTCGGTAATAAGAGTGAGACTCTGGACCACCTCCTCAGTCATCAAGCGCTCGTTGTACGCTATCTCGGTCACATACTGACCGCCATGTATCTCACTGTTGGGGGTCCGCCCCGAACTCTTCACGAAATACTCAGCCATGTGCGCGGCTAGGTTGATAGGTGCTTTATCAACCAAAGCATATAGAAAAATCAAATCAGGAGTTGGACAGTTACCTAGACTGTCCATGCGACCGCATATCGTATGGCTAAATACATGGTGCATCACTCGCACCAGAGGGTCTCTCAGTCGGGAAGCTTTTGACATCCTTGGGTTGTAGGGGTCCCCAACTGCATTTTCTGCCCAAAATGCATCCCGCTCTGCATCAGAAGGGAAGGTAAACTTATCTGTGAAGACCTCGGTATCATCCATGTCGTCCCTAGTATAAATCCCTAGCCTCCTCCCCAAACGACCAACCGACCACGTATTCCATTGCCCACATAACCTGAAAGTTACCCGGTTCTTGTGGCGAAATTTGGGTTTCCGATGAGCAACCGGTTTTTCATAGGCATAAGATGCGAAGAACTCAATGGTCAACTCCAGGTAAACGGGTCGGTTGCAACCGACCAGATTGGAAAGCGGGAGACTCATCATTTCATCGAGTCTGTCGTACTGATTGAGTTCTCGCATGACTTCCCAATCTAACCATCTGGGGACTCCACACTGCCCCCGTCTCGCCCATAGGGCGTCGCGTCGTGGAATGCACAAAGCCTCTTTCTCAATGTTGGGGTCGAAATGAAGGAAAGGATGGTCCATCTGCAAGAGGAAAAACGTTAGAAAGATGGAAATAGGAGAAATTTGAATCAAAAACAGCCGAGCAGCCACTTATGAAGATTCTGTGAATTCTGATCTGGGCATATGGCACGGTCGTGCGTCGATCGGCACGGTCGTTCGTTACCGATAACAAACATCATCTGCCCAAATCAGTCGGAACTGCACGGCGTGCGACCAACGGCACCACCGTGCAACTCCGAGCAAACAGAAGATATCGTGAACAAGCCAGAATGGCACGACCGTTCCATCTAAGGAACGTCCGTGCGACATAGTATCTGCAGATTTCGACCCCTGTACTTTGAACAACCTGATTTTTGCCAAATTTCAACAAGTATTGGGCCAACAGGGGTCTGAAAGTCAACCGGGTGTTCACGATACTTCGATTCAACAAGGGTTAGGGTTTCGATTTGTTTATGAAGAGAACCCTAAAAATTCCTTGAAGAATCGGAAGAAATCTAACCTAGAAAGCAAGGAAACAAGAAATCTACAACTAGGAACGTACCGTGCGAAAAAGGTTGTGAGATCGTGCGAAAAACCGTGCGATTTGATGAAGTATCGCTCTGGAACGGCCTGCAGCGACTAGGTTTTCGCGAATTATGAATGGGGGCTGCAGATGAGGGTATTTATAGTGCCAAATGACAAAACTGCCCTCAGCCTGACGCACGGTCGTTCTCCGTGTGGCACGGTCGTGCGTCATCGACATCTCCCAAACCCTAGCAACTTTACTCGGAAATGCACCGGGGGTGCGATCCACCGTGCCGGCCCTCGGAAACGCACGGTCGTGCGACCCGAGGAACGGTCGTGCATCAAGTGCAGATCAGAAATATCTGCAGAAGCTATTTCCAGCAACTGTTTCGGCCGTTTTTCGCCATTTTTTCGACACACAAACTGTTCTAACAATATTTCAACACAGAACCTTCGCCCGGGACGTAAGAAACTTATACAAACTAACGGAAACTACCTGACTAACCTAAATTACGCTAAAACTACAAAAACTCCTAAAAAGACGATACTACCCCTAAAGCGCAAAATACGCTCTTGCTACATTTTTGATCCGCGAGTCAGTAGCGTAGACTCTCTCCTCCCCACACTTATGATGTGTGCGGGGTTTGGAGTTCAATTACCTCCACCGCCGACTCTATCGGCCCGGCAACGTACAACTTCAACCGGTGACCATTTACCTTGAATGTAACGCCATCCGCGTTCTCTACTGCAACAGTACCGTACGGAAATACCTCCTTAACTGTGTACGGTCCTGTCCAGCGTGAATGAAGTTTCCCAGGAAATAAGCGCAGCCGTGAATTGTATAGAAGAACAAGATCACCCGCTTGGAATTCTTTGTGGTCCTTCAAGCGTTTGTCGTGAAGTTTCTTCGTGCGCTCTTTGTAGAGTACGGAGCTTTCATAGGCTTGGTGCCGCAATTCTTCCAATTCATGAATTTGGAGAAACCGGGCTTCACCTCCGGTTTTAAGGTCCAAATTTGCGGTTTTCAAAGCCCACATAGCCTTGTGCTCCAACTCGACCGGTAAATGGCATGCCTTTCCGTATACCAACCTAAAGGGGGTGGTCCCTATAGGGGTCTTATAAGATGTACGGAATGCCCATAATGCCTCATCAAGCTTGTCCGACCACTCCTTGCGGTTAGCACCAACAGACCGCTCAAGGATGCGCTTAAGCCCACGGTTCGTGACTTCCACCTGCCCGCTTGTCTGCGGATGATAGGGTGTGGATAAACGGTGATGCACACCATATCGGGACAAAGCCTTTTCAAGCTGTGTGTTACAGAAATGAGTCCCTCGGTCACTAATGAGCGCTTTCGGAGCGCCAAATCGGGCGAACAAACTTTTAAGAAACCTCACAACTACTCTGGCGTCGTTAGTGGGTAAGGCTTGCGCCTCCGCCCACTTTGATACGTAATCAACAGCCACGAGTATGTATTTGTTTCCACGTGAGGGGGGGAATGGTCCCATGAAGTCTATCCCCCAAACATCAAAGACTTCATAAACCTGTATCCAGTTCTGGGGCATTTCGTCGCGTGCCGATATGTTCGTTGCCCTCTGACAAGCATCGCACGCTCTCACCCAACTCTGCGCGTCACGGAAAATGGTCGGCCAGTAAAACCCGGAATCCAACACCTTCTTCGCGGTGAAGTTGGCTCCGTGGTGGCCTCCGGTAGGTCCCTCATGACACTGGCACAGAATATCGGTCGCCTCAGTCCCTGATACACATCTTCTGATCACCTGATCAGCACCCACCTTGAATAGAAAAGGGTCGTCCCAAATGTAATGCCTGATATCTGAAAAGAATTTCCTCTTTTGTTGGTGAGTCAACCCTTTAATCAGAATTCTACAAGCAAGGTAGTTCGCAAAGTCGGCGAACCAAGGCGACTCATCGCATATCTCTACACCCATCAAAGACTCGTGTGGGAAATTGTCATTGATTGAATCCCAACGCGAGTCCTCGATGTCTCCGTGTTCTAACCGAGATAGATGGTCAGCCGCGACATTTAAAGCACCCTTTTTATCTTGGATTTCTATATCAAACTCTTGCAACAACAGGATCCATCTGATTAGACGCGGTTTAGCGTCCTGTTTGCTGAAGAGGTATCTAATGGCTGCGTGATC
The DNA here is from genome assembly GCA_030545235.1 of Helianthus tuberosus. Lineage (NCBI taxonomy): Eukaryota > Viridiplantae > Streptophyta > Magnoliopsida > Asterales > Asteraceae > Helianthus > Helianthus tuberosus. The sequence goes on from CM060369.1 coordinate 170,068,073, forward strand.
AGTGTATACAACGGTTTTCGAAAGCACTAAATACGATCTAAATTTATCGAATGCGAAAACGACCGCCAAGAGCTCTTTTTTAGTCGTGGTGTAATTCTCTTGAGCGTCATGAAGAGTTTTGCTCGCATAATAGATCGGATGGAAATGCTTTTCCTTCTTTTGACCCAGAACGGCCCCTATAGCGTAGTCGCTGGCGTCGCACATAATCTCAAATGGCAGACTCCAGTCAGGCGCGACTAAAATGGGGGCCTCTTTCAACTTTTGCTTGAGAAGGTCAAAAACCCTCAAGCAATCATCTCCAAACACAAACGGAGCGTCCTTCTCTAACAAACGGGTCATGGGTCTGGAGATTTTTGAAAATCTTTGATGAATCGCCGATAGAACCCGGCATGACCGAGAAAACTCCGTATAGCTCTAACAGAGGTAGGGGCGGAAGTCGTGAAATAACGTCGACTTTAGCTGGATCGACTTCCATGCCCGCGTGAGAAATCTTGTGTCCCAGAACTATGCCCTCCTTCACCATGAAGTGGCATTTCTCCCAGTTCAGGACCAGATTAGTCTCCTCACACCTCTTAAGCATCCTTTTTAAATTTTCCAGACATTGATCAAAGGAGTCCCCAAAAACCGAAAAGTCGTCCATGAACACCTCCATGGAATCCTCAATCATGTCGTGGAAAATGGCGACCATACATCGCTGGAAAGTGGCCGGTGCATTACACAGCCCAAATGGCATACGCCGGTAGGCGAATGTACCGAAGGGACAGGTAAATGTGGTCTTCTCCTGGTCCTCAGGAGCGATAGGGATTTGAAAGTAACCAGAGAACCCATCCAGAAAACAATAATATAACTTCCCTGACAGACGCTCCAACATTTGATCAATGAATGGAAGCGGGAAGTGGTCCTTGCGAGTGGCGTCATTGAGTTTGCGATAATCGATGCAAACCCGCCATCCAGTGATCGTCCTGGTTGGAATGAGCTCATTCCTATCGTTCGCTACCACAGTCATGCCCCCCTTTTTGGGCACTACCTGCACTGGACTGACCCAAACAGAGTCGGAAATGGGATAGATCATACCAGCATCTAATAACTTAATCACTTCCTTTTTAACGACCTCTTGCATGTTTGGGTTCAGCCGCCTCTGGTGCTGCGCACTCGGCTTGAACTGATCCTCCATTAGAATTTTATGTGTACAGAAGGAGGGATTTATTCCTTTAATGTCCATGATTTTCCAAGCGATAGCTTTCTTATGAAGTTTCAACACATTCATCAGCCTGCTCTTCTCTTCTTTTGCCAAACCAGATGAAATAATGACCGGCAAATGATGCTCCTCATCCAGAAATGCGTACTCCAGGTGCGGTGGGAGCTCTTTAAGCTCCAAGGTTGGAGGATCTTCCACTGAAGGCTTCGACTTCACTTCACTTTCGCGATCAAATTCTGCGAATCGATCCGGACTCTGGGGACCATCGTCACCAATCTGAAAGACTGGCTGCTCTAAATCGTGGCCCTCCTGCGAAATGCCATTTAGGTCCCCACACAACAGATGTGTGTCCGAATCTATCTCCTCGATCGTACCCTGGAAATGCGTGCTCACATAAGTGTCGACGATGTCGACATAATAGAGCGCGTCGTCTTGACTCTGAGGATGCTGCATAGAACGTTTAATGTCAAACGTCACATGCTCATCATTTACTTGGAGTGTGATCTGGCCCGCCGCCACGTCCACAATCGTCCGGGCGGTATTCAGAAACGGGCGTCCGAGTATCAGAGGCACTCTCGAGTCCTCATCCATGTCCAGGATAACAAAATCCACGGGAAACACAAACTTGTCAATCTTAACATGCATATTCTCTACAAACCCGCGTGGATACTTGATAGAACGATCCGCAAGTCGAATACTCATCCTCGTAGGTGACGGCTCACCTAGATCCAACTTTGTAAAAACCTTATATGGCATAAGGTTTATACTCGCTCCTAGATCTACTAACGCATGACTGACGGACATATTGCCAATGAGGCAAGGAAGCGTGAAACTGCCTGGATCTCCCATTTTTGTAGGCAGGCGATTCTGGAGAATAGCAGAGCAGCTTTCATTCATAACCACACAAGACATGTCCTCGAGTTTTTGTTTGTTTGAGAGGATGTCTTTCAGAAACTTGGCATATTTCGGCATCTGAGCTAAGGCTTCAACAAACGGTATGTTTATATGCAATTGCTTAAACATCTCAAGAAACTTACCGTTTTATTCTTCAGTCTTCTGCTTCTTCAGCCTGCCTGGATAAGGTACCGGAGGAGTGTAATCTTTGACCGGCTCCTGGACTTGTGCTGTACTTGTCGGGCGTAGCCTGGCATGCACCTCGTCCGGTGTGCTAGTCGGGACCGCTTCAGTGATCGGTGGTGAGTCCGATATGACGGGTCCGGTAGGTTTTCCACTCCTGGTCATCACAGCGTTCACATCCCTGTGCCCGCTCGGGTTTGTCTCAGTATTGCCCGGGAGACCACCCTGGGGTCTCTTCGACATCATCTGTGCCAGCTGACCAACCTGATTCTCGATGTTCTGAATCGAGGCTTTATGACTCCTCATTTCCCCCTCATGAGAGAGAAAACGATCCTCGCTCTGCTGATAGCGTTTTTCAGCTAACTGATTCGCGCTCGAGGAGCTAGTGAGAAGCTGGGCCATCATATCCTCTAGCTTGGAACTAGCCTGAGGGGCCTGCTGCTGGGAGCTGCTTCCAGTGCCCTGATTCGGATATGAGTATGGACGCTGCTGATAGGGTTGACCATATTGCTGGAACTGCTGACCCTGACCTTGCGGTTGCGCTGGAGCGCGTGGAGTAAATCCCAAAGGATTTTGATTACCTGTGTTCGCACGCCACCCAAAATTTGGGTGATTTCTCCAGCCGGGATTATATGTGTTGCTGTAAGGGTTGTTCTGAGGCCTAGTTTGATTACTCACGAAATCTACCTCTTCGTGGCCCTCGTATTCGACTCCCTGAAAACATACCCCAGGCTCGTGTGACACTCCACACTGGTCACATCCCGAGCCCGCATGCGCAATCATCTGGGACCTGTCGAATCTCGATGCGAGAGCCGAGATTTGTGCAGTAATGGCCGTATAGTCGTCTACAGCATGAACTCCTGCGCGGGATCCTGATGATGATGATGTAGCCCGACTTCTATCTCCTTCGCGGCGAGAGCTAGACTTCAACGCAGCCTTTTCAATGATATCGTAAGCCTCATTGGGCGTCTTTGTCCCCAAATCGCCTCCTGAATTCATATCTAATCGCTCCTGCGTATTGTAGCTAAGCCCCTGATAGAAGGTCAAGACTAGTTGTCTCTTGGTGAAGCCATGATGTGGCACATCAAGTAACAGATCCTTGAATCTCTCCCAAGCTGCATGCAACGACTCTCCCTCATCCTGACGAAAGGTCACCACTCGGTTTCTCAACTTGGTTGTCTTCTCGGGTGGAAAGTACTTTTTCATAAATAGCTCCGCCAACCCATTCCAGGTCCTGATGGACCCAGCTGGCAGTGACATAAGCCACGCTCTAGCTTTGTCACGCAGTGAGAAAGGAAACAACCTCAACTGAACGGCATCCTCCGAAACATCCCTCATCTTAAACGTGGAACAAACTTCGAGAAAAGCCGCTATGTGTCGTCCGGGATCCTCATGTTCGCGCCCGTCGAACTACACCGAATTCTGCACCATATTAATTATACTAGATTTAATTTCAAAAACAGGTGCATCAATAGTAGGTCTAAGGATACTCGGCTCCAGGCCTGTCGCTCCAGGCTGATTTGACTTATTCAAAGGTCGTTCGTCGTCTGCCATGATTGCGTTCCCTGCTGCCCCTGAGCTCTCGGCTACAACGGGTACCACCGGCTCCGGCTCGCCAGATGCGAGCAGTAGCCCAACCGCACGCCCTTTCGCACGAAGACGCCTCCTCAGATCACGCTCGGGCTCGTCTGACGGCTCAACAAGATTGGGAGGGGGTGTTGAGAACATTAACCTGCAAACGAAAAATGGACACAATGAATATTTTATTAATATAAAAACGCTTTTTTTTTCAGCTGAATAGAAGTAGAAAATTATTATAAATGGGCTGAAAATTTTATAAAAAGCCGAAAATGGGTCCGAAATTTTATAAAAAATTCAACAGAAAAAAATAAATGAATCGGCTAATACAAAAATGGCTTTAGGGTGCCGAAAACCCAAAGAATAAGTGAATAAATAAATCTGGATCAAATAAATAAATGGAACAAAAATATACACGAAAACGAACAAATCGAATTAAAACAAGAAATATTCACAAATAAATAAACAAATAAATAATCAAGAAAGTATACACAAATATCAACAAGTATATACACCGATAACACAATGACTCGGGTCGTTCCTAAAACTCGCCAAATCCCCAGCAACGGCGCCAAAAACTTGACGTGTGCGTATATATACATAATTTTGCAATGAAATTACACACGATTTGGTTTTAAATTTATAAAAGTGATTATTACTTTTACATCAAAACACACACGAAAGAGGCAAGTGTACCCCGTCATATATGTAGTAAAGTATCGGTAAGAACCAAGTATCGATCCAAGGAAATGGGCGGAGAAATAATACTAAACCTTTGTCATTAAACTACCGGTAAAAACATAAGTTTTGTGAGTTTTTAATTAAACTAAAGTAAGCGTAAACGAATACATAATAAAAACATAATAAATAATAGATAAATAGCCTTGCTTAATACACAACCAAAGCATGTCAACTAAGTCGGTTTTGGCACTAGAAGCATTCGATCAATTCTCCAATTTAAGACAATTAGTATCCCTTTTGGGAATCCTAACATGACAATCATTCGGAAAGCTAAAACGATAAACACACTTTAACCACCTAAAATTGTTCTTTAACGTGCAATTGATAAATGTCTATGAAAATCTCTTAAAAATAAGTTAGTCATCCGTTAGGAGTTTTCTAACCTCACTTAAACAAGGAAAGCGACACCGATAAACACAATGCAACCACCAACTGTCAAGCATAAACTAGATTAAATCACAACCGAGTTCATTTTACAAATCTTGCATAATAATTCACCAAGATAGCAATTTTGGCCTAAACTACTAACTAAGCTAACAAATCATGGCAAGAATTTATAACGACACCATCTAACCCGTTAGGGTCCTTACGTGACGGCAAGCTCTCTTGATTAACAATAATTACATTTTATTAAATCACTAACCATTTCTAGTATCATGATGCACACATTTAAACCAAGCTAATCTAGTTAACCAAGTTCAAAGTTTACTAATACAAGATTAATTAAGCTTCATTTTTCAACTATCTTAACTAACCAAGCATCAATCATCCAACATAATTACTTATAATCAAGAAATCAATATCAATAACAAGGTTGCAAACTAATCATCAAAGATTAACATAGAAAATACTTCAAAATGTCATTACAAACAAAGATTAACACACTAATGGTTATAATCAAGCAAGGGATTGTTGTGTTTTTGCCCAAAGGCTACAATAATACATAAAGATTAATCTAAGTACTTGAAAGATTAACAAAATCATGGAAAGATTAGAAAACCAAACCATAAACAAGCACTAGACTAAGAATCCGGATAGTAATGGAGCTAAACGGCACAATGTGGCTTGAATCCGGGTCAAAAGCAAAGCCTTCGGAGCCTGTAAATTCGCCTGTGAAGCTCCCAAAATTCCAGAATGTCGAACAGAATGTTTCTGTTCTGTTTTTATATTTTTTCGCTGTCGCACGGTCGTTCTTCAGATGGCACGACCGTGCACTTTAAGCAATTATTGGGGATGGGGCACCATACTGCATACGTCATCAGATCTTTGACCAGATACGATATCGCACGACCGTTCTTCGGATGGAACGGTCGTTCAGTTCCGGGTTCTTGTTGCACGAGCTGCTGCACCGGGCGTTCATCACCGAGATCAGGCTGGATCATCGTAGTCGCACGGTCGTTCTTCAGATGGCACGTCCGTGCATCACCGGGCTGACCTTATATGCCTTGCACGCCAAGTCGCACTGGTCGTTCATCACCGGACCAAGTTGGATTTGTCGGAGATGCACGGTCGTGCATCAGGTCGCACGACCGTTCCACAGGCCCAGGTCAGTTTTTCTAACAGAATGTCCGCAGCTTTGTCGTTTTGTCCGGAAAGTCCTCGTTTTCGCTATCATCTTGTCTGGTATGCTGTTTTAGGCCTGTAAACAAAAGTGTAGATAATTAAGTATCCGAATGACTGTTTTACGGCCGAAAACGCATAAAATAGGGGTAAAACTGGGGACTAAAATATGTGTAAATTAACGAATATCAAAAACCTTCAAAATCTGCCTCCAAATTCAGTGTCACTGATCTTGACACTGTTCGATCCTCCAAGAAAAAGTCTGCTGCTAGCCCCTCTGTCACAATCCCCAAGGCAACCACTTCAAAGGGAAGAGGTGGAAAGAAAAGGAAGACCTCAGAAGCTGACAACCTACAAGGCCTACCTCAGATCCGCCATCAGTTCCTCGAGTACTTTGCCGATGTAAGGATCACTGACTTAGCTTAGTTATCCTGCTCATTTGAGGATCACATGATCCTGAACTTTGCATTGTCTTATTTGCAGAAATTTGCTGAAATTGGGGACTATGTTGGGAATGTTGAAGAGCTTGAGGAAAAATATTCTGATCTCCAAAAAGTGGCGGAGCTCAAGGATCACAAGATTGCCTCCCTTGAAAAGGACCTCAACGATGTTAAAACTCAGATGGTTGCAGCCCAGATCAATGCTGACTATGAGAAGCACGAGATCACGGAGGATGCTAAAGTCTCTGCTGCCATTGCCATGTACAAGACCAAGCTGCAGATGGCCCAAGAAGCTCAGGATCCTGCCTTTGACAGGAGCAACTGGGACATGGAGGGCTGGAAGGCTAGGCTGGCTGAATTGGAGGATGAAGATGAGGTTCTGGCAATCGAGGCTGGTGGCAGTGGCAAGGATCAGTTGAAGGATACTGGAACTGGAGGAGATGGTGATGCAGCGAAGGTGTAGGCTGCATGAATGGGCGATGAAGGACATTTCTAGACGTAGCCAGAGCCCATTTTTTTAAGTTTGGTCGTGGTTTTTGTTTTGATGATGTTTTTGTTGAACAATGATGGGTTGTATCTTGAACAATAGTAATTAGGGCTAAGGATCATGGATCCTTTGAACAATAGGTAGGATTACAAATGGTGGAGGGATCCTCTGTTTGGGGGATGAAGCCATTGTGATCCTGCCGTCTTTTGATTCCTGCACTACCAAGACCCTTAAACAATGGACACCCTTTGCCAACCCATGTGGACGGGCCACGTTTTGCTGGTAGAAACGTGGGTTGGCAATTTTGACAACCTTAAAGGGTTTAATCTTTTGTGAATAAAATAACTTTAACTTTTTGGCTTATCCTGTGTTGATATCCTTGTTAGTATTTTACTTTCCAACTGTTGTGATGTTCATTTTGTTTAAACTTATCAAGTAAAGAAAAAATTTAAGAAATATCCTCTAAATTTTTAGGATATGATCAAGGATCACATATCCTATAGTTGATAAGTTTTGAAAAGTTATATAGTTTAAGGATCATAAGATCAGTTGTCAAAGGATAAGGGTTATTCAAATAAATAATGAATAAAATCAAATTAGTTAAGGATCATACCTGAGAATCCAAGTTAGGATCCTATCCTTTAACACTTATAACCAGGATAACCCAAAAAACAAACCTTAGTAGAAGGAAAGGATCAAGGATCCTTGTTCATTTAGCTTCAAAAACCTGAAATAGGATACAACTTGGGACTAAGCCAATATAAGATAAAAGTTAGCAACTGGGGACAAGCCCAACAATTATGGGGACAAGCCCAAAGGATAACTGGGGACAAGCCCAAAGGATAACTGGGGACAAGCCCAAAGGATCGTATGTAAACTGGAGTATGGCCCTTACTGGCGACTATCCAAACTTAGTGACATGAAAATGCCAAAACCTTAGCTAACGTGAAAATGTTAGAAACCTTAGGAATGGATGTATGGTACGTCTACCATTATACGTAGGATCCTGAATATAGCCAGTACAATGAAATTGTCAGCCCCTAAAGCGAGTACTGATCCCATTGCCATGAACTATACCAGGATCATCGTGCGCTACTGGCGAAACTGGGGACAGGCCCAAACTGGGGACTAGCCCAAATAACTGGGGTCAAGCCCAAATAACTGGGGTCAAGCCCAAATAACTGGATACTTCTGTGGATACTCAATCCTTAGTCAAGGATACCTGAACCTTCAAAACTCAGAATCATGTAAAAGGAGGATAAAGGATGCAGGATCCTTATCCTTATATAAGAGAATAAAAGAATGAAATAGTTTGGGATCATAATATTACCAGAAAGAGGATCATCTACTCTGTAAGGATCCTTCAAGGATACTTGTTAAGTGAGGATAATGGATCCTTGTCACATAAAATATTTCTTCAAATGGACAGCATTCCAAGCTCTTGGTAGCAAATCACCTTCCATTGTTAGCAATCGATATGCCCCCTTTCCTGCCTCAACTTCAATCAAATAGGGACCTTCCCATTTTGGTGCCAACTTTCCATCAGCAGGATTGGTAGTATTCTGAAATGCTTTCCTTAATACCATATCACCAACTTGAAATTTCCTGATCCTGACATTTTTGTTGTAGGCTCCAGCCATCTTTTGTTGATAACTAGCCATCCTTATCCTTGCCAAATCCCTGATTTCTTCTATAGTATCCAAGTATTGAATCAAGTTTTCAGCATTTTCTTCAGGATCACGAATGCTTGTTCTTGCAGTTGGAACCACCATCTCTGTAGGGATCACTGATTCTGCCCCAAACACCAAAGAAAATGGAGTTTGGCCAGTAGCATTCTTGGGAGTTGTCCTATCAGCCCAAAGCACACAAGGTAGTTCTTCTGCCCATTTTCCTTTCTTGGATCCAAGCTTCTTCTTTAAATTGTTGATGATGATCTTGTTGGATGATTCTGCCTGACCATTAGCTTGTGGGTGGACTGGTGTTGATGTTATCATCTTAATACCCCAGCTGTCACAAAAGTTAGTAGTTCTATTCCCAATAAATTGGGATCCATTATCACAAACAATTTCAGAAGGGATACCAAATCTAGTAATAATGTTTCTTTTAATAATGGATATAACTTCCTTTTCTCTGACTTGAGCAAAGGCTTCAGCCTCTATCCACTTAGAGAAGTAATCAGTCATAGCAAGCATGAATACTTTTCCACCAGGTGCTTTAGGAAGCTTTCCAACTATATCCATTCCCCATCTCATGAATGGCCAGGAAGAGGATATAGGATGCAAGAGCTCTGCTGGTTGGTGAAGGATATTACTATGCCTCTGACAAGGATCACACTTCTTGGCATACTCCTCAGCATCCTTCTTAATAGTGGGCCAATAGTATCCTTTCCTCAGGATCCTTGAGAATAATGCCCTGCCCCCAGTGTGGTTTCCACAATCTCCTTCATGGAAATCCTTTAGGACTTCTTGGATTTCAGGATCCTCAATGCATCTTAGATATGGTCCTGCAAGAGATCGTTTATACAACATATTATTCAATATTGTAAATTGAGATACCTTAATTTTGAAAGCCCTAGGGTTTTCTCCTGTAGGAATCTCTCCATGTTGTATGTATCTCATGATTGGGAGGATCCATGATCCTGAATGAGATTGAGTATCATCACTAGGTATGATTGCAGAATCTGCTCCTATCTCTATAGCTACATGATCCTCGATAGCAGGGGTCAGGATATGGATAATAGGGATTCTTATATCCTCCGGGATCTTCAAGGATGATCCTAGATTGGCTAATGCATCAGCTTCTGCATTCTCTTCCCTTGGTACCTGTGTCAAACTAAAGGATACAAAAGAGAGTGCCAATTCTTTGACTATCTCCAAATATTTGATTAGCTTTTCACCTTTAACAGCATAGGATCCATTAAAGTGATTAGTGATTAATAATGAATCTACATGTACCTCAAGATACCTGATCCTCATATGCTTAGCAATTTGCAAACCAGCTATCAAGGCTTCATACTCAGCCTCATTGTTGGTAGTTTGAAATTCACAAGCTATGGAGTGGGGTATTATGTCCCCCTGTGGAGATTTTAGTAGTATTCCAAGCCCTGTTCCTTTTACATTAGAGGCTCCATCAGTGAAGAGTATCCAAGGATCCTTAGTTTCTTCAAGCTGTTGGACTTCTAACTCAGCTTCCTTTTGCAAATCACTACTAAAATCTGCCACAAAGTCAGCTAAGGCTTGGGATTTGATGGCAGTCCTTGGTTCATATCTTATATCATATATACTCAGCTTCACTGCCCACTTAGCCATCCTTCCTGACATTTCAGGTTTCCTGAGAACATTCTTAATTGGAAAATTAGTCTTAACAATAATGGCATGAGTCTCAAAATATTGTCTTAATTTAGTAGATGCCATAATTAATGCAAGGATAAGTTTTTCTAAATGTGAATACCTGGATTCAGCATCAAGTAAGCTCTTACTTACATAATAAAAGGATGTTGTGTACCTTGGTGATCCTTAACAAGGACCGCACTTACTGCTTTTGAGGATACCGCCAACTATAAGGATAACACATCCCCTTTTTCTAGTTTCATCAAGGCTGGGGCTGAGGATAGGTAATCCTTAAGAGCTTTAAGGGCACTTTCATGCTTCTCAGTCCATTCAAATTTCTTGTTCTTCCTCAGGATGTCATAGAATTCCTTGCACTTTTCTGAGGATTTGGATATGAATCTGTTCAAGGCTGCGATCCTGCCTGTCAATCTTTGCACATCCTTAGCATTGGCAGGAGATTTGATATTCACAATAGCCTTGATTTGCTCTGGACTTGCTTCAATGCCCCTCTTTGTCACCATATAGCCTAAGAATTTACCTGCCTTAACACCAAAATGACACTTGGAAGGATTTAGTTTCATATTAAATTTATCAAGGATATTGAATGCTTCCTCCAAGTCTTTAAGGTGATCCTCAGCATTTTTGGACTTAACCACCATGTCATCTATATAGACTTCCATAGTGTGTCCAATTTGTTCCTTGAACATCATATTGACTAGCCTTTGATAAGTAGCACCTGCATTCCTTAGTCCAAATGGCATAGCAATATAACAGTATATACCAGTTGGGGTCATAAAGGCTGTATCCTCTTGATCAGATGGTTCCATCTGAATTTGTTGAAATCCAGATGAAGCATCCATAAAAGTCAACAACTCATGACCCGCGGTAGCATCCACCATGGAGTCAATGTGGGGTAATGGGAAAGGATCCTTGGGACATGCCTTGTTTAAATCAGTAAAATCGACACATACCCTCCACTTTCCATTTTTCTTTTGAACAACAACCACATTGGCTAACCATCTTGGATACTTAACCTCTCTTATCATACCTGCCCGAAGTAGTTTATCTACCTCTTCCTGGATAATAGCATTCCTTTCAGGTGCAAACTTCCTCCTCTTTTGATGAATCGGCTTGAATGACCTGTCAATGCCAAGTTTATGAGTAAATATATCTTTAGATATACCTGTCATATCTTCATGTTTCCAGGCAAAGGTAGTTTTCCTTCTTTTAAGGAAGGATACTAGCTCTTGTTCAATGTCACTAAGGATCCCTGATCCAATGAAGATCTTGGATTCAGGATCATCAGGATCCATGAGGATTTCTTTCAAATCCTGTTCTCTCGCCTCCAAGACATCTCTTGAAGGATACTTTAATTGCTATTGCTCCCTTGGTCTTGAGGCTGGCTTCATTGATGAGGTATAGCAATTTTTACCCTCTTGTTGATCACTCTCAATTTTCACCACTCCCCAAGGACTTGGAAGCTTTACACATTGATGATAGGTAGATGGAACTGCCTTCATATCATGCATCCATGGCCTGCCAAGGATAACATTGCAACATGATAAGCAATCTATAACACAAAATTTTTTATAAGAACGCAATCCTTCAATATAGATTGGGAGTTTGATGTCCCCCAATGTATTCTTAGTTTCTCCACTGAATCCCACAAGTACTGAGGATCTTGGGATGATATCAGACTCCGGGATATTCATCTTCTTGAGGACATCAAGCTGAATGATGTTCACAGAGCTTCCTCCATCTATAAGGATCCTGCGAACAAAGTGGTTAGAAATAAACAATGTAATTACAAGACCATCATGATGAGGATCCTGGACATCAAGACGATCGTCCTCATCAAAAGTTATGATCTTATCCTCGGTGACAGTGGACGTCCGGATGGGTTTATCTCCATTATCCATCTTGGTTTCCTTGGCATGTCTCTTGGCCGCTGAAAAGGAAGTACCACAAATGTCTGATCCGCCGGATATGAAGTTTATGACTTGTGCATCTGCTGGAGGAGCAGGAGCCCTTTCCGGGATCCTTTCAGGATCCTGGATCCTTGACTTCTTTCGTCCCAAAAGTTCTTTCAAATGCCCCTTGCTCAACAAGTAACCAATCTCCTTTCTCAGTGCAATACACTCTTCAGTGAGATGCCCAAAATCCTCATGATATGCACACCACTTGGACTTATCCTTTGTAGTAGCTGGTTTATCACTTTTCCTTAGCCACCTAGCTTTCTCACCTAGATTCTGCATTACAAGGATTAGTTCATTGTTATCAACAGAAAAACAGTATTCAGAAATAGGAGGATAATCCTCATCATCCTCTTCTTGTTCCACTGCATGCACATTCTGGTTATCAGATCTGTTGTAGGACTTTGATTTGTTGTTCCTGAAGTAGGATCCTTGTTTATCCTATTTTGAGGATCCTGTTAATCTATCCTGGATCCTTTTGTCATCCTCTAGGCGGATGAACCTAAGGGCCCTGGTTCTTACTTCATCAAGATTCCTGCAAGGTGTCATAACAAGATCATCATAGAATAATGAATCCCTAAGCAATCCCATTTTAAAGGCTTCTACAGCCGTAGCAATATCCAAATTAGGAATATCTAAGGATTCTTTACTAAATTTAGTGATATAATCTCTAAGTGATTCATTTTGACCTTGTGTTACCCTATATAGATCACTAGTTAATCGTTCAAACTTTCTACTACAAGAGAATTGACTATTAAACAAATTAACTAGATTAGCAAATGAAGTAATAGAGTAAGGGGGAAGACTTAGCAGCCATTTAAGAGCAGATCCTGTAAGTGTGGATCCAAATCCCTTGCATAGACATGCTTCTTTTAACCTTTCAGGAATTGGATTGATCTCCATCCTCTCCCTGTACTGAGCTACATGCTCTTCTGGATCCGTTGAACCATCATATAGCTTCATAGATGGTATCTGGAACCTTTTAGGTATCTCAGCATCACATAAAGGTGGTGCAAAATGAGATATCCTATGGCTACCATCAGCAATTTCAGGAATGGGTTTAACCACTCCTGGTACACTGGATATCATATCCTTAAGCTTATGTAGCTCTCTAGCCATAGCTTGATTGATACCTGTATCATGCATAGAGCCATGGTTAGTATTATATGAATTATTAAAAGTGTTACCTCCCAGAGGATTCATGTTTGGAATTCCAGATGTGTGACGAGACTCTGGCATGATTGAAGGACCAGAGGAAGTAATGGTTTGCATTGGTATGAAGTCTCCTTGATGAACGTTCGAGCTCTGAGGCTGCATACTTCTCAAGAATCCTTGATCTTGAAGGACGTTGGATCCTTGAAGTTGAGGTGATCCTTGAACCTGAAAGGATCCTGGAACCAGAGAGGATCCTGGGACAAGGGAGGATCCTTGGACCGGGAAGGATCCTTGGACCTGGGAGGATCCTTGGACCCGGGAGGATCCATGGACCTGGGAGGATCCCTGGACCTGGGAGGATCCCTGGACCTGGGAGGATCCCTGGACCTGGGAGGATCCCTGGACCTGGGAGGATCCCTGTACTGCATGCATTCCCAAATATCCTCCTGACGTGAAGTATCCCTGATGCTGAGAAGAGGATCCTGATGGTTGAGAAGAGGATCCTTGGGGCTGGAAGTGAGAGCCAAATGCCTGACTCATAGTTGCTGTTCCGTAACGCCTTCCTGGTAATTCACCCAAGTATTGCACGTCCGGAGCTGCTGAGTGCTGGGAAGTTATGACTGGAGTGTCGAAGTTCAGCGACCTTGGCATCAGAGGGGAGTGATCCTCCACTGATTTCTTCTGTTTCTTGATCTCATCGATCTCCCGGAGGATCCTTTCATTGGTTTTGTCCTGCTGTTGTGCATGATTCCTCATCTGCAAAATCAGAGCATAAAGATTATTAGTAGTAGGATTAGTTGAAACAGAAGAAGTTGGTGGTTTTTGGAAAATGGGGGTTTGTTTCTTCGCAGCATTCTCAGCATTCTTCTGGGATCCAGAAGGTGGTGGAGGCAAAGGAGGAACGCCTTGTGAAGAACTGAATGAGGGCATCAAACTTGAAGTATTCTTCGCTGAGGAAGCCATCTGCTTGGTTGTAACGAACCGAAATAACCACGAAAATACGAATCTTTTTAGGAATGAAGCACCAATTGCCCCACGGTGGGCGCCAAACTGTTTTGGTCAAAAATCAAGCAATGATAATGCAACCAAACTTTCTGTTGTGAGGTATGATGCTTGAATCAATGAACAACACTAAGGATCACTCTGAAATGTAATGAACAAGTGACACAAAGATTTATACGAGGAAAAAGCCCTTGATCAATGAATGATCTACGGCATAAAAAACCTCGGGTGATGGAAACTATCGATCACCAACTCAAATTAAACAAGAAATGTGTTACAACTTCGGATGATAGCGAGCTAATTACAAGGATCACTATAGTGTTACGTGCAAAAGGTGTATGAAAAGTGTATGAAATTGCTAAGCGAATTGCCGAGAGCTGGTGAGAGCAGTTGCTAGTGTGTGTGTAGCCAAAAATAGCCAAGTGTTTCTATTTAGCTCGCTATCCCGTTTAAATATAGAAAATATCTACACTAACTAACATTCCGCAATTCATTCAAGTCCTCCACGAACTCCATAACGTCCACTTTTAGCCATGCACGTGCGGAATAAACATGGAATATGCTCCAGGAATATCGCCAAGACCAAGACCAAGTCCAAGCTCATACTCCTGCAAAACAATTTCGAATTCAAAGTAGACAACCGTTAGTACAAGGATCCTTATGATGATCCATGATCCTGATCCTGCAATACTTCTGAGGATCACCAATTCAAACAGAAGTAAGGATCACTAAGCCCAACAGCAATTGAGGATCACTGATCATTGAGAAATCCACCCCTAACAATACCTGTTCATCTGATTATAGGGACTTGAGATGGTTTGAACAAGATGCTAGAGACCAAACTTAAGAAGGCAGAGACCACTTTCGCAGACCAAGCAGCAATTGCCGCCGCCAAGTCATAGCATTATGAGGACAAATATAAGGTGATGATCCAGGAACACCAGGCTACTCTCAAAAAGGTTACCCAAGAAGCCCAGCCAAATATGATGCAGCTCAAGTTCAGCACGAACAGGGCATGGCTACTAACCGGGAAAACCTTAAGGGCTCCGTTGTCATCTGTCTCCTCCAAGCCAGACTGAAAATGGCTCATAAGGCCAAGGCTATGGGCTTTGAATGCCATTCTTGGAATATTGAGGCTTGGGAGGCGAAGTTGAGGGAACTCGGTGGAAATCCCGTGGAGCATCCTGCGAAGCCTGTTGCTGAGGAGCCTGCTAAGGTGGATGAGAAGGTGGTTGATGCTGGTGGTGACGCTGAAAATGATGCTTGGAAAGATGCTGGTGAGGATGCAATGGTTGAAGAAGCTGGTGCTGCTTGAAGGAAGCGGAGTGGGCAATGATGGATGTTGATGCCGAGGCCAGAGCCCACTTTTTTTAATCTTTGATGGTTGTGGTTGAACAAAGAATTTAATTTCTTGTCTGTCGAACAATTTAATTTCCTGCACTTAGACAATATGATGGCTAAAGGTGGAGGGTCCTAAGTTTCAGGACGAAGCCCTTGGTCATCAATTATTAGTGTTTTGGTCAAAAATTACCGAAGCAATTAAGTGATCAAATTAGTTAAGTGAGGTAGTGTGCTAAGAAAGTGTGCAAAAAATATACTAATTAAGTTGTTTGCAAAAACAGTTCTCAGGATACGGCTCAGGATATTGAGCTGTATCTACGATCAAATAATGAGCAAAAATATAAAGGGTGACACGGGATGTACGAGGAAAGCCCTTGATCAATCTAGATCGTCGGCACAAAACCTCAGGAGCTGACAATCGCAGCTGCCTTGTTCTCCTTATTACTTCAAATGTCAGGATACAGTGTAGGATATGATGCGGATCGACTAAGTGTTACAATGCAATTTGAATACAAATGTAAGTGTGTTGTGAGTGATTGCAGATAGAGAGAAAGAGTGTGCGAAAGATTGTGTGTCCCTAATCTGATCCGATCAATCCTTTTTATAGTAAAAAGAAACCAACTAACTATCCTATTATTCCAGGATTCGGCGAATATTCCATATGTGGACGTTGTAGTCCACGTCTTCCGGCTTCAAAGTCCATAATCCAACTGATTTGCCCGAGTCTCGAGGAGAAGAAGTCCTCTTGAACGTTAGAGACTTGTTCCAATAATCTGCATGTGAGTTAATTAGTTACTACCAGGATATCGTATCAGGATGTTATCAATATCCTGATCCAGCATCCTGGTCACAATAAAACAAACAAAGTCAGCATATCGACTAGAATATATGAGCAGAAAATCACCCATAACAATTGTCCCCAAAATATATCTGTTGGTATACCAATTCCAATGGATATATATTAAAACTTATCCCCTAAATCGAGGTTATTAAACTGAAATGACGGTTGATGTGACTTTGTGCAACTTCCAACGCGATATTTACTCTTTGCCCCCTATGTTCAGCCTCTATTTAGCCGACTTATTATGCATCATTATCATCATATTTCAAGCGATTTCTCAGGTACTTTCCTTCTCTCTTCTTTTCCTCTGTTTTTCTTCACCGAAATCGTTCATGGCCAGTAGAACGAGATCACATACAGGCGACTCAATCCCATCCTTCGAAGCCCAAAACCTTCTTAGGGAACCCGAAAAAGAAGTTTGTTCGTTCGACAATGCTGACACTGCTGCCCTGCAAGCTTCCGGTGCCTTCCCTGTTGGTACAATCATTCGCCCTTTCGACAGAGAAATCCGATCGGATTTTCTTCCAATGAATGGGTCTGTTTCTTGGCTTACCCTTTCTCCATCAGACTCCGATACCCCTTTCCGGCTTTTATATCCCGTTTCTTTGAGCTTACCGGTCTTAGTTATGCCCAAACCATGCCTATGGTTTGGCGGGTTCTAGTGACCTTGGACCAAATCAGATCCCGTTTTACTCCCGACCTTTGCATTGAAGATCTCCCGATGGCCTATCGCCTTCGTTCTCACGGCAACAGCCGTTTTCTCCTTTTCTCAACCTCCAAAAATCCTCTTATCCTTAAAGCCACAAAAAATGAGGAGAAATGGCAACGAAAGTTCTTTTTTGTAAAAAGGGATTCTATTACTGGAGGTTTTGACCTTCCGGTGAAGTGGTTAACTTCTGGTAGGATTTAGGGTTTTAGGAGTATCCCCAATCGTATCCTGAAGTTACATCTTGAATTGACATCTTTATCTTTTGTGCAGCAAATTTCAAAGAACTAGCCCCTCCAAGCGCTGAATAAGAACAGAGGATCAAAAGCATTTACCAACTCCCGAAAAGTGAGAGAACTTTTTCCCTGTCATTTGCAAGTTCAAGCCAGAGATCCAGCTCTGACATGTCTGGTAAGTATATCAGTATGAAACGAATATATCAGTTTAAAAATACTCAAGAGTTAAATGTTTCTTCCCTTCATGCAGCACCAGTTAAAGCTCCAGAGGTCTTTGATCTCGATGAATTGGACAGCTATCCTGCTCACATTTCGGTGAAGAAGGAACCAAGCCCCAAAGCCATCACGTCTTCCAAGCCTAGTGGTTCAAAAGCTATTGCCACTCCCAAGCCTCCTCCAGCCACCAGGACTCGTGCTTCCAGCGCACGGAAGAGGAAGGAAACGGATTCCCCGGCTACCTTTGAGACTTTTCCTTACGAGAACCATGGATTTAATGAAGCAAGTGGGTTCATGACTTCATTCCTAAATAAGGTAAAAACTCTAATCCGATATCCTGAACATGTATATTAACTATTATCCTGAACATCCTACATATGTTGATACCTGTACTTTTGATTTCAGGGCCTGGAACGTCTCATGCACTTGTATGAAGAAGCCTGTGGTCTTAACAAAATGCTGGAGGTCAAGCTCAAGAGAGCCGAAGTTACCATCGCTGACCAAGGGATGATCGCCGCTGCCCAGTCTCAGCACTATGAAGACAAACTCAAGGCGATGACCCAAGAGCACCAAGCTGCCATCCACAAAGCCAATGAGGATGCCCAAGCCAAGCTGGATGCTACTCATCTCCAATACCAGCAGGATATGAGTTCCTATCAGGATGGCCTCAAAGGATCTGTTGTAATTTCCCTTCTCCAAGCCAGGTTAAGGATGGCCTGTGAGGCCAATTCCTTGGGCTTTGAATGCCCCTCCTGGAATGTCCATGCTTGGGAAGCGAAATTAAAGGATCTTGGAGGCAATCCTGTGGAACATCCTGTGAAGCATACTGGTGAGGAGGCTCCCAAGGCAGCAGAAGAGGTGATCAATCCTGGCGGCGATGCTGAGAAGAACCCCGAGGGTGATGGTTGCGAGGATGCTGGAAGGAATGCTGCTGATGAAGCCATGGTGGAAGAGGGTACTGCCCCTTAAAAGCAGTGAAGTGGGCGATGATGGATGTGCGTGCCTAGGCTGGAGCCCACTTTTTAAAGTTTGATGGTTGTGCTTGTCTGAACAATTTACTTTTCTTGTCTCTAAACAATTTACTTTCCTGCACTAAGACAATATGATGACCAAAGGTGGATGGGTCCTGGGTTTCAGGATGAAGCCCTTGGTCATCAATTAGTATAACCTGTTTTGAACAATATAACATTTGGAGGTGGATGGGTCTCAGTTTGAGATGAAGCCTACAACTGTTAATTAAATATGGTAAGAAACTAATTGTGCTTTTGGTGGATGGGCCTCGGTTTGAGGTGAAACCAAAAGCACAACTTTTGACATGTTAAAAATATAACCTCCTTTTGACTTATTCGATGTTGTCTTTCAATTTTTGTTATGCATTGCTTAGTTTAGATTTCAACTTTCCAAAATTAGTGCAATTATTTTTTGAAAATATCCTGATCAGTATACTCGGCGATATCCTACAAAGACTTTCGTCTAACAGGGTTTTTCAAAATTCAAACAATTCAGATAAAGTTTTTAAAGAAAAAAGGACGGTTTATTTTACAAAGTTCGTTTTGATAATACTTGTTTGACTAGAATATAGTTTTAATTTCTAACCCAAGTATCATATCCCAAATATTCCAAACAAATATCCTGAAACATATCCTGAAAATATATTTTGAGAATATACTCTGAGAATACATCCTAATCAGGATACATAATATCAGAAATTCAAATGTTTTAAATAGGTTTCATAAAGGAGAGATCATACCAGAAATAGAGTGTAACCCTATTCTCAAACTCCAATCCTTTTGCAATTTTTGCTCGAACATGTCTCCAGTCCGATATACTTAGTGCACTAGGTCCAAGTTTGATAATTTGAGCCTTACACAATTGCCTTTGTAGGAATGTCCCCTGTGCACAATGCCTTTGAACACTTAGAAATTTTTTGGACATCAATTTCAACTGTTGGAACAATTCTTGTGTTACAGGGGGTAAACCCTAAAATGTACTGGAGATAAATCCTTAGTATCCTGGGGATAGGCCCAAAAGTATTCCGGGGAAAATCCCAAATTTTCGTGCGCTATAGGCGGGAGTGTATAAACTCCAAGACTTAGAAAGGTGAAAACCTTTAAACGTTAGAGAGTATGAAAATACCCTTCCGTGGGAGAGGGTGATCAATCCTCATATACCTTTAGGATCCAAGATATAGACAATAATAACGAAATTGTCAGCCACTTTTACATGGACTGGTCCCGCTATCTTGAACTATCCCTGGATAACTTGCGCTCCAGGCGGGGTGTTTAAACCTGTGAAGGGATCAGGATCCCTTAAACGTGAGAGAGGGGGTCAATCCTCTAATCTTTCGAAGTATCCTGAGTATGTATCATAGAGCTATAACCTGAAGCATATACTGCAAAAGAACTGTAAACTAAGGTGGGTGTTAGCCTGGCTACCACCCCTCCAATGCTTAAGTCAGTAATGGGTTCAAAAGAATAAACAATATCAAACATATTAAAAGAGATAGAATTCATACCATCCTGAGTTAGAAATTAAATTCCAAACTCACTTGAAATAGAGCTTTAGATGTATAGCATTCCAGGATCTTGGTAGCATATCCCCCTCCATATTCTTAAGTCGGTATGCTCCTTTTCCTGATTCTGATTCAATCTCATAAGGTCCTTCCCACTTTGGAGCTAGCTTTCCATTAGCAGGATTAGTAGTATTCTGAAAAGCCTTTCTTAATACCCAATCTCCCACTTGAAATCTTTTAGTCCTTATATTCTTGTTATACGCTCTGGATATCCTGTGTTGATATGCTGCCATCCTTAGCTTTGTTGCATCTCTTGTTTCATCAATAGTATCCAATTCCTGGCAAAGGGCTTCAGGATTCTGCTCAGGATCCCGGAGATTGGATCTTGCCGTTGGTATCACCATTTCTGTCGGGATCACCACTTCTGCTCCAAATACCAAGGAAAATGGGGTTTGGCCAGTTGCACTATTCACCATCATTCTATCATCCCATAAAACAAAGGGTAATTCTTCTGCCCATATTCCCTTCTTAGCTCCAAGCCTTTTCTTCAAATTGTTGACAATTATCTTATTTGAGTATTCTGCTTGTCCATTTGCTTGAGGATGTACCGGCGTAGATGTGATCATTTTAATTCCCCAACTCTTGCAAAAGTCGGTAGTCCTCTTACTTATAAACTGAGAACCATTGTCACAAATTATCTCAGCTGGTACTCCAAACCTAGTCATGATATTCATTTTTATGAAAGATACTACTTCTTGATCTCTAACTTGAACAAATGCTTCAGCTTCGACCCACTTAGAGAAATAATCAGTCATCGCCAGCATGAAGACTTTTCCTCCTGGAGCCTTTGGCAATTTTCCTACTATATCCATTCCCCACTTCATGAATGGCCAAGGGGAAGCGACAGGATAAAGTGGCTCAGCAGGTTGATGTAATATATTACTGTGTCTTTGACATGCATCACATCTTCGAGCATATTCTGCAGCATCTTTTCTCATCGTCGACCAATAGTATCATGTTCTTAATACCTTTGAGAATAATGACATGCCCCCAGTATGGTTACCACAATCCCCTTCGTGTATATCCTGAAGCACTTCTTTAGTTTCGGGATCCTCCAAGCACCTCAGATATGGTCCTGCAAGAGATTTCTTATACAAAACATTATTTATAATAGTGAATCGTGATACCTTCATTCTAAAGGCCTTGGGATTTTCATCCTTTGTGATGTGTCCTTCCTTGAGATATCTCATGATTGGAGCCGTCCAGGAATTAGGATCCTCATCGGGATACTCATCATCAGGATCCTGAACACTTACTACTTCCTTATCCTGAGGATCCGTCGCAGGATACAGGATATGTAATATTGGTATTTGGGTCCCTTCCGGTATCCTGACCGATGACCCTAGATTTTCCAAGGCATCGGCTTCAGCATTATCCTCTCTCGGTATCTGTTCAAGTGTAAAAATATCGAAATATCCTGCTAATTTTTTGAGAATTTCGAGATACTCGATCAACTTCTCACCTTTAACTGTATAGGTCCCATTAAAATGATTAGTAATTAACAAGGAATCAACGAATACTTGTAAACCCTTGATATTTATGCTCTTGGCCAATTCAAATCCCGTAATTAAAGCTTCATATTCTGCTTCATTATTAGTAGCAGGAAACTCACATCTAATAGCCTAGGGTAATATATCCCCCTGTGGAGATTTTAGTAGTATACCCAAACCTACACCTCTTACATTAGACGCACCATCAGTATATAGTGTCCAAGATTCTATATTTTCTCCTAGTTGTTGCACTTCTAGGTCTACTTCATTTTGAATATCACTACTGAAATCAGCCACAAAGTCAGCTAGGGCCCGAGACTTTATGGAATTTCTAGGTTCATATATTAAATCATAGGCACTTAATTTTACTGACCACTTAGCCATCCTGCCTGACATCTCGGGTTTCCTAAGCACATTTTTAACAGGATAGTTGGTTTTAACATGAATCCTATGTGTTTCAAAATAATGTCTAAGTTTTGTTGATGCCATAACTAGGATACTGCTGACCTTCAGGATCCTTTACAAGGATATCACTTACTGCATTCCCTGATACTGCAAGATACAGGGATAATGGTTCACCATTCTCAGGCTTCATCAATAGAGGTGCGGTTGAAAGATACTGCTTCAAATCCTGCAAGGCCGCTTCATGCTTCTCTCCCCATTCGAATTTCTTATTCTTCTTCAGGATATCATAAAATTCCTTGCATTTTTCCGAGGATCTTGAGATAAATCTGTTTAATGCTGCTACTCGCCCTATTAATCGTTGAACATCTTCATATTCGAAGGTGACTTGATATCCAGGATAGCTTTAATCTACTCCGGGCTTGCCTCTATCCCCCTTTTCATCACCATGTATCCTAGAAACTTGACTTCTCCCACTCCAAAATGGCATTTAGCAGGATTTAATTTCATGTTGTACTGGTCCAGGATATCAAATGCTCCCTTAATATCCTGGAGGTGATCCTCAGCCTTCTTGGATTTTACTACCATATCATCGATGTACACCTACATGGTGTCCCCCAGTTTGTCTTTAAACATCATGTTTACCAATCTCTGGTATGTTGCACCTGCATTTTTCAAACCAAAAGGCATAGCAGTGTAACAATAAATACCTGTTGGTGTCATGAAAGCAGTATCCTCTTGATCCGAGGGTTCCATTTGGATCTGTTGGAATCCTGAGGAGACATCCATGAAGGTTAGCATCTCGTGACCAGCATTAGCATCCACCATTGAATCAATATGAGGTAGAGGAAACTGGTCTTTGGGACAAGCTTTGTTCAAGTCTGTGTAATCTACACAGACTCTCCATTTCCCGTTTTTCTTTTGCACCACAACTACATTTGCCAGCCATTTATGAAACTTCACTTCCCTAATCATCTTGCTCTTTAATAATCTTTCAACTTCCTCCTGGATGATAGTGTTCCGTTCTGGAGCAAATTTTCTTCGTTTCTGTTGGACAGGCTTGAAAGACCTATCAATTCCGAGCTTGTGAGTTATAATATCCTTGGAAATACCTGTCATATCCTCGTGTTTCCACGCAAATGTTGACATTCTGCATTTCAAAAAGTTAGTCAATTGGTTTTCAATATCCTGAGGGATATTGGTTCCTACGAGCACCGAGATATCCGGATTATCCTGATCCAGGATAACTTTCTTCACATCCTATTCTGAAGCCTCCATGATATCCTGGCCTCATATCTTTAATTTCTATGCTGCACTAGGCTTTGTTGAGGATTTCATCGAAGAAGAATAACACTCCTTTGCTTCCTGTTGATCACTTTCCACCTTGACAACTCCCCAAGGGGTAGGGATCTTGATGCATTGATGGTAGGTTGACGGAACAGCTTTCATATCATGGATCCAAGGCCTACCTAATATAATATTATAGCAGGATAAAGAGTCCATGACACAAAAGCGCTGCATTGAGTTGACCCCTTCAACATACACGGGCAACTTTATCACTCCTACAGTATTCCTAGCTTCTCCACTGAAACCAACGAGCACAATGGACTTTAAAGTAATATCCATCGGGGATACATTCATCCTCTTCAATGTTTCCAGGTGAATTATGTTGATGGAGCTGCCATTATCCACTAATATCCTACGCACAAAATGGTTAGCAACATAAAACGTTATTACTAAAGCATCACGATGAGGATCCTGGACAGTATCCCTGTCATCGTTATCGAACGTGATCACTTTGTCAGTTGTGAGGGTTGACATCCTGGTTGGTTTATCTCCCCTTTCTGCCTTGGCTTCCTTCACGTGCCTCTTCGCCACAGAATATGATGTCCCACAAATGTCGGATCCTCCTGAAATGAAATTAATTATCTTGGCATCCGCAGGAGGTGATGCCACCCATTCAGGATCCTTCTCAGTATCCTGACCCTTATTCTTCTTTCTTCCCAGGAGTTCCTTCAGATATCCCTTGCTCAAGAGATATCTTATTTCTTTCCTTAGAGCGATGCAATCCTCAGTAACATGTCCGAAATCCTCGTGGAAGGCACACCATTTGGACTTATCCTTCCAATCAGCTTTTTGTTGATTCTTCCGGGGCCATCTTGCTTTGTCTCCTAAACCCTGCAAAGCATACATCAATTCATGTATATTAACAGAAAAACAATATTCAGACAATTCAGGATACTCCTCAGGATCCTCGTCTTCAATAGCATTCACTTTTTTGCTATCATTTCTGCCATATGGCTTGGAGCGATATGGTTTATACGAGGATTCTGATTTCCTGTTGGTTGACTCATAGGTTGTGGATGAATTCATCCTCTCTTGCATCTTTTTGTCATCCTCCAGCCGAATATATCTTAAAGCCCTGTTTCGAGCTTCATCCAGATTCCTGCAGGGATTCATTACAAGATCCTGGTAAAATTGAGAATCTTTTTACAACCCCATCTTGAAAGCCTGCACAGCTGTTGCAACATCAAGGTGCGGGATATCTAAGGATTCCCGACTAAATTTTTTCACATAATCCCTCAAGGATTCCTGAGGTCCTTGAGTTATCCTGTAAAGATCACTGGTTAGTTTTTCAAAACTTCGGCTGCATGAAAATTGGCTATTAAATAAATTAACTAAATGAGCAAATGAAGTAATTGAGTGAGGAGGAACGTTTAAGAGCCATTTTAAGGCTGATCCTGTTAAGGTAGAACCAAAACCCTTGCATAGGCATGCTTCTTTGAGATCCGGAAGAATAGGGTTGATTTCCATCATTTCCCTATACTGGGCAATATGCTCCTCAGGATCCGTAGTTCCGTCATAGAGTTTCATGTTAGGGGTCTGAAATCTTTTTGGGATTTCAGCATCACAGATGGGATACGCGAACCGTGATATACTGTGACTGTCTTGGGATACTTCTGGAATTGGTTGGACCATGCCAGGTACACTAGGTATCATGTCCTTCAATTTTTGAAGTTCCCTGGAAAATGCTGATGTCATACCTGCATCCTACAAAGATCCAACACCATTAGTAGCAAGAGTATTATTATTATTAGATACATTACCAGTCTGAGGATTCTGGCCATATCCTGAAGCATATCCTGAGCTTTTCACAGTTGACACTATGACTGAAGAGGGTATCTCAGGAGTATGATTCTTGGAATGGCTAGGCACAATATTCCCCCGGTTATCCTCAGCATAAACTGCAGAACTGAAGTTCAAAGCCCTGGGTTGCAAGGGAGTGATGGTATCTTCAGCAGGCCTGCTTGAGCTGGATTTCAAGAGTTGTATCTCTCTCATCAGCATCTGATTAGTTTCCTGCTGCTGCCTCATCTGTTCCTGTACACTACCAAACAAATTTAGAATTTCTTCATTAGAAGCCAAAACAGGACCAGATCCCTGGATATTGCGAGTGGGGATAACACCCCGAGCCACGTGAATTTCAGTTCCTTGTGAAGAGGCTTGCGTTCTCGGAGGAGGTGGTGGAAGCACCGAACCAATTGTTGCAGAGGTTGTAGCAGACACGGTGGAAGAGCTCATGTTTGATCTCGAGGCCATTGAAAATAGTGTAGCAAAAACTTTTGAAAATAGAAAACCAAGTAATGATTTTGCAAAAACTTTTAGTAAAAGTAGCACCACTTGCCCCACGGTGGGCGCCAAATTGTTTTGGTCAAAAATTACCGAAGCAATTAAGTGATTAAATTAGTTAAAAATGTGCAAAAAATATACTAATTAAGTTGTTTGCAAAAACAGTTCTCAGGATACGGCTCAGGATATTGAGCTGTATCTACGATCAAACAATGAGCAAAAATATAAAGGGTGACACAGGATGTATGAGGAAAGCCCTTGATCAATCTAGATCGCCGGCACAAAACCTCGGGAGCTGACAATCACAGCTGCCTTGTTCTTCCTATTACCTCAAATGTTAGGATACAGTGTAGGATATGATACGGATCGACTAAGTGTTACAATGGAATTTGAATACAAATGTAAGTGTGTTGTGAGCGTTTGCAGTTAGAGAGAAAGAGTGTGCGAAAGATTGTGTGCCCTAATCTGATCCGATCAATCTTTTTTCTAGTAAAAAGAAACCAACTAACTATCCTATTATTCCGGGATTCGGCGAATATTCCATATGTGGACATTGTAGTCCACGTCTTCCGACTTCAACGTCCATAATCCAACTGATTTGCCCGAGTCTTGAGGAGAAGAAGTCCTCTTGAACGTTAAAGACTTGTTCCAATAATCTGCACATGAGTTAATTAGTTACTACCAGGATATCGTATCCGGATGTTATCAATATCCTGATCCAGTATCCTGGTCACAATAAAACAAACAAAGTCAGCATATCGGCCTGGATATATGAGCAGAAAATCACCCACAACATTTAGTATGCTTTATTTTGAACAATATAACAGTTGGAGGCGGATGGATCTTGGGTTTCAAGATGAAACTTTCAACGTTTAAGTAAATATGGTTAAAAACTAATTGTGCTTTTGATGGATGTGTCTCAGTTTGAGATGAAACCAAAAGCACAACCTTTTGCAATGTTAATAATAAACTAACCTTTTTTGGCCTTATCCATTGTTATTCATTCTTACTTTGCAAATCTTGATATGTGTTTTTTGATTTGAATGTAGTTTCAATTTTTAATCTTAGTATAATATTTCAAACATTCTGACCAAATATCCTGAGAATATATCCCGGTCAGGATACTCATAAATATTCTATAAAAACTTTTGTCAAACATAGTTTCAAAAACTTGGACAATTTAGATAAGGCTTCTAAAGAATAAAAAGGAGAGATCATACCAGAGATAAAATATATCTCAATCCTTAAACTTCAATCCTCTTGCAATCTTCCCATCGAAGATGTCTCCAGTCTAGGAGACTTAGTAAACCAAGTCCAAATTCGATACTTAGTAAACCTTAGTAGGAATGTCCCTGTACATGTTGTTTTTAAACACTTAGGAACTTTTATGCATGAACCCCAGCCGATCTCACACTTGTGTATAACTTTAGTATTACAGGGGATAAACCCTAAATATCCTAGAGATAGATCCTCAATATTCTGGGGATAAACCCTAAGTATACTTGGGATAATCCCGAATTTTCGAGCGCTACAGGCGGGAGTGTATAAACTCCAAGACTTAGAAAGGTGAAAACCTTTAAACCTTAGAGAGTATGAAAATACCTTTCGTGAGAGAGGGTGATCAATCCTCATATACCTTTAGGATCCCAGACATAGCCAACAATAACGAAATTGTCAGCCACTTTTACATGGACTGTTCCCGCTATCTTGAACTATTCCTAGACAACTTGCGCTCCAGGCGGGGTGTTTAAACCCAATTCGAGAGAAAGGTGAATACCTTTAAACCTGTGAAGGGATTAGAATCCCTTAAACGTGAGAGAGGGGGCCAATCCTCTAATCTTTTAATTCATCCTGAGTGTATATCCTGAAGCTATACCCCGAAGCATATTCTGCAAAACAACCTTGAACTAAGGTGGGTGTTAGCTTGGCTAACACCCCTCCGATGCTTAAGTCAGTATTGGGTTCAAAAGGAAAAAAAAATATATTTAAAAGAGCTAGAACTCATACCATCCTGAGTTAGAAATGAAATTCTAAACTCACTTGAAATAGGCTTTGAGGTGTATAGCATTCCAGGATCTTGGCAATATATCCCCCTCCATATTCTTAAGCCTGTATGCTCCTTTCCCAGATTCCGGTTCAATCTCATACGGTACTTCCCATTTTGGAGCTAATTTTCCATCAGTAGGATTAGTAGTGTTTTGAAAATCTTTCCTCAATACCCAATCTCCAACTTAAAACCTTCTAGTCCTTAGGTTTTTGTTATATGCTCTAGATATCCTTTGTTGGTATGCTACCATCCTTAACTTTGCCGCATCCCTTGTCTCATCGACAGTATTCAACTCTTGGCATAGAGCTTCAGGATTCTTCTCAGGATCCCGGAGGTTGGATCTTGCTATAGGTATCACCATCTCTGTTGGGATCACTGCTTCTGCTACAAATACTAAGGAAAATGGGGTTTGCCTAGTTAAACTTTTTACTGTTGTCCTATCGGCCCATAAAACAAGGGGTAGGTCTTCTGCCCATCTTCCTTTCTTAGCTCCTAGTCTTTTCTTCAAATTGTTGACAATGATATTGTTCGAGGATTCTACTTGTCCATTTGCTTGAGGATGTACCGGAGTAGATGTGATTATTTTGATTCCCCAACTCTTGCAAAAGTCAGTAGTCCTCTTACTGATAAACTGAGAGCGATTGTCACAAATTATCTTGGCTGGTATCCCAAACCTAGTCAGGATATTCCTCTTTAGCTCCACCTCTAATGAAACCAGAAAATGGGGAAACATTTTCCTTATATCTAGCTATTTCCACTAAGGCAGTAAGTGCGGTCCTAGTTAAGGATAATGAAGGTTCTCAACATCCGGTATACTATGTAAGTAAAAGTCTACTTGATGCTGAGTCCAAGTATTCTCATTTAGAGAAACTTATGCTTGCTTTAATCATGGCATCTACTAAACTACGTCATTATTTTGAAACTCATCCCATTATTGTTAAAACTAACTTTCCTATCAAGAATCTTCTCAGGAAACCTGAAATGTCAGAAAGGATGTCAAAATGGGCAGTTAAGCTTAGTGCATATGACATTAAATATGAACCTAGGACTGCCATCAAATCCCAAGCCTTAGCTGACTTTGTGGCTGATTTCAGTAGTGATCTACCAAAGGGAAGCTGAATTGGAAGTTCAACAACTAGAAGAGACTAATGATCCTTGGATACTCTTAATAGATGGGGCTTCAAATGTCAAGGGAACTGGACTAGGCATACTACTAAAATCGCCACAGGGGGACAGTATACCCCAATCAATTGCTTGTGAGTTTCAAACCACTAATAATGAGGCTGAGTATGAGGCCTTGATAGCAGGTTTGCAATTAGCTAAGCATATGAGGATCAGGTATCTTGAGGTACATGTAGATTATTTACTAATTACTAACCACTATAACGGTTCTTATGTTGTCAAATGTGAAAGGCTAATCAGGTATCTAGAGATAGTCAAGAAATTGGCATACTCTTTTGCTTCTTTTAGTTTAACACAGGTACCCAGGGAAGAAAATGCAGAAGCTGATGCCCTAGCTAACCTTGGATCATCATTGAAGATTCCAAAGGATGTTAAGATACCCATCATCCACATCTTAACCCCTGCTATTGAAGATAACACAGCCATGGAGATAGTGGAGGATTCTGCAATTGTACCTAGTGATGGTGCACAGTCGAATTCAGGATCCTGGATCCTTCCAATCTTGAGATATATACAGAATGGAGAGATTCCTGCTGGAGAAAATCCTAGAGCCTTAAAAATTAAGGTATCTCAATTTACATTACTAAATAACATCTTATAAAAACGGTCTCTTGCAGGTCCATATTTAAGATGCATTGAGGATCCAGAAATTCAAGAAGTTTTAAAGGATTTTCATGAAGGAGATTGTGGGAACCACACTGGGGGCAGAGCACAATTCTCAGGGATCCTTAGAACAGGATATTATTGGCTGATAATGAAGAAGGATGCTGTGGAATATGCAAAGAAGTGTTATGGTTGTCAGAGACATAGTAATATCCTTCATTAACCAGTAGAGCTTTTGCATCCTATATCCTCTTCATGGTAATTCATGAGATGGGGGATGGACAACGTTGGCAAACTTCCTAATGCACCAGGAGGAAAAGTATTTATGTTGGCCATGACTGATTACTTCTCCAAGTGGATAGAAGCTGAAGCCTTTGCACAAGTTAGAGAGAAAGAAGTTATATCCTTTATCAAAAGAAACATCATTACTAGATTTGGCATACCTTCTAAAATTGTTTGTGATAATGGATCCCAATTCATTGGGACTCGAACTACTAACTTTTGTGACAGCTGGGGGATTAGGATGGTAACATCAACACCAGTCCACCCACAAGCTAATGGTCAAGCAGAGTCATCCAACAAGATCATCATCAACAACTTAAAGAAGAAGCTTGGATCCAAGAAAGGAAAATGGGCAGAAGAGCTACCATATGTATTATGGGCTGATAAAACAACTCCTAAGAATGCTACTTGTCAAACTCCATTCTCTTTGGTCTTTGGAGCTGAATTTGTGATCCCTACAGAGATGGTAGTCCCTACTACAAGAACAAGCATCCATGATCCTGAAGAAAATGCTGAAAACTTGGCTCAAGATCTAGATACCATAGAAGAACTCAGGGATTTAGGAAGGATAAGGTTGTCTAGCTATCAACAAAGAATAGCTGGAGCCTACAACAAGAATGTTAGGATCAGGAAGTTTCAAGTTGGTGACATGGTATTGAGGAAGGCATTCCAAAATACCACAAATCCTGCTGATTCCAAGCTAGCACCAAAATGGGAAGGCCCCTGTCTAATTGAAGCTGAGGCAGGAAAGGGGGTATACCATTAGTTAACATTGGATGGTGATCTCTTACCAAGGGCTTGGAATGTGGTTCATTTGAAGAAGAACTTCATGTAAGAAGGATCCTTAGATATCCTAATACTTCGTTCATGATGAGGATCCATAGAGGATATATGATCCTCATTCTGTTAATGATTGACTTATTATTTCACAATTTCATTAATTCATTTGGTTATAAGGAGAGGGTATTAGAATCCTTTATCCTTTTGCATCAAGTTTTAAGTTTTGTAGAATTATATACATTCTTGACAAAGAATCAAGTGATTGATTGACTCTCCAAAGTTTTTGGGTTTATCCCCAGTTTATGGGCTTGTCCCCAGTCTAAGGTATTTATTACCTTCTACGAATTGGGTTTCAACACCCTCGCTAGTTGTGCATGATTATACAAGTGTAGTTCAAGGCAATGGGACCAATACCCGCTTTAGGGGCTGACAATTTAATTGTTGTTGGCTATATTTAGGATCCCAAGTATAATGGTAGACGTACCATACATTCGTTCCTAAGGTTTCTAACGTTTTCACGTTAGCTAAGGTTTTGACATTTTCATGTCACTCACGTTGGGATAGTCGCCAGTTTGGGCCATACTCCGGTTTACACAAGAACATTTGGGTTTGTCCCCAGTTTTTGGGCTTGTCCCCAGTTACTAATGATTCTTTTCTGTGACAATTTCCTTAGTCCCAAGTTATGTGTTGCTACAGGTTTCCTAAGCCAAACAGTTAAGGATCCAGGATCCTAACTTTCTACTAGTTCTTGTCTCTTGTTAGCATAGTTGTAAGTGTTAAGGATATAGAATCCTAACTTGGATTCTCTGGTATGATCCTTATTTGCCTTTGCTTTATTTTTTATTTATTAATGTTACCCTTATCCTTTGACAACAGGATATGTGATCCTTGATCATATAATTTTTAATCTTTTGACATAAACTGATTTTGACATACATTTGATACTTTTTCTAACAACTTGTAAACTCTAAAGTGGTAAAGTAGAAATTAACAGGTAAATGTAAATAGAATAACATTCAAAAGTAAAATTGACAACACAAGAGATTGTCAAAAGCTTAAAGTTTTATTTATTTATCATTAAACCCTTTTAAAGGTTGTTAAAATTTCCTACCCAAGTTTCTACCAGCCAAACGTGGCCTGTCCACTTGGGTTGGCAAAGGGTGTCCATATTAACAAGTTCTAAATAGTGCAGGAAAGTAAAGATGGCAGGATAACAGTGGCTGCATCCCCCAAACAGAGGATCCCTCCACCAACTGTCATCCTACCTATTGTTCAAAGGATCAGTGATCCTTAACCCTAGAAACTATTGTTCAACATAGAGACCATAAATGTTTGAAACCAAAACATCATAACCAACAACAATTAAACCATAAAAAATGGGCTCCAGCCACGTCTAGAAATTTCCATCATTGCCCATTTGTGCAGCCTACGCCTTGGCCGCTTCATCCACCTTCACCGCTGCCACCAGCTGCTGTCGCATCCTCAGGATCCTTGCTTCCACTCCCACCAGCTTCAATGGCCAGCACCTCCTTATGCTCCTCATCATCTCCAATGGCCAGCTTCAATGGCCAATACCTTCACCGCTTCCACAGGCTGCTACCGCATCCTCAGGATCCTTTCTGCCACTCCCACAAGCTCTCGCAGCCTTTGCTTCCAAGCCTCCACGTCCCACTCTGACATGTCGAAGGAAGGATCAGCATCTTCCTTAGCCAGCACCTCCTTATGCTCCTCATCATCTCCAATGGCCTGATCTTCAACGTTACAATGGCAGCAGATTTCTTAGCCTCATCGATGATCTCCAGCCGTTCCTTGTTAGAAGTGATATCAACGACGAGGATCTGCTTTTGTAACGTTTTGCTTTCCTTCTCCAGGTGAGCGATCCTATTGTCTTTAGAAGTAGCAATAGTCTGGAGGTCAAGGATACGCTCTTCAGCATTGGCCAAGTGTTGGCCTTGGAGGAGTTGGATTTTAGCAAATTTCTGCAGGGAAAAAGTTAACATTCAGGATCCCCTATGCTTGGATGAGACACAAATTTTAGGATATGTGATCCTTACCTCAAAGACTACTTCGTGGAGTTGCTGCTCAATAAGTGGAAGACCTTCAGAGGATTCAGAGGGCTTCTTCCTTTTGCTCCCACCTTTGCCCCTGGTGCTCATACCCTTGCTCTCCGGAATGCTTTGGATTGCAGCCAGCTCCTTATTGATGGATCTTAGAGAGACTATATCCTGGATGTCACTGACGCCAAACCTGGAAGCAGACTTTGATGACTTTGTAGTGCCTACACACATAAAAAACAAATAGGTATTCATTATTCAATTTTTCAAATACATATTTATATAAACGGATACTTACATGACATGGTGTAGGAGGTTGAAAAGATCTCTTGTGAATCCTTTATCCTTGGTGGAAATGTTCTGACAGCAGGATCGAGGTTTCAGAAAGCACTCACTTTCTCAGCAGTAGCAGGTGAATCTTGTATATGTGACAAAGAGATAACTGCACAAACAAAAGAAAAAAGGAGCACTTATCCTCTGAAAAAAGAAGAAAGATCTTACCACGGTCCTAGCCTAAGGATCCTATATCCTACCCTGGGTGTTCCATTTTTTTGGGAAGAAAGCTTCCATTTGGAATGGAATCTCTCCTCACAGAGAAAAATTGGTTTCTTCAGTTAGTATCATTCTTGGTGACCTTCGGCAGTGGATGGGGTTTTTGTGGCTTGTTCTTAAAGAGGAAACGGTAAAACCCGTGGCTGACCAAGTTGTACAGGCGGCTTAATTAAGACAAACCTATGTCTATTACCTCGTTTTCTATGAGGTGCTCAAGTGTGTAAAGAACTTTCCACAACATTGGCATGGCCTGAATATAGCACAGACCAGTCAAAGTGAAGAAGCTCTGTGTGAACGCCGGGAAAGGATAGATGAAGCCTATCTGGAATGGAGCGGCAGGGAAGGTGACCCAGACTTCTGATTGACAGTCACTCTACATTGAAGATTCGAATAGTTTGTGAACTAAGTCATAGAGAGAATCTCGGAGGAATATGCTTCCATTTATGCACGTGCATGAAGCCGGTGACCGTTATGGTTATCGTGGATAGCTTGCATGATTTTCGGATAGTTTGTTATTAGGATAATTTTTATCTTTTAAGGGGTAACAAGCTCTTTTTAGAAACACAACTGCTCCTATTCGAACTCTCTGATCTACATTGGCGAACACACACACATTCACACTATAATTCATTGTATTGAGCTTGTCATCATCCAAAGTTGTAACCTTTTTGATCAATATAGTTGATAGTGATAGTTTTCACTATCCGAGGTTTTTTATGCCGGAGATCATTCATTGATCAAGGGCTTTTTCCTCGTATAAATCCTTGCGTTCATTGTCATTTCATTTTGATATTTGTTCATACATTTGCTCATTTAACCAAGCATCCAACCTCATAAAAATCAGATTTGGTTACATTATCCTGGTGTGATTTTTGACCAAAACAATCATATTAGATAGATCTGTGTAATTTTTTGAGAATTTTTAGATACCTTATTGATTTATTATGAATTTTTTATCATGTTACAATTTATGGAATTTTTTTGTAAAATAAGGATTTTATCAAAATATAAACTCATGGACATTTATTTTCATATTTTCTATAATATAAATAAAGGGAATGGAATTTTTATAGATTTGATGATCTATGGTAAAATATTTGGAAATTAAATGACCAAATAAATATTAAACATAAATTTAGCCTTTTTAGCAAATTTGACAATTTTAGTAAAAAAATAAGATAAATGTGATTTTTGGTTTTAAATAAATTGAAAGATGAATTTTTACTAAATCTGTTAGTCCATATTTTTTATATATAGTAATATAAATTTGTTATTATCTTACCTTGTTATTTTATTTTCACTTTTCAATGTGAATTTGATATTTTAGACAAGATTACAAATATTGAATTGTAAAGGATTTCTAGACTTAGTATATGTTACAATAATGACATAAATATTTTTAAGGTAATATTTTAAATATGACACATTAGTTATCTAGTTACAAACATTAATTTTAATAGTTATCTTATTATTAATATATATAGTTTTAGATTAGCCAAAAGTTCTAAGTTATAGGATTTATTTTATAGTTTTGGAGATGGTTGTTTTGTGAATTTTCGTTAGTTAGGCAACATTGTCTTTTGGAGTTTTTCTTTCAACATTCATGCGGTTTACTAAGGATCAGGTAGGCGCAAAACTGTGAGTAGATCTATTCTTCCCCTTTATTATGACTAAATATTTTTGAGGTGTATCATGTGTCACTTTTTCATATGTTTTTTATTTAAATCATCAACATGCAAAATCAATGTGTCGTTATGTGTTACGTTTACTTGTATCTAATGTTACATATACCTTTATCTATTTGTTTACTCGCTTTGTGTCTATTGTGTCTATTTCTTCATGTGGATCCATTGGTTGACTGATTCCCTATGGCCATGGGTTGAACAAGGTATCACCAACATTATTTAAATTCACTCTTCGGGGCTTGAATCCGGCATTGTTTCATTATCATTGTGTCGCATTATCATATTTGGTCATGGTGATTGCTGCTGTTGTTGTTAGGTTGTTATGGATATATCACTTACACTTGAAGTTGCATGTTAATTTATTTTAAAAATAATAAAGCAAAAAATTTATTTAAATTTAAATATATTCAAGAACTGTATGTTAACCCAAAAAACTATTTTTTTATGCAAGATACATGTAACCAGGTGTGATTGAGTTGAAGATGAAGACATGTAGAACATATCTTAGATTAATAAACTGAATCTTATTTTATGTTTGATGATTTTGGATATTGTATGAATTATTTGGAAATTTTATGACATGTGTGACATTTTAATTTTGACATACTTTAAATATTTAAACTTATAATAGTTAGGAGGGGGGGGGGGGGGTGACATAAACTTTGGATAGTTATCTCGCTCTAGCCGATAATTGACTGCCGGTCAGGGTGTAACATCAATATGGTCCATTAAGACATATATGATCTACTATTGTCCATTACAAACCATTAACGCCCAATATGGTCCATTTAGATATGTATGGTTCACTATTGGCCCTTATGATCCATTATAGCCCAAGATGGTTCATTAAAGCATATATGATCTATTATTGGTCATTGTTATCTATTAATGCCCAATATGATCCATTAAGACATGTATGATCTACTATTGTCTATTGTGATCCATTAAGGCCCAATATGGTTCATTAAGACATGTATTATCTACTATTGTCCATTGTGATCCACTAGGGCTAATATCATACATTAAGACATGTGTGGTCTACTGGTCTACTATTGTCTACTGTGATCCATTAAAGCCCATTATGGTCCATTAAGACTTGTAAGGACAACTATTTGCCATTGTGATCCATTAAAGCCTAACATGATCCATTAAAACATGTATGATCTATTATTGTCCATCATGATCCATTAAAGCCCAAAATGGTTCATTAAGGCATGTATGATCTACTATTGCCCATCGTGATCTATTAAGGTCCAATATGGTCCATTAAGACATATATGATCGATTATCGGTCATTGTGATCTATTATGGCCTAATATGGTTCATGAACACATATATGATCTGCTATTGGCCATTGTAACATTAACACATATATGGTTGCTGATGAGCTCGGTACCGAACGTACCGGTACTGAAAATAACGGTACCGAAAATCGCTAAATATGTACCAAAAATATTCGGTATGGTACCGTATTGGTATCGGTATTTGAAAGTAAAATTCGGCAAAATACTGGTACCGTACCGAACCAAAAGTACCTGTATTGAAAACGCTAAATAATGGGTACCGAAAACAATTCGGTACAAGTAATTCGGTACAGGTACTAATATGCATACATTAAAAATATATATAAATGTAAATAATATGCATACTAAAATTTGTAAATGTGTAGTAAGATTTTTTATTAAATAATGTAATTTTTTAAATTATAATATTATTTAATGTGGAAGTTTTTGAATAAAATATTTTGAGGGGAAGTTTTAGGTTGATATAATTTTGTGGTTTTTGAAAAATTTGAATGAAAAATTTTCGGTCAATTTTTTTATGTATTATGTTTAACCTTTGGTCATACATTTTTTCCGTTACATTTCATATCATTTAGTCACACAAAATTAAAGAGTGACCACAAACTCCTAATAGTCATATATTATTTTTTTTTACTTTGTTCTAACGATTGATAACATTTTGCCACACATAAAGAAATTAGTGTGACATCTGG
Source organism: Helianthus tuberosus (assembly GCA_030545235.1). NCBI lineage: Eukaryota > Viridiplantae > Streptophyta > Magnoliopsida > Asterales > Asteraceae > Helianthus > Helianthus tuberosus. The sequence goes on from CM060369.1 coordinate 170,105,228, forward strand.
TTACATCTAGCCGCACTTTTCTACATTTGACCTAGTTCAAAATGCTGGAAAACCCTATAGGGACAAGTTGTCCCTATAAGTTGATCTATAAAGCAAAAATACGTCATTCCAATAGATGTCATCCTTATAGAGTTGTAGAGACAAGTGAACGGTTTGTTAAAGGTATTTTGTGGGTAACTAAAGCTAGTCACATCAAGCAATTAAAGTGTGACCATTGACTACTAATAGCATAAGTTTTTTATTCGTCATCACAATTAGGGCTGTAAACAAACCGAACGTTCAGTAAACAGTTCGTGAACTGTTCGGCGAGAAGTTCGTTTATGTTCGTTCGATTAGCTTAACGAATGAACACGAACAAAAATTTTTGTTCAGTTAGCTTAGCGAACGAACACGAACACAGGTCTCGTTCGTTCGACTGCGTATGTGAACGTTCGGTAATATGTTCGGTTACGTTCATTGGTGTTCGTTTTATTATATTAAAAAATAATAAGTAATAAACCTTTTATTTAAACATACTAAAAACTTAAAACTCTAATTTTTTCTAAGTTAGCTAAAATTTGGACATTCTAAGATATTTTTGAGAATAATTATGTCTAAGTTAGTTAAACTTGATTCATCGTTTGGCGGTATGGTAGATTTCTTGTGTTCTGATTTATCATTTGATGGTGGTATTTAACTACTTATATTCAATGTTTAAGGATAACAATGTTTTTATTTTTTTTATTTTCTTGTTAAGGGTTTGTGTTCATTTTTATTTGCTTGTGTTCGTTTGTGTTAAAGACCAGTGTTGATGAACTGTTCGTGAACAACTGAATTTCCTTAACGAACGAACACGAACATAAACTTATGTTCGGTATGCGTTCGTGAGCAGTTCACGAACATGTTAATATCCTTAACAAACGAACACGAACATGACCCTGTTCGTATTCGTTCGGTTCGTTTACAACCCTAATCACAATTGATAACTTTTAGCCACACATAAGAAAACTATTATGATAGTTGGTCACATCTGGCCACATTTTTCTATATTTAGCATAGTTCAAAATGCTAGAATGACCTAAAGGCCGACATGTGAATTCAATAGGTTGATTTATAAAGCATACATATGTTTTCTCTATTAATGTCGTCTCTATAAAGTTGTGAAGACAACACGTCGTCTGTACAAGTTGAAACGCTTCTTAGGGGTTGGGTAACTACTCTTTGGTCACACAAATTCGTAAGTGGCCATATGTGTATTATCTTCTAGCCACAACATTAAAAACCTATTGTGGTAGTTAATAACATTTGCCACACTTTTCTACTAGGTCTAGCGATTGTCACATTTTTTTCATTGAAAGTGTGGCTAAAGGTTTAAAAAAGATGTGTTTTCGTCATCAGATGAATAAAAAAAAATCATGAAAATATTATGGCAGTAGGTTACCTTTAAATGTCGGATTTTATTATAAAAGTGTGGCTAAAGGTTGTGAACTGTTATACAATTGTCACGTTAATAATAAAATATGTGGCTAAAGGTTTCGAGTTGTTATACAATGGTTACATTAATAATAAAATATGTGACCAAAAATGTTTTAAAATATTATAAATGACCTTTAACTACACATTTTATCAAATCTGTGGTAGACCTTTTTTTGAAAAACTATGGCTAAAGCCTAGTTTTGAAGTTGTTAGTGCACTATGTCTATTGACTTCGTCTTGTATCGAGTCATGTAATGAGATAGGATAGGATAATCAGTGCTCGAGGTGCTAGAAACTAAGTTTAGTGGATATTAAGATAATTCCGCTTGAACGTGTCAAGGACAAGTTCAAGTGAAATCAACTTAACAGATTTCGCTTGAAACTGCCATGTCCATTTCAAGCGGAATCTCAACTACTATATATAGAGCACTTGTCTGTTTCATTTGAAGGAAATCAAGGTCTTGTATTTGGTAATGAAATGCTGCCGGATTGTCTCCAGGTGCTATAATACTATCAAAATCAATACAAGAGACATTATAATTACATCGAGCATCCGTGTCATTGATTCCGCCTTTGATTCGGATAAATAACTCTTCTGATCGACTCATTCAGGTCGTACAACAATCCTACAAGTGGTATCAGAGCACAGGAGGAAGAGTTCAGCTTGATTGCATCTATTTTCTGACTTCTACACCTTCTTTTTCAAATTGGACAAGATTTTATGGACAAAATGGATTGAATTTTTCACAGAACATGCGAAACAGTGTTTTAATAAACCCTTGAGAGTTTCAGATCAAAATTCGAAGTAAAAATGACAAAAATGGACCTAAAACCTGATTTCGCTTGAACAAACAATATGATTTCGCTTGAAGATTCTAGCTGATTTCGCTTCATTTCGTCATTCCGCTTGAAATTTGCATCTGATCTCGCTTGAATCAGTGATTTCGCTTGAAAAGAATCAGTTATTTCGCTTGATAGTCAAGATTCTGTTTGAAGTGCTATTTCGCTTGAAGTGTCATTTTGGTATTTCGCTTGAAAGCTGATATTCAGCTTGAACAACTGATTTCGCTTCAGCGTGTGATTTAGCTTGAGATCCTTATTTCGCTTGAAAGTGGAAATTCCACGTCAAGATCATTTCGCGTCTACCGAGTGTCAATCTGTTTTGGGATATTTGTTATTATTGATTATGATTGTGTTTGTTTGTTTGTCTCCAGGATCACATCATGGCTGAAGAATTTTTCAATACGTTTTAGAACGCATTTACCTCGGATACAATGGATGCTTCAGAGGTTACACCCAAAGCGATAACAAAAACCATCAAAGACAACATCAAACATGACAACTTTTATGGAACCTATTCAAAACCTCCAAAGTTGGATAACATTGAGGATTATGTTTGGTGGAAGGAGAGGTTTGTCAATTGGACGAAGGCATATGCACATGAGAGTTGGTTTTGTTTGAAGTTTGGATATGATAGCCCAGTAAATGACAAAGGAGAAGAAATTCTGATCAAATATTTTTCAGAGGAAGACAAAAAGAAATTTTCATACGAACAGAAGATGATTGCTTTGATCTAGCAATCAGTTTGAGATGATATTTTTTCATTATTAATACATGATGGGTCATCGAAGTCTGTGTGGAAAGCTTTGAAGGCGAAATCTAAGGGGGCTAAACAAATTCAGAAAAACAAAATCGCGTTATTGAAAAAAGAATTTGATTTATTTGATAGTTTAAAAGGAGAGACAGTGAGGCAAATGATTGAGAGGTTTTGTCATTTAAAGATTTAACTAGAAAGATTTAAAATTGTGAAAACTAGAGAAGAAGTTGTTGATAAAGTAATTGAAGCGTTACCACGAGCTGATCAGTGGCAAACGTTTGTTTTTATCTTGAAAAATGATGCTTTATATGATACGATTTCTCTTGATGTGTTGTTAGAAAAGATTGAGAGTCATGATCTGGAGCTACAAAAGCAAAACAAGATGAGTGGTTCATCGCATCATCAGAATGTTGGTCTATACTACAAAGGCAATGTACCTTCGGAGAAAGTTGGAAGTTCACCAAAAACAGCATTCAGTGGTGAGAAGATGAAAGACCCACAAACAACCTCATCAAGTTATCATTCTGGATATCATTCATCTTCAAAATCAAGTTCTGATGAAGCTGAGGATATTCTGTGCAACATTGCTATCAAACTGAAGAATTCTCCTGCAATGAGCATCAATGCTGCTAAACAGCAAATGAGTTTCTTGCATCAGTTCTGGAATCGTATGAAGGTCTAGTTGCCGGCAAGATTGGAAACTCTAAGTTAACCAAAGAAGACTACGACCAGATTGATCCGGAAGAGATGGAACTCATTGATATCCGCTGGTGTTTAGCTAGTTGCATCCGCAGAGCTCAGAGATATATGGAAATTACTGGGAAACAATCTCTTGGTGGTGCATCAACTAAATTGGGTTTTGATAAATCCAAAGTGACCTGTTTCAGATGCAAGCAAAAATGTCATTTCAAGAGAGAATGCACTAATTCTGCAGCTGGAGGAAATGAACGTCATTTCAATGATGATTATTATCGAAAGGCGATCTACCATCGAAGCAAAGAAGAGCCGAAAATGATTGAAGATAAACCCAAGTCAAGAGCTTGTGCAGTTTTTCATGATGATGAAGGATATGACTGGAGTGAGATTTTTCCAGAAGAAGCTCGTATTGATTATCGATTCAAGATTAGAACAAAGGAAGATTCAGAAATTCCTTTAAAGAAACATGATCATTATGCCTTTGTTGCTGAAATAAAAGAGGAAAACCAAGAAGAAAAAGGCACAGCTGAGATAAAAGAGAAAACTCGAGAAGAGATTTTGAGAGAGAAGACTGAAAGAGAAAGATTCATTGTTGGGTGCAGAATGGAGAAAATGCAGGAAGAGTATGAAAATGCAGTGGAAAACAAAAGATGGGATAAGAAGCAAGAATGTTTTGTCAACAAACAAGGTGAACCGGTTGTTCCCAGAAGTGACATAGTTCACGATGATGTTCTTCTTGTGATTCCTCGATCTGGCGAATATTATTCTAATGTTGCAAAAGACAAGACATATGTAAAAAGGCTAGATAAAATCATCAGGGATGCTATGACAACAAAACTGAGGAAGAGGAATGAAGAAAGAATGAAGAAAAACATTGAGAATTTAGTTGATGATTTGAAGAATGCTGCTGAGGAGGTCAAGGTTGAAGAAAAATTGAAAGATGAAGCTGTGAAAGTAGAGAATATGAAGGTAGAAGAAAAAGTTGTTGAAAAGGTTGTGATGAATGAAGAAGTTGTGAAAGAAGCTGTTACTGAAGAACAGCTGGTTGGAGAAGATGTGAAGAAAGCAGAAGAAGAAGTGAAGGTTGAAAGTTCAACAGATGTTGGTGGTGATGTTGTTGAAGAGAAGCAGCAGAAAGTTGCTGATCAGATAGATGCAGCAGAAAGTTGCTGATCAGACAGATGCAGCAGAAAACACCAAGGTGCCAATCACTGAGGTAAATTCTGATTCTAACATCTTGACTGAAATTGTTGAAAAGTGCAAGAAATGCATGGAAACGTGCAGTGCTTGTACTGAAAAAGACAAAAAGATCAGAACAAGAGATCTTGATTTCACAAAACTTGAAGAAGTTTTCAAAAACAAGTGCAAAGAAATGTTTGAAAATGAAAAGGTTTTAAAAGAAAATAATGAAACACTTTCAGATAAATGTAAAAAGTTAGAAAAAGAGAATGAAGTTTTGAAAGAAAATGTTTCTAAAATAACAGAAGAATGTTCTCAAAAAGAAAATATTTGCCAAGAAATGAAAAAGGAATATGATTCAATAAAATTGGCTTATCACATTACAAAAGAATCATATGAAAAAGTAAAAAGTGAAATGAAACTTGTTCAATCAAGATTGAAATATTGTTCTGAAACATCAAAGGAACTAAAACGAATGTATGAAATAAAACAACAAGTTGCGAATTCTTATATTGAAGATGTTGCTAAATTTAAGCGTAAGATTGCTGATTTAGAACAGGATAACAACAAGTTAAAAAGTTATCATGCGTCGTCATATGTGCTTGAACGTATTTTCAACATAAAACCGGATGGGAAAGATTCTGAGCAAAACACGAAAGGTATTGGCTCAGAGTTTCATCAAGTTCCACCACCGGAAAAGTTTGTGTTTTATGATGAAGAAAAGGTCGAAAAAGCTTTCAACATGGTAGATCAATTGCCAGATAACATTGATGTAACCTATTCCAAATCTGATGATTCTAGTGATTCAGAGGTGGTAGGTAAAGTCGTTGAAAGTGTGTTGAAAGAAGAGTCAGTTGATACAGGTAAATCTGAATCACAGGATGAAAATGAAGGTAATTTTCATGATGGATACCTGAAAAACACAAAATCCGAGAAAAATTTGAATGATGATTCAAAAGGATTGGTCTATACCATGATTGGATCGGACAAATTATTCTTAGATGTTGTATTCCCGATTCAGAATGTGATTTCAGAAAAGGTTGATAAAGTTTTCAAGATGGTTGAGATTGAGAAATCTGAGATTCAAAAGTTTGCTAGTAAAGGTCACAAAACTTTTTATAACAAACCTGGTTACAAAAAGAAGAACATGAAGGCTGGGTTGGGTTATAAGAAGAAACAAGGTTGGAAACGAAATGTAATGCCGAATTATCAGACAAAAATGAGTTTTGTTCAAGGAAAAAGTTTTGAAGAAGAAAAAGAACTTCAATTTGGACAACAGTCTAATGAAAAGTTTTTTGCTCAAAAGAAAAAGCAACAACCACAGGTCAAAGGTGTGTCCAAGAGAACATGTTTTAAGTGTGATCAAATTGGACAACTTGCACGAAAGTGTCCAAATCTGAAACCTGTGGATGTTGACAAAAAGAAGTTTGAAAATGTTGAGAAATAGAAATCTGAGGATATGAAACATAGGTCAACCAGATTTGATTCAAAACAAACTTGGAGGTACAACACAAACAAGTTTGTTTCGAACCAAACTTGGAAATCAAACCTGAACAGGTTCGATTCAAGACAGACCTGGAATTCTCACACACCAAGATTAAGAACGATACAAAGTTGGAAAACAAAATGTTGATGCTACAAAACCCCAAGAGTTTTGGAAACTAAAAGTTGTTGTTCAAAAACAAAATGTTCAAAAGGATTCACATTTTTACAAAAGAGGTACACCGAAAGGTCAAACATGGTCTGCTAAGAAACAAGTGATTTCGGTAAAAGATGAGAAAGTTGAAGTAAAAGTTGAAAAAGTCTTTGATGACAAAGATTTTCCAAAACTGCATGATGTATATTGTGTTGAACTGCCTAAGGTCAAACAGACCTGGGCTAAATTGTTCAAGTAATCAAGTAGTTTATATGTGCAGGTGCTCAACAAAATCAAAGATTGTGAGAATGGAAGTTGGAGCAGCCTGGCACAACGAGAGGAGGAAGAGGCTGCTGAATCCTGTGTTGGTTGAAACAGGAAGTTTGTTTGTTTTTTGTACATAAATAAACAATATTTCAAAAACCCTAAAAATTGAAAAATTTGAAAAACTAAAAATATGTTTTTGTTTTGTAAAAAAAAAAAAATTTGAAAATTACAAATATATGTTGATTGAATACGCCGAAACCCTCACGGCTGAACAAACATGATTAATTTCACAAGATTGAAAAACGGTTTTCAAATTGTAAATATCAATGTGTTGTAAATCATGGGGGTATATTAGATTTTCTGCAAATCAGTACACAAAAAGCAGAAAATGGATGGCGAGACAAAGCTATCAGTGTTGGTTGTCAAATTTTCTTTTAAATGGTTTTGCATTTTAGGGGGAGTAATGTTGTCAGAAAATATAAAAACATTTGAAAATTTGATAATGACAAAAACATGATAAAATGAAAAATTGAGTTTTTGTGTAAAAAGAGGAAATGATAGTACATTAGTAGACAATCACAGTATGCTAAAGATTTGGAAAGTCAAAATGTGTTAAACGATCTCACCGTGGATGTGTCGGTAGATTTTTATGCATTTAGTAAACTTTTTCGGGATATAAACATAAATTCAAACTTGCTTATTTCGTGGGGAACACTACTTGGATACATAGGTAACCCCTGAAATCTCGTTTGAAGGACCCCTTTTTCTGAGATACTAGGTCTTTATACTTAGTGATATCTGGGGTATTATCCCGGGACTTCTGATTTTGCGGAAGCAATGGCCTAGTCCCCGTATAATACTTTCTGCATGCTTGAAATATAGCAAACACCCTCAGTACAAAAAATGATGAAACATTGAAAAATGCTAATCATGTGCTGTTGAAGAAAAGATCCTCTAAAGGGGACACACCAAAAGTCGAAGCCGTCATCTCTCTGCTGAACGAAAGTTCTGACCTGAGCTCTCACGGTTCTTCGCAATTTAACCCCTTACAGTTATCATCTAGGTATACTCACCTGTAAGACTGAATACTGGGATCTGGATACGGGAGTATATTCAAGAGGTGGAACACATGAATGAGTTTAAGTTCTCAATTCACCTAATTCGTATCCTGAATCAGTTGAAATTTGTGTGAAAATTTAAGTGGATCAGTATATCGACACTCTAAGTGAATTGTTTAATTCTTGATGTGATTTTAACCTCAACGGTACTTGTGACTTGTCAGAAACTGATATGATCCTCTGACGCAAACTCAAACAAAAATATTGCTTGTAAATATGTTTGTATATATTTCTTTATTGTTTTACATTTCAGAAAATCACAAAAAGATTTTGATTTCTGCTTTATCTTCGACAACCGATGTCTGAGTGCTGAGTTTCAAAATCTGAGTATGCTGATTGTGTTTCTGAAAATAAAACAAGTTCATTAATCTGAAACTTGAAATTTTTAAAATAAAAAACTAAAAACAGTTTGTGATATCTCCAAGGTCATTAGTTTGGACTTGGATGATTAACTTTGGGGGATTTGGATGCTTTTATTGTTAAAAGAGCCAGTTTCTGATCCGTTTCACTGAAACTGACAAATTCTAGAAGTTTGTTGATAGGGTGAGTGATTTTAGAAAGTTTGAGTGAGTGAGCCAGGTTACAATTCCTGGATAGCTGAAATTTGAAATGCTGTTACTTATAAATGTTTGAGTGATTGCAGATACTGTACCAGACTACGATCCCAGAAGTTGAGTCTAAGGGGGAGTCTGAAGACGAGCTCAAAGCAAGGGGGAGCTTGTAGCCGGAAAGCAAGGTGTCGATCCCTAAAGCACGGAAGCTTGACGAAAGGGGGAGCCTGAAGAAGCTGTTGATGATAGATCCAGTGACATATGCTGGTACAACAGTCAAAGAGAGGAGCCTGAGGACTTGAAGAAAGATTGATAGATGTTTACAGTGTTAGAGCAAGAGACAGAGTTTGAAGACTGATCAAGACTGAAGATGTGTCATGATAAAGATTAGACACTGAAGACATCGTCAATATCCAAGGGGGAGTCTGTTAGTGCACTATGTCTATTGACTTCATCTTGTATCGAGTCATGTAATGAGATAGGATAGGATAATCAATGCTCGAGGTGCTAGAAACTAAGTTTAGTGGATATTAAGGTAATTCCGCTTGAACGTGTCAAGGACAAGTTCAAGCGAAATCAACTTAACAGATTTCGCTTGAAACTGCCATGTCCATTTCAAGCGGAATCTGAACTACTATATATAGAGCACTTGTCTGTTTCATTTGAAGGAAATCAAGGTCTTGTATTCGGTAACGAAATGCTACCGGATTGTCTCCAGGTGCTATAATACTATCAAAATCAATACAAGAGACATTATAATTACATCGAGCATCCGTGTCTTTGATTCTGCCTTTGATTCGGATAAACAACTCTTCTGATCGACTCATTCAGGTCGTAAAACGATCCTACAGAAGTTTGTGGTGGTTTGACATGTTACGCAGATAGTCCCTAATGTGGATAACCGTTAGTTTTCATAGCTATGCGGTGTGGAATAACAAAATTACCCTTACTTTAAAAACAGAAAATATGAATTTATAATTTATAAAGATAAGTGGGGCCCACCAGCTCTGCCATCGCTTTCCATCATTATTTGGCGGCTTGATGTCACCCATAGTCTCTAGCTTGTTCACCAGAAACAAAATGCTTAACATCAAAAATAACATCTTATCATCCCTAACGTGATACAGTGAGTCATTGAATACATGGTAATAGAGGTAGTCTTACCTATGGTTGCTGATGTAGTCACACATCATGTCATGTTCTTCACCACTGTCATATGTACTCCCTGAAACCCTTAACGCCACCTATATGACAAAAAGAGAGGTCGGATCTGAAAATCAAATATAAAGAGAGGTTAGATCCGGATGTTGGCCGAGAGTTTCAAATATTGTGTTCATTGGAAAATCGACCAGATGATACGATCAATCTTAAAGCTTTAAACTTTGGTTGTTGGGTAGTCGTTGATGGAATCGATGTGTAACACCCTGAATTCCAGTAAGTTGATGTATACTTTGGGTGGGCATTGTAGATTAACGAAACCTGTTGTTTAAATAAATTTGGGGACAAGTTATTAAAAGAAAAGAATGGAAGGGCTTTGATGTAAATTTTGCATTAAATCAGCACCTTAAAAACCCTACCCATCAAGGAGGTTCACTACAAGAAAGGAACACCTTCAGTGGCGACACCATTAGCGGCGACAGGCCAAGTGTCGCCGCTATTGGTCGATCCGCGTCACGGAGTATGAAACCAAACCCCAGCCGTTGATCATTATCCAGATCTAAGGGTTGGGGATTTAAAAGGCAATAGCGGCGACAATACAAGATCATTAGCGGCGACAACCTGTCTCCGCTAAAAGTATGTGTCCCACTTAAATCCCCAGCCACACATATCTTATCCTGGTTAACCTAATAGCGGTGACAAACACACCAATAGTGGTGACAATCCGTCGCCGGTATTGCTCGCTCCGTATCAGTCCTATACAGCGCCTTTTCTTCCCTCCTCCTTCATTTCCCCCCCCCCAAACCTCTTCATTCTACCACCGTAGAAACGCGTTTTTTGCCCAAATCGGTTAGTTTCACTTTCTTTTTGTTAAATCTCTTCGCTATTTCCTTTTGCCTTTACCGGCCATGAGTATCTCCGACGACCCTTTAGCGGCGACAGTGACCTTTAGCGGCGACAATAGGCCAATAGCGACCTATCAATACCGGCGACCCTTTAGCGGCGATAAACGACAACGGCGGCGACAAATGTTATCAATACCGGCGACAGCTGTCGCCGCTAAAGGTGTTCCATTCTTGTAGTGGTTGACAAATGCTTCTATGATCTTTTTCATGGAAACCCGAGAAAGATTTGAAGAAAGTTGGCTTGTGATATTGCCTCATCGATCCATGGTTTTACGTACCGAAATTTGTCGAATAGATTAAGTAGGAGGCCGAGGTTCGTTCATAGCATTCTCACAGTTCTAGCGTAATTTGCGCATAGCATGTGAACATCGCATGAAGGGTCTAGTAAACAGCTTGATTTCATCTACTTTACCTGTGCTCGGTTTGAAATCTTCTCTACATAAATTACCGGTACGTGCTTTGTCTCTGTACCTAAAATTTAGGAGATTCATGGGGTACGGATGGGACTTGTAACCTAAACCCATATGGTTTTGGGAGTTTTGGATTGCTTGCATTCATGGGAGTGATGATGTGGTGAGGACGTTATATGATTAAAAAGAAATAAAAAATAAGTAAACCTCAATGCATGAAAGTTTGCTAATTTATTGTGAATGCATGAGGATAAACAAAGTCGGTTAAGGGTTTGGATGGAAGGGTTGTGACTTGAATTTGTATTGTTACTCAAGTATTACATGTTGGGAGATAAGCTTGCATGGGTAGGGTACGGTTTGTCGTTATAATTAGGAAAAATTACACGTTTTGTCCTTTATCTAATACCATTTTTCAAGCAGTGTTCTTTTCAATGAATTTTCACAGCTTTTGCCCTTTATAAGAAAAACCCTTGCATGTTACGTCCTTTAACCCTTACCCAGTTAGCTTTTCTTGTTAAATCTGATCATGTGGACCCCATATTAGGGTATTGTTGTCTTTTCACATTCTAATATATAAAGAAACCGTCGGAAGCCCCCCAAATTCCGAGCAAAATTCCGATCAAAACTCGTCAAAACCTTATAGAGAGAGAGAGAGAGGGTGTGGTACCCGCGGAAAATCCACAGTCATCCTGAGTTAACATCTTGTTGTTTTGGATTACCTGTCAAATTTCAGGACGAAATTTCTTTCAAGTTGGGGATGATGTGACTACTTGAGATTTCAAGGCCTTTCTTTTACGCATTACTTGTTCCACAATTCAGTTGATGATGCTGTAACTTGTACATATTATTAGAGTGGTTAATGTTAATGCATTGTTATGTTTTAATAATTAGTGTATTGTCACGTTTGGCTGTTACATGAAACTCTAAGTGTTGTTTATTGTGTAATGTTTAAACATAGCAGAATACCACACATTTGATTCACACGTGACACACGAAAATCTAAGTCGACGAAGAACTAGGACTCGACGAAGGAGTCCTTCGTCACCAACACCCTTGACGAAGTATGGTTCTTCGTCAAGAGGTCCTTCGCCAGTAAGGGGCCTCGGCCCAGGTTATTTCGGCCCAAAATTGTATGTGTATAACTTCTTAAAACATAACCGTTGAATCACAAAAAACCTAAGCACCCTCTCTCTTGCCTCCCTCTTGTGCAACGGCAACTGTGAAGCTCGGAGCTTTTCTTATTCAAACAATCTAATCAATCCGGAACCTTGGTTAGTATCTGATTCTTATTCGTTAGATTTATATCCGATACGTGGATTTATATTGTGATGATGTTGTAGGAATACGTAGGATCCTGTATGCATAATGTTTCATTGTTCATTACCCGTATCACGTAGTTAGAGTTGTATGATGGGGTGTTGAGGATTCTTGTGTGTCTTAATGATTTTGGTTCTGTTAGAATGATAAGCAAGTATTGATCGAATGATTGCTATGATAGTGATGATGATATGAATATTTGAATATTTGAATTGTTAAAGCCCTTGTTGCATGTTACTGGTAATTAGCAACTTGATGATTGGTTGATGATCATGTTGAAATCGTTAATGAAGATTAGGGTTCTAGAAAACGTGAAATTGTAACCGATGGGATCTGTAACTGTTTCATCACCTGATGAGGGGCGACAAAGATGGGTTCTCGACGAAACATGGTGGTTCTTCGTCACACCTCATCTCGATGAAACATGGTGGTTCTTCATCACACATTATCTCGACGAACCATAGGGTTCTTCGTCGGACGGTTCACAACGAACCATAGGGTTCTTCGACGGATGGTTCACGACGAACCATAGGGTTCTTCGTCGGACGGTTCAAGACGAACCATAGGGTTCTTCGTCATGGAGTATGAAACCAAACCCCAGCCGTTGATCATTATCCAGATCTAAGGGTTAGGGATTTAAACGGCAATAGCGGCGACAATACAAGATCATTAGCGGCGACAACCTGTCTCCGCTAAAAGTATGTGTCCCACTTAAATCCCCAGCCACACATATCTTATCCTGGTTAACCTAATAGCGGTGACAAACACATCAATAGTGGCGACAATCCGTCGCCGGTATTGCTCGATCCGTATCAGTCCTATACAGCGCCTTTTCTTCCCTCCTCCTTCATTCCCCCCCCAAACCTCTTCATTCTACAACCGGAGAAACGCGTTTTTTGCCCAAATCGGTTAGTTTCACTTTCTTTTTGTTAAATCTCTTCGCTATTTCCTTTTGCCTTTACCGGCCATGAGTATCTCCGACAACCCTTTAGCTACCACATGTCGTCGCTAAAAGTCTAAGACCAATAGCGGCGACAGTGACCTTTAGCGGCGACAATAGGCCAATAGCGACCTATCAATACCGGCGACCCTTTAGCGGCGATAAACGACAACAGCGGCGACAAATGTTATCAATACCGGCGACAGCTGTCGCCGCTAAAGGTGTTCCATTCTTGTAGTGGTTGACAAATGCTTCTATGATCTTTTTCATGGAAACCCGAGATAGATTTGAAGAAAGTTGGCTTGTGATATTGCCTCATCGATCCATGGTTTTACGTACCGAAATTTGTCGCATAGATGAAGTAGGAGGCCGAGGTTCGTTCATAGCATTCTCACAGTTCTAGCGTAATCTGCGCATAGCATGTGAACATCGCATGAAGGGTCTAGTAAACAGCTTGATTTCATCTACTTTACCTGTGCTCGGTTTGAAATCTTCTCTACACAAATTACCGGTACGTGCTTTGTCTCTGTACCTAAAATTTAGGAGATTCATGGGGTACGGATGGGACTTGTAACCTAAACCCATATGGTTTTGGGAGTTTTGGATTGCTTGCATTCATGGGGGTGATGATGTGGTGAGGACGTTATATGATTAAAAAGAAATAAAAAATAAGTAAACCTCAATGCATGAAAGTTTGCTAATTTATTGTGAATGCATGAGGATAAACAAAGTCGGTTAAGGGTTTGGATGGAAGGGTTGTGACTTGAATTTGTATTGTTACTCATGTATTACATGTTGGGAGATAAGCTTGCATGAGTAGGGTACGGTTTGTCGTTATAATTAGGAAAAATTACACGTTTTGTCCTTTATCTAATACCATTTTTCAAGCAGTGTTCTTTTCAATGAATTTTCACAGCTTTTGCCCTTTATAAGAAAAACCCTTGCATGTTACGTCCTTTAACCCTTACCCAGTTAGCTTTTCTTGTTAAATCTGATCATGTGGACCCCATATTAGGGTATTGTTGTCTTTTCACATTCTAATATATAAAGAAACCGTCGGAAGCCCCCCAAATTACGAGCAAAATTCTGATAAAAACTCGTCAAAACCTTAGAGAGAGAGAGAGAGAGGGTGTGGTACCCGCGGAAAATCCACAGTCATCCTGAGTTAACATCTTGTTGTTTTGGATTACCTGTCAAATTTCGGGACGAAATTTCTTTTAAGTTGGGGATGATGTGACTACTTGAGATTTCAAGGCCTTTCTTTTACGCATTACTTGTTCCACAATTCAGTTGATGATGCTGTAACTTGTACATATTATTAGAATGGTTAATGTTAATGCATTGTTATGTTTTAATGATTAGTGTATTGTCACGTTTGGCTGTTACATGAAACTCTAAGTGTTTTTTATTGTGTAATGTTTAAACATAGCAGAATACCACACATTTGATTCACACTTGACACACGAAAATCTAAGTCGACGAAGAACTAGGACTCGACGAAGGAGTCCTTCGTCACCAACACCCTTGACGAAGTATGGTTCTTCGTCAAGAGGTCCTTCGCCAGTAAGGGGCCTCGGCCCAGGTTATTTCGGCCCAGAATTGTATGTGTATAACTTCTTAAAACATAACCGCTGAATCACAAAAACCCTAAGCACCCTCTCTGTTGTCTCCCTCTTGTGCAACGGCAACTGTGAAGCTCGGAGCTTTTCTTATTCAAACAATCTAATCAATCCGGAACCTTGGTTAGTATCTGATTCTTATTCGTTAGATTTATATCCGATACGTGGATTTATATTGTGATGATGTTGTAGGAATACGTAGGATCCTGTATGCATAATGTTTCATTGTTCATTACCCGTATCATGTAGTTAGAGTTGTATGATGGGGTGTTGAGGATTCTTGTGTGTCTTAATGATTTTGGTTATGTTAGAATGATAAGCAAGTATTGATCAAATGATTGCTATGATAGTGATGATGATATGAATATTTGAATTGTTAAAGCCCTTGTTGCATGTTACTGGTAATTAGCAACTTGATGATTGGTCGATGATCATGTTGAAATCGTTGATGATGATTAGGGTTCTAGAAAATGTGAAATTGTAACCGATGGGATCTGTAACTGTTTCATCACCTGATGAGGGGAGACAAAGATGGGTTCTCGACGAAACATGGTGGTTCTTCGTCACACCTCATCTCGATGAAACATGGTGGTTCTTCGTCATACATTATCTCGACGAACCATAGGGTTCTTCGTCGGACGGTTCACAAAGAACCATAGGGTTCTTCGACGGATGGTTCACGACGAACCATAGGGTTCTTCGTCGGACGGTTCAAGACGAACCATAGGGTTCTTTGTCGGACTGTTCAAGACGAACCATAGGGTTCTTCGTCGGACGGTTCTTCGCCGAAGGATAATCTGTTTGGGCTTGGGCTTAGCCCAGTTAACTGTTGTGAGATATTTGTGTGTTATACATGCGATGTGAGCTGAGTATGTGCTATGTGATGTACGGTGATACTTGTGATAAATGCAATCTTTGAAATACGTGACTTAATTGATAAATCTTGAAACTGATTGTTACTGATAACCACGGTAGGGTTGGTTGACTAACTGGAAGGGTAATTAAACATACCGAGAAAATCAAAGGTGAGTTCATTCCTCTTGAGAATGCGTCCCGGTGGGTGGGACAGTCATTGGGTGTCCCTGAGAGGGATAGGTTTTTGGGTAAATGAATTGGGTATTCCTGAGAGGAATACGTCTTGTGGGTAAAATCTGGAATGTTGGATAATACACTCATCCTATCACCTTTAAGTCTCATCTTGTTTGTTACCTGAGAGGTAACGGGGTATTAGTTGGTAGCGCTATCTAGGTTTAGCACCCTCACCCCGTACCTGAGAGGACGGGTGTGAACTAATGTCCCAGACATGCCCAATGCTTTGATAGGAGCATTGGGGAATGGGCAAAATAAATCTGGAGCCGTCTTGTATTCGAGTTATTGTCAACATTATAATCAATATGCTAAACTAAACACTTGGTAACCAACGTTTTCGTAAAACTATGAACTCACCAGCGTTGTCTGATACACTTGTTGCATGCTCGCAGGTCTTTAGGTACTATGGAAAAGGAACTTGCTGTCTGGATGGCTGGAGTGGTCATGGGTCGAACTGCTTGGATTTGCAAGACTTGTTTAATGATTTCACGTACATTGGTTTTTGAAATGATTAAACAGTGTTTAACCATTTCCTTTCCGCTGAACATGTTAAACTTCGATATGTTATGAATATTTTATCTTTATGAATGGAAACTTTGGTTTATAACTCGATCTTAGTTCAATGTGATTGGTGGCTAGATCCTGGTACGTCACACGCCTAGCGGGGTTTCTGCATGTGGTATTTTGGGGGTGTGACAGTTTGGTGTCAGAGCCATTGGTTATAGTGAACTAGGTTTTAAAACGGTTTTCATAAAACCGGACTATAACCGAACTGTTCACGAAGCGACCATGACACTCAGCTCCAGATTGCAAGGTTCGTCTCTCGTTTACTTATTGCATATCGTATTTAGTGAACACTTGTGGATGACATTGCATGTGAATGCACACCTAGTACTACTATGCGTCCTTGTGTTACTAGCTTATGTTATGTGATTGATAGTGTGATACTTCCCTAAACTTTCCTAATTTACGTGGTAGTGTTTTCGTTTTGCTATTCGAATGCGGGGAACCTTTTAGCATAAGTTGGGAGGAGTTGAGATAAACATGCAAATTGCATTGTTATGATGGGTGCACATATAATAATAATGTGGGGTGCATGTGAGTCCCAGTGAGGCCTAACGAGTGTGAAAGGGGTTCCGCTCTGTTGTTTGGTGTGAGCTAGTAGTCCGTAGAAATCATCGTGGGGTTTAACTCCTACCTTATCTTGACTCTTAACCCTTCTTCTCTTCTTATATAGAATCATGAGCGGAAGAGGTCATGGACGTGGTCACATTGCGATGACTCAGGCTGAGTTGACAAATTTGATTAACACCCTTGTGGCTGAGGCTTTAGCAGCCTATCAAGCTGGTACGATATGTGCCAATTACTATTTATTCTTGTGTCGCGTACACAACTCTTACCCGTATGCCGTATTTTCGTTCGTCTTTAGGTCAACAAGTGAATCAGAATCAAAACAATCCGCCTGCTTGCACGTTTAAGACGTTCATGGATTGTAAGCCACAGACATTCAATGGGACTGAAGGTGCTGTGGGACTACTACGATGGTTTGAAAAGGCAGAATCGGTGTTTACGATGTGTAACTGCCCTGTTGGGGACAGGGTAAAGTATGCTACAGGCACACTCGAGGATGGTGCCTTGACTTGGTGGAATGCCCAACTCCAAATGCTGGGCATTGAGATGGCAAATGCCACTACGTGGGACGATTTTAAGGAGCTGATGCGTGAAGAGTACTGCCCTCGTGATGAAGTGCAGAAACTGGAGAACGAGTATTATGATTTGAAAATGGTGGGGTCTGAGATTGAGGCATACACGAAACGGTCTCATGAGTTAGCTAATATGTGCCTGAACTTATCACGACCTCCACACTGAAGAATCGAGCTGTACATCAAAGGATTAGCCCCACAGGTGAATGGCTTGGTTACTGCAGCGAACCTCAACAACTTAGCTCAGATCATCTGCTTAGCTCATAAGATCACAGATCAGGAGGTGGAGCGTGGCTCGCTACCACCGCGTGTTTCTACTACTGTCGCTACTACTACAGCTACTACACCTGCTACTGACAGCAAACGAAAGTGGAATGATGTGGACAAGGCGTCCAATGCCAATCAGACACAGAAGAAGCCAGATAACAGTATCAACCGCAGCTTTAGCCAGACATCTTCCGTGAATCAGAATCAGAGCAACAATTCGAATCAGGGCTCCTATGCGGGAAAGTAACCGAAGTGTAACAAGTGCAACTTCCACCATCGCGGGCCGTGCACCCAAGTCTGTCACAGGTGCAACAAGGTAGGCCATATGGCTAGAGACTGTAGGGTCTCACTTCCAAGACAGCAGCAGCCGCAACCCCCACAGCAACAGGAGCCACAGCAACAGGAGAGGCAGCAGCCTCAACAGAATCAGAGAAATTGTAAGGGCTGTTTTCAGTGTGGTGACGAGGGCCATTTCAGACGGGATTGCCCTCAACTCAATCAGAATGCTGGTAACAACAACAACACTGGGAATAACAACAATGGGAACAACGGTGGGAACGGTGCGCGTGGGAGAGTGTTTACCATTGGCGTTGGGGAAGCTCGCAATGATGGCAATGTTGTCACCGGTACGTTTTCTATGAACAATCTAGTTGCTTCTATTTTATTCGACTCTGGTGCCGATTGGAGTTATGTGTCATTGGACTTCAGTCGTCAGCTAGGGTTGAGTCCTGCGCCTCTTGTAAACAAACATGTTGTAGAGTTAGCCGATGGTAAAACAATTAAAGCTTCGCATGTTCTTTTTTGGCTGTAAACTTGATCTTATGGGTCAAATGTTCGACATTGACCTAGTCCCTGTTACTCTTGGAAGTTTTGATGTGGTCGTTGGCATGGATTGGTTGTCGAAGCACCAAGCGAAAATTCTCTGTAAGCAGAAAATCGTGCGTATCCCTCTTCCCAATGGAGAATCTCTGTCAGTTTAGGGTCATCGTAGTGGTGCGATGGTTGGTATCATCTCAGCTATGCAAGCTCAGAAGTGTCTACGAAAGGAGTATCCTTCTATTTTAGCCCTTGTTTCTGATCCTCAGCCTGAAAAGAGGAGGATCGAAGACCTGCCAGTTGTTCATGAATTTTCTGACGTGTTTCCTAAGGAACTTCCTGGTTTACCTCCTCACCGTCAAGTGGAATTTCAGATTGATCTAGCGCCAGGAGCAGCCCCAATTGCTCAAGCTCCTTATCGTCTTGCACCTGGGGAGTTGCAAGAGCTATCTAATCAACTTCAAGAGCTGTTGGATAGAGGTTTTATCCGACCCAGTTCTTCGCCTTGGGGAGCCCCAGTTTTGTTTGTGAAGAAGAAAGACGGGTCTTTTCGTATGTGTATAGATTATCGAGAAATCAACAAGGTGACAGTCAAGAACCGATATCCTCTACCACGTATTGATGACTTGTTTGACCAGTTGCAAGGGTCAAGTTTTTACTCGAAGATCGATTTAAGATCGGGCTATCATCAGATGAGAGTTCGAGAAGAGGACGTCCCTAAAACAGCTTTTAGAACGCGGTATGGCCATTACGAGTTTTTGATTATGCCATTCGGGTTGACGAACGCACCAGCGGTCTTCATGGACCTCAAGAATCGTGTGTGCAAGCCGTACCTTGACGATTTCGTTATCGTGTTCATCGACGAAATTCTGATCTACTCTAAGAGCAAGGAGGATCACGAGCGGCACCTACGTCTTATCTTGGAGCTTCTGAGGAAGGAGCAGCTCTACACGAAATTCTCTAAGTGTGACTTCTAGATTCGGGAGGTACACTTCCTTGGTCACATTGTGAATGAATCGGGAATACATGTGGATCCGGCAAAAATCGATGCTATTAGAAATTGGGTGGCACCAAAGAATCCTTCGGAGGTGTGACAATTTCTCAGCCTCACTAGGTACTATCGCTGATTTATTAAAGACTTCTTGAAGATTGCTCAACCTCTTACCTCGTCGACACAGAAAGGCGTTGTATACTCATGGGGAACGAAACAAGAAGATGCTTTCAACTTTTGAAATAAAAACTCTGCAGTGCGTCGATCTTGTCTCTACCTGAAGGTAACGAAGATTTTGTGGTATATTGTGATGCTTCCATTCAGGGTCTCGGTTGCATGCAGATGCAACGCGAGAAGGTGATAGCCTGCGCCTCTCGACAGTTGAAGGTTCACGAGAGAAATTACATGACTCGCGACTTAGAGTTGGAAGCCGTGGTATTTGCGCTTAAAATCTGGAGGCATTACCTGTACGGTACTAAATGCACTATTTATACCGACCACAGGAGCCTTCAGCATATCTTTGACTAAAAGGAATTGAATATGCGACAGCGTCACTGGGTAGAATTCTTAAATGACTACGACTGTGCAATCAAGTATCATCTAGGTAAGGCTAACGTTGTTGCTGACGCCCTTAGTCGAAAGGAGATGAAACCCAAACGTGTACGAGCCTTGCAGCTCCCTATCCACTCTAATCTGCCTGATCAGATCCGTTCGGCTCAGACTGAAGCGTTGAAGGAAGAAAACATAAAAGCAGAGTACTTGCGAGGCATGGAGAAATGACTTGTTGAGAGATCTGATGGTATTCTCTACTTCATGGAACGGATATGGATTCCCTTGTTCGGTAACCTTAGAGAGCTTGTGATGGACGAAGCGCACAAGTCTCGATACTCTGTTCACCTAGGTTCGGATAAGATGTATCAGGACCTTAAAGTCTTGTATTGGTGGCCGAAGATGAAAGCTCATATCGCGACGTACGTGAGTAAGTGTCTGACTTCTGCTAAAGTTAAAGTGGAATATCAGAAACCCTCAGGTCTACTTCAGCAACCAGAGATACCCATGTGGAAATGGGAGCAAATCCCTATGGATTTTGTCACAAGTTTGCCAAGAACTCAAAACGGAAACGATACCATTTGGGTGATCGTCGACCGCCTCACGAAATCTGCACACTTCCTTGCGATCAAGGAAACGGATAAGTTCTCTCAACTTGTAGCTGTCGATCTGAAAGAAGTTGTTTCTAGGCACGGGGTGCCAACCTCTATTATTTCTGATCGAGACCCACGTTTCATATCTGATTTGTGGCAATCTATGCATAAATCTTTCAGCTCACGTCTCGACATGAGCACTTCTTATCACCCACAGACGGATGGTCAAAGCGAACGAACCATCCAGACACTTGAAGACATGCTGCGAGCATGTGTGATCGATTTTGGTAAGGGCTGGGAGAAACACTTGCCGCTGATTGAGTTCTCTTAAAACAACAGTTACCACACTACCATCCAGGCAGCTCCGTTTGAAACGTTGTACGGCCGGAAATGTCGTTCTCCTCTTTGTTGGGCTGAGGTGGGTGACAGCCAGGTCACAGTTCCGGAACTTGTACTTGAAACTTCAGAAAAGATTCTCCGAATCAGAAATCGTATGGCGGCAGTGCGCGACCGTCAGAAAAGTTACGCTGACAAGCGTAGGAAACCTTTGGAGTTCGCAGTTGGTGATCGGGTCATGTTGAAAGTCTCACCCTGGAATGGGGTGGTGCGCTTTGGGAAGCGCGGTAAGCTTAACCCACGTTATGTTGGACCATTCAAAATCCTGGAGCAAATCGGTAAAGTGGCCTATAAGCTCGAGTTACCTGTTGAGCTGGGTAACGTTCATAATGTATTCCATGTGTCTCAACTAAAGAAGTATTTGTCCGATGAGACACTTGTTGTACCGCTTCAAGAACTAAAAATCGATGACAAATTGCAGTTTGTCGAAGAACCCATCGAAATCATGGATCGGGAAGTTAAGGTTCGTAAGCATAGTCGTATTCCAATCGTGAGAGTTCGTTGGAACTCAAGACATGGACCGGAGTTCCCGTGGGAACGCGAGGATCAGATGAAGCTCAAGTACCCTCACTTATTCCCAACTGACAAATCTAAATCTGATGCAACTGACGAATTTCGGGGGGAAATTCCCTTTCAAGTTGGGGATGATGTGGTACCCGCGGAAAATCCACAGTCATCCTGAGTTAACATCTTGTTGTTTTGGATTACTTGTCATATTTTGGGACGAAATTTCTTTTAAGTTGGGGATGATGTGACAACTTGAGATTTCAAGGCCTTTTTTTTTACGCATTACCTGTTCCACAATTCAGTTGATGATGCTGTAACTTGTACATATTATTAGAATGGTTAATGTTAATGCATTGTTATGTTTGAATGATTAGTGTATTGTCACGTTTGGCTGTTACATGAAACTATAAGTGTTGTTTATTGTGTAATGTTTAGACATAGCAGAATACCACATATTTGATTCACACTTGACACACGAAAATCTAAGTCGACGAAGAACTAGGACTCGACGAAGGAGTCCTTCGTCACCAACACCCTTGACGAAGTATGGTTCTTCGTCAAGAGGTCCTTCGCCAGTAAGGGGACTCGACCCAGAATTGTATGTGTATAACTTCTTAAAACATAACCGCTGAATCACAAAAACCCTAAGCACCCTCTCTTTTGCCTCCCTATTGTGCGACGGCAACTGTGAAGCTCGGAGCTTTTCTTATTCAAACAATCTAATCAATCTGGAACCTTGGTTAATATCTGATTCTTATTCGTTAGATTTATATCCGATACGTGGATTTATATTGTGATGATGTTGTAGGAATGCGTAGGATCCTGTATGCATAATGTTTCATTGTTCATTAACCGTATCACGTAGTTGGGGTTGTATGATGGGGTGTTGTGGATTCTTGTGTGTCTTAATGATTTCGGTTCTATTAGAATGATAAGCAAGTATTGATCGAATTATTGTTATGATAGTAATGATGATATGACTATTTGAATTGTTAATGCCCTTGTTGCATGTTACTGGTAATTAGCAAATTGATGATTGGTCGATGATCATGTTGAAATTATTGATGATGATTAGGGTTCTAGAAAACGTGAAATTGTAACCGATAGGATCTGTAACTGTTTCATCACCTGATAAGGAGCGACGAAGATGGGTTCTCGACGAAACATGGTGGTTTTTCGTCACACCTCATCTCGACGAAACATGGTGGTTCTTCGTCACACCTTATCTCGACGAACCATAGGGTTCTTCGTCGGACGGTTCTTCGACGAAGGGTAATCTGTTTGGGCTTGGGCTTGGTTAAGTAGCCCAGTTAACTGTTGTGAGATATATGTGTGTTATACATGGGATGTGAGCTGAGTATGTGCTATGTGATGTACGGTGATACTTGTGATAAATGCAATCTTTGAAATACGTGACTTAATTGATAAATCTTGAAACTGATTGTTACTGATAACCACGGTAGGGTTGGTTGACTAACTGGAAGGGTAATTAAATATACCGAGCAAATCAAAGGTGAGTTCATTCCTCTTGATCATGCGTCACGGTGGGTGGGACAATCATTGGGTATCCCTGAGAGGGATAGGTTTTTAGGTAAATCAATTGGGTATTCCTGAAAGGAATACGTCTTGTGGGTAAAATCTGGAATGTTGGATAATACACTCATCCTATCACCTTTAAGTCCCATCTTGTTTGTTACCTGAGAGGTAACGGGGTATTAGTTGGTAGCGCTATCTAGGTTTGGCACCCTCACCCCGTACCTGAGAGGAGGGGTGTGAACTAATGACCCAGTCATGCCCAATACTTTGATAGGAGCATTGGGGAACGGGAAAAATAAATCTAGAGTCGTCTTGTATTCGAGTTATTATCAACATTATAATTAATGAGCTAAACTAAACACTTGGTAACCAACGTTTTCGTATAACTATGAACTCACCAGCGTTGTCTGATACACTTGTTGCATGCTCGCAGGTCGTTAGGTACTATGGAAAAGGAACTTGTTGTCTGGATGGCTGGAGTGGTCATTGGTCGTTCTGCTTGGATTTGCAAGACTTGTTTAATGATTTCACGTACATTGGTTTTTGAAAGGATTAAACAGTGTTTAACCATTTGCTTCCGCTGAACATGTTAAACTTGGATATGTTATGAATGTTTTATCTTTATGAATGGAAACTTTGTTTTATAACTCGATCTTAGTTCAATGTGATTGGTGGCTAGATCCTGGTACGTCACACGCCTAGCGGGGTTTCCGCATGTGGTATTTTGGGGGTGTGACAGAGGGGGGTGAAGGTATCTGCGTTTTTAGAAAGAGAAAGAATAGAGTGGGTGGGAGGGGAAGAGTATAATATATTATATAATTTTTTATTAAAAAAGGTGTTTATTTATATATTAATATGTAAAAAGACAACAATACCCCTATATAGGGTTCACATGATCAGATTTAACAAGAAAAACTAACTGGGTTAGTGCTAAAGGACGTAACGTTTAAGGATTTTTCCTATAAAGGGTAAAACTTGTCAAAATTCGTTGAAAAGGACACCGATTGAAAAATGGTAATAAGATAATGGACGAAACGTGTTATTTTTCCTAATTATAACCACAAACTGTCCCCACCCATGCAAGCTTATCCCCCAACATGCAATATGCATGATGATGGAGATTTTCATGTGGAATATGGGAAAGTGGGACATTGTATCATTCTATCTCATTCATTGCCCCTAACTATTTAGATGGTATGTTATTAGTAGTATTGTTTTACCAACAAATGGACATGCCAATCCAACATAGTGATAATGTCGGGTGTCAAAATTTGTGTCGAAAAAAGCAGACACATTACATCGCATAATATTTTTCATGAATGCCAATGTTGTGGCCAATGATTAGGCTGAGGCTGTAATTGTGGCTGATGATGTAATGAACAGACTGTAGAGAATGTTGATAGTAGGAGAAAGAGACAATCGACTTAAGGTGAGAGCAGGAGACAGTGAGGCGTTGAGCACACTCTCAGGGTCAAAGATTGTCACTTACAGGCTACGGTTTTACTTGTTTTACTGTTCCATTTGATGTCAAATTGTTAGGATAGTATGTTTAAATATAACTGAATTCTTGTGGGTTCCCCAGGCCGCCGATGCCACATGGCTCTTGCTTAGCCCTTCCCCGTAGCCACACCCTACGACCAATAGTATGTTATCCCATGGATCTTTCCCTTACTACAAGGGAATTACACATTAATTCTTGCAACCTTTGCCATAATTCTAGGTATATATATAGTTACACTAGGTTATCACCCGTGAATACTCACGGGTTGTGAATCTTTTTATCTAAAAAAACAAATATACATATATATTAATAAATGAAAATTGCATGATTAATAAATGATAACAACGTATGTAAATTAAACAGTTATAAAATGTAACAAAGTTGCTTTCTAATTCGTTATATCATAGCTAAAAGAATATTAGATAACTTAAGCGGCAACTTCTTCTTTAACACGTGTAAGATGTCGTTCACGAATACGGCCATCACTATAGATCTGCAAAATAAAAGACAGACATTAAATAACATCATAAAGTAACTAACCTCCCAATGAAAGATATGTTCGTAATCCAATCTAAACCTTAAATCTAAACAATACAAAAGTTTAAAGATACTAACAATATTTAGTTAGTTGACTTCACAACTCCCTACACCACATAAGTCATCACTACCCCTTATAATTAAAAAATAAGATTTCTATATGTAAATATTATCACAATTTGATCTAAAATACAAATTTAAACAAAAACCATAAAAATATTAATTTCTGGAGTTAATAATAATAAATAGTTTTATCTAAAAACAGTTTTATCTAAAAATAGTATTATCTAAAAATAGTTTTTATTAACTTTGTTTAAGTATAATAATGAAAGCAGTGATAATTTATTAACTTTGTAAAAATGGACAAAAGAGAGTATGTGAATCAACCACCCAACCTGTTTCAACCATGCTAAAAAACAACCCGTTTTGACCCGTTATCTACCCAAACTGAACAAGTCATCTTCGGACCTATAGTCCTAAATAAAATGACCAAAAAAGCAATCAAACAAATATAACCCATTCGACGTATATCCTGTTTAATATAATCTAATGAGTTGGGCTAACGGGTATCATACCGTCATACCGACTTGTGCACTTAGTTAATAAAAATACATTTAGAAAAATTAAAAAAAAATCACCTCAATCTAAGTGAGTCCAAATGGCAATATGGAAGCCAAATTGATGAAAACGCGGTACCAAAACTATTTAAAAGACTGCATGCTTCAGATTTAATAAAAATAAAATTTAATAATAGAATTTGAAATGGGTCGTTTTGAGTATAGGTAAAATTTTCAAATCATTAGTTTATTAAATTTGGTTAATTTTAGTAAGTTCATCTCTACAGGTCAAATATGTAAAATCCGAATAATAGCTACTAAAGAAACAGGTTGAAAGTTGTCAAACGATTAATTTTAAGTATAAAAAAATCTCCTAGATTGTTAAATAATTGAAGAATGTAATAACAAATGAATTACTTGTTTTAGTAGGAGAGACTGTTGGCGAACAATCGATATAACAGTGATTTGTGGGGAACTAAAACCACCACTCTTTTCTGTTTTATTAACTCAAAAAACTCTTCAAACTAAACAATACAATTGACCTATTTATACTAAAAGTAAACTTGCTGTAGAAGAAACCTAATTCTACTCAAATTATAATAACTGAACAATAGGAGATAAACATAAACTATATTATCACTAATCTAATTATCTTCAAGCAGACTTCGTATTCACGCAACCTTCAACCTTTATCTTCATGCATCATTTACGTAACCCATTAAAGCCCGGGTCAAACAACTAACGGGTCAACAGAGACCACTAACTGAATCTTCGACATGCCAATGTTCTTATTCTCTCCGCTGATAACTATAATAATGATTTTGAACCTCACGGTTGTATTGTAGGTGGGATAAATTTAAAAGTCACTAAAGTTTTAAATCAAATGAATAAACATATGGATAAACAATTATAGTAAACGCTGTTTGTTCACACAGTAACGACACTCACAAAATAAAAGCGCAATTAGAAAGTGTTAAAAGATAGCCAGCCCAACTTGAACCAATTTGATTCGACCCATAGTAGAATATGACCTGTTTTGATATACACATTTTGACATGTTTCCTAAGCCACCCACAACCTACTTAATTAGCCACCTCTATGAAAGATTAATCAATTAGAAGTTGATCCATACAACTGGTCTTAGTTCGCTTTG
The DNA here is from genome assembly GCA_030545235.1 of Helianthus tuberosus. NCBI lineage: Eukaryota > Viridiplantae > Streptophyta > Magnoliopsida > Asterales > Asteraceae > Helianthus > Helianthus tuberosus. Next base: position 170,132,271 of record CM060369.1, read on the forward strand.
GTTTAGGGGATCACCCACGTACCACAACCATGGCTCACTTGATTATTAGAAAGACAAAATGGAAATAAAAAAAGTGTCAAGAGAGCCAACACAACTCTTTAACAGCCAACGCACCCCGAGTGTGGATGGTTGTTGAGCCCAGTCCAATTTTGACCATTTCACACATTCCAAAGTACTAAATCAAGCCTCAACAAACACCCACTTTTTTCTTCCTGGTCTGACATCAATTCAACATGATAAGGTATTTCATTAATAAGTATAAATTAGATGCGTATTTATCGAAAGACGACATTAGGTTTGTCATATAAGTGTTCATAATATATAACTTTTCACCTAAGTTGTTCACGCATATTAGATAACGCATTGTCACACCCTTTCCATCGGTATCATGGACTTTGCTACATACCAATGTAAAGAACATAACACATAATCATGATCGTTCAATTTTATCGAATGGAACTTCACTACACGCATGGAGCAGTAGATAACACAAGGACTGACGTTTTAAATAAAAATTATAACGTATAATTACCCACTATAATTTTACCCTACAATACTACACACCCTCTACCCATCATAACATGAAAGTAATCGACCCGTCGTAATATTGCTACAATTTAAACTTATTATACATGATTCTTACAACTTTCTACTTTAAGTTGATTATATATTAAACGAACCTAAACGGAAGAGCCAACAGCAACATCATTAAGGTCTTCAAACTGCAGCAACATCATTAAGGTCTTCATCACGCAGAGATAATCCTCCAATATTTTAAAGCAATAAAAGAAGTATTACCAAATCTTGAAATTTCAGAAACTTTCTTTTGCATATAAACCAAAGGATCCTCAAACTTGTATGTACTTGGAAAGTATATAGGGCACTTTGGAACCTTATCTGTCAAATGAATATAATTTGAATCAAACTTTTCAACTATGGGTTTTGACATATTATCTCTCCAACATAATTTTAGATTGCTGAATTATCCATCAGCCCAAGATGTAGAACCTCTAAATGCATCTCCTCCACTTCCTGTCATTAGGTTAGACACAAATGCAACATTTTTCACAGTGCCAGATTTCATACATTGAAGCCTTGTGCTTCAGATATTTTAACATGTCCTCTCTGGGGAAAATACCAAAACGAAGTATTCATAAGCATGTTAATCAAATCAAAACATTAAGTTAAGATCATTTCCCGGGTCGTAGTAGCATGAGTAGTCAAGATGGTACCTGGTTGTTTAGGGTCGATGTATGGAAGTGACTGGACTTGCTTGTAACCAGGACCTAAAGGACCTGATGTACGTTTTACAGACATATTGTTTGTAGCACTTGGAATTTCCCGAGAGACCACCTGAAAATAAGGAGCGTGAGCCTACATTTAGTAAAGAAAAGAAGACGGATGACCATAATCCCATTTGATAGCGATAGAAAAGAAGTCCCCATTCAGAGGCTCTATACCATGATACCCCTTAACAATCAACAAATCTCACTCGTTTCTTCCTAATCCATCAAAAACAATTTCAACATATCTCAAAGTTTAAATAGTACAATAATTTACCTCATATATTAGTCTCTCATTGCCCTGACCTAGCTTTGACGGTCCACACCCTAATAGGAAAGTGTGCAAAAGTTCATGTGAACAAAACCATTACCTAACATTGATACTACCCGAATTCCATATTTTACATACTAATAGAAGACCCGGTCTTCTTTGGTAACTTCAAAAGTAATGTGTGTGTGTGTGTGACTAATTACCAGAAATACTAAGATTAAATTAGAAACTTAGTTACTCACTCAGCTTGTGATATTAAAGCATACACGATTACCGGAAATACATGGATTAGAAAACTCACTAATTTGTTCTAATTTTTAAGCATACATGATATACATGCCATGCCAGACCCGAACTACCATACATTAGCATCAGGTGTAATAGATCAAAATAGGTCAGTATATCAATATCTTAATCTAAATACATGAATATATAACTTAAAGATAATGTCATTCAACTTATAGCTCTAGTAACTGAAGAAGGCTTTTCACTGTGAATTAGAGATGAGAAAATGGTATCGGGTACCGGTTCGAAGCCGATATTGAATTTCCAAACTGACTCGATTTTCGGTACAGATTCGGTACCAACATTTTACGTTTTCGGTACCGGTTTTTACCTTCAAATACCAGTTGGTACCGAGCTCAACCCTACTGTGAATGTATCAAATTTGATACACCTGATAACCAACAACGTTCAAAATTTGAGTACAAAATGATATTTAATATCACATGCAACCTCTAAAAATTAGAATAATTGTTATTTATTATCATATGGTATATTTCACAAATCCCTTTCATAGATTTTGTAGGTTGCTGTGTCATTCAAACAGCCACTTAACACCAAAGGGGTGTTTGAATATGTGTATATCTCTAATTGTAACCGTCTTATTTTGTGATTGTGATTCTTGAATTATGTAACTAGTTTGAATCCACAAAAGCCACTGAAACCTTTTTGGCTTCCTCAACCAATAAACACACAAATCCAAACTAAAAAAGCACATAATTTCAAATTCATATTACTCGATAAGATAGGCATTCTTTATTTTCAAGCACCTCATTCTAATAAGGATGTTTTTTGTTTCAAGATGAGTTGGGTTTGTTGAAATCATAAATTTTGATAACCATATGAAGATGAATCTCGAAAAAGACCTAGGTTGCTAAGCTATCGGGTTATTCATTGACGGCTTGGTACAATGCACACAATATCTTTATTAAAATAATAAAAAAAAAGATGAACACGGAGAACAAACTAACCAGGAATCACCAGCGCTGACATGTGATAACTTGGAGAATGCTCCGACGAACGCCAGACGGTCACCGGTGGAAACCCAATATAAGATTAAACAAAGATTGATAGGCCAACAAATCTAACAAAATTATTATGCCTCAACTCCTTAATAATCGAATTCTCGCAACCCTTCTCCTTGTAAACAGGCACCTTAGGAGGCAATTCCAACCAATCCGAATCATCATTGTCTTCACCATCATCAATAACAATCACTTCCCAGGCCACTTGTACCTTATCAACCTATCCAATTTAAACATCATAAAGAATAAAGATCCAAAACAACAAACTTTATCAGCAAAATAATCTATCAATTTTCACAATTTATAATTAAAATACATGCTAAAGTATAACATGGCTGAGCACTTATTATGATGAATATTTGTTCAATGAATTTCAAATTTCACATTTCATACCTTAATTTAAAATAAATAAAAAATAAATAAATAACCTTACTATTAGACCTTAAATTTGACACAAATTAGCATACATTCTACCTCAAAATTCTAACTTTATGCATCTTTTACACAAAAAAATAGTTACCTAATTTCCAAAGAAGACAACATTTTGGCTGTCGAGCAAGTTACTAACAAACAACCTCTTGCTCTGTTCCTGATTGTAGCCATGCAGCCGTTGGCTGTGGCGGTGAAGATGGATGCTAATAACACAAATCAAAACCCTAAAAACTTACATATATTCATCTCCTGCGTTCCTGCGCTTGAATCCGTCAATTGTTTGCTATAGAAATCTGGGAATAAGAGTTCAATGAACAACAAACACGAAGTTAGAAATCAGATACTATATGCGATTTAAAACAAACTGAACCCTAAAGCTCAATTTCATATGAACTCATAAAGAAATAAAATACAATCCAGGTTTGTATCTATACAATAAACATCAAGAATAGGATTTTTGAAAGATAAGACAAATAAATTATTGTAATCTATAACATCATATAAAGAAATCTCATCTCAAACTAAACAAACAATGGATTTATCATTATCCCCAAATCAGGCAAAGTTCGTAAAGAACAATTTAGTGAAAACCAAACAGGAATTTCAAATTAGATATTATCCTAGAATTTAAATAACAAATGAATAATACACTATTCATTAACACCTCCAAATACATGTTTCAACTTAAACACTAAGAAAAAAAAATTAAACCTGCACTTCACTTTCGGATGAAATCAATACAGTTAGGGTTTATAATATACAAAATCAAATCAAACAACACAGATGTTCTCAAAAGAAACCACAAAACAGGGTTTATAATCTACACTGTAAACAACGGATTACTTGATAAAATTAACCGAAAAAGAACACAGAATGAATGCATTAACAAATAATTAAAGAAACAAACCTTATAGATATTGATTGAGAGATCAATTAACAGCCGAATCGATGAAGAAACAGAGGAATACGAAAAGATTTATAGATCTAGGGTTTTTCCAGTCATGACACCCACGGCAGGGAGGCAAGTTGCAATGAAAATGAAATATAAAAATGACTTTAAAAGAACCTTGCAAGTAGGAGAGAGATTAGACCAATTTCTAGTCCAATTAGCTGAGTTGATCAGATCAGTTGTCACCAAAGGACCCTGCATAGCATTTATTTGCATGGTCACACGTCGTGAACGTATTTTGTTGTGAGCAAGACTTGTTTATCAACTAATTAGGGAGATGTGCGTACCTCAGCATCAACATTATTTCAAATCCCCCAGATGTTTTCACATAACTGGGGTCTTTACTGCAACCAAATAAATCATCAGACGAAATAATTAACGAATATAGAATTTTTCTCATTGTGCCTAAATAAAGAATACCTGTTGCAGCGGATAAACATCAATAGTGAGGAAGCTGAAAGTTAAACAACGGTCCATCCGTAGAGCCCAACAACAGCAATCACCTTTACAAGATTAGAAGCTAACATAAAATGAAAACCAAACATCCTCATTAGCATAGTAATTAATTTAAAGAGAACAAATCAAAATTGTCGATTTACCCACCAAAAAGAACAGAATTGACGAAGATTATCGTGCACACAAACACTATGCAGAATAGAATAGGGCCGTAACCTATATCTCCAACTTTGTTCATCCAACCTTTGTCTTTCCAACAACTGTTGTGTCCACACAGAGCATTAGACTGCATTAACAAAATTTAAAGCATATGACTGTGTAAAGAAACCAACCACAATGGCACAGAACTAATATTGTTAACCAACAGGACGACACACTTCAAACTCTCTGGTACAGCTTCCATCGAAATTAATAGCCTTCAAGTTTCAAGGCACTATATAAGTTGCAAAGCAAAACATACAACTATATCATCATTCAGAAAAAAAACAACAAATATGCTTGTAAAAGAAACGAAATTAAACCAACCTCCACATTTATAACCAACAGGACGATCAGCTATATTGCACTGTTTTGGAATGGTCATAACAATTTCCAGCTTCTCCCCAGAATTCTTGGCAGTTCTAGACAGCATAACGGCACAAAGGCATTTACGGTTCTGGCCCAACTTCCTCACCGCAGCACATATTCTTTATCAAACCTTCTATGTTCTCTATGTACTTTCCTTCTTGACAGAATGCAAGAATCACTTGCAGGCTCACAGGGCTTTATACTATTGTAGCTAGCATCAAAGTTGCTTACAACGTTACACGTAGCTTACACTATCTCAAATGGTGGAAACACCATCGAGAACTTGCACCACAAACACTATCGAAAGTGAACTTAAATCATGGGGCTAGAACAATTATTATATATTGCTCACAACACAGCTCAACAGCCCCGATAGCCCTAAGAACTTGTATGCATAAACACTCCTGGTTTCACAAACACAATAAATTTAACACCGAAAGTGAAATTAATGCTAGATGTTGTAACTGTGACCGGAAGAACTGAAAAACTATACTGATGAATAATATTTTCTACGTAATTAAATAAAACCAGATCTCTTTATATAGAAAGATCACAACAAAAGTTATAATGATGAAGCTACTCAGCTAACCAACTAATAATAAAAAGAGATGCACAAAAACAACCGGTTTGTGAAAGAAAACCAAATCTCACCAGAACAGAAATCGGTTTGAAACCGCTTAGTAGAGGTACTGGTTTAAGCAAAAAACAAAAATAGACTTATGATGACTTTCATCCCTTTTTACTCATTTGAACTCCCCAATAGCTAAACTATTTGATTCGGCTCATTTGAGATAATAAACACGAAGCATATAGACTACATACAATGGGCCCCCTTAGGAAGATTGGGAATAAAGTATGCATATATCTAAGAGATTTTGAAAATTATTAATGCAATAAAATATGCATATATCTAAGAATTTTAAAACTATTGAAAGGGTGTATTTACTTACAGTGTCATGCAATATGCCCTACTTCTAACAACTATACAACACTGAGACTCGATGCGATTTGAAGATGAAAAGTGTGCAATAAACTCTCAAATCCAAAAAAGAAAAAATATAATTTGGCATTTAGAAGACAAATAGTAATATTATGCGATTTGAGAAATAGTAATACATGCATCTATAATAATTTGTGTAGGTGTTTGTAATTGTGTATGGGCTTGCCTATTTGGACACCCTGCTTGCCTATTTGGACACCTTTAAGCCCTAGACGCCTCGTATAGGCCTATACGAGGCGTATAGGGTTACATCAAAGTCAGTGTCTGACTCATGTCACTTCTGGTTTGACTGCTTCAATATGCCTCGTATAGGCCTATACTGGGCGTATAGGGCCCCTCGTATAGGTCTCATATGTGACCCTTTGCTCCTTATATGCCTCGTATAGGCCTATACTAGGCGTATTTAAGGGGTTTTTTTTTAACAAACATTTTATACAATATTAATCGTTTTAGCAAACTTTTATACAAAAACAAGTTTTTTATTTTAAATAATTAATATTAGGACCCTCGTTGGTGTTTTTTTGAGTTGAAAAATGGATGTTTTGGTAGGGTAATTTGATTGTTTTTTGAGGGTGATGTTTTTTTGAGTAAAAAAATGGGTGTTTTGATGGGGTAATTTGAGTTGTTTTTTAAGAAAAAGTTTTATTTTTTTATAAAAATATTTTACCGTTTTCAAGATCGGCCTTTAAAAATATTCGATCGTAGAAATATTACATTGTTTTTAACATATAGTGTAGTATAGGTCTCGTATAGGTCCCTTATAGGTCTTGTATAGGCCTATCGACGTATACGGGCGTTGTATCATATCCTATAGTATCGTATTGTATTGTATCGTATAGTGTAGCATAAGTCTCATATAGGTCTCGTATAGACCTATATGGGACCTATACGAGACTTATACTATACAATATACGATACAATACGATACCATACTATACGATACAATACGATACTATCGTATCATATAGTGTAGTATAGGTCCCTTATAGGTCTTGTATAGGCTTATCGACGTATACGGGTGTTGTATCATATCCTATAGTTTCGTATCGTATCGTATCGTATAGTGTATAGTGTATAGTATAAGTCTAGTATAGGTCCCCTATAGGTCTTGTATAAGCCTATAGGCCTAAACGGGACCTAAACCACACGTATACGGGTGTTGTATCATATCCTATAGTTTCGTATCGTATCGTATAGTGTAGTATAAGTCTCGTATAGGTCTTGTATAAGCCTATCGTGTTGTGTTGTATCGTATAGTATAGTATAAGTCTCGTATAGGTCTCGTATAGGCATCGTATAATTAATATTAGTGTTATTATAATTAATATGAGTTTTTTATAATTAATATTAGTGTTATTGATATTAATATGAGTTTTTTATAGTTAATATTAGTGTTATTGATATTTAAAAAGAGAAAACAAAAAAAAATAAAAATAGACGTCTATACGAGACCTATATGAGACTTATGCTACACTATACGATACAATACAATACGATACGATACTATAGGATATGATACAACGCCCGTATACGTCGATAGGCCTATACAAGACCTATAAGGGACCTATACGAGACCTATACTACACTATATGTTAAAAACAATGTAATATTTCTACGATCGAATATTTTTAAAGGCCGATCTTGAAAACGGTAAAATATTTTTATAAAAAAATAAAAATTTTCTTAAAAAACAACTCAAATTACCCAACCAAAACACCCATTTTTTACTCAAAAAAACATCACCCTCAAAAAACAATTAAATTACCCTACCAAAACATCCATTTTTCAACTCAAAAAAACACCAACGAGGGGTCCTAATATTAATTATTTAAAATAAAAAACTTGTTTTTGTATAAAAGTTTGCTAAAACGATTAATATTGTATAAAATGTTTGTTAAAAAAAAAAACCACTTATATACGCCTAGTATAGGCCTATACTAGGCATATAAGAGAGGCAAAAAAGACCAATTTACCCCAGTATAGGCCTAAATCAGGGGTTAAATGGTCTTTTTTCGCCTAGACGCCCAGTATAGGCCTATACGAGGCATATACGATCCTGGGTGGACGGGTTACATGTACAGGCATGGCCCGGGGTGTAAGCGGAGCTCCACCGCCATCACCAATAGCCGTTCAAAAAAAAAAAAAAATAAATAAATAAATATGACATAATCAAAGATTCTCTTGGAAATTGAAAAAGGTAATACGCCTCGTATAGGTCTATACGAGGCGTCTTGAAGGGTGTGGAAATAGGGAGTTGGTGTGTGAATATGTAAACCCTTGTGTATATATGTGAGTGTGTTCAGTACAAAAAAGGGGCTTTAATAAAAACTTAAATATGGGTAGGTAGGGCATATTTAAGATTAGTTCTTACATATTTTAATCCCTAAGTCTTCACTTAATAACATTCACAAAGAATAAAAGTTATTGCAAAGTTTATTGTACCAATAGTTACCTCGCTTAATACAAGCGCTCCTCTTTTGACATCTTGAAATGCCGCAAATTCATAAATGAAAAGATTCATTCCACCCTCAAAGATGTGAGAACTGACAATCGCTATAGCTGGCAATGTAAAATTCACACATATCAGTCAATCACATCAAAACATTGTTATTCTAGATCTTAAGAATTGTTGTTCTGGAAAAAGATGTCGGTCTCCTCGACCAGAAATTTTGCTAGCAGTCTGGCACACTTTTGTTGCATTATATTCCACAAGGGTTGGCAATGACATGTTATATTCTAGTGTGTTCAACATTAACTTTTCTTGAGATTTATAATTAAGATTTAAAATTTAGTCATCAGGTTTGTATGTTCAAATAAGATCAAGATTTATGATACGAATTGCTCTAAAGTTCCTTTTGTTGCCATTTTATCTATATGACAAATTGGAGCAATAAAAACAATATAAGCCTAAAAGTCTTCTAGAATTTGAACCTGAACCAGTTTAAGGATAATTCAATAGTCCATATCCTGCCATAAAAACATTTTTATAAACAAAAACTCAAAGCCTTATTACCTTCATAATGCCATTAAATTATTCAAAATAATGACCCCAATTTGGCACTCTGGAAAAACAAATAACCCCAATTCTTGACTGAAACATGATCGATCCTAATTTTGCACTTTGTAAAAAACAAATAACCCTACTTTAGAAGTAGCACTACCCATTAACTGTGATTAAACTACACGATTAAAATTTAGTCATCAGAGTTTTTTTTTTCTTTTTGTAGATCATAATTAACTAATATATTTGAGAGCTTCTCCCGTTAGTGAAAATTTTTGTTTCACTTAGAGCATGTTTGGCTAAGCTTTTCCAACCAACTTATTGACTTATTGGCTTAATCAAAAAGCCAATAAGGAGTTTTAGTGTTTGGCAAATGGAAAAGTCCTTTTCAAAATGACTTTTTGAGAATGAGAAAAAGTCATCAAAAAGTCATTTTTGAAAAGTTAGAATGTTGTGACTTTTTAAACTAACTTATTGACTTATTAGATTTTGGTCATTTTACATCAATAAGCTAAGCCAAACACTTTTTAAAAAACAACTTATTGACTTATTGGCTTTTCCCACCCCATAAGCTAATCCAAACACTTTTTTTAAAAATTCCTTTTCAAAAAGTCATAAGTCAATAAATCCTTTTACCAAAAGTCCTTTTTAACTTAAATAAGCTTAGCCAAACATGCCCTTATTTTAGATAAGTTGTATTGTATCGTTTTTAACCATTTTCCCCAAATAGTTTTATGTCAAAAACCCTAGAAATCGATCGGTGTAATTTCGATCAATATTTTTGTAACCGTTTTCCCCCAAATAGATTTAGGCCAGAAACCCTAGAAATCGATCAGTAACAAAAAAAAAAAAAAAAAACTGTGAGATAACCAAAAGACCTCGACATACCTGGCTGTGCTTGGAATTGGGTTGAAAAACAACAATCTTGATTGATGGGTAACAGAGATCTGGATAACAGGGGAAGTAGTGAGAACAGAGGCCAAGTGAAATCAAATTAGGGTCAAGAGGAAGAAGGAAATATGATAAATAGAAAGAGTTTTGTGCGCTAAAACACAAATCTCAATTCTCGTGAAATAAACGAAAACATAATAAGTAAAATATCAGAGTTATAGTACCTTAGATCGAGTGTATGATTGTCGATAGGTGAGATTTTGTGCAACTGACGAGGGATCTTTGTTACACCCCGACCGCGTAAAACAACAAATCATGGCGGAAACGTCGGGGAGTGTCGTAACAGAATCATTGTTTCATAACACATGGATTGAAGTTCTGTTTTATTGAATTAAATGTATTACATTACATTGAAATTAGAAACAAAACACGAACAAATAGACTTTCATTGTTATTAAGTCACTAAGGCCTCGTCCGTTCCTATGTGAGCATGCATCAATAACATCATCAAACATCACCAACTATGGTACCTGAAACACATGTGAAAATACGTCAGCATAAAAATGCCGGCGAGTACATAGGTTTTATGTGAGTGTCAAATTCATGGCTCGTTTATGTTTTGAAAATATAACTTGAACACCTTTGTTAATAGATAATAGAAAACCAAGTTTTGTAAAATGTTTGTAATGTAAATTGGAAATAACCAAGTCAAAATAGATTAGTTATAATTTATAAAACCTCGATGCCATGAATCTTACTAAAAACATTTGTTTAAGTAAACCCAAATTGTAAATCGTTTTTGGAAATAAAACTCGAATGTTTTGTATTGTTAGAAAAACCTTGTAATATAACTTTGTTTTAATAACCTTGCCCAAGTGATCTAGTTAACGCAACCATATATAATGTGTTAAAAGCACTTATATATAGGAAGTACCAGCGGCGTATCCACCATGCTTTTAACACATTACACCCGCCCCGTTACCTAATCACTTCCCTAACCCAACGGTTCAAACAGTTTCAAACGGTTCGCATCAATCAATCAGTTTCAAACGGTTCACATAATCAATCAGTTTCAATCGGTTCACATAATCAATCAGTTTCAAACGGTTCACATAATCAATCAGTTTCAAACATTTCCCATAATCAATCAGTTTCAAACGGTTCACATAAATCAACAATTCCAACGGTTCAAACAGTTCAAAATGTAAAACAATGTGTCCATATGATGGATGAGCATATGCAACAAAATGTAAAATACAAAAAAATCAATGTGCTAGCATGCTAAGTGAACATAGATAGCAAAACATAATGAAATCATATACTATACGCGTACTAATGAACATAACAAGCATATGATATAAACATGAAAAGCACGAAAGTAACAAGTAGGCACATGTGTTTCACCCCAAAACAGTTGAAAACAGTAAAAAAGGGGACTATGTACTCACTTGAGGATGCTTAGAAGTCTTTGGATAACAACCAAGCAATGCTAGAGGGATCACGGAAACAAACAGCACCTAATATAGGTAACTATGTTAATAAACCGGACCTAAATCGGAAGATCGGATAGGATGAGGTTTTGTAAACCAAATGAGTATTGGAACTCATATGACATGGTTTAACAAAGCCTACATACTAAAACGAAACCTAACCTAAGTGCTTAAGACCCGTTTAGGTAGCTTACGCTACTTTAACACGGCGTTCGCGTAAAACGCGCTCGGACCACCTAACTAGTCCTATGACAAATATTATATGCCTTAACATGTCTAATAATGTTTCCTAATCAGTTTAGATGCCAAAATTTATGTTACATATGCTTAAAATAAATTTATGCGTAAAAAGGGCATTTTGGTCATTTTCCTAAGGCATATAAATTACCTATCATACAACTAACTAAACGTAGTGACCATAAGGTATAACCTCGGAAGGTTATTCCCTATACAACTATGGTCACTAAACATGCTTGGTCGGCTCCTAAAGATCGACCAAACGGGTCGGGTTCGAAAGTCTAAGCGGTTGTTTAGACCGCTTATCTTACGACCCTATACAAGCACTAATCTAAAAGTGACGAGTTAAACATGTTAAAACATGTTTAACAAGGTTTGAAAACAAGTTTGATATCAAAACAAACGGTTTTGATACCCAAGAATTGTTTGGTTACAAAATACGCATAAACGCGTATTTTGACCGAAACTATGACTCGTCACTAAGCCTAAATAACGTGGTAATCAGTAGGTATAGTCACAAAGGACTATGACCATCGTGATTACACTCACGTTACGAAGTTCAAACGAACTTCGTGTTGACCATTGACTGGTCAAAGCAGAAAGTCAAAAACTGTTTGACTTTCACGCTTAAAAACGCATAAAAGAACGAAAGAAGCTTACAACGGGTCCAAGATATGGAGGTTTGATCCAAAATTTCTCAGGTATGAAGGTTTTTAGGCTTCAACTTAGAGAAATCAGATCAAAGTGTGAGCTTGGAAGGAAATGGGGTTGGGTATTTATAGGAAATCCACAACCGTTAGGATCATTCCTCGTAAACCGAGCTTCGATCTGAGCCATACAAGTGCACCAACTGATTTGGAATACCATGGGCACCCCTAAACAAGCCCATAGAATGCTTAAAACCATTTGCAAACCCAGGGAACAGCTGGAACAAGCTGTAAACAACAATCTGCTGATCTGGGGGGTTTACGCGCCCCGCGTAGCCAGACCCTAAGGTCTTACGCGGCCTGCCTAGCTGACCAGATCAGCCAAAGTTTCAAAAAATGCAGTTTCACTCCCTCCATGTTATTTTAGCCCATTTTGACACGTTTAAGGCCCGTTAACCTCATTTCAAGGCTCCAAAATGAACTTAAAGCATAGGGAGCATGAAACATGCTCAAAAATATCTCGGATGTCGGTTCCTTTGGTTGTACGGTTGCCTTGTTCGGTTAATTAGGACGAAACACGAACGGACGCGAAAGACGATCCAAATTACGCGACGAATGGGATTTTATCATGCCAATCACTAAAATAAAATATTTTAATGATTAAATAAATTTTTGGATGCCCAGATATATTCAGAACGTAAGATATGCGCGAAAATGCAAACTTATGCACTTTTTGACGCTTTTAGTCCCTATTGATCAAAAATTTTTATTTTTGCGCACCAAACACATGTTCCTACTTTAGGAAATTTTGTCCCGAAATTTATTCGTAGGGGAGACAGTCTGTCTGTGACTTTGTGTTAAATAACCATCAAAGATATGCAAGGCTTAATTCTGTCATTTCCCTCAACGGATATTCTTCAGAAGCGAAAATGAACTGACGGAGTCATTTTCCTCAACGGGTTCTTCAGAAATGGAAATGAATAGAATAATCAAAAGGATATTCATTTCCCTCAACGGACATTCTTCAGAAACGAAAATGAACGGACGGAGTCATTTTCCTCAACGGGTATTCTTCAGAAATGGAAATGAAGGAATAATCAAAAGGATATTCATTTCCCTCAACGGACATTCTTCAGAAACGAAATTGAACGGATGGAGTCATTTTCCTCAACGAGTATTCTTCATAAATGGAAACGATGGGATAATCAACGGATATTCATTTCCCTCAACGGATATTCTTCGGAAGTGAAAATGAACGATTCATTTTCCTCAACAGATATTCTTCCTTAGAAATGGAAATGAAGGATCAATCAACGAATATTCATTTCCCTCAACGGATATTCTTCATAAACGAAAATGAACGGACAAAGTCATTTTCCTCAACGGATATTCTTCCTTAGAAATGGAAATGCAGGATCAATCAATGGATATTCATTTCCCTCAACTGATATTCTTCAGAAACGAAAATGAACGGACGGAGTCATTTTCAACGGTTGCTTCATCAGAAATGGAAATGAATAGAATAATCAAAAGGATATTCATTTCCCTCAACGGACATTCTTCAGAAACGAAAATGAACGGACAGAGTCATTTTCAACGGTTGCTTCATCAGAAATTGGAAATGAATAGAATGATCAAAAGGATATTCATTTCCCTCAATGGACATTCTTCAGAAACGAAAATGAATGGACGGAGTCATTTTCAACGGTTGCTTCATCAGAAATGGAAATGAATAGAATTAACTCTAGACACATGACAAAACTTGCTGTGGTTTATGTGCACTAAATTCCATAATTATGTATGCATCCATAATTACGTAATTTCTTGCACAGTTCACACAGTTTGTTTTATAATGTGAAAGGGATAGAATTTGAACAAGCTTGAGACAACTTGATTGGGTCAACACATAAACACATAATTGTTTTCTTGGTTACAATTTGTTATTATCTTGATATTAATTGATATTAACTTGTTATCGAATTGAACATGGGTATTAAACGTACACCAAGAACCCAGTCGGTGGACTTCAACGTCCTCAAGAATCTAGCTGAAAAGATAGGATGATCTTCCCAAAATTCGATTTTTGATTACAAGGAATCATAACATTCGAATTAAGGTACACAATAATTAAGGACTTACGGAAATACCCTTAGGTACCCTTATTAAGGATTGGGTATTCGTCTAGATTTGTAACTTGCGCCTTGTACTTCATTTCCTTGGAGAAACGGGTACTTAGGATTTTCGTGGAAAACGCAAGAGATCATAAAATGGAAGAATTTTGGGAGTAGTCTGTTCTTCAAGGAATACGATTCTTTGATTGTCGGTATCGTAGGGGATATGTTGTTTATACATGCAACCACATAAGTACATTGCAATGTAAATAAAAGATTTATTTATAAACAACAACAATAACTGTTTCACAGACCTTGACAACAAAAGAAAATATTACATAAAGCTTGATTATTTCTAAACAGCGTTGTCTTCCCGTCGGTCAGATGCTCATCCCTGCGCTGGATTTGCATTAGCAAGCTTTGGGCAATCTCTTCGGAAATGGCCCATCTCGCCACAGTTGAAGCAAGACCCCGGTGGAAAACGATCTTGAGCAGGATTGTTGCCAGCTTGATTGGGTGCAGCTGCAGCTGGGCAAACCCTTGCTGTATGACCTATAAGTCCACAATTTTGGCATTTGCGGCACTTTACACTGGCATGATGATGAAGGCTACATTGGTTGCACAAGGGTGCAGTTCTGTTGTATGGCTTCCTAGCAGGGGGTTGAGCTAGTTGGTTGGGGACAGCTTAATCATTGTGAGCAACCACGGCGAAGTTCTGAGAAGCCTTTCGCTTCTTTGACTTCTTGGGGCATCCAGTTTGTTTATCCTTTGGTTTCGATTCTTCGACCGGTTTCTTGTCACCTTTTCGGAAAAGTTTACCTTTCCTGATCTGGGATTCAGTCAAGGTAGCGGATAGTTCAATGGCCTGTCTAACGGTAGTGGGGTTGCTACCAGTAACAATGTCTTGTACTGAGTCAGGGAGGCCATCAATGTACTTTTAGATTGCCTTATCCAAAGGCGCAACCATGTTCGGGCATAACAGACTTAACTCCTCATAACGGTCCGTGTAGGCACGATGCTCACTGCTATCTTGCTTAAGATAGTCGAATTCCCTTTCCAATGCCCTAATCTCATGACGAGGACAGAATTCCCTCATCATTAGAGCTCGAAGCTCTTCCCATGTTTAAGCCAGTGCTACCTCGGCACCCCTATCTCTCATCACACCATTCCACCATGTTAAAGCTCGTTTCTCAAAAACACAAGATGCGAACTCTACCTTTCGCTCGTTTGGACACTGAACATGTCTGAAGGTGCTCTCTAAACTCTCGAACCATTGCAGAAGTGCAGTCGCTCCTTGAGACCCATAAAATTTTGATGGCTTGGCAGAGTTGAATGTCTTGAAGTTACAGGGAGCATTATTGTTGTTAAGGGCTTGGTTACATTGAGCAATAATGTCTGGGATTGCAGCAGCCATTTGCTGCGTAATGATAGCTGCCAGTTCTTCATTAGGTACCTGATTGTCGCGTCGTGGAGGCATTCTAAAAAGGGAAATAAGAGAGAAAACAAGTGAAATGGCATTGGGTAAGGATGTTACAATTTCCGACCAAAAGGCATGGGTGATGGTCATTTGTTCGAACCACGAAGCAAACAAACGACACACAAAAGCTAAATCAAAGTAAATAGGTCCTCATAATGTATTGCAAAGACATGCTTTAGCCTATAAGTGGACACTCACCCCAAGAGTTCCCAGGTAAGAGTGACTGGTCCTATTATGTGGATTTGTACGAACACTCTAGCCTTAGACAGAAAACTCAGGATACAGGCATCCACCCATCCAGATTGCACGTGTTCACATTAATAAGACCCAAACCTTGACGAGATTTTGAAAACTTTGAAGGTTTAAAACCTTATAATAAATCATCCGAGAAAATATGATTAGTCTTCAAAGCGGATTCGAAATTTGTGTTCTTGTTGTGGTTGTCACCTAAAGATAGGCGACGGTATTGTTTTATGACAAAACGCAAGTAAACTCGCGTTAGGGTCCTAGGAAGGTTATAGTCTAGGTCAAAGCATTACTAATAACCTAATTCCCTATAACCATGAGCTCTGATACCAACTTTTCTGTCACACCCCGACCGCGTAAAACAACAAATCACGGCGGAAACGTCGGGGAGTGTCGTAATGGAATCATTGTTTCATAACACATGGATTGAAGTTCTGTTTTATTGAATTAAATGTATTACATTACATTGAAATTAGAAACAAAACACGAACAAATAGACTTTCATTGTTATTAAGTCACTAAGGCCTCGTCCGTTCCTATGTGAGCATGCATCAATAACATCATCAAACATCACCAACTATGGTACCTGAAACACATGTGAAAATACGTCAGCATAAAAATGTCGGCGAGTACATAGGTTTTATGTGAGTGTCAGATTCATGGCTCGTTTATGTTTTGAAAATATAACTTGAACACCTTTGTTAATTGATAATAGAAAACCAAGTTTTGTAAAATGTTTGTAATGTAAATTGGAAATAACCAAGTCAAAATAGATTAGTTATAATTTATAAAACCTCGATGCCATGAATCTTACTCAAAACATTTGTTTAAGTAAACCCAAATTGTAAATCGTTTTTGGAAATAAAACTCGAATGTTTTATATTGTTAGAAAAACATTGTAATATAACTTTGTTTTGATAACCTTGCCCAAGTAATCTAGATAACGCAACGATATATAATGTGTTAAAAGCACTTATATATAGGAAGTACCAGCGGCGTATCCACCATACTTTTAACACATTACACCCGCCGAGTTACCTAATCACTTCCCCAACCCAACGGTTTAAACAGTTTCAAACGGTTCACATCAATCAATCAGTTTCAAACGGTTCACATAATCAATCAGTTTCAAACAGTTCACATAATCAATCAGTTTCAAACGGTTAACATAATCAATAAGTTTCGGGACGAAGCCAATAATCAATCAGTTTCAAACGGTTCACATAAATCAACAATTCCAACGGTTCAAACAGTTCAAAATGTAAAACAATCTGTCCATATGCTGGATGAGCATATGCAACAAAATGTAATATACAAAAAAATCAATGTGCTAGCATGCTAAGTGAACATACATAGCAAAATATAATGAAATCATGTACTATACGCGTACTAATGAACATAACAAGCATATGATATATAAACATGAAAAGCACAAAAGTAACAAGTAGGCACATGTGTTTCACCCCAAAATAGTTGAAAACAGTAAAAGAGGGGACTATGTACTCACTTGAGGATGCTTAGAAGTCTTTGGATAACAACCAAGCAATGCTAGAGGGATCACGGAAACAAACGGCACCTAATATAGGTAACTATGTTAATAAACCGGACCTAAATCGGAAGATCGGATAGGATGAGGTTTTGTAAACCAAATGAGTATTGGAACTCATATGACATGGTTTAACAAAGCCTACATACTAAAACAAAACCTAACCTAAGTGCTTACGACCCATTACGACCCGTTTAGGTAGCTTACGCTACTTTAACGCGTCGTTCGCGTAAAACGTGCTCGGACCGCCTAACTAGTCCTATGACAAGTATTATATGCCTTAACATGTCTAATAATGTTGCCTAATCAGTTTAGATGCCAGAATTTATGTTACATATGCTTAAAATAAATTTATGCGTAAAAAGGGTATTTTGGTCATTTTCCTAAGGCATATAAATTACCTATCATACAACTAACTAAACGTAGTGACCATAAGGTATAACCTCGGAAGGTTATTCCCTATACAACTATGGTCACTAAACATGCTTGGTCGGATCCTAAAGATCTACCAAACGGGTCGGGATCGAAAGCCTAAGCGGTTGTTTAGACCGCTTATCTTACGACCCTATACAAGCACTAATCTAAAAGTGACGAGTTAAACATGTCAAAACATGTTTAACAAGGTTTGAAAACAAGTTTGATATCAAAACAAATGGTTTTGATACCCAAGAATTTTTTGGTTCCAAAATACGAATAAAAGCGTATTTTGACCCAAACTATGACTCGTCACTAAGCCTAAATAACGTGGTAATCAGTAGGTACAGTCACAAAGGACTATGACCATTGTGATTACACTCACGTTACGAAGTTCAAACGAACTTCGTGTTGACCATTGACTGGTCAAAGTAGAAAGTCAAACAGTGTTTGACTTTCACGCTTAAAAACGCATAAAAGAACGAAAGAAGCTTACAACGGTCCAGGTTATGGAGGTTTGATCCAAAATTTCTCAGGTATGAAGGTTTTTAGGCTTCAACTTAGAGAAATCAGATCAAAGTGTGAGCTTGTAAGGAAATGGGGTTGGGTATTTATAGGAAATCCACAACCGTTAGGATCATTCCTCGTAAACCGAGCTTTGATCTGAGCCATACAAGTGCACCCACTGATTTGGAATACCATGAGCACCCCTAAACAATCCCATAGAATGCTTAAAACCATTTGCAAACCCAGGGAACAGCTGGAACAAGCTGTAAACAACAATCTGCTGATCTGGGGGGTTTACGTGCCCCGCGTAGCCAGACCCTAAGGTCTTACGCGGCCTGCCTAGCTGACCAGATCAGCCAAAGTTTCAAAAAAAAATGCAGTTTCAGTCCCTCCATGTTATTTAAGCCCATTTTGACACGTTTAAGGCCCGTTAACCTCATTTCAAGGCCCCAAAATGAAGTTAAAGCATAGGGAACCTGAAACATTGTCGGTTCGTTTGGTCGTACGGTTGCGTTGTTCTGTTAATTACGACGAAACACGAACGGACGCGAAAGATGATCCAAATTACGCGACGAATGGGATTTTATCATGCCAATCACTAAAATAAATTATTTTAATGATTACATAAATTTTTGGATGCCCGGATATATTCAGAACGTAAGATATGCGCGAAAATGCAAACTTATGCACTTTTTGACGCTTTTAGTCCCTATTGATCAAAAAGTTTTATTTTTGCGCACCAAACACCTCAAAGCCTATATCTAAGCTATATAAAGGATATTTAGGGCATATTTAACTTATGATCAAGTTCCAGAATGTTCGTCACAGTACGAATCGGCATACTTTAACAGTTTGTCAAAATTAGTCCCTGTGAACGAATAAACTTGATTTCGGCATACCAAACCCTCCAAAACTTATTTCTAAGTTATGTAAAGGTTATTTAAGGTATGTTAAGCCTATGTCACTATTCTGGAGTGTTTTTTGCATTAAACTGGTTATATTTACGCATCAATTCGCGTATAACCTTCTAGAAAGCGATTTAAAGCCCGAAATCGAACATGAATTGGTATGTGCACATGATACACATATTTATACAAATCCCAAGTATGAAACACAATATTTCATTGATTTGGTATTTGTTTGATGGTTGCAGAGGCACAGGTGTCACAATCTTGGCGGTGGCGACAAAAGGGAGAGAGAGCTGCAACTATGTTTTTTTAGGGTTTGTGGATGAGTAGTGTGAAAGAAGAATGAGGAAAAAAGAAATATAAAGGATCCAGCATGACCCATATTCCGACCCGAATTATTCTGGATCCCGCGTCCAAAGAAATTTAGATGGATTCCCTCTCAAAATCACAATACACCTCCATCATAAAATGTCACATCATCAAAAAGCTCCACCATCACATGCCACATGGCCTAAATCCATATCATTTTTATATATACTAGGTTATTACCTGGGATTGCTTCCCGGGATCGGGAAACTTAGTTATATTAATTATTATTTGTTATTAATACGACCTCATTACATCAAGCATCTCATTGGATTCAACAACAATGTCTTCAAATCACCGGATTAGATCATGAACTCATATTAGAGGTCAAACAAAAGCGCAACAGGACCACATAAATAACATCATTTCCACTTTTACTTCAATGCACTTACGTGATCGGGTGATTTGGGATTTTGTAAAGTTGTTTGTTCTTGTACTTCTATACAAAATTACATAGAATTCAATAAAACGAAACTATGACTTAAAGAACTATAATTTAACACCCATTCAAATCGAGCAAAGCAATCTATTATCTGACAATTCCCTGGTTTTTATGACATGAAACACAACATCATCATGCCAAATACAGTCATATATATCCATCCATTATTCTGAATTCATAAACACGTAAATGCAGAAGAATGTCACATTTGCGATTAATAAACCAAGTTTCTACTAATTGTAGTTACTATTAGCAAAAAGAAGCATGATATCATCTATATATAAAACACAAACTGCTAATAACATTGTTTTATCATGTTAGCCATACACATCAACAAAACATCAAGTTAATAAGTTCAAAAAAAACCATGCAACATGACCATCAAAATTTTCATAGTTATAATATCTGATATCAGAACATACTTAAAGGTCGTTGTTAAACTAAAGTAAGGTCATTTAGTACGATCTTCTGCTGCGAAGACACGTATGTGAAGTGCAACATATCACCAAACCTCAAGTTATTCTCAGTCATGAACTTCCGCCAACCATCCAATGCGTAACGTGGCTTGCATTCATTTAACTCCGTCTTCACATCATAAACATCCACAACTCCAACCATATTTTGAACTTTCAAGGGATGAAGATGAACAGAAAGGCCTGCTCGTCTGGCAACTTCAGCAGGAAGACGCTACATGTATTGTGTGGAAAAAAAAATAGTCAGACAAATAAACATAAATCATTAGTTTGTTATAAAAAATGGTATACCAGCCTATAGTCTCCTTTGTGAACAAAGTGAAAGAACTCAGGGTCGAGAAGATATCCAGAATATTTTTTTGCAGTCTTTGTACTCTTATTTGTACGGTTACGCTTTTTGTGAACTTTGTCGGCTCTCTTCCCCTTGATAAAAAAGTACACATATACATGTGAATTAAAGGAATGTTGAATATATGCGCCCAAAAAACAGTTTATATAACATATACTAATTAGGTGGCGAGTATAGATACCTTAACCTTATGAGCAGATGAAGAACATCCAATATGATCAATTGGGTCGATAGGTAAGGCGGCATTTCCCTTAGTCGTATTCTTGACCGTCTCCTTTCTGTCAGAAGTAACTTTACCTTTCTTCTTAACCTGTTGTCATAGAGTAACTTTAATAACCATAGTAATATAACAATCTTTAAGATGGTAAACTTACATCTTGTGTTTTGTTCAATCGTGAAGACATGCGTTTCTTCGGCGTGCATTCAGCATCAAACTTGACGGCTTTACGTGAGTTAACAGCCTTTGGTAGTGCATTGGTTGGTAACTTCTTCTAAATATTACATTATTGGATAAATATAACATCAGTAAACAACATTACTAATAGTTGTAAAAACATTAAATTCTTATATGTGTAAAATAAAAAATAAATAATTTTAATAATTAAGTAAGTACCTGAGTAACGGTTTTTCCTTCACCTAAAGACGCAACTTTATCATCCTCATAGATGTCCTGGTCAACATTAATGGAATAATTAATAAAATGCTAAAATTAATAAATCTTTTACTGCTAATGCTAAATACATACGTACCTTGAATACATTCCCAAAATAATTAGCCTTGGATATCTCAAGAACACTATCATCGTCAGATTCAGGTTTCTTCGACAACCGAATCTCAGTCTCGTTTCGATAAACTAATAACTCAAAAGTAACATTATCAATTCTCCTGAAGATAAGCAAATCATCCTCTAGTATCCCAACATCGTTGCACATTTCCGGCCATCCTTTAGCAAATACAAAGTTGGTATCAAACTTAGACGCCTCAACATTCCAATAAGAACCCTTATAACAGATTTGATATATGCCACTTGGTGGGCTGTTTACGTAAAATTGTTTAATGAAACAATCTTCAATTACCTGCATAAAATTAAAAATAATGAATACTATACGTGAAGTATGTAACTTATGAGAATAAGTGTTTACACGTTTAAGGTGCAAAAGAATTGAAGTTAAGATCAATAGTCATATCGTAAAACCAAATTTTGCATAACGATTAAACGTGAAATAAGATTCACCACAAATGCCATCCACAAAACATGAAAGTTCCAGCCCAAAATCTCCTAATGGTCTGAAATCCAACAAAGTATCCCTCGGCAGATTAAGATCTTTAACAACACTGTCCCAACCATTAGTTATTACTGGCGTTAAATTTTATGTTCTGACCCTCACAACCCATTTTTTACCACACTCATGATAGATTCGCAACTTATTTTTTCCCAACAGTCTCCCCACTTTTGATTAGCAAAGGCTAAAGGTACATCCTATATATAATTTTTATGTAGTGTAAGAAAATATAAACCATAACAACTATTAAATATATATTTCAATAAAAATAAATTATGTATATAAAAACACGTCATACCACTTTCAATGATTCTGGGTTATCAAGAAACTTCATAAATGTAGAATACATGATAAAACCTGAATCAGTAAAGATGTTAAAAGATTGGCATTAAAAAGTTAGCTTCGAAGATGAATATGAACTTTTTGTATTACACGCCAACTGTTAGAAAAAAGTATATTAACTAAACTAAAAACTTAGTATTACACAATGTCATTAACTTGTTTTAATATCTAAATCAGTAATCAGTTATTACAAAGGTAGAAAACAAAGATATAATTCTTGATGATTATAAAAACATGCACAAACAAACTCCAAACAACAAAACACGAAAGTGTTGAAAAATATAAACAAATCGTTGATCAACATTTAATTACAACTTCCATAACTGCTTTCAATAATGATTGTTTAACAGAGTATCTACTGAAATTAATCATAGAAACAGAGTATGTGTAAAAAATTTCCGCAAATAATGAGTATTTTAACATGTTCTCAACGAATGATTCAAACACCTAATAAACCCTTCTTCAATGTATAGCAATAAACGTTTAAAATCGTATTTGTAGCAAGACAAGATTTGAATTAAGATCGGTTAAACACCACAAAGTTCATCACAATATGAATGTACATACTAGTTGCTCAAGAAAAAACGGTAAAACCTCCGGTGATTGAAGTGTAGAAGTCGGAGAATATGAAACTTGAAACCCCCAAGAAAATGATGGTGAGGAAGAGATTTTTGAAAGAAGAGATGATAGATGTTTTATGTGTAATGATGCTAAAGGTATAATGACGGTTGTTTTTTCGTTTCCCCATATTTTCAAGTGATGAAAAATATTTACACATACACCCCTTATTGAATTTGTTATTTACATTTACATTGAGATACAAGAGTAAAGTGGATGATTAGTTGAATTTATTTGGTATTTACAATAACAAAGAAAAATAATTTTTCTTATAGCAAAGCCATTAATATGTCGTAGTTTTTTGTATGCTTTCTTATAGCAAAGCCATTCTATCACTAATTAACCACATCAAAAAAAAGGAAACTGTCATTTTTGAATTTCAAGTTCAAATTAGTAGTCGGACCCGTGTAAAACAGGGGTAGTTTTAGTAACGTTTTATTATATTAATTAGTAAGTAATTATTAGTTCATTTAGATTGCCAGGGATCTGATATATATTGACATCCAAATTCAATGTCCAAACTATAAAACACTGATGTGATAAATAGTGTTACATATAAACACTGTTAACATAAAAGCTGATGCAATATCTGCTGTTGATGCTGAACCACTGTTGTTGTTGGGTAGTGGTTCACCTTTGGTTGATCAGGCCTTTGGTTCATCAGTGCTTGTTGTCGCAACCCCCGATCCCTTATCTGTCCCGGGAATGGGCGGACGCGAGCTCAGAGTTTCGGTGGTATCAGTTGATTAATCTTGCAGTGGAATTTACATCAGGATCGTAGTTAAGAAATGTTTATCAGAGTAAAACCACCATATTTAATATTAATAAACACATGGGCAAAACCCAAGTTTCTTATTACAATACATTTATAGGGACCAACCCTATTTTATTGAATTTTAAAACATCGTGTTTTAGATAACTTTTATAGCCACTTATTTTCCAAGCCGTCAGTGCTCTCGAGCTGGCTTTTTCCCAGTTGGCTTTCACATTGTGTTACCTGAAACATGTTTTAAAAATATTTGTCAGTGGGAAATACTGGTGAGTGAATCCCAATTTAATCAAAAACATTTTATCAATTACCACAGTATTAAGAGCGATTACAATGTTTATATCTACACAATTACCCATTCAGTACTTGCCACTCGACCGTATCTATGGCTATGGTCATATCACACATTGGCTACTCGTCGTCCAATTGTGAAGGTTATCAAGTAATGTATACAAAACCCCATAATACCGGCGATAATTGAAGAATTACACGACTCACATACTGGTAATATAATATAAAACAATTGAGGTTTTATAAAAACAGTTGACACAAAAAGGAGATTACTCACATTGCTATCTTAGATTTTCCGTAAGGGTTTCCTGGTGAAAATCTATAATTTATACAAATGTACATTGGTTAGTATCATAACCCTTAGAAAATATTAATGATACCCTCCTCGAGACGGCATTCCAATAACTACGTCGGGCAGAACCACGACAGTTTGTTACGGAATCCTAAATCAATCAGGCAGCGTAACTATTATGAAAGCGGGGTTATAATACTTACAATGGAGCAAAGCCTTGCTAATTAGGGGGTATTATGCCCGAAGATTATTATTATTCTTCAGAATTTCGAGAAAGAAAGAAAGAATGAACGATTTGTAGCTGAAGGCCATCGATCCTATTTATAGTTGTGAAATCTGGTCTCCACGCGGCCCGCGTAAGATGAGGGAAAGGTTTACGCGGCCCGCGAGGGCAGCTAGGGCGGCAAATGGTCGCTGAGTCATCGACACGTGTCAGCACCGGGTTTAACCTTATCTCATAGCTGTCGCGGCCCGCGAAGAATGGAGCAAGAGTTTACGCGGCCCGCTTGAACTTAAGAAATCAAATGAAGTCTGACCTTACCTTTATACGGCCCGCGTAAGAGTTTGGGGTGGGTTTACGCGGCCTGCCTCAGCCCTTTATTTCTTGTTTTTAATTTATTCTTAATGCTATACTATATTTCGGGCTCGGTTTTCACATACGGGGTGTATGTAAAGACATATTGAGACATGTAAAATATATTAGGGTGTCGGAAAGTATTCGAGGGTGTCGGTTTTCTTGAGGGTTGTTACATTCTCCCCACCTTGTTTTAGAGCACGTCCTCGAGATCTATTGGAACAAGTGTGAACATTTTTGTTGCATTTCAGATTCAAGCTCCTATGTGTACGTAGGTCCTATTTTTGGAGTCCTACTTCACTTTGACTAGAACTAATCTCTTGTGCTTGAGATTCTTGATTTGAATGATCTTGTCAGCTGTTTCCTGCACTATCTCAGGTCTAGATACTTTCTTTTCCCCAATTTCTGCCCAACAGACTAGGGTTTGGCACTTTTGTCCATAAAGTGCTTTGAATGATGCAACATTGATACTTGTGTGATAACCATTATAAGAAAATGCTTATTAAAGGTAAGTGATCGTCCCAATTACCTCCGAAATAAATTACACAAGCTCTAAGCATATCTTCCATTATCTGATTTGTTCTTTTGCTTTGTCTGTCTATTTGAGGATGATAAACTGTGCTTAAATTTAACTTAGTTCTCATTGCCTTTTGGAAACTTGATCAAAAATGAGAAATAAAACGACTATCTCTATCAGAAATAATTGATAAAGGTATCCCATGTAATGAAATTACTTCATTTACATATAATTTAACTAATTTTTCCATACCGAATGTTTCCTTCATTGGTAGAAAATGAGCTGACTTGGTTAGCCTATTTACAATCATCCAGATTGTATTATTTCCTGTCTTTGTTTTGAGTAATTTAGTAACAAAATCTATTGTTATCAATTCCCATGGCATTTCTAATTGTCGTAACAAACCTGAGGGTTTCTTGTGTTCAGCTTTAACTTGTGAACAAGTTACACATTTAGAAACATAGGCTGCTATATCCTTTTTCATTCCTATCCACCATAATTTTTTTTTCCTTAAATCCTGATATATCTTATCACTTTCTGGATGTATTGTATACTTAGACTTATGGGCTTCTTCTAATATACAATGACGTAGATTTCCTAATTTAGGTATCCACATTCTCTTTTTATGGAATCTCCAAATTCCATCTGTCCCTTGTTCCAATTCTTTTAGCATACCTTTTAATTTTTCAGAATCATCCTTGATTACTGATTCTTGTGCTTCTCTTATCTGATCATTTAAATCTACTTGCAGATTTAATTTAAGAGAACGTACCCTTTTTGGCTTTTCATGATACTTCCGGCTTAAAGTATCTGCCACTATATTGGCTTTTTCTTTAGTGTTAGTGATTATGGAAATCAAATACACTATAGAACCTTTTCTTATATAACTTGCAATTTTCATCACAAAGATGAATTTCGTGGATCTAGAGGGCTTATCTCCTTTAATTGTGATCATTTGACCCTTTGGTAAATTTACTTGAATTGACTTTTGATCACATAAATTACTGGCTTTTATTGGCTATTAACCAATCCATTCCAAATACAATATCAAATCCTACCAGATTTATTTGGAAAAAGATTTGTAATAAATTTCTGATTTAAAATTTCTATACTTGCTCCCTGGAAGATTTCAGAAATCCTAACGGTTTCTCCATTGGCTGTCTCTACTAAGCATTCTTGTGGTAGTTTAGTTAATGACTGATTTAGAAATTTGCATCACGAAGTATTAATAAAACTTTGGTTTGCACCAGAGTCAAATAACACTTTAGCAAAAATATCATTTAACTAAAAACATACCAGTGATCACATCCGAGATCATCTTTGCTTCTTCTGCCGTTAGAACCAATGCTCTAGCATTTTTAGTGTTCTTGTTTTCTGGAGCTGGAGCTAATTTTGGACAATTTGGCTTGATGTGACCTTGTTCTCCGCAGTTATAGCATATCCTGCTATTTTTCTTCCTGCAATCTTCTTCCTTGTGTCCCGTTATTTTGCAGAAGTTACAGTATATGGAGCATCTTCCCGAATGCTTTCTTTTCCAATACCTACAGTAGGGTGCAGAGGTAGAGCCTATATCTTTCTCAGGATTAAAATTTCCAGAAAGAAATTCTTGTGTGAGCTTTTGGGTTAGGTTCCTTCTCTGATCCTCCTCTCGGGTACGGACTAATTCATCAGTCAAGGTATTTGCTAGTTCTACAGCTTCTTCTATGGTTTGAGGTCTAGCTGCCTTGACTACATGTCTTATCTCTCCAATTAATCCCCAGATATAACGGGAGATTAACACTGGTTCTGTTGAAGCAAGAGTTGGCACTATTCTAGCATATTCAAAGAATATTTTAGTGTGTCCCTTACTATCTACACCAGTCATCCTAAGGTTTAGGAATTTGTTTGCTATTTGTTCCTTTTCATTGGGTGGGCAGAATTTCCTTTCTACCTTGTCCTTAAACTCATCCCATTCCATATTGTAAGTTCTATCGATTCCCTTAGTTTGGAGGATAGTGTTCCACCATTCTAAGGCTGAGTTTTTAAACAGATTCGAAGCAAACATTATTTTATCTTCTTCTGTGCACTTGCTTATTCTTAAGACTGCCTCAGTTTTCTCTATCCAACGTAGAGTTGCAATGGCCTCTTCGTTACCCGAGAATTCCATTGGTTTGCAGGACCAGAATTCTTTGTAAGAACAACCATAATGCATGGTTCTTCTTCTTTTGGGAATGGGCGCTTGAAGTACGGGTCCATTGTTCACGCTGTGTTCTGGTTCAATTGGTCGCTTACTGCTATGTTTACTCTTGTCATTAGCATCCTTAACAGTTTGAAGAATAAATGGCATTGCATCTATAATTCCTTGTGCTACTATGTGTTGGATAGCACTATTATCCACTTGGTTTCCATTGTTATTGATGCTCGGATTATCATTAACCACGTTAATGTTACTCTGGTTATCATTATTCAGATTTCCTTGATTTACTTCGTCGGCCATCTGAATTTTTAAACATCTACCAAATATTAATATCATAGAATAATATTTAATATAGCAAATCACATGATACGTAATTTAGCCAAAAGCGTCAATCATTACGATTTTACTCTATTCATTTATTACACATTAGTACTAAAAAAAATTACAATACCAAATGAAATAAATAATAATGGGCATTCGTACACACATTTATTTTATTATTATTATTACTATTACCGTTTCTGCCCTCATATCTACGGATATGGATTTATTCAGAAAATCATATTGCGCTCATCGTATTTCCATACGAGTCACTCTCCCACTTGTCTCATTCTCTTACTACTTTCTAGATTTCCTTACCAAATTTCCTAAGTTCTTGTACGTTTTCTGCATTCATTGGGGTTGCAGGTTCTAGAACTGGGTTCGGAATCTGGGATGCGGTTTACTGATATGGGGTGTAGGTGCCTGAATTCGATAAGGATCTTCTAAAATTTCCCTAAAGTATATATCATGGTAATAGGGATCTAGAGGGTCCAAACCTGGGTAGGCTCCTAGGTTTTACATGGGTATGTCTTCATGTATTGGGTAACATTGTACATAGTCCCTATTGTTATCACACCAGGGATCGTAATTTGAGTCTAAGGAATTTTGGTTGAAATGAGGTTTCCTTATCTTTTGGTGATCTACCTAATTGACGATAGATATCCGAAATTCTTTTCTTACTCATACTGTAAACTAACAGATAGTAAAATAACACATAACAATAATTACAGTTAGGCACGTATTTTCATAATTTATTTCCTAACACAAAATATAAATTTAAGTGTCAGCAGAACACTTCTTTAGCTTAGACCAGTGGCTAGGCTCTGATACCACCTTCTGTCGCAACCCCCGATCCCTTATCTGTCCTGGGAACGGGCGGACGCAAGCTCAGAGTTTCAGTGGTATCAGTTGATTAATCTTGCAGCGGAATTTACATCAGGACCGTAGTTAGGAAATGTTTATCAGAGTAAAACCACCATATTTAATATTAATAAACACATGGGCAAAACCCAAGTTTCTTATTACAATACATTTATAGGGACCAACCTTATTTTATTGAATTTTAAAACATCGTGTTTTAGATAACTTTTATAGCCACTTATTTTCCAAGCCGTCAGTGCTCTCGAGCTGGCTTTTTCCCAGTTGGCTTTCACATTGTGTTACCTGAAACATGTTTTAAAAATATTTGTCAGTGGGAAATACTGGTGAGTGAATCCCAATTTAATCAAAAACATATTATCAATTACCACAGTATTGAGAGTGATTACAATGTTTATATCTACACAATTACCCATTCAGTACTTGCCACTCGACCGTATCTATGGCTATGGTCATATCACACATTGGCTACTCGTCGTCCAATTGTGAAGGTTATCAAGTAATGTATACAAAACCCCATAATACCGGCGATAATTGAAGAATTACACGACTCACATACTGGTAATATAATATAAAACAATTGAGGTTTTATAAAAACAGTTGACACAAAAAGGAGATTACTCACATTGCTATCTTAGATTTTCCGTAAGGGTTTCTAGGTGAAAATCTATAATTTATACAAATGTACATTGGTTAGTATCATAACCCTTTGAAAATATTAATGATACCCTCCCCGAGACGGCATTCCAACAACTACGTCGGGCAGAACCACGGCAGTTTGTTACGGAATCCTAAATCAATCGGGCAGCGTAGCTATTATGAAACCGGGGTTATAATACTTACAATGGAGCAGAGCCTTGCTAATTAGGGGGTATTATGCCCGAAGATTATTATTATTCTTCAGAATTTCGAGAAAGAAAGAAAGAATGAATGATTTGTAGCTGAAGGCCATCGATCCTATTTATAGTTGTGAAATCTGGTCTCCACGCGGCCCGCGTAAGATGAGGGAAAGGTTTACGCGGCCCGCGAGGGCAGCTAGGGCGGCAAATGGTCGCTGAGTCATCGACACGTGTCAGCACCGGGTTTAACCTTATCTCATAGCTGTCGCGGCCCGCGAAGAATGGAGCAAGAGTTTACGCGGCCCGCTTGAACTTAAGAAATCAAACGAAGTCAGACCTTACCTTTATACGGCCCGCGTAAGAGTTTGGGGTGGGTTTACGCGGCCTGCCTCAGCCCTTTATTTCTTGTTTTTAATTTATTCTTAATGCTATACTATATTTCGTGCTCGGTTTTCACATACGGGGTGTATGTAAAGACATATTGAGACATGTAAAATATATTAGGGTGTCGGAAAGTATTCGAGGGTGTCGGTTTTCTTGAGGGTTGTTACACTTGTCTTCAACAGGGCTTTGGTCTTCATCAGTCTTTGCGTACAACAGTCTTTATATCCAACAGTTGTTAGGCAGATCAATGCTTTGCCTTATTAACTTGTTATAACCACTATCATTGGAGTAAACTTAGATGGGTAGTGCTTATTATGGATCAATTGTTAGGATCCAGTTTTGGCTTTCCATATCATCTGTTCTTCAGGGTCTGATTACCTGGTCCAACACGTTATAAATTACAAATAATTAGCTAATAGACGGCACACATTTAGCATCTTAAATCATCAAGATCCTTAACAATTTGACCATATGATTTAATCGTGTGTTTTATCTTAGATGGGACAACTCGAAAAGAAAATTAACTAAAAGGATAATATATTAAACGGGTCAAAACCGCTCAAAGTGTATTTTACTGCATAAATACTGTTACATATAAACATTGTTAAGATAAACACTGATGCAATATCTGCTGTTGATGCTGAACTACTGTTGTTGTTGGGTAGTGGTTCACCTTTGGTTGATCAGGCCTTTGGTTCATCAGTGCTTGTCTTCAACAGGCCTTTGGTCTTCATCAGTGCTTTGGTCTTCAACAGTGGATGATCTTCATCAGTACTTTATTGATGAAGGCATGCTCATGAATCTCTTGGCTATTTCTTGTAGCTTTGCTGAGTCAGGATTTTCTACCAACATCTGCTTGATGGCCACTTTAAATATTTCGGATTCTTCTTATGCTTCTTCTTCATCCATCTGTTTTGGCCTCTATGTTTGATAGACAGCAATAGCAGATGGAACAGTGGGTTTAGCAGATCTTTTAGTTGGTAGGGTCTGTTTGATTGAAACCTCTGATGTTGGATAATCTGACTTTTTCAGAACAGAGGGATCTTTCTTTCTTCTTTCTTCCAACTTTTTTGTATGTATCTATCACTTTAACCTCTGTCCACCTTGTGATTTGATTCCTTGAGCCATAATTTGCAGTTATAAGCTCTTCCTTCATTCTCTTCAATTTAAAAACCCTTTCAGGTACATTCTTATTATACAGGGACCAGACTGGTGGGGTTGGTTTTATTGTTGAGTCATCAAGCATCTTTTGTATTCTTCCAATTTCTTGCTTAAGCTCACTTATGGTCCAGTCTTTGAATTGATACCTTTCTGTCTTGTATTTCTTGTTTTCCATGATGTGTTCAATGTAATCTTTCCTTAGGCTTTCATAATCTCTTTCTGATAACTGCTGACAAAGATCTTTTGAAAACTGTTCTAATGTTCTGACTTGGCTGAGCAGATATTACAAATTTCTCTGTATTTCTTTATCAGATTTTCCTTTTGTGTCTCTTTTTGAGATATCCTCTGCTTGTTTGGCTTTCAATTGAAGGTATTCATCAATGTTCTTCCGCAAAGGATAACCATGAAGAGATGGGAGGTTTCTCTTTTGAGGATCATCGTCAGAATTGAAGCATTTAATCTCCTCTCTAACTACTAGAAGATCCAGAGGAAATTTCACTCCCAAAGGAACCAAGGCAGTAGTTTAGTCAGGGGTTAGAATTGAAGTACTTGAAGTAGGTTTTTGCACAGTGGATAGGATCAGAGGTTGTGAAGATATTGGAAGTGGAGAAGGTACATTGTCATCTTCAAGTATGACATTTGTTATCCTACTTCTCTTGGAGGTGTATTTGTGGATTGAGTGGTGGTTGGTAAAGTAATGAGAGCATTTGTTATGACAACATCTGTTGAAACCACTGATGTATCAACAATTGTTGATATAGCAGGTGTCTCAACATCTGTTGGCTTTGTGGTTTGAGGTGAGGAACTTTTGGGGATTTCAGAAGGTTGTTCAGTGGATTTGGAAGGTGTGGAAGTGGGTTTGCTGACCTTTCTGGTAGTTCTTATTCTTTTTGAAGTACCCTGCTCTTCCTTTGCCATCAGAACTTTCTTTTCTTTTTTCAAATCTTTTAGAACCCTTTCGTTCCATTCTCTCTTTTCTATTTGCTTTTTGTTCAGCAAATAGGTTGAGAGTCACATCAACCTTCTTTGTACCATCTGGTCTAGGAATCTCTACCATAGGTTTAGCTTTTGGATCAAGCTCTAGGTGTAAACCTTTCTTTTCTTTCTTTCCTTTCTCCCCCTTTTTGGCATCATTAGTGTTTATATAGATAATGGTAGGAGGAGAAGTACCAGTGGTTTGGAGTAAATGAGCTTTTATTGCTTTAATGTCAGCTTGAGTATCCTTATACCTTGCATCAATCACATTTCTGAACATTTGTAGCTGAATTTCATGTTGTTGATCAGCATATTTTCTTTGTTGATGAAACAGAGGTTGTAGAAGTTGCCATAGCTCACTTGTTGTGGTAGCAGATGATGAAGCAGTGGATTGAGACTTTGAGGATTGTAACAACTATTGCAGCATATTTTTTATATCTACCACAGATGTTTCAAGATTGGTAACTCTCTCCATCAAATCCTGATATTTTAAACCATCACCCAATTTAATGGGATCATCTGATTTCCCATCAGCAGTGGTTGTATCAGAAGTTGGACTAGGAGAAGTCTCCAAT
Organism: Helianthus tuberosus; assembly: GCA_030545235.1. Taxonomy (NCBI): domain Eukaryota; kingdom Viridiplantae; phylum Streptophyta; class Magnoliopsida; order Asterales; family Asteraceae; genus Helianthus; species Helianthus tuberosus. The sequence continues at coordinate 170,165,637 of CM060369.1, forward strand.
GGTTCATCCACTGATGCCCTTTTTTCTTGGTACTGGGGACTTCTTTCTTCAGCAGTAGTTACCTTAGTAAGCACACCAATGGTTAGCTTGAACACACCAGTGGATACCTTGGTTCCCACGGAATAAATTACCTTCAAGTGAGAGTGACTTATGAAACTACTGTCCAGGTGTAAATCAGTGGATTCAACAACTGTAGTAGCTGCTCCACTTGAAGTACCACCAAGAGATACATGTAACTTTCGAGGTGTAACCTCCTCAACTGTTAATGGGTTAGCAAAGGTAGAGGCATCAAACTCAGTCACTTGTTAGAGTATATTCTCAGTGATGGGTTGTTGAGAAGAACTTATTAGTGTCTGATCCATATCTAATGCTTTCAACAGAGGTAAAATGTTGGGTGGTAATGTAGTTGTAGGGATAGGAATTGAAAGAGAATTTTCCCCGAGAGCAGGGCCATTGAACATACTCTCAAGTGAGGGTAATGTATCATAGAATTGTGTCCCTGTGCTTACAACCTGTTCCTTGTGTGAGGAAGCAGGAGGAGTTGAGGCCTGTGGTGGAGATCTTTCCAACTGTTGTGTGGAAGTAGCAACAGTGGGTGTTGGTGACATTTGTGTTGTCACAAGAGTTACTTCTGGGATCTCATCTTCCAGAAGGTCCTTTTTGGAGGGTTTGGGGAGCTTCTTGGATTTTTTTCTTGATGGTCTTTTTGGTGATTTTTGGTGGGGGTAGCAAAGCAGTGGTTGTGCTGCTGTGGTCACCAAGAGCAGTGGGCTCAACAGCAGAAACCTGAGGAGCAGATGTGGATGCATCTAAAGTTTGCTCAGGCTCCTCTGTTTGTGTTTTTGAAGCTTTTGACTCTGACAACCTTGTAAAAGTTTCAGCAGACAAACTATTTATTTGAGAACGAGCACCTTGGACAAGCACTTGTGCACTGTCGTTTGGTACTTTCTGCTGTAAATAGTAGCTTCAAAACCTTGGAAACAACATGAATGGTTTTTTCTTTTCTTTTATATTATTAACATTTTTAACCAAATTATTGAAAATCTCTTAGGAGTAATTGAAATCTTGTTTAGCCATAATAGCATATCCCAAGTATTGAATTTTCAATGGAATTTTATTGAAAGTTGTTGTTTTGTTTGAAACACACATGAGTAAAGTATGAAATAAAAATTTCATGGGAGGTGGGAATGCTCCTTTTTGCATAGTAGCTTTGGAGCATTGCTCTTCATACCCCCTTTCAATCAAATCTCGTTGATACTCTTCTTTAGGGAAAGAGTTTTTACCTGTATGATCGTTCATCTCAAAAACCTCAGATATGGTTTGTGGAGTAATAGAAACCTGAATCCCACCTACTGTTGATGTAATAGCCCAAGGCTTGTTGTCTCGAACTTCTAATTAGGGTTTCTTGGTAAATAGGTGTGTTGCAGGTCAACAAAGTTTTGTACTTTGAGGATGAAAGAGCATCAATGATTGAATGGAAATATGTGTTTTTACTTGTTTTCTCAAGTGTACACAGATAGTTATGAGGATTTTTGAGAGCAAGAGCCAAGGTGATTCAAAGGAATTTGTGAGAGGAAGAAGAAGATGAAGCGTTTGAAGGAATTTGATGGAAACCGCTTTTGAAAGAATTTTGGAATTCAAAATGGCAGTTAAAACCCTGTTTGGGGTTTTGATCAGGGTTTTATAAAAGTTAAAAGTGAATGCTGATGTGGCAACGGTTACAAAGATCGGACGGCTAAGAACTGTCCACGTGACAACCTCTGATGAAAATGGATGACAGTTGTTTAGGGAAACCACTGATGGTCAATATCAGTGGATGTCAACAATAAAAATGTGAGCAGTGGCTGTTTTTTAAATATCAGTGGATAGCCAACAATGATTGAAACACTGATGTTTGGTCAGTCAGTGGTCAACATGAAGAATGAACAAACAGAGGTTGTCTTTCAGCAGTGGCTAACTTTTAACAATCAGATGTTTGAACCAAAACAGTGGTTGTAACAGACTTTTAAGGATTAATGAAAACTATCATTTTTAACTATTTTGAAGAGTGTTAAAATATGAGAAGATAGTGGATCTGGTTAAACATCTGTTTAGACTTAAACAGAAGTTGGGGCTTAAACAGATGTTTGGCCTTCTATATCAGTTGTTTGGACTTAAACAAATGTTTGACCTTAAACAGATGTTTGGCCATAAACAGATGTTTGGCCGTAAACAAATGTTTGGCCTTAAACAGATGTTTGTCCATAAACTGATCTTTGGCCTTAAACCAAACATCTGTTTAAGGTCAACATCTGTTTGACTATTGGTCAACATCTGTTTGACTTTTGGTCAACATCTGTTTGAGTTTCGGTTAACATCTCATTTAGTATTCAACAGAAATTTGAATAACTCAATCAGTGGTTTGAACATCTGTTTGACTTTTGGTCAACAGTTGGATGAAAACCCATGTTAGATTGAACAATGTTTTGAAGAGGAAAACAGTGCTAAAATATGAGAAGACAGTGGATCTGGTTAAACATCTGTTTGACTTTTGGTCAACATCTGCTTGACTTTTTGTCAACATCTGTTTGCAAAAAAAGACAAATTTCAAAAATACTATACCCAAACAATCAAAATGAGAAGCTTAAAAATCATCCAAGTGTACTTCATTTTTATTTATTAATATAAAGATTAGGTTATTATTATCTTTTCTGCGTACTGGACAATAACTTTGAATGTCAATATATATCAAATCCCTGATAATCTAATTGAACTGATAATTACTTACTAATTAATATAATAAAACGTTACAATCAAAGGTTTACAATCAACTAACTAAATGCATGCTTACATACTAAACTCCCCCTAAGCCTGAGCTCACTAGTTGATCGTACAAGATGAATGGATTGGAGGAGAAAACTCACTCAAATAGAACAGTACAAACTGTTCTATTTATAGTACAGATCAAACCACTGAGGTGATGTGATAAATATTGTTACATATAAACACTTTTGTGATAAATACTGTCACATATAAACACTGATGTGATAAATACTGTTACATATAAACACTGAGGTGATATGACATCTAACAACCTAACAGACTATAAAACACTGATGTGATAAATACTGTTACATATAAACACTGTTAACATAAACAAAGGTAGAATATCTATTGTTGATGCTGAACCACTGTTGTTGTTGGGCAGTGGTTCACCTTTGGTTGATCAGGCCTTTGGTTCATCAGTGTTTGTCTTCAACAGGGCTTTGGTCTTCATCAGTGCTTTGGTCTTCAATACTGGATGATCTTCATCAGTCTTTGTGTACAACAGTCTTTATATCCAACATTTGTTAGACAGATTAGTGCTTTGCGTTATTAACTTGTTATAACCACTGTCATTGGAGGAAACTTAGATGGGCAGTGCTTATTGTGGATCAACATGGGGATGATTGTGGTGTTAAGGATGATGATGCAGTAGTGGAAGAACCTAGGGTTTGACATCAAGTACGAAAACAAACAACCAACAATAAGAGAATTAAATGATTAGGGATTACTGACCTTGTAGCTTGCGACGGTAGACAAAGAGTTTTACGGTTTGGTTGAAACACTGTTAACATAAACACTTCATATCAGAATCTATCTAATACCACTATCTTACTAAATTATACCGTACATATGCAAAAAGACAAAATATATAAGTTCAGTTTCATAAGTCTTCAGTACGAAACACATCGGATTTATGCCTAGATCATGGTCGCCAGATTCGAGCATATTCTATTCATTCAATTTTATAAAACCACAAAATCATTCATGAGCATATGACTTTTCAATAACAAAAAAAGTAAATGTAAGACGTACGGAACCGAAGATGCAAGGTCAGGGGCGATGATCAAAAGCAGCACGTGCAGCTTCAACAGCCAAATCAACATCATCTTTATCTCCTTCAGCAATATCCGCTATCTTTTCTTCCGTTCTTGGATCATTTGTCTCGAACGTTTTCCCTTTTCATCGAAACAAAACCAATATATATATATATATATATATATAACAACAATTAATCTGAAAAAACACATGGAATTAACAATGCATAGATTAGTGAAGGAAACTTACGGTGCTGATTAAGAAAACTCCGTCTAATTCCTAAAATTGAGATGACGGGTGATCTACAAGGGATTACAAATGAATCAAAAGCATCAATAAACGGTAAATCAATTATTATTAGTTAATCAAAAAATAAATCAGAACAAATGAGGTTACCTTGTTGTTGTGCGATGAAGAAGGAAAAGATGATGCGATAATTATATGGCAAAAGAACAGATTTAAACATCGGTGTTGTTTAATCATTAGCGATGCGTCGATGATATGCAAAAACAAAAAACGAAATTTGTTACCAAAAATCCTAAAGAACGAAAGAACAAAAAACCAAGTGTGTGGTTCCTATAGTACCATAAAAGATTAACAGTGGATAGATTAATGAAGGAAACTTACGGTGCTGATTAACAAAACTCTGTTTAATTGCTGAAATTCAGACGACTGGTGATCTGCAAGTGATTACAAACGAATCAATGCATCAATAAACGGTAAATCAAAATATTACGAATACCAAAAAATAAATCAGACCAAATGAGGTTACCTTGGTGTTGTGCAATGAAGAAGGAAGAAGATGATGCGACAATTATATGGCAAAAGAAGAGATTTAGACTATATTATGACTCAAAAAAGTCACTTATTTTACTTTATGCAATTGCTCTACACCAAACATAAAACATTGAGGCATGTGAAATCACCTCGATGTCCATGACAACAACACCTTCTTAAAAAACAAAGTAAAACTGATTATAAGATTAAAACATTCAATGACTTACAGTACATGGGTCCGACGGACCTCAATCATGCACTAAAATTCCTCTACTCATCTGAGATTGTCTTCCGCTCCACCATTCTAATCCGTCTCTCCCTAACTTCAATTGTAAAGAAAGGGGCAAAAATCAAATACATGAGTAAAACAACCTCATTGAAAGTGGGACTGTAAATGAATACCATACCGAATAACAAAAAGCGATGAAGCCTAAACTTTTGGGCTGGTATCACCTATCATCAGACCTGAAAACAAAATCAGTTTCTAAACAATGACTTCATGAAACTGAAAATCTTTAAAGTAAACACAAATTAAGTAACAACCAACCTTAATTCACAAGCCTGCAAATATAAAGTTGCCACATGAATAATGAAGTGGAACTTGCTGCAAGAATAATAAAGTGTGAAAACAATCTCAAAAACTCCTCTGTAATTGAGTAGTAAAGCTACTCAATTTATTTAGTTAATTACATAAACAATCCAACAATGAATTTACCTAATCAACAAAGTCTATAAAATAATAATAATAATAATAAGCATAAAATCTATATATTCTTCTTGGATTGCTAGAATAATAATGTGAAAGTTGGAATGAAAAGAGAGGATCAAGAAACATAGGAGCATCCAACATTACTAACATAGGTGAATAAACCAACAAAACAGATTGTGAAAAACAAAAACTACAAACATATCAAAATCAATCTACTCGTAATCACATGGTACAACAATGCAAGCATTTGAATAAACAATAACAAATCAAAGACAAAATCAAAAGCTACAAACATATCAAACAAATTTCATAGAATCATGAAAGAAATTAGGTCACGGATTGTTACCAGATTTAGTGTAACGCCTTGCGTTTTTATACCTTCTATATTTGGAAACCTTTAATTAAAATCCTATTTGTGGAAACATATGTTCTTGAAACTTGAAAGTTTCGTGAAACGGTTAATCGTTAAAGAAATCTCTTATCTTTAATTTAAATCGTTATAATATGGCCATTATGCAAATTATTTAAATTAATTAAATTAATTAATTTTATTATTTAAAAGTTTATTTTTATGATAATCTAGTTAGTCTCGTTAACTTTTAAAATTAGTAAATACAAATAACCTAGTTAGTTTAAGTTATAAAGCTAGTTACTCTCTTTTAAAAACAATATAACTTAGTTAATAAAAGTCCAGGGACTGTTTGTGTAATTTCCTGAAAGTTTCATTCTCTAAAACAAAAAGGAATTAACCAACAAAGAGACTGAAGACCACGGGACTCGAACCCGGGTCACCCGCCTCACACACATACGCACAAACCGCTGCACTGCGGCCTTGAAATCAAACAAACCCGGCCCCTTTATTAATTTAAAAACTCGTTGTATGGATCCTGGCGGCCCGTGACCCGGCCCAGGAACCACTTCGCGGCCCTCCACAAAGGCCCAGCTCGCAAATAGATGATCAGACACGTTTTTTGTAGCGGGATTTGTATTTTGTTTGAGTTTAAACTTGCTTAGTGCATTAAATACTCAGCAAACAACTACCCTAATCCTTCCCTATAAAACCCACACCTCTTCCACCCATTTTTCACTTTACAAACCCACAATTACACTCCCAAAACACCTCTCAATCAGCTGCAAATTCGAAATTCGTCCAGATTCATACCATGTTCTTCAAACTAGCATAACTTCTTCATTTCTTGTCTGTTTTCGTCGATTCTTCTTCCTACTTGTTTGGATTGACCTAAGGAACAATTCCACAGGTTTTCTATGGGAAACCAAGGTCTGGAATGTCCCCAAATAGGCTCTAAAGTGGACTGAAGTTTCTGTTTTAACTTAAACTTTGTAAATCTTTGTGTAACTTGAGTTTATCTCATCTCAAACCTATGTCCTTATGCTTATAACCACTCCTATGGTTAGTTAGGCTTAAAGAAAAGGTTGAGACATTCAAAATCAGAGGCATAAACCTCACAAACTTTTTCTTTATTCAAGGGTGTAACCCACAAGTAATGTTCAAGCTCAAAGCTTGATGAATGTGTTATTTAGGATTAACTTAGGTTATCCTACTTGAAAATCCACACATTGCTTGATGTTTTCTCATAGATTAGTTGTCTTATTTCCTTTCTTATTGTATGTTCATGACCCTCCTTAAATGTTCATAACATCAAGTGTAGTGGTGAACACTTAGAGGTGCCTAAATGGAAGAACTTGTTCTTCCTACCTCCTACATAACTTCTATGACACAAAGACGTGCCTTAATGGAGATTCTAATCTCCTACCTCATACTTGACCATTAGGACTTTGTAATCGTTATATTATCTATGTACTCCATATATATATATATATATATATGTGTGTGTGTGTGTGTGTGTGTGTGTATATAAGTAACTAAGCTTGATGAGAACTTAGTAGCTATTTGTCAAGAACATGTTACATCATCTATGACCAAACACTTGTTATGACTCTAATGGACCTTTAATCCATGAAATCCTACAAACTCTTTTGAGTTTTAATAGTGTCAAGAACATGTGCTATGTGTATAAGATGATTACTTTTCATATACTTACACTTTAAACCCCATATACTTAGACCAAATGTATTCACCTCTTAAAATCCCAACTCGAACATATTCAACCTTCTAACATCAAAAACTTTGTCACATTGGATAATCGGAAAGCATATGCAACTTTGTGAGTACACTTGACCCATTTCCCTTTTTAATACACTTTGGGTGCAACATGTTTTACTTTTAAACCAAACAATTCACAAACATGTTTTTATTAATTCAATCTTTATACATGCTTTGTTATGCTTAGGTTCATGCTAGAATACATACTACTTGTTAACTCAGCTTAAATAATTATAGCGCTATAGGAGTAGCACACCACCCGACGGGGTTTTGTTAAATCTTTACTCTATAACGGTCTCGTTGCTTTTGTGACGAGGGATGCTAAATACTAGTGGACACTAGAGTTGACATATTGTTATGCATGATAGTTTGACCCTGTATACCAAATGCAATGTTGGATTGAAAATACCTTTATACACATGCCACGAGTCTAAAACTAGTGTACTCTCCAATACTTTGTATTGAACTATGATTTTTAAAACGTGTTGCAAGTTTTGAGATAAAGTTGATGACGTATGGAAGATAGTAGGAAGCCTAGATACACACTTTAAATTTTGTATTCTCATTGTATTGTATTTCATTACTCATGTTGTATTTATTTCAAGACCTTGTAATTGATTCTTTAGAAATGAAATGAAAATTTATTATTTAAATACTTGTCACAAATAGTGTTATGACGTCTCTTGCAATCTATTTCATCTCATCCCGATGTTTCCGCCATCGGTTGGGGTGTGACAGATTGGTATCAGATCCATAACTATAGGGAATTAGGAAAAATTGCCATGATTTTACCTAGTCTATAGTTCTAGAGCTTTATTATTATGTTTTGCTTGAACCACTTGCATGATACTTTATTTGTTCCTTGTTTATTTTCGTTTGACCTTTTAAACATGTATGTCACTCTTGTGTTAATACTTGCTTATTTATGTGTTGATACTTGCTTTATTGTTCTACTCATCATGTGTTACTCTTGATATGCCTTCTTATGTGTTTATACTTGTTCGCTTATTTCATTATTTTAAATCCGACAACACTCGCAATATGTGACAACTGTCAAAATTCCAGGTATCCGTACAACTATTAAACAGTAATTAAGACTTAATGACTGTGTTGATTTACAATTAATGGCCTGAATTGCTTTCCGATTATTGCCATATACATACATGTGCATCATATAGTGCAGAATGTCATACTATCATTGCATGTAAACGTTATTGATTCAAATGATGCACGAAACACAGTTAGCACATTTATCAGTTAAATCAGAAAAATGCTGACGGAGTTCAGTACATAGACAGACAAGGTATTGAGACACAGAATGTGCTAGAAACCAAGAGTTACACTAGTATAGTGTGTAGGGAAATAAGGATCATAAAAAAGCCTTCCTAGAGATAGTTTAAGTGCCGAAAAGTTCTTAAAACTCACCTAAACTGCAGAATTCTGAAGAAATCAGCAAAATTCGGCATTTAAACACTTTAACATCATGCAGAAACATGGTTAAATGGTCCAGAATACTTTCCTAAGTATCGGGAAACAAAACTATCACAAAAGGTAACATAAAGCACACTAAACTGCATACTTTAGCACCTTAACGAACCAGTAACCAACCAAACAACCGGACACTACCCGAAACACCAAATTTTCACTAGAAGCACTCTTTTAACATTACCAAGCTAGTTATGGTCCCCGAACATCATAACACATTATATAACATCTAGTAACTAACTAACCTAAGTAAATACTTGATTTTCAATTAACCAAACTAACTATTGGTTACAACCTAGTCTAGACCCCCCCCCCCCACCTATAATCAGCCAACATACATGGCCCACTCAAGATTTTATTTGCTTATTAAATTGGATCATGTTTATTCTTTACTAAACATAAAAACCAATGGACTTCATGTTAATAAAGTTTTTTGGTGCATATGTATGTCGACTTCGTCTTGTATCGAGTCATGTAATAGAATAGGTAGTCTAGAAAACACGAACTGCCAGAAAGCATGAAACAGTTTCATGAGGACTGGCCAGAAAGCATGAGTTCGTGAGGACTGGCCAGAAAGCATGAAAGTTCATGAGGACTGGCATGCCTATAAATAGAGGTCTTGAGTCTTTCATTTGTAACTTGATATTCCAGCAGCGAAGCTCTTCTGAAGTGTCACCAGCTCATGTAACGCTATTAAATCAATACAAGTGACAGTTAAAGTGATTCTTACTGCATATCAAGTTGATTCAACATCAATACGTCTGTTTCCGCCTCTTGTATTGATCGAAAACTCTTCTAAACGACTCGTTTAGGTCGAATCTCGATTCTTACAAGTGGTATCAGAGCTCAGGAGGAAGAGTTCTTACCGATTCAGGTTGTTTTCATCCGAAAATCTCATTTTTACTCACTTTCTTCACATTCTCTCAAAATTAACTGAGTTTTTACGGTTAAAATGGACTGATCTTGACATATAACATGCGAAACACAGTTTTAATCAATCCGTGAACATATCAGACCCTAATTCATCTTAAAACCTGATCAATTTGACAAAATACCTTTCGATCGTTCGACAAACTCATCAGTTCGCAAGAAGTCTGATCCCAAGTCGCATGAAACTTCTTCAGTTCGCACGAGATATCTTCAGTTCGCACGAGAAAGTGTCAATTCGCACAGTCTGATACCAGTTCGCATGATGTGGTGATATCAGTTCGCACGAGGTTGTTTGATTCGTCCAGTTCGCACAGAATTACTTCAGGTCGTACGGAGTGGTTAACAGATCTTCAGGTTGCGTGAAGTAACTCAGTGTGTCAGCCCATGTGATTTAAGTTTTCATCGGTCCAATCATGTGCATGTCATCACGTATTTCTTAAAATCAGATTGAATATTAATTGAGATTGTGGGGCACTGTGTTTAATATCGGTCCAATCAAGATATTAAAGTCAATTGTGACATCACATGAATTCTTTTATCGATCCCATCAGAAACAGTTGTCAGCCATTATTTAAATGAAAGAGAAAGGCATAAGTGATTGCATGTGAACAGTCCATCGATCCAATCAGCAATTGATTAGCATCAATTTTTTCAGCACATGATATAATAAATCGGTTCAATCAGCATTAGATTTGTGTTGTCGGCTCATGACTGCAGTTTGCATGTGTTGTTGAAGTCCAATTCTTTTATCGGTCCAATTAAAATCAGTAGGTCAATATTGAGGTTCACGTGATTTGGTATAAGTGACGGCACATCAAGATAAAGTGTAATAGTCATATTGAATTTATGAAGTTGGTCCAGCTCGTATGAATTGAACTCCTGACCGCACAAATTTCAAATCGTTTGAAGTATCAATCACACCAGATCGTTTGATTTGCAAAAACAAGGTCGCACGAAGTGACCTAGGGTTATCAGACCGTTTGGAACAGGTCGTTTGGTTTTTGTGACTTAGGGTTTGATTCAGATCGTTTGAGGTTTGTGCAACCAGACTACACGAGTCCGTACGGTTTGTAGATTTACAGCTCGCCTGATTTTCCAGATCGTTTGAAATTTCTAAACTTGAAGATTTTTCATACCGAAACATGGACAACGAGTTTTACAATGCGTTTGCTACGGCTCCGAATACTCCAGTTACAGTTGCCCAGAGCGTGAACATGGAAAATGAAACAGGAACGTTACAGAAACCCCCAAAGCTGATGAGCATTGTAGAATATTACAGTTGGAAAGAACGGTTTGAAAATTGGGTTCAAGCAAACCATTTAAGGTCTTGGGAGTGTATGGAAACTAAGTATGTTAGACCTCGTTCTGATATGGGAGTTGTAAAGATTATTTCTGAATTGCCAGAAAAAGAGAGAGACATGTACAAGGCAGAAAAAATGATGATTAGTCTACTTCAACAAGCTGTGAAAGAAGACATTTTCATACTACTTCAACATGATGGTACTTCACGTTCGATTTGGGAAGCACTTCGCATAAGGTTTGAAGGAAGTACGGAGATGATCAAGAATAAAAAATCATTATTAAAGAAAGAATTTGATTTGTTTTCAAGTTTGCCAGGTGAAACTACAAAGAAACTTATTGAGAGATATTGTCATTTAGTGCGTTCAATGACCCGTTTGGATATCAACAAAGATCGAGAGGAATGGGTTGAAAAATTAGCCGATGCTTTACCTCAGAATGAATGGGGTACTTATCTTATGATTTTGAAAAATACCGGAGAATATGATAGGTTATCAATTGCTCAATTCATTGAAAAGCTTGAAGGACAAGATCTTGAACAACAAAAGATTGCTAGAATGAACAGTTCAAGTGGTCAACAAGATGTCAAGATGTATTTCAATGGTAGTGTTCAAAATGTTGAAGCTAGTCCAAAGATCCAAACCGCTTTCAGCGCTGAAAACTCATCCGGATCATTCAATCAAAGTTCAATCAACAACAGTGGATTTTCTTCATATCCGACTGTTAATCCTAATGTTTCAACTTCAAATCATCAGTCTCAAAGCTCAAACAATGGTAATGGTCATGTGATACAATGTAACATCGTGTTGCATCTTCAGAACGGTCAAAATTTCTCTGAAGAAGTCGCTAAAGGTCATATGGCATTGCTAGTTACCGTGTTAGAATCATATGAGGGTTTGGTTGCGGGAAGAATCAGAAATCCTATGTTAACAAAAGAGGATTAGGATCAGATTCATGCTGAGGAAATGGAGCTAATGGATATTAAGTGGTGTTTAGCGAGTGTGTTGAGAAGAGCTGAGAAATTTAAGCAGACTACCGGAAGAGATGACTTACGTGATGCTAATGTTTCTACTTTAGGTTTTGATAAGTCTAAAGTTACTTGTTTTCGATGCACAAAAAAGGGACATTTCAAGAGGGAATGTACCAATCGAGAAGCAGGTGGAGCTCAGAATCCGTTCGGAAACAATGAATATTATCGGAAAGCAATTTATCACCAGGAAGCTCAACAACCGTTGATTGAAGATGGAAAGAAGAAAGCTTGTATTACTATTCCAGATCAAGCAGATGAAAGATTGCCAGAGGGATTTAGCTGGGACAAATATATTCCGGTTGAAAGTAATTCAAAGTTTAGAGCATTTATTGCACAAATCATTCAAGAGCCAGAGTTGATGAAAGAATGGATGGATGTGTTTGCAAGTGATGAGAAAAGTCAAGATGGAGAGTCTGTCACTTCAGAAGATAGTTCAGAAAAAACACCAGTCTTTGATTAATCATCAATTGATAGCAGTGATGATGATGAAGAAATTAAACAAATAAACATTGGTAAAACTTACTTATCTCCTGAAAGTTTCAAATTTTATTTTGCAGATAAATTGGAGAAGCTAAAGGAGAAACGAGCAGCAAAAGAAAAGAAAAAGGTAAAATGTGAGAATGTTGCTCCTGAAGAGAAGAATGAACAGAGTGAAAAGATTGTCGAGATTGAAAAGAATGTAGAGGTTACAAAACCTTGTCTGAAATGTTTAGAACCGTGCAAACATTGTGAAGAGAAAGATAAGAAGTTTAGTGAGTTAGACAGGATGAAAGAAAAATTGTTGTTTGATGTTAAGTACGTGAAAGAATCTTATGATGTGTTGAACAGAACAGTCAACCAGTTGGAAAAGACAAACTCAGAAAGGGAAGATGCTTTGACAATGATGAATTCAGTGATGATGTCTAAGCAAAAGGCCATCAATTACTATATTGATGAGTGTGCAAAGTTGAAGCAAGAATTGGAGACTGAAAAGATTGACAATGAAAGAATCAGACGATTGCTGCAGAGTTACTCAAGTTCTGATTACTTAATTGATAGAATTTATCCAACTGTTGCAGGTTTTGAAGCCTTTCAAGATAAGAAATCGGAAGATACGGATACTGGTAAGAAACAAAGTGCAAATTATAACAAGTGTCCGCCTCCAGTTTGGGAAGGGTATTCACCGAGACATCCAAACTCGGAACAAGCCAAAAAGGCAGTCAATATAAAGTTAAAGTCTGAAACAACTGATGAGTTACCAGACAACATTAATGTCACATTCACATCGTCTGACACTGATCATGAGTCTGAGTTAATAAAGAAAGTGGTCGATCAGGTGTTGGATAAGGATGAGGAGTCAGAGTCAAAGTCTGAATCTGAGAGTTCGAGTTCATCAGTCAACAGTTCGAAACCATCGGTCAAAAGGTGTAACAACCCTCGGTAAAACCAACACTCTCATAATAATTTCCGACACTCTAATATATTATAAAATATCCTAATATGTCTTATAATATACCCCGTATGTGAAAACCGAGCCCGTATTATGTTATAGTTTATAAAAATAAAATAAAAATCTGAATTTAGAGCGGAGGCGGGCCGCGTAGGATCCCACCTCAAGCTCAAGCGGGCCGTATTAAGACCAGATTGGGACTCCGCTGACTTCTTTAGTTCATGCGGGCCGCTTCAACTTAAGCATACATCAACGCGGGCCGCGCGGACTCATAACACGCGATCGCACCAGAGGCCGACACGTGTCGTAATCATGTCAAGCCTAGTGATGACCCAGCTAAGCTACTGCATTGACCAAGGTTGACGCGGGCCGCGTAACCTTGGCCTATATCTTACGCGGGCCGTGTGGAAGGCAGATTACACAACTTTAAATAGAACGCATCAGTTTTCAGTTTCCGTCGCTCATTTCTTTCTCTCAATCTCGAATTCTGAAGTTATAGACATAATATTTTGGGTATTATACCCCTAATTAGCGAGGTTCTGCTCCATTGTAAGTATTATAACCCCGGTTTCACAATAGTTACGCTGCCCGATTGATTTAGGGTTCCGTAACAACTGTCGTGGTTCTGCCCGACGTAGTTGTTGGAATGCCGTCTCGGGGAGGGTATCATTAATAATTTAAAAGGGTTATGGTACTAATCAATGTATATTTGTGTAAATTATAGATTATAGCCAGGAAACCCTTACGAAAAGCCTAAGACAGCAATGTGAGTTTATCCTCTTTTTGTTAATGTTTTTGGTAATGTTTTACCAAACCTTAAATGTTTTTTTATGAAAATT